>HG995350.1:12500-1498119 GCA_905333045.1 Lysandra bellargus
ATGGCTTTGTGTCACGACAGAATTTAGCGGTGTGCCCGTACTGTTGACAGCGCAGCGCACGAGTTCGACGTCATCTACAAAGCGACACATCGCTCAGTCGATAAGAAGTTTTTCTTTAGTTTCGATGAGGTGTTGACGCACTTTAGGGTTTAGTTCGATAGCTATCCATTTTCGGTTATTATATTCTTTGTTTAAAATACGATGTCTTACTATTTTTGTCGAACTCATGAATTGATCTTGTGTCACATTCATTTCGCCGTTTACGTTTTGGTTGTAGGTACAGGGATAATAGAAAATTCTCGTCTGTAATGTGTTGAGGAACATCTTTGATAAGGATGCGCGGGCTACGCCCCTTGGGTGTCTCGAGACGGAGACCGGCAGATTTTAGCGCTTCGACTGACTTTAATTTTTTAACCGACTTCCAAAAAACGAGGAGGTTATATGTTCGGCTGTGGATATTTTTTTTTTTTTTTTTTTTTTTTTTTTGTATGTTCAACGATTACTCCGCCGTTTGTGAACCGATTTTCGAAATTTTTGTTTTGTTGTATTAGGTTTCACTCCAATTTGGTACCATGTTCACAAAAGTGGTGACCTGATGATGGGATCCATGAGTAATCGAGGGAACTCCTCGAAATTTATATGGAAACATATGGTGATTTTGGTTTTATGTGAAGTGTACTAAGAATATGCTACCAAAAAGTCAAATATTGGGTCAAAGTATACCATGGTTTCGAAGATGCTGAGAGAACTCCTGACTCCTTATAGATACACGTTCGGGAGTTTCGGCGTTGTTTTAAGAACAGAAAGCATATGCTACTATGCAATTCATATTCATCATCATAATCATCATCATCATCATCATCGTCATCATCATCATTAAGGTCACCAATGTCTCATGGCACAGAATTAATAATAGTACAAGGCATAGGTATGGATATACTAATAATAATAATTATGTACTGTATAACAACACCTGTTTGTTTAATACATGGCGGTCGGCGCCGCAGAGGCGACGGCGTCGCCGCGCCGCCGCGCCGCGTGGCGGCAGACAACAGATCGAATACTTTACTAATTACTTTATAAAATTTAAATAGACAAATAGAATTAAAATAAAGTTATTTTAAAAAGAGCATTTACACAAAACAAAGTCATTAAGTGTCTTTTTAATCAGTTATACTTATTAATCGATAGATGGCGCACTAAGTATCGATTTGAATTCTTGATTAAGCGCTTATTCCACTTATCCTAGCTAGGAAGTCCTAGCTAGGGTCCTAAAAAATTTAGTCAAGTGGAATAACATTTAGAAGCTAGGATCCTAGCTAGGATCCTAAATCGGAAAAAATTTAGTCAAGTGGAATAACATTTAGAAAGCTAGGATCCTAGCTAGGACTTCCTAGCTAGGATAAGTGGAATAAGCGCTTTACAAGAACAGAGCTGTCAATAATTATGATAATATTAAATATTATGAGTAGCTACGCTACATCCTATGCAAGTTTATACAATTTTTTATCTGATAGATCCTTCGATCGTGGAAAAACGAGACACAATAGCCTTTCTATTGTTATCTCAATCGCCGGTGACCGCTTGGGGCTTGAAGCATTAAAATTGTTAAATTACTTAGCACAATCTGTTCACTTCACTGATAATATATGATTTTGTGAGTGTGAGTTGTGACTCTTGACAAATTGTAATAAGATACGTAAAATATACGCGAAGGTTTACCTACTAGTGTAACTAAAAAGAGTGAAATTATTATTATTTTTAACAAAAAATTAAAACCGACTTCCAAGGTAAAAACAATAATAACATTAATATGAACTAAAAAGTATTAAATAATTTTTACTATCTAATGGTGCCTTTTTCCGAATTCGGCTAAACCTCAACTATTTCTGTATTCAATCTTCATAATTTTGAAGTCGGTGCCAGTTCCAAAAGTTTCAAATATTCTGTCAGAGGACTGAAGATTCAGCTATCTGGTACCGACTTCAAAATAATGAAGATTGAATACAGAAATAGTTGAGGTTTAGCCGAATTCGGAAAAAGGCACCATTAGATAGTAAAAATTATTTAATACTTTTTAGTTCATATTAATGTTATTATTGTTTTTACCTTGGAAGTCGGTTTTAATTTTTTGTTAAAAATAATTAACTTTCGACTCGCTCGTGAGGCGCAGAAGCACGCCCGAATTCGCTGTTTTCTTAACGCCGAGAAATTGAAAACCGTCGGCCGGGTTTATGACCTTCATCAAAGCCTGCTTGGTCTCAGTTGTCGATTTTAATTCCGCCGATTTTTCTTGCGTGGGGTAGGCCATAACACACAGGAGTGGTTTACGTGTCTCAACGGTGGGAACCGATTTCGCGAGTTTCAGTTTGAGGGCCTCGGAATAAGAGACCGGAGGCGCCGCGGGGGCGACATGATTAAGTTTAACGGATAGTAAACCTCGCTCCAAATTCGCGACTTTGGTTTCAAGTGACGAGTTTTTAATGGCAAGAAAAAAACTATAGTTGTCAGTTTTTGTGTCATGTTCATTATATCGGATTTATTGGCAAAGTTATTGCGCCTCGAGACAGTGTCGTTAGCGAATTCGTTAATTTTTCCCAAGTACGAAGACGCTTCGCGGACTAACTCGCAGTAATTAAACGAATCATCGACTGCGCTGCTAGTGTCTAGTAGTGAAATAACCGGGGACTGCGGCTCGTCCCTTATGGGTTGGTGACGTTTTTCGACTGGTGACACGGAAGAAGGCGATAGTTCGGACAGCAAACGTTTGCCGGACGAAGTTGGCGGGGAACGAGGTATGCCGTCCCTTCTTTTGTTATTATGACTAGACATTATGTCTTATTTTCAAAGTTAACAACAACAATAACACTATTTATGACCAGTTGATCGCAAGGCCGGGCGCCCGGCACAGCGCGCGCGGTACCGACAATACAATATTTTTACCTACCTACAATTCCTTACTGTTAAAAATGAACAAGGTGAATTACTTACCGAGTTAATCCAATAAAATACGAGAAAATGTGTTCAAAAACTTACAATAAACGTGGATTACACCATTACCTAGCTTTTTACAAACACTCAGCACGCAATGAACAATTTTAACCACCGAAAACAATTTTAAGTCCCGGAGTGCACGTCAGACGATGTTAACCGTACCGAGGCCGCGGGGGGTTTCGATTACTCATGGATTCCATCATCAGGTCACCACTTTTGTGAACATGGTACCAAATTGGAGTGAAACTTAATACAACAAAACAAAAATTTCGAAAATCGGTTTACATACGGCGGAGTAATCGTTGAATATACAAAAAAAATATATATCCACAGCCGAACATATTATAACATCCTCGTTTTTTGGAAGTCGGTTAAAATCTAACAATTATTTTAGTTTAAGGCAGGGATCAATCTCAATCCAAAACGATAACCTTGCACACAACCAAAGACCAAGCGTATACGCATCGCAATAAGATTCATTTTAGCTTAGCATAAAACTGTAGTTACTAGGGGCGGATCTTCTTTATTTTTCATGTTTTTTTTAAAATATCTTTGAAAATAAATATTAAGAAACAAAATTGTTCGGTTATTTTAATATAGATTTACTAACAATTTATTCAAATAAAATGTATAATTATCCTAGTTAATACTCATATTTCGATGAATTAGATTCTTGTCGGAGGTGAGTTTGTAAATTAATTACAGCCAAAATATTACGTTTTATAAAAAAGTTTATGGTTTAAAGTCTTTTAAATATTGTGCTTTATATCTCATATTTTTTACATTTCGTTATTATATTGGAACTAGGTAAACCGGGAGTCACGGAATAACAAATTGGGGTTTAAGCCCGCCTTAAGATACACGTTTAATTTTCACAACGTCTGTTGCCGATTTTGCACTTAAACCAAAAGTTGCAATGCAACAAGATATGGCGAAATGAAATGTGTAGGGTAAAGTGTAGGGACGTGGACGTGTTATATTTGAGATACGACAGATCCGTCGCCTAAAAAATATGCTTTTTTAAGTTATCTATATGTTACTGTAAAAGCTCGAACTGAACTGCAGTAAATCCTAAGATTTACTAGTAAAACCTAAGATCTACCAATTCCTAATGGTAAATGTCCGAAAAGGTTTGCGATACCAACTTTTACCACCATATAGTTGGTAAATCTTAGGATTTACAGTAATGTCAATGGTATATGTTGAAAAAAAACGGCCAAGTGAGAGTCGGACTCGCGCACGAAGGGTTCCGTACTGGTATAGAGCAAAAACATTGAATCTTTATTTTATTTTAATATTTTTATAAATTATTAAATTGGTATTAACCGTGGGAGAGCTATACTTCGGCACGAATGGGCTGGCTCGACCAGATAAATACCACGGACTCACAGAAAACCGGCGTGAAACAGTTGCGCTGTGTTTCGCCGAGTGAGTGTGTTTACCGGAGGCCCAATCCCCCTACCCTATTCGCCCTTCCCTACCCTCCCCTACCCCTATTTCCTCTTAAAGGCCGACAGACCTGCAGCTCTTCTGAAGTTACGAGTGTCCATGGGCACCGGAAGTTGCTTTCCATCAAATGAAATATTTTGTTTTAGGTACATACCTTACCTATTAATAAATCACATATTTTGATTGCCTTTTTACTTTTTTTTAAACCAAATATTATAAGAAGAATACTGATTGAAGCTTAGGCAAGTATTATGTTAACTATATGTACTGTTACTTGGCGGATTCGAAGAGACTTTTTAAAAAATAAACTTTTATTTAAACTGGAATTATTTTATTCAAAAAACTTAATATTAACTTAAAAAGAAGACCTGCACCCGACGAAGGTCCAATTCGATCTAATGGAAAACACCGCAAAACGAAATAAAGAAATAGCAAAAGTTTGCAATTGCAATTCTATGAAATGCAACTGAAAACTAAGCGTTTTTAATATACATATAATCCCATTCGACTTTCGATATAACAACCCCCCCGTTAAGATCGATCATCACATCTCAAAGTGATGAGAGATAAAACTGAAATTACTATAAACGCGAGAAATTGGACTTTCGTTTGGAGTATACAAGGAAGTAGCTAACTTATAAACTATTTAATTAATAACAAATTTTATTCAAAAATAAGAACTTAACTAACACTGTTACATAATAAAAACACAAAATTATGAAAAGACAGAAATATTAATATAGAAATTATTGTCATTATTAAGTATTAAAATGAATGTTAATTATTATTTATTCAAAATTCAAATAAAATTATACAGTATTAAAATTTTAAAATTACATTTCATGATCCTTTACAACATTGGTTATGACAACATTCCTTTTTAAAGGAGTCGGCGTACTTACAAAATTTGTTTCTTCTAACATGGAATCATTTTTTACACTGTTGTTATCTTTGAACACCACAAGAGATGTTGGGTGATCGGTACGAGTCTTTGAATTGTGACATTGATTGAAGATTTGAATACAGCAAGGATTTTTCTGAGGAGTAATATGATTCCGACATTTATATAAGAGATAAAATATGAATAATATACTACTAAATAAACTTAAAGACATGTAATAATTTCCATATATATCAAAATGAGACGGATTTTCTAAATTATACAATTCATCTTCCATTGAGCGAAGATGGATGCTGGCATGAAGTAGAGGATCAAGATTACCAATGTTCTTTAGATTAGAATGTGGGAGTTTAGAAAGAGTTTTATTAATTTTGCTTTGTTCGCAACAATCATCTAATAAAATATTAAAATTGGAGATAACATTTGTAACATTACCGAGCGACGTTTCGTCGACTGCGGTGAACTGCAAGGTTTTATAAAATGATTTACAGTGTTTCGGTAAGGTCAAAATACCAGTACCGAATAAAATTACATCTAAATTAACGTCAGATTTTTCACAGGTAATATGACATTTTCCTGGCTCTGATTGTACAAATATCCAACGGTTAAAACTTAATTTATGAAATACATCTATAGAACCATGAACAATTTTGGCTACACAAGAGTCTGGGAGTTTAGTTACCACTTCAGTCAATAGTGTCGTTTCACACGTAGGATTGGCAACGACTGAGAACAAGTCGGCGAGCACACACACATAACACTTTTCACTTATTAACTTGCACTTGTCAATGTCCCTTAATAGTGAATAGAACATGCGATCACCCGTTACTGCTACATATGAGCTAGTCGGCTCTATTAGAATGTATGTGTCTGGTTTCAATATGTCGTATGGGACAGGTAATGGTATTATATCGACGGGTGAAAGCGGAAGTGGCGTAACTTGAATTTTGGCCAAAATCACTTTTTTATTGATTGTTGTATAAAAAAAAATTCTGCGTCGAATGGTCTATATCTAGTCTTTCTACGATAAATTCTAGTAAAGATACGACCATGGATTTTTACCACCTTTTGGCACAGACCTTAAAAAAAATTGTCGTAACTAGACGAAAAACTGCAATTTTTGAATAAAAGATAGATACGACAATGCGTGAGAAATTAGAAAAAGATACGACACAGGTTTTTTAATTCTCTAGTTTGATTTAAATGAGTTACGACATTTTTGTCGCCTAAAATACAACATTTACAAATATACGACAATTTATTTCATACTAATTTTATAGGTATAAGAAAGTTATTACATTTCAAACACATTATTTTATTCTTAAACCTATACTTACAACCAATGAATATATTATTATAAAGATTATAGGTTTGAGGTAGGACTAAAGGAATGTGAAGGACGAATATTATTTTATTTTGATGATAATAGCAAACTAATTTAGAAATATCGGTTAATTCCTGTATATTTTGTAGCGTTAATGGTATAGGCAAGTCATAATGGCTAGGGAGTTTATTTCTATGCTTATCTAATTCGTTGTATAACTGATAGGGACTGAGTACAGTCGGGTGTAAAATATTAAGTTTCGCAAATAAAATAGCATTATTTATGTCATCAATATCGAATGATGACGTTAGAATTATAGCTTCCAAAGAGTTAGATAAAGAGTTAATTTGAGTTTTTAAAGTAAGCTTATCATTAGTATTTGAAACTGAATCTAATATTTTATGTATTGTTTCCATATTTTCCAAAAGATGCTTTTCATTTAAATTTACTTTTGACATAGAATTATTAAATGATGAAATAGTGGATTGTATGACATGAATATTATCTTTCATAAGATGAGCGAGATGTTTCTCGTCTGTCTGGACACTATTTATTGCCTCTGAATATTTGACAGCATCTTCGGCATCCAATGTACCGAAGATGGTTTTCAAGATAGAACCTCCTAAGTCTATAAGACCTCTTTTAAAACGCTGTTTTGCGTTATCATTTTGAAGCAAATATGAAACCGAAGAAAACTTATTAACATTAATAAGGTGCTGATTTTTCAGCGCCGTGAGTGAATTTATGCAATCCGACTGTATCTTCGACGACGTAAGAGAATTACAGAATACACTTAATTTTTCTAATAAAAATTCTATCTTATCTAGATTCGGTTGAACATGACTTATATCTAAATATGCTAAGACTTTCCAATCGTTGTTAGTAAACTTAACATCTAAGAGCTTATCGAAATAAAGGCCCGGACTACTAATGATGGGCGATACGTAATCTGATATAGCTAGCGGCGACAGCGCGCATCTGAAATAGAACGAAAGGACTTATGTTACGATTATGATATAATTATTACCTATATAGTTACTACTAACTTACTGACCAAGGACACTATGACGTGTCGTCACTTGCCGGTTTTATTTCATCGAAATGATGACGTACGTGCTTACGATTAATTAATAACGTAGCCGTATGATTGCCGTTGAGCTTTATTATTTTATAAGGACCTTTCCACACTGGGGATAAGGCTTTATTTTGTTTATGGTGACAACGGACATACACCATATCGCCAGCATTATAAATAATAGGCTTTGTTCGTATGTCATAATAATTTTTAGATTTTTCTTTAGACGCTTGAATATTTTGTAGAGCCTTTTGACGGCTATAATAAAGACGATGATTTAATGCTCGAATATAGTCTGTATATGTATTATTATCGAGGACATCTATGCTAGATGGTATGTAGGGCTTAAAACCGAATAAAAGTTCTAGAGGGGAATAACCCGTTGTACTATGCACATTTGAATTATAAGCTATCATGGCGCTCGGGATGTAAAGGTCCCAAGTATTTTGATTTTCGCCTATGTAAGATCTTAAATATTCTTTGAGGGTGGAATGACTCCTTTCGAGAGCTCCACAAGTTTGAGGATGGTATGGTGAAGCGAAAATATGCTTAATACTGAATAGTTTAGCTAATTGTTTGAAGAGATCTGAACAAAAGTTTGTGCCTTGGTCTGAAATTATCATTTTAGGTATTCCCATGTGAGCAATATAATTAACGAGAGTTCTAGCTGTTTCTTCAGCTGAGCATGACTGCATAGGATAAGCCTGTGAAAATTTTGTGAGATCATCCTGTACGGTAAGTAAAAATTTATATTTATATTCATAAGTTTCAGGCAATGGACCGACAAGATCTAAATATATTTTTTCATTAGGCCGCGATGCTGTGGAGGTAATTATCATTGGAGCCCGATTGGTTTGACGTAAGGGCTTATTAATTTGACAGGAGCGACAATTTTTAACATAATCTTCGATGTCTTGCCTCATGTTTTTCCACCAAAATTGAGATTTTATTCTTTCCAGCATACGCGATATACCGGGGTGTCCGGCTACAGGTGAATCATGATTATCTTTTAATATTTGCTTAATTTCACTAGGTGTAGGATATTTTATACAATTATGATAGATATGAATTTTAATACTAGAGTTATGAAAAAGAAACGAAATAATATTATATATTTTTGTAAATGAAAGTTTAGAGAAGGGATCTGTGAAATCTGTTATTGCTATCTCCTTTTCTTCGGAATACCAGTATTTTATCATGTCTCGGAATTCACGAAGGACGTTAAATATATCTTTGTAAGTCATTTCGTCAAAATGATTTAATTTAATAAACAAATGAGTAAATACATGATTATCGTTAGATGTTGAATAATATGAATGAAGTTCGCGTTCAATATTTCGAATATTAGGCACACTAGTAGATGCGTCTATAATTTCGCTGCAATAAGGAATAGAATCGTCTAAATCGACTGATGTAGGATACGCGATTAATTTTATTTTAGTTTTTAATAGGCTTTCGTTATGTTCCTGAATTACGGTGTCAAATGTAACACCGGTTTGTTTTGAGATTTGAAGAAATTGTTCGTAAGTTTCAGATATTGACGGAAGGTTATGAGAGTCGATGTCACTTCCGGGTGACAGTGTAGGATTACATAATAATGAATTATCAGTTGCATTTTCATCTAAGGCGAGTACTGGATAGCGAGATAATGCGTCAGCGTTAGCGTTTAATTTTCCTTTTTTATATACAATTTCATAATCATACTCTTCTAATTTAAGGCGCCATCTAATAAGTCTGGATCCGGGATCTTTGACACTAAACAGCCACACTAAAGGTTTGTGGTCTGTTATTATTTTAAACTTACGGCCATATAGATAGGGACGGAATGTTTTTACACCGAATAAAATCGCTAAGAGTTCTTTCTCTATGGTAGAGTAATTGCCTTCGGCATTATTTAGGGTTCGTGACGCATATGAGATAGGTTTATCTTTGCCTATGTCTCCTTGTGATAATACGGCACCTACCGCGTAATTAGAAGCGTCGGTAGTTAATAAGAAAGGTTGATTGAAATCTGGATATTGAAGTAAAGGTGCTGAAGTTAATTTATCTTTAAGGTTATTAAAAGCTAATTGTTGCGCATGAGACCAATTAAATATTGCATCCTTTTTTAATAGAGATGTCAAAGGTTTTGTGAGTTGTGAAAAGTTATTTATAAATCGTCGATAGTATCCGACTAAGCCTAGGAAGGATTTTATATCTTTTGGATTTTTAGGAGTTGGAAATTGAGTTACGGCCTTGATTTTATCTGGATTTGGACAGACACCTTTGTCTGTGATTATGTGACCTAAATAAGCAACTTCGCGCCTGAGAAACTCACACTTGTCTGGTTGTAATTTTAAGTTAAATTTTCTTAAACGATCAAAGACTAATTTAAGTTTTGAAATATGACTCTGAAGGTCGTGACTATAAATAATAGTATCATCTAAATATATATATGCATGCAACCCCTGAAGACCCGAGAGAACCGTATTCATCAGTCTCTGAAATGTAGCCGGGGCGTTTTTCAGCCCAAAAGGCATTCTAGTGAATTCGTAGTGTCCGGAGACACTTGAATTTGTATTTATAGTGAATCCCGTCTTCGGGGCGTCCTTCGAGCTCATCCTAACTTGGTAAAACCCACTAGACAAGTCGAGGGTGCTGAAATATTTACAATGTCCTAACTGATCTAAAATATCTGTGATGAGAGGTAGCGGATAACTTTCTGATACAGTAACGTCATTTAACTTACGATAGTCTATTACTATTCGCCACTTCTTTTTACCTGAAGCGTCCATCTTCTTAGGGACGACCCATACAGGAGCACTCCAAGGTGAAACAGAAGGACGTATGATATTTTGGTCAAGCATTTTACGAATCTGTGAATCTACCTCTCCTTTATGACATTCTGGGAAACGATACGATTTTACGTGAATAGGAGGCGCGTCTCCTGAATCTATATTATGTTCGATCGCGCTTGTAAATGTAAGAGGTTCACCTTCCATATGAAAAATATCTGTATAATGTGAGCAACATTCTAAAAGACTTTCTTTTTCTTCTTGATTTAAATGTGAGCAGCGAATAAGATCGAGGACTTTTTGGACTCTATCGGAACTAGAATAAGAAATAGAATTTACGGATTGAGACGGAATATTACACGAAGAATTATCTTGTTCAAAAGGGCTTAACTCTACAGAATAATCTTTAATTTCGATAGCTGAGTCGGTAGTATTTAAAATTGAAACATTAAATCTTTTATTTGATTTTATCGTGACAATACTATTAGCAAAATAAACACCATCTTTTAAAGTATGGTCTAATAATAAACCTTGATTGTTCGGATAACGCTCAGGTGTGTAATTAGATACCGCGCACTCGATGACGGCTTCGGAACGAGCTGGAATTATATAAGTTGGCTGGACATAGTTCATATCCATGGTTTGCCCGCAGATATTAATTGTTTTAGAATCGTAATTAATGTTGGCTTTAAAATGACCGAGAAAATCACTACCGATTATACCATCATATTCTAAACTTACATCATCATTAAATATATGAAATTTATAATTATAAATATTATTAGATAAGTAGAAATTAATTTGAGATGTACCTAGAGACTCAGAGCATTGCTCGATATTATTTATTCCTTTTATTTTAATGATTTCGCGAGACAAAATGTATTTATTATTTAAACTAGATTTTTTAATTAGACTTATACTTGCGCCCGTATCAATAAGAAAACGTAAATGACGGACAGAAAATTCAGTTTTTAATTCTATATGAGGCAATGATATTTTTGTTATAAATGATTTTATTTCGTAAATTGGAGTTTGAGATTGAACTTGATTTTCGTTATGAGATTGGACACTTATTTGGGACTGGTTACCCGCGGCTCTGTCCATTGACTTTTGATTTTGGACACATATTTGGGACTGGTTACCCGTGGCTCTGTCCATTGACTTTTGATTTTGGACACATATTTGGGACTGGTTACCCGTGGCTCTGTCCATTGACTTTTGATTTTGGACACGTATTTGGGACTGGTTACCCGTGGCTCTGTCCATTGATTTTTTATTTTGGACACGTATTTGGGACTGGTTACCCGTGGCTCTGTCCATTAAAATATGATTTTGGACACTACTTTGGGGCTGGTTACCCGTGTCTTGGTCCATTGAAAAATGATTTTGGACACTACTTTGGGGCTGGTTACCCGTGTCTTGGTCCATTGATTTTGTATTAAAACAAGTAAATTTATTATTAGATTTAGAATGAATTTGCAATGTGCCTAAATTAGTCGGAAAACGGCGGCACTTTTTCGTAATCCGATCATTTAGTTTAAAGTATTGTCGCCGACATTTTCACAAGAAATTTCATAAGTTGTAGGTGACGGTGGCGACGGCGGCTCGTATGTAATATGATGCGCGTTTGCGGACTTATTGTAATTACCAGAATGATTATTATATGAATTACGATTTTCATTATTATATTTATAAGAATTACGATTTTCATTATTATATTTCCTTCTATAACAATCTTTAATGTCATGACCGTCCTTTTTACAATACCTACAGAAAGCTTGAGAACTGGATTGATTATTATTATTTATATTAAATGACCTTTGGCCTTGAAATTTTGAAAAATCACGAGACTGATTAAAACGCCTATCTTTATAATTACATTCAGATTCCGTATGCCCTGTCCTTCCGCAAGTTTTACACCTAGATTTTGTAATATTAGTTTTATACAAAAGATTTTGAATTTTTTCTTCTTCTAGAGCAATATTAATAGCGTCATTTAGATTTTTAGGACTTCTACATCTAACATTATTACTTAAACGCGAATGTAACCCTAAGGAAAACGAAAATAATGCTAAATCCTCTGTCATAGCAATGCGACCAGAGATATCTTTTTTAAGAGATTCGGAATTATAGATTTCGGATTGTAAATCAGTAAGGCAGCTTTCAATACGCAGGGCAAATTGTGCGACAGGTTCATTTAATTGCTGCTTACATGACTGTAGATCTAGTAATAAATGATTATAATGTTTTCCTTCGCCGAAATTTTGTTTAAGGAAAATTTTTAATTGATTAAAATCTTCAATAACTTTATTCGAACAGGCAATTTGGGCCTTGCCTTCTAGACGCGATAAGATATATTTATTTAACAAATTCTTTTGAGATGGCGATGCTAAATCTAAGGCGTTTTGACAATTAGTTAAAAATGCAGTTAGAGTTTCACGATCTCCTTTATAGGGACTAATAAAATTACATAATACATTAATAGGGAATTGTTCGCTTGCTGGGACTTCTGCCTTTTTATCGACCGACATTTTAAAATTATTTTAATCCTAAATTAGTATATATGTAGATAACTAAAAATATATTGTTAATTTAAGGATAAGAGATTGGTAAGGAATTTGGTAAGTATATTGAACGACACTAATTTAAAATATAGCTGAAATGTAGCAATAACAAATAATATATGTTTTACTCACAGGGACAGGAACACTAGGAACTTGAGCGGCATAGCAGCACGGCGAGCGACAGCAGGCAGCGGCGGCGCGTTTCCAAACGCAACCAACGTCAGGGACAACGAGAGCGACAGCAGAACGGCAGCACGACGACCACGACGGCGGCGAAACAGCAGCAGGAACAATGTCAGGAACGGTGGCAGGAACGGCGGCGGTACGGATTTATCGCGCGCGAGATGTCGGGGTGCAGGGGCTGTACGCCTAGCACGAACAATTGTAGGTTACGTAAATATGCAATATAACATACTATAATATGTAAATATGCAAAAACGTAAATATGAGTGAGCAAATAGAACGAATGGTCGTAAACTTGAATGAAGATTTCATTCAAAAACTAGATACGTATTTGATTAATTAAAAACTTTGTGATTTTAGGGCACTTAAAACATAAACGCTGTTCAAATTATGACGCAATATGAAGAAACTGCAGTAAAAGTTAATATTCATAAAGATAAATGGTATTTATTATTACAATCCATACTAATATTTTAAATGCGAAAGTGTGTCTGTCTGTCTGTCTGTCTGTTACCTCTTCACGCCTAAACGGCTGAACCGATTGGGCTGAAATTTGGTACAGAGGTACTTTGAGTCCCGGGAAAGGACATAGGATACTTTTTATCCCGAAAATGTGTACGGTTCCCACGCGATAAACGAATTTTGGCGCAACGGAGTTGCAGGCGTCATCTAATTTATTACTAAAGCGATGTTTGGTAAGACTGTATTCCTAAACGAAGGACGTGAAACACTTGAAATTTATGGTAACTCCTTACTCCAAGGCCCAAGCTCATTCAAGGTTAGCTTTGTTTTGAAGTGAACTTGTTTTGTGAATGTTGTGTGAAAGTTTTGGAGTTATTTTAAAGTTTAACTTCTAAAATATTCTGCTGAAATGAGAACCAGCCACCCGCAATATACCATTATGGTAGAATTTATGGAAAAGTAAGTAAGTACATTTCATTTATTGTTTTAAGCATAATATACCTATTGATTTTATTAATAATATTTCAATTAATAATATTTCGAACATATTATTTCTGTAAAGTTTTAAAATTTGGAGAGTTATAGTTTTTTTTAAATAAGTATACTCAAGTCAAATAAAATATTGGGCTTGCCATGATAATATGCTTGATTTTTTTAAAACAAAGTTGAGTGAAAAATTTAAACTTATTTTTGTCAATAAAGAAAGGTTAAAAAAGAAGGTAACATACCTATATTAAGAATGACTACTGGAAGATACAGTCCTTAATTAGCTAATGTCAAATTTATTTAAGGTATGGAGACTTATCTAAACCGAGCGGTGGCCCTCGTGGTAGACACTATATTCAGCAAAAATGGAAGGAGCTAACGGACATGCTAAACAGTGATGGCACTGGAGACCCTCGAACAGAGGAGAAGTGGCGGAAGGTAAGTTTATGAAATTCCTAATTAGGTACATGTAAGGGAAAAGACTATCACTTCACACATGTAGAAGTACATGCATGAGTATTTTGATATTACTGCATGCATGCATTTGATGGTACATTTTAATGGTGTGGTGTTCATTTCTGTTTCTTAAGGTTTGGAGTGATTTCAAAAATAATATTAAGAAAAAGTCAGCTAAAATAAATAGGTCCGCTCAGGGTACAGGCGGTGGGCCAGCACTTCAAATAACATTAACAGACCTAGAAAACAGGGTTTTGAATATAATTGGGGTGCAGGCAGCTACCGGGATGCCCATACAAGAAGCTGGATTTGTCAGGTGTGATTTTTGTTTGCTTGGTGTAGGTATGTAGTATAAAGAAATAATGTTTATTTTTGTAGCTATCAGTGAAATTTCTCTAAATATTTAATTTCTTAACAGGTCAGAATTTGGCCAAAAGTGTTTCTTGCTTACAACTTGCCTACCTACTGCTTATCCTAAGTAATAAAAAAGGGTCAGCACTTGAGTTTTTTGTTAATACTGTATTGTGACACTTCAAATTCTTGTGTCGATGACTGGATGGTGTTTGAGTACCTTACTTGCTTTCTATTCTTAGCCATCATTATCCATCAATTATGATTTTTGGTAAAATACTATGTTATGAGTTATGACATGTCAATGGCATTACTGATTTTCGTATGTTATCTCTAGAGTAGGGAGTATTTTGTTATTAAGCAAATATAGTATACTAAATAGTAGTATGTAACATGGTATTCACTTACAAATTTTGAGTAAGCACTAATACTTACTTATTTATTGTTCTGATTGAAATAGGTTGTTGGTGGGGAGGAAGATAGCTTGTCAGGTACTCATCTGCAAGTTGCAGCCACCGAAACTGCAGATGAATTGACTGTCAACGATGTTCCCTATGAATATACTCCAATTCCTGAAGGTTGGTTTTTTTTTTAATTTATCTTTCATTAACTTTAGATCCTTACTATAATAATATCACACATTACTCTTTAGTTTGAAATAATTACTAGTTTTATTAAGTACTTATATTAAAATATTTTAAAAAATATCTTATACAAAAACTAGTCAAGTAGGTATCCAGCAAAGCACATTCGTCAAAAATAAGATCTTGAGAACTAAACCTAAAAGAATAGTATTAACATTGTATCAAAAATTTTACAGATACATGGAATACTCCAGGAACAAGCAGTCAACCTACAGTCGTTCCGCCGCCTCTTCCTCCACAACCACCAGCACCTGAACAACCAGCAGCTCCAGGGGAAACCCAGTGGCGACCACCAAAAAAAAAGAAAAAGTCCGAAGACCCAGTTTTATTATTTAAGGAGTGTGAGGAGACTGCAAGGGAGTATGAAAGGGAGCGTGATCGAATTGTGCATGAATTAGAAAGAGAGAGGATTCGCCAGCGTGATGTAGAGCTCCATTTACAAGCTCAGTGGTTAGAGTTTATGAAAGAGGCTTTGAAAGTATTAAGAACGTATTTGGAGAGAAGTGAGTAGTGCTTGTTTGACTATCGCAGCATTGTACAAACCACATTGGTTTTAAATGCTGTTTAAGTTAAGCTTTTATAATTGTAAGTACTTATATATGTTTTATTTGGTGAATAAATAAATAATTTATTTATTTAGCTTCATCAATACACATCACCTACACTAATCACTTCTTTTTCTAAAGAAAAGATGAGTTTCATGTTTAAATTAAATTTATTGTGCTTAAATATGAATAAAAAAAATCTCTAATGATACCTTTATATTTTGGAGTTTAAAATGCTCACATAAAAACCGAAATAAATTATGCAGTACTTATATTATGCAGTCTATCAATCCTATGTACTAACATGTCCCTTATGACCCTACCGCGAATTAGGTCATCTCTAGAACCATGCTCCCGAAAAGCTTCTTCTGGTAAGGAAAGTGCTGATGAAGTATTTATGAAATCCTCTTCAGGATCGGGTACCATAAAATCCAATGCGAGGTTGTGTAAAACGCTACATGCCAATATAATAGTTGCACACCTCTCAGGGGTGTAATGTAATGTGCGGTCTTTACAAAGGCATCTCCACCTATTTTTGAGTCTCCCAAAAGTATTTTCAATTGTAACTCTGGCCTTCCCATGGATGGCAGTATATTTTGCCTCTGGAGTACCTTCAGCGGCATCTGTGATTGGTGTCATCAACCAAGGCCTCTGTGGATATCCAGAATCACCTGCAAATATATTTATTACAGGTATATTTCATTTAGTAACATAACAAATATCTACACAGAGTTAACAGTGAAACTTTACAATATTTTTAAAACTTTAGTTTTTTTTTTAAAGAAAGCAACCTAAATGTAAATAAATCGTTACCTAAAAACCACACTTGTTCATTACTTTGGTTCAAGTCTTGGATATACCTATTGGCTTGACTATTCTCCCAAATAAAAGCGTCATGTGTAGCCCCTCCATATTTGGCATTAACATTCAAAATTCTGCATTCACTGTCACATATCTACAATGTAAAAACATACAAAATGTACAACTGTATAACATAATAACTGTAATCTTAAAATATTGTAAGAATATAAGTATGGTATAGGGTAGGATGTTAACATTATTAGTATAAATTTGTAAAGCAATATCTCACCATTTGCACATTAAGTGAGTAGAAATGCTTCCTGCAGTAAAACAAATGTTCTATCTCTCTTTTTGGGGTGAATATATGAAAATGAGACCCATCAATGCACCCTATTACTCCAGGGATGCCAAACTTTGTATAAAATCTGTAAATAAAGCATTGTTTGTACTTTTTTCCAGTTTGTATCTTATACATATACTTACTAAAATGATAACTTACTTATTTTTAACAATATTTCGCAGCTCTCGTGTTGCTGGAAATTTTATAAAAGTATTTAATATTGAAGGGCTAACAAGAGCATCAGTAACCTGCCTCACATATTTGCTCACAGTAGTTTGCCCTGAATATTTAGCCATTCCAACTATTCTTTGGTAGGAGCCCGTAGCATAAAATGATAAAGCACACAGCACCTAGAAATGAAAATAATAAAGAGTTAATAGTTTCACTGTAGCTGCATATTATGCTCACATAGTTTGTACTAATTATGTACCCATTATGGGTATCATATATAAAAATATTTTTCTTAATATGGTAGGTACATAAGAAGCTTACTTATTCAACTTACTTTATGTTCCAGGCTGATCTTTTCAGTTAATCTTAGACTGGATTTTTCTTTTAATACTCGACATAAGTAAAAAAATGCTTCCTTACTGAGACGAAACCTATTTTTAAATTCCGTGTCACTTAGGTTTTGAATATCATTTGCCATATTTTTTCTGAGACGAGCTCTCCTTGATATTTCCCTGTAATTATTGTTATAAGTTAATTAAATAACGTAGTTTTTTTTATATAATGTTATGTTAATATTATGTTCTAAAAGAATGTTCTAAAATGCATCACTCACCTTGTTTCTCTTTGTACATTTCTACTGTCAACAATCAATCGCGCCGCAAGATAATAGTACAATGTACTACGTCGTGGGGTGCTTCGACTTAATCTAAGCATTTTCTCACTAAATAAATCAACACAATCACTTAAATTACTATTTTATTCTCTAAATTTACTCTGACGAAAGTTTTCTCACTGAAATTTTTAAAGTGAATAAACATTCGTGAAACTCGCAAGCCAGCCTTCGACAATTACGATACTATACGTCATTTTATGCCTTCGTGCTAGCTATCTTCATACAAATGGCTTAAGTTACGTTGCGTATTCGATACGATGACGATACGAAACTTACGTTTATGTGTTCGTGCTCTGGAAATTAGTTTAATTTACGCACACCAGAGGCGCTGTTCAAATTTCCATACAAAATGCTTACGTTAACGATACGAATGTTTTTTCGATAGTAATTCGTGCTAGACATACTGGACTGGTCTGCAGGCTTACGACGAAAGGCTTATTGTCGAGACACAGTGTACTTGAGTTTTTACGAAGTGGATGAAGACACAATCACACTCCGGAGACGAATTGGCTCATAGTTTTTTTTTTTCTACTCACTCAGTTCTCTTTTCACCTTTCAGTTCTCTTTTCACTTTTCAGTTCAGTTTTCGCGAACCGTTAAGGAATACCAGCGGAACGACGGATTATCACGAATGCTGATATCCCACTTCTGACACCACTGTTACTTGGCGGATTCGAAGAGACTTTTTAAAAAATAAACTTTTATTTAAACTGGAATTATTTTATTCAAAAAACTTAATATTAACTTAAAAAGAAGACCTGCACCCGACGAAGGTCCAATTCAATCTAATGGAAAACACCGCAAAACGAAATAAAGAAATAGCAAAAGTTTGCAATTGCAATTCTATGAAATGCAACTGAAAACTAAGCGTTTTTAATATACATATAATCCCATTCGACTTTCGATATAACAGTACCTACCTGTTTTGTCTTATAGGTTATTAAGGCATTGTTTTATTCCTAAAACCAACATTTACCAGTTGACAGTAGTAAAACCTAGCATATATTATACCGAATTGTAATGGTAAATGTTCGAAAAAGTCGTCGTATTATTAGAAACTAGCTATATGACCGAGCTTCGTTCGGTATTCAAAAAACACACATAGAATGACATTTTATGAAAATGATTCCTAGCTAGATCGATTTATCCCCCCTTAAACCCCCTATATACTAAATTTCATGAAAATCGTTGGAGCCGCTTCCGAGATTCCAATTATAAGTATATATATATAATTGATCCTAAGATTGACACTTAAATCTTAAGATTTACTGAAGTTTTGAGCTTTTACAGTAACATATACATTTCATGTCAAAGATATAATATTTTTGCTGCATAAAATAAACAAAAAATATGAAATTTGATCAATGAAATATCAACTTTAGAACAGTTTGAACAAACTCATCGTATGAGTCTTAGAAAAATATAAATACGTTCCAATTTTCAACGTTCTATCTTGATAAATATAGAAGCTATGATATTTTTTTAAGTTTTATGGCTCTACTGTAAAGTTGGGTTTTTTGAGATACGCCACTTCTGCTTTAACCCGTCGATGTGTAGATGTGTTTATAACATCATTAATCAGTCAATCAAGGTTTTAAAAATATGTCAAGTCAGTTAAGGTGTGACGACGCGAGCCCTCACAAAGCTCGGCATTTAGGGCGAAGCCAAACGAGCGTAATTTGTGAGTCGTGAGCCGCAGAATTTCTGCCGGGCAGAATTTTTTTCATACAATACATTCATACATTACATACCAGATATAGCTGAATCTTTATTTCTTTGACAGAAAATTTGAAACTTTTGGAACTGGCACCGACTTCAAAATTATGAAGATTGAGTACAGAAATAGTTGAGGTTTAGCCAAATTCGGGAAAAGGCACTACATATTAGATAGGAAAAATTATTTAATACTTTTTAGTTCATATTATAAGGATGCTATTAAATATTGTTTTTACCTTGGAAGTCGGTTTTAATTTTTTGTTAAAAATAATAATTTCACTCTTTTTAGTTACCTAGTAGGCAAACTGTTAGTGCCAATTCAAATTGTATAAAAAAATAGTTTCATATTGTCTTCACTAGATGTCACTGAGGCGCTCCTGTGTCGCGCTATCGCTTGTACGTAGAAGTTTTATATAGGTAGTTGTAACTTGTAACAGATTTCTGTTGTGTTGTTGAAAGTTTGTAAGCAACTGACAACTCAACAGTGAGCTTGGTGTGAGCAGTGAGCATTGAATTGACAACATAAATCATAATATTGAGTGGATCATTGATCTCGTATAATTGTTATTAAGTTGACCTCCGTCATAGTCCGCGAATTTATAAGTGGTCATCGGTGGTACTGCGTAGGTATATTCTACGTGTCTTATTACATTTTGTCATGGGCGTATATAAGGGGGGTGTCCTGGGGGTCCGGACTATCCATCTTACTTGTCCAATCGACAATAATATAATATATACCTCGCCGATTATAATCGGTGCGGTACATGTATTTTAAAAAATATTTTTGATTTCCTAAACACGTTTCCTATTTGCTGCTGCGAAATCTTTTATGGGCGATTCCAACTCACACTTGGCCGCTTTTTACGTTAGGGAACCCCCCCCCCCCCCCTTATCGAAGCTATATATACGCCCGTGCAATTAGTTAAGACTGTTAAGAGTCATACGGCATACCCCAAGGTCCAAATATCAGGTAGATAGATAAATTTAAACAATACATTTAAAAAAATCTAAGTGAACACGTGCTGTAAAATGCTCGCAGCGCGGCATGCCGCATGCCCTGACATTCCGGTTAGAACTTGAATACGATGTTTACGCACGTGTTAGATTGGAGTTTATATATAGATCTAAGATACTTTGAAACAAATTGATGTTACTATGATAATACTAAAATCATGCCATAAGTAGAAGCAAGGTATCTGTGGTTAAATGAAAATAAACTGTTACACAATAAGGATATTTATTAAAACCACCATAACAAGTAAGGGTCGGTAGATGTATAATTATTATCAAATTGTATAAGTAACTATTTATTACATAATTCCCTAACAGATAAGATTTAGCAAAGGTATTTTCATAAATAAATTATATTATATCAAATATATTAATACAACTTGGGAATAACTCAGAACATTATAGTTATATTATCATAATTTATAAAACAACATAATATCAAGCAAATATAACATTATAGATCATCTAGCAAAAATAAAACTTTAACTTGTGCAAAATCTTCTTTAAATATAAATTACAATAATTTCCAAATTACTAATTACTAAAATCTTTATGAGAAACTAATAGGTAAAATTACGGCTTAGTATTGGTGTTGTCAAGTCTTCAATTGACAATGGAATTATTATCTGAACACAAATGTAATTTCGCCTTAATTCCTACATTTTATTCTTTTATCTATACTTATATATATTAACATATCTATTACACGCGCCGCGCGGCGCGCGGCTACGCCGTTGCCTCTGCGGTAGGGTTGTTGAGGAAGTGATTATGAGGAAGAGGAGGAGGAAGAGGAATTGTCACGCGCAAATTTAGAGGATGCGGATGAGGAAGAGGATATTTTTTGGAGGAAGTGGATGCGGATGAGGAAGTGGATGAGGAATAGGATGATAGGATTATAAATACTAGCGGACCCAGCTCAAAAGCCTTTGTCCTGTCTGTACATTTAAACAATACACGAAAAATAATTTAAAGGGCATTTTCCAGTGGACCAAACTATGAATCTAAACCGTTCTCGAAACACACACAATAAAGAATCATCAAAATCGGTCCAGCAGTTACGGAGGAGTTCGTGTGCCTAGTGTGAATTTTTTATTTCACATTCGATCGTGAACAAGTTTGGCGTTTACTAAGATTTTGTATGGGATTTGTACAGCGTCACCTGCTCACGGGAGTATGCCCAGCCCAGTGAGTAGGTAATCCCATACAAAATCTTAGCAAACGCCAAACGCGTTCACGATCGAATGTGAAACAAAAAACTCACACTCGGCACACAGTAACATACATTACATACACAACACACGCACACACAAAAAAAGATGAGTGGATGATACAATTCTCGCGCTCTGGCATGTGTATTGCCATGATTAGATACGCGACGCGCATGCGCAGTGAAATTCCTCATGAATTCCTCTTAAATTTTGAGGAAGCGATAGCGGAAGAGGATTTTTTTATTTTTATTTATGAGGATGCGGTAATGGTTGAGGAACCCAAAATATTGTGGAACTTCCTCATTATGAGGAAGCGGAAGAGGAATCCTCAGCAACCCTACTCTGCGGCGCCGACCGCCGTGTATATTAAACAGCCTATAATAATTGGTGTTGTTATGTACATAATTATTATTATTGTGTCCATACCTATGCCTTGTACTATTATCTATTTTGTGCCATGAGACATTGGTGACCCTTAACACGACGTGGTAATGATGATGATGACGATGATGATGACGATGATGATGATGATGAATTTGAATTGCATATTAGCATATGCTTTCTGTTCTTAAAACAACGCCGAAACTCCCAAACGTGTATCTATAAAGAGTCAGGAGTTCTCTCAGCATCTTCGAAACCACTTCCATATAAATTTCGAGAAGTTCCCTCGATTACTCCTGGATCCCATCATCAGGTCACCACTTTTGTGAACATGGTACCAAATTGGAGTGAAACTTAATACAACAAAACAAAAATTTCGAAAATCGGTTCACAAACGGCGGAGTAATCGTTGAACATCAAAAAAAAACCACAGCCGAACATATAACCTCCTCGTTTTTTGGAAGTCGGTTAAAAATAGTGAAAGCCAGACAAAATAATAAATATATAACAATTGATTAATTATAAATGATGACATTTGACTTACTAAGTATACCTATAAATATTTTAGTTTAAGCAATAAAGCTGGTACACAAGGAAAACGTACGAACGCACGCTTTGTTAGGTTATAGTTTTAAATTATCAATAAATAGGCAAATAATAATATTATTACTTAGTAGGTAAAATTAAATTAGGTAATAGGCCGTGCTGCGTGCACACCACCTTTTATATTTTATTGGCAAAATAATTGTAAAGGGTAAAGGGTATCAATATTTTCCAATAAAATCAAATAGAGCGTCTTGTTTATACGTACCAAAGCATGACGCAATTTAAGTAATAGTGGAGTTCCCAGAGCGTAAAAATCGTGCAAACCTATTGCAAACCTCCGATTTTTGCAATAGTGGATGAAAATTGAAAAGAAAAAAAGGAATGTGTAGCTGATAACATAAATAATGAAGTTTACCTATAGAAAAGTTGTGCTTTTGATTTTTAAATTATTCTCTTCCACTTCAAGTAAACTCATAAACTGTAAAATTTGAAGAAAATTTGCATATTTCTTTCTTTTAAATATATAGCAAAATAATGAAATACATTATTATTTTTTTGATTTGTATCGTTGCTTATATTTTAAAGAAAGAAAATAAGTTGAAAAAATATATTATAATTTAGATTTAAAATTAATATTTTGTATGAAACACACAAGAAGCACATTTGGAGGTATGCTCATCTGAGCATACCTCCAAATGTGCTTCTTGTGTGCCTCGCCAGGTAAATGGCGTTCCTATTTTTCTGTGGTTTTAAATAGGAAGTTTAAAATAATTTTTTAGGCTTAACAAAGCCTTCTATTTCTTAATGTGTATAACTTTTTAGCTCTTACTTTATTAAATTTTCTGAAAATGTACCACAAACTTTTCGCGGATATTTCGAAGAAAATCTGTATTTTATTTCTTTTGGTTAGGTTTTTACACAATAAAATTGATTTTTTTTTAGTAATTATATTTGCTAAAACAAACTTATAGGAAAAAAATACAAATTAGGTTAAGAATTGATATTTTTTTATTCAGGTAAGCGTTTTCCAAACATAGGTCGCAGCATGCGTCTTTAGTATGTACGTGAGATTTGTAGCACCCAATTTTTTTTTCTGGCTTTAAGTAGATAAAGCCAACAAGACTATTGCTAAGAATTTGTATCATAAGTTAAAAAGGTACTACTCACCTACTGTTAAAAATTATATCTAATAATATTATGTTGTTGTATGTAATGTACTCTAAGTAATAACTGCAGTGCTACGTTTACCTAAATAACACTAATAACAATCTATTAAAATATGTAATATGTAATGGAGCCCATATTATAAACCCTGCGTGGTTTCCGTGGTACGGCACTTTGTTAAATATTGTATTTGTTTATTTAAGTAAATAAACAATTTAAAAAAAAGGAAGTTTAAATATATTTCAAAGACTAGAGAAAGTCTTTCATTTGTCGATGCATTTAATGTTTTAGCTCTCACTTAGATAAATTCTCAACAAATATAGAAAATATTTTCGGTCTATTTTACACATTTTTGCAGATATTTAAACGTTTATAAGTACTTAAAAGTTATTATTTTTCTAAAAATTAAATACGCACAACAAGTAAGCTTAACACACTTTTCGTTATAACCCTTAAATCCACCCAAACCCTTTTATCTTGGTTACGACGAGCGTTAATTTGTAAAAACTTTGCAAAAACCTTATAGTTGTATTTAGCTTAGCAAAGCAAACTTTCTTTTTTAAAAATTGTGTATTTGGTTAATTTTCGACGTAAACAATCGGATAAGAGTTATTAAATTACAGGAACAAGAAAAAATTCTGGACCGGTTTTATTATGGTGAAATATTAATTTTTAATGTAACTAAAAAATTAAAAGCACAAAAAAATTTTGGTAAACTTTACAAGTTATAGTGTAAAAAAAGAAAATGGCACCTCAAAAACAAAAATCCATTCACTATTACAATTTTCGGAGGTTAAAACCTCTGGCGACTCCATTATAAATTCAATTCCGAATCAAAATATTTCCGAAAAGCTAAGGGCCATCCCACACGTACCACAACCACACGACAACCGCAACCATACGACAAACACACGACGTGGTCGGGCGTATATTTCGTATTGTAAATGAACTGGACCATTCACACGTACCACATTTTGCAGTCGTTGTCGACCACTTGTAAAATACCGACCACATCGCAACCACGTCGCAACCACGTCGCAACACATCGCAACCACAACGTTGCGTCGATGCAACGACACGCCGCCCGCGCTCTCCCCCCCTTCATTCATTTCTTCAGGGGGGCGAAACTTTAACGAGAAAGAAAGAAAATTTTCCACGCCTCGTTTAAATTTAGAATTTTAAACGAGGCGTGTAAATAATATAGTCCGGGAGCCATAAAACAATTTTTATTTGATTACCATCAAGCTAATTTTTTATGAGTAGCTTCATTTTGATAAAACGAACAACATTTTTATTTGCGAAAATCCCGCTTTTTTTTTTGTAAATCACTATTCAGTTCCTTTAACAAGTAGTCAAATGTGTTTGTGCTCATTCTAAATTTTTTGAAAAACTTTATCTTGAACCTTCTCGTTCTCAGTATAAGATAATCAGTACGAAATTGGCTTTGACTTTTGTTTGCCAATAAAGGATGTACCCAAGAAATTCTATTTCGACGATTACGCTGACATCGCCGTCGTCTTCTTCTTATCAATAATACATATAGCAAGGATAGCAACAATAAAGTGTCCTCTTCGAAATCCATGACTTTGGGCAAGACGTGTTTCCCATATCCTCAATAGTTCGACTTGCACACGACGCAACCACGTCGCAACCACATCGCAACCACTGGCCGTCGTCATTTTGTCGGTACCACAACACAACCACAAAATGCTGCAGCTACACCATTCACACGTAACCACAGCTCGACGACATTTTGTCGTTGCGATGTCGTGTGGTTGTGGTACGTGTGGGTTGGCCCTAAACCAGCGAGCGTGAAAACTTCAACCAGGAGTGGGGACACGTGACATGTCCATTTAACATAAAGGTGGAATAATGTTGAGTTCATTGAGATGTATGAGTTAAGGCGATGATAAGCTCCAATTTGTTGTTCAGTGACCCCCGGTTCACCTAGTTTCTATAATTATAATAACGAAAATATGTAAAAAAATATGAGATATAGAACACAATATTTAAAATACTTTAAACCATAAACATTTTAATGAAACGTAATACTTGGGCGTAATTAATTTACAAACTCACCTCCGACAAAAATCTAATTCATCGAAATATAAGATAACTAGGATAATAATACATTTTATTTGAATAAATTGTTAGTAAATCTATATTAAAATCTTCTGAACCGAACAATTTTGTTTCTTAATATTTATTTCCAAAGATATTAAAAAAAAAACTTAAAAAATAGAGAGATCCGCCCCTTATAACTACAGTTTTATGCTGAGCTAAAATGAATCTTATTGCGATGCGTATACGCTTGGTCTTTGGTTGTGTGCAAGGTTATCGTTTTGGATTGAGATTAATCCCCGCCTTAAGTATTTTAATGTTAAAAGGCTGACACGTCAAATTCATAACATCTCTTTTGGAGTTGAAATGGCGTTAGAAATCTCAAAATAACTAGGGATGCACGTTATTATACTTACTGCTCGTTGTTGTTTTATGGTAACCGTTGTTTCTAAATCCGGTCGTGTATAGGTGCCCTAACATTATTTCATATATTAATATTTTGACAACTGACAAATACCTAACCAAAAATTGTTGACAGCTGTTGATAAAAAGTAAATTTATCTTCAAGATAAAATAGCGTCATTTTATTATATATCTTATTAGATAAATAATGTGATAGGTTTTCCCAGTTCCCACATTTTATTCAATTCGAAGACGGAAGAAGTTGACAATTCGTATAAGTATTTTTGGTTATTGCTCTAGACAACATAAACACTAATAATATTAATGCAATTGTTTATAAAATTTATGCACAATTGCACAAGGACAAACCGCAAGCCGGTAAGTGTTGCCGCAGGAAAAGCTGCTAAAATTTTAAAACGAGTAACCTAGAATCAACACCTTATAAATACTCGTTACCTAATGTTTAATCAACTTGTCGTGTTTCTTTAACCGTGAAATTATCGCTCGGGTCACAGTCGTGGCGCTGGTTAGTCGTAATACTTAATTCGTAGTGAATAATCCTGTAGCTGGGTTCCTACGGATTCGGTGGTTTTAGACAGTTGTTCTAATTTGCTGGCACTAACTTATTACCTTACTTTCGCGAATATCTTGCAGAGAAATTGGAAAGCTAAATGTATTCATTGAGAAGTGTAAAAAATGTGCTCCAAAACAAGCTTCACCTCAAACTATCAGCAACTGCACTCACAGGCCTGCGCCAGACCAGCCACTCACATGACAAGGTAAATTATACTAATTATCTTGTTAGTCCTCTAACCACTTACCAACTATTTATTTGACAATGCATGTTATGTATTTTGCTTTTTTATTTTAGGCGCAGCGCAGACATCAGACTATCCGTGACACACTTTTTAGTCTGTGGAAATAGAACCTATGCAATTATACAAATTATATGCAGTGACGCACCGGATTTGCAATGCGCGTCGTGTGTGTTACTGCACATAATTGCATAGGTTCTATTTCCACAGACTAAAAAGTGCATCACGGATAGTCTGATGTCTGTGCTGCACCTTATACTTCCTACTCATTGTGCAATGGTATGTCGAATGCCTAAGGGCAGGCCTTCGTATTAATATTATTATAAGACATGAAGCATAGTTTTGTTTCCAAGATGTAGTATTGATCAATAAAAAATTGAAATTGTGAATTTTTATCATGGTCACCAGATAAAATATTATGATAAAATATAATTATTCTAGACTTAACTATGTAACTATAATAATAATTATTATTAATGTCGTTTTAAACTAAATCAAGTAGCAGGACAAATATTAATCCCGCAAGCCCCTAGCGGTCATATGACTGTGATAACAATAAATTTTCAAGAATCCGTGATTGAGGGATTAAATTTAACAAAACTTATGTAGTGCTGCTTGACAGGAGTTAAGATAGTCCAGTCAATGCCAGTGTCACCTAGAGTAGTGTTTTTTATACAAGGTGGCGTCATAAAAAAGGTTAAAAAACAAAATTTTTTAAAATATTTAAACAGAGCAGCGAGTCGGAACCGTCAAATGCAGGTGCATCGACGGAGACATTAATGGACCTGCACGGTCGTCGCCACGACTACTTGCGCATATCTCTCACTGAGCGATGCAACCTGAGGTGTAAGTCAGCTCACTTGTAGTATTTCCTTTAAGAAATTTTGGAACACCTTCAAAATACCACCATTTTCCTCCCACATTTCAAAATAGAATATTTGAAACATGTTGCATGCTTCTTTTCAAACCATAAATATTAATGAACCAAGTGGCGTTTCACTTGTGTAGTATTATAATGGTTTATGACAAATAAATCCTGCAAAAAAATGAATAACAAATGTATGAATTACAACACTGTCTGATAAGCCCTACCAGACAAGTAGTAAGCGATTATTGTAAACGCCAACAAAATGTAATATGTGATTTGATATAAGTCATCGCTTTGCTAGCGAATACTAATGTCAAATCCCATACATTTTGTTGGTGCTTATGATGATCACTTCCACTTGTCTAAAGAGCATCAGCATGGTCATATCAGTTAAATGCTGCTAGATCATTAACAATAAATAAATAAATGTGACCGTGCGGCTCGTGTGTGGCAGGTCAGTACTGCATGCCGGCGGAGGGCGTGGCGCTCAGCCCGCGGGCGCGGCTACTGTCGTTCGCGGAGCTGATGCGGCTGGCGCGCGTGTTCGCGGCGCTGGGCGTGGCCAAAGTGCGGCTGACGGGCGGGGAGCCCACGCTGCGCGCGGACCTGGAGGAGGTGGTGCAGGCGCTGCGGGGGCTGCCCGGCGTGCGCACAGTCGCCATGACCAGCAACGGGCTGGCGCTGGCGCGGCGGCTGCCCGCGCTGCAGCGCGCCGGCCTCACACACCTCAACCTGTCGCTGGACACGCTGCGCGCGGACCGCTTCGAGCGCATGACGCGCCGCCCCGGACTCGCCAAGGTGAATCTCTATTGCACCCGAACACAGAGACGACACGGAAAACTATAATTTCTAATCGGCAACCTTTGTAATTAAATTAAAAACCTATGTAGATTGAAGACTGTAGACCAACTAGTAGTGGGGGCAGTGAAGGTTTTCACCTCCGATTTCGTTGAACCTCCATCGATTTTCATGAAAATTGGTAAGTAGGTAGAGGATACCATAAGAAACAAAAGTGACATAGTGTCAACTTGCGCTATCGCTCTGGGGGTGGATGCCAACCCTTCTCGGGGGGTGAATTTTTTTTAATGAAAATATTCCCAGGAATCAATAAACACAAATTCTAAGCAAAATTTGTTATATAAAGTTTATTGATTTGTAACGTTGCACGTACATGGTCCTTAATTATTGTAATACTTCAGTTATAAATTTCTAAAAAAAATGTAATTTTTATTTTAATTTATCGCGAAACACTTGTATCGCTCACTGTACTCGCACCACGGGCGGTCGTTACGTAGCTGCACGAAGCCGGTCAACGGCCAATCGCGGGCCGTCGCGCGCGCCATTGTTCCGACATTCACTCTCGGGACTCGCTGGAGCGCGGTCACGTCACATTATCTTTGTCTCCGTGAAGTCGTTACGTTCTAACACCGTATTTAAATATTATCAGTTAAATCAGTATTTGAGTTTTTAATAAATAAGTCCTAGTAACATTAATTACAGGCTTCGGAATGAATATTTTGATAATATAAGTGTCGTCTTGCACCCCGATAGGGTAAGTGTTGCATATTGTTAAAGTTACGAACTTATCTAGTTTTTATCAATTGCTTTATTCGCCACCATTTTATGCTTTGTCATGCGAATTCATCTCGTTTTCTTTATTTTGTTTTTAATCTTTAGTTTTTAACTGTTTTTAGTTTTTACGTTATGTCATTTAATCTTCATTTTATTTATTAAATTACCTTTTTTCGCTATTTAAAAAAATGTTAAGTACTCCGTTCTGATAGTTTCACCTCTGCACCGACTATCTACTCTTGGTTATTAATTATTATTCTCTTTGTCGCGCGGTGCAGGGTGTCACTATCGAAGGAGTCCCATAGAATATATTTTAAAAGTGGACAATGGATATTCCAGGGTCCGACCTTTTGGATCGAGGCTGAAGAGGTGACTCCTAGCCCCTTGATTCTGCGCTGGAAGAGGCTGGCGTCCTGGTCACTCCCCAGAGCCATTCCAGTTCATCGCAGGCTGGACTTCCACTTGGCTCCTGTTTCCGCCGGTGCCCCTGTCCCCCGCTGAACCAGGAGAGTAAATAACTTGCCAAAACCAGATCAGGCACTAAGTACCCCGACCGTTTTTTTTTTTGTATGAATAAATTGTAAAATATTCTGTTGACGTTTTGTTTTATTTTTACTAGACCAAAAGGACAAAACGCCACAGATTAAATCAATACTTCCGGAGTTATTAAAGATCAAAGATCATGTTTTTTTTTTAAATTCACGTCTTAAAGCGGTTTTTCATAATTAAATAAGAAACTATAGGTTTTTACGAAAAATGTGTAAGTACCAAAATTAAAGCCAATAAAAAACAAACTAATTTCAACTCAGAAATACCTTCCTTTATTAATTCAAAGTGAGCTATACATGGTTGTGTTGTATATGTTACGCTCAAAGACCGAAAACGCTCAGTGAGCGAAAAAATGGCTCACAACGCGTTATGGTCATAGTGAAACGGCCTGATGAAAACGGCCACCACGCGTTCTGCTAATCACAGAAATACCACATAGCGAAATTCGTGTCGTGGCTGACGTGCTATTCGACCACAACGCATTGTGGTAATCGAGAAAAGCCATGACGCGTTCTGAGCATTTAAAAACAGCCACGACGCGAAATTCGTGTTGTGGCCCTAACGAAAACGGCCACGACGCGTTCTGAGCATTTACCATACGTTCATCGAATTCGAACGCCTACGCTGGACAAACGCTAGTGTGAAGGCAGCCTATAATTAATTTAAGTACTATCAGAGAAGTTGATTCTTAGGCAGCTGGCAGATGGGGGACCTACGTAGTTTATTCGCGTTACGTCAAACCCAGCCGACAGATCACAAATAACATTGAATTGACATGATCCGACCAAATGACGTAGGTCCGCCAATACTGTCTAGGAATCAATTTCTTCGATGGTACATTGTTGTTGCGTATTGGTGATCAATATTATATAGTTTTTGTTGGAAGATCCTTACTAGTTATTGTTTGTGCTAAATAATATCGTTACTACTTGAAGATTTTTAAATTGTTATAAAAATATATGTTGCACTCGGTAACTGCCGCGGTAAAGCAATTGCATAGAATTTTTTATCAACTTATACTATTTGTAGCACGCACGCTAACACCGTGCCAAAGATAAACGGTGTTGTTAAGTTTTTTTTGTTACGGAAATTTCAAATTATTGATTTGGAATGGAACACCGCGCCGAAACCCAGCGATAATAGCTATTCAATAGCTTGAAATTGAAATTCCAAATTATTTATTTAATCTAAAAATTCCAAATAATTATTTATAGGTAATTTATAATAATAATTATTATTAATATTATTTTGTGTTCAATAATAATTTGTTACCTTAAATATATATTTTTTAATAAAGTAATCTCAATGAATGACTAATATTGTTTTATTTTAATTTATTAACTATACAGGGTGCAATTAAATCTTCCCGCCAAATTTCGATATATTGATCATTGTTAAAAATATCTTTTATAATCACTCAATATTAAAATGTTGAAAAATAGCTTTTTGAAAAATAGCTGGCTCCTACTCCTCCTATTTTCTTCCTACTCCTATTTTCTTCTGATTAATTTCGTTGCGGGTTCCAACTTCCAAGACAGATTTAGCATGTCCCTCGGGCTCCCTGAGTTTTTGTGGTTGGATACCGCTGTCGATCCTGGCGACACAGGAGATACAGTGGTGGGTATGTGTGGTGGGCCAAAGCCCGTTTAAAAAAAAAATAGCTTCTGAAAGTTTTCCTAATAAAAAACACCACAATTAATGGGCACTACGCGTCGCCGGCGCGTACGCCTTCCGCTTCCCCCACAACGATTTTAAGTGGGATAAAATATGTTATTGTAAAAAAACTAACACCCTATTTTTTTTTTTGGTTAAATGATAAAAAAAATTGGCCGGTAGGTTTAATTGTACCCTGTATAATACTACTAACAGTATCGGAAGAAATGGCGGGTGCTTGTGTCAGAGGCCAAGACTCAATTTGGGTCGCTGCGCTGCAGTAAGTATAATACTACTAGTTGACTCGGGAATCGTTCTTTTTTGCGGGATAAAAAGTATCCTATGTCCTTTTCTGGGGCTCAAAGTACCCTAATACCCAGTGAAATCGATTCAGCGGTTTGGGCGTGAAGAGGTAACAGACTGACAGACAGATAGACACATTTTCGCATTTATAATATTACAAGTAGTTGCCCGCGACTTTGTCCGCTGAAGTCTGAAGTCCAGTTAATAGTTATTCCCGTACATCGATAATCGATTGAATAGTTTACGTGCAAATCATAAAAGTATATTGTGCGGGAACCGTACAATTTTCCTAGACAAAAAGCTTCCCTTGTCCTTTCCTGAGACTCAAAGTATCCGTTTACCAAAATTTATCAAAATCGATTGAATAGTTTACGCGCAAATTATAAAAGTTTATTGTGCGAGAACCGTAATTTTTTCTGGGACAAAAAGTATCCCTTATCCATTCCAGAGACTCAAAGTATCTCCATACCGAAATTCATCAAAATCGACTAACTAGTTTACGCGCAAATCAAAGTATAATGTGCGGGAACAATAAATGCTCAGAACGCATTGTAGTCGTATTCGTTAGGGCCACAACACGAATTTCGCGTCGTGGCTATTTTTAAATGCTCAGAACGCGTCATGGCTTTTCTCGATTACCACAACGCGTTGTGGTCGAATAGCACGACAGCCACGACACGAATTTCGCTATGTGGTATTTCTGTGATTACCAGAACGCGTCGTGGCCGTTTCACTATTACCACAACGCGTTGTGAGCCATTTTTTCGCTCAGTGAGCGTTTTCGGTCTTTGAGCGTAACATATATATAATACTAGCTGTCCCGGCAAACGTTTCTTTGCCATATTATATTAAGTATATCGCCCGTATTATTTTATTGAATTAGTGACTAAAATATAAGTATATCACCATGGCAACGTCCATCGCTATCCCGTGACCCGCGTCGCATAAACAATGGTCGCTCTTCATAGACAAATAATTTGCAATAAAATAAAATTGCGACTATAATTAAAGATCTAAGCTATCCTATCTCTCAAGTTGGAAAAAAGCACACATTAAAAAACAAAAAACATTAAAATCGGTTAAGTAGTTTGGGAACCCATCGCGGACAAACATCGTGACAGGAGATTTATATATATATTAGATTTTCTTTCGGCGAGTACCTTTCGAGTTCGGCGAGTCTAAGCATTCAAACTTAAATAACGGTAAATCGATGCATTTTATGAAATATTATACTTTCTTGTAACCAAAGTGCTTAAAAGTACCTTTCTAATAAGCATTTTAAAAAGTTAATAGCTCAGTTATAGTTTGTTCGTTCTAAGATGATATGGGTGACAGTTCTCATATTCCTTGCTACGGATTTTTTTTACAAGAAAACAAACAAATACCAGAATGTAATAAATTATATTCCATCTACAAAAATAAATGTTTCCTGTAATTGTAAATGAATAAAAATGAAAAGTTGCTAAATGCTAATTTATTGATATAAAATTATAAATATTAACTTTGAAATAGGAGTTTAAAATTATTGTTACGAAAATATTTGAAAAATGTCAGATGCATGAAACGGAACTTATGTCAATAGAGATTGGCACAGTTGAATCGAAATCAAATCGATAAAAAAGGGCGGCCATCTTAAATCACCGGCGTCACTCTGAAACATCAGTACGAAATCGATAATTTCGATTGCAATTCCTTTACGAGGTGATTCGATATTTTTAAATTATTCGATTAATTTTTTTAGGTAACTTCCCTACTATTGTCAATTATAATGTGTCACGCATATCATCATAAAACGAACAAACTATAATAGCATCAAAATTGACCAGTTATAATAAAAATAAGATGACCATTTAAATTTTTTTTTGGAAAAATCGAAAAATAAAACGTTGACCATTTGTAAAATAATTCAAATTCATGGTTATCTCCAAAGGCTTTTCTTAATTAGAATAAGTAATGACCTCAAAAATTTTTATTGGTTTAGAATGCTTAGTTTTGAAAAAAATTATGATTTAGTAAAATCGAAATTATTCAAATTTTCGTAAATATAAAAAATGAAATACAAAAAATGTTTTTTCACGATTAAAAGCTAGAAGTGGTTGCTAGAAGGATTGAAAAATTAATTATAATTAATGTAATCATAAATCATGAATATAAAATATTAAAAACATTTATTTCATCTAATTAACACAATTAGTTAAGCCAGAATGGTTAAATCTGCATTTTTTGTATTTTCAACAGAAGGGGTGGATTTTACCCAGGGGGTGTGAACTTCTGTGTCGGTGAAAGCTCACCCACACATAGATAATTTTACACTAGTTGCGCTGGTTCGAATGTTTGCCACTATTAAAAAGAATCCATTATGGTAGTTTTATTTTTTCAATTTCATCATGTTTTCTTAGAAAATATTTGAATTGATTGATATTTCTGCAAATTGTTTTAGACAATTTAATTGGCAAAACATCAAAGTTGTTTAAGTTATCACGAACTAAATGCTATTTCATTCTGTGAACAAAATTAGAAATAAAATATTTGTATTTTCATAGACATCTGTACTGGCAACATAAATAGTTACTTCGTTAGCTGTGGTTAGTTTATTTTCAAGTGAAATTGTGAGGTTATATTCTTGAATATTTTCTTATGTTCATTAGCAGCAAATTTACGCTAAGTTGACTATAATTATGTCCTCCGTAAAACCCTGTGTGTGTTTTTATGCCAGTTATAAGCTGAGACACTTTTTTAATTAAAAAATAGACTCCTGCCATGTTTATGTTGTTGTGTGTTCAAGTGTTTTGTTTATATTGAAAAATTGACTTCGAAACTATTTTTATTGTGCGTTAAACAATCAAATTAAGAAATTGATTCTAATCCTAATGTGATAAAGTGTTATTGAATTTCACGCAATTATGATTCATGTGCCTTACCGGAAGTCAATGAAAGTTTCCTTGGGAATAAATAAAAAATTTTAAAAATTGTATAAATCTGTTTTATTTCTATTTGTTTTCATGCGATAACTGAAAGAGTGGATCTGTCAGAATATATATTCTGATAGTTCCATTCTTTCGAATTAATTAATAAAGAGTACCGCCACCCCACCCAGCTAAAAATTCAAATTTCCCGCCACAGAGGAATAGTAGAATTTTAAATTTTCCGCCAATTGACGTCATCGCCACTTCAACGCCCTCTGCCCCTACTTCGCAGGTACTAAAGGATTTGAGGGGTACACTTTTTTCTATGAAGTTCCGCTTCTTCTCCTTGTGAGTATAGTATTCGTTGATTTTACCCCTAAAATAAAAAAGCGCGATTCGAGCGTATGTCACTTTTAAAGTAGAGAACTTAACGTACTTAATCCCAAAGTTTCATCCAAATCGATGGAGGTTCAACGAAATCGGAGGTTGCACCTGATTTTTGCCTTCATTTACTGTACTATAGTAGTTAACTATTAATAAGGACTTCACCTATCATACAAACTGAAGAATATGAATGCGCAGGTGCTCGCGTGCATCGACGTCGCGCTTCAGATCGGCATACGCCCGCTCAAGATCAACACTGTACTCATGAAAGGTATGACCGCAAATAATGTTCTGTTTCTACTTTCCTATTTTATGCAAAAAGTTTGAAATCAACATATTTTGTAATCCATTTTTTCAAACACTTATAATGCTATTTACATGTGTTAACCATTGAGAACTTTTATGAGGTTTATGTTTATGAGCTCAATTATAGTAATGAATCTTTTGAGTAATTAAAATCCCAATAAAAAAGATGTCTCTATGTTGACGTCATTTGCCACTAGATGGCGTTTTATTCTTAGCACAAACCTACGCGACCACGCGACTGCGAAGCGGCAGCGTCAATACAAAACACACATTTGACAAGTCTTGTCAAGTAGTCTTGTAAGCATTATCGTATTAACAAGTAGCGACCCGCCCCGGCTTCGCACGGGTATAAAATATATGTATAGCCTATGTCACTCACTGAAAAAATGATTAAAATCGATTCAGTAGTTTTGATTTGTATTCATTACCACCCGTGGCCCGCATTAATGGCCAGGACCGCCGCGCCGCAAAAGCTACGTCCCGTAATTTTTAAATCTGTCATATCTTCGAAAATATTCATATAAATCATATTATGCTGTAAAGTGCCATATACATCTATAGACTATATTAAATCAACAATATATTTAAAGTATTTAATTGAATAAGGATTGCCGTATTGGTTAAAAACGCTTCGAAAATTAGCAATTATTTGTAGTAGAAAGTAAATGACAAAAAATGTTATTGTGTGGTATCCATAAGAGATAGACATGTACCATCGCGAAGTTTTCTGTAGACCTTTTCAATGTGTACAATACTTAGTACATTATTTTGATAAATCTCGTAGGGTTTAGCCTGCGATTGCAATGTAAGCGGAAAAAATGTGATTATTTACGACATCATAATATTAGAAACCTCAAAAATAACAGTATTTCTCCACTATTTAATGATTGTTATGTTTATGTTGTACTTATCAACCTTCCTCCTTAATCACTCTATCTATTAAAGAAAGCCGAATCAAAATCCGTTGCGTAGTTTTAAAGATTTAAGGGAACAAAGGCCATGAGGGCAGAAAAAGCGACTTTGTCTTATACTATGTAGTGATGTCGGTTTCAGGTTTCAACGACGACGAGATCGGCGACTTCGTGGAGTTCACGCGCGAGCGGGAGGTGGAAGTGAGGTGAGGGGGGGCGGGGGATGGGGGGAGCTGGGCGGGGTGTGTGTGTGTGTGTGTGCATGTGCGTGCATGCGTGCGTGCGTGCATGCGTTCGTGCGTGCGTGCGTGCGTGCGGGCGGCCCGAGGTGATGAGCGCGCTGTGTATAGTGCGACAAGGCTTTAAATGAACGTGGCGAACCGCCACCATACAAAAATGCCATTTTTGACAGTTTTCGTTTAGCAGCAGCGCCCCCGCCCACGTTCATTTAAAGCGTTGTCGCATTGTACTTGTAGGTTTATCGAGTTCATGCCGTTCGCGGGTAACGAGTGGGCGGCGGCGCGCATGGTGCCGGAGCGGACGGCGCTGGCGGCGGCGGCGGCGGGGGCGGCGCTGCGGCGGGTGGCGGGGGCGGCGCGCGGGGACACGGCCACGCTGTGGGAGGCGGCGGGGCACGCCGGCCGCGTGGGGTTCGTGTCGTCGATGACGCGCCCGTTCTGCGGCGGCTGCAACCGGCTGCGGCTCACGGCGGACGGCAGCCTGAAGGTGTGCCTGTTCGGCGCGGCGGAGGTGTCGCTGCGGGACGCGTTGCGCGCCGGTGCCAGCGACGACGACCTCGCCGCGCTCGTGCGCGCCGCGCTGCGCCGCAAGCACCCCCAGCACGCCGGTCTGTCGTTTGTATAACCTATAGACCGGGTCACCAAATGGCGGATCGCGGTCCGACCGTCCGCATTCGGACCGCCGCGCCGACCCGTTGTGTGCGGACCGACCTTTTTCGAAGATAAACTTTGTTAATAATAAATTTCGGTCTTGACTTACTGATGAACATCTCCAGGATTTAATGTCAATATCTTGCACCGATTTCATTCCAAACATGCAGTAAAAATTGTCACTTTTCTCATTGTATTTTTTTTACAAAATGTGTGGACCGCGAAGGTCATATTTTCATCTCTTAAAATGGACCCCGAGAGAAACTAATTGGTGACCCCTGTTATAGACTATAGGGGTTAATACTAATTATAAGAAAACCTTTTCTTATCGATTTGAAATTTATAATTTCCTACTGGAGACTATTTTCGTGAATGATAACTAAATGACTATTCATTTGGTTGCAGGGATGAAGAGCAGCGACATAGTCCGGGGCTCCAACCGGCCGATGATCCTCATCGGCGGGTAGCGGCGTGGGGGCGGCGCGCGTACAGCACCGTGGCGAGCGGGGGCGAGGCGGGGGGTGGGGCTGGGGGCGGGGACGAGGCAGGGCCGCGGCTGACGCACGTGGACGCGTCGGGGCGCGCGCGCATGGTGGACGTGGGCGACAAGGCGGAGACGGAGCGCACGGCGGTGGCGGAGTGCTACGTGCGGGTGAACGCGGCGGTGGCGCGGCTGCTGCGCGCGGGCGGCGGGCGCAAGGGCGACGCGGCGGGCGCGGCGCGGCTGGCGGGCGTGATGGCGGCCAAGCGCACGGCGGATCTCATCCCGCTGTGCCACCAGCTGGCGCTGTCGGCGGTGCGCGTGCACGTGGAGGTGCCGGGGGAGGTGGAGGGGGGCGGGGGCGGGGCGGTGCGCGTGACGTGCGAGGCGCGGACGCGCGCGCGCACGGGGGTGGAGATGGAGGCGCTGACGGGGTGCGCGGTGGCGGCGCTGACGCTGTACGACATGTGCAAGGCGGCGGACCGCCACATGCGGGTGTCGGGGCTGCGTGTCACGCGCAAGTCCGGCGGCCGGAGCGGGGACTGGACCGCGCCCACCGCGCAAGAACTCGATCCCATAGACGAGTAGGCGCGCCGCGCGCTATATATAATCTTTTATACTTCCTTAAAATTATAAACAGTTTTGTTTATACATATAATATTATGTATATGTTACGCTCAAAGACCGAAATCGCTCAGTGAGCAAAAAATGGCTCACAACGCGTTGTGGTCACAGTGAAACAGCCACGACGCGAAATTCGCGTTGTGGCTTCAATGAAAACGGCCACGACGTGTTCTGGCAATCACAAAAAGACCATAACGCGAAATTCGTGTCGTAGCTGATATGCTATTCGTTTTTCTTAAATGGTTCTTGATTTATTAATCGTCCATAGGTATGGAAGATTATATTTGAATTACCACGCGTACTACAAAATATTTTTTCTTTTACTAAATCACTGCTTATCGTGTTTTTCATTACTTTTTTTGTAAAATAGCCATAATTCCATAATATCCGTACTAATATTATGTCTGTCTGTCTCTAGCGCAATGTGTTATTGTTTGTTGTTGTGTTTTTAATAGGTAGTAAGGTAATTTGATCTTAATAAAAATAAACATTTGGTTTTATTTTTATTTATATACTTACTTATATTAGTACGGATAGTATGGAACTATAGATATTTTATACATAATAATGATAAACATGTTATGCAGTGATATAGTAAAAGAAAAAATATTTTGTAGTACGCATGGTACGGTAAGTCAAATAAAATCTTCCATTGCAATGGCCGATTAATCAATCAAGAACCAATTAAGAAAAACGAACAGCATATCAGCCACGACACGAATTTCGCGTTATGGTCTTTTTGTGATTGCTAGAACGCGTTGTGGCCGTTTTCATTAAAGCCACAACGCGTATTTCGCGTCGTGGCTGTTTCACTGTGACCACAACGTGTTGTGAGCCATTTTTTCGCTCATTGAGCGATTTCGATCTTTGAGCATAACATATATACTATAAGGCTGCGTTTCCACCAGAGATGTGTTGCGAGGAATGTGTTTTTAAGATCCAATAGTATCGCCGCGCTGAGCGATGTCCCGGCAAGCTCACGTCAATGAAGTGATTCTATTGATTCTCAAAAACTTTCCTCGCAACACATCTCTAACGCAGCCTTATCTTTGTAACAGTTTAGTAACTACGATTATAGAAAATTGCTCATTTCGGATAAGACTCATGTTATATAAAATTTTATTTTATTGATAAGATGACCATGTTGATTATGTCGAACGCGAAAATGATTCACTAGACAGAATTATGAACCAGTAGGCCGAATTAGAATGGGTCTCAAAATTTTATATCGGCCGGCGCACGCCCTGTTAATGCGTTCTTTTGTGATAATATTACTCTAGTTATGAGGTGTATAAATCCAATATATTTTTATAGCTTATTATTTTACCATAGAACATAGGGAAAAGTGATAATATTTACACAGGGGTGATATGAAATGAAATATAAAATGTTATTATATTTTTATTTTTTTGTTAATAAATAACTGTATGCAAAGTATTTCAATTTTGTTTACAAATCTTATCCGTTTACTCAAATTTTGGTCTTCTGCTAATGTTAGTTAAAAATGTACAGTTTATGCTCTTTAATAAGCAGTCCTGAGAGCTTCACATCTTAAACATAATATTGATGATAATAAACATAAACCTGAAGCCCTCAAACACACAATTTTAGATACTCGGATCACATCCTTTTGAGAGACGCCACACAGGTGTGAGCTTAAGATATAACATGTGATATCAATATTAGCTCAGCACCTGCACAACACCACGATAGCACTGCCAGTGTGTGAGTTATCCACTAGCGACGAGTACATTGGTCTTGGCAGGCTGGTCCTGGTCCTGCGCGGGTGGAGCATCTCGTTCGCCGCGCTGCACCCGAATGTCATGCTTCTCTATGTACTCATTGATCTCCTGGCCTTTCTTTGCCAGCTGCTCGTGCAGAGCCTGCACATACAAACAAACTCTTACATAAAGATGCATCCCACTACCATTGTCAAAATTTTAGCCCAATATTTTTATAAAGTAACACTGACATAAGCTTAATTAAATATGAATTATGATACTGCTAATTATTTTGAACGCTTGCAAATTGAAATATAAGTTAGCGCCGATCATAGTTACCTGCAGGGCTCGCGGAAGGCACTCTCGGTTGCCCTCCAGCTCAGGCAGGACTTCTGCTACGGTTCTCTCCACCAGAACGCTGCCCACCATTCTAAAGCACTTCCGGTCAGCCTCTACCCCTTGAAGTGTCTCAATAACGATTCTGGAAAATCATAACTTTTTACTATATACCTACACTTAGATCACACGAAACAGAACTTCTAACATAACCTCATTTCTAGACATTTAAGTTTTCTATGGCTGCTCACTGCATGATATAATTTGTATCATTTGTAATTTTCACAAACAGGAATTGATTAGTATTGTTAAAAAGAATAAATGAGAGAAAAATAATTAATATTCCATTAAAAACAAACAGGTGTTTACTTGTGTTCGTTTAGGTCCATTTCTAATTCAGAAATTTTGTTTGCCAGTTGCCGTTGCTCGCTGCGTAAATTTTGAAAGCCGGCAAATATTTCTTCATTCGTTTTTTTTCCTTTGCTGGTATTTTTGGACATTTTATTGGTGGTGAATTAAGTTATTTGTAACACAAAAAATATTCTCAGCCGAACGCTTCAATTCACTTTTAATTTTTACTCTTTTTAAGCTTGATACTTTATTTTATAAAAAAGTAACTATTTTCTTTTTTGGATCTTCCTTTTTTTCCGTCAAATAGGTAACAATTTTAGTTTCTCAAAAACCTAAAAATTTTAGGTTAAATTTTCAGTTCTACACTTGACATCAGTGGTCTCGAACGTCATAGAGCGAGATCGGTAGAATTGCCAGCTAAAATCGGTATATTTGTACCCAAAATCGGTATTTGACAAAAAAAATACAATATCAATCAAATTCGTTTATTTATTAGAAAAACTTACAGACTTACAGAAATTCTAAAATATAACAATTTTATTATTATAGTCTATCAAAAAAGTGACGACAGGCGGGATTTTTTTTTAAATCAAATAAAAAATATGAGTAGAATATGAGTACTTTAGATTCGAGATAAAAATGTGCAAGGTCACAATATTTAAAATGTATTATGCGTTCTCTGTGAAAATACAAAGAAAAAAAATATACCTTTTATGCGTGATTACGTTTAGAAAATTTTTCCCGTCTGTCATCAGTCATCACTGTCTTAAGTACTCTCTCGTCAAAGTCAAAGTGAAAATTGAAAAAATTAAACCGAATTTCTGTTTACTAACAAACGCATTTTTTGGATGAGGGATCCCTTGATCACATATTTTTCACCTGTCCTCTGAATTCTCCTTCGTTGCTTATTTATGATAATCTTCCAAACCTCAACATTCCTTTACCTGCTGATTTCAGGTCCCTTCTTTATCATTTTGATAATTACAAATTGCTTTTCCTCTTATCTAAATTTATAAACCTAAATAAGATTAAGCTATAATAACTCTTTCCTTTGATATCCTACATAATTGTATGTTGTTATAAACCTTAAACCTTAATTGTCTAACCTACCCTAATTATCTAACAATATTTCTCTTTTCAGGTCTCAAATACCAAAATTTAAAAATTTTTCTTTTATAACTTATTCGTTTCGTTAAAAAAAAAATTATTTCATTACTTGACACTGGCAGAATGTCGCAAAAAGCTATGGTTTGCCGTAAATAAAAGAAGAAGAAGAAGAAGAACGCATTTTTGTCGAAAGGTTGGCAATACCGAAGCAAGAAAGCCAACATATCGGATACACAAAAGTCAAAAATGACATCTTCGAGACCTGTCAAAACGATTCGCTGTTACAAATGCAAACAACTCGGTCATTATATGAATAAATGCCCCAATAATCAAAATAAAAGTGAAGCAAATGTTTTTAGTGCGATATTTATGAATAGTACTTTCCATAAATCGGATTGGTATATAGATTCCGGGGCAAGCTCGCATATGATCACAGATAAAAGTTGTCTAGAAAATGTCACACTCAGCCACAAAGTAAAGGAGATAGTAGTCGCGAGCAAGGAAACAGTACCGGTTATTTGCCCAGGAAATACTATGATTAGAACCATAGTTGAAAATTCGGAGTTCGACATAATAGTCAAGGATGTATTATGTGTTCCTAACCTATCAACCAATTTGCTATCAGTAAGTCAACTTATTCAAAATGGAAACAAAGTAAGTTTTGAAAAAGAAGTTTGCTATATACGCAATAGACAGAATGTACTGATTGGAAAAGCAAATCTGTTGAACAAAAAAAATGTACAAATTGGATGTAAAGTCAAGAAGTCTGGTGGCGTGCTCAGCTACAACAATGACAAGTGAGATATGGCATCGTAGGCTAGGACACATTAATAGCAAGGACCTGAATGCTATGAGAAATGGTGCTCTAGAGGGAATATCGTACATTGATAAAGCGGAAATTGATAAATCTAACTGCATCACGTGCTGTGAAGGTAAGCAGTTGAGATTACCTTTTTCACATAAAGGGAAAAGGTGTGAAAATGTGCTTGAAATTCTTCATGCGGACCTTTGTGGGCCGATGGAACAGGTCTCTTTGGGACAAGCAAGATATTTTTTGCTTTTTGTTGATTTTATCTATTATTATTTAGTCAAATGGCTTTTGTCTACTTCCTCAAGGCCAAAAATCAAGCTTTAAAGTATTTCAAGGAGTTTAAAGTTTTGTCTGAAACACAAACAGGAAAGAAATTGAAAGTCTTAAGAACAGATAATGGTGGGGAATTTTGCTCTGTGGAATTTGATGATTATTTAAAGAAAAATGGAATAATACATCAAACAACAAACCCTTATACACCAGAACAGAATGGTCTTTGCGAACGGCTAAATAGAACAGTTGTGGAAAGAGCTCGATGTCTTTTGTTTGAAGCAAATCTTGATAAAAGGTTTTTGGAGGAAGCAGTCAGTACTGCCGTCTATTTACGGAATAGAACACTAGCTTCTGGTCTACAAAAAACACCGCATGAGCTATGGAGTAACAAGAAACAAGATCTCAGCCACATTCTGATATTTGGAAGCCGTGCAATGGTCCATGTTCCTAAACAGAAGAGGACTAAATGGGATAAAAAGTCCGAAGAATATATTATGATTGGTTATGCTGAAAATACCAAGGGCTATAGACTATACAATCCGAGGACAAAGAGCATTACTACCAGCAAAGACATTCTCATTATGGAGAAAATCAACTTGGATATAGTACAAGCAGTGGTGGAAGACACTACAGATATTGAACCAACTATTGAAGATGAAAAATCGGAAATAGATACCACGTTGACTCCCGGAGAAGAAAGCTTAATCTCTCAACAGGAAGATACTTACATACCAGATGAGACTACGGGCTTGTCTAGCTCAGAAGAATACTGTGATAGCAAGTCTTTGTGTGACGAAGCTGAAGATCTAGACTCAGAGTTGACTGTCACTGGGAAGAGAGCAAGAAGAATACCAGACAGGTATGGATATAGTAATATTTGCAAAAATGATTATGCTTTTGACGAGGAGAATTTCACGTACGAGGAGGTGATGAGTGGACCTGAACGAGAGCAGTGGTGCAATGCCATGGAGGAAGAGCTTAAATCATTTAAAGAAAATGAAGCTTGGGAGTTAGTGGACAGACCAAATGAAGCTAAGGTAGTGCAGTGCAAGTGGGTGTATAAAAAGAAATTAAATGTTGATAACACAGTGAGATATAGAGCGAGACTAGTTGCGAAAGGTTTCACACAACGTGAAGGTATAGACTATAAAGAAACTTTTTCGCCAGTGCTTAAATATTCAACATTAAAATTGTTATTTGCTTTGAGTGTTAAGTTCGATCTAAAAATCACTCATTTAGATGTAACCACAGCCTTTTTAAATGGCCTTTTAGAAGAGACTGTTTATATGCAGTTGCCTCAAAATTTTAAACGTGATTTGCATCAAAATAAAGTCCTAAAATTAAAAAAGGCTATTTACGGGCTAAAGCAATCGGCTAGGGCCTGGTATAAGCAAGTTGATGATTTTTTACAAAAATTGGGCTATAAAAAGTCATTGTATGAAAATTGTTTGTTTGTAAAATCATCGGAAAATGTTAAAATATTTGTGGCTTTATTTGTTGATGATTTTTTCATATTTTCTAACTGTGATAAAGAAGTAGATTATTTAAAAGATCAGTTGAGCAAAAGATTTAAATTAAAAGACTTAGGTCAGTTAAGGCAGTGTCTAGGTATGGATATTAAAATACAGAAAGATTGTATCTTTATTAGTCAAGAAAGATTTATTGATAAATTATTGTGTAAATTTGGTCTGGAGAAATGTAAAAATGTAGAAACTTTAAAAAGAGAAAATTTAAATTCCAAATTTCCTTATCAACAGCTGATAGGGAGCTTAATGTATCTTTCAGTTTTGACTAGACCTGATATCTCATATTGTATTAGTTATTTAAGTCAGTTTAATAATTGTAATACAGAAACCCATTGGAAACATGCTAAAAGAGTTTTAAAATATTTAAATTATACAAAGTCTTTTGGCTTAAAATATGTTAAAGATGATTTAGATTTAATTGGTTTTGCTGATGCTGATTGGGCATCTGACAATTTAGATAGAAAATCTTACAAAGGATTTTGTTTTGTATACTCAGGCTGTTTAATATCTCATGAAAGTAGAAAGCAACAGACAGTAGCTTTATCAAGCACCGAGGCCGAGTACATGGCTTTATGTGAAGCTAGTAAAGAGGCAATTTTCTTGAGAAATCTATTATCTGAATTAACTAACAGACAAAATAATATGCCTATTTTGATATATAATGACAGCCAAAGTGCTATAAAACTAACGGAAAATATCCTTATATCACAGAAAGAGTAAACATATTGATATAAGATATAATTTTATTCAAGATACTATAAGAAATAAATTTGTGAAACTAAAATATTTAAAGAGTTCCGAGATGCCTGCTGATATATTAACAAAAAGTTTGTCTAAAATTAAACATTATCATTTTATAAAGAAAATGGGTATTATGGCTATTACATAAACTGTATTAATTAACATTGTTTTGTTTAACAGTTTTCTTTTTGTAGATTATTTAGTTAAGTGGTGGTGTTGTAATAATTTGTAACTAAATATTATGTAAAATGAGACTTACAGCGCCATCTAGTAAGCATGTGTGAAAAACTTATTGATCTTTCTCAATAAATGACTGTTTTCAAACTGCTATCCGTGTGTTTTAATAGGAGGAACCAAAGACCGTACCAGATTATGTCTGCGATTTAAGAAAAAAAAAATGCGTTATATACACGCCATGGTTCGGGAAAATGGGTTACAGTCAAGTGAGAACATGAAGACCAGATACGACCGGAAATCGAACACGAGCGGCTTCGAAGAAGGGTCACTGGTATGGCTGCATAACCCAACTCGCCGAAAAGGGAAATCTCCAAAGTTGCAGACCAAGTGGGACGGCCCATATAAAGTGGTTACCCGATTGAATGATGTGACTAACAGGATTCAAAAGCCACCAAGAGGCACATAGACCGTTTGGCGCGTTATCATGGCAGCAACACTTATGCTCGAGACGAGCATCTCTAAGAGGGGAGTAGTGTTACGGATACGGGCAGTTGTTTACCTGCGCGCGACAGTTGCGCGTACTTTTTAGAAAAGTCCAACCCTTGTTTATGTGAATTGCGTGTTTACGTAAACAATCCAGAATGGAACGTTCCAGAAAGTATGGCGGGCCATATAAAAGGTAAACAAGCCGGCAATTAGTTCAGTTTGATACAAGCGATCATCAAGGCGACTTCGAAGTGAGAACAAGTGATCAATAGTGATTGTGATAGTGACCTACGACTCGGCTACGACCTAGGACAGTGATAGTGCTCAGTGATTTGAATCTAGTGCTTAGTGTTTGGACTTAGTGATTTGTGTGAGCTAGTGTTTGTGAATAAAGTCTTCAAGAGAGTCACCAGGTCTTTCTCTCCGAATCCTGGAACCCTAGCACGTAACAATATAATTAGTACCTCCCCGGCCCAAGAGGCCTTGGAATTTTTTTATAGGTACATTGTTTCACTATTAACGTGACGATTTTTACTGATAGGGTATCCCATCAATATTCAATATCAATACCCATCGCCCAGATGTTATAGTTATGCCACTGGTCTTGGACAACAATAATGCATTATGTAATCTGTTTTAAAGAAAACACCAAATGATTTATATCATAATATTATATTGAACTAAACAATAATGCACCTAATACTCAATTGATACTGCAACTGTTTAGTCCAGGGACTTGGGTGGGGCGTAGTTGAAGTACAGCAGCCCTGATGACTTGGCCTGTAACAAATTAAGATTAATTGTACTGAACTACTTAGTAATATTTTCAACACAGCACATAGACTTTGTGCTTCTCACCTACATTTAATAAATTAAAAAAAAAAAAAAAAATATTTTCAGACAAAGAAGTCCATATTTTAAATGATTTTGTGACAATAAAATTATATTATACTTACAAATAATCAAAATGCAGCTCATCTTGCTACCCTGACATGTAGCTCAGTGAGTCTGCGAAGGAGTGCAGAGTCAATTCGCTCCGCTATCATCTTCAGGACTCCATTCCGGCTCTCCCGAACTCTATGCACTACTGACGCTACCTTTTTTCGAATAATAGCGTAGAAATCGTCGACTCCTGCATCGGCAAACATCCCGGATGCACTGCAGTATCGAGGGAGCCGCAATAGAGACCTGAATATGTTATTGTAGAGGACCCGCAAGGCGCCATAGGTCCGTTGAGTAAAGCTGGCCCACAGACCACAGGTGTAAAACTTCTGACAAAATGCTTTAAAAAGCGTTATCTTGACAGGCGCTGTACACCTGGCAAACCTGTGCGCCAGCATATTACCGCGGATCGATAGCGCCCTGCGCTCCCTCTCAATATCCTCCTCATCACTGAGAGTATCTGTCACCACGTGACCGAGATATTTAAATTTTGTAACACGACTCAGAGGTACTCCGTTAAGTAAAGGTGGTGGACAATCTTGATGATTGAAAATCTTACTATTGCATTTAAATATCATGTACTCACACTTACTAACATTGTACTCTAAGCCGTGTTCAATAGCGTATCTCTCACAAATTTTTAACAGCCTGTTAAGACCACCGATTGTGGGGCTCAGCAGTACCATATCATCAGCATAACTTAAGTTATTTAAGCATACACCATCACTATGACAACCAGTATGAGTACTGCTGAGCTCCTCAATCAACTGGTTTACATAAATATTGAATAATCGGGGCGAGGTTTTTCCCCCTTGTCTCACCCCACACTCTAAGGAGTAATCCTCAGAGAGTGCATTACCCCACCTAACACAGTTCCGTTGATTACTATACCAATACGTCAATAGCTCAATTATATCATTTGATACGCCAAGTTTTCTTAGCTTTGCCCAAAGCTTCCCATACGATACTCTATCAAATGCTTTGGACAAATCCAAGAAACATGCAAAGATCGGCGTTTTTCGTTTGGTATAGTAATCAACCGTCTGTTTTAAACATAGTATGGCACTTTCAGTAGACACTCCCTCTCTAAAGCCAAATTGCGTGTCCCCAATCGCATCGTACTTCTTTAGCAACGTATCCAGCAGCGCATCTAGAACTTTTGCTAGTATTGTAGCAAGGGAAATGGGTCTATAATTTCGCTTACTGGACGTATCCGCCGAAATATTCTTTACAGTAGGGACCACAATAGTTCTCATGAGGTCTGCTGGCAGATAAGAGTGCCGGATACAAAACGTATAAAACATTCCCAATACTCTATGCAAATGAAAGCCTGCGTGCCGCAGGTGCTCCACACTGAGTCCGTCATGGCCAGGCAATTTTCCCCGCTTCATGCTATTTATCACCTTGGACACATCCTTACTCGAGAAACCAATCGCTGGGCCCGATTGAACTTGGCACTCAGTGTCGAGAGCCAGCGGCAATAAAGATTTCACCTGAAAAGCCTCTCGAAATGAGTTCGCAATCCCAATTGGATCCTGCACCCCCTCAATACTAATAGGCAGCCTAACTTTACCCTTTAGTTGCTTAGTACCTCTCCAGAACTTATCAAAACTCTTGGAAGAGTACTGAGCAGCCAGTTTGTCCATTCTGACCTGCTCTTGATTATTTTGACAAAATTTTAGACGAGATTTAAATATTTTACGACTCTCATACATTTTGTCATAAAAAGGGCCACTAGTGGGCTTCCCCGCTAATAAATACATTATATAGTCAGCCCTCGCCTGCCTATGTGCCTTCTTAACATTCTCATTCCATCCAAACACACGCTTACCTTTACGTCGGTTATCTGTAAGTTTGTGACTGGATATGGATGCTTTACATAGAGTACTTACTATTCTATTATATAAACCATCTATGATGACTCTATGTTGGATATCATTACACATAGAATCAGCACAGCTCTGAAACTCTTCCGGGAAATGGATGTTTTTCAGCTCGTCGTTACATAATTTCTTATATTTACTTATCTCATCGGCCCCCCTTACACCCCACCTGATTTTATTACTGAAATTGTTACTAATTTTAATTTTTTGCTTAATCAGTCTTAAGTTACAAACTACTTCTATCGGCAGATGATCGGACCAGAATGTATCTTGTAACACTCTAAAGCTACTGACTGTGTCCCATGCTGACTTGGACACAACGCAATGATCTAGCCATCTTGTACAGCCGTGAGCCTCACTTAGGAAAGTGTGTGTGCCAGATGACTTACCGACTAGTTCCAAGTCAGCACAGATCCAGTCGTTCTCGTCACAGAACTCTAGCAACTCTATACCAAAAGGAGCATTAGGGTGCGCGTTATAGTCTCCTAACATATACACCACTTCTATATTGCTGTCCTGTATTATCGCAGTCATTTCTCCTAAACACTGACTGAATAACGGCAAATTGTCCATATGGTCCGTAGGCATATAAACACTCATGACTATCATAGCACGACCGTCCTCATCCTCCATTCTTATTGCTGCAATACGTTCACTGTTACACTTCACCACTGATACTCTGGGAAATACGCTTTTTCGCCACAACAATGCCACCCCTCCGTGCGGCCTACCGCGTAGAACACCTGAACTAAGGTCTACTGCGGTCTTGGCTGTATATTCAAAGTTGTCATCTATATCCCCCAAAAGCTGTAAATCATGTTGAAGTGACCACGTTTCCTGTAAAGCCACGATATCCGCATTCATACACAATCTTTTGACATTTTCCATGCTCCTTTTAATATTTTTACAGTTAAAGCTCACAAATTTACTCAACTGGTATTGGTTTTTATTAGGTATAGCCATAACTGTATTAATTACTATTCAATATATCACTCTTCTGAGTCTGCGCTTTATTTTTGAAAATATAAAATTGTCTAAAAGATACCCCGTCCGGCCATAGATTTTCATCCATAAAAACTTGTAGTTTAGCCTTTGGAATCATAAATTTATATGCTATGTATTCCTTCTTATACTTCATATTTTTTCTCTCAGGTAAAATCTGTACTCCCGTTTTATTCATAATATACTCCGCTACATCCGTTTCAGTAGTATCTTTATTCACATTATATATGTAAAAAGGAATTTTAATATCAGCCGCTTTAAATTTACAGTCAGTTCCCGCCATCGCTTTGCCTTTCTTGCCCATAAACCGATTGCTTACACTCCGTTTGTATCGAACTTCACGCCACGGCTGGCCCTCTTCGACAATGTTCGCCCATGACTTCTCTCTCACACCCGCGCCCAACACCGTCTGCGCGCACGCGCTGTCCCTCTCTTGCAGTTGTACGGGTACCTTGGCCTCACGCGCAGGTTTCGCTTGCGAAACCAAACTTGTTTTAGGGGCCTCCACGCGCTGCAAACCGGTAATATTGCGCGTAAGTGAGATGCAAGTATTAGTCTGCTCTGTTCGCCCAGCTCTGTGCGGCGATGACGTAGCTGAATATTGCACCTTATCGCTCTGCTCGATAATACCCGAGCGGTCGGTCATTGACCCCATATTTATGTTCTCCTGAGTCGTGCAGTTTTTTTGCTTATCAATTATTTTTTCATCTACTTTAGATTCACATATATCCATGTATGAACTCTCATCTAACAAATATGCACCTCTCTGCATGTTAATATTACACACCGATTTTTCTATTGGGGACTGGTCTAGGTCATGCAAATCAATATTCCTGCTACACAAATCATTTACTTGTTTAAGAGTCGCATAGTTTTCCTTGATATGTTTAATGTCAGCTTGTAGTATCACAATATTTTTCAGTAAATTCGTCACATCTACGTGGTCAAAAGTTACTGGCGGTAGTTTGTGCAGGTCCCGCGCCACAAACGTTGGTATAATCTCTGGATCCGTCTCATTAAAGAGTACAATAATATCTTCTAGATCTCTTACAATCTTGCCTTTATTCTTTCTTGTGATTAAACGCTTCTTCCTCGGGATGGCTTGGAATAGTAAATTTTTTGCGTGCACTATATCCTCTTCGGAAAAAGCACTTTTACATATTTGTATTAGACTTTCATTATTCATGATATCTATTTTGTTTTGCACGAAGGATAACACCTCATTAATTACAATGTTGCAATTGCTGCATTTCACTATATTATTGTTCTCCATATCTCACGTTGAACGAAAGTTCAATGACCTTTCGTACGAGACACTTTGCACACGGGCATTCGCACCAAGAGCGCAGTGACGACTGCGCTCTTGGTGCGAATGCCCGTTAATGGGTCAGATAAAATTGAATGTCAATGTAAACCAAATAACTAATATTGTGTGTCTGTGGCATGTATTTTTAATTACATATTATGTAGTAATTGCAAATTGTAATTAACATTATATAAAAATAAAAAAATACAAGCAGTAAGGTAATGAGGAAACAAAATGTATCTTACTATGGCAAAGGAGCCAACGAAGAAGGAGATACCGAGCACTAGGACAGCATTGTAGCGGCGGTTTGCAGCATCATAGTCAGCCTGCCACGAGCCACGCGGCACAGGCAGCTCATCCATGCTTGGGGGCTTGAATCCATGGTCACCGTGGTAGCGACGGACTAAGTATAGATAATTATTACAATATTGTTGATAACGAAAAATAAAAGTGTGTCAGCTCCGACGCACGACTGGAGTTTACTCCTTAAGTACGAGTATCTAACCATACGCAAAAAGAGTTTATTCAACTGAAAAAAGATTAATATCATATGAAATCAGATGTTCCGGCAATATTATTGTTACTTACGGATACGGGCAGTTGTTTACCTTTTTTTTTTTTTCACGGTGGGAAATGCATTACGCATTCCCGGCGATCCGGGGGAAAGGCCGCCGGGATATGTGGGGCTCCCCAGGTGCTTCAGTAAAGAGGAACACCCGGGTTTACCCACTAAAACCCACCGGTGCCTCCTTCCTCCGCTACGCTGCTGGGCTACCAGACCCGCCTACGGGGGCGATATCTGCGGCAGCCCAGTTAGCGGTGTCTGCTTGTACAGACTCATCCACTGCGAGCTATTAGCTGCTAGAACCTCCGGGGAGCAGCCCGAGGCACCGGGCGCTCTTCTACCGGGCAGGGCTTGTGCAATGAGCAGCGGATTCCCAAGTCCTTTGGGTCCATGGGAGAATGATGCTATGAGGGAGGCTCAAGAAAGAGATGACGACCTTCGGCACATCATCACATGGAAGAAACGCGGTGACGTAAAACCAATCTGGAGTGAGGTTGCACCCACTGGCGCTGTCACTAAGGCGTACTGGGCGCAATAGGACAGTCTGATACTTCAAAATGGAACTTTACCGAAAATGGGAGAAGACTAACGGCAGAGAGTTCCATCTTCAGATAGTTGTCCCAAGAACGAGAGTACCGGATGTTCTCCGTGAAATACACGATGGCGTATCAGGAGGTCATCTAGGTGTTAAGAGGACGTTAACAAAAATGCGAGAACGATTCTACTGGTTGCATTGTCGAGATGATGTACAGGATTGGTGCCGCAAATGCACTACTTGCGCTGCAGTGAAGGGACCACAGACCAGGAGCCGTTGGAATCTGCGGTTGTATAACGTCGTTGGCGCACCGTGGGAACGAATTGCAGTTGACGTAGCTGGGCCATTTCCCGTGACGGAATCGGGAAACAAGTACTTTATGGTCGTCATGGACTACTTCACCAAATGGCCCGAAGTGTTCGCCATACCAAACCAAGAAGCTACAACGGTTGCTTCTAAGCTAGTCGAAGAAGTGATATCTCGCTTTGGTGTGCCTCTCGAAATCCATTCCGATCAGGGCAGGAACTTCGAATCGCACGTCTTCCAGGAAGTGTGCAGAATTTTGGGAATGCATAAGACGAGGACCACCTCGTACCATCCACAGTCTGATGGAATAGTTGAAAGATTTAACCAGACCCTTGAGAGGCATTTGGCGAAATTAGTAGATGACAAACAAAAGGATTGGGACAAGTATATACCACTCTTCCTTCTGTCGTACCGTACCGCCGAGCATGAAATCATAAAAGCTACCCCGGCGTATGTCAATTATGGTAGGGAACTAAAAGTTCCAGTAGACCTTTTGACAGGAGGGTCACCGGAGGAACCAAAGACCGTACCAGATTATGTCTGCGATTTAAGGGAAAAAATGCGTTATATACACGCCATGGTTCGGGAAAATGGGTTACAGTCAAGTGAGAACATGAAGACCAGATACGACCCGAAATCGAACACGAGCGGCTTCGAAGAAGGGTCACTGGTAAGGCTGCATAACCCAACTCGCCGAAAAGGGAAATCTCCAAAGTTGCAGACCAAGTGGGACGGCCCATATAAAGTGGTTACCCGATTAAATGATGTGACTTACAGGATTCAAAAGCCACCAAGAGGTACATTCAAAGTGGTACACATAGACCGTTTGGCGCGTTATCATGGCAGTAACAACGATGCTCGAGACGAGCATCTCTAAGAGGGGAGTAGTGTTACGGATACGGGCAGTTGTTTACCTGCGCGTGGCAGTTGCGCGTACTTTCTAGAAAAGTCCAACCCTTGTTTATGTGAATTGCGTGTTTACGTAAACAATCCAGAATGGAACGTTCCAGAAAGTATGGCGAGCCATATAAAAGGTAAACAAGCCGGCAATCAGTTCAGTTCGATCCGAGCGATCATCAAGACGACTTCGAAGTGAGAACAAGTGATCAATAGTGAGTGATTGTGATAGTGAACTAACGACTCGGCTACGACCTAGGACAGTGATAGTGCTCAGTGATTTGGATCTAGTGCTTAGTGTTTGGACTTAGTGATTTGTGTGAGCTAGTGTTTGCAAATAAAGTCTTCAAGAGAGTCACCAGGTCTTTCTCTCCGAATCCTCGAACCCTAGCACGTAACATTATCTACACCCCTTTCTGCCATAGTTATTTCAAAAGACTTTTAGTTCACTTTAGCCAGTATAATGATAAAAATTATAACTTCACAATAACAATATTAATTGTGACGTTATCAGCGTGAAGGGACCTTATTGTCGGTATTGAGTTATTAGTATCTCCATAATCTACATTTAATAGGATATCGAACCATGTAAATAACATGCGTGTAGGTCTGGAAAATATTTTTTTAAAAAATGTTTAAACTGGAAAGTCGTAAAAGGTGATATTGAGAAAATCGCATTCAAACTTCGACATCCTAAAAAAGTATGTTATTGTGGGAAGTTACATAGATATCATATTTTTTGAGGAGTACGTTATATGGTCTTTTAGAATTTAACTTCAATTATATAATTTTAAACTCTATTCTTGTTGTTTACACAGCCAAAGTGCATGATGTAATGAAAATGCCCAAGATGGTTTTTACTCAATATTTCACTGATAGTATATTTTTTATTGGATTTTATAAAAGAATAATATAAAACGGATCAGTTTTTACTAAATAGAGACGTCTCCTATATTAAACAACATTGTTTATTGTATTTTAAAAAAATTTGAACAAATAAACATTGTGCTTCTACTAATCTTATTAATCAGTCAAAATCAACAAAAATATATATTTACTACACTTAAACACAGTCATATGAGATCAAATATATAAACTTTTATTTAAAAAGTAACTTTTTTCTGTCTTAAAATTCAAGGTAAAGTTTAGTAAAAAGCTGGTACAAACACTTAACGCTTTTCAAAAGGGACCTTATTGTCGCTGATTAAAAGTTTAGTAATATCACATAAAAATAAACGTACATTTTTATTACCATTGAAGTTATTATGTTTTGAATAATTAATTTTCTTTTAGTAATAAGACGTGTACCAAAAACATGTAATTTCGCATAGTTACCATAGAAGTATTCATAAATATTAAAAGGGACCTTAATGTCGGTCGTTACATTGTTAATAATAAAGTCAAAAGAAGATACAAAAATACTAATTTATATAAAATACTAATTTCGTATTTGTAACATTATTTTTTTTTTATGTTTTATTTTATTTAAACATTTATTTAATAATATTTTTCATTAATTATATTTATGAGATTTCTTTATAAAAATAAAGGAACCTCAGACTTGGTACGACTTTGTCTAGATTTCATAACTTTTTAGGGTTCCGTAGTCAACAAGGAACCCTTATTAGAGATAAACAAGCAGCTCCATCGTGATTCGAGACTTGGCTCGTTTTTTTACAGAATGTTTTTGGTGGGATTTCACTTCTTTTTATAGAAACATGCGTGCGTGCTCACGCCGGTAGTCTGTGAGAACGTGGTATTTCTCCGATTGAGCCGGCCCATTCGCGCCGAAACATGGCTCTCCCACGTATATTTTTTAAGCTTTAATATAATATAATAATAATATCTATGGACGCTTCACACCACGTCAGTCTGGCCCCGTGCTAAGTACCTGAAGAACATTGTGTTACAGGTACCAGCCCTCCTACCATGAGCTCTTATAGCAGTATTACTTTAATATTACTTTCAAATTTCGCACAAACAAAAAACATAGCTATGTTTATATAAATAGAGATCATGTTTGTTTATGCGAAATTCAAAAGTAATATTAAAGTAATACTGCTATAAGAGCTCATGGTAGGGGGGCTGACAACGGAAATATATTTAATACTTTCATACTATACATATATTTAAGATTTTTATTATATGATACACATATTTAATACACATCCATGACCCAGGAACTTTATAAAATTTTTGTTCCGTCGGCGGGACTCGAACCCGCGACCTCCGGCTTAAGCTACCAACGCGCTCACCACTGCGCCACGGAGGTCGTCATCTGAGCCATAAGTAGTGGGTTTCATCATATCGCGCGTGTAGGATTGCGCGCTCGTGTAAACGTCACCATCAGCATCACATGTGTTGCATACGCCTCCGTGGTCTAGTGGTTTAGTGCGTGGCTCTTGACTCGGAGGTCGTGAGTTCGATTCCCGCGTTGGAAACGTATTATTCCCAAGTTTGGTTAGGACAGTGCAGGTTGATCACCTTTGATCAGGATTTAATTGAAATTAAAATTTAAGGGGGGCTCCCATACAAAAAACCTAATTTCGAGTCCGACTCGCACTTGGCTAATTTTTATGGTTTTTCCCTATAAATGGCCATTAAACCCTAAACTCTGTGCTAAATTTCAGCTGTCTGAGTTTATGGGAAGGACTAGGATTTTGATGATCTTGAGTGAGTGAGTGAGTGTCATAAATGAGAAACTTTGCTTTAGCTTAACTTCGGAACTTAATGACCTCTAGAGGTTATCAAATAGGGGCCTAAAATGCGGTGAAATGGTTCCTGTAAATGATGGTACTGCAGTGTTTGCTTCGCGCTCTACTTGGTGGGGGCACTACCGTGCCCCCAGATATTCTAATTAATGTTACTGATTTTCAGCTTGGTACAAATTACTAGTAGTATAACAGTAGATACCGTGCCGAAAGAAAGCCGCAATCGACTCTCGACTGCAGCACCGACAATAAGGTCCCTTTTTTACTAAACTTTAAGATATATTTTAACCTATAAAAAATCGTTTTTAAAACCTGTGTCTTTGTCATATCAAAATTTAGAGTCCGTTTATTAATATGGAGCAAAAAAAGAAAAAATGATTTTTTTCGACATTTTACTTTAAATGCGATTATCTCGGAAACTAAAACCCTCCATAAGGTCCCTTTTCCCAGATAACGTCACAATTATTGATATTTATAACAAAAATAGCAATATAAATACATCGACACTGATAGAAACAAACAAGCCCAATAACATATAGTATATACTATATAGGTATAGTCGCCTATACAGTGTTACGTGCTAGGGTTCGAGGATTCGGAGAGAAAGACCTGGTGACTCTCTTGAAGACTTTATTCACAAACACTAGCTCAAACAAATCACTAAGTCCAAACACTAAGCACTAGATCCAAATCACTGAGCACTAGCAGTCCTAGGTCGTAGCCGAGTCGTTAGTTCACTATCACAGTCACTCACTATTGATCACTTGTTTTCACTTTTGAAGTCGCCTTGATGATCGCTCGGATCGAACTGCCTCGACTGCCGGCTTGTTTACCTTTTATATGGCCCACTTCGCCTTCTGGAACGTTCTATTCTGGGTTGTTTACGTAAACACGCAATTCACATAAACAATGGTCGGGCTTTTCTAGAAGGTACGCGCAACTGTCGCGCGCAGGTAAACAACTGCCCGTATCCGTAACACAATTCACATAAACAAGGGTCGGGCTTTTCTAGAAGGTACGCGCAACTGTCGCGCGCAGGTAAACAACTGCCCGTATCCGTAACACTACTCCCCTCTTAGAGATGCTCGTCCCGAGCATCCTTGTTACTGCCATGATAGCGCGCCAAACGGTCTATGTGTACCACTTTGAATGTGCCTCTTGGTGGCTTTTGAATCCTGTAAGTCACATCATTCAATCGGGTAACCACTTTATATGGGCCGTCCCACTTGGTCTGCAACTTTGGAGATTTCCCTTTTCGGCGAGTTGGGTTATGCAGCCATACCAGTGACCCTTCTTCGAAGCCGCTCGTGTTCGATCTCCGGTCGTATCTGGTCTTCATGTTCTCACTTGACTGTAACCCATTTTCCCGAACCATGGCGTGTATGTAGTGCATCTTTTCCCTTAAATCACAGACATAGTCTTGTACGGTCTTTGGTTCCCCCGGTGACGCTCCTGTCAAGAGGTCTATTGGTATTCGTAGTTCTCTACCGTAATTGACATAAGCCGGGGTAGCTTTTATGCTCTCGTGCTCGGCGGTACGGTACGAGAGAAGGAAGAGTGGTATATACTTGTCCCAATCCTTTTGTCTGTCATCTACCAATTTCGCCAAATGCCTCTCTAGAGTCTGGTTAAATCTCTCAACCATTCCATCAGACTGTGGATGGTACGCGGTGGTCCTCGTCTTATGCATTCCCAAAATTCTGCACACTTCCTGGAAGACCTGCGATTCGAAGTTCCTGCCCTGATCGGAATGGATTTCGAGAGGCACACCAAAGCGAGATATTACTTCTTCGACTAGCTTAGAAGCAACCGTTGTAGCTTCTTGGTTTGGTATGGCGAACACTTCGGGCCATTTGGTGAAGTAGTCCATGACGACCATAAAGTACTTGTTTCCCGATTCCGTCACGGGAAATGGCCCAGCTACGTCAACTGCAATTCGTTCCCACGGTGCGCCAACGTTATACAACCGCAGGTTCCCACGGCTCCTGGTCTGTGGTCCCTTCACTGCAGCGCAAGTAGTGCATTTGCGGCACCAATCCTGTACATCATCTCGACAATGCAACCAGTAGAATCGTTCTCGCACTTTTGTTAACGTCCTCTTAACACCTAGATGACCTCCTGATACGCCATCGTGTATTTCACGGAGAACATCCGGTACTCTCGTTCTTGGGACAACTATCTGAAGATGGAACTCTCTGCCGTTAGTCTTTTCCCATTTTCGGTAAAGTATTCCATTTTGAAGTATCAGACTGTCCCATTGCGCCCAGTATGCCTTAGTGACAGCGCCAGTGGGTGCAACCTCACTCCAGATTGGTTTTTCGTCACCTCGTTTCTTCCAGGTGATGATGTGCCGTAGGTCGTCATCTGTTTCTTGAGCCTCCCTCATAGCATCATTCTCCCATGGGCCCAAAGGACTTGTTTTCGTTAACTTTAATGTCACTTCATTAGATTCCTGCTTAACACAGTGTTTGCAGTCTTCTGAACACGGCCTTCGTGAAAGTGCGTCGGCATTCCCATGCGCCTTTCCGCTGCGGTGTTCCGTCTTGAAGTCGTACTCCTGGAGCTGTTCAATCCATCGAGCTACTTGACCTTCAGGGTTCTTGAATTGCAGTAGCCACTTCAACGCTGCGTGATCAGTTCGCAGTAAAAACTGTCTGCCGATGAGATACTTGCTGAAATGTTGTAGCGTCTTTACGACAGCCAAGAGTTCTCTTCTTGTCACACAGTAGTTTCTCTCTGGCTTAGATAAAGATTTGCTGAAATATGCAATTACAACTTCTCTTTCACCCTGTTTTTGAGATAACACCCCTCCAATGGCCGTGTTGCTTGCGTCCGTGTCTACTATAAACTGACCTTCAGGTTGTGGATACCCCAGGATTGGTGTTTCACACAGATGTTTCTTCAGTTTCTGAAAGGAATCTTCAGAAGTCTCGTCCCAAATAAACTGTCGTTTATCCTCTGTCAGCCGATGTAATGGCTTGGCTATCTCCGAGAATCCCTTAACAAAACGCCTGTAGTAGGAGCATAGGCCGAGAAATGCCCGCACTTCGGTTTTGTTCTTAGGGGTTGGCCAATTTTGAACTGCTTCCAGTTTCTCCGGGTCCGTCTGGATTCCATCACTGGAGATAACATGGCCGAGATAGTTGACCTTACTCCTGAATAAGCGACACTTTTTCGGATTCAGCTTTAACTTGGCCCCCTCTATTTTGGCGAAAACTCGTTCTAAGTTTCGCAAATGGTCCTCGAAGTCGCGGCCAACAATGATGACGTCGTCCAAGTAGACTAAGCAAGCCTCTCCAACTAAGCCTGCCAGTACACACTCCATGAGTCGCTCAAATGTGGCAGGTGCGTTGCACAATCCAAAGGGCATGACGTTAAACTGCCATAAACCTTTACCGGTGGAGAAAGCTGTCTTCTCCTTGTCTTTTGGATGAATTTCCACCTGCCAGTATCCAGATTTCAGGTCCAGGGTCGAGAACCATTTCATGCCACTCAAGGTATCCAGAGTGTCGTCGATTCGAGGTAATGGATAGCTGTCCTTCTTAGTGACATCATTGAGACGCCTGTAGTCCACACAAAATCTTGTGCTGCCATCTTTCTTCTTCACTAATACAACAGGTGAGCACCACGGACTTGCAGACGGTTCAATAATCTTATGCCTTCTCATGTCCTCCAAAAGGCCTTCAACTTCTTTTTCCTTTGCAATGGGTATCCGTCTTGCTCGTTGACGAATTGGGTTCTCGTTTCCAGTATCTATCCTGTGCTGAACCATCGACGTTCTTCCAAGGTCGCCTTCCTGACTGGAGAAGATATTCGCGTGGCGTTGTAAAAACTTCTTAGCTTTCATGCTCTGCGAATAAGTCAGATTACTCTTGCAGTCGTCGAGTAGCTCAGTCACTAATCCATAGTTGCTGCTGTTTGCTGAGTCTGAGCCTGTGATTGAACTACACTTTCTCATCCAGACAACTTCCTCGCACTTTCCAATGACGTCACCTTTGTTCAAGCAGATCTCGTGATCACCCAGATTCAAAACCCTGACCACAGCGTTACTGCTTCCACTAACAAGGGTTCTCGCCGTCATCAGTTTTCGCGCTGATGTCTTGGTAGGTATGTCTTCGATCAACACGCATCTGTTTGACTTCTTCTTTCCAGCTGGCGGTAGTTTTACGAGCACTCTAGCTTCCGCTCGTCCAGGTATGATGACTTCCATTACACATGCGACTTTCCCGCAGGCGCCTCCAAGGATGAAAATTTCTTCTTCGCCACACTTGAAAACTCCGTCAGCGACATTAATTCTGCAGTTGTGCTTCTTCATGAAATCCAAACCCAAGATGCAATCATCCATAATATCAGCCACAATAACGTCATGAAGGTATGAGGACCCCCCTACATTAATCGTAACTGACATTTCTCCCAGGACGGGTATTGGCTGACCGGAGGCAGTAAGGAGCCGACAGTTAATTCTCCTCTTGTGTCTTCTTGCAGCTTTTACCAGATTTGGGTTCACTATCGTTCTAGAGGCTCCTGTGTCTAGAGTCATTTTGCAATCCGTCCTGTTAATAGTCCCCTGAATCACAAGACTATTCCCGCTGCATGCTTGGGAGATAACAGTTATGGGGGCTTCTTCCGCGTCAGCCAGTACTCGCCCCTTAGTCCTGGCTTTTATTCGTTTCCCTGATCCCGGGCAGGGGACGAAGCTCCTTGCTTCTTCAGCTCCTCTACTTGTTCCTCGAGCCTTTTCATCCTTGCCATCTGGGTCTCCTTCTGCGGGCAGTTGAGCTGAAGATGGCCCCTCTCACCGCACTTGTAGCACATGGCTCCAAAACTCCTCTTCGTGGGGGCCTTGACCTCCTTAACTTCCTCAGAGACCTCGTGGATCTTATGGGTCTGTCGTATGTCACGGCGAACAGCCTCGACCTCCAAAGCATGCGCCAATGCTTCCTTTAGCGAGGTGTGGTGACGTAGCCTCACTGCAGCTCTGACCTCGAGGTCCCTGATTCCGTCGACAAATGCTTGCACAATATTCGTGTCGATCATCTTGGAATCGGCTCCTGGGTGTGCCTTCTTGACCAGTTTTTCAATTTCCAACGCCCATTGTTGTAGTCCCTCTCCTGAGCGTTGGACTCTGTCACGAAGTTGAGCACGGAACACGTGCTCCAGGTGTCGCTCCCCGTATCTGGATTCAAGGGCCTCCATCAGATCTTTGAACCCATTTCCCGTATGTGCTTCCAGGACCGATAAGGCTTGCCCTCTGAGCGCGACAGTGAGAGCGGTCAGGCATTGTTCGTCAGTCCATCCGTTGGCAGAAGCAACCGTCTGGAATTGCTGACGATAAGCGTTCCAAGAAGTAGTAGTAGCCGAGCTTGCGTTCTTGTAACTCTTGCAAAGCGCCGAGCTTGCGATCATGTGCCTCTTGTGACTCTTGCAACGCGCCGAGCTTGCGGTCCTGTGCCTCCATCATTGCCCTTTGAGAATCTTGCAAAGCCTGAATTAACTCAATTATGCTTTCCAATTGAGGGGCCGTAGGGACTACGGGCGTGGCAGGATGGATGTAGCTAGTCGACGGGGCCTGAGTGGGCGTGGCCTGGTGGGCGGAGCCAGTGGGCGTGGCTTCACCCGAAGTGGGTGGAGCCTGGGGGCGTGGTCAGTGGGCGGAGCCTGGTGGGCGGGGCCAGCGGGTGGGGCCTGCCCCGCAGTGGGCGGAGCTTGGTCCCCAGTGGGTGTGGCCTCCGCAGCCCCACCTCCAACCCCTCTCTCGAAGTCGATGGCAGCAGCTCGCTGTGCCCTTGTCCTGACACTCCCCTTGAAGTCGTCTCTCGGAGTCAATGGCATCTCCAAATCTCACTTCCGACACCAGTTGTTACGTGCTAGGGTTCGAGGATTCGGAGAGAAAGACCTGGTGACTCTCTTGAAGACTTTATTCACAAACACTAGCTCACACAAATCACTAAGTCCAAACACTAAGCACTAGATCCAAATCACTGAGCACTAGCAGTCCTAGGTCGTAGCCGAGTCGTTAGTTCACTATCACAGTCACTCACTATTGATCACTTGTTTTCACTTTTGAAGTCGCCTTGATGATCGCTCGGATCGAACTGCCTCGACTGCCGGCTTGTTTACCTTTTATATGGCCCACTTCGCCTTCTGGAACGTTCTATTCTGGGTTGTTTACGTAAACACGCAATTCACATAAACAATGGTCGGGCTTTTCTAGAAGGTACGCGCAACTGTCGCGCGCAGGTAAACAACTGCCCGTATCCGTAACACAATTCACATAAACAAGGGTCGGGCTTTTCTAGAAGGTACGCGCAACTGTCGCGCGCAGGTAAACAACTGCCCGTATCCGTAACAACAGTATACCATATGTACGTCTTAATCATAAAGTTAATATACCTATCGGAATATAGGCGACTATATATATATATAGGCGAGTCCGCCAATTTTTGCTGATAAATATATAAAAAGTATTCTGTTTATCTTATGCTCGAAAACTGATTCTAACGAAGAAAACAAAGTACTCAAGCATGCATTAGAATTATTTGAGTTCCAATAATAGTCTAAAAATATATTTACAATTAAACTTTAAAAAAGGTAAGAAAATAGCTTAAAATGTACAATCCGCCGTGGAAGAGGTGCACTTTAACTGTCGCTGTAGCAGTAAGTATGACAGATTTGAAGATAAATCTGATATGTTATGAATACTTATATAAATGGCTATTACCTTATCTAATTCTTATAGTATTTTAAGATAACTTTCTTTATAAACTTTTTCAAATCAAATGAATCGTTCAAAACATCAATTCTACCCCACATTTTAAACGTCATCAATAATACCGATTTATTGTTATCGTTGGGTGTTAGGGAAGGTAAAATCGGGAAGTGGCAGCACTGAGTTTTTACGTATTCTATGGAAAATCTCGTAATATTCGCCATTTCTCGACAGTTCACATTTGAACCTCAGTCGGGCTGTGTACACAGTTTTTTCAAAGGAAGTTTTTTGTGACACAAATGTAAGTATTACTGTTTCACATAAAACGATCAATGCATCATGTGAGTAGTCAAAAGGGCCAAGTTTGGGGCTATAATACAAAGCGCATTGTGTATTATTTACAGAGATAAGTTTGATTTTCTCTACGCTATGATAGCCTCTACGCTATCATTTTGGTGCTCCAACGGCATATTTCTCAACGCTATGATAGCGTAGAGAAATAAATTCCCTACAATTTAGGTGCTCCAACGTCACAAGCAGCTTAGATTTTCTTTCTCTCGCAAAATTTTTCTGCGTCATATCAGCAAAAATTGGCGGCCTCACCCATATATATAATATTCCGTTAGGTATATTACCTTTATGGTCTTAATACACTCACAGCCAAATTAGAAAGTTGCGCACTAAAGGTGCGTTTTCGTTACTTGTTAGTAGGTTTTACCCCTCGGATTTTTCTCACACCGGGCGCCTAATATATGAAAATCGATTCTTAAGGAATAAACTCCAATAATAATATATGTATCAATAGTAAAGATATTAATTAAATAGAATAGGTAATTTAAAAAATATATGCTAATTATTTTTTACCATCGATTTAGATTATAAAACTATATTTTGAAATAACAAAAGGACAATTGCATTTTAATCCTTTGGGCGGATTTTTGGAAATGCTTTTGTATTCTATTGTTGTCGGTGCTCTTATGGGGCTTGAAAGATTAAAGTATAACTAGCTATATAACCGAGCTTTGCTCGGTATTCAAAAAATTAAAAAAACACACATAAAATGACATTTTATGAAAATGATAGCTAGCTAGGTCGATTTATCGCCCCCGAAACCCCCTATAAACTAAATTTCATGAAAATCGTTGGAGCCAATTCCGAGATTCCAATTATATATATATATAACAAATAGTAACAAATCACTTGTGTATGTCGTTTGTGACAATTTTCACTTTTTCAATTATTATTTACCCTAATCAAAGTGTATAATGCAACACTTCAGTACTGGCTCTTTTCTAGGTTATCTTGAAATTATGTAATACTAAATTTAGATAATACCGCATTGTATTCGCATCAAATGGGGCAGAAAATATATTTTACAATAAATTTTAGTTTGATAATCGCAAAAAAGTGAAAAGTAAATAATTAATAAGTGTTTTTTATGTGTTTTTCAAGCAAAAAAATTGTAGCTCTTTGTTGTTTTCCTACCTGTTTGCTGCATCAGTCTTGAAACAATTTGTCGTGAAGGAAACATTTTTTCGGTTTTTCTAAATATTAGAAGAAACTAACAATTTAGAATCCCAAATCTAATATGAATTGGAATTTGGACGAATCAATAAATTTCGTATCCTCGACCCTCGTTCTTCTGACACAGATGGTGTTGCCAGATGGTTTCAACGTTTCAACCTTTTATGATTTATCTGTAGTGGGCTGTGGGAACTGCTAAAATCTGTATAAAATCTGTATGTCATTTAAAATTCATAATGTCTTAATATTCTGTATAAAATCTGTATTATAGTCATCAAAAAAATGACCTATTAATCATTATCAGTTTAAAAAAAAAAAAGGAATAGTATGGCTGTGATAAGGTCAGTGTTGCCAACTGCTAGCCTTGCCTAGTAGCTAGATTATTGTTCAAAAGTTGCTAGATTTCCAGTTTTCGTTCCCCCAATAAGTTGCTAAAAGTAGCTAAATGTAACGGACACTGTTTTGCCAACTGCTACCTCTACCAAGTGGCTAGATTGCTCCTAAAAAGTTGCTAGATTTCCAGTTTTTGGCGCTAGAGTAGTCAGTCTACCTGGTGCCTTTATTGACTTCAAGCAAAAAAGGCCAAAAAATTACGTCTGTTGTGTGGGAAATTAAATATTAACTTTATTTTATTTTTAGTATTGGTTGATAAAGCGGCAACAGAAATACACAATCTGTGAAAATTTCAGAAGTCTAGCTATAGTGGTTTTTGAGATACAACCTGAAGACCGACAAACAGACGGACAGACATCGAAGTCTCCGTAATAGGGTCCCGTTTTTACCCTAAAAAAGATATATTTTTACATTCTTTCCTTCGAGTCTCGGTAAATACTTTACGAATCTTGAAAGATAAAAAGTAGCTAGAAAAAGTAGCTGAAAAATCTAGCTACAACTTTTTTAAAATTGTAGCTGCCTGATACCGAAAAATAGCTAGATCTAGCTACAAAGTAGCTAAGTTGGCAACACTGGATAAGGTGATAATCGTTTATTAAATAAAAATATACTGAAATGGGAACTTTTTATTTTAAAATAAAAATTTAAAATCTAATAAAAAAATTGAACACATTGGGCCTGTTTCACTACTTCTTGATAAAGTGCCTGATAGGTTATCCACTATTTTTTCGACATATTCTCCATACTTTGTCAGCAGGGCAATCACGCTAAATTTTTTCAACTGAACCGCAAATGAAACTCGGACGTTGATCGACTTTTGGAACGATTCGGTATCGCGCTAACGTTTTGACAGCTAGTTGAGACGTTCCCCGCGTTCCATTTGATGTTAAAAACGATCAAAACGCTCAAGATAGGAGGCATTTTGAGCGTTTTGATCGTTTTTAACATCAAATGGAACGCGGGGGTTATAGTGCGTTTCATCGAATAGTTCCTTTGCCGTCATGTTGGTATTCCTGTCTGTCAATAATGTAAACAAGGTTGACAGCTCTGCGAGTTTTCTTATGTTTTACTGTTGTTTTACTGTGATTTCGTGAGAAAATCATGTCGAAACATTAAAGAGTGGTGAAAGAATGATGGTGCTAAGAGTGAAAGAGTTTTGTGAACGTGAAAAACGTAACTAGGCCCCAATAATTCCATTATACTCGAGTTGCCGCCGTTACAGCTTAGTGAAAATTAGTGAAATAACCAGCGTCAGCTTAATCACCCAATGAAGAGATTTGCAGTAATTTTGCAGGCAATATCTTCTGGGAGAAATGTTGATATTGAAAGATTTAGAATTTATTGCAGAGAAACAGCGGAACTTTATGTCAGGGATTACTCTTGGTACTACATGCCTTCAAGTGTACATAAACTTTTAGTGCATGGTGCAGACATTTGCCCGCACTTTTCTTTTATCTCAATTGGTATGATGTCCGAAGAAGCGTCAGAAGCAAGAAATAAAGACTTTCGTTCAGTCAGAGAAAAGCATACGAGAAAGATAGGCAGAATTCAAACAAACGAAGACATTATACACCAGTTATTAATCAGCTCAGATCCGTACATTAAGAACATCAGACCTAAGTTCACCAAAATTCAAAAGCAGCAGAGGTTCCAAGAAACTGAAAATCTTCTAAGGGATGATTCGCCCAACGAACTTGGAATAGAAGTTACTGAAGAGGAAGAAGTATACGTTGACATTGAAAATAACCCCCCACAAGATCCGTTACAATAAATCACATTGTAATCAAGTATTAGTTAGTTTATTTAAGTTTGTAAGTTAATAGTTTATTTAAGTTCTTAATTTTAAAGTTATTTATTGTAAAAGGAATATCTAGTACCGAGACATACCTTTATAAGTTTAATGGTGTAAAGGCGTTTAATATTAATTGATGTTCTGTATATTAAATAATAAAAAATAATAATAATTGTATGTAAACTTTAGAGGTAATTCAAATTTTTTAAGTACACCTAAATACATTACCTATATAATCATACAAGTTTGTATTTTGAAGGTCCTAAGCCCGTAAAAGTACGAAGGGAAAATTTGAATTGCAATCTATGTGCCTATTTATTATTTAGCGTCTTCGAAGCGTTTGCTAGCGCTGAATAACAAAACAGAGCACAAATTCCAAGTACAGAGGTAATTAGGCAATGAGTCATTACCAAACAATGTTTGCGAACTGGATGAATCATAAAATAATTTACCTGTACGTACATGTTTTGAAATTTCTACTTTAATTTGTTTAGTTGAAGTATATATTATATAGGATTTTTTATGAATAAGACATTTGTAAGAATTACTTTACTCGTCAATAAAGAAAACATTATTATTTGTTTATCCTTAACAATATTTATTAAAATCCATATGAAATACTCGAAAATGACAAAATTATGATTTCGTCCATACAAAAAATTATTCATTTTTTTTTCTCTGTAGATACGGCATATTTGAAAAAAGCAACATCGGTAAAAGTTACTTGTAAATTGTAATTACATCAGACGCTACAAAAAAACAGCCCATCCGCTGACCACAAAAATAAAGTGCCTGTAGCTCTAAAAGGCGTGAAAATCGCAGTTGAGTGTCTATGACAAAAATGTACGACAAGAGTACCTCTGCAGCTATGCTATGATTTATGTCGAATACGTTTGAATCTTGGAAGAAAATGACAAAATTATGATTTCGTCCATATAAAAAATAATTCATATTTTTTATCTCTGTAGATACGACATCTATAAAAGTGACTTGTAATTGCATCAGCAGTCTACAAAAAAAAAATCAGCCTGATCCGTTGACCTTCGATCCGAAAATTCTTAATGTCCCATTTATTTTACTTTGGGACCAGTGTGCGCCGCCGCCATCTTGTCTTGCCAAATCCCCAACCACAGATCAAGAACTAGTCCCCAACCCATGATATACCTATTAATCTGTGAACCATTGAAATTTGAAGTTTTGTGACTTTGTTTTGCGATTTTATTTTGCGACTTGCCAGTTTGCGAGTGAAGTTTTGCGTTGATTTATTTCCGTAATTATTCAACTAGTTTTCAAAATAGTGATACTGTACAACTTTTCAAGAATAGTATACCTCCATGTTTCAAGATGTATAAGTGCTCTGTTCAACTGTTGTGAATTGTGATAGTAGACGAAAGGACGCCAATTTCTATCGAATTCCAAGTGCTGAGATAGGACTCCGCTTGAGTGCATAAATTGTGAACATTTGCGAAGCCTGAGCAAGCAAGACTAGACTAGTTTGTTTGCCAAAAACAATTTGAGAAAAGGTTGTCTTCTCTTCGCTTACCCATCATTGTTTAAGCCAGAAGAAATCTCAAGTGGTTCGGCCTAACGTTGTTCACGATGTACCCAAGCCCAGTAAGTACTTAATAATTATTATCATGAAGTTGTGGGAATAATGTGCGGAGGCCGAAGGAAGATCTTCCGACCGAGCGAGGTGGTATGCTCGGTCAGGCCGAAGCCCACGTGATACATTTCAGCTGTCGTATATATACTGACGCGCTTAGAAAACTTGGATAGCGCGATGTAGGAATGTTAGGCGAATTGTGGGTACCGCCACATCACTCCCCCCCGAAGACCGGAGGTCGAATCTTGAAGTCTTGTTCGCTTGAGTCGCCAGTGCCAGAGAGTTCCAGTGAGTCGGAACTGTTGCAGTGAGTCCCAGTGAGTCGGAACTGTAAGCTGCTGCACGGGATCCAGTGAGTCGGATAGCTGCCGTGCGGGGCCGATGCTACGTGCTGACCAGGAGAGATGTGCTCTGCTTGCTGACCGGTCGGTGTAGTGAGAAAGCCCGATGATGCCGATGCGGAGTCGCCCAGGCCGCGGTACGTTGCGGCTAGTGGACGATGTACCCGATGAGGCGATGCTCGCTGGCGCGGTGCGGAGGCGCGGGGAGTGATGATGATGAAGGAGGCATGTTCTGTCGAGGGTCACCAATGTGGGAATAATGTGCGGAGGCCGAAGGAAGATCTTCCGACCGAGCGAGGTGGTATGCTCGGTCAGGCCGAAGCCCACGTGATACATTTCAGCTGTCGTATATATACTGACGCGCTTAGAAAACTTCGATAGCGCGATGTAGGAATGTTAGGCGAATTGTGGGTACCGCCACAAAGTCATTTGTTTTCGTGTTTTTACTGTATATTTTAATAAAATTATCTTATTTTTTGCAGGAAATGAAGATCACAATCATTACAATAAAAAAAGACCACATGTCGACCATTCTCACTGTAAAGTTGAGATATTGCAGAAACGCGCAGTAATCTAGAAATAGGTAAGTTGTGATAATAAACTAACATATAATTTTTAGGGTTCCGTACCCAAAGGGTAAAAACGGGACCCTATTGCTGAGACTTTGATGTCTGCCCGTCTGTCTGTCTGTCCGTCTGTCTCCAGGCTGTAACTCAAGAACGGTAATAGCTAGAGAGTTGAAATTTTTACAGATTATGTATTACTGTTGCCGCTATAACAACAAATACTAAAAACAAAATAAATTAAATATTTAAGGGGGGCTCCCATACAACAAACGTAATTTTTCAAACATTTTTTGCTTGGTATCAACAATGACAACAAGTAGGCACTTGAAATTTTCACAAAAGCCTTAATTATATGTGTACTTTAATAAATAAAAATAATCCCATACAAAAAACGCAATTTTTGGCCTATTTTTGCTCTATAACGATACGGAACCCTTCATGCGCGAGTCCGACTCGCACTTGGCCGAATATTATAGTAAGTATAAGTACTCACATACGGTTTTGCTTGATAGTTTTACTACAAATCGAGTAATAATTGCTGTGTGGACCGCAAAACTGACAGCTTCCATCAATCTTTCGAGCGGCTAGCATCGAGCCGCTCGAAGGATTGATGGAACCGGATCAAGCCGGATTGATGGAATGAAATATATCGATTTAGAAAAAAACTATTGAGCAATGCTGAATGTGTAGACGAAAGCCCGAGCCGTTTTTGGTTTTGTCGTATGAAAATTGTGTCTTAACCTAACTTCAAATTAATAGTTATTTTTATCTGTCTTCACAAACAAGCATTTTACAGACTGAAAAAGTAAATGAATTTAATTTTTCAGACAATGTGGAAGCAGCCTGTTCGAGTGCTTCTAATATTTTGCAAGTTGTAAATGAAAAGGTAGAAAAATTGAATGATGGTAAGACTTGGCACTTTACTTACACTCAAATTCAATATTAAAAAAATAAGATTTACAAAAGATCAAAATAAGATATACAATAGTTTGGTGTGGAATATCATGCAGGCTTTTTTAACTGTGTATAAGTAATGTTTAAATGTTTATTTACAGAAAACAATTAAGGGAGCCTGCTCTGCTGCCCAACTTGATCACACACTGTGCTAAATAGCGAAGCCAGTGGTGAGCCTTTTCAATATTTTCTTATTCTTATCCATTGTGCGAGAAGTAAAAGTATTTTTAACTGACTTAAAAATATATATATGTTCAGTAATTACTCGCAGACGCCTGAATCGATTTAGATAATTCTTTTTTTGTTTGAAATGGTATGTCTCACAGATGGTATATGGGTATATTTCACAGATGGTCCCATATAAACTTAAACATATATTCGTATAAATTCATAGTTAACTATACAAATGTTAAATATTTCTATAATACATAATATTGTTGTTTTCAGGATCAAAAATTACTCCTGTGTCAGTCAACTCCAAAATCAAGACTACGTATTATTACCAGCATTTGTAAAATATAAATGGAAATTGAAAAATAAAAAACTTAATAAATAACTTATTTAATTCATCAAAACCTTTCCCCAAAACAAGTAGTGAATTAATAAATATATTTTGCTAAGCTGCATACTTCTTCTTTTAATTATGGCGGCCTTTAAGCCAAAAAACTTTTGCCAAGCTCTACACCAGTCCCATTATAAAAAAAAAACAAAATGTCAAATTCAAGGCACATCTTTTCACTAGGTATGGAAGAGCGCTGTCTGATGCGTTCTAAAGGGCCCTCGAGACGATCAAACGGCTTGACTCAAACACGTAAATTTTGGTTTGACTCAAACCATTTTGATCGTTTACAAAGCTAGTTTGAACGGTTTGTCAAACTTTTACGTGTTTGAAGCTCGTTTGATGAAATTTGATGAAATTTTGTTGTGTTTGACGCGCCGTTTGATCGTGTTCCGATGCGTTTGAACAAACTTTGTACCACTCTTTGGAATACATTATTTTTAACCGACTAAAAAAGAGGAGGTTATCAATTCGACGCGTATACAGCTGTATGTAATATTTCCAGAACTGCCCAGTTTTCGTATATTATGTTAGTCTGTATCAGCATCTGAACCATATCTGAACAAATGTGCAAAATTTTAAAAGTGTATGTATGTTTTAGTTCACATATCTCCGGAACTAGAAGTCCGATTTAAATATTTTTTTGTTGTACTATATACATAGGTATTGTTTAACTTGGGAGACTTCTGCAAGTATCATCAAAATAGGTTTAGCAGTTTTTGAGATAGGGGATTTAATTCTCAATTTCGTACAATTTTTATAAAAGTCGGTTTTATCTTTTAAAAAATAATATTTATTCGTCACAAGACGTGTGCTCCACAGCGCGTATTGAACCAAACTGCGCAGTGCCGTTTGACAAACCGTTCAAACCGACATCAAACGGTTCTATCAAACACGTAAGGTTTGAATCAAGCCGTTTGATCGTCTCGGGGGCCCTTAACGCATCAGACAGCGCTCTTCTAGCATTCTATATAGTTTGTGGTTGTTTGGCTGTATGGGCTTTGTTCCCTTTGCCTGTCCTGAATGGAACGAATCAAACGAAAAAAAAAAGTTTGTGGTTGTCATTGTCACTTGTCACCATAACTAGATCTTGATCTGTGGTTGTCACAGTATTTTGATTTTTATTTTCGTTTTATTTATTCACTTTATTTGTAGTTTTATTTACATATTTCTGCACCCAACCATTGCGTAATCGTCATTTTGATAAGATAAGTACTGTCTGTTAACGTTTAAGAGTAAACAATTTCGTTCATATCTAATTTAGTCGAGCCAGGACATTTATTCGAAATGAATTTTGCCGGAAAAGTCGTCATCGTGACCGGCGCTAGCTCTGGAATCGGTGCCGCCACAGCCGTATTTCTATCGAGACTAGGCGCTAAGCTATCCCTGATCGGAAGGAACGTGGAGAATTTACAGAAGGTGAACAAGGACTGCGAGAAATCGACCTCGACTCTGACCATCACCGCCGACCTTACCAAGGAGGGTGATATAGAGAAGATAGTGAAGGGTACTGTCGACCACTACGGCCAGATCGACGTGCTCGTGAACAATGCCGGCATTATCGAGACCGGATCGATCGAGAACACGTCGCTCGCCCAATACGACAGGCTAATGAACACGAACGTGCGATCTATTTACCATTTGACCATGTTGGCCGTCCCGCACCTTTTGAAAAGTAAAGGCAACATCGTGAACGTGTCCAGCGTGAACGGTATTCGATCTTTCCCTGGGGTACTAGCCTACAACGTGTCAAAGGCGGCGGTGGATCAGTTCACGAGATGTGTAGCTCTGGAGCTGGCCCCTAAAGGTGTGAGGGTCAACTGTGTAAATCCTGGAGTGATTCTCACTGAGTTGCAGAAGCGAGGTGGACTAAACGATGAGCAGTACCGGGCCTTCTTGGAGAGGTCCAAGGAAACTCATGCTCTGGGCCGTCCCGGCAAACCTGAGGAGGTGGCAGCGACCATCGCTTTCTTGGCGAGTGACCTTGCCAGTAACATCACTGGAGCCAGCGTGCCAGTAGATGGAGGTCGTCACGCCATGTGCCCCCGTTAATTTTATCCGTGAATCAAAACCGGTGCTATATTCATAAAGAGCATTTATTTTTATATAAAGTGTTTACTTTATTTTAAGTCACAATTGTTAATGGTTTTTAAACTATTTTGTTAAGAAATAAAGTTTGTTATTTTCGAGATTTAACAATTTTTATTCAACAAATATGTGACATAATATGAATACTGGAAATAAAAAAGGGTGTAAGTGCCAAAATTTTCGAAACATATTTTTTTGCAGAAATGTATTCTATGTGCCATCACCAATAACCTAAAATAATGCCTATTTTATAAGTGACTATATAGCGTAGTTTTTTTGCTTGGTATTTACATCTCTTAAGAAAGGCGGAGGAGCGGGATGCATAGCACATTGTTATATAAAAGGGTTTAAGTCCCTGCCAGGGTGCCGCCAATGTTATGAAAATGGTGGACATAGCACCTGTTGTTGTTACCGGTTCGGGAAGAAAATGACGTTATGAAGCCATTTTAAATAGAATAGTATGAATAATATTTTATTGCTTTTATTATTTTTACTTGGTATTTTAATATTTTGACCCAAAAATTTGGTAACTTTATTGTTTTTGGTTATTTGCTTATGTAATATCACATCAATAGTCTTTGTGTGTCTAAAACTTTAAATGTCCCAAGTGCCAATTTACCGAAACAAACATTGGAACTTAGATCTTTATTTAAAACATAATGCATGGAACTTAGAGCCTTATTGTAGTTAGAATTGGATTTAGGGTTTTCTATATTATATTGTCAAGTAAAATGTAATTTTGTTGTAGTACATAAGTAATTTTTGATAAGTAAGTAAAATACTTTGTTTTTTCTACACAAAGATATTTTATCATGATATTAGTATTTCCCTTAAAAAAAATATAAATAAAATATAAAACGTAGATGAGCTACTATTTTGATCAACAATTCCTCCACATTTTGTTTTTGGCACTTATACCCTTTTATATTTCCGGTATTCATATTAATATGTTACTTGGATAAGTTGTGAAAATATGAAAATAGATTACAAGATAGTTCTTAATTTTTTTAATAACTTAATATACTTTTTATCTTTTAACAGCTGTTGCTCGTGACTTCGTCCGCGTGAAGTGTGAACTTCAGTTTATAGCGCGCGGTGTCAACAAAATTAATGTCAAAACATCTCAATGGTGTCAAATTTAAAAGCTTTTTAAAACCCTGGTGCCCCTTTTTAAACCAAAATACCCAAAAACAGCTGTGCAGTGTGCACATAATATTTCATTATTATAAATTAAACTTTATTTAAGCCAAATTTTACTGCTTTAGTCCCCCATTGGCCATTACACAACTTTGCCCATAAACTATTTATCATTGATAATATGATTACGTCACTACTCACTGCATAGATAAAGTATACTGAGCTGTGAATTATTTAAAAGACGCGTGTAACAATCGAAAGAATCAATTAATCTAACTTAAAATAGTACCACCTCTTTTAGAAAGACGTATGAGTAAGCACTAGCGAGGTGTGGGCGCTTCTTAGCGCCATCTGCTGTGAGTTTTTGGAACTAACTTAATTTGAACAAATTTACGCATAAACACCCCCTTACAACCCCTTTTCCAGATAAAAAGTAGCCTATGTCCTTTCTTAGGCTTTAGACTATCTGTGTACAAAATTTCATTACAATCGGTTCAGTAGTTTTGACGTGAAAGCGAGACAGACAGAGATATTTTGGCAGGGCCGTGTTAAACTAAGCTGGGGCCCTGGGCACACAAGACTTGGGGGCCCTTTTTAACCGACTTCAAAAAAAGGAGGTTAGCAATTCGACGCGTATGTATGTTATATTTCCAGAAGTGCTCAATTTTCGTGTATGTTAGTCTATATCAGCGTCTGAACAAATGTGCCAAATTTCAAAAGTGTATGTATGTATGTATGTATGTTTTATGTTTGTGTTCGTATATCTCTGGAACTACCATTCCGATTTTAGTAATTTTTTTTAGTTGTCCTAGGTATTGTTTAACTTAGGGAATAGTGCAAGTTTCATCAAAATCGGTTCAGTAGTTTTGGAGATAGGGAGTTTTTCTCAATTACGTACAATGAAGTCGGTTTTATCTTTTTAAAATACAGTTATTATGAAAAATAAAAAACACGAATTATAATATATTATATACTAACATTTTAAATTTATGTTTTATTGTAGATAATCAAATACAGTATGATAACAATATCTTCACCAGAAGCTAAATAGCAGCATTAGAATATCATTAACGACATAATAATATTATATACGTCGTACCTTACATAATCTAATAAAAGCAGATTAAATGTATTAATGTTGACATTGTAAATATGTCGCAGGCATCTGGTTTAATCTGCGATTCGATTGAATGACTAGCGCATTCATTGAATGACTCCGTTCAATTGAATGACTAAAGGACAACTCGTCAAGGCGTTGACTGTAACGTTTAACGTCTTGACTAAACGTCATATAGCGAAGTCGTTAAATGGGATGCTATATTTTTTTCAAGTAGCCGTTGACGGGGTAGTTACACGCTTTCTTATTATTTTATTAGTTATTACAAATAAAGCACTTTAATGTAATTAATGTAATCGATAAAATATCAACACAGTGCTATCAGCTGTGCGAGCTGTTTGACGCCATATTTGTTTTAGTGACTAGTAGCACCGCAGTAGGAAGAAAATGAAATACGTTCAATAACCTGACTGATTTCATGTCCGCTATCTTCAAAACGCTATGCTACAAATCGCTAACTAGTTGAACGTTGATGGACGATCGTTCAATCGACGTTCGGCCGAGTCATTCAATTGAATGCAGTCATTCAATGAATACGCTAGTCATTCAATCGAATCGCAGATTGAACCAGATGACTGCGACATATATATGTTACTGTAAAAACTCGAACTTGAGTAAATCTTAAGATTTTCAAGTAAAACCTAAGATCTACCAATTCCTAATGGTAAATGTCCGAAAAGGTTTGCGATACGAACTTTTACCACCATATAGTTGGTAAATCTCAGGTTTTACGTAAATAGCACGGTATATGTTGAAAACAAAACGGCCAAGTGCGAGTCGGACTCGCGCACTAAGGTTTCCGTACTGTTAGATAGTTATAGAGCAAAAACAGGCCAGAGATTGTGTTTTTGGTATGGAAGGCCCCATAGGGAATTATTATAAATTATTAAAGTGGTATTGCCCAGCAGTGGGACACTGCAGGGAGTGCAGGCTGCTTATAACTAATAATAATAAAGTGGTATTAACCCTGGGAGAGCCATGCTTCGACACAAATGGGCCGGCTCGATCGGAGAAATACCACGGGCTCACAGAAAACCGGAGTGAAACAGTTGCCCTGTGTTTCACCGATCGAATAGCGATCACCGGTGCTCATATGGGGCTTGAAGGATTTATTTTTAATTAAGTACTTACATCATTATTTGATTGCCTTTTTTACATTTTTAAAAATCAAATATAAGAAGAATAATGATAGTAGCTTAGCTAGTAAGCATTATGTTCCTATTTCGTTGTTAAATGTCAAATAGAGAAATACTGATTCAGTTAGATAGGTATGATAGAGATTGAGATATTCAGAGATGTTGTATGTTATAATGTGTTGTGTGAAAATAATTTAAATAGGTTAGTATTACTTACTACTATCGTATATTATAATAACTAAGTATATTATGTACCTACCTGTTTTGTCTAATAGTTCACTAAGGTAATTAATTAAGAATTACCAATTTTTTATTCCTAAAACCAACATTTACTGTTGACAGTAGAAAAACCTAGCATATACCGAATTGTATTAGTAAATGTTCGAAAAGATTGTCGTATTTTTAGAAATACTTACATTTACCAACTCGTGTCGGTAAATCCTAAGATTTACACTCAAATCTTAAGAAATTACCGAAGTTCGTGCTTCATATACACGAAAATACCTTCCAGCCTTATAAGTTTAGTAATTTGCGAAAAATTGGACCTATTTATGCATACCGGACTCAACTCACGCGATGACAGTTCTGAGAAAAAGCCGTTTTTATTAAAATTGTGTATTCTTTAAAACTGATTGTTATTTTAAGTAAAGTTAATTTACAATAGTATATTTGGTAATTTATTCTATGCGTACAAACATAAATATGTTAAAAATTACTACTATTTCCAACAAAAATTAAACAAAAACAGGAGGGCTCCTTTTAGGAAAACTATATTAGTGTGATATACATATAATCCAAAGCGAACCATCTTTTTAGATTTATTACACAAGTCAACAGGATTTTCGTGCATGAGATCTGTGCACCCGATTTGGATGTCTAACATCTAATTAGTAATAGAAACAACGATTTTAACTTATAAAATTTGCTTTTAAATAAACTGAGGCCTCATGAACTTTCAAATTTTGAAGAAAACCGGCATTTTTTTCTTTCGGTTATGTAGTAATAGAATTAAATATATATTCATTATTTTTTAGTTTATATTGTTGCTTATATACCCAAAAAAAAAGATTGAAATGAAAAAAATATATACTTAATTTAGATTTAAAACTTAATATTTTTTTGTATCTAGGTGAGCATATCCTAAATATATCTTGTTGTATGCTTCGGCAGTAAGTACCTACCTGATATAATGTGGGGCTCCTACTTTTTTCTGGTTTTTACAAGGATGTTTAAAACTAGACGATGCCTGCAACTCCGTTTCGCCAAAACTCGTTTATCGTGCGGAAACCGTACATTTTCCGGGATGAATTGTCCTTTCCCGGTACTCAAAGTATCTGCATACCAAATTTCAGCAAAATCGGTTCAGTGGTTTGGGCGTGAAGAGATATCAAACAGACAGACAGATAGACAGACAGACAGACAGACACACTTTCGCATTACTGCCGTCGTACGAGAAAAGGGCACATCTATCATTTTGGTCAAACTGAGATAATTGGGATTAAAGTTTTTAACATATTCTGCTTCATAGTGTGGAAACCTATTGCTTAAAAGAAAAAAAAACTGATGATATATATGCGTTAAGGTTAGTACTACTATATTTTTTACTTTTTAGTTTTTATATATAATTAATTATTAAATAAAATCAAATTATTCCTTTCAACTTAAAAAAATATATTTAAAAAATACGACTTACTACAAAGAAAAGGCATAGTTATACAAATGTGCCCTTTCTTTTAGACTCAATGACCAATTTGCTAGCAATATTAAAAAGAAAGGTCACATTTGGTTAACTATGCCTTTTCTTCAAGTAGTAAGTGGTATTTTTTAAATATATTTTTTAATTATTCTGCTAATTGCGCCTTTTTAATATAAATTTACATTATAAAAATCTACATAAGAAAAACAAATAATCGTGTGAAGAAAGTTTAATAAACTAATAACTATAAAAAATAAACAACAGAAACAAAACTTAACAAATCATCTTCTAGGACACCAACATTTAAATAAAAAAATGTTCTCTATACATTTAATCGTAGAGATATATTCAAAAGTTATTAATTATTAGGGATAAGCATCTACCTACTAGTTTGGTTAACAATTAATATAACTTAAGATTTAGAAACAAAAAGTGCTATAGTAAAAATTAAATATTTTTATTCTTTTTACTAATAGGTTGGACCCCTAACTTAAAAATCTATAAAAAATAGTTTATCTAAAGCACAATATTATGAAAAATAAATCAAAATATTCTTAATTTTAACAGAGGTAGTAATAGGAACATACATTTTGGTTTTGAACCTTTATCAAGTTTACTCTATTAGAGCTTATTCTAATTATTATTTATTGTTCATTTACAGGAAATAGCTTACACCCGTAATTATTAAAGGCACTCGTAGTTTTATATTATTAATAAAATACTGTTATTATTATTATAAAAATTAAATTTAACTATAACAAACATAACATGGCACTTGGTTGAATTATCACAATTCAATATATTGGTACTTAATAACTATAAAAAAGTTTAAAGAAAATTAAATAATCAGTTTGCTTATAATATTAAAATAAAAAATAGTCTTTAATTTCAGTCTTCATAAATTTCTGTGAGATCAGCTGAACTGTCGTTAACGGGTAGGGTTTCCCAAAAACCTCTTCTGTTGTCAGGCATTAGTGGCCCAAGCTTGGAAAGTATAGCTGATTTCGTCTCAGATGTTATACCTCGTGGAGAAATCTTCTGCTTAGGCAATGTTATTATATATAAGTTATTATGTTGTAATCTTAAAATTATGCAAATTGGCATAATTTTAAGATTTTTAACTCTCAAGAAATCCAATTCTATTTGCTCTTCTGTATCATGGCTGTTCTTGTAGAACATCGAATTGCTCCCTCGCCGAAAAGCGATTTCAGACATGTTTTTTAAATAAGCTCGCGGCACAGAATGTTGTAATTTATACGAGGAAGAGCAGTCTTCAAAATAGTGAAAATCCTGGACTGTCATTTTTTTCACCACGGTGTTCGAACCAGTATCAGCGACAGCTTTGCAAAAATCTTCAAAGTCATACACTCGCTTGTTCTTAAGTGATTGCTCCACTCTATGGTGAAATTCATCGGCAGCCATAAAAGTATGACCAACTTCCAGATAACGCAGAACAACACTTTCAATATTTACATCCTTGGAATTGACTAAATATACTAAGTAGGAAAAAAGGCACCAATTTTTGTTTTGGGCCGCGCAGTTATCCAGCCACAAAATCACATTATTGCAGTCCCGGTTTTCAAGGAAAAATGCATGAAAGCAGCTAACAATATCTTCCTTCTTTCTCCCTGCAATTGCTTCGTGCCATAAGACTCCCAGTGTTTTGCCAACTCCATGAAACCTTTTGTCACCTACCTGAAGGCACAGGCACAACTGGCGCGTTTCAATCAAACCCTGCCCTCCTCACCCCTAATCGTAAATAATTAAAAGAAAAGGCACAACTGGTTACTTGTGCCTCTTATACGTAAATTAATTGAGACATGCATGGATCATTCATTAAGTAGACAGGGCACATCTGGCATTTGAGCCTTTTCTTTATGCTACGTTGTAGGTGTGCCTTTTCAAAGTAGTTTTTAGTTAAAATCTGTATGAAGTAATAGTCACATCTACGTATTTGTGCCTTTTCAATATAATGATAAATACATGTGCCTTTTCATTATATAAAACGTGAATATTAGTGTCATTTGTGCCTTTTTAGCCTACCGTATCTCCGAATTCCTTGGGAGATAAAATTCTACAAAAAAATGAGCAGATGTGCCCTTTTTCCCTGATTCTAAATATGTATATAACTCAATTTTTTTAAAAATGTTAGTTGTGCCCTTTTTTCTTACGACGGCAGATTAGTAGTGATGGTTTCAAGCAACGTTGCAAAAATCTTAATGTAAAAAATAATAATAATAATACAAAAAATAATAGTAATGGAGTATCTTATTCTCAGAATTGAGACAAAATTTGATGTCTCCGATTTAGTTCAAATTCAGGGAGCGGGTAGCCGAGATGTTGCCTTTGATGTTAGAAGAAACCCCGTTCCTCTAGGCCTGTTGGGAGCGGAGTTATGACCGCTTTTGTTCGACGTTTGACAGTTGCCGAGCTGTCAATGTCAAACTTTGAGTGCTTATAACTCGGCAACTGTTTGTCCTCGATATGGGGTTCTTCGGCTTGTTCTTCCTGGATTTTTCCCCTCTATACGATCGTGTCGTAACGGTCGTGTGTGCGCAATACACACGACCACTCTGGTTTCAATGAAACCAGACCAGTTACGCAGGAGTAATTTTATAGTGCCCAAATGTGTGCGCAATACACAAGAGCACTTTGGTTTCAATAAAACCAGGCCAGTTAAGCAGGAGTAATTTTATAGTGCCCAAGTGTGTGCGCAATACACAAGAGCACTATTCTTTACTCTCGTAACCCAACGAAGCGGGAGACCGACATGACTGGTGAGAGATCAGGTGCACGACCGACTTTTTACACGGGCACACACTTGGGCACTATAAAACTTTTTACTACTTATTAATTTTGCTCTATAATGGTACGGAACCCTTCGTGTCGCGAGTTCAACTCACACTTGACCGATTTCTTTTTAAATGTACCTAAGTAAACAAAATATATTTTTTTGGTTTTGTGTTTTTCTTTAGGCACGGTATGAAAATAATAATTTCTAAGTGTTAGCCACTGATATTGAATATAATTGCAAAAAACATGCAAATAACGATTCTTATTCTTCGTATTAGCACTTTTCTTACTGGGCCTAAAGAGAAAAAAAGAAAGCAATAAAATAACGTCTTAGCCACTGATTTTGAATATAAATATTACATAGGGTGAACATGACTAGTGATTGGACAGTAGTCAGTACTAGTCATTGGACACAGCACAAAAACACTATAATATTTATTAAGGTTGCTTTAATAGCTACCTGTTTATCTTTAAAATCAGGCGTTTTATTACTTTAAAAATGCAGTTTTTAAAGCAAACTTTATAAATAATATTGCGTTTTTGTGTTTTGTCCAATAACTCAAACTCAAACTCAAAAAATGGGATATGTCTATTTTGTGTCGGGCCTGTGTCACAATGACCCGTGAGTCTTTGTAAAATATTAAGAATTAAGCCTTTTTTAATATGCAAACAAGTCGTATGATTCCACTTGACTAATTAAAAAAAAAATCGAGAGACCAATATGTAGTTTGGATCTATATAAAAAAAACAATACTCATTAATTTGTTACTTGGTAACTTTGTTGTAAAAATGTTTTGTTCTGAAAAAATTGTTAAATTAGTACGATCTTCATAGGGTCGATAAAAGGGCCATTTTGGAATACTTCTGCATTATTAACTCAATTTTGGCAATGGTGTGGATTGGACTCAATTTGCATAAATAGGGTCAATTGTAATTTGTAATTGTATCCGACAAAAATTTTGTTTTGAGAATAATAAATGAGCTAGGGAAATTGAAGGTCTTTGGGGGCCCCCCTGAGATCGGGGGCCCTGGGCCCGGGCCCCGTGTGCCCCTAGTGTAAACACGGAACTGTATTTTGGCATTTTTAATATTAGTTAATTACACTGTGATATTAGTATAGATTCCCGCGCGATAAACGAATTTCGGGCGTCATCTAGTGTTATTATAAGTTTTTCATTTATGTACTAAAATTCAAAGATTCAATGGAAATATTTGTTTCATTGACTCAGGTGGTTTAAATAAAATAAAATGTTATTAAAATATTTTATTACAAATCTGTAGCTATAATATTTGACCTAAGGTAACAATATGGTTTTCATAGCAATAATTATTTAGGTAATAGGTACACCAATATTTTAAAATACAAATTAAATACTATTTGGTACTTGGTAGGTATGATTCAGCCTTAATTTGAGAAATAAGGCTTATAATAGGTTATTAGAGTAACTTTTTTATTGGACAATTTCCCCTCTTTTGTAGCTCGTATGACAAAAAATTTTAATAGACCAGCTTACAATGCAATCAGATCGCTAATGGTAGGTAAGTGATGGAACCTGCATGGACAATCACAATAGGTACTGGTAAAGCTAAAAGTGAATTATTTAGTCCTTATATAGCTTTATTACGATTTACGACCTTACCGTAATATAGATCCCACCAAAAACATACCTGTTAAAAATGGGGCCAAGTACATAAATACCAAATATTAAATTTAATTATACAATTAATCAAATGCTACGTATATCATGAAAACCTGCCAAGATCCAATTTAGAAGTATTAATGATCAGGCTGTTGATTATGATGATTATGATCGATTTTGAAGTGCATCTAAACTTGGCATTGGATTGGATTTCAACTCTTTTTTAAGGCGAATAATTATTAGCCAATAGGAACTTATGTATGTATTAGGTATGTTTTTGGTGGGATTTCAATACTTTTTTTCGAGAAATCGTACGGTCTATTTATAAAGTGCCACACCCGCATGTATTGTTAATCTAAGTCATTCTGCGTTTTAAAGTAACTTTGCTAGCGCCATCTATTAAAAGTATTTTATAAACAAAATTTTCGATAGATGGCGCTAGTGGTATTTGTTAACCTATCAATATAAGCCAAATTTTTAAGGTAGCAGTATTTATATACTTAAAAGCTACAGTGTGCATTATACATGACAATATTTTAAAACCCTTCTTTCCTCCTCCCACACGTATTAACTGTTACATAAGAAATTTTTCCTAAAATTCGTAGATGAGCCGACTCACGCTTCACCGATTTCTTAAATTTCTCAATTTTTTGTTAATCTACATATAAAACCCAACCTGCGTGCCAAATTTCATAGCGCTAGGGCAATTGGAAGTGGCCTAGAGGTTTTGATTACAGGTCAGTGAGTCAGTGCCAAAATTAGCTATTTTTACAAGGACATATTTCAGGATGTAACAACGCTATATCTATATTGATGTAACAACGCTATATATATGAAATGGTATATTGCGTAAGTACTAGTATATGATTACGTACGTATAATTTTATCTTTGCACTTGCAATAGTTACTGAGCTACAGGGGGGTCAAAAGTGCGTCGAAAACGTTCGTGTAAATAGTGCACGGCATGCGCGCGGCCTGCTGGAACTTGGCGGCGCACTCCGTGCGCTTTGATAGTAATAATTAATATACTCTCGACCAGTGGCGAACCCCTAGGGGATCGAGAGTCGCGACCCACAGGTTGAGAAATACTGGCCTAAAGAATGTGATGATTCTGAAAACAATTCACCAAAATAATTTGAACTCTAAATGTTGGACTACAAAGTCACTATTAGTATAACACTGTCAGTGAATTATTTACTGAATTGATATCACGTAACTGCTGCATAAGCAGTAATATGTAATAGGCACAAAAAAAGGCATGATTCCATATTTATACGAGAAAATAATTTACATTGTAAATTATTGTATAAATGAAATTAGATTTTATAATAATTATAACAATAATTGTTATAAAATATACAGGGTGTAACAAAACTAAGTGATAATACTTTAGGGTGTGTACGTGTTCCTTGTAAAGAGTTCACTGTTTTTTTTAATATTTTTTTTTTATTCAAAATATGTATCATGATACTCTTTTTGAAAGTCGAACGGAGAAACTACGTTGCCTACCACCGGTTCGGGAACTACCCCGCCGAGAAGAACCGGCGTAAGAAACTCGCACGAGGCCATCTTTTACTAAAAAAAATGGAAAATTACAATGTTATGGTTTACAGCTATGTAACAAACTATGTAACTGAAAAGCTATGTGAAAAAAAAAGTGAAAAGCTATGTAACTGTGAAAGTAGCAGCGCTGAAAGACCAAAAATTTTCATTTTTGTATGGGCAAGCGCTCTAGCGTCACGAGTTTCCCAATACAAAAAAGACGGGTTGCACTCCGGGAGTGCCGGCAGAAGTGAAAACTTGATTATTAACGTTGTGCATTTTTTTAACCCATTTTTTTATGAAAATCGATTATTAAAAAATCGTTTTTTTAAAATTAATCGAAACCCTTACAACCGATTAAATTTTTAACCCATTTTTTATGAAAATCGATTTTTAAAAAATCGAATTTTTTAAGTAATTAATCGAAACCCCAATTCGAGTTCGAGTTCGAGTTCGAGTTCGACACAAAACACTACTCTCCAACCGTCTTACGGTTTTTCCAAGGTTTTTCGATCAGCACGAGAATCTGACGCGAGTTTCACAGTTTTTACCCATCCCACAAAAGTGCTCAACGCCGCTAAAGAAGTGTTCACTTCAAAATGAAAAAAAAAAAAAAATTGGTCTTTCAGCACAGCTACTTTCACAGTGAACTCTCTACAAGGAACACATACCTACACATCCTAAAATATTATCACTTAGTTTTGTTACGCCCTGTATAAAACAAGGAGAGAGCTTATCCTTAACTACTGTTCTTTACGATCGAGAATAGTTTTTCAATTTCTATTAGAAAGAAAACCCTCACACCAGAATCAATTGAAACCTATAGAAAATAGTTAGCTAATCCCTTACTAATAATTTTCTTTTACAATGAATATTTATAGGTGTACCAGAATCTGATGGCAAAAATCGAGAAAATAAATTGACTCTAGTCTCTAGCAATACCGGGGTAATTGAAATAAAACATTTTGATCCTTTTCTTTTAGCAGCTAATCTGTGTATTAAACATGCAAATATAAAAATTTATCCAATGATTTAGGATATTTTTTGAAAATTTGCTGTCAAAAAACCAATAACTATAGAATATAGATACAACATTTTGTCTCTGGCTGACAGACAACGACAGCGAAACTCGAATTAGTACGCTGCATAAATATATTTATTAGTAAAGGGTTAATTAATATCTTTTGTAAACGTTTTCTGTATCACTTTCAGTATTTACAACAAACTGTTTGGAGGTTGCATTACTGACTTCGCAACGCTACGTTGGCGGATATGCAACAAGCCTGCAACTACCGCCAATCCTAGGTCGTCCGTTACTAAAACGGGATGTCCTATCCTTACATAACAAAATGCAGCCAATAGGCGAATAACAATTGCCTATGTTACAAGTTCTACAAATTTCCATAGACTGTTTCTGAAAGTTAAAACCAAAGCATCAGTACACGAATGACGAAACTCTTTTTATGGTTCCGTAGCTGCAGCCTGCATGGCAAAAGAACGGAACCCGTACGAGTATATTTCTAAGTTTTGCTCACAGTTAAAGCTTGTAATAAAAAGCTGCTCGCACTGGTCACGATGACGACAGAGTCATTCGACGGGATAAATTGCAGGTTAAAACGCATTCATGACCGGTTCGCTGACAAAAGTTTATCTCGTCGCTGGTGTTATCGATTGGTTAATTTGACGAGAGCCAATCAGAAGCGACGGCGAATAGATACCTCCCGTCCAAAAGACTCCGAAACTGGGCACTATACTGTACTCAGCGAAACATGGCGGTAGCGGTCATTGACTCCCTGTCAAAAACTTGTCATTTTCTATACAAAGTCACGATTGACAACATCTGACACTTCATTGTCAATCGCGGTTTACCTATATAGAAAATGACAAGTTTTTGACAGGGAGTCAATGACCGCTACCACCACGTTTCACCGAGTACAGTGTTTTGCACATAGGTCAGTGTAGTAATAACTTGTCAGCGGGCACCGCCGCGAAGAGTTTCTTGCACTCGTTGACGCAGGCCGTGATGATGACGTCGAAGGCGGTCGGCGCGATGTCCCGCATCACCGCCTCCCAGTTGTCGTTGATCACGCGGTGCATCAGGTTACCTGAAAGTTGAAACACACGTCGCTACACTCACCACACGTCAAATACCTCGCGATCGTCGCGGCAAATTCTAATAAAATGACGTTTTATGAGGCTACAGTTTTCATTTCATTCTACGCCTCTACAAAGCAGCGGCTGCTATACTGTCGGTCACTATATTATACTAATGCCGGTATAAAATGAAGCCCAAGCAGCTTAAGAGCGACTTGGTCCCCAAATTATGCCTGCGTTAATGTTGAGAAAGATCTTCTGTTAGGCTATAGGAGCCACTGAACAATTTTAGGGCTCCTATTATGTCACTGCAGAGAAAACTTTTGTAAAAGTTGAAATAACACTAAAACCATCGGAATAATTAGTAAAGCATACAATTTTATGACATCGTTTGTTAGTGAAGTAGTATGAAATGTTAGAATAATGATGAGATGATAAGTGGTCACAGAAAGAATTTATTAGTAAAGTTAATTATGTGTCATACGTCATTGCAAAAGTGTTAATAACAGCTGTACCCAGTATAGTAGTCAGATGTTAGGTATAAGAAGTTGCAGTCTCTACAATAATATGTTGGGGCATGGTGGTTCATCAATGATCACCATGATCGCTACCACAATTGCACAATTACCCACTGTGCAGTGTGCACTCTATACATTATGTACTAATATTAATGGCAATCGCAGATGAACACACTTTGTGGCATTCGCCTTTTAAAAGAAATCGTCCATCATGTCCCAAATGGTCAATGGTAAGATACATTGAAGAGAGCTCTTAAGTAAAAAAATCGGTTGTCTGTAAAGTCGGTTTACTGACGATAGTTGAACGTGACAACGTATGACGTTGTCACGTTCAACTATCCTTAACCCCTTAACCCTCGCTTCCGAATCTCTATAAATAGAAACAAACTTTTTCGAGTGTAACCTAAAGTTATTTCGATGTATTTCTTTCAAATGATTGTCTAAAAATATTTATAATGAGTAAAATAAACTATTCGCAATACAAAACGCTACTGTATAGTGTATATGTTACGCTCAAAGACCGAAATCGCTCAATGAGCGAAAAAATGGCTCACAACGCGTTGTGGTCACAGTGAAATAGCCACGACGCGAAATTCGCGTCGTGGCTCTAATGAAAACGACCACGACGCGTTCTGGCAATCGCAAAAAGTCCATAACGCGAAATTCGTGTCGTGGCTGATATGCTATTCATTTTTCTTGATCTGTTCTTGATTGATTAATTGTCCATAGGTATGGAAGATTATATTTGAATTACCACGCGTACTACAAAATATTTTTTCTTTTACTAAATCACTGCATAACGTGTTTTATCATTATTATTTATAAAATATCCATACTTCCATACTATCCGTACTATTATTATTGTTACGGATACGGGCAGTTGTTTACCTGCGCGTGACAGTTGCGCGTACCTTCTAGAAAAGTCCGACCCTTGTTTATGTGAATTGCGTGTTTACGTAAACAATCCAGAATAGAACGTTCCAGAAGGTGACGCGGGCCATATAAAAGGTAAACAAGCCGGCAGTCAAGGCAGTTTGATACAAGCGATCATCAAGGCGACTTCGAAGTGAGAAGTGATCAATAGTGAGTGACAGTGATAGTGCTTAGTATTTGGACTTAGTGATTAGTTTGACCTAGTGTTTGTGAATAAAGTCTTCAAGAGAGTCACCAGGTCTTTCTCTCCGAATCCTACGAACCCTAGCACGTAACATTATTACTGTCTGTCTGTCTGGCGCAACATAGTTGCGGGCATCAACTAGTAGATATTTAAATTATATTATATAAATAAATAAAAAACTAAATAATTATTACTTATTAAGATCAGATTACCTTATATTAAAAAAATACAATAACAAACAATAGCACTTTGCGCCAGACAGACAGACAATAATAATATTAGTACGGATATTATGGAACTATGGGTATTTTATAAATAATAATGAAAAACTTGATATGCAGTGATTTTGTAAAAGAAAAAATATTTTGTAGTACGCGTGGTAATTCAAATATAATCTTCCATACCTATAGATGATTAATTCAAGCAAGAAAAACGAATAGCATATCAGTCACGACACGAATTTCGCGTTATGGTCTTTTTGTGATTGCCAGAACGCGTCGTGGCCGTTTTCATTAGAGCCACGACGCGAATTTCGCGTCGTGGCTGTTTCACTGTGACCACAACGCGTTGTGAGCCATTTTTTCGCTCATTGAGCGATTTCGGTCTTTGAGCGTAACATATACATTCGTGAAATCCAGTAAAATCTTCGAACAAAGCACAAGTCATACCTTGACACGTAGGAAATAGAGCACAATTTTGAATAGCCGAAATAATACTAATAGCTCACAGATTGTTTATTGAAGTAAAAACTCCTTTAGCGGCGTTGAGCACTTGTGGGATGGGTAAAAACTGTGAAACTCGCGATAGATTTTCGTGTTGATCGAAAAACCATACAAAACGCGTAAGACGGTTGGAGAGTAGTATTTGTGTCGAACTCGAACTCGAACTCGAACTCAATTTGAAACTTGATCGAAACTTGATAGAAACTTGATCGAAACTTTATCGAAACTTGATCGAAACTTGATCGAAACTTGATCGAAACTTGATCGAAACTTTATCGAAACTTGATCGAAACTTTATCGAAACTTGATCGAAACTTGATCGAAACTTTGATCGAAACTTGATCGAAACCTTGATCGAAACCTTGATCGAAATTTGATCGAAACTTAATCGAAATTTGATCGAAACTTGATCAAAACTTAATCGAAACTTGATCGAAACTTGATCGAAATTTGATCGAAACTTTGATCGAAACTTGATCGAAACTTGATCGAAACTTGATCGAAACTTGATCGAAATTTGATCGAAACCTTGATCGAAACCTTGATCGAAACTTGATCGAAACTTGATCGAAATTTGATCAAAACTTGATCGAAACCTTGATCGAAACCTTGATCGAAACTTGATCGAAACTTGGTCGAAACTTGATCGAAACTTGATCGAAACCTTGATCGAAACCTTGACCGAAGCTTGATCGAAACTTGATCGAAACTTGTTCAAAACTTGATCGAAACTTGATCGAAACCTTGATCGAAACCTTGATCGAAACTTGATCGAAACAACTTGATTGACAATTTTTTAAAAATCGATTTTCATAAAAAATGGGTTAAAAATGCACAACGTTAATAATAATCAAGTTTTCACTTCTGCCGGCACTCCCGGAGTGCAACCAGTCTTTTTTATTTTATTTTTCATACAGAGTGTGGTCAATGTATCAAAGGTCATAACTAACCAAACTTCTTCATACAAAAGTATTCTCTAAGTCATCGAAATACGTAATATAATCGAAACAAAGAGTTTGTTTCGAGACTAACGGTCGTATGAATAAAAACTTAGCGAGGGTTTTTAAAAGCTTTAAAAGCCTGTTGTAAAATTTAATATGAATAAAGGTCCTCTAACAGTGCTCTAACGCCTTTTTAAGGTGACAGCTGTCAAAAAATAGCGCGCCTGTTATAAACCTATTTTAAGAACATTTTAAGCATAATCGTTATGAATAAACGTTTGCTAACAGTTATTTAGGCTCGAAACGTCAAATAGGAGTTCGCAAACTTTAGTGAAGCCTCGGACCTACTTTAAGACCATTTTAAGAGATTGAAATGGTCGAAATATCGAGTATTATCGCGATTTCTGACATTATTGCAATTTCTGAAGGAATTTCTAGCCGCCCTCGTCGACAAAAAGTATATAAGACGCAATTTATGACGCTAGAATTATGACGTAATTTATGAAATCCATAAAGTATATTTTTTGTAACGGAGTTCCTTTTCGCGCGTTGTGAAACCACTTTTTTTATTTAATATAATAAATTAGCCCCCGCTAGGCCGAAAAAAAGGATAATAAAAACGACACTTTTTTATTAGTACCTGCATGTTAGGGGCAGAGGGCGTTGCGCGTTGATAGTATTCCTGTGCGTCAATAGATGGCGTTTTTTTAAATATTTTTTTTAAGTATTATTATGTACAGATTTTTTTAACATAAGAAATAACTCCGTTCCATTCGGGCGTCCTCTGACACCTCTCAAGTTTTTTTTTTACAAAATACTAATTATTTTTGACACATTGAACACAATAAATTGTCACACTACCAACATTACCAACAAAAATAGTATAAAACGTCATTTAAAAGTATTTTACTTAGCGAAGGCTTAGAAAGCGTTTATTCATATGGAGTGCTTTAAGACGGTTTTTAACTTTAGCGAACATTTAAGTTAGAAAACTGTTAAAACCTTCACTAAGATTTTTTATTCATACCACCGTAAGAGTCTTACGGTTGTTGAGAGACAACGTGCCTCTTTGTCGTTCGTTCCGCGCTCTCGCTTGCACTTCAAGCCTTAAATGGAACGCCTCAGAGCGAGGTAACGCCGCATGAACTGTCATGTTTTTCGTGCGCGCACCCCATATCGAATATTATAAGACGTTATCACGTCAAAACTATTTCTCTCTCTATAATAGGTATAGGTAACTCAGAGTTAATGTCTTAACATAGTAGCTACACTGCACCTTGCAAGGGTTAAGGGTTCTAGTAATGGTTAGTAGGTACACAGACCACAGTACCTACACTGAAAGTAAACTTGCCCTTTAGCCGAGACTTTTTCCTTATCGCTTCTTTATTATAGAATCGCCGATCAAAATGTATGGAATCGACATAAGCGTTTGTTACGTTTGTTACTATGACGTTGACGTTCGACTCGTCTTATCAAAAGTCTCGGTAAAGGTGCCGGTTGGCAGCGGACGACATGAAGCAACCGCAGACGACGTGTCGTCGCGACACTACTGGTTTGTATGTATTACTATGAAATACCCTGCGCAGCTAGCGACACATTCATGGAAATACATAGAAGTGACGTGTCGCGACGACACGTCGTCTGCTGCAAATTCATGTAGCCGGCTTCCAACTTGTACCTGCCTGGGCCTGTAAAGTGAACGGTAGTGAAGTGTGTAATGTACCCTAGTGCAGCAGCAACTGGTCGGCCGGGACGGCGGCGAACAGCTTGCGGACCTCGTCCACGCAGCGCCGGATGATCTGCGTGATGGCTGGAGGAGCGATCTCGTCGATGATGGTGCTCCAGTTGTCATTCATGAACTGCAGCGTGAGGGACGCTGCAAGTGTGGATAGGTAAGAGGCATGTCACTGGGGTAAGTGTGTGGCTTGTACTTTGGAGAAGTAGAATGTCACTCGAGTAAGTCTGAGCTAATCATTTTCATAAGTGAAATGTCACTTACTCGTAAGTGAGTATAATAACACGATAGAGTAGACAACTCTGACAATAAAAGTGTACTAAGCAATTATAATTGTGACTTGGAGAAGTTCAAGCTTGTAACTTATATTAGGCTCTAAGCAAGTGTAGACTGTCATGTCACTGTGATCGATACTGGGGCTAGAGTTGAATGTCTTTTAGATAAGCGTGTACGCTCGTCACTGTGAGCTGAGTCTTTTGGGTGTATTAGTTTATCACTCGGGTCTAAAGTCTAGAATAAAGTAATGTTGGTAATTATAGGTCTACCAGAATCTGATGGCAATTTTTGACAGCAGATTTTCAAAAAATATCCTTGATCATTGAATAATTTTTTTATATTTGCATGTTTAACACACAGAATCAGTCGCTATAAGAAGAAAAAACCGGCCAAGTGCGAGTTGGACTCGCCCATGAAGGGTTCCGCAGCAGCAATAAGGTTTATTTTTATAAAATTAAGAGGTTTTTATTTATTTTTATATTTCAGTTGATTTAATGAAAGTTAAATTAAGGTTTACCATTTATGGTGCATAAAAAAAACTACTGGCTAGATCTCGTTCAAACCAATTTTCGTTGGTAGTTTTTATAGTAATGTATATCATATATTTTTTTTAGATTTATCATGCCCCTACTTTAGAAGTTAGAGGGGGGGGGGGGGGGACACATTTTTCCACTTTGGAAGAGTCTCTCTCGCAAACTATTCAGGCTAGAAAAAAATGATATAAGAAACCTCAATATTATTTTTAAAGACCTATCCATAAATACCACACACGCATAGGTTAGATGAAAAAAATTTTTTTTTTGGTTCAGTTGTAGATATGGGGACCCCTAAAATTTTTAATATTTTTTCCATTTTTGTATCAAAATCTTAAAGCGGTTCACAGATTACATCTACTTACCAAGTTTCAATAGTATAGCTCTTATAGTTTCGGAGAAAAGTGGCTGTGACATACGGACGGACAGACAGACAGACAGACAGACATGACGAATCTATAAGGGTTCCGCTTTTTTCCATTTGGCTACGGAACCCTAAAAAGGATCAAAATGTTTTATTCCAATTACCCCGGCATTGCTAGAGTCAATTCACTTTTTGCCATCAGATTCTGGTAGACCTATAATTAATAATTAATGTTGTCTACATTTAATTAATAAACTAGACGGGCTCAATTGGTCAAGGTTTATGGAAATTGGGTCTATGCACTTCCATGTAAGATGATTAAGTTTGGTTTCAAGTGTTATTGGTGATAAACATGACAAGGGGTAGTCTTGTTTATATAAGATTAGAAGTACTCAGGACGAGTAGCTAGTGAGTACATAATGTAGTTACGTGGACTCGCTTCACTTCAAGTCATGTATTTACTCGTTTAGCAGAGCACTGTTTAAAGTGCTAGAGTCAACATTATTAACTTCATACCGCGGAATAATATTATATTTGCAAATTCTACGAGCGAGCAAATGTTTGTGTTAGTCTTCTGAACGGCCTTGAGGGCAATTGTTTTTAAAAATATGTGATAAGATTTAATTAGAAAATTTTCAGAAAAATTTGAATTCATGACGTACCTACCACATCATAAGTGGCGTATATAAATAGAATTAAAAGAAAATGTTAGGTACGTGTTTTATCGCTTGGTACAAATTTGCCATAGTATAAAATTGTTTTTGCATCTGGTACCAACATTTTTTATAACATACATTATTTGCCCGTAGTGTGACGATCTATTCTGTGCTTTAACTGTTTCAAGTTCAGTTTCTAAGAATGAATATTGATTATCACGCTTTTTAGGGTTCCGTAGCCAAATGGCAAAAACGGAACCCTTATAGATTCGTCATATCTGTCTGTCTGTCTGTCCGTCCGTATGTCACAGCCACTTTTATCCGAAACTATAAGAGCTATACTATTGAAACTTGGTAAGTAGATGTAGTCTGTGAACCGCTTTAAGATTTTGATACAAAAATGGAAAAAATATTAGAAATTTTAGGGGTCCCCATAGATACAACTGAAACAAATTTTTTTTTTCATCTAACCTATGCGTGTGGGATATCTATGGATAGGTATTTAAGAATCATATTGAGGTTTCTAATATCATTTTTTTCTAACCTGAATAGTTTGTGAGAGAGACTCTTCCAAAGTGGTAAAATGTGTGTCCCCCCCCTCTAACTTCTAAAGTAGGGGCATGATAAGTCTAAAAAAAATATATGATGTACATTACAACAAAAACTATCAACGAAAATTGGTTTGAACGAGATCTAGCCAGTAGTTTTTTTAATGGTTAACCTTAATTAAACTTTCATTAAATCAACTTGATTATGAAAATAAATCAAAAACCACTTAATTTCATAAAAATAAACCTTATTGCTGCTGCGGAACCCTTTATGGGCGAGTCCAACTCGCACTTGGCCGGTTTTTTAGACTACATTTACTGCAGTCTAATTAGGGGCGCTGTTCTTTTTCTGAAACTCGCTTCTGTTCTCATATTTAACTTTTTCAGAATCGATCCAGGAATTTGTGTAACCTAGAATTAAAGTACCACCGAGGAAATTGAATCCTAGGCAGTTGACAGACCAACGTCATTCGGTCGGATCATGTCAATTCAATGTTAATTCCGATCTGCCAGCTGGGTTTGACGCAACGCGACCAAACAACGTAAGTATTTCATCTGCCTAGTAATCAAGTTCTCTGGTAGTACTATCGGCTCCTACTATCTTTTACTCTCTCTCTTACCCAGCTCCTTGTTCCCGCCGAAGAGGTTGGTGAACTTGAAGTGCGCGCGGCCCATCTTGTAGCTCTCTTTATACTCCGGCACCGTCCAGTGCCCGTCCACAGTCTTGAACTCGTACTTTATCACGATGTTCAGGTTCGCTGAAACAAACGAGTAGTTAAATTTTAAATTCAAGTCATCTGAATCGTAAAGTCTGATGTAGATCCTGCGCGTTATATTTAATCATCGATTTGACAATTATTGCAGAATAATGGCAGTTGTATAGGTCAAATCAGTATATTTGACTGGATCGAGTAAGGCACGTTGCTACACGGTAGAAAGTTTAGTAGAAATGAGCCACTGGAGCATATTGTATAACATCGTCCTCCATGACATATATAATATTGTTTAAATGAGGAGTGTGCCCCGCTCGTACGTGCATAATACCAACACCCTTTACCCAAGACGTTTTCTGTATCGCTTCTTTCAAGAATCGCCTATCAAAATGTATGGAGTCGACATTAGACAATTTGAACGTCAACTTCATTTTGTCGAACGCACAGTGTTTTAGAAATCCCCAAAATCGGACATGACTAAGTTAATGCAATGAGTCGATGACGTCTTATATTTCAAATGCAAGAGTAGAACTCCCGTGTGCGCATTTCACTTCGTTTTTTGAGAAAATCAATTTTTAAATTGGTCATTTTTTGACCCCCTAAAAAGGAAATTATTTTATTTAAATTAATTACGAGGGTTTGTTACCCAGCTTGTTTTTGCTACCCAGCTGATTAGATTAATCATTAAGAGACACAAATTTTGTACTTTATTTCATTCCTACAATTCAAATAGTTCCTGAGATTTTAATGTTTTTAAATATTTAGACTTTATTTTTTTTCTGCTTTCCTATGTGATTTCCGCACCTTCTGTCAATACTGAAAAATACTTTGGTATACTATTTACACTACAATATTTTTATTTTTTGTGAATCGCGTTACATACCAGAGATTTACGAATTCCTAATTTTTATTCACGCCTTAAAAAATTTTATAGTAGTAGTACTACATAGTTTCATCAAATAATATATATTTTTTAATAATAATCAGTCAAATAATAAAAGATTTACAATTTTAATAATGAGTCAAATAATAATCAGTGAAATAATAAATCAGTCAAATAATAAAACATTTCATTCTTCATCACCTTCCCGTGCTACACGCAACCCTGCATCGAAGTATAGTTAACACAATATGATATTTTTTTTAACACTTCGATAAAACTTTGCTCTTAACATACAAGGTAAGTACAGGTTTCTGGTCAACGCGTGCTACCACCTCAGTACTTACTGATCTTGATCCTGGCGTCGCCGTCTCCGCGTATGGGCAGGATGAGGACCTGGCCGTCCATCACGTACTGCGACTTTAGCGTCACGTTCGCCGTGAAGTCCAGGGTCGCGCGGCCCTTAGCTTCCTCCATCCTGGACACAAGGGAAATCAGAATAGCAGTTGAGGCGTGGAAATGGAACAGTCATACCTACATACTAACTGCCCGCACACATTCTTACTTTATTCGTACCGGTCGCTTTTTAAGTGTAGATAATGGTACGGAATAGTTGCCTCTACAATCTACATAATATAACAATAACAATAACAATAATATGTTTCATAAGAAATATCAAAAATATGTGCAATTCTTAAGATACAAAAAATTAATAATAATATTATATTGTATTGAAACATTTCTTTTGTCCATTGTTCGAGAAATCGACGTCGCTAGTGTTTCCTCAATTAGAGTAACGATGCAGGGCGTTTTGTTTAGCTTTGTATCATAATCGGTGCTTGTCAGCAATGATATTATAGTTAAGTGTATTAATAATAATAAATGATAGCATTATTGTACGTGCCATATCGTCGATAGAAGAACAACACGTGTACAGTACACGTACAACTCACTCCCAGCCTAGGCTAGGCTGGGAGTGAGTTTTGCTAGCACGTGCTGGCAAATATTGTTAAGGGGAAGATAGCTGCCAATTCGACATCTTTGTGCAGTTTTCTAGACGTATGTGTTTCACTGATTGGCACAAAAAATATTTATGATTTTTTATTATATTTGGAAAAGCTTGTCGAATTTAAATAATAAAATAATGTACTCCTACTGGATGAAAAAAAATATCAAAGTCACATCTTTCAGGAACTTTAAACAGTTCTAACTAAAGTAATAATACAATCTATGCTTTAAACATTTGTTTATTTGATACCTTTTACAAAAATCCAAAGATTGCCGGATTTAATTTTCGGTTCTGACATCTAGATTTCCCATAATATTTATTTTTTCCTCTAACAAACGAAAAATGTATCCACGCTACCGAGTGAACACTTCACATCTCTGGCATGAAAATCGACACAGGTGCGAGAGTGATGCGAGATCGAGGTCATTGGCAGTTGTCAGCGTCTTAACGATCTATAGATTGATATAAAACTTAAAAGTGTGCTTACAAAAGATAAAATACGTCTCCAGTGTTAAGTGGATAGCGAATTGAGATGGGAACAACCTTCTTTAGGGTGTGTTCATATGTCAATAGCTTAACGCGCGTCGTGCGTTGCGATAACGCGCGTTTACATTTACTACAGAGTTTGTGACTGTAACTGATCGTTTAACTGTACGCAGCAAGATATCTAGAGATTACTTTAGTCTAATAGAGTCTACTTTAGTCTAATATGAATTAACGACGCGATTTGTGTCTATTAATTCGCCCTAGACAATTACTTGTACCTCTTAAATCACTTACTTGAAAGTTGAAACTTGAAAGAGTTATGCTTAGCACAAACCTACGCGTCAGTGACGGAGCGTCGAGTTGCGTCAAGTTGTCAAATGTGTTTTTTGATACAAAAAACACACTTTATCCTAAGATCCCACCGTAAAATCCTGCATGAATCGTTTTTTTCGATCAAATATATTTTAAAATAATCTTTAGAACGTATGGAATGGATTAATGTTGGGTTGCCTTGTTAAAAGTAGCCGCAAGTACTTCTAATTAAGCAAAATGAAAGCCCCTAATACAAACCTGCGTGTATTCAATAGAAAAGTGATGACAGGACACTACCCAAAACGTAAAACGCCTGTTAAATAAAAATAACAATCTTGCGGGTTCTCAACGTCCTCAAATCCTGCCAGATATAATAATTGTAGGCCTGAACATTTGTCATATACAAAAGTGATGGCAACCCCAGTTTGCGGCTATCGTGCAACTGGCAACCATGGATATTCATGTACAAAATGCATAAAACTTTAATTTTGTATCAAAATTATTAAAAAAATCGATGCTTCAATTTTGATGAAGAACTATGTCCGTTTACGGGCTGGCAACCCTAGGTTGCGGCCGACTTAGAGCTGGCAACCATTTATACCTTATTTTGTCACGTTACTTTCTTTCAAATGATGTAAAATTTATTGAAAAAATATACATGCAATTTTATGCATTTATCTAATGAACATTAAACTTAATTAGAGGTACTTGCGGCTACTTTTGACAAGGCAACCCAACATAAATCCATTCTATACGTTCTAAGGATTATTTTAAAATATATTTGATCGAAAAAAACGATTCATGCAGAATTTTACGGTCGGATCCAATATTATTTGACAACTTGACGCAACTCGACGCTCCGTCACTGACGCGTAGGTTTGTGCTAAGCAATAATCTTGAAGCCGCTCAGGCCAGTCAGTACAGTATCCAAAAAAGTCACATTGAGCGCGGTGTTGTCAATATGACATGTTGACAAGGTCCAGGGACGCTAAGCCGAGGTCAGGGATACCCTTGGCGAACTTGAATCTGTTTGAGAACTTGTCTAAGTTGGAGCGAATTCAACAGAAAATGTTGCCTGATTCCATCGGACGTAGCAAGATAGATCCCTATCCTATCTGGATTCTAGAGGCTCGATGTGAGTTTACAGCGCGATATTTCATCCTTTCTACATAAAGTTCGACTACTCAGTACTCACTTGAAGGAGTTAATCTTGAAGCCGCTCAGGCCAGTCAGCACAGTATCCATCAAAGTGACATTGAGCGCGGGGTTGTCGATATGTATGGTGCCCAGGTTGACGGGGTCCAGGGACGCTATGCCGAGGTCGGGGATGCCCTTGGCGAACCTGGGCCCGGCGGTGGAGATCACATCCTCGATACACTTGTTGAGCTCAGGGTCGGAAGCCGAGCAGGCTTTCATGTAGTCCGCTGCGGGTAAAATGTTGGTTATATCCGCAATCTAGGAATTACATTTTTTTTAAATACTTTTTACGTACTAACTGATAACATACTGATAACACATTGATAATATTAATAAGTAGGTATGATTGTCTATTTAAACATTAAGGAAAAGTCAAGAAAAATGCTATTCAAATTGAAATAATTTATGTTATTATCACAGACCTCTATATCTTATTTCTGTGGTTATTACCACAGACCTCTATGTTATTACTTATAACTTATATTATATTATTATAGTTGTCCCGGCAAACGTTGCTTTGCCATAATATAAAGTGTTTCGCCCATATTAAGTATTTTATTGAAGTGACTAAATAAGTATGTCGCCATGGCTCGATCGCTATCCCGTCGCACAAACAATGGTCGCCGTCAGTCTCAGGTTGTAATAATTTACTATTATTTATTCAACAAATGCACTTAACAATATAATAAAGCACCCAGTAGCCGATTTTCAGACCTACTGAATATGCATATAAAATTTGGTAAAAATCAGTAAAGCCGTTTCGGAGGAGTTTGCGGACTAACATCGTGACACGAGAATTTTATGTAAGTATAAGATAAGTTAGATTTAAAAACGTTTACTGCGAATTTTTTTTCTAATAATGAAACTGTAAACGATGTCGCGTACTTTTTCCGTCAAAAACGATATTTTTTAACAAAATATGATAATAAAACATTTCCCTGCAAAATACTACATAGTTGCTGAAAATATCAGAAGGGCTAAAATTTAAACTTGATTCAAGATCATTATTTCTTTTATTATTACAGACTAGCAGGTACAGAAAGGAGAAAAAACGTTTTGTTATCTTGAACACAACTATTTAATAATAATGATTATTATAACCTATATTAGGTTCTAATGATGAAGTCACGTGTTTCTCAAACTTGACCTATACTAGAGACTATAGAGACCAGTGTGTCTACTGTCCAACAAGGTGATCTGACATTGACAGTGATCAAACTTGGAAAATATACGGAAATGGCGAGCACCACTATAAACATATCCATACTAATATTATAAATGCGAAAGTGTGTCTGTCTGTCTGTCTGTCTGTTACCTCTTCACGCTCAAACCGCTGAACCGATTTTGCTGTAAATTGGCATGGTGATACTTTGAGTCCCGGGAAAGGACATAGGATACTTTTTATCCCGGAAAAATGTACGGCTCCCGCGCGATAAACAAATTTTGGCGCAACGGAGTTGCGGGCGTCATCTAGTTTTATATATTTCCTTTATTTGGTCTGTAAAAACGTAATTAGAAATAGATCAAAAGATAGTATGAATTACTATTCGCGATGTTAAAAAAAAAAATACGTGTGGCACTTGGGAACTGCCGAGTGCCGCGGTAGAGATCAACTACGATAACATGGCGCGACCCTCCGAAATTCAAAACGTTTGAAGTGCGTTGTCAAAAGTTTTGACAACACACTTCAAACGTTTTGACTCAAAACGTTTGTCTTGCGCGGTAGGCTAGTTATGATGAGTTGACCAACAAATCTTGGTAATAAGTGACATTAACTGAAATATTACGTGTACTGAGATTGGTTGAATACTTACTACATACAAACTCTTTCATAAGGATGTGACTACACACATTGAAACAGTCATTTGGAGAGGCGCGCCATGTTATCGTAGTTAATCTCTAAAGCTATTACCGGCCATTCTCAGGAGAGCAAAATTTACGTGTCCCGGGCTTGTATACTCTGTAATATTATCTTATTCAAGTATGTAATATTTTTAAACGGTAGATAACATCAGTATCTAGCTACAAACTTAAACACAGGCTTCTAATTTAAGTAATTCAGCCTAAATTAATTGAAGTCGTGTTCAAAAACCATGTTTTTCTAACTACCGTAACGTGTCCCCACGCCAACTTGATCTCGAAACTTGCTTGTAATTTTTATAACGTACCTATTTAATTTAATCTATTCATGTTTTTAAACGCCTATAAACATTGGTTATCGCATTGCAAAATATTGACTCAATAGGCCCAGCCTATAAATAGTTATCATGAAATAATCGCTTGTCCGATCAAAAGGCCTAATTACCGTAACACCTGCTGTTTTTGGATGCCCATCCAAAAATATCAGGATTTGGCACATTACGAGTGCACGGGTTGCTTCTCCTTAGTGTGTGCCATGGCCCATCAGTGGTCCCACGTCGTTAACGTTAGTGTGCCGCCGATAAAGCACGTTAGTGTCTAATTACCGTAGCTTTGGTTATAAACTTGTCTAATTACCGTAATCGTTACTTTTCAATTATGTTTAAATTAGATTTTTATTATGTATATTATGTTTATGTTACATAATTTGGCCTACGTACGTTGCCCTAAGCTAGTTTTTGTCAATTGTGTCGTTGTATCGTTACGTAAAACACTACATTTGTCTAATTACCGTACCCATACATTTTTAAGTCTCATTATCCAAAAAACTTTAACTGTTTCACGCCACATTTATTATTGTGTTCGTATCTTTCATTTCTTTTATATTTCAATGTGCCTAAGTCAAATCGACGAAGAAAAAAAATGGTTACGGTAATGAGGCAAATAATGCCAAACCGGAGAATGGCCGTTACATAGTATTTTTTATCAACTTATGCAATTATAATTCCCATACGTCTAGTCGCACGCACACAAACAACGTGCCGAAGTCTGCCGAACTGAAACGACTTAGACGATGCACGGCAACACCACGCCGCGCCGCACTGACCAGTGACCATTCGAAATGGTGGGTGTTAACTGCTAGGTTTATTTTCTTTACGGAATTTCTTGAATCGGTCGCCGCATTCAAAGCCTTAGCCCGCGATAAAAGCAAGGCAATCGCTTAAAAATAAAGAAATAAACTACTTACGGCCTCAGTAAATACTAAACAATAAAGATTTAGAGCTTTATTAAAGCTTATATTTAAATTAGCCCTACTAGTTTATTATCTTCTTCTTCTTATATATAAAATTCTCGTGTCACAATGTTAGTCCGCGAACTCCTCCGAAACGGCTTTACTGATTTTTACCAAATTTTATATGCATATGCAGTAGGTCTGAGAATCGGCTACTGGGTACTTTATATATTGATAAGTGCATTAATTGTTGAATAAATAATAGTAACTTATTACCACCTGAGACTGACGGCGACCATTGTTTGTGCGACGGGATAGCGGTCGACGTTGCCATGGAGACATACTTATTTAGTCACTTCAATAAAATAATATACTTAGGCGAAATACTTTACTTATATTATTATGGCAAAGCAACGTTTGCTGGGGCAGCTAGTAATATTATATTATCTTTTAGTAAATGTTTATTATATATTTTAGTAAATTTTACATGCTTTAATAAGCATATCTTTATAATCTGAATGATGGTTTACATGACTGGTTAAAATCTCTTAAAGTAAATTTTTACGAGTAGACCTTGTCACAACACATTTTAATTTGTCATTGTTTTCTTATGGACACATGAATAATGGTACAGTTGTTTTAGAAACAAGACAGAGTTTTTATGTTGCTAATTTTTATAGCATAGCAGTCGAAATAAAAATACTTATCAAAAATTTAACCCAACCTGAGGCTATCTATATAATACCTAATACCTACTATACTCGGCGAAACATGGTGGTAGCGGTCATTGACTCCCTGTCAAAAACTTGTAATTTTCTAAATAAACCACGATTGACAATAAAGTGTCAGATATTGTCAATCGTGGCTTTGTTTATAAAATGACAAGTTTTTGACAGGGAGTCAATGACTGCTACCGCCATGTTTCGCTAAGTACAGTATAATATTATCTTAATGCTTTTCTTTCGACATCTATCTCGTACAGTGGTCCCCAACCTTTTTTTCATGCGGGCCACAAACATGTTTTGGTCTTGGTGTCGCGGGCCGCAACAAAAATTTTTTAGGGTTAAAAAATAACATTCTTCAAAATTAACGATTTTAAAGTGAAAATAATTTAACGACTATCACGTAGACTGTACGTTATATTGCCGGTGGGCGTGAATTTCAAAATTTTTTAACAGGCCGCGGGTTGGGGATAGCGGATCTAGTATGAACAGAAAGAGAGTAGGTACCTATTATGCATATTTAGTAGTCAGGATATAAAGGGTGGGTATAACAGAACAAAGTGATAGGTAATAACTCGACTAAAAAATGCTTTACGTGTGTTTACTGTGAAAGTGCAGCGCTGAAAGAGATTTTTGTTGTGATTTGTTTGGACAAGCGCTCTCGAGTCCAGCGTCATGAGTTTACATGAGTTTAAAGATAACTAACGAACATTACGTTAGTGTAAGTGCATTTTAACATCCATACTAATATTATAAATGCGAAAGTGTGTCTGTCTGTCTGTCTGTTACCTCTTCATGCCCAAACGACTGAACAAATTTTGCTGAAATTTGGTATGGAGATACTTTGAGTCCCGGGAAAGGACATAGGATACTTTTTACCCCGGAAAAATGTGTGGTTTCGGCGCGATAAACGAATTTTGGCGCAACGGAGTTGCGGGCGTCATCTATTTTTAAAATATACCTTGCATTATCCAAACACTACAGTTAGATGGAATGTCCGAGAAGATATATTTAAGAATTTAGTTATTATTCGTTTTAATTAATCCATATTGGTGATGCAAGTTTAAAATGACGCTTTTAAGGCTGAAAACCCAAAAAAAAAACAAAACCCAAAAATAAACCAAAACCCAAAAACAACGCGACAATACTTACTTTAGGTCGTACTTACCTAAAGTTTAGGCTATGTATGTGTCCCTTAATTATTATACTTAAAGAGTTCACAATAAAAGTAGCAGCAGTCAGCACTAAAGGAGTTAATTTCGTCTTCTAAGTTTTTAATGTTGAACAATGCCCTAGCTTGATGAATTTGCCTATTATTACCTACTATTATAAAAAAAGTAAAAATGTTACTTTCACAGTGACCTCTATAAGTACATAAGGGATACATCACAGGATCCAGGACACATAATAATATAATAATATTATGTATACAGACTATACACCCTAAACTTTAGGACCTAAAGTATAAAAAAGTTATCCCTTTTGTAAAAAAATCATAATATCATTGTCATTGAAAATTACGAGATGTTCGAATTTGAAGTGTATTTTATGGTGATATTCAAGATTTTTTACAGAATTACCATGCCATTTTTCAATATTATATTCGGTTATTTCTTTAGTTTGTTGATTGTTCATTTTTGAGTCTATATTAATTTTGGTGTAAGAGAATTCCACATCTTATATATAAAAATGGATTTTCAAATGTGTTAGTCGCGCTAAAACTCGAAAACGGCTAAACGGATTGGGCTGATTTTAGTCTTAAAATATTCATAGAAGTCCAGGGAAGGTTTTATAGTGACACGAAGTTCACCGGGACAACTAGTAGTTTCTATAGACTGGAAGCTGATTTTTAATCAGTCTTTTCAAACTGGCTTGGCCTTAAACATTGATATGTGCCTTAAAAGATATTTTGTTTCAAACACTTCATTTTACACAGAGTAGATAACACGTTTTGGATTCCCACTTTCCAGGAAATTTGACGTTTATTTTACCTTCCAGGGCAGCTGCCCCCCCCCCCCCCCTCCCTCCCCTCGGTACGCCCATGAAAGTATGACTTCGTGTTACACCCTGTATGTAGCTGTGCTATTCACAGCGAAACTTGAAGACATTGGACTGCTGATCTCAATACTAAATTAATATAATTGCTGTTATTAGAACTAGTTAATATTCTCTTACTTTATTTACAAAAATAGTCGTGCTGCGAACGAACTGCGTAATTTTTTAATTTTATTATAATTTTTAGTTCCGCCAAAATTCGTTTATCGCGCTGAAACCGTACATTTTTTCGCGACAAAAACTAGCATATTATATTCGTTCCAGTATCTTCATACCAACATTTATCTATTAAAGTGGTTTGGCCGTTTGGGCTTGAAGAGGTAACAGACAAACAGATATACTTTACACACTTTCGCATTTATAATATTAGCTAAAAAAATATGTTAAGCTTTAACCGTTCGGTCTTAGCACACAAAATTTTCCGAAAATTTGATTTCCGAATTCTATGATTTTTCGAAATTCCTATCCAATTCATAATCAAAATCATAATGAAAACTCACGTAGCGATCCGGCGTATGCGCCCGCGCACAACAACAACACAAGTATAGCACGCATGGCCGACAACTGCGTCGGCGGCGCACGCGCAGCGCTATATATCGGTCACCGGCAGTACAAAAACTGGACGATTGTCCTCGTGCATCCTTCAATAAGAAAAAATTAATGATAAGATTGTTAGATCGTCATGTAAAAATTGCTTTCACGCAACGTTTAGATGGTCCTAAATATTAATTAAAGTAAAAATATTATTATGATCTACAATATTATGCACTAATACCGCCGACCTTAATTTTGTCACTCAATAGACAGACGTTAGACGTTGCCAACAAAGTTGCAAACACTACCGGCTCCACAATTACCTAGTGTCTTCCGAATGACACAAAATGGTTGTCAGTCGGTGGCTTATTTTGTCGCGAATTATGATGTTACAACAGAGTGAAGCTGATATTTTACACAAGGAGCAAAAAAAGCCCCCGTCCTGTGCCGATAAAGAAGCCGCGAAAAGCGCCCGAGTCACAGATTAACTAAATAATTACTACGTAAGTACGTAACTATCAAGCCTAGCAGATGCGTAGGTAAGCGCGAACACAGCTCTTGAAGATGGAATAGAGTCTGTAGTAGATACCAAACTCAGAATTATACAGATTATATTTTATACCTACCGAATCCTATAGTTAGCGCAGGTTAGCGCTCAAATGCTTCAGAAATGATGGCTTTAGTCAACAATAATTACTTTGGTACACTGTTTGTGCATCCCCCATCATAGATTAAAATGAATTCCATGGTTCCATTAATTATCTCAGAAGTGTACTGTACCCCCTACTACTATAGACTACTAGACACTTGACTACTAGACAACTCAGCATCCCTGTTTCTTATTTCGCTTTTTTTTCGCGTTGCCATGCCGCTTCGAATTCAGCATCTGTAGCACTTATAGTAATACTAGATGACGCCCGCAACTCCGTTGCGTCAAAATTCATTTCTCGCGCGGGAAACGTACCTTTTTTCGGGATAAAAAGTATCCTATATCCTTTCCCGGGACTCAAAGTATCTCGATACCAAATTTCAGCAAAATCGGTTCAGCGGTTTTACCGTGAAGAGGTAACAGACAGACAGACAGACAGGTAGACAGACAGACACACTTTCGCATTTATAATATTAGTATGGATATTATTTTGTGATTTGCTACCATATCCTTAAAAATTTAAATTGCCTAAAGATGCTATCTTTAGGCAATTTAAAGTTAAATAATCGGCCAAGTGCGAGTCGAACTCGCGCACTAAGGGTTCCGTACCATTATAGAGCAAAATTAGGCCAAAAATTGTGTTTTTTGTATGGGAGCCCCCCTTAATTTTTTAATTTATTTTAATATATTTATTAATTATTAAAGTACACATAAAACTAAGAACCTCGAGAAAAATTCAAATACCTACCTGTTGCCATTATTGATATAGAGCCAAAAAGGCCAAAAAAATCACGTTTGTTGTATGGGAGCCCCCCTTAAATATTAAGTAATTTTATTTTGTTTTTAGTATTTGTTGTTATAGCGGCAACAGATATACACAATCTGTGAAAATTTCAACTCTCTAGCTATTACCGTTCTTGAGTTACAGCCTGGAGACAGACAGACAGACGGACAGACAGACGGACAGACATCGAAGTCTTAGTAATAGGGTCCCGTTTTTACCCTTTGGGTACGGAACCCTAAAAAGTATGTGCTTATGTATATTACTTAGTTACATAGATTCTCTATTATTACTTATTACAATGACAACGTAATATTTAAATTTTATAATATTTACGCATACAGAAAAAAATAAGTCATTTCTATATTCAGCTCCATAATATTATTACTTATGTTTTTTTTCAATCTGTACAGAAGACATTTTCATAACGATTTATCGCGGCCCGGGCCAATATATTCTGAGCCCGGGCGCTTTTTGCTTTCATCTCGCGGTGTAGCCGCCGAAACGCGCGTTTGCACCGCCGCATATAAATTAACGTCGCATATTATAATTTGACGCCTCCGTGGTCCATTGGTTTAGAGAGCAGCTCTTGACTCGGAGGGCGTGGGTTCGACTCCCGCGTCGGAAACATGTTATTTCCAAGTTTGGTTAGGACAATGCAGGCTGATCACCTGATTGTCTGACAAGTAAGATGATCCATGTCCGGATGGGCATGTAAAAAGTCGGTCCTGTGCCTGATCTCTCGCCGGTCGTCGGCCGTAAGTCCCACTGGGAGAGTAAAAGGAATAGAGGGTGCTCTTGCGTACTGCGCACACACTTGGGCACTATAAAATTACTCCTGCGTAACTAGCCTGGTTTTCAATGAAACCGGCCTTCGTCACCGAAACGGGTGTAGGAGTTATTATTATATAAATTAAGCCCATGGGCGCCGGCAGGGGGGTGTCAGGTGGTGAACTTGCACCCCTTGGGAATCTCGGGATCAACAGGAATTATTGAAATAATAAGCTGTCTGTAACCCTATTACCGTGCCGTACAAAGACATTTCGTAATGTTTCGGCACTAAATGTTACTGTTGACATAAATAGATAGTCACTGTTGTTCGTAAAAAGTAAAAAGAAAAGAAAAGAAAGAAAACTAAAATCTGCATCCCTTGGAAATAATTTCTGCCGGCGCTCATGATGATGGCTCTTCTCTTTACTTTTATACTTACTTGTAGGTAAGTAGTGTAAAATTATTACCACTGCTGAATTTTCCGCAGTTGAGTATTAAAGTTATGTTCGCTGTTTAATTAACATAATGTTAGATTAATATTAACGATTGGAAATTTTAACATGAGATAAAGGAGGAAGGATAATTGCCACTCATATCCGTAATGTAATATCATAAGATGGTAAATGAATAGATTAATGTACCTATTATTATTGTTAATTGATCTTCTGAAATAATAATTGATTGATTTAATATAGTAAATATACTTCATAGCTAGAAGCGATCATAAAACCGTAATAAATATACTTACTTCTATTGTTTTCATTGTGTTAATAAAATCTATTTATTACATTTAATTGTACTATTTAGTTTTTTATTGTATCTGAAAGAAAAAAATATGTCGCACTAATATTTATAAGCACGTCAGAGTTTATTTTATTGATATATATCGGATCGTCGAGCGGTGTAAGAAACTGATTTAATAGCCACGGAATAACATTGCAATCATCCTCCAAGATTGTGGGCATATATTAGTCATCTACGCTGAACGTGATTAACCAGATATCGTCAGATTGGAGCCTTCGTTCCTTCCAACATTCAACATGGCAGGTGATGGTTGTCACCTCTCAAAAGTCCATCGTCAGTTAGACAGCGTCACTCAAAACCCCATCCGGACGTACTGGCCGCTCCAACAGATAACATACATTATAAAACTTATCTCAAAATAAGTTGTCAATAGACAAGTTAATCACGCACGCCGATATATATATATATATATATATATATATATATATATATATATATATATATATATATATATATATATATATATATATATATAATTTAATAAAACACAACACACATATATATATATATATATATATGTGTGTGTGTTGTGTTTTATTAAATTTTTTTCATACGTCGTTTTCTGCATTGAAAGTGTTGTTTTTGAAAAGTCAGTTATGACGTAGAGGCGCGAATATTTTAATTAAAAATTATAAGAGGTATGTAAATGATTAAATTACGTTATTACAATGTGTTCTGAGAATCTCGTAGCGGAGAGCAAAAAGCAACAGCTTTTGGAAATCTGCTTCAATGGAAATCAACTTTAAAAATATTTTTAGTATTTAAATATTTTGTAGTAAATTTACTATTTATTTATATATTTTTAGTGTTTTACTCTATTTTTTAGTGTTTAAATATTAAGCAGTAAATTTAGTAAAAAAAATTATACACAATTTTTTTTTTTGTGTTTAAATATTTTGAAGTTAATTTTTGTACAGGAACCTAGGTAATTACTATTTTAAGCTGAAAAATAACTCAAACATGTTAAATATTTTCGTATGAGAAATTGATTTTGGTATTACGTATGTATGAGAATTTCGAGGGTAACCCGGGCTCTTAAGTACAAATTATAACATTGTAATTTTAGTAAACGCGTACTTTATTTAATTTATTATCCTCATTATAATTTTGTACATCACAATATTAGGTTTCACACCGCATGTGGTCTTTCAATTTGTTTACTTTTATTTCAATGTATAAGTATTTTCAGGGTATCCCAGTAAGAGATTCCGTAGATAAGTTAGATATAGACTCCATTGGCTTACCTAGGTTCCCGCCACCCGCCTCCCGGCCCCGACAGCCCCCACATAATATTATATGATAAGGCAGTAGAGTTGTGGCGTGTGTTTCATCCCGCAACATTTTCCTAAGCGGGAAGTGGAGTACCATGGGGTTTTAGTGGGTGAGCCCTACGCCTGGTGGGTCCCACATACCCCGCCTGATGTCTCCGTCCTGCTGGGGATGCGGAAAATATATTTCCTCATGATAAAAAAGATTTGTGGGCCTGGCTAGTAGCCACCGAGATTCGATGACTGAAGCCGAATCCCTGAAGCCCAACAATCCTGAGGTGAGACCGGACAGTACTAGTGTGTAATACCCCCGTCCCCCCCACACCAGTTTCGGTGACGGTGGCCGGTTTCATTGAAACCAGGCCAGTTACGCAGAAGTACGCAGTACTCTCTCATAGCCCAGGGGCGGCGACCGACGCAGGGCGATCGGCGCAGGGCAGACTTTTTACATGCCCATCCGACGCATGGATCATCTTATTTGTCAGACAATCAGGTGATCAGCCTGCATTGTCCTAACCAAACATGGAAATAACAATATGTTTCCAACGCGGGAATCGAACCCCCGACCTTCGAGGCGTTTTACCTGTAATAGCTACTTGGCAGCAGGTAGCGCTGGTAGGTAGGAGTAGTTCCTAGCGCCTAGCCTCCTACCTGATACCTGAGTCACGAGTTCACACTCCGCTGGCTATAATTACGGGACCACAATAATTTAATTTATATAATTTCCTGCAGATCGTGTGATTTTCTGTCCGTCTGTAATACAAGTGTCAGTCATAATAAATGATGTACATGCTTTGTAAGTTATAATCTAAGTATTGATCTTCGTAAGTCGTGTTGGTCGCCCCGCGCCCGTCCCACTGGATTATTAGAGTAAAGCGGGGAATTGACTACCGGGCTGCCCGCGGGCCGCCCGGTCTGGCACAAGTCTGCCGCTCGCCCCTATTGAACACACACAGAACGGGCAAGTCAGTCGAATAGATAGAGAGCTGCAGCTCGGTCGTGGACTCATGGACTCGATATTCTTTTTAACAGATGCCAGATCAGCATCGGCATTGATTTCTTTGGATTTTTCAATAAGTTCGCTGTAAGCGGCTTTACGTAGATCGGTGTTCATGTAATCCTTGCTTTTATAACTTTCCACAAACAAGGATGCGACCGGTAAATGGAAATAAACGAATGTCAAAATTGTTTTTGTTGGTTTTTCTTAAGTTTAATGTTTGTATTGTTTACTAAGTGCACTTCAGTCGCTCTCCAAGGCGCAAATGACGACGGGCCGCCCGTCGCGACCATTCATGTACAGACTTGCCCGTGCCCGCGCGGGAAAAATGCGATCTCGCGGGCAGGCTGCGGGCACGGGCTGGCGGGCATGTCTGTGCCCGTACCTAGGAATTGACGAGCAGACATGCGACAGACCTGCAAGTGACGGGCGGCCCGGTAGTCAATTCCCCGCTTAAGGGAAGGGTCCTTATTCCTTTGTGTACTGTGCACACACTGGTTTCAATGAAACGGGAAACAGTTACTAAAACCGGTTGGGGATATTATTATAGGTAAGAATTATTTCGGAGATAATATGCCTCAGAGTTATCGAAATAACGATGCACTGCATCATTTTCATGTTCTTAACTTTGTGCTTTGCTTCGCCGTTTTTTTATCAGATAATGTAATGCCTTCCACAATTACAGACGACAGTTTCGGTGACGGTGGCCGGTTTCATCATAACCAGGCTAAGGGTGGACTTCTAACACTGTTGCGTTAGCCACAAAAACCAACATGCGATAACGCCATCACATTATGCTAATTATTTATTGTTTATCACTCAGCCGCGGTGGGCGGGGGTGCTAAACGTTGAACGTTGCTGCAGCCTGCAATAATAACTGTCATTATTATTGCACTAGCATCTGCAATAATAAGGACACTTAACTGCGTCTAAGTCCCTCGTAGCCCACCTAATATAATAATATAATAAACTAGATGTTCCGCGCGGCTTCGCCCGCGTATATTAGAAATTTCACGGAAACCGTACATTTTTCCGCGAAAATAGCCAATGTCCCTTCACGTGGTCTATTCTTCAAGTGTGCTAAATAACATTAAAATTGCTCCAGTAGTTCTTAAGATAAGCAATTTTATATAATTTTCCCCGTTTTTTCCACATTTTCCTCTATTTCTTCGTTCTTATTAGTCTTAGCGTGATAAAATGTAGCCTATAGCCTTCCTCGAAAAATGGGCTATCTATCACTGAAATAATTTTTCAAATCAGTCTAGTAGTTCCTGAGATTAGCGCGTTCAAACAAACAAACAATCAAATTATATAATAAAGTACTATAATAGATGTGGGCTACTAGTAGTCGTGTGCGTACAAGACAAAAAAACGAGGAATACGGCTTTTGCTGAACCAAAGATTTCCTTTGGTAGGATTGATCTTTATATCCCTAAGATGAGTTTACGATGTGGAGCCACCTGAATATTTCATGCAGGTAGGGGAGGCGGGGTTTTTAGCTTTAACAAGGTATGAGGTCAATAACTGCGTGGGATTTAGGTATATTATAGTCGAGTCTGGTATCATTTTCGATTGAATCGAATGTTTAAATGCCAATTTTGGAATAATATTTAGATAAAAGATAGTAAAAATAAATAAAATAAAAAATTTTGAATATATTATTTTGAACCAACGAAAACGCTGTTGACAGGGCTTAATTAATATTAAGGAGGCTGATAGCTGCATTATTCAGCATGCCAAAGACATGGTGATGAATGGAGCAATAAACATATTATTAATACTAGATAAAATATAGGTTATTTCCTTTTACGATAAACAGGCTATCAAACACTGAAAGATTCTTTCAAATCGGATGAGTAGCTCCTGAGATTAGCGCGTTCAAACAAACAACTCTTCAGCTTTATAATATTACTAGACGTTCCGCGCTGCTTCGCCCCCGTAAATTAGATATTTCACAGACAAATTAGTCCACAATAAATCTATACTAATATTATAAATGCGAAAGTATCTCTGTCTGTCTGTCTGTCTGTCTCGCTTTCACGCCAAAACTACTGAACCGATTGTAATGAAATTTTGTACACATATAGTCTAAAGCCTGAGAAAGGACATAGGCTACTTTTTAACTGGAAAAAGAGGTCGTAAGGGGGTGAAAATGCGTAAATTTGTTCAAATTAAGTTAGTTCCAAAAATTCATAATAGATGGCGCCGTGCGTCTCCTACATCGCGCTATCGCTTGCTCATAAGTCTTTCTATAAGACGTGGTACCATTTAAAACACAGTTTCCGATATTTTCGATTGTTATACACGTTGGTAATGTACTACTCAGTTATCCTACTTCATCTATGTAGTGATGAGTGACGTAACCTTAAACCTACCAATCTGTGATAAATAGTTTATGGGTGAAGCTAAAGTTATGAAATATTATGTGCACAGTGCACACTACACAGCTGTTTTTGGCTATTTTGATTTAAGGGGTACCAGGGTTTTAAAAACCTTTAAAATTTGACACCAATTTTGTTGACACCGCGTGCTGTAAGTACACTGAAGTCCACGCGGACGAAGTCGCGGGCAACAGCTAGTAGACTATAATCCTTCACGTTCCTGCTTTTTATCTGTGCCAAATAACAGAAAAATTACTCCAGAAGTTCGTGAAATAAGCCCTTTCAAATAATATCCCCCGTTTTTTCCACCTTTTCCTCTATTTAGTAGTTTCGCTTATATTAGTCTTAGCGTAATAAAATATAGCCTATAGCCTTCCTTGATAAATGGGCTATCTAACACTGAAATAATTTTTTAAATCGGACCAGTAATTACTGACCCATACTAAGATTAGCGCGTTTAAATAATGCTTCTTCTTCTTCTTTTTACGTTGTTTAACATCTTTATCGTGCAAATATAAGTCCTAAAATGAATTAAGCATTCTTAAGTCATCCGAATATGGTACCGAACTTGGAATATTACCATAATTAATGCCTATATACAGATTGAGACTCTATTTTCCTCCAGAGCAGAAGCTGCTAAAATAAAATAAAAAATACATCAAAAATCGTGGTGGCTCCACATCTTAAATCCATCCTTGGGCCATAAGGACCAATCCTACCAAAGGAAATTTTTGGTTCAGCAATAGCCGTATAATTTACCGTACACACGCAACTATAGGGAAAGTCCAATCGTTTTAGGACTGTTCCCAGGAAAATCTGACATTCGTTTTCAGGCTTCAGCAATCAAATTCTAAATTCAAATTCATTTATATTATGTGTGTTACATTAAGTCTAAGGGCCTGTTTCACCACTTCCTGATAAGTGACGAACAGGCTATCCACCAATTAACTTGACAGATCAAGTATGGAGAATCTGTCAAAAAAGTTGTGAATAGCCTTCTCGGCACTTTATCAGAAAGTGGTAAAACAGGCCATTATATTTCTTCGCTTCATTCTTCGATATATAATTATTAATCAGTAGTACCTCTGTATCTGCTAGGCAATCGCGTTTTTTCAAAGACGTGGGTAGTTGAAAAATTACCCGCACGGTCGGTCGGTCACTAGACGTTCCGGCATGTCTCATTTTTTGCTAACGCAACTTTGGCAACGCGAGCACGAATACTTAGTAACCATGCCAAAGCGCTGCAGCTGGTTATAATTATTATTAAAATGATTGAGTCAGTGTTATAAGTAACTAAAGTCAGTGTTATTTTATCGTGTAATAAGAAAATACATGTAAGTACTATTAAATACTTAAATAAATGGCAGGCACTACCGAGGCCTAGACGAGTCAAGTATATTCAATACTAACCGGTTTGTACTCCGACCGCGAGTCATTAACGTACAACGCGTTGGGACTGCGAGTCTTTATACACGATCTATAATATTATGTATGCTTTATCTGTTCTATAAATTGAATTATAAAACTATATGATTGCTGGATTGGGGGAAACAACTGCAAGTTAATTACGGCAAGTTTAATTATATATTAAGTTATTTTATAAACCGCCATAATGTGTGGATTGACTACGGGTCTCTAAGCACAATTTATATGCATCGGAATTGACTGCGAGTCTCTGACGATGCTTTATCTGTTCTATAAATAGAACTATACGTTGGCGGGTTTGGGGATTAACAGCGAGTTATTTTATAAACCGCTATAATGTGTGGATCTAAACACAATCCTTATGCATCGGAATTGACCACGGGTCTCTAACGATGTTTTATCTAAAAATAGAAGTACAATACTATGTTGGCTGGTTTGAGGGGATTAACTGCGAGTTAGTTACAATTTAAAATATATTGATATTTTTCAAATCAACATTATGTATGGATTGACCACGAGTCTCCGACAATGCTTAAAAATAAAAATTTACAACTACCGCGCGTTTTTCCCGCGCTCTTTGTTCTATAAATATAACTACATAATAATTATTATTATAATATTAATGTCTTTGCCGTTTTATAGAGAATAGCTATTTAGAGCTAATAACTAGATAGACTGCGAGTCTCATCAGTTAACAACCAATGCGCGTCTCGCGCGATCCATTTGTTCTCAATATAGAACTACGATTATGATTTACTATGTCTGCCGGTATATAATTATTATTATTAAATAAATCTTGCACCAATTTTGGGACTTGGGATACACCGCGAGCGTACATAACGAATCTTACTTAATATCTACGAAACGTTATAGTTACTACCCTCAATATTTTTGCAACATATTTTATCGACAAATAAGTCGATTATAACGAGCTACCCCAATATTTATTTTTTTAGGTCACTAAGACCAGACAATCGGGAAAATATCACTAAAAGTGACCAATATAGGTACGGCACGATCAGGTTACGAATGAACCCGAAGCCTTCCCGAGTACCGGCACTGATAGAACCGGACCAGATCCGGATAGATCCAGAGCTCCTACTGACGTTAGGTGCACCCTCGTTGGATTCGCCAGATTTTAGATAAATACTATTATTTATTCAACAAATGAATACACTTATTGATATAAAGATAATAGAGTCGATCGAGCCGTTTCAGAGGAGTTCAACCACGCACACCGTGACATGAGAATTTTATATATATATAATAATAATATATGCCTATTAAAAACGAAATAATATAGCACAGTTAAATCAATGTACTCGTGAGCTATCTCAACTGATAGATATTTTGACACCTTCATATCCTGATTCCTGACCCCCGCCGCGGAATGCAACTAGTTTTAAGCGATTAAAATATTTAATACTAAATAAAATATGCAATGATAAATACGATAACAGAATCACACTTATTCTTGAATAATAATTGTTAAAATATTTAGCCTGGTGGACCGAGAACACAATATTCTTGACTTTTAATCGTATTAATATGCAATAATGACATTATCGACGACCACAGAGCTGGACCCAGTTAAAGCAGTGGACTCCTTAAAATTTATTCTAAAATACTTTACTTCGACTTAGTGCCATGGGTGTTTTAAACTCACAAAAAATATGTAAATTTTTAAGTCTTGACGTTTATAATATATATTATTATAACATAACTAGCTGTCCCGGCAAACGTTGTTTTATCATAAAAAGTGTTTTGCCCATAACATTATTATTTTATTGAAGTGACTATACCTACTAAAGAGTATGTCACCATGGTAAAGTTCAAGATTGCTATCCCGTCGCACAAACAATAGTCGCCGTCAGTCTCGAGTTGTAACAATTTACTATTAAAAAAGAAGTTTCAAGTTATATTTAAGTTATTACGCCGTGCGATGGTTATTCAAGACTATATTAAATAGGATAAAGCAGGTGCTGTGCGAGATCGGCGCAGCGTCGACACGAGCGTAGACACGGGGACTGAAACTGGACACGATTAATGACGATTAGTAAGACGACAGTCGAAAGGTAGGAATAGCGACTCCAATACTTTCGATATTTTCCTTAGCCATAATTTTATCGTCGAACAAAGTTTCGCTGAATCAGTTATAATATTATGTATAATCACCATGATCCCAGTATGTTATCATTTAAATCACAAACCATAGAAGTCTCTTACGTTTCGTTTCTGACTATTATTATTATTTATTGTTAAATTCTTTCTCCAATATAATAATGATTACTATTCATAATGAATATGGTATTTCGTAAAAAAAAATAATCTTTCTTTTGTTACTCTGAAAATCTACTGGTTAATAATTATATATCAAAGAATGAAGCGAAGAAATATAATAAATTATCAAACGAACTTACCAAGTGAAGTTCGATCATTATTATATGAGTCGCTTCATTCGAAGACATAATCTCCCTCCCACCCAATCTGCACGAAATTATGTTTGCTGCAGTACCCAAAGAAAGAAAGAAAGATTTTTTGCATTACTTCTCTCTAAACATAATGAGACATGCCGGAACGTCCAGTGACCGACCGACTGTGCGGGTAATTTTTCAACTACCCATATACGTCTTTGAAAAAACGCGATTGCCTAGCAGATACAGAGGTACTACTGGTTAATAATTATATATCTTCGAATGAAGCGACTCATAATAATGATCGAACTTCACTTGGTAAATTCGTTCGATCGTTTACAATAATTATTATATCAAATGTTACATTCGGCACATAGGCCTCTTTGGGCATGCAAAATGAAGACTAATTATAAAATAGTAATTAATTATTAATTGGTTTACAACAATTAGGGCCTGTTTCACCTGCACTTCCTCATAAAGTGCCGGATAAGCGCTATTCACAACTTTTTTGTCATTTAAGTGGTGGATAGCCTATCCGGCCCTTATCAGGAAGTGGTGAAACAGGCCCTCATCACACTAGCCATATACCTATGGAAAATTTTCCCGTAGGTATGTGTGCACGAGTCCATTCAATTCGGTTTGCTGATTGCTAGCCGCTAGGTACTACTAGATGCGATCGCCTCCCAGGGTGTGGTGTTAGTAATCGCCGACTCATTCCAGCGGAAGCTCAGCATTCTCTAGTTTTTTCATTCAAGATCGAGCTGAATAAGACTTTTTGCCCTAATGTACTAGCCTAGTCACATAGATGTACAGGTGTGATTATTACACTTTGTAATTTTTTTCAGATCAATTTATAACTCGTAAGTCGTACTCATTATGTAATGTTGATCGGACAATAGATCAGCAGTTTCCTTGTCACCGCTCTCGTGACACGGCGATGTTGCAAAAACTATACCAATTAAACTATACTTTTTGTTAAATATTATTTGTGAATCCTGTTTGTCGAATTCTCGTTCGCAAAAACTTCAATAATAATTAGAGCCAAATTTCGGGATTAGAATGTTAATTATGGCAACACTTTAGCACTACTACTATAATTATTATTGTCATGTGAATTTGGCTTATCCATTGTTCTAATGACATGACATTTTAACATTAAAAAGTTTATGAGTGTGTAAGTTTGTTATTTCTTCCTGCAAATACAACTTTAGGATTTTCGTCAACGACATGAAGTAAGAAAGTAAGAAAGGAAGTATTCGGAGCCTTAAATATATATGGCCGGCCATAGTTTTTAAGGCTAAAAAATTTTAACACATACTTTGCACTTTTTATCCCAAAAAATTGTGTTTTCGTTTAATAATTATTGGCAAGCGAACAAAAGTATCGCCTGGTAAAAAGTAATTACAATTACATATTTCATCAGGCGATACACTTTTCATAGAACAAAACACTCAGATACTTTGGTAACATCTCGAGTGAAAAGAGAAAGAAATTTCTCTTTTCTGGGATTTTCCTCAAAAACACAAACACTTCGTCAGTGGTGCTAATATAACTTGTTAATATAATATTCTATCACCGAAGTATTTATGCCATCGGCAGTTCTCAGAACAGTCTCTGGTATACCACCGAGGCCCGAGCTCTGACGTCAATGGAACTATTCCTACTATTACCATTATAAACAACATGTGCCTGATTATTCCTATTACGTCATGTGAAGACCACACTGCGCTATCCATATTAAAGTTGATTGCGAAGGTGTGCCCATAGATATAATACAATATTTATTATAATATGTATAGAAAAGTCTGCCTGTCTATCTATTAATTGGTTTCATTGCTAGCTTAAATCTGCGAATATTATAATATTATGAAGATTTGGTAAAGTATATAAAATATTATGTTTCTATGTTTTATTTACTTGCACGATTAATTAATATTATAAAATTTACAAAAACCCAGGATCCATAACAAGTGACCGGATTTTTTAGCGCTCAGTACGTAGTACTTATTACCTCAGTGCGCTGCAGATTTTTTATAATAACAGTATGGATGTTAAGGGCCCCCGAGACGATCAAACGGTTTGATTCAAACCTTACGTGTTTGATGCAACCGTTTGATGTCGGTTTGAACAGTTTGTCAAACGAAACTGCGCAGTTTGGTTCAATACTCGCTGTGGAGTATACGTCTTGTGACGAATAAATATTATTTTTTAAAAGATAAAACCGACTTAAAAATTGTACAAAATTGAGAATTAAATTCCCTATCTCAAAAACTACTAAACCTATTTTGATGAAACTTGCAGAAGTCTCCCAAGTTAAACAATACCTATTATAGTACAACAAAAAAATATTTAAATCGGACTTGTAGTTCCGGAGATATGTGAACACATACATAAAAACATACATACACTTTTGAAATTTTGCACATTTGTTCAGATATAGACTAACATTATATACGAAAACTGGAAAACAGTTCTGGAATACATACGCATCGAATTGATAACCTCCTCTTTTTTAGTCGGTTAAAAATAATGTACCTACTCCAAAGAATGGTATAAAGTTTGTTCAAACGCATCGGAACACGATCAAACGGCGCGTCAAACACAACAAAAATTTGAAATTTCATCAAACGAGCTTCAAACACGTAAGTGTTTGACAAACCGTTCAAAGTAGCTTTGTAAACGATCAAAATGGTTTGAGTCAAACCAAAATTTACGTGTTTGACTCAAACCGTTTGATCGTCTCGGCGGCCCTTTACGCTCAAAAACCGAAATCGCTCAATGAGCGAAAAAAAGGCTCACAACGCGTTGTGGTCACGGTGATGAATTCGGTCACGACGCGTTCTGGCAATCCCAAAAAGTCCACAACGCGAAATTCGTGTCGTGGCTGATATATGCTATTCGTTTTTCTTGATCTGTTCTTGATTGATTAATTGTCCATAGGTATGGAAGATTATATTTGAATTACCACGTGTACTAGGTACAAATTTTTTTTTCTTTTACTAAATCACTGCATAACGTGTTTATCATTATTATTTGTAAAATATCCATACTTCCATAATATCCGTACTAATATTATTACTGTCTGTCTGTCTGGTGCAACGTGCTATTGTTTGTTATTGTTTTTTTTTAATATAACGTAATCTGATCTTAATAAATAATAAGTATTTAGTTTTATTTTTATTTAAATATAATACTACTAGCTGATGTCCTGAAGATTATTGCTTTTTATTATAACTTTGTAGCTTTCAAATTATGAGTTTATGAGGCTCTGAATACGGTACATTACGGAATCTCCGTAGGGGAAGGCCCTTAAGTAATAATCAAACGAGCTCTTCTATTTCCTACTGACACTTGGTCTCTTTGGGTTAAATATTAACGTTATTATATTAAAAATCTACAAATTAATACAAAATCTTAACTGTCATATATAAATAAATGTATTACTAATAACAGTAAATTTTACCGGTTTTTGCTATTAAAGGAAAGTTCTGTTTGTAAAATATATAAATTATCTGACCTGACAACTCATATACATAATTACTGGTGACGTACGCGCATATAAACTATGACATTAAAGAAAGCCCGCAAACTTTCCAGCCAAATCCTTGAGAACTTGTTTCATTGTGGCTATACGGTGCGCCGCACGGCCAGCAACATACGACATACTTTATTTACAGTTTAAACTCCAGTTTCTTGTTTCGATTTGCTGGTTTCATATTGTGTACAAAACCAGCAAATCAATTTGACGACCTCTGTGGCTCAATGGGTAGAGTGTGTGGCAGCTCAAGCCGGGGGTCGCGGGTTCGAATCCCGCCGACGGAACAAAAAAAGTTTTTCAAAGTTCCTGGGTCATGGATGTATCTATACTTATTATAAAACAAAGTCGCTTTTTTTCCCTCATGTCCCTTTGTTCCCTTTAATCTTTAAAACTATGCAACAAATTTTGATGATTCTTTCAGTGAACTAGATAGCCCATTTATCGAGGATGGCTATAGGCTATATTTTATCACGCTAAGACTAATAGGAGCGAATAAATAGAGGAAAATGTGGAAAAAACGGGGAAAATTATTTGAAAGGGCTAACTTGAACGCGCCAATCTCAGAAACCACTCGTCCGATTTGAAAAATTCTTTCAGTGTTAGATAGCCCATTTATTGAGGAAGGCTATAGGCTATATTTTATCACCCCAAGACTAATAGGAGAATGTGAAAAAAAACGGGGTAAATTATTTGAAAGGGCTTATGTCGCGAACTACTGGAGCAATATTTATGTTATTTGGCACAGATAAGAATAGACCACGTGAAGGATCATAGGCTATCGATTTTAATCACTTTTTCAGTGGCTATATATTTTATACCCGTGCGATCGCTAGTTAAATATATTGTGTAGTTATGATATGATAAAAATCTTAAATATAATTTGTAATATTTATAGTATAAAAGTATTAAATATATTTCCGTTGTCTGGCACCTGTAACACAAGTCCTTTACTCAGCACGGGGCCAGACTGACGTGGTGCGAAGCGTCCATAGATATTAGGAAGAACATAATTTTAATAGTTCCTGGCGTCATTTGATAAAGAGAAATCCATAAATCTTTTTGAAAAGACATCAACGCGTTTGCAGCCCCTCTATGTTCTGGTCTTGAGTATAGTTTTTATTTCTGAAAAATGTACGCGATGTTTCGTGTCTGAATCGTCATCGAATATTCTGAATCTGATTAGTATCAATCGTTATCGAAAATGTAAAGTGGAATCGGCGGCGCCGCGAAGCAGGTAACATCTAGGATAATTCATAATCTAAATATACAAAACTCAAAGGTGACTGACTAACATGGTGATCTATCAACGCACAGCCCAAACCACTGGACGGATCGGGCTGAAATTTGGCGTGCAGGTAGATGTTATGACGTAGGCATCCGCTAAGAAATTTTTTTGACCAATTCAACCCCCAAGGGGTTAAAAAAGGGGATGAAAGTTTGTATTTAATAATATTATTAATACTTTTTAACGCGAGCGAAGCCGCGGGCAAAAGCTCGTAATATATATTATGTTTGTATGTTGCTGCCTGTACCTGCATATGTAAAAGCATTTCTTTTGTCTCCGAGACAAGTACCAGATGAGTAGTGACGTCACTGCGGGTAAAGGGCAGTTAACAGGTCGATGACCTTCACTAATTAACTACACGGCCTGTAATAAATACTTTGTGAATGTACTGGAGAAGTACCTTAGCCCATAGGTACCTAGAGATCAACTACGATAACATGGCGCCCCTCCAAAATTCAAAACCTTTGAAGTGCGTTGTCAAAACGTTTGAAGTGCGTTGTCTTGCGCGGTCGGCTAGTTATGATTAGTTGATCAACAAATCTTGGTAATAAGTGACATTAACTGAAATATTACGTGTACTGTGATTGGTTGAATACTTACTACATACAAACTCTTTCATAAGGATGTGACTACACACATTGAAACAATCATCTGGAGGGGCGCGCCAAGTTATCGTAGTTGATCTCTACTCTATTATTATAGTGTCGTGATGGTCATAATTAAGCTTATAAGTAATTTTAACCTATAGCCAAGACCTTTTCTTTATCACTTCTTTATACAGGGTGCAATTAAACCTTCCTGCCAAATTTTTTCCAGGGCTTAGGTATCATTAGGAGAGTCCATTTAACCAAAAAAACTTGGGTGTTATTTTTTTTTCAATGTCATTTTTTATCCCATTTAAAATCGTTGCAGAATGGTCGCTCGCGGCGCGGGGGTGACGCGGGATGAGGCGCGCGCGCGGGGGCACGTCACGCGAGGCCGACGCATCGTGTCCATTAATTGTAGTGTTTTTAAGGATAACTTTCGGACGCTATTTCTCAACATTTTAGTACTGAGTGACTATAAAAGAAAAAATACTTGTATTTTTGTTTTTAACATGGATCAATATATCAAAATTTGGCAGGAAGGTTTAATTGCACCCTGTATAATCGCCAATCAAAATGTATGGAATTGACATTAGACGAGTCGAAAGTCAACGTCATATTAACGAACGCTTGTGTGAATTTTATACATTTGATCGGCGATTCTATAAAGAAGCGATAAGGATAACATCTTGGCTAAAGGGCCCGGTTGTGATCTTTACCGATGCATGTACCTACTGCAGTATATATAATTTGAATCCGGCTTATAGCCCAGCGCACACGTAGGTCAAAACGTAAATTATAATACATTATTAATATTACTTACTAATAATAATATAATATTAATTATTATTTGTATTATCATGATCAAAATATATCGGTATTATTTGTGTGCAGAAAGTTTGTTTACAATAATTGAAAATAAAGTCAAGGTGGAAAACTTGAAATAAGTATTTGTGTTTTCTAAACATGTTAGAATTGGATACTTTTTGATAAAAGTGAATTATAATATTATTATTTACTATGTAGGTATTAAAAGTCTCTACAATACTAATTATTAAGTTATTACTTAATCTTTCATTCAGAGGCGGCGTAAGGCGTGGGCGACGTGGGCAACCGCCTACGGCCTCGCGGTGTAAGCACTCGCCCCTTGTAAAATGTAAAATAAAAGTTTGAGTATATGGATGGGGGCCTTTTTATAAAACAAGGAGGCAAACGAGCAAACGGGTCACTTGACGGAAACCAATCGCCCATCGACACTAGGAACATTATAAGGGCTGCAGGTGCATTGCCGGCCTTTTAAGAGGTATTAATTGGATAGGGGAACTTTCGCTCGGCGAAGCAGGCGCTGTTTCACGCCGGTTATCTGTGAGCCCGTGCTATTTCTCCGGTCGAGCCGGCCCATACGTGCCGAAGCATGGCTCTCCCACGGTCTCGAATCGCAAAATATATGTTACCCACATCAAGTCTTGTCCCGCCACTGCTACCAGCTCTGCCTTGCTGCATTATCCCGGGATAAAAAGTAGCCTATGTCTTTTTCTAAACACTCCCTAATATATTTTGTGCCAAGTCATTCAGTTTCTAGGCCTCTTCATACTATGCAAAATGAAATGTAATTTGCAAATACTTCGTTGGTAGTGTGCGCAGGACCTTGCAGTTTTCTTCGAGTATATTTTATTTGTCGAGAAACCTTTTTTGCTAAATAACCAATAACTTATAAGCGTAAATAGTCAAGTTACTTGTACGGCAAGTGGTTACTGAGTATTTGCTTTGCATGACTCCTTGTTTTTCTTGAATATTGTTTTGGATGAATAATAAAAGTAGTGAAAAATACGCTTGTAATAAATTATATGAACATTACCTTAAAATGCTGCATGAAACTAATTCAAAGTATGTTATTTTAATGAGTTTTTTTTTAATTTGAATTGATTAAAATATAAAAATTACATAAAGCCAGCATCACGCGGTATTCCCAGGCGGTCACCCATCCAAGTACTAACCGTGCCAGACGTTGCTCGGTGATGGGACGAGAACCGGTGTATTCAACGTGGTATGGACATTGGCAACATTATAATATCTGCTAATAATTGTATCATCACGGACGTTTATTTTTAAGGCCATTCTATTTTTTATGCGTAGAATGATAAGAACACATCAAGAATGATATTTTAAATACGGCTTTCGCCAACGTCCATACCACGTTGAGTACACCGGTTCTCGTCCGATCACCGAAGTTAAGCAACGTCGGGCGCGGTTAGTACTTGGATGGGTGACCGCCTGGGAATACCGCGTGATGTTGGCTTTTATTCTTTTTGTAAAAAGTATAATAAATAAATAAATAATAAATAATATCTATGGACGCTTCACACCTAGGTATTGCAAAAAACGGATTTTTAGAAAAATCCGGATTATCCGGATAATCCGGATTTTTTGTAATTTTTTAAATATTTTTGATAAACAGCTTTAAATTTGAGTTATTTTCTTATTAATTCTTTATTTGTCATTCATCTTAAAAGTGAAAAGTAAAAAGTCTTAAAAATTATCATTTTTCTTAAGTTAGCGATTTTCACATGGCTGTAAAAGGGAAGAGATTAAAATAATAGTATCTGGTACTTTCAATATTAATAAGAACTTAAAAATACCTTGATACTTTCAACTTTTGAAAACTATTTAGAAGTATTAAATTTTTGAAATTTTAGTTAACAAGAAAATCCTAAGCAATCTAATAATAAGCAAAATTTATCAACTCCTTCTTTTGCGCCTACAGCCGTCAGCCGCAGATCATCAAATTATGCTCCACGATCTACAAGCCGAGAGGTGGACACAATGATCAACAGAACGAGACGTAGGGTCGAAGTAGACGAGCAAAGAATTCACTATATCGACGAGTATCTGTACTTGGGCCAATTAGTTTCTTATGACAACAGAAAGGCAGAAAAACTGTTCCATGAAGAATGGTGACTTACCAATCTCACTGAAGCACAGACTCGTTGATATGTGTATTTCGCTCGTCATAACCAACGATGCGCGAACTCGATCATTGATCGATTTACGATTTACAAAAGTTCCAACTCAGGGTCTGCCAAAGAGCAATTGAGCTCAAATCTCACAAAACAAAAAAAAAAAAAACACAATGTGCTCCCAAACTAGAATCACAGACGTAGGAATCAAGACGGCCAAGCTAAAGTGGCATTGGGCCGCATACATCTAGGCTGGATATCGACTGAGTGGGTATCTAGGCCTAATAAAAGATAGCACTACGCTCTGGAGGTACTTTTTTCCTCCGAAGGCAGATCACTGTAATCCCGAGTTTCGACGTTACGACGATCCTTGAGGATCTATTGTGATTCCTTCGTATTAGAGTACCGTCCCCAACCCATCAAGTAGAAGGTAATAGGTGTGTCACAGAATCTGCAGGTCGTAATGCTATTAAGACCTTCTGTAAAGGTGCTTGTTTAGCTTACATTGTCCAGTTAGGCTTCTGGTAAGGATTTTTTTCTCTTACTAGCCAACTCGTCAGCGGTTATGTTACCAATGAAGAACCAACGATTGCGAAGACTTTAGCCTAGAACACGATTATAAACTCCCCACTGGAGGCATATGAGCTGGGCTGGCAAACGGTGACGCTGGAGCAAGATAAGTGAAAGATTCAGGCGGCGCCTTTGCCCAGCAGTTGGATAGTTTATTTATATTTAGGCTATTGCACAGAATAATGACTTAAAATAATTATTTAAACTTTAAATCAACATTTTGTTATATTATAAACTTACTTTAGTCCTTCATTTAATTAGACAGAATCACAAATCAGCATCAGTTACGTAAACAATGATAATTTATAATTGTAACTTGTAACCTCAATTTAAACAAAACTAACATATTTTATAGAAAAAACATTGTATTGAATACTAAAATGCTCTAAAATAATTGTAAATTTATCAACATTCGGCCAACAACAACGGTCAGGGATTACTAAGCGACAAACAATACGGGTTTCGTAAGGGTCGCTCGGCTGGTGATCTCTTGGCGTACCTGACTCATCGTTGGGCTCAGGCAATTGAGTCGAAGGGAGAGGCATTGGCTGTTAGTTTGGTCATTGCGAAGGCCTTTGATCGGGTTTGGCATAAAGCGCTGCTATCAAAGCTTCCATCATACGGGCTGCCCGATAAATTATGTAAGTGGGTCACTGGTTTCTTAGCAGACAGAAGCATAAAGGTCGTAGTTGACGGCGAATGCTTGGAAACTCAGTCTGTTGACGCCGGTGTCCTTCAGGGCTGTGTGCTATCGCCTACTCTATTCTTACTGCATATCAATGACATGTTGCAGACCAGCGGCATTCATTGCTATGCGGATGACAGTACAGGTAATGCTGTATATACCAGCTCCCCCAATATTTCTCTGCAAAATGTCACTGAGAGTCGAAACGAACTTGTGTCTAAGGTGGAGAATTCGTTGGAGAAGGTCTCTGAATGGGGTAGACGTAACTTGGTCCAATTCAACCCCGCCAAGACACAAGTCTGCGCGTTCACCACTAAAAAGTCACCAATGGTCGTATATCCTCGTTTCGAGGGCACATCTTTAACCATCTCCCCTAGCATTGAGATACCGATATCATCTAGAGGGTAAGGCCACATATCAGTTCCGATATCATCTAGAGGGTAAGGCCACATTAGCCTCGAAGAAGCTTGGTGTTCTTAACAGAGCAAGACAGTACTTCAGTCCGGACCAACGCCTACAACTCTACAAGGCGCAGGTTCGGCCTCATATGGAATATTGTTGTCATCTCTGGGCAGGGGCGCCAAAATACCAACTGCTCCCTCTGGATCGTATCCAACGAAGGGCCGCTCGAATTGTTGACTGCCATAGTGTTTCAAACAGCTTGGACCCCTTGGAATTACGCCGAGATGTAGCATCACTCTGCATCCTCTATCGGTTGTATCACGGGGAGTGCTCTGAAGAATTACTCGGAATCATACCACCTGCAACTTTTCGCCATCGTCCCACGCCAAAAACATACCATCCTCATCACCTTGATGAGTGGCAGTCTTCCACAGTGCGTTTTTCGCGTAACTTTCTGCCGCGCACTGTAAACTCTGGAACGAACTGTCACCAGCAGTATTTCCGGACCTATACGACCTACAAACCTTCAAGATAAGAGCGTATTCCCTCTTAAAAGGCCGGCAGCGCACCTGCAGCTCTTCTGCTGTTGCGAGTGTCCATGGGCGACGGTAGTTGCTTACCATCAGGTGACCCGTTTGCTCGTTTGTCCCCTTATTTAATTAAAAAAAAAAACAAAAAAAAACATTGCATTGATATTATCATATAGAAAACATAATAATATAGTAAAACAAAAGATAGGTCATAAGAAATTAGAATAATATGCCATTATTTCTTTTAAATAAAATGTAAAGAAATGTAATTACAACAATCAAATAACTACACAATGGAATGTTAGACATACGAAATTCTGACTTTGGTACATGTAGACCACGCAAAATTGTGATAGCGCCTTGAAACAAATGTGAATTTGTATGTCAGATATTACACAATACATTTAAATTAATTTTATATTACGTAAAAGCTTCTTTATCATAATTTTATCTACTATTCGAAAAAACCGAAAATCCGGATTTTGAAAAATAAAAATCCGGATTTTTGAAAGGCCCAAAAAATTCGGATTATCCGGATTTTTCGGATTTCGAAGTATCCGGATTGCAATCCCTATTCACACCACGTCAGTCTGGTCCCGTGCTAAGTACCTAAAGGACTTGTGTTACAGGTACCAGACAACGGAAATATATTATTTAATACTTTTATACTATACATATATTTAAGATTTTTATTATATCATACACATATTTAATACACATCCAGACCCGGGAACATTGAAAACCTTTTGTTCCGTCGGCGGGATTCGAACCCGCGACCCCCGGCTTGAGCTACCAACGCGCTCACCACTGAGCCACAGAGTAAGTAATAATCACATAAACTATAATTATACTTTTTCAAATTAACCATACGCACTTAATAGTGAGGTCATGTTTTTCCTGCCTTTTCACTCTTAGATTCCAGTCAAAATAACTTGATCATTTGACGGTAAATATCATTATTTTCTCGTTAACACTTAACTTTGATAGTACTTACCATGTACGTTCGCTACGTCACGTAGGCTGGCGGTAGTGACGTCATCAAATACATTCGACACGTAGCTGTGTGGTTATGTACCTACTACCTACTCACAAGTTACTACCAAGTATACCACCACATAATATTATGAGTCATACTGACTGTATAGACCCGTGGTCCCCAACCTTTTTTTCATGCGGGCCACAAACATGTTTTGGTCTTGGTGTCGTGGGCCGCAACAAAAAATTTTTAGGGTTAAAAATATCATTCTTCAAAATTAACGATTTCAAAACGAACGAGAAGTGGAAAAAATTGAACGACAATCACGGAGACTACGTTATTTTGCCCGTGGGAGTGAATTTCAAAATTGTTTAACATTACGCGGGCCGCAAATAAAGTCCCGGCGGGCCGCATGCGGCCCGCGGGCCGCGGTTTGGGGACAGCGGGTATAGACTCATTATAGTTTCTGGAAAACTAGTATTTATTTTAGGAAAAATGTCGTTTTATAGTTTACCTAGGTAAACAACTGGGGTAAAATAACTAGTGATAGGACTGTACCTAGCTTGCTTTTTTTGAGGTTGCTTTAACAACTGCCTGTTTTTAAAGTAATAGAACGCGTGATTTTAAAGAAAAACAGGCAGTTTTTAAAGCAACCTTAATACATAAGTATTGTGTTTTTGTGCTCTGTCCAATGACTAGTACTGTCCAATTGCAGCATCGCTAAGATAACTGCAAGCGTTTACCACAATTTCGCTTACAGTGACATAATGTGAAAAGTTAACATTCGTATTGGTTATTTACGCATAAAGCTAGTCATTTACCTTATTAATTATTGTTTATTGAGCTTAAGCCAAAGCCCAATATTGATGCTGCCCGCAACTACATCCGAGCCAAAATTGTAAAATTGTTCGATCCGATTCGATCGATTGTCCTATGTTGTCCTTGTATACTTATTGTCCTTCTTTGGAAGAAGTAAAAGTGTCTCCAATAATTCTGCATCCTTCAAACCCAATTTCATTTAAAGAAGGATGCTTCACACCATGTCAGTCTGGCTCACTCCGGCCCCGTACCTAAAGGACTTGCTTTACAGGTATCATACAACGGAAATACATAATACATTTTATTACTCTTAATATAGTATACCGTTATTACCGACATAACACATTAAAGATTTTTATTATATCATACACATATTTAATACACATCCAGGACCCGGGAATATATAAAACTTTTTGTTCTGTCGGCGGGATTCGAACTCGCGACCCCCGGCTTGAGCCGCCACACGCTCAACCATTGAGCCATGACAGAGGTCGTCAATTTTGCATTTATAGATTTTCCCTTCGTGTATTCTCACACTAAAAATTCTCCCAAAATTATATTGTAACTCGTTTAAAGTCTTACAATATTCTTTATCTCATCCGGTGCAGCTATTATTATATTTTTATCAGAATTTCCTCGTAACATTAGAGTGATGAAGCTATTAGGCGGAGGTTATAAAATTGCTGTCACCGCACATTTCCACTCACGACGTTGACTATCGTTATGTATACTATTCTAGTGTTCGTCCTCTGCGGGAGAGTTGTCTACGGGAGTATCGGTAAGTTATAACAGAATGTCAAAAGCAAAGCTAGGCTAGCTAGGAGATCGGTTAAGTCTAGAAGCGATCACCTAGCTACCTAGCTAACTCGCACTTGCCTGAATTTTTATTTTATCCCACAAAATCAATAATTATTAAATTTAATGGATTTTTTCTTGGAATGGAATGGATTTTTTAATGAAATACGGTCGTCGAGTGTCGACTACAAATAAGTTCCTTAAAAGAAGATAAAATGTTGAGGTCGTGCTATGAGAGCTCTCCAATCCATATGGAGCTTCGTTACTTCTCAGTTGTCAAAACTCACTATAACCTTATCAAAATATCCTTAACAACTAACAAGTGCTCTAAAGGGTAAGTGCACTTGTTAAGGATATTTTGATTGTTATACACAACAATTATTACAATAGCCTAATTGGAACGATGTTCCTTATCGCGCGTTGCGAAAGGGGGTTAGACGGAAAAAGTTGTAACGACATGACACTAAAGTGTCGGTAATCGGTATAATATTATAACTAGAGCAAAAATATGTAAGCCGTGTGGTAGCGCTTGTTTCTGTCTCTGTCTTTTTTTTTTTGGTCTTTTTTTATAACTTCGTTCCATCCGGGTGTCCCTTGACGCCTCTCAAGTTTTTTATTTGTATGCCCAGCTCCCTTCATCCACCCCTGCGACCCTGCCGACCTGACCTGCCTCAAGCGATCAGCGCAGGATGCCGTGCCCTACCTAGCACGCGGTGTGCCCGAGCTGGGACTGTCCCCGCTAGACCCGGTCATTATACCGCACATGGAGACCAACGAGGCTGGCCTGCAGCTGACCTTCACGGATACCGTCATCAAGGGCTTGGGGAACTGCACCGTGATGAGTTTGAGGTGATAGTTATTTAAACTTATAATATCTAATAAATTGATAAATTACAAATTTTGAATTTTACTTTTTGCTATTAAATCCACATTAATAATCTTAAACAAATATTCTTTACCTAGTAATAGCCGGCTTATATTATTCCAATCCGGTAATCCAATCCGGCGCAGGATCGAGCATTTATTATTACTCCTGCTAAATATTAATAGCATTCTCGCAGTTTCGACAAACACACAATTCCTTAACAGGCCCAGTAGATAACCGAACACTTTTAAGTTTTAAGTTATCATAAAGATGTTTCATTTTGGTGATATATTCTTTATAATAACTTAAAACTAACTGAATTTATTGTTTAAGCTCTTTTGAATCCTTTATGGCATAATAAGTTTTGTAGATAACGTCCAACAATTTGTGTCTGTATCTCTTTTGACGAGAGTTAGATAACAACCTATATGATATTTTTATATCTACTTACTTCCCCACATAATACGGACCAAGAACCAAGAGCCTGCGACGGCTAGACCTTCCTCAGTGTAAAAAAGCAGTTTACCTGCTTGTGACCGTTACAGAGGTAAGACCGACCAGCAACTATATGGAGTTCCGGTCGCGGTTACTTTAGGAGGTATCCAGTTATGAAGGTCTAACTGACCTTCGAGAAAGAGTAAATCTCAATTTCATGGCTTATATTCTCCGCGGCAAGTGGAGGGATCTCGTCTTCCGGTGCCGGACATTTTGACAGTTGCTTCCCACTGCTAGACACCCTCAAAGTTTAAGGGCCTGCTTCAAAACTTCCTGATAAAGTGCCGAATAGGCTATCCACAACTTTTTTGACAGATTCTCCATACTTCATCTGTCAAGTTAAGTGGTGGATAGCCTATTCGGCGCTTATCAGGAAGTGGTGAAACAGGCCCTTATACTTTAAGAAAGTTTAAAGAAGTCTTATATAATATTTTTCAGGCGGCTGGACAACCAGACGGCGATTGACCTGAGGTGCTCGGTGACGCTGGTAGGGCGGTACAAGCTGAGCGGCAGACTGCTCATCATGCCCATACGGGGCGACGGGAAATACAAGATCACCATACGTGAGTTATTCATGTATTTTGTGATATTTTTTGAAAGTTTACAGAAAAATCACCAAAACCGTTAGAAGGTAATATTTAGGCTTCTTACAGACGAACGGTACTCGTCGACGGCAGATGCAACTGCAGCCGTCGCCACTTGTCGACGCACTCTTGGCCTATTTGCAGTAACAAAAGTAGACAAGAATGTCAGACAAGGCACGTCACAACTGCAAGCGTCGACGTCAACGCGTCGACATCTGCAGTCAACGTGTCGACTGTCGACGGCTGCCGTCGACAAGTGGCGAAGGCTGCAGTTATATCTGCCGTTGGCGATTGCCGTTCGTCTGTAAGAAGCCTAACTATAAATAATAATTACCTAATTGATTTTCAACGTCGAATACATAGTTAACAAACAAAACAATAGACGACGTCACAACTGAACGTTAAGTATTGTAAATGCAAGACAAATTGTTATATTTTGGTCTGCCTTCTGTCGTCTGTATTAGTTCGCGTTACACCTTACTCTGGTATAACGGTGACTTAGGACTCAGGAAGATATAAGCCTACCTGACTAATGACAGTAAAAGGTGTTTTAATTTAATAAAAAATACGTAAGATTCATCTCTTTCAATTTTGTCTCTGGAACATTGCACCATCGAATATGAATTAAAGAAACTAATTATTAACTACATTAACCTCGCTAACACATATTTAACCTAAAATTTTACTACCGGAATATCAAGAGCTCTGATAGGCATATGCTCTTCGTCTATTTCCCAGGCAACATAATAGTGAAGACGCTGCTGGACATCGAGCAGCAAGTGCGAGGGGGACAACGCTACTGGCGCGTGACTGGCTGGAGCCACACCAGCGAGATGCCCACCTTCGTCCGGTTCCGGTTCAACAACCTGTTCGATGGTGATGAGCGCCTGTGTGAGTATCGAGTTTAGGACTTATGTACACTGTATAGGCACTATAGGCCATGGCCTATGGTCGGTAGCGTCCTAGGATGGCGGCAGTGTCTGTACATAGGGGCGGCAAAATTAAAGTGGCGTGGCCTAATACTCATACAAATTATAAATCCGGGCTTTAGTTGGATTGGACTCCACCAGTTAAAATACAGTACAGACTGTGTTATTACTATTAGCAAAAGCACTGTCAGTGGAAGTTCAGTACCGGGAGGCGGGAACTATGTCTGATGTGTTGTGGTGGACCGAACAGCGCCTATCTAATAAATATTGTGCAAAGTTTTCTAAACGTGCAACTATCGATATCTTGATAGTTACTGGCTGGCTAGCTGATAAACAAAATATACAGTACCAACTCACTTGGTCAAAGATTTTCCTTTAAAATGACAATCGCACACAATAGTATATTATGAATATTATGTTCCCAAAAACTTTTAAATGATCACTCCAATGCTTGGGATTGTTCAACTGTCATGTAAACGGAACTATAATAATTTGATGCACAGCAATTCAGGTACAGCAATATGATTAAAATACATTAGAATTTTTACTGCAAGACAAAAAAGTTTTAAAACAACTTTTACAACAAAAAAGTTGATGTACTGAAAGGAGTCTACTAAGGGTATATTTTGGGACCTTTTCTATTTTAATGCCACATCAACGCTTATCTTTCCACCAAACTCTGCTGACATTTAAAACGACATTCTTCTTCATCTTCCAGCAAAGCAGATCCACACGTTAGCCAACACGAACTGGTACGAGATTTTCCGGGAGGTATCTCCCCCCGTCACCCGCGCCATCGTCGCCCGTATAGTCGAGGAGACCACCAAATTGTTCGATGCTGTACCTCTGGATCAGCTCGCTAAAGAGTAGACCGCAGTAAAGGTAGCAAACTAAAGTGGATCATGGAGAGTAGTAGTAGTATCATTTGTGGAATTAAGTATGTAAAATACTAAGGAAAAATAATTTTAAATGACAAACTAAAATTAGAACTTATTTTGAAAATTCTTTTTCTAGATTTTTCCTGACAGCTAATCATTTTAAACCAGTCGTTTATTTATGTGTCTTTAATGTCATAATATGTTCGAGTTTAACTTCACTTTTTCTGTAAGCAACATTGTCATAACAACCACAAAACTTAGTCATCTACATGCTTTATATGCGTCGCCACCTTTTCGTACGAGCGGTGTATTACCCGATAGATGCTTTATATGTGTCGCCACCTTTTCGTACGAGCGGTGTATTACCCGATAGATGCTATATATGCGTCGCCACCTTTTCGTACGAGCGGTGTATTACCCGATAGATGCTTTATATGCGTCGCCACCTTTTCGTACGAGCGGTGTATTACCCGATAGATGCTTTATATGCGTCGCCACCTTTTCGTACGAGCGGTGTATTACCCGATAGATGCTTTATATGCGTCGCCACCTTTTCGTACGAGCGGTGTATTACCCGATAGATGCTTTATATGCGTCGCCACCTTTTCGTACGAGCGGTGTATTACCCGATAGATGCTTTATATGCGTCGCCACCTTTTCGTACGAGCGGTGTATTACCCGATAGATGCTTTATATGCGTCGCCACCTTTTCGTACGAGCGGTGTATTACCCGATAGATGCTTTATATGCGTCGCATCCTTTTCAAATAAAAATCACATAAAACTATAACAAAATTTATTGCACATATCTTAACCTAATAGTCTTTGATGAGTAACCTAGATTATAAAACATATAGTTCGTCGTCCGAGCTGTACTTGTATAGTTTCTGCGCGACGTCTATCGCCTTAGCTGTGATGGCCTTGTGTATGGGCTCGCCCGCCTCCGCCAGCACGTCCTTCCAGTTCGTGTTCATGAACTCCAGGATTGATTTCGCTGAAAACAGAGAGGTGTATGTGAGGTGGTCTCTTGGCAAAGAAGAATCTTTGGATAGCACAGCGATCACATTAAATAATTAAAAATTAAAATATGTCTCATTGTCTAGAGTCTAGACTCTAGCTGTATACTAATTTATATTTAGTTTAAATTTGAGATAGTTTGAAGTTTCACTGATTACTTTAGGAATAACTGACTACAGTGAGACAGCTTGATTTCATCGACAGGCAACACTACTAATGTTCTGTTTGTGCATAGAAAACTGCTCTACTTCATTAAAAATTGGTGGGTCGTAAGTAGTAAACTGTTTTCACTTACCGATAACCTCATTGCCGTTGAAAAGGTTTTCGAAGTTGAAGTGCGCGGAGGTCTGCACCTTGAAGGAGTTCTTCCAGGACTCAATGTTGAAGTGTTGCTTGCCGTCAGCGCCCGTCACCTTACCCAGATGAGCCGTTACCTTCAGGATCACGTCGCCTGGAGATCACATCGGTCATGAGAAAAAAAACCTCAGCCGAGTATTTCCGGTTTACTGTTAACAGTCACCTTGCAGCTTTGACTTGACTATATATATATATATATATATATATATATATATATATATATATATATATATCACTATGTCAGTCTGTCTGTCAGTCACCTTTGAGTATATATTTAGATTAAAAAGTATTCTGTAAGCAGTACTCACGCAGGTCGATTTTGAACTTGCCCTGTCCCTGAATGGTGAGCAGCAGCAGCTGGCCATCGATGCGGTAGTCGCCGTCGATGACGATGCTCGGACACTTGAATGTCAGCGTGTGAGACTTCTTCGTGAGGATCTCGCTCCTGGAATTACGTGACGTAGTGATAAGTTGATGATAAGATAGGTAAAGCAATAAATGATGAGTTGGGTGATAAAATTGGTGACAAGATTGGTGAAATGCTAGCTAATCCTAGCCGATGGGCGATGACTCGATAAGTTGGAGGATAAATTAATGTCCAATGGGTGACGATACGAGTATATTATGACTGATGTTAACAATTCGATGATGTAATTAAGAAAGGAGAAGATGAAAATAGTTTCCGCCGGCTAAAGTTTTTTGAAAAACGAAGGATTGTCTGTAGAGCAATTAATGTGTCGAATAAGCGTGTTAAAAGTCTTACTGGATTATAAGAGTAGAGGATGGAAGAGCAATAGAGAAAGAGATCACATTTAAAATGACTTTTCTGTAGTAGCCAGGTTTGAAAAAAAACGAGTGTGCTGTAGAACACATCACTGAAATAAAACTTCTTGAGCTCCATCTATATGTATGTATATTGAAAGAAGAAGAAGATGTGCGCGCGCACTTCTCCGTTCGCATCATCCGATCATACTTCGTCTACTCGTCTCGCATTTGCCAGCTTACTCCCCAAGCGTGTGTAAATAGGTTTTTGAGGTTAAAATGGCGGTTATAACTCACTTGAGATTAGAGATGGTGCATGTGCTCATTCCCTTGATGTAGTTGTCGGTGAAGGTGAGCTTGAGGCCGGCGTCGTCGTTCGCCATGCGCTTGATGAACATGGGCTCGAGCGGCTCGATGCCCATCTCGGGCCGGCCCTGCACGAAGTTCGGCAGCGCCGCGTTCGCCGCCTTCAGGATGCACGGAGAGTCGTCGATCGGACACGGCTTGATGAACGGGACTGGAACAATAATAATTGATTATGTGCCTTTTGCTTGGAAATATTGCAGTTACGTCCTGATATTATCTTATATTATTATGTATTGTAACCGATGTAGGTAAATAAATAAATTAATGAGCTCGAAGGTGGCGAATGAATTTATTACGTTTTATTCATTAACTATTTCGACTATTTCGAGTGCCTCTGATAATAGGGATAGTTCTGATTTGCAACCCAATTATCTCTCCTATCTTGCGCTAGACCATAAATTGCCACAATATTATTATTAAATCGCCATGAGGAGTTGAAGTTATGGTAGATAAGACAAAAGATAAACACTAATAGAAAAAAAGAACTCATTACAGAAGAAGAAGTATTAAACAGCATCACAATATTTTATGGAACTAGATCTTTCGACCGTGTTAATCTTATTACATAATAGTAGAATATCAGGCTTTATCAAGGATTCCTTCAAAGTGACTCACTAAACTTCTAAGTCAAGGTCTGGTCGGGGTGAAACAAATAAAACAAACTGTGCCAGTGTATGTATTATAGTACGGGTTCCGTAGAACATTTTTTTTATTACTATCAAGCTATTTTTTTGTGAGTCAACAAAACTTGGTTGACTAGGAACCCTAAAACGGAACCCTAACCAGCAGATTTTTTGTATATTGGTAGGTTAATAGTTACATAATTTAATAGTAACATATAAATAGAACAGTCCATATTTTATGACCATCAAATCAAAGTATGAAATCCTTTCTATCTCTGTTAGCTACCACTTTCAAGATTTTTCGCAAATAAAATTGTTGTTCGTCTTATCAAAATGAAGCTACTCACAAAATATAACTTGATAGTAATAAAAAATAAATTGTTCTACGGAACCCGGACTGTTATATTTCTCTATGAAATGTACTTTGCAACCAACTTGCAACCTAGACATAAAACTAAATAAACCACAGCTAATAAAGTATGTTTTATTATTTTTGTGACAAATGTTCACGTTTTTCAAGTTTTCGGCACAAACAAGGATATACTTTTTATCCTTAAATGCAAGGTTCTAGTTAAAAATCGCAAACAGGTCGATCTAAAATATGACTTAATTTTGGTCGTAGGGTTCTTTCTCGTCAAGTTTTACTTTGCTGCTTTTGGATAGAAATCTTTATTTACTTAACCATGATTAATATATAAGGCTAAGTATAAAGGACATCGCTCTGAATATTTCAAAAGTCGTAGAGGTCAAAAACCATACTATTCGAGTAGTTTTCTAGGTCATCGTCTTTGTCAATTTATACTATTATATACTAGACTATTGATTGTGTTACAGAATATCTAAATCATTGATAGAGCTTAGAAACAAAGCAAAAATAATATTTGTTAGGCCAGTAACGATAATAATACATAATATAGATACTAGGACTTAATTTTGTACTGGACACCATTTTAATATAAGGTAGAATATAAGATTCAATTGTCCATACATTATAAATGTCCATACATACTTAATATTACAAATGCGAAAGTGTGTCTGTCTGTTACCTCTTCACGTCCAAACCGCTGAACCGATTTTGCTGAAATTTGACATGGAGATACTTTGAAAAGAACATAGTACATATTCTTTTAATCCTGAAAGCATATTTTACGATTCCCGCACGTTAAACGAATTTTCGCGCAGTCAAGTCGCGGGCGTCATCCAGTAGAGAAATAAAGCTAAATATTATGTGTGCAGCAAATAACTGGCTTATACTATTTTTATTACTAAAAGAATATTTGTTTTTTTTTTTAACTTTTGACCTTAACAGTAAATAGCTAGCTTTGGAACCATTTCTCTGCATATTACCAAATATAAGGATATGCTCGACTCCAAATACGTGTCCTTAAGAGCCCGGGCTACCCTCGAAATTCCCATACATACGTAATACCAAAATCATTTTCTCATACGAAAATATTTAACATGTTCGAGTTATTTTTCAGCTTAAAATAGTAATTACCTAGGTTCCTGTACAAAAATAAACTTCAAAATATTTAAACACTGAAAAAAAAATTTTTGTATATAAATTTTTTTACTAAATTTACTACTAAATATTTAAACACTAAAAAATAGAGTAAAACACTAAAAAATATATAAATAAATAGTAAATTTACTACAAAATATTTAAATACTAAAAAATATTTTTAGAGTAGATATAAATATTTTGTAGTAAATTTACTACTTATTTATATATTTTTTGTGTTTTACTCTATTTTTTAGTGTTTAAATATTTAGTAGTAAATTTAGTAAAAAAAAAGTGTGTCAGCTCCGACGCACGACTGGAGTTTACTCCTTAAGGCGACGCCTTGATAATTTGGCTGTAGCGATGCCGATTTTTCTCAGCAATGACTAAAGCTAAGAAACTAAAGTTCATTGTCAGTATTCATCATGTCTTTGTCTTTGAATTGCCCATAGCATAACACGATTGGACAACTTTTATAACACAGAATTATCAATCGAAAAGACCTCTGTAAAAAAAGGGATTCCTATTTTTTCAACAGAGGAGAGTGATTTAAGGTTCCAAAATTTGTACATAAATTGGTTGAAGCATACACTTTAATATGTGCATAGCTTATATGAAATGTATTTATGGTTTTTAAATTACGCGACAAAAACCATTTTATCGCTTACGCCCTTTCCATTTTTTGCTGTTCCATTGCTTGTTTTCTATGAGAGGCCGGCCCGGCCGCTCATAGAAAACAAGCAATCTAAAACATATCCAACATGGTTTCTTACTTTAACGCGGCGTCACCTTAAGTACGAGTATCTAACCATACGCAAAAAGAGTTTATTCAACTGAAAAAAGACTAATATAATATGAAATCATATGTACCGGCAATATTATCTACACCCCTTTCTGCCATAGTTATTTCAAAATATTTTATTCTCAATTCTAAGGCCAGAATCGAATAGAGGAGAAAAATCCAGGAAGATCGAGCCGAAGAAACTCATATCCAGAACAAATAGTTGCCGAGTTACAAGCATTCAAACTTTGACATTGACAGCTCCGCAACTGTCAAACGTCGAACAAAAGTGGCCATAACTCAGCTTCCAATAGGCCTAGAGGAACGGGGTTTCTTCTAACATCAAAGGCAACACCTCTGCTACCCCCTCCCTGAATTTGAAATAATTATATTATTATGTTATTTTATATAATATTATAATATAATTATATAAGCTTATATATAAAATTCTCGTGTCACAATGTTAGTCCACGAACTCTTCCGAACTGGCTTTACTGATTTTTACCAAATTTGATATGCATATTCAGTAGGTCTGAGAATCGGCTACTGGGTACTTTATATATTGATAAGTGCATTTGTTGAATAAATAATAGTAAATTATTACAACCTGAGACTGACGGCGACCATTGTTTGTGCGACGGGATAGCGATCGACGTTGCCATGGCGACATACTTATTAAGTCACTTCAATAAAACAATACTTTAATATGGCAAAGAAACGTTTGCCGAGACAGCTAGTATAATTATATTATTATTATTATTATGATAATTATATAATTATATTATATCATATTATATAATTATATTATATTATATAATTATATTATTTTATATAATATTATATACCGATAGGTATATTACCTTTATGGTCTTAATACACTCACAGCCAAATTAGAAAGTTTCCGTCGTCCAAAAACGTGACACATTTTCGTTACTTGTTAGTAGGTTTTACCCCTCGGATTTTTCTCATACCGGGCGCCCTATATATGAAAATCGATTCTTAAGGAGTAAACTTCAAAAAATTTATACACAAAAAAATTTTTTTTAGTGTTTAAATATTTTGAAGTTAATTTTTGTACAGGAACCTAGGTAATTACTATTTTAAGCTGAAAAATAACTCAAACATGTTAAATATTTTCGTATGAGAAAATGATTTTGGTATTACGTATGTATGAGAATTTCGAGGGTAGCCCGGCCCCTTAATCTTTAATGACATCCGTGACCCGCGTTACCAATGTTAAGGTTAACTTTAGGAGTAATTATATTTTATTGTTTATGTGAAATTGTGTATTTTCTGAGGAACATACACACAAGGCTGAGGGCTGCTTCATACGCATGAGGATAATATGTGACAGGAGGTCGAATATGACACATGACCTTAAAGACTTAGTCCCATTTTCACCAACGTCTGTTAGTGTTAACAGCTTGTTAAAATATAATGTCTTCCCTTTCATTCATATGCAAAACGAAAGAGCTAACGTGATACTAATTCCAGCATTAACAATCTTTAATGAAATCGGGCCTTAGGTCATAAAAGTTATAATTTAAGAGTATTTTCGTGAACATAAAAAATACTCAAAATATTTATAATGCGTATTCTTTAATGCTGCCCAGAAGACAACTTTTAAGTTAAATTCCTGAGACTTAAAGTATCATACTATTGAATTTCAGAAAATTCTATTCAGTGGTTTGGGCGGGAAGAGGTAACAGAAAGTCAGAATTTCGCATTCATAATATTAAAATCGATTAAAGATATAAATAATTATTTCTATAAACTTCTGAACCATGGTCCGTGACATTATCTTATATGTATTTAATTAGAAATAGCAATTATTATATTTAAGACCGGGCTGCCAAAAATATCAAACCACGCTAACCCCACCTACACACCCCGCTATCCTCCAATCGTGATATCGTGCCTGCGCTACAGCTAATAGTGAACAATATCGCGTAACAACGGTTCCCGCATTATAGCACGAAAGTAAAGGTCGTAAGTCCCAAAAATATTCTGATGATTACTTAAAAATTAAATACAATACTAATATTTCCTTTAGCCTTTATTTTATAAAATGTGTGATTGTAGTAGTGCAAGTAGTATTTAATGATAGTAACTCAATAAGTGTAACAGATATTTGTCGAAAAGCCCATAAATACATATTCATAATATCGAAAAATATAACTGTGTAGTCAAAATAAGTGAATCGTGTTTTCCGTTAGGCTAATAGCAGATAAAAGTACAATGATTTAGTAAATCTCAATTTCAAGTCAATCGTCTTCCGGAATCGTAATACTTATTATGAAATACAGTGAAATTTGGCAGTCCGCTCTTAAAAGCGTCTGATTCGAGAGATGAAAAGCATATTTTATAGTTACAATTTACGTTATTGTAATATAATATATTGTTTTCTTGTTATTTATATTACAGTGCATTTAATTGATATTATTTTCTGCAGTAATTTTTGATTTACATTAAGATAATGAAATATATTATTTTATTATATTTTTTCACGTTAAAAGCAATTAACAATTTCCCTTTGAAATATTCTTATAAATATTAAATAAGTATATTTAGCAACGCGGCCTTGTGGAGGTTTACGCTTTACAATTTACATCTATACATATACATATTATATTATAATAAAACTGTAAAAATGAAGATTTTGTACATTAAAGATATTCAAAAAATAATAAGCGGAGGGTGTCACTACATCGCTATAGAAGCCAAAAATGTGGTCAGTTTTTTTGTCTGTCTGTCTGTCTGTCTGTCTGTCTGTATGTGTTTGTTCCACTATCACACGAAAACTACTGATCAGATTTGAATGCGGTTTTCGCAGATATATTTCTCTTCTTCCAACTTAACATCTGGTGTATACAAATTTTTCTCCCCACCCCTCTAAAGGGACGAAAGAGGGGGCCAGATTTTATATAAGAGTTGCTTTAACACGAAAACTACTGAACCGATTTGCATACGGTTTTCGCAGATATATTTGCCTTCTTCCAACCCAACATCTGGTGTATAAAAATCAGCCCCCCCCCCCCACCCCTCTTAGGGGACAAAAGAGGGGGTAAGTTTTTGTATCAACTGATGAAGTAGAAATACTATGATGGCAAAACAACGTTTGCCGGGACAGCTAGTAATATAATATAATGTCTATCAGCTGTTTGTAAATAACCTTACACGCGGTCAACATATTGGTGCTAGCTGCCAGTTGCCACTCATCTTCAAAATTAGATTGTTTTTTTTGTCGCCTTATTATGCAATATATTCATAATTACAGTTAATTTTTATTATATTAATAAAACGTTGCGACCGACTATGTCCTCGCAGGAATTCCATTATAAAATCCTATGTGCCCTAATTTATCAAAATCATTTAAACGACTTATCTGAGCAGTAGTACGACGAGCACAAATTCGCATTTATGATATTAGTATGGATAACTATCTGCCGCAGACTCGGCACGATCACATCAGTAAGGAAAAGCCAAAAACCCGGCGACACAAAATATATCTATATTATAGTTACAACTGACAAAGGGCCGATAATACGAAACCATTTACATTTCACTCATTGAAACAGATGTTTAGGCAGTATTAGAAATAACATGTGGTTAATACATATACTGTCATATTAATACAATATGACAGTCTATGTATATATTAACCACATAATATACTGTTGTATTTGAAACATGAGACGTGAGAATAATCTTTGAGTGAAAATATTCGCAAAAGACTTTAACGCGCTCGCTTCTCGTACACTGCCGCGGGTGTTGTCACAAAAAGCATTTTTTATTATGTAGTTTTTAATATTATAAAAAGTTCTATTAGTCTTTATAACTTTTTTTGTGTGCTGAAGGCAGGTCAAGTAGCCCTGATGTCACTGCAGCCCTTGAGGATCTATTGCGTCACCTTCGCATTAGAGTACCGTCCCGTCCCCAACCCAATGCTACTCATAAATTGAACGATGTGGTTGGGCTTGGTGCCACGAATATCCTCTATGGATGAGTATTCGTAGCAACCAAGGTGACGTTTCTGCTCTGTAGTAGAGCAGGACAGTCGAGGAGAAGGTGTATAGGTGTTTCATCCTCCTCCTCGCAGAATGTCTATACAACTAACATAAATACTAATGAAGTGGTAAGTAGTAAATAGTTAGACGTTCGTATATAACGTAGGAAACAATTTTTTTTAATTGATTTAACCGCGCTTTCATCTAAAATTTAGATGAGAACGCGGTTTAATCGATTTAAAAAAAAATACGAAGAGATTTATATTTTAACGGTCTTACCACAAAAGATTAAACATCTGTTGAACAGTTGTTTTGAGATCATTTTGTACTGATTTTTTCTCTAATCAACTGTTCAACAGGTGTTTAAAAATCAAAAGATTTAAAGACAAATACTTTTGCATTATAGTTTGTACGTGAGCAATTACATGATACTTATTGACATTCATCAATAATAACTGACTAATTGATGCCTGAGGTCGACTTGATCCTTATACGACAATTATACACAAGTACATAGCTACCAGGTATGTAGATGGCAGGTAAATAGGAAGCGACGAAGATTCTAGACCTCAACATTGTAGGCTAGATAATAGATTAATGCAATAATATTTAATTAGAGTGTTATTAATATTAATTTGAGTAATTTAAATGTTTGTTTGCTCACTTTGTATAAAAGGAGCAGTCGTATACAAGTATACTGTATACAGGATGTTACAAAACTAAGTGTTAATAATTTTAGGGCGTGTATGGGTCCCCTGAAGGTATAGAGCTCGCTGTGAAAGTAGCAGCGCAAAAATATATAAAAACCGGCCAAGTGTGAGTTGGACTCGCCCATGAAGGGTTCCGCAGCAGTAATAAGGTTTATTTCTATAAAATTGAAAGGTTTTTGATTTATTTTTATATTTTAGTTAATTTAATGAAAGTTAAATTAAGGTTTACCATTTATGACGTATAAAAAAACTACTTGTTAGATCTCGTTCAAACCAATTCTCGTTGGTAGTTTTTATAATAATGTACATCATATATTTTTTTCAGAATTATCATGCTCCTACTTTAAAAGTTAGAGGGGGGGACACACATTTTACCACTTTGGAAGAGTCTCTCTCGCAAACTATTCAGATTACAAAAAAAATATATTTGAAACCTCAATATGATTTTTGAAGACCTATCCATAGATACCCTATACGCATAGGTTAGACGAAAAATTTTTTTTTTGTTTCAGTTGTACCTATGGGGATCCCTAAAATTTTTAATAACTTTTCCATTTTTGTATCAAAATCTTAATGCGGTTCATAGACTACATCTACTCACCAAGTTTCAATAGTATAGCTCTTATAGTTTCGGAGAAAAGTGGCTGTGACATACAGACAGACAGACAGACATATAGACAGACATGACGAATCTATAAGGGTTCCGTTTTTTGCCATTTTGGCTACGGAACCCTAAAAATGAACTCTATACCTATGTATAGGTGAGTGGGGACCCATACGACATACAGACCCTAAACTCTAAAGTATAATATTATACACTTAGTTTTGTTATGCTCTGTATCTAAATGATATGACTTGTTTCTTTGTTGGCGAAGCTTTGAAACGATTGTACCGATTTTGATACTACTTTAGAGAGTAGCCGTGCCTACTTTGTTGAGCAATTAAACTTTAAAAAGTTTGCTTGTGACGACAAAACAGAGCCTATAATAATATGTATGTAATGGGAACAATGTATATTCTAATGCTGCAAAAAATATTTAAATCGGTCTAGTAAACATGCGTAATACGTTTTATTGAAAAAAAAAATTGTTAGCTCTTTTCATTTTATATATTTATATTTTTAATGTCCCATTTTTAATCGTTATATTATGGATACACCTTGTAAATATATAAAATATAATATTTTATAATGCCGACAAGGACAGGAGCTGTTTACAAATATATTGTCTTCTAGATTTTTCAATACACTGTTGTTGATTATCGAAAAGGTCGCGAGGTCTGAAGATTAAAAAAATATTTTTTGCTAGAAAATTAAATTCAACAAAAACACGGCAATTGTATATTATGCTATGCATGTAAATGTAAATGTATTTACAAGATGTTATACACAATTTTGACAATTGTCATAATATAATTATTATAATAAGTATGTAAATTGTAAGTATAAATAAAATAAATTGGAATAAATTTTACACGAATGTAAATTAATTAAAATAATACTTTGATAATGAGTTACATTTTAGTTTATCTTAGTAACCATTTAGTACTCTGAGGTTTTGTTCCAGATTCCAGAAGGTTATCAGTTTAAAAAATTGCAAAGTTTAGATTAACTGAAGTTTAGTTTCTTATCTACCTATTTAGATAAAGATCAAATATCTTTAAAATTATTTTATATTGCTGAAGCCTCTTTATTTATCTACTCTCCAAAAGTTAGCCACTTGTTATAAGATTTACAAAAATAATACACAAATCCTAATATTAGCTTTGGTAGTAAAAAAATGAAAGCTGAAATTTTAATCCTAACTTTAGGTACTAACTAGCATCTACATAATCCTAGCTTAATAAACATGATTTTTAAAACCGATTAGCAAAAAAGAGACACTTAGTTTCATATATTTTATTGTTTTTTACATATATTTTAATTCTTGACATGTCCAAATTTTGTATATATGCGAATAATGGAATAAACACTTTTGACTATTGACTATGATTGTTGACTATAGAGTTTATATTATACTTATGAACAACTGTTAATATTTTTGTATCTTTTTTAAATTTTGGCAAACGAGAACTGTTCTTTAATTACAAGTACATAAAAAGACTATGTCAAATATATATTTTAAGAATAAACTAAATCACAAGTGACTTCACTCTACATCCTCTACCTATATATCTTTAAACGAGCAATTCTTGTATATATATATATATATATATATATATATATTAGTATATAGGAGGTTTCGGGGGCGATAAATCGATCTAGCTAGGAATCATTAATCATTTTCATAAAATGTCATTTTATGTGAGTTTTTTTAATTTTTTGAATAGCGAGCGAAGCTCGGTCATATAGCTAGTTATTATTATTTACCGCCCAAAGTTTGCTGCCGGAAAAAGGTCCCCCCTTTTTCTTCCACTGAATGAAAGAGGGACGACCTTCACTTCTCTTCCTCAATAAAAACTGTTTTTTTACTAAAGTATATTATTTATTTATTACTATTAGTAACAGCCCAAAGTGTCCCACTGCTGGGCAAAGGCCTCCTTTTTTCTTCCACCGAAGAAAATATTTCAAGGATAGAGGACCTTCCATTCCTTTCCTTTAATAAAATATTTAAAAAGTGATGGCAATTCCAACCCCACAATGAAAAGTCACTCACCACTCGCCAGCGCCCCGGACACACAACACACGGCTAGCAGCGCGTTCAGCAACATGTTCACACAACAGTCTGTCACTCGGTTCTGACTACACCGACGACGGCTGCACTATATATCATGTTGCCTCGCCGACCTGTATACATTATACATCGACATAGTATGCGCTATGTTAGGCCGTGCTCACACCAAAACCACTGTGAGCCGCCGAATGTGAGCAGGCACACTGTGAGTCCCAGTGTGAACGTGATATACGGTATCGAATGTCCGCGCCTACGCCTAGCCGCTAGCGTAATAGCGTATTGTCGATTAGGTGTGAACGAAAAGTGAATATGCGTAACGTTCGCTCACATTCAGCGGCTCACAGTCGGTTTGGTGTGAACACAGCCTTAATGTACTATTTTATAATGGACTAGACGACGTCCGCAACTCTGTTGTGCCAAAATTCGTTTATCGCGCGAGAACAGTAAATTTTACCGGGATGAAATGTGTCATAATATGTCCTTTCGTAACACTTAAAAAATATCCATACTACGGAGCTTTTTTTAAATATCTATGGACGCTTCACACCACGTCAGTCTTGCCCCGTGCTAAGTACCTGAAGGACTTGTGTTACAAGTACCAGACAACGGAAATATATTTAATACTTTTATACTATACATATATTTAATATTTTTATTATATGATACACATTAGACCATTACACATATTTAATACACATCCATGATCCAGGAACTTTGAAAACTTTTTGTTCCGTCGGCGGGATTCGAACCCGCGACCTCCGGCTTGAGCTACCAACTTACAGCCCACAGAGGTCGTCAATGAGCTTTGTATTAGCTCCGTGATCCATACCGAATTATAGCTTCGCGTGAACCGCCGCGCCGCACTTATACATTATGTTACGATGCCTCGACGCCAATCTGTACCGTCATAGTATGTTTAGGCTGGTGCGCTACGTTAAGAGCATACGCTAACACTGTTTTTCCATACAAACGTATTGCACAATTTACTCCCTGGGCAATGCGTCTAGACAAATGATTTTTTATGCAATATTGGGATCTGTTAAAATTATGCCTCTACGTTTGATTTTTTTTTTAATTTACTAATATATAAAAAAATATGATCATTCGAAACTCGCCAAAAACGAATGTCACGTACCCCGCCAATCAACCGACCATATATAAATTGGAAAGATGTTGACGATAAAATAAAAACATAGAGGCATAGACTCATTCTTCCTGAAGATATTAAAAAAAATATAATTAGATAGGCTCTATTTAGAAGGAGGAATCAGAGGAATACGTAACCTCGATTTACTGTATCTGTCTCTGTCACAATACACGTGCCGGCGCAGGGTGAAGCGGGATGGCAATAGTTTCTTCGTTTAAATTTTACTGTACCCGCGTAATTCCCTTTTAACTCGCCTCACTTAGATGCCCCGTTTTGGCTATATTTTAGGTTTATTTTTAGGGTTCCGTACCCAAAAGGTAAAAACGGGACCCTACGGGACGGGGCTCCCATACAACAAACCTGATTTTTTGACCTTTTTTGGTCTATATTAATAATGGCAACAGGTAGGTACTTAACTTTTTCAGAAAATCCTTAGTTATATGTGTACTTTAATATTTAACAATAATTTTAAATTAAAATAAAAAATTAAGTGGGGATCCCATACAAAAAACACAATTTTTGGCCTAATTTTGCTTTATAATGGTACGGAACCCTTCGTGCGCGAGTCCGACTCGCACTTTGCCGATTATTTTGTTTCTTATTTATCGATGACACAAAATAAACAAAAAAGTTTTGGGAAACCCTGAGTAGTAGAGTGAGGTTGCGAATGATGATGATGAAGGATCTACAATGTCACAGGCACGCAAATGCATCGTATGTCATATTAGATTTATAACATCCCTCAGGTCTCCTTGAGGTTAAAAATTAAATAAGTATAGGGGTAATAGGTGGAGAATAAATAGCAGAATGTAAATTAAAAGTATAAAAGTTGATAGGACGATAAAGAAACGATTTCTGAAATGTAGAGAATGCTATTTTGTTGAAATAATCGACTACAGCTGGTACGAGTACATTTGCGAGTGAATAATAAGTAGGTAGGTTATTATAAGTATTTTAGGTCTATTCAGCACTCCTTGTAATAATTTACTTGTGTTTTTCTATATATTTAAAACAAAAGTGTAAAAGAATAAGTCAGTTATTATAATAATCGCTTACAATGATACATAATAAATTATGCGAGGACATTATAAATACAATATTCAAACAAATATCAGTGCATCGGTTTCCTACTTCCTGCTAGATTTTGATATATTTAGTCATTTAGTATTCTACATAATGAGGAAATGGATCCTAGGAAAGATCAACAAAAGACAATGTTAGGAGACATTATACAAAATTAATAAAACTCCGGAAGTCAAACTTCCACAAGTCCTCTGCAAACTGAAATGCTAGGTGCTAAATTCCAAGTGGCTCGAAGTAATTTTAACTTATTATAGACTTGATTTCAAGTTTAATATTGCTATTTGCTAGTCTAGAATTAGGGCGGCTCCCGCACACGGGCCACCGGCCACAACCACAAGACGCCGCTACCGGCATATTTCCAGTAGTTCCCATACTCTCTCGCCGCTACCGGCATATTTCCAGTAGTTCTTATAGTTCTCATACTCTGTTGACGCCGCCGGTGGCCGCCACGCGCTACAACGATTCACTTTACGACCAATAGACTAGCTTAAAACAGCATTTGTGGCTGTCGCGTGTGGTCCGTGTGCGGCGACACGTAGAACTAATGTGGTGTAGTTAGGGCATCGAGACCGGGTTTTCCCGAAACCCGAAAACCCGGGAAAACCCGGGTTTTGGGGATCAAGTAAAACCCGAGTTTCAAAAATGGAACCCGGGTTTTTCGAGCTTTTCGGGTTTTTCGTTTTTTTGATATTTATTAAAGGCCAGACCTGATAAAAGGTATTTATAACAAACCAACATACAAATTATATTGTATAGGTCTAATTATTTATATTGGTCATAATTAACAAAATATAATATTTTAAAGGAAAAGTTTCGCTTTAAGAGCATTAAAGACTAATTGCCATAAAAATATTTATTAGTAATAATTAATAAATAATAATACATATTTTAAAAATCCTACCAAGACTATTCAATGTAAAAAAGCCAAGTCTCTTCAAACAATCTATCCTTCGCAAAAAGTTTTCAAATTTCATAGAAGCCAAGTCTCGTTAAACTTATTTTATAGTTTTCAATCAACATTCAGTGATTGACTACAGTTTAGTTTATTATGTGATCAAAGGTTTACAAAATAAAGTGTGGACAGCTTCAAAGAGTCCTAACTTCTAAGTCTGCTGAAAGTACCGTAGACTTTTGATGATGGGCAAGTCAGCCACTAGGTGACAAAACGTTGAAACTTGTATGGACAGTTGCTGATAAAATACACCCATCAACAAAGTCTTCGGGATATTTGTATTTTTGAAATATCTAAAAACCTGTCAGGAATTTTTGAAGAGCCCTTAAGCCTAATTCAAGTTAAATTTGTAGTAATTAATCAATAATAATATGTAATAAGATGTATTATTATGTTTTATTTGTGTTTGAAACTAATAACTATACTATAAAGGGTAAAGATATCTCACAAAACTAGGGGGATAAACTGGAGGCCCTCGTAGCCCAGGGGTCCCGTATAATTGATGCGGCAGATACGGAGCTACGCCTCTGGTGAGTGAGTCTCGTGGCGGCTGCGTCACGGGCATACGGTATTGATAGATTGTAAAGGTTTCGATTAATTTAAAAAATCGATTTTTTTAAAATCGATTTTCATATAAAATGGGTTAAAATTTAATCGATTGTAAGGGTTTCGATTAATTAAAAAAATCGATTTTTTAATAATCGATTTTCATAAAAAATGGGTTAAAAAATGCAAAATGGGTTAATAATCGAGTTTTCACTTCTGCCGGCACTCCCGAAGTGCAACCCGTCTTTTTTTAAATAATTGTTTCTAATAAGTCGCCACTGTCATTGCCATAACAATAAAACTATTGTACATATTATGCTAATCTTATAAACATGATCAATATTTATTAGCAAGTATACTTATAAGTAATTAGGTGATAAGAATCTAGGCCGGGCATGGGCGTACCGAGGGGGGGGGGGGGGGCAGCTGCTGCTGGAAGGTAAAGTAAACGTCAATTTTCCTGGAAAGTAAGAATTCAAAACGTGTTACTCTGCGTAAAATGAAGTGTTGGAAACAAAATATCTTTTAAGGCCAGGCCAGTTCGAATATACTGATTTTTAAGCTTCCAGTCTGAGAAATTATGTGGAATTCTCTTACACAAAAATTTATGTAGACTCAAAAAGGAACAAAGTAAAAAAATAACTGAACATAATATTGAAAAATTATTTCTAAGGAAATAAGTAAGAACCGAATAGTTTTTTAATAAATGATTCGGTCTAAAATTAAATGATTTCAAGAGTCATTAAAAATAGTAAAGTGAGTTCCGAAAGCAAGGTGAGTGGTGACACCTAAATCCTCCCAATACTCATAAAATGTCGAAAGTGTACGTTTTGAACCTTTCGTGGCAGTTAGCCTTATAATTTACTTGATTTTCAAACAAACCCGCAACGCAAAAAGGTTGTCGAACCACCAAAAATATTTGACTAACTCAAATATTTGTAAGCGCTAAACTGCAGGAATCTAAGTTAAATATTTAATTCGTCGTTCTCGGGCCAGTTCAGCTCAAATATATTAGCTTGTCGTTAAGGGGAAGACAGCTGCCAATTCGACATCTTTGTGCAGTTTTCTAGACGTATGTATTTCATTGACTGGCACAAAAAAATATATGTGATGTTTTGATTATATTTGGAAAAGCTTGTCGGATTTAAATAATAAAATAATGTACTCCTACTGGATGAAAAAAAATACCAAAGTCACATCTTTCAGGAACTTTAAACAGTTCTAACTAAAGTAATAATATAATCCATGCTTTAAAAATTTGTTTATTTGATACCTTTTACAAAAATCCAAAGATTGCCGGATTTAATTTTTGGTTCTGACATCTAGATTTCCCATAATATTTATTTTTTCCTCTAACAAACGAAAAATGTATCCATGCTACCGAGTGAACACTTCACGTCTCTGTCTCTCTGGCATGAAAATCGACACAGGTGCGAGAGTGATGCGAGATCAAGGTCATTGGCAGTTGTCAGCGTCTTAATTTTATTTGTTATTGCCCATATTGGCAGCAAAAATGTAATTTTGCGGTTGTCGTCATAATATTGAAGATCAAGTATAATATGCTCATTTACGGAAGTTTCCATATAAATTTTGAGGAGTTCCCTCGATTACTTATGGATCCCTTTATCAGGTCACCACTTTTGTGAATATAGAAATATGAATAGAAATCGTTTATTTGCTTAAAATAAGGTACAATATTATGATGTGTAGTACACAATTGGGATGATACCCTATACACCAAAAGAAAAATTTTGAAAATCGGTTCCGAAACGAAGTAATCGTTGAATATAAAAAAAACTTACATACCACCTCCCCCATTTTGAAAGTCGGTTAAAATTGTAGCCTATAGGCCTGTATTCACTTTGATTAGTGCAAGTGCAAGTGACTAGTAATTGAGGCAGTGGAGTGCAGGTGTGTAGTGCAAGTAGTATCCAATTCTTGTTTAGTGGCTCTTTAGTAATTTAATTTAGTAAATTCAGTAGTAGCTGTCAACACGAGCGTCCAAGTTTCAAAAATAAAACTGCCATTTTGACATGTCCTTCATTTTTAATATTGGTTTTATTAAAAACTATTTGACCATGAAGTATTTTTATATATCCTTTCCTAGGAGTCAAAGTATCTCCATGCCATTTTTCTGCAAAATCGGTTCTGACTTCGGAGGTATAAACGTGAAGAGGTAACAGACAGACAGACACACATTCGCATTTATAATATTATTAGTATATTAGTAAGTAATAAGTATGGATTAGTATGGAAGTAATTGAAAGGGTGTCCTTTTGTACTTTTAATAGGTATATATAATAATGATATACTATATCTATGGACGCTTCACACGGCACACCACGTCAGTCTGGCCCATAAAGTTAATATACCTAGCGGAATAATAGTAACAATCTCAAACTGTCAAACGAAACCAAAATTGGTTTTCATCTGTCACGCACTTGCACTCGCAAAAAATAGAACACGCTTTTAATGACGTCACTACGCAGCCGACTAGTCACTTGCACTAATCAGTCGCTGTCCACACTTACTTTCTACTAATCACTCATCACCTGCACTTAATCACTAATCAAAGTGAATACAGAACTAATCACGTTACTACGCAGCCGACTAGTCACTTGCACTAATCAGTCGCTGTCCACACTTACTTTCTACTAATCACTCATCACCTGTACTAGTCACCTGCACTTAATCACTAATCAAAGTGAATACAGAACTAATCACGTTACTACGCAGCCGGCTAATCACTTGCACTAAACAGTCGCTGTCCACACTTACTTTTTCCTAATAACTAATCACCTGCCCTAATCACTTGCACTTATTACTAATGAAAGTGAATACGGGCCTTTAGTGTTGTTCTGATGTATAAGCTATATTATTGTAAAGTTTTATAAAAATCCATTCAGTAGTTTTTGCGTGAAAGAGTAACAAACATCCATACATACATCCACACATACAAACTTTCGCCTTTATAATATTAGTAGGATTAATCATTAATGAAGTAATTGACGCTTATTTTGAATATGTTGTACAATATGACGCGTTTCTCAGAACTCGAACCTGTAGCCCGTCAGCCACCGCGACCGTCGAGACACAACATGTGACGTCATCGGTCATAGTGTCACGACACAAACCTGTGATACTAATATGATGTTATAATTGATTTATGATTATTAATTTCATATCGCGATAAAATTATATAAGTTATAGTAGGTAAATACTTACCTGTAGAATCGGTTATAATCTGTACTAATAATATTATAAAGCGGAAGAGTTTATTTGTTTGTTTGAACGCGCTAATCTAAGGAACTAATGGTCCAATTAAAAAAAAAAAACCAGTGTTAAATAGCCCATTTATCAAGAAAGGCTATAGGCTTATTTTATCACGCTAGGACTGATAGGAGCGAAGAAATAGATGAAAATGTGGAAAAAACGGGGGGAAATTATTTGAAAGGGCTTATTTGAACGGGCTAATCTCAGGAACTACTGGTCCGATGTAGAAAATAATTTCAGTGTTAGATAGCCCATTTATCGAAAAAGGCTATAGGCTATATTTTATCACCCTAAGACTAATACTAGCGTAGAATTAGAGCAAAATATGGAAAAATGGGGGAAATTATTTGAAAGGGCTTATCTCACGAACTACCGGAGCAATTTTTCTGTTATTTGACACAGATAAGAAGTAGAGCACGTGAAGGAGCATAGACTATTTTTTGTGGACTAATTTGTCTGAGAAATATCTAATTTACGCGGGCGAAGCCACGCGGAACATCTAGTTATAAATATTATTAAATTTTTTACAAATAAGATAATGTCAGGTAAGTATATAATTTTGTAGAATTTCACAAATTAATAGCTAAACACATTATATGACATTAAAAATAATAAATATGTGAATTATAATTTTGTTTCAATTTTAAGATACTTCATTTAATTTTTGACGTGATAACGTCTTATAATTCGATATGGGGTGCGCGCCCGAAAAACATGACAGTTCATGCGGCGTTACCTCGCTCTGAGGCGTTCCATTTACACTCTCAAGTCTTTCAACAACCGTAAGGCCCACCTGGGCCGCGCTCTTCGTTTCGATTATATTACGTAATATTTCGATGACTTTAGAGAATACTTTTGTATGAAGAAGTTTGGTTAGTTATGACCTTTGATACATTGACCACACTCTGAATGAAAAATAAATAAACGATCTGTGAGCTATTAGTATTATTTCGGCTATTCAAAATTGTGCTCTATTTCCTACGTGTCAAGGTATGACTTGTGCTTTGTTCGAAGATTTTACTGGATTTCACGAATGTATGTAGCGTTTTGTACTGCGAATAGTTTATTTTACTCATTATAAATATTTTTTAGACAATCATTTGAAAAATAACTTTAGGTTACACTCGAAAAAGTTTGTTTCTATTTATAGAGATTCGGAAGCGAGGGTTAAGGGGTTAAGGATAGTTGAACGTGACAACGTCATACGTTGTCACGTTCAACTATCGTCAGTAAACCGACTTTACAGACAACCGATTTTTTTTATTATCATCAAGATTTTAAGGACCGCAGACGATAAAAATATTATATGTTATGAATTTATTTCTTAATTATTTTATTTCTTTTTTCAACTTATACTTTCATTAAGTACTTACTAACGTTGAGAAATTAATAATGGTTTGTAAAATAAAAGTTATACTGAGAGCGAACCGCGTACGCGTTTATGTCTTTTGCTGTAGTCTATAATATACGTAGGTCACACTATAAGTTTTGCGTAACTTAAAAAACCGACATGTTATAACCAAAATATTATGTTTATTGCTGTTCAAAATACCCCCTTTACATTCTAAACATTATTTTATGTTATCGAACCATTTTTTTAAACAGGAGGATCACAGATCTGATGGCATGTTTTCTACGCGCTGATTGAACGCTATCACTGCCTCTTCGGAGGTGATAAAAGTGAAACCTCTCATTAAATCTTTAATTTTGGGGAAAATACAGAAATCACAAGGTGCTAGGTCAGGGCCAAACGCAGGATGGGTGACTTTTTCGGAAGCTAAAAATGACTTTGTTTCGTTGACCGTGTGTGAAAAGGCGTAGTGATGATGTAGGAGAATGCGGCTTCTTGGTCGTCTTTCGCGAACCTTTTCTAATATCCTGGGTAAACAAATGATGTAATACCACTCAGCATTAACACTCTTTTGATCTCCAAGTGGATTGTACAGATGGGACCCGTAGCTCAGAAAAAAAACGCGATAATTTTCTTACCAACGTTTTCTCTCCTGTCTTTTGTTGGCCTGTTCTATTTTCAAACACCCACTCACCTAGTAGGTATCTTAGACTACGATAAAGCATATTTATTTATTAAACAGTTTACTCCGGATTATGTCACACCAGGCTCACCAAATTTTTTATCGACAAATAGACAATTAGAGAGCCCTATTTCTATGCCGGAATTGATCAACGTCATCACCGGGTACAGATGGCGTTACGTACTCCATGATACGTAATTTTCCTCGTAAGGAGATTTTATTGTGTTTTTTTAATAAATGCCTTTCTTCAGGTGTTGTGCCAGATCAGTGGAGAGATGTACGAGTGATTCCTATACCGAAACCGGGAAGAGATCCGAGCGAAGTCTCTTCTTTTAGACCTATATCTTTAATATCGTGCATATGCAAGATATTACACAACATTATAACCAGGCGCCTCGAATGGTATTGTGAACATAATAATTTGTTTTTAGGAGGTACTGTAGGTTTTCGTCGCACTTACTCGTGTTTAGATAACTTAGTTCGTTTCGTGTCGCAGGTTCAAGCCGGATTCACCACAAAAGAAAAAACTTTGTCGTGTTTTGTCGACATAAACAGTGCATATAATAATGTTAGTATTGTAAAGTTAGTACAGATTTTAGATGAAGATATAGGTGTAGGCGCCTCCTTATGTGATTATCTATGGGAATACCTGCGTGAAAGGCATTTGGAGATAGGAGTTACAGGTGCTAGCTGTTCGGTTGTGAGGTGGACTTGCGATGGTTTAGCGCAAGGTGACCCAATGTCACCCATCTTATTTAATATTACGACGCGTGAAATTTGTAAATGTATAATGAATGTTTATTTGTCACAGTATGCCGATGACTTTGTTCTTTATGTGACTGGTATTAACCTGCGATTTATAACTTTAGCTGTTCAAAGTGCTTTAGATAAGATGGTTAAAATGTTGGAAGAGGTTGGTTTAGATTTATCGCCATTAAAGAGTAAGGTATGTTTATTTTGTCGGGGTAGACATAGGCAGCCCATCAATATAGTAGTGAACGGGGTTAATTTAGAAAATGTTGATATAATAAGATACTTAGGACTTTATTTAGACAGTTCGTTAAGTTGGAAGTTTCATGTAAAACATTTGTGGGAAACGTCTTTAGAAAAAATCAATGTGTTTAAAGTTCTAGCTGGTTCTTCGTGGGGGGTTCATCAGTTACATTTAAGGAATTTATATATAATGCTAATTCGCAGCCGGCTCGATTACGGAAGTTTTTTGTACGACACGAGTGCTAAAGGTGATATTAGCAAGTTAGATCTAATACAGAATCAGGCCATAAGATTGATAGGTGGATTTGTTAAAAGTACTCGTATACATGTTATGGAATCGGAACTGTGTCTTCCTCCGTTATTTTTAAGAAGAAGGTTTTTAGCGGGTAAATTTTATTTGAAATCTAAATTTATTAGAGATGGTGAAACCATCTCGAGTATTTCTAAGTTAGCAGGTCTTTGTTCTGGCCATTCGTACTGGCGAGGTAAAAAGATCCCGTTATTAGTTGAAATACACAGAGAAAATTGTGATACTAATGTATATACTTCCTTAAAACCCGAGATGTTCTCACTATCGACCTGGATGATAAATATAGATATAAAGTCATGTATATGCTTAGGCATAGAAAAATTAGACAGACCCAAGCGTGCCCTCAATTGCTTGTTCATTTTAAGCAATACTGTAACATATATAAATAAGAATTATAAAAATTACTATCAACTTTACACGGATGGCTCGAAGAGTAGTAACGGTGTAGGCGCGTCTTTTTACGATCCGCAGATTAACTTGAAGGCGTATTTTACCTTAAACAGAAAACATTTTATTATGTCAGCTGAATTGCATGCAATTTTCGAAAGTCTCTCGTATATTAAAACTTGTCCTTACAGTAATTATGTGATACTTTGTGATTCTAAAAGCGCTTTGCAACATCTAGCTCGGTGTTCCTCGTCCATACGAGGGCTGCCCATAGCTTACGTTATAATTGACTCGCTTTTGGAATTACAAAGAATCGATGTGAATGTCAAATTTCAGTGGGTGCCTTCGCATATAGGTTTGACCGGGAACGAACAGGCAGATGAATTGGCGCAGCTGGGGGCACACTCGGTATAGTAGTGCATCAACCGCCTTTCTTCACGGACTTATTGCCGTATCTTAAAAATAATTGCCACAGCCTATGGAAAACTCATTTTGATAAAAGATCGATGGAGAAGGGCATTTGGTACAGAACTCTGTGTAATGAGCCACCTAAGATCCCGTGGTTCATTTCTATAAAAGCAGATAGGATTAGGCTAACGACGCTCATGAGACTTCGCTTCGGGCACGTTCCACTCAATGCATTTGGATATATGATGAAAGTTTGCATGTCGCCAGATTGTAGTTTGTGTAAGAAGCGGGAAGATCTTTACCATGCTTTGGTGGAGTGTGCCCGGGTGGAGTCAGAGAGGCGCAGGTTTGAGGCTGAGGCGGGGGTGGCGCTGACACAGCTCGGTTGTGTGAGCACCATTCTCGCTCAGCCGAAAGATCCTGTTTGCTGGGGGCTAGCAAATTTGTATTTAAATTTTATTAAGTGTAGAGCTAATTAGTATCTGTTTGCAAATTGTTAGTAATGAAGTTTATAATTTGGATGTAATTTATGAGGCTGGCATTGTCGGTTTCGACACAAGCCTAATAAATAAAAAAAAAAATTGCTGTTTTTATCGGGTTCAATACAACAAATCCACGTTTCGTCTCCTGTGACAATGTCATAAACAGCATTAGAATGTCCGTGGTCGTGCTTCAGTAGCATATGTGAGCACCATTCAATGCGAGCCTGCTTCTGCTCCGCTGTCAGTTCATGAGGGATCCAACGACAACAAAGTCTCCGAACTCGCAATTATTCGTGTATTTTTTTTTAAATTTGACTCATACCAATCCCCAATAGTCCTCTAATCGTCTTATAGGTAATCCGCGGGTTTTCTTCAATTAGCCGCTTAACAGTAGCCACATTATTTTCGTTAACGGCAGTTGAAGGCCGCCCTTCACGAAATTCGTCATGTAAAGAAACTCGACCTCTTTCAAATTCAGCATACCATCTCCTCACGGTGCTCAAACAAGGTGCTTCTCTCCCAAAAGCATTTTGAAAACGAGCAGCACAGTCTTGTGGAGAGAGAGAACTTTTTAAAATCATAAAAAATCTTCGCTCTAAAATCTTTTCGACTTAATTCCAATTTCGCTGCGTACGTAGAACTTTGGTGTGTGATAAAAAATAATTGACAAATGAGTTCCCGCCAATTTTTTCTATATTGCTAAGAAGGTTGCAACGTTTGAAAAAATATAACATTCAAAACTCAAATAGTTCCAATTAGCTAGAAGTGCAAAACTTTTAGTGTGCCCCATGTAGTTTTAAAGCCTGCGAATAATGAAAACTGTACTTGAAGCAAACTAAAGGGCTTTTTCCACTTTACTAACTTTAGACGACTCAATTGATTCAGACTAAATTTAGTCAAGTGAAATAATACTTATTTAGAAAGTTCTTATTAGTACGCTATAATAAGGATTCTATTTATAGCGTACTAAATCGGAAGAAGTGTGGCTTCTGATTGGTGGATTCAGAGCTTCTAATTAGTCTTCTTTTTAGGATTCTAATTAAGACGTTTAATTTTAGTAAGGTGGAATAAGCTCTTTAATCTTAATTTTTTAGTAGTACTTTCCGCCATCGTTATGGCCGGCTTACATTATTCCAATCCAGTGATCAAATCTACCGAATTGCTACTGGAATAATGTAAATGGATACTGGAATTCACCGAATTGTCCAGTACATTCCAGTGCCCGTTTACATTATTCCAGTAGATAGCAATCCTCGTGATCAGTGATGAGTGATCACCGGATTGGAATTATGTAAGTCAGCTACCTAAGATAGGTAAATGACTAGTGATTGGACAGTAGCAGTCATTGGACAGAGCACAAAATCACAATATTTATTAAGGCCGCTTTAAAAACTACCTATTTTTAACCGACTTCCAAAAAGGAGGAGGTTATAATAATATGCTCGTCAGTTATTATTTTTTTTGTATATCCAATGATCATTAAAGTAATAGAACGTCTGATGTTTAAGAAAAACAGATAGTTTTTAAAGCAATTTTATTTAAGTTTGTGTTTTTGTGCTCTGTCCATAGTCACTGGTCATTTGACACTAGTCTGAATTTTAGATACAAAACGTCCCTATTATCTGTTCATTAAAGTAAATAAAAACGCATCTGGTATCTAAGCTAGAATAGTATTCAGTATTACGCACAAAATATACTAATTACTCCTAATTGCTTAGTTTCAGACGTTTTTCTCGAAGACAAAAAAATAATATCCATACTAATATTTTTCTATTATAAATGTGAAAGTATGTCTGCCTGTCCGTCTGTTACCTCTTCACGCTCAAACCGCTAAACCGATTTTGCTGAAATTTGTCATGGAGATACTTTGAGTCCCGGGATACATAGGATAGTTTTTATCCCGGAAAAATGCACGGTTCCCGCCGGATAAACGAATTTCGGCGCAACGGCTTTATCTAGTTATCTATACTGTAATACATAAACATGCACTGTAATACATAAATATGACGTGGGAGAGCCGTGCTCCGGCACGAATGGGCCGGCTCGACCGGAGAAATACCACGTTCTCACAGAAAACCGGCGTGAAACAGCGCTTGCGGTGTGTTTCGCCGTGTGAGTGAGTTTACCGGAGGCCCGATCCCCTACCCAATTCCCTTCCCTACCCTCCCCTATTCATTTCCCTACCCTCCCCTATTCCCTCTTAAAAGGCAGGCAACGCACCTGCAGCTCTTCTGATGCTGCGAGTGTCCATAGGTGACGAAAGTTGCTTTCCATCAGGTGACCCGTTTGCTCGTTTGCTCCTGATTATAAGCCGTTAAAATGTATGTATAATATGTCTTTATAATATAATTTATCTATGATATTATATAGCAATTATACACAGTTTTTGTGCAAAACAATAATTAACCCGTCAATGATAAGACTCGCAAAGGTCGCGGCGATTTTAGACTCGTGTATCGTTTTTATGTTTTAATAAAATTAGGGGGCAAACGGCAAACGGGTCGCCCATGAACACTCGCAAGATGAGAAGAAGTGCAGGTACGTTACCGGCCTTTTAAGAGGAAATATGCTCTCTTCTAAAGGTTTTCAGGTGGTATAGGTCCGGAAATACAGTTCGTTCCAGAGTTTTACAGTGCGCGGCAGGAAGTCACGCGAAAAACGCACGGTGGAAGACTGCCTCAAGACTCAAGATTAGGGAACGCAATCCCGCAAGATAATTTCGATCCCGGTATTTGCGGGACTGAACCATCACAATCCCGCTGGATCCCGGTATTTGCGGGATCCTACTCAAGATGATGAGAATGATATATTATTTTATCTATCTGCAGTTTGTGCTAATTTAATCGCGCATCAATTAAGTTATGCTTACCTAACTTCAATTAAATCCAGATCCTAGTTAACTTTTATAAATAAACTAGATGACCCGTATACGTAATACTTATTCGTATTACTTTCCTCCTAATATAATTTTTCTGGACTTCCTTCAAGACTAAAATTAGCTAAATCAGTCTGGCCGTTCTCGAAGTTTAGATGGGTTAACAAAATTGAATATTTTTTTATACAGGGTATAATAAAACTAAGTGATAATATTGTATGGTGTGTTTGAATCCCGTGTATAGAGTTCACTGTAAAAGTGGCAGCGCTGAAAGAGCAAATTTTTTTTTCACTTTTGTATGGGGAAACTCGTGACGCTGCACGCTGGGGCGCTTGTCCATACAAATCGCAAAAAAGTTGGTCTTTCAGCGCTGCTACTTTCACAGTGAACTCTCTACAAGGAACACGTCATACACACCCTAAAGTATTATCACGTCTTATCATACTGGTGGAGAGGAGGAAGAAGAAGTCCGCCGCCCGCAACCATCGCGGCACCGCGCCCTATGTACCTGAGCTGCGTCTGCGGAGCGAGGTCCCCGCGACGCCCCTGTACATATCCCGCCTGCACTGGTCCATGGAGGTCGAGGACGTCGTGGACTGCATCAGTAAGAAGACATCCCTCCACTTGAGGGTCGAACGTCTGCAGTCTCGCCACAAGGTTAACTTCAGTTCCTTTGTGGTGAGAGTACCGACGCATCTTCTGTCGACCTTTGAAGCGGAGGAATTCTGGCCGACTGATGTGGTCTACCGAAGGTTCCGGGGGAGACTCCGGGATGAAGCGCGCGTCACGTCGCCGACAAATAAGTGACAAAGTGTAGTTAAATAATTTATATGTATGTTAGTCATTAAGGTATATATATTGTATGGGCCTATGTAGCCTGAAATAAATAAATAAATAAAATAAAATTAATTATTGTTACATTCTGTATAGAGATAAAGTTTATAGTATAAAGGTGGCGCGACGAACTAGATGCGTTCGATAAAGAGTGGCCAGCAACATCACAGGATCGTGAACTTTGGAAAGAAAGAGGGGAGGCCTTCGCCCAGCAGTGGGAGTTGGGACACTGTAGGCTGCGAATAAAAATAATAATAAAGTATCAGGATATTAAATGATTAATAATATAATAAATATCCTGATTACTTATTATCAGTAAGAAATAAGTTTAAGCCCTAATTCAGTTCAAATAAAATTAGCAAATTGGCGACTATTCATTTCTTAGTAATTTTTCAAAAATTTTACTCCGCGTAACTTTCTCACTATATTGTTACCGCTAGAATGCGGAATACGATAATATGCACATTAACGAGGTAAACTGCAGATGTCCATAAGCCATACGTTAAAGTGTGAAATTTAAACCAAAAAGCTTATATTCCCACTTCACCTAGTTAGTTTGCACAGTAACGAATAGTGCATCGTTAAATTGCGGAAGACAATTTATGACGGTCGGCTCGATCGGCTCCCTTTGTGTTGTGGACTAAGTTCTAACCTAACCTAACCTACTGTTGGACTTTCTGGATTGTGTGTGTTTTTGTTTTGGTGGGGGGCTGCGCTTAGGAATTGCACTCTAGAGGTTCAACCTCAGATCTTCAGATCCATCATCAGTCATACCTAGAGACCAATGACCCTCAATATGGCACAACTAGCTTCAATTATCAGTTGACGGAGCCCCGCTACGTGGGGCTCCTATTTCTGGATGTTGTGGTCTAAGTTCCAACCTAACCAAACCTACTTTTGGACTTTCTGGGTTGTGTTTGTTTTTGTTTTCACGGTATCCGTGGCTAAGTAGTTAAATAAGACTGATGTTTTTTATAATTTTTCTGTCATTTGACAAACGATGTTTGCCGAATAGGCGCCGGCAGCAATTTTGGCAACCGGTGCCGAAAATAATTCCATACAACCAAATATTTATTCAAACAAGAACAGGTTTTATGCAATTTACCGCATGCATGGTCGTTAGTCCGCAGATTACCTAGGTATTCTGTAGATTATTATCTCGTTAATGTAAGAAGAGAATAAACTTTTTGCACTTTAACTGACTCACCCAGATAATCAGCAGAATACCTTGTTAATCTGCAGTCTAACTGGTTTACGCACATTAGCGGTAAAGATTCTTTGAGTCCCGAGAAAGGACATAGAATAGTTTTTATCCCGGAAAAATGTACGGTTCCCCCGCGATAAACAGATTTTGGCGCAACAAAGTTGCGGGCATCATCTAGATTATTTATAATAAGAAAAATAAATTGTACCTATGTCCTATAATAATAATATGTACTTAGGTACTATTGCCATGCAGCGGACGAGGTGCGGTCAAATCAAACGGTGAATTTAACCGACACATTAACTGATCGTTAACAGGTTAATTAGATTTAACTGCGGAGTTTTACTGGAGTAATCATCATCATCGCGCTCGACCGGGCGAAGTGACGAACATAATTATTAATTTCGTGCATCATATTATTATCTTACGACGTCTTTAAATAAGTAGGTACTATAAATAAGTAGGTAATGTATTTTACCTTCTACTAATATTGGAAATCCAGACTCTAAAGCCACTCTTGTCTAAGTAAACGAGCAAAGTCTACCATCAAAGTCTCACGTAGGCACGTGTACGGTGTATAAACATAAAAGATCACTTACCTGATACCTCAGACGATTATAACTACGATTCTCGGAAACATAATTACTACAATTAATGTACAATTTTAACTACTCCTGTTGGTTAATTGAATCATTAAACTGTTAGCTACAGTTAATAATTATTACTGTTTTTGTTTGATAAGATAATTTTGTGAGAAAAATTATATTATTGATAGTACCTACTGGCATGCCTGCCTGATGATACCAAAAATTCAAGAGAAGCTTAGTCAAATAGGTACTCGACGAGCAAGATGATCGACTGTAGGTAGGTAGGTAGGTCTGTACCTAGGTATCTAGTATTTTTTCCTATCGTAAAACTACCGTATACTATGCCTTTTCTTTTTATTCTTAGGCTTAATAGTAAAATAGGCTTTGCTTCTGGACTAGATGAAACTGTAAATATTAAGTAATATATGAATACCTAAGAGTTGCATATGAGCAAGAGTTTTTAAAGCTGTAGTAGAGGAGGAGAGGGTGCTATTTGTGTAGTAGTAGTGTACTCGAGCGTCATTGACACCTAGTAGGTTTTATTTACATTATAGGTAAAACTGATAAAAAAATAATAAGAGCGTTTTTAGGCTTCCGTAGTCAACAAGGAACCCTTATAGTTTCGGTTTGTCCGTCCGTCTGTCCGTCTGTCCGTCTTACCGTCTATCCGTCTGTCTGTCCGCGGTTTTGCTCAGAGACTATAAGACTTACAAAGCTGTAATTTGCCATGAATGCACATATTATTGATGCCGACAAAATGGTACATGAAATCTTAAAAAATATTTTTTTTTTGTGTCCTTCTCCACACATCAAGTGGGGATGATTTAGGGATCCGTTTGCGAAATATTAAGTTTTAAAGTGGACAAAATCGTTAGAGTCCAGTGTCCCCCACTTCTACCAGCTAAACGGTTGCTTCTGGAAATGTGAAAAAAATCACGGCAGTAGGAAATATGCTGTATTTAAAAGGAAAACTATCACGGCTTAGAAGACTTCATTATGTAGTTATTGAGTAATAATCGATCAACTAAAAAAAATGTATTCGGCGAAGTATAAGGGAACTTTTCGTTCAAATTCCTTTGAAAGTAACTGAGAATTGAGATGATGTTGTTAGTAGTGTAAAACAAGTTATAAAATATGTTCATTCATTGACGGTGCAAAAATAAAAAAAAACTACTTATCTCTATACCAAATTTCAGCAAAATAGATTGAATAGTTTAGGCGAAAATCATAAAAGTTTATTGTGCGGGAACCGTACATTTTTTGGGACAAAAAGTATCCCTTGTCCTTCCCGAGACTCAAAGTATCTCCATTCTCCATACCAAAATTCATCAAAAAATATTCGATTGAATAGCTTACACGCAAATCATAAAAGTATATTGTGCGGTAACCGTACATTTTCCGGGACAAAATGTATCCTATGCCCTTTTCCGGGACTCAAAGTACATGTATCTATACCAAATTTCAGCAAAATCGGTCCAGCTGTTTACGCGTTATGTCGTAACCAAGGGAAGTATTATATGGATTCATTTTTATTATTTATAGACGTTCCACGCGGCTTAGCCCGCGTAAATTATATATTTTACAGACAAATTAGCCCACAAAAAATAGCCTATGAAGAATAGGAAGAAGAGCACGTGAAGGATTCACGTGCTCTTTTTCCTATCTGACCCGAATAACAGAAAAATTGCTCTAGTAGTACGTAAGATAAGCCCTTTCAAATAATTTCCCTCATTTCCACATTTTCCTCTATTTCTTGGCTCATATTAGTCTTAGCGTGATAAAAGTTTTGCTTATAGCCTTTCTCGATGAATGGGCTATCTAACACTGAAAGAATTTTTCAAATAAGACCAGTAGCTCCTGAGATTAGCGCGTTCAAATAAGCCCTTTCAAATAATTTCCCCCGTTTTTTCCCCATTTTCCTCTATTTCTTCGCTCTTATTAGTTTTAGTGTGATAAAATATAGCCTATAGCCTTCCTCAATAAATGGGCTATCTAACCCTGAAAGAATTTTCTAAATCGGATCAGTAGTTCCTGAGATTAGTGCGTTCAAATAAGCCCTTTCAAATAATTTTACCCCCGTTTTTTCCACATTTTCCTCTATTTCTTCGCTCCTATTAGTCTTAGCGTGATAAAATATAGCTTATAGCCTTCCTCGATAAATGGACTATCTAACACTGAAATAATTTTTCAAATCGGACCACTAGTTCTTGAGATTAGCGCGTTCAAACAAACAAACAAACTAACAAACTCTTCCGCTTTTTAATATTAGTATAGAAAGTATAGATGCAACACCTACAGCTGTGAATTGTGATTCACAACCTCAAAAGTCATAATGATATTATTAAACTGAAGAGATGTAATATTAAAATAATTAATGTAGCTTTACCTATAAAATATAATACTAAGTAATACATTTTAATGCGCTCGCGCGCGACGTCTCACGTCGGGTCGCGGATGTCAACATTTCAATAATATTAATATTACTTAGTTATTATTATGAATAATATACCTACGTCACGATATTAATATTTTACATAATATTAATGCAAAACCAGTCCGAGCTGACCTTTCCTTCCCGAGATGAAGAACTAATATATTTTTGTAAGTATTTAATTAAAGACGGTACTTTTTGCCCTCACACAAGGTAGTTATTGTCCATCGTATGGAAATGGTAAATAATTAGATGTGACTAATAATATTTAAATGGTGTTGGTGACTACCCAACACCATGGTGCCAAAAGTGGTTTAGTACTTTTGGGGATTGAAAATTTTATGATGTATGAAGGTGTGCGTGTGAGGTGTCTAAAATTCTAAATTTAACGTACCTACATACTTATAAAAGGTACAAAATATACGGGTACCGGTTTTCTGTAACTACAATGTTACTTCAATCATTTTATCATATATCTTTAAACGAGCAATTATTGTATATGTCGCAGCCAACTAACTGGTTTAAATAGCCGTTCAATCAAAGCAAGCCCTTTGACTGAACAACGCCATTCAATCACACGTCTAGCTTTTTAATTGAATATTTTAGTCACTCAAAACGTTCAACACTACAGCTGATTCAATAGCCGCTATTTGATTGAATTAGTTCAGCGCTCACCACCGCGGCGCGGCGCTGGTGCATTTTGTTTACAATATGGCGTCAACTAACCTGTGTTTTGTGGTCGTATTAGGATATTTTTCGTAAATATACGTTACAACTATTATTAAAGAGATATAAATTATGGGGCATATACGAGTGAATCAAAATTTAAACTAATATTCGAGGAGAAATTACGGGATTATGAAATGAATCACCAAGGTATTTATTGCGATTGTGTTCCAAATGAGTTGGAATATAATAATTAATCTGCTTGTCATCATTACGCTTGTATAATAAATATCACAAAACTAACGGTCACTTTTGTAAATTTACCATTTAACCAGTTGGCTAAGAGTCGTCTAGCTGTAGTGTTGAACGTTGCAGTCAACAAGTCGGCTAAATGACGTATAGCCGTGTGATTTAATGATTGAATGGCTTTTTTAACGAGTCGACTGCATTATATAGAATTGCTCATACAAGATGTTAGTGTAAACACCGCTATCCTTGAAACCATCAAATGAACCCATCAAAATGAACAACTTTTTCTATGAGAATAATGCTGGGAACTCAAGAAAATCCGTCTTCATACCCATACAAATTGCCGATCCGGGCATCCGTATTAGTAGTATTTTGATATCGTTGCGTATGGCTATGAAGACGGCATTTTTTTTTAGTTCCCAGCATTGTTCTCGTAGAAAAAGTTGTTCATTTTGACGGGCTCATTTGATGGTTTCAAGGATAACGGTGTTTACACTAACACACTGTTTAATTGGTCAAATTCACAGAACAATAAAAACAGTAGAAATGGTAAGTGGGCGGGGCACGCATGTCACTAGCTTGCGTTGAAACGCAAGCTTGCTAAGTACTTATGCAAACTCGACATTAGTCGAGTCATTAATTGTTTGTACGCGGCAACACGTCTAGTCGGTTGTAAAAATTCAAACCAAAAACAATCCTATTACCTGAAAAATAAAGCATAATTTTGAAGTAAACATTTGTTGAAAATTGTTCGCCCTTATAATACTGACATCTTACGTGAAGTAACTAAACTTTTTAGTAAATGCACAATATGTAGAAAAATCAAACCAAAAACAATCTTATTACCTGAGAAATAAAGCATAATTTTGAAGTAAACATTTGATGAAAATTGTTTGCCCTAATACTGACATCTAGTGTGAAGTAGCTAAACTTTTTAGTAAATGCACAATAAACTGATGCTCGAATACGAAATGTTTTAAGTGTCTGTTTTGTGTATTGCATAGCAAACTCTATTGTAGAGCACTGAAGGTGTGTTTTTGTTTTCAGTTTTAATAAATTTAGGCTTATTTGGGTTTAGAATTACGCGTCCAATCAAAACATATTTTGTTTATTAGTAGTGCAACGGTCTATTCACTGTTTGTTTGTGTGAGTTTGGCGACAGTGGTTCTGGTAAACAAATCTTGGTATGTCATTTCTACTGTTTTTATTGTTCTGTGGTCAAATTGGAATCTCGGAATCGGCTCCAACGATTTTCATGAAATTTAGTAAGTATATAGGGGATTTCGGGGGCGATAAATCGATCTAGCAAGGAATAATTTTTAGAAAATGTCATTTTATTCGTCTTTATCGAATACCGAGCAAAGCTCGGTAAAATAGCTAGTTAATTATATAAAAAATTGTTCGCCCTTATAATACTGACATCTTACGTGAAGTAACTAAACTTTTTAGTAAATGCACAATATGTAGAAAAATCAAACCAAAAACAATCTTATTACCTGAGAAATAAAGCATAATTTTGAAGTAAACATTTGATGAAAATTGTTTGCCCTAATACTGACATCTAGTGTGAAGTAGCTAAACTTTTTAGTAAATGCACAATAAACTGATGCTCGAATACGAAATGTTTTAAGTGTCTGTTTTGTATATTGCATAGCAAACTCTATTGTAGAGCACTGAAGGTGTGTTTTTGTTTTCAGTTTTAATAAATTTAGGCTTATTTGGGTTTAGAATTACGCGTCCAATCAAAACATATTTTGTTTATTAGTAGTGCAACGGTCTATTCTCTGTTTGTTTGTGTGAGTTTGGCGACAGTGGTTCTGGTAAACAAATCTTGGTATGTCATTTCTACTGTTTTTATTGTTCTGTGGTCAAATTGGAATCTCGGAATCGGCTCCAACGATTTTCATGAAATTTAGTAAGTATATAGGGGATTTCGGGGGCGATAAATCGATCTAGCAAGGAATAATTTTTAGAAAATGTCATTTTATTCGTCTTTATCGAATACCGAGCAAAGCTCGGTAAAATAGCTAGTTAATTATATAAAATAAATTAATATGTTTTGCCGGGAGTGTGAAAGAGTCATGTTGTGTTTTTGTATGTTTTTCCTAAAACTGTAATAACCGGGTTTTTAATGTGCATTATTGGATACCTATTCGTTATCATGCACAAGTGTGGGAAAGTTATACGACATCCAGAACGTGCTATTGTTCCCTCCAAAACTCCATTGATTTGAAAGTTTCAGTACAGCGTTTACTGAATCGACCCACTTGACTCCTTGACTGTATTGATGTCGCAGTCATCTGGTTTAATCTGCGATTCGATTGAATGACTAGCGCATTCATTGAATGACAGCATTCAATCGAATGACTAAAGGACTCGTCAAGACTCGTCAAGACGTTGACTGTGACGTTTAACGTCTTGACTAAAGGTCATATATCTAGTGAAGTCATTAAATGGGATGCTATAATTTCTTAAGTAGCCGTTGACAGGGTAGTTATGGGTAAATCCTCGCTGTCATAATATTTTATTACAAATAAAGCACTTCAAACTTTAAAGTTAATTTAATCGACAAAATATTATTACAGTGCTATCAGCTGTGCGAGCTGTTTGACGCCTTATTTGTTTTAGTGACTACTGTAGTCTGTAGCCAACGTCTTGACGAGTTGTCCTTTAGTCATTCGATTGAATGATGTCATTCAATGACTGCGCTAGTCGTTCAATCGAATCGCAGATTAAACCAGATGACTGCGACATTGACATTGGACCTGACGATAAAGAAAAATGACGCTGAAAATAATTGTATCCGAGTTTATTATTATAAATAATATTAATGTTTTCACTTTTCCTTGCTCCTGTCACTTTACACTGGCATCGGTTAAATAGCTTAATGCCATAATAAGAAAAAAAAACTACTGTCAAGTGTCAGTTGTCAATCTATCAGTGTCAAATCCATGTGTGCATTTTTAACCGACTTCCGAAAAACGAGGAGGTTATATGTTCGGCTGTGGATTTTTTTTTGTATGTTCAACGATTACTCCGACGTTTGTGAACCGATTTTCGAAATTTTTGTTTTGATGTGTTAGGTTTCACACCAATTTGGTACCATGTTCACAAAAGTGGTGACCTGATGATGGGATCCAGGAGTAATCGAAGGGACTCCTCGAAATTTATATGGAAACATATGGTGATTTTGGTTTTATGTGAAGTGTACTGTGGGGTATATGCGTGGCTGCAAAGGAAGATCTTCCGACCGAGCGAGGTGGTATGCTCGGTCAGGCCGAAGCCCACGTGATGCATTTCAGCTGTCATATATATACTGACGCGCTCAGAAAACTTCGATAGCGCGATGCAGGAATGCTAGGCGAATAATTTTGTAAAATGGCAATGTAAGATACTCCATTACTATTTTTTTTGTATTATTATTACTATTTTTTACATTAAGATTTTTGCAACGTTGCTTGAAACCATCGCAACTAATGCGAAAGTGTGTCTGTCTGTCTGTCTGTCTGTCTGTCCGTCTGTCTGTCTATCTGTCTGTCTGTTTGATATCTCTTCACGCCCAAACCACTGAACCGATTTTGCTGAAATTTGGTATGCAGATACTTTGAGTACCGGGAATGACAATTCATCCCGGAAAAATGCACGGTTCCCGCACGATAAACGAGTTTTGGCGCAACGGAGTTGCAGGCATCATCTAGTTTTAAGCATCCTTGTAAAAACCAGAAAAATTAGGAGCGCCACATTATATCAGGTAGGTACTTACTGCCGAAGCATACAACAAGATATATTTAGGATATGCTCATCTAGATACAAAAAAATATTAAGTTTTAAATCTAAATTATATATTTTTTTCATTTCAATCTTTTTTTTGGGAATATAAGCAACAATATAAACTAAAAAATAATGAATATATATTTCATTCTATTACTACATAACCGAAAGAAAAAAAATGCCGGTTTTCTTCAAAATTTGAAAGTTCATGAGTTTCAGTTTCAGTTTATTTAAAAGCAAACTTTAAAACTTTAAAAGATATAGCTATTTTTCAGCTTAATTCGATAGTGATTTATAGCAATATATTAAATTTGTCAACGTACTATACGACATTACTGTCGTTTGATTCTTTAATACGATTTATTTTGGGTGAAATAAAGTGCAATAAAAGATTAAATCCAAATATTTTAATGCAAATTTCTCAAATTAAACAAAAATTATACAGTTTTTTAAAGATGATATTGTATGTCTTTAACGATTACGAAAATACACATAAATTGGAATAGTTTTTTTATAGTCAAATACCACAAAATAACATAATTACTGGTTTGTCTCGCTATCCTTTATGAAACTAATATAAATGCGAAAGTGTGTCAGTGAGTCTATTTGTTACCTCTTCACGCCCAAACCACTGAACCGATTTTGCTGAAATTTCGTATGGAGATACTTTGAGTCCCAAGAAAGGACGCAGCATACTTTTTGTCCCAGAAAAATGTACGGTTCCCGCGCGATAAGCGAATTTCAGTACAACGGCATTGCGGGCGACGTCTAGTCTTTTAATAATTAAAATGGCACTTTTTCAACATAAAAAAAAAACAAAAAACTTAACGCTCAGTGATAAAAAATTAATGAAATCAATTTTTTATTTTTCTAATCTTCATCTTCTATATCAAAATCTGCTGCCAAAATAAATCCAGATTAGGCGGTTAGTTCCATATTGCGTTTTTAATGAATAAATTGAATCGGATTATCTTCAACTTTTGTGGATATAATTCGTTTATGCATTTTAAATTCCTGTTTGTGTATTTAGTAACAGCAACTTAGGCGCATAATTCTTTAATACGTAACTAGATTGTGCAAAACTTCTAACAAAGTTTGACATGTCGCTTGATTCACCCCTTATTATAAGGCACTAGGATTGACTTTCGAACACAAAATTAGTTGAATACATAGTTAATGATGCCTAGAATCGATCTGCATTCATAACAATTTTTTTTTTTAATTTTGTCGTTTGATTCGTTACTACATAACGCCGTCCAATTAGATGTTAGACATCCAAATCGGGTGCACAGATCTCATGCACGAAAATCCTGTTGACTTGTGTAATAAATCTAAAGAGATGGTTCGCTTTGGATTATATGTATCCCACACTAATATAGTTTTGCTAAAAGGAACCCTCCTGTTTTTGTTTAATTTTTGTTGGAAATAGTAGTAATTTTTAACATATTTGTTTGTACGCATAGAATAAATTACCAAATATACTATTGTAAATTACCTATTTATATTAACAATCAGTTTTAAAGAATACACAATTTTAATAAAAACTGCTTTTTCTCAGAACTGTCATCGTGTGGGTTGAGTCCGGTATGCATAAATAGGTCCAATTTTCATGTCTTAAAACGGACCCCGAGCGAAACTAATCGGTGACCTCTGATATTTACTCTCCGGACAAGCCTTCGTGAGTCGTGACTTATGGAGTACTTATATGTATATTTTTAACTAGGTGTTTATGTGATTTATAAAAATACTTATATAAATAAAATAAGAAAGCGACGTCTTATTTAATGAGCGTAATACCTACCTATATCTTATATTGAACAATCGGGTCGCATTTATAACCTCCTTTTTATGTCACTTAGTAAGAAATGTAAAACATAAAAATGGTCTACTCTTGGTCGATAGTGTATCTTTATTTTGAATTTTTATCGATATACAAGCATGATAGGCCCATCCCTACACGCACACTACGGCAATGCACACAAGCATAAAATGGTCACGCGCTGGCGGGCTAAGAATCCATCTTCTCTATCCTTAATCTGTGACAGAAATAGTTGAGGTTTAACCGAATTCGGAAAAAAGGCACTACATAATATTAGATAGGAAAAATTATTTAACACTTTTTAGTTCATATTATAAGGATGCTATTAATATTGTTTTTACCTTGGAAGTCGGTTTTAATTTTTTGTTAATCATAAATATATACAAATATTCAATAATTTCAATGTAGCAAAATTTCAGCTTTCAGAATGGGCAAGCTCAAGTACCACCAAAGGTAAACACTATTTTGGTTTTCAAAGTAGTGTACCTGTTAGACCCTGGTTTTTTAAATACCTACAATGTAGTAAACCAATGTTATGCTCGACAATTTGTCGTCTTAAACTTGGGCATTGCTGTTCACCAGTTTTTCTTGCCAAAATTCGGATTAGGGATAATTCTCTTTGTGAGTGTGGTTTAGATGAGGGTACCTTAGATCACATTTTCTTTTGCTGTCCTAGAAACCAATCATCCCTATATGACTGTCTTCCCAATTACATCCCTCTTCCTATCAGTTTTAAATCGGTTTTAAGTTATGTATATATACGTGTTAACAATATTAGATTGTGATGTCTTTATTAATACTTGTTTTTGTTTTAGGTGAATTAACCTGTAAATAAATAGGTATATAATAATTATGTAACCATAATATGGACCCTTGTTGCTTCACCGGACCACAGATCAAGAACTAGTTATTTCGTAACACCAGACCTACATTAGTCATTAAATAGAGCAAAGTCTATCTAATACACTCTGACATAAGACATTGGCAACCCTCGAAATTGCCACTAAAGAAGAAGAAGAAGATAATTTCAATGAATAATAATTTTTAAAGGTAAATAATAATTAGATTTGAAATAAAAAGTACCTACCGAACAATAAAGATTTAAAATGCTCTGTCCAGAAGTCTGGAATTTTCCACCACCAAAAGTAGTTTCCTCCTACAAGAAAGGACAAAGTATAGAAAATGCTTACAAAATCATTACTTCAAATAACTTTTATAAATCAACTATAATTACTTGTCCAGATGAAATGAACGTACCAAAATTGATCGATGAGGCTCTCGTGTACGACAGTGATTATTACAGGATATCAAATTGTAGTGTGACAGAATTTCTGGACCCATGCTTTATAAAAAGTTTTGTGAAGACCGGGAAACTTTATTGTGTATCAGTGAACAGAAACTGTGTTATTCAAAACTGTACGTCTGTAACACCAGATGGAATTCTAACATTGCATGTGCTGGAATTCATTTTCCAAACCCTAGGTTTAGAAGGTACGAAGTCACCTCATGGTTTCATGGAAATTAAAATTGATTTGTTAAATCCCAAAGCAGGCAACAACCAAACTAGGAACGCTTTAGCAAAACTAGAAAAGTTCGATTTTAACATAGCCTGGGAACCTAATACTGAAGAAATATGTCCATCCTCAATAGCTAAATATTTTGCTGACAAGAACATACCTGTAACCTGCCAGAGTTTGGAAATCGAGAGACTGTCACCTGACATAAGTGAAGTCCCGTCCCTTATTGATGCAGAAATCGATGAAGTCGTTGAGTGGATAGGTATGCTCGCACACAATGGAGATTTAGCTCCGACCGAGGGCTACATCAGTACCTACAGTACACCAGAGTGTACATCACCTCTTAACACAAAAAGAATATGCCTTTTAATAGTCAAAGGGATGCTAACACCCTCAAGACTCAATCAAGTGTTAAATGTTATGTCAGAGTATGTGGAATCAAGGGAAATAGTAAACTACTGGGCTTGTATAAGCATTCAGAGTATGGAGAATAGCTTGTGGCGATGGAATCCCAGTGCACCAAGCTTATTCCAGTCACAGAACAACTCTTGTAATGTTTTCTTCACAGGTAGTGAACTATTGGTGTATTGTATAGGACAATTAAAATATTCTTAGCAATTTTGATTTAATATATTTTATTCTTAGGAAATCAGCAGTCACCTTTAACATTTTATAACACAAAGACAAACTAATTATATTTTGTTAATGGGTGTAAAAATGGTTTGAGTTACTTATAGAATAAAACCAGAAAAGATAACAGCAGGTACACCATATTACTGTAAACTTTTTTTGTATGGGACTCTTTAAATATTAGTCCTTCAAGCCCCATAAGAGCACCGGTGATCGCGAAAACAATAGAATTCGATAGCATTTCCAAGAATCCCCGATCAAAAGATCAACTTATTTGTTTCTTACGCCGGTTCTTCTCACCGAGTTAGTTCTCGAACCGGTGGTAGGCACCACTACCAGTGTAGACCCGACGTTCAAAGAATATGTATTTGAAAAAATTTATTCTGAATAAAATATTTTCAGTTTGAGTTTTCTCTCACTGCTGGGAAAAGGCCTCCGAAGTCTTCCAATTCTCTCGATCCAACACAGCCGTAGGCCAACCTGGCTCGTATTTGTCTAGAGTCTAGACTCGTCACCGCGCCATGTTTTTCGAGGCCGGCCACGGCGGCGATGTCCATCGTCTGGTACCCATTCTGTGGTGATCTTTGCCCAGTGGTCAGGATGCATGCGGCTTGTATGGCCTGCCTAAAGATGTACCTAGTGGCAAATTCCCCACTGCTGGTAATATTCCCAATCTTGCCATTGCCAGCAAATTTCCATTTTGTGGGGAAAATTTATTTTGTCAACAAAATAAAATACTTAATGATCAAAGCAACCTAATTTGTTTTTGGAACGAAGTTCCTTATCGCTCGTTTTTTCAGAGTAAATTTGAAAGCTAGACAACGATATTTGACCTTGATTTGACCTCGACACTTTATGACAGGGGCAGATGGCGTTGATAGTAAGTATTCCTGTGCGTCAAATAAATGGCGTTTTTAGGGTTCCGTACCCAAAGGGTAAAAATGGGACCCTATTACTAAGACTTCGTTGTCTGTCCGTCTGTCTGTCACCAGGCTGTAACTCGAGAACGGTAATAGCTAGAGTTGAAATTTTCACAGATTGTGTATATCTGTTGCCGCTATAACAACAAATACTAAAAACAAAATAAAATTAATATTAAAGTGGGGCTCCCATACAATAAACTTGATTTTTTTAGTCTTTTTTGCTCTATATTAATAATGGCAACAGGTAAGCACTTCACTTTATCACAAAATCCTAATTTATATGTGTACTTTAATTTAATATTTAATAATAATATTAAAATAAAAAATGAAGGGGGGGCTCCCATACAAAAAACACAATTTTTGGCCTAATTTTGCTCTATAATGGTACGGAACACTTCATTTGCGAGTCCAACTCGCACTTGGCCGATTTTTTTAATTGAAAAAGAAGCACTTAAATTATTTGAAAAGGCTTATTTGAACGCGCTAATCTCAGGAACTACTGGTCCAATTTGAAAAATTCTTTCAGTGTTTGATAGCCCATTTATCGATAAAGGCTATAGGCTATATTTTATTACGTTAAGACTAATAAAAACGAAGAAATAGAGGAAAATGTTGAAAAAACGCGTTAAATTATTAGAAAGGGCTTATTTGAACGCGATAATCTCAGGAACTACTAGTCCGATTTGAAAAATTCTTTCAGTTTTAGATCATTTATCGTGAAAGGCTATAATAGACTATATTTTATCACGCTACAACTAATAAAAGCGAAGAAATAGAGGAAAATGTGTAAAAAACGGGGGAAATTATTTGAAAGGGCTTATCTCACGAACTACTGGAGCAATTTTTCTGTTATTTGGCACAGATAAGAAGTAGAGCACGTAAAGGTTCATAGGCTATTTTTTGTGGATTAATTTGTCTGTGAAATATCTAATTTACGCGAGCGAAGCCTAGTAAGTCATATTATTTCATTTTGTTTACTCACCTCAGCAACTTTGAATAGCTGTAGCTAGGTAACTATCAGATTTTAATAGACCAAATTGGTCTCGTTTTGTTGAAAAAATTATCTTCCTTAATAACGTATATTAATTTATGCCGTCAAATAGATCAATAATTGACCACATTGACGAAAACTTGTAAAAACTCGAAAAATAAATGTTTTTTTTGGAAAATTTACAAACATTTGAGCAGCTGTACCTTTGAAACTATTCAGTTTATCGAGACCTAACTATTCTCATTTTGTTGAAAATTTTATCTTCTTTAAAGTAATTTCTGACAACTTCTACCATTAAATAGGTCCTTGGTGGTAAAAAATGGCAAAAACTGAAAACTGATCAAAAATTTAATGGTTTTTCATAAATTTCACAATGTTCCGGAAGGATTCCGAGGTGGAAAAATTATATTTGTCATTACCACCTCATCACATACAACATATAAAAAAATCAGAACTACCCCATTTGATGCAAGTGAAGACCCCTTTTATTGTACGATTTCCATGGACTAAGAGGTAGGGACTTGAATTTTTCACACATTTTTTTGTTGTTTGTGTACTTTGATATTTAATAATAATATTAAAATAAAATAAAAATTTAAGGGGTCTCCCATACAAAAAACACAATTTAAGCCTATTTTTGATATGTATCGGTACGGAACCCTTCGTGCGCGAGTAATATTTCTTTTAAGCAACGCTAAGATACATTTTTTTTATGAGTTTTCTAGACCTATCTGTCCAATATTGCTAATATTTAGCCAATGTTCCCCAAAATTTCCACTTCGGGCAATCTTGCCGGCAATATTCCCACCTTCGGCAATATTGCCGGCAACGGCACATCCGTAGGCTGCCCATTCCCATTTTAGCTTGGCAGCTTTTATACCGACGTCTGCAATACTAGTTTTGGAGCGCAGTGTGCTATTTCTTATTCTGTCCGTTGCGACTCGGTCAATGACGTCTGAGCGCCGCGCCGTAAGTTAGGATGGGCAAAATATACATTTTATTATTGAAGTGAAAATAAAACTAAGTAAATCAACTAATTGCCTGCATTGCTATTCTTGATATCAAACAAAAAAGGGCAAAAAATATCGCATTTGTTGGATGGGAGCCCACCTTTAATATTTATTTTGTTTGTACTGGCTACTGTAAGTTATAGTGGCAAGGACCAGGGTCCAAATTTTTAATTCTAAAGCACTATCATTAATTGAATTATTATGTGACTAAAAAACTTGAGAGGTGTCAAGGGACACCCGGAATCCGAATAGAACGAAGTTATAAAAAACGCCATCTAGTTGACGCCTAGGATTACTAACGACACTTTTATGGAATTGTAATAAAAAAATTTAAACGTCTGGTAGATGTAGCTGTTTATTCTAAAAAAACGCCATTTAGTTGACGCCAAGGAATACCATCAACGCTCTCTGCCCCTACAGCGCAGGAACTAATAAAAATGTGTCGTTACAACTTTTTCCATCTAGCCTCCTTTCACAAGGCGCGATAATAACCATGATAATAGTCAGCCTCACTATTGAGGCTGACTATAATTATCAGTAGACCTAGAACAATTTTTTTTTATTACTAACAAGCTAATATTTTGTGAGTAGCTTCATTTTGATAAGACAAACAACTTTTTTATCTGCGAAGAATCTACCTAATCTAAAACTATTAACCCACCAATATACAAAAAATCAACTGGTTAGGTTTCTGTTTTAGGGTACCGTAGACAATCAAGTTTTGTTGATTACAGAACCAGAACACAGAACCAGCAGATTTTTTTGTATATTGGTAGGTTAATAGTTATATAATTTAAGAGTAACATTGGCCTACAAATAGAACAATCCGTATTTTATGACCATCAAATCAAAGTATGAAATCCTTTCTATCTCTGTTAGCTACCACTTTCAAGATTTTTCGCAGATAAAAAAGTTGTTTGTCATATCAAAATGAAGGTACTCACAAAAAATTAGCTTGTTAGTAATAAAAAAATATTGTTCTAGGGCTCCCTCACTATAAGGAACTTCGTTTCAAAAATCATTAATCATTATTAGTTCAAATAAAGATTAATTATTTATGATTAAAACAGACAAAGCCCTAGAGAAAAATCTTCTGTTCTGTTACTGGATGTTCTGTGAATATAACTGTAATAGGTATTACAACAAAAAAGTTTCTATGAGCACATAAGAGAACAATAAATAAAACTGAATGTGTTTAAACATTTACTTAAACAAACAGACTGCAGTTTTCTATCATATGATATTCAATACCTGCACCAAATATATAAAGCTCACAGAACTGGGAATGCTATACACATTATTCTTAACATTGCTAATGTGAGGACAGATTCACATGAAGTTATTAAATAACTGTGAAGTTTTGGAGGATTTAGAAAGGACTCAAAAAGGCACACTACGATATTGCATGATTGATCTTTGTAACTTTAATCAATTCCTATAAGTGGCCTATATTTAACCGCTTTTAGCCAAGCCGATCACTCCACAAGCAATACGGGCTCCGGCATTGCCAGTAGTCTTGCTCAACTCATGACCGCCGACACCCAAGTCATCGGGATCAGCGTGGACCACCAGGGTGCGACCGATGATGCTGTGGGGTCCAGAAAGGGAGATTTGAGAGTCTTGAATGTTGACCTGAAAGATTGATTAAAAAGGAATAAGTTAGATTGTTTCGATATTACTACATAAACATAAGAAATATTTAAATGTATAAAAAACTACAAGCTTATCAAAGAATATTCAATGCATAATAATAAGGGTTAGAGGTGACAATTGTAACACTGCCATTACGTCATAGATTACAAAATTAGTAGCACAAATCAAAAAACATAATAATACAGAATAATATTATATTTTTAAATTAGCTTTATTTCTGTATGTGACTGCATATTATAATTGCTGCTGCTGTTAAATTGTAGTAAAACTAGAGACTATCACCTTCATCGTGGGTATCGCAGACACAATAGATTTTCAATTGTTATGCGGCAGCTGGCTGACGCTTGGGTATTGATGGGATAATAGACTTGGGGTTTTTGATATTATTGTTTAATTTTGATATTATTTTTAGTTACAATAAATTTTATTCTTATAAAAAATCTTAAGAACACCACAAATAACACTCACAAATCATTCGACACAAGATATAGTTGTTAACATAAGATATAATTGTTAACATACCTGTGTTACACCACCATCAGCGGAGGCCTCAATGTTGCCGAGGTCTCCGACGTGTCTCACCGCAGCGTTGGGTGCTCCATGCTCCTGCTTCAGTGGGTTGAAGTGGGCACCGGCGGACGTGCAGCCGTTGGTGTTGTCTCCAAACTCATGCACATGGAAACCGTGCTTGCCCTAAAACATTATACATACATATATTTGTGGGATATAAGTGTGGTGGCCACAAAGAAAGAAAGATCTTCCGATCGAGTAAGGTGTTATACTCGGTCAGGCCGGAGCCCATGTGATACATTTCAGCCGTCGTATATATACCGACGCACTTAGAAAACTTCGATAGCGCGATGCAGAATTGTTAGGCGAATTGTGGGTACTGCCACATACTTTAAGAATATAATATAGTAATAAAATATTAAAATAACAATTTTTGCAGATTGTTCTTTTCACTTAATAGTAGGTTTTTTTAAAGCATACGTTTTGTAAGAATTGTATGTACTATAATTTTAATTTTAGTTACATCATACATATTCCTTGTTAAACATGCATAGAAATTTAATACATATTCGCTGAGTCATTGTAAACAACTAGGTATCTACTCGTGTGCAAGGTCGGCATGACCTTACTTAACATTAACCTATTCTACAGGTTACTAGCACAGATTTTACCCTAATTATCTAATTTTTATGCTCACACTTTTTGGCTGTTAAAATGTTTACCTACATTACTGTAAGAGTTAACATTTTTTGATATTTGAAAGTTATACATATTTTATTATGGGCCCTCTCTCCCTAAATTAGCAGGTCGATTGTCTGTCAGTGCGAATATCGACGTAAATGACATTAAAATAACATTCATAACAGCGCGCCTTGTGCGGTGGCGGTTACGACGCTCGCCGCGTCCATGATAGGGCGAAATAGGAGAAAAAACCTTTTTAAGGCTTATTATTATAATACATATTTCAAAAAAGTAAATTATTAACTTATGTATTGCAAAGCAGTAGATATTTTTTATATATTCTTTTAATAAATAATGAAGAAGTAAAGTGATTTCATTCAACGATTAGGAGGTGATTTGGTTTTTTATTTCTTTATTATGTGATACCGATACAAAAAATATGGCAAAACCAAATTATGTATCATATCATGTAGATTACTAATTATTTTTTTCACATATAATTTCTCTGTTAATGCCGATGAAAAGTTGTTTCATCTGCACGCTTTTTTCGAAAGAGCAGCCTTAAATGGATGAAATATGATTATTTTACTTTACAATGCATAATGAATATTGTATGTAATTCTTACTCAGCACTCACTACACACCAAATAAAAGTCACTTAGAAAATATAACGTTTGATAAACTGGGTAGGTGAGTGGTGAAGAGTATAATTAAACTGATAAGATAATTAGCAACAATTAGTGTCTTTTAACTATTTAACAAGCAGAATGGTTGATATGGAGGATTTAGTATGGTTTTGATTATGAACCATACTTATTTATATATATTATCTATCTTCTTAGAGTCACGGGCAACAGATAGTCTAATATATAAAATTCTCGTGTCACAGGGTGTGTAATCGAACTCCTCCGAAACGGCTTGACCGATTCTCATGAAATTTTGTGAGCATATTGAGTAGGTCTGAGAATCGGCCAACATCCATTTTTCATACCAAAAATTATTTATATGGCAAAACAACGTTTGCAGGGACAGCTAGTATTATATAAAAATGGATTTCCAATTGTGTTAGTAAAGCTATAACTCGATAACGGCTGAACCAATTCTGCTAATTTTAGTCTTAAAATAATACTTGAAGTCCAGGGAAGGTTTTTAAGTGACACAAAGTACACCGGGACAGCTAGTTTTTTATAAAATTTTGTAAACTCACCTTTGTTAGACCTTTGACCTCTCCGGAAACCACTACGGGCGATTTGTCGTCCTAGAAATATAAAAGAATCTATAAATTTTTCTAGAACATACCTATTGTGTGAAAATGTTAAATATTATTAAGACATCAAGTCATATTTCTCACAAACTTATTTGTTCATTGTAAATGTTTTATTCTGGAATTAAATTGAAATTTATAAAGCAGGTAATAGTTAAAATTGTTGTAAAAAACCCATAAGAACAGTCAGAGAGCAGACTGTAAGGGTCTACAGAGACGGACCACATTTCAACTGCAATCCAACTGCAAATTGCAGTTCAAGTGCAGTTTGAATGCAGTTGACACGACTGCAATATGACTGTAATAGAACTGCAAACCAAACGTGCAGTCGGATTGCAGTTCTATTACAGTCATATTGCAGTCGTGTCAACTGCATTCAAACTGCACTTGAACTGCAATTTGCAGTTGGATTGCAGTTGAAATGCGGTCCGTCTGTGTAGACCCTAACTGGAACAAAATGTGAGTTTGTTTTTCAACCCATACTTAATATTATAAATGCGAAAGTGCGTCGGTGTGTTGGTCCATCTGTCTGTTACCTCTTCACGCCCAAACCGCTGAACCGATTAAGGTGAAACTTGGTTTAGGGATAGTTGAAGCCCCGGAAAGGACATAGGCTACTTTTTATCCCGGAAAAATTTACGGTTCCCGCGCGATAAACTAGTTTTGGCGCAACGGAGTTGCGGGCGTCATCTTTTGATATTTTTAAGCTTAAAAGAATCTTATACCCACCTTTTGATCGAAAAACACTGTGCCGCTAACATCGCCATTGAGTACGCAGACCGCTTTCGTCATTATGCAATGGTTTTCTTTGCGTTAGAATACCTTAAAAAAGGGGTTCCCCACGGAAATTCGTTGTTCGAAATAAAAAATTGTGAATTTATCACAATGAAACAGCAATTTCTAAAAATTTACGGAAAAGCGACTGCACACGGCGAATTTTCGAAAATTATTGACATTTGACATAAGAATTATGACATTTGAAGTCCGATTTCAAACCAAACATGACAATTGACATTTCGGAGTTCGGACTGCTGTCAACCAACAGCTGTCATGTGTCAACTGTCATCATTTGCTGTCATCACCTACTTATCGGAATATAATGGCCTCTACAGAGTACAGACTGGCGAACCCAGTACGAAGTGAAAAAAGGCGTAGACTCGTAGGCGAGTTTGACAGCTGTCAAACTCGTAGGCAGGTACTTCACTTGGTACGAATTTGACAGTTTTGACGGTTCGCAGCGTACCGTCAAATTTGACACATGGGCTTAGTGCTGCCAATTTAATAAATATCTGCCTATATATAAGGAAAATATTTATTGTAGTTATATAAATTTAACGCAATACTTAACATTACTTACGGCTCCTGTCTTTACTTTTAAAATAATTGGTGTTTTAGAATAGAATAGATTTTTTTATTTGTACAAAAACTAAACTACAGAAGAAAAACAATAAAAGAATCCGTACAAAATAAAGGCGGTCTTACCACTAAACTCTAAAGTGGTTTCTCCAACTTTCAACAGTTTCAACTTTCAAGTCTGATAGAAAAATATTTTTTTTTTCTATTTGGCTGTATAAGCTATATATTTATGCTATATATTCAAGTTTAAAAAAAATTGCTGTCACTCAATATACTTGTAGTCTGTATTCTGTGATTCTGTCACTTTTTTGTACTGAACTTCAGGTGGACGAAATTCCCGAACAAAAAAAAATTGGGTTCCAAATTTAAACGTAGCAACTGTACCCAATCAGATAATCTGTGCAAGGTCGACTGTGATTGGCTGATAAAAAAGACCATAGAGAATATAAACTACATGAGAAAAAAGACGAAGAAGGAGTTTAAAATTCAAAGTTCGATTTTCATTTTGTGAAAATTATTTTGTAGCAACTCATACAAAAATTGTAAATTGAGTGGATTAATTAATGAAAAACGAAAGGTAAGCCATTGTAAAATGTAAATGTAACCGTAAATTGATAAATTGAAGCAAAACATAACTATGTCATACCATGTTCTAATACAAAGTATGTCGCAGTATTATTTGCATATTTGTACAATAATTTACAACATAAACTATTTTAATATGAAAAAGATAGATTATTATTTCATAGAAAATATTATAATGTATATCAGTATGCAGTTAATTTGGAAAATGTTAAAATGTGTATATTGTTTTATTGTAATAATACATAAGGTTGATAAGTATACTTAATAATTTATGTAAACTGTATGGAAATGTAGTAAATGAAAAATGTTTCATTAATTTCAGATTTTTAGGTCCCTATACTAGTTTGCAACATTTTAGTCTGCAAGCAATAGCTGGAGAAGGAAGGTATGGGATTATGAGTGGTACGGCCACCAAGGAAAAATCCTCTGATCAAGACGTGAGGTGGTATGCAGCTGGCCTGAGCCCACGCGATAGATTTCAGCTGTCGTATACAGGGTGTAACAAAACAAAGTAATGATACTTAAGTGTGTTACTTGTATAAAGGTGCGCGTCTACTGGATCGGGATCGGAGCATACTGCGTAGGTATGCAGCGGACGGATTTGTTGCTTTGTATGTATGGTACTGACTACTGTGAACTGCACTAGAAGTACTGGAACGTCATTCTGCGCCTAACAAAATATATATGACGACACGACGCGCAGTCCGCACCGTACGCCCCGATTCTGACCTGGTGGACGCGCAGCTTTAATCCCCTCTTAGCCTATTTATTTAGCTGTGTACAATAATTTTTATTGAAATAAAACATTTATTTGAGCTTATTTATTTTTTATTTTATTTTTTTAATTTTTGGTATGTTTAGAGTGAAAGGTTTTGCACTTAAAAATTTTAACTTCAGTTTCAAATTAAAAAAATAACGGATGTTTATTTTTTTTCTTCTAAGTCCGACCTCTTGTTACGTAGTATACAGTTTACATCCTCTTTGCTGAACTTATGAATTATTTTAGTACCTATCCCTTATTAGTCTGTGAATTATGAATTATTTATTGTAATCAAATATTTTCGGAAGACAATAAATTCACAAATTATGATCTTTTTAGATGAATTTGTTAAAATATATTTATGGAAAATTAATTTCATCATAAAAATTGGTTTTGATAAGTGTGAAATACTAAACAAGTTTCCAGCCCCAAACTATGCTAAAAGGAAATAAATTTGTGTTAGCAGAACATATTGTAGGAATGTAGAAGAACTGAGACCTAATGGCAGCATACGAGCCACTCGCATTCGTCAAGCATCGGTGACTGTTTCATGAACAACAATAACAAAGATATTAAGTGAGATACTTTTTTACTTGAAATAAATAAAAAGTAATGTTTTTAAAAATCTTGTTTTTATTTAAGTATTTTTTACAACATTAATACTCTTGAAGAAGATTAGTGTCTGTAAATTTACTAAAACGCTGTAAACATTCTTCATGTGTTCTTCATCATCTGAGTCTTTTCATTATACTGCATTTACACATTCGCGTTCGCCATTCGCCTCGTCATCGGCGAAGCATTCGACGAAATATTCGTATACGAATGCTGACGCAAACTACCGTTCACACATTCGTGGGGTGATTCATTTTGACATTCGCACACGAACATGGAGGACGTGTTCATATCAGGGCTTCATAACGTTATCGAATAACAGAAAAAATATCGTTACGTACCGTTATTTTCATAATGGTAGCCAGATAACGGTTATTTTTATAACGATATCTAGTAACATAACGTTATATTTACCGTTATTATCATAACGATATTTTTTCGTTATATCATAACAAAAAAATATCGTTATAATAATAACGGTTAATATAACGTTATTTTCTGGTATCAAGTATGCGATCGAGCACCAGTGTTACCAGATCAGGGGATTTCCTCCTAGATTTAGGGGGTTTCGACCAAGTTAGGGGCAAAACAGGGGGAAAAAATATTTGGGGGATTTTTTAGGGGAAATTCAAAATACACGTCAAATACAGTTTTTTGCCAAATATCACGTTCCTTATATTTTTTTACCATCTTTAAATTACTTGAGCGCCACAACAACTAATCGAGGTGTTGAAAAGATGAATACAGTTCGACAAGGCTTTAAATGAACATGTCAATGATGTCAATGGGCGCTGCTGGTAAAGGAGAACTGTCAAAAATGATGTTTTTATATAATACAATCGTTACCTAGTTCCTTTTCTCGCCACGTTCATATAAAGCCTTGTCAAACTGTAATAAAGTTTAGTAATATATATTTTTATTGAATATTAAAAGAAAAAGTAATCTAGGGGATTTCTAGGGGGAAATCAAATTAGTTCAGGGGTACGGCGCCGAGACCATCTGGCAGCACTGTCGTGCACGGTGCACCAAATCTCACTTGCAGCCCAACTTCCGACTCCCGAGCACCAGTTTTTTTGCGAGATTTGTGTTTACCTACTTTTAGGAGTTTAATGCATAAAGAAATAATAAAAATAATAGTTATTGTTTTGGAGTCATCAATAAAAAAAATGGGCCGTAAAAAGCACAACACTGTTTTTAGATACTTTGACATAACAAGTCAAGATGGTGCTGCAATTTGTTTAATCAATGAATGCAGAAAAGTATGCAAGGTACCTATGTCAATATTTATTTACTTGTTTTAATTATTGTGGCGAATGCGGGGGATGGGCAAAATATGAATAATTATTTGCATGTCTTAGTTTAGAGCCAGTGCACACGGCACGTTGCGTTGCGTTGTGTCGTCGCAACGTAAATATTTTAATGCATAGCCGGCCACACGGGCGCTGTGACATCAGCGTTATTACGAAGCAGTTGCGACGACGCAGCGCGCCGTGTGAACTCCTTGGTTATTTGTATGTAAATCAACGCAACGGCAGCGCTGCGTCGACGCAACTGCTTCGTAATAACGCTGCGATGTCACAGCGCCCGTGTGGCCGGCTATGCGTTAAAATATTTTTAATAATTAGACGACGTGGACTGGCTCTACACGTTCAATCTGGCATCAGTTCAGTCCATCAGTCTGAGATTGGAAAATAAAATCGGCCAAGTGCGAGTTGGACTCGCGCACGAAGGGTTCCGTACACAGAAATAAATCAAGATTTCTTAATTTATTTCTGTGGTTCCGTACCATTATAATTATTATGTAGAGCAAAAATAGTGGCTAAGGCTTAGAATCATGCCCAACGATTTTGGTGGTGAGATGGGTTGAGGAGAGATGGGTTGGATGAGGGAAAGCCCCCCGTACCACTCTCACCCTCAGGAGACCCTTCGTTTATGAGAAATTAGCATTTTTTTTTTTTTTAAATTTCGAGGTTAGTTCATAATTATGCTGTTTGTGTTTGAGTGTTTTCAAGACATCACAAGGCTGTGGTGAGTGGAGGACGAATATTTCATCATTCCAAAACTATATACAGGGTTCAATAATTATACCTTCCTGCCAAATTTTTTCCAGGGCTTAGGCATTATTAGGAGAGTCCATTTATCCAAAAAAAATTGGTTGTAAAGTCGATTTACTGACGATAGTTGGACGTGACAACTACCTTTGTTGAGTTGAACTTCATAATATTTTATAAGTAAATTTAGTTCCGCGATTTGATAACAGATGTCGCTGCTAGGCCTCTAGATCGCGCTATCGCTTACCCGACAACATTTGGTATATGTAATTCAACGAGAATTAATTCTCGTCTTTTCGCTGACACTCACTGGTTGTTTTATTTATTATTACGCCAGAGGGATTTGCGTCCCAGGGTAACCCTACAGAACGGATCGGACCAGTATTAGGCGTCTGACGTCACTCAAGTAGGACTTTAGGAGAGAAACGGATGTCGAACGCTGCCGATCGCAAAGGCCGATTGTGCTTCCTTGTCGCTCGTTCCGCGCTCTCGCTTGCACTTCAAGCCTTAAATGGAACGCCTCAGAGCTGTCAGCGAGGTAACGCCGCATGAACTGTCATGTTTTTCGGGCGCGCAGCCCATATCGAATCATAAGACGTTATCACGTCAAAAATTGGGTGTAATTTTTATGAGGGCTCGCAGGTTGCGTCGTCACACCTTGACTGAGTGATGATAAAATAAATAATAAATAAAAATATTAAAGCACAAATCAATAGGCGTGACAGTTTTTCCGTAAAGTGTACCACAAAATGTACATATTGTGGGAAATACTAGGGCTCGTACTTATACTGTGCGTGCCCGTAGGCAGTTATTGCCTACGGGCACGCGCATCGTGTACCTACTGTAGGTACTACGATGCGTTCGTAGGTCATCGCAGGGGCGCGGGGAATTATTGTGCAGTTCCTGTATTTTTTATATATAAGTACATATTTTTGAATATTGGAATTCGGAATATTAAAAAAATACTTTTGATTTCCTAAACCCGTTACCTATTTGCTGCTGCGGAATCCTTCACGGACGAGTCCAACTTGCACTTGTTCGCTTTTTTACGTTAGGGACCCCCCTTAGCAATGCTATAATATATACAATGTGTCCCGACACCGGTGTCCGATCCTTTAATGTCATGATCTATGGCATAATTTATCGACAAATTGGCTCTAAATTTTTTTCTCTCTCTCACGGTTGTAAAATGGCAGCCATTTTAGTTTTTCTCGGGCTTTCACACTAATCTGACCAGTAATTCTCATGTATATATCCTATGAAGATAAAAAGGGTCTCATTTGATAGCTAAACTTGTGGACTACGCTTACACAGGCAATATGTTATAAATTTCGTGGAATTAAACATAGAAAAACTGAAGTTTAAGAAAAAAAATTGTGTATTTTTAAATTAATGGCTTTTTGTGAAAAATCTAGTGCATTAAACTGGCTCTTTTGGTTTTCATATTAAATAAATTCCTTACTTCAATGCTCTAAGTCAGATAGTTTAGAAGTTATAACGATTTTCCTATGAAGTATAGGTCAGATTAGTATGAAGTCAGAGAAATTTTTTTTTTCAAAAGTTGGAGAAAACAAAATTTAAACTCATGATTTATGGCACATTTTAGTTACAAATTGGCATTCAAATTTTTTTTTTCTCCAACTTTTGAAAAAAAAAATTTCTCTGCCTTCATACTAATCTGACCTATACCTTATAAGAAATTCGTCATAACTTCTAAACTATCTGACTTAGAGCACTGAAGTAAAGAATTTATTTAAGATGAAAATCTCCTCTATCTTTGTAAAATAAAAAAGAACCAGTTTAATGCGCTAGATTTTTCACAAAAAATCATGACATTAAAGGATCGGAGTCGGACACCGCTGTCGGGACACATTGTATAATATATACGCCCGTGGATTTTACTAAATGTTATTTTGCTCAATAATATTGTATAAATTTGTCATATAAAACTTTTTTTTTAATATTTACAGACGCAACACAGTGGAAATTTGTTGAGACATTTAGAACATCATCACAAAGATCAATATAATGAAGTAATGGAAATAAATAAAAGTAGAAGCGAGCTAATGAATACCAGCAACCAGAACAGCATTTCTAAAAATGTATTAAAAGAATGCACCAACTTGGTGGCAGTACATGGGCGTCCTTTTTCTCTGTTCAAAGATAAGGCCTTTAAAAATTTAATATCAATGATCCCGGGAAATGCAGCCACTATCAATGCCATGAACATACGGGAAAATGTCAAGACAATGGCTTATAAATTGAGGTATGAAATTGGTAATGAATTAAAGGATAAAATAATTTCCCTTAAAATTGATATAGCTTCATTGGGTACAAGAAGTTTTATGGGGATTAACTGCCAATGGGCAAATTATTAAAAAAAATTTAGGAACTGTTGAGATATTTGAACGTCATACATCTGAACACCTCAAAGACTTACTAATTTTTAATCTTAATCGTTTCAATATAAATCTTGAACATAATAAGCACATTTATTGTATTACGACCGATAACGGAAGCAATATGATAAAAATGAGTAAATTAATTAATGAACACTTGTCTCAATTTTCATTAATATCAAACGTAGTTAATGATAATGAAGTAGCCGGTCCTAGTAGTGAAGATTTTACTGAAATGAGAGATATAGAAAATTTATCCGATTTATCCAATACAGAAGCTATCATGGAGATGGATAATTTAGAAACTGATATTGATGCGACTGAGCAATCGTTTACACACCGTATCACAGATGTTTTAAATGCTCATTTTGAGGTAGGTATAGTGAGATGTGCTGCTCACACGCTCCAGCTAGCATTACAATATGCTTGCAAAAACGCAGCATCAGGCATCTTGTAATATGCTGGCAAAATGTCGTGAGGCTGTACGAAAACTACGAACACCTAAGTTTGTAAGAATTTTAAGAGAAAATAAAAAAAATATCCCCAAATTAGATTGCGCCACAAGGTGGCATTCGGCTGTTGACATGGCAGAAAGTATTTTAGCACTTAAAGAAATTTGTACGTCACATTTTGAGCTTTATTTGTCAAATTCTACCTGGGATGAAATAGAGACATTCGTCGAATGTTTGATGCCAGGTAAGAACTTGACAAAAAAGGTGCAAGAAGAGCAGCTCACAGTAGGAGACTTTTATTTGTCTTGGTTGATTTGTTAATTTCAGTTAAATAAATTAAATTCCCAATTAGCCTTGGACATCCTAGACTGCATGAAGGCTAGGGAAAATATACTGTATGAAAACGATATTTTCATTGACGGCATAATATTAGACCCAAGAATAAATTCCGTTTTATCCTCAGACCAACTACAGAAAGCTAAAAAAAAACTTAGCTAAATTGTATATGCAATATATTTACAAATTAGAACAAAGTATGAAAGAAAACCTAATTCCTACCTCAACGTCAACATCAGCTGCAGCATTAAACACATTATCAAATACAGACGCAGCTGATATGAATGAGCTTGATGATTATTTAACTGTTGCATACTTAAGGAAACATGATGATGTAGGCGTTCTTATTGGTCTTCACCAAGATCGTGATACATTAAATGTTTTACAACAATCAATAAATATGTTTTTAGATGAACCCTTACTAAAATCAACAGAAAATATATTGACTTACTGGGAAAAGGCTCAATGTAAATTTCCTTATTTACACAAATTATCATCCGTGGTAATAGGTGCACCTATGACTCAAGTAAGTGTAGAGAGATTATTTTCGTGTCTGAAATTTGTTGTATCGAACTATAGACTATCAATGAAAGATGATATTATTGAAGATTTATTATTTATTCGAAGTAACATAATGTTTAATTCCTAATTTAAAATGCCTTTCTAAGATCTCTTTCCTGATAATTACTGTGATCTTTATTGAATACTAAAAACCTGTGTTGTGTATAAATATTAAATATTATTATGACTGATAGTGATAATAGTTTTATAAGTGTTTGTAGATTAATAGCCTGTTTATATACTCTTAATTTATAGCCTATAGGACCTTTAATCTTATAGGTTATTAAATTAATTACAATTTGTTTTGATTTAAAACATATTATAAAGTAATAAAAAATCTTAAACATGACCAAGCCTGCGTTGAGTATTTAGATACTTATGAAGAAACTAGCTGTTGCCCTGCAATAGGCTACTTGACCTATTTTTTTTCTTCATGCTAATCGCTTCTTAATCATTCATTTTCACACAAAAAACTAATATTTTAATATTTTACACAGTAGAAACCCATAAAAATGTTGATTGAAAAACATGCCTTTTAAATGGCGCCGAAAACACTGTCCGCCATAGTGTGACGTCATACGTTTTGTATTTTAAGCTCTCTTTATTGAACATTTTTTATGTGCTAAATGTACGAGTCTAAAAGTGCCCAAAAATTATAAAAGAATTAAATAAGAAATTAGAAATCATTTGTAATGTTGAAAACTTTTGGAGAAAAGATTTGGCCATTTCATTTCCCGTCTACAATAAATAGAGATAATATTTCAAACTGATGTTTTAAGCTAATTATTCAATAAAATATATTTGACAAATCTTTCTAGGCTTATTCTTATTATTTATGTACAGATAAACTTACATATAATTAGCGCGATGAATAAAATATATAAATTACTGTCAGGATGACGTCACATCCAAATCGGAAGTATCGCAAAAGCCTTTTTGTCAGTACAAATCCTATTTTCATAAAATCATATTTTCAAATCGACTTTATTTATTAACCGACTTCCAAAAAACGAGGAGGTTATATGTTCGGCTGTGGATATTTTTTTTTTTTTTTGTATGTTCAACGATTACTCCGCCGTTTGTGAACCGATTTTCGAAATTTTTGTTTTGTTGTATTAGGTTTCACTCCAATTTGGTACCATGTTCACAAAAGTGGTGACCTGATGATGGGATCCAGGAGTAATCGAGGGAACTCCTCGAAATTTATATGGAAACATATAGTGATTTTGGTTTTATGTGAAGTGTACTAAGAATATGCTACCAAAAAGTCAAATATTGGGTCAAGGTATACCATGGTTTCGAAGATGCTGAGAGAACTCCTGACTCTTTATAGATACACGTTTGGGAGTTTCGGCGTTGTTTTAAGAACAGAAAGCATATGCTACCATGCAATTCAAATTCATCATCATCATCATCGTCATCATCATCATTACCACGTCGTGTTAAGGTCACCAATGTCTCATGGCACAAAATAGATAATAGTACAAGGCATAGGTATGGATACAATAATAATAATTATGTACATAACAACACCAATTATTATAGGCTGTTTAATATACACGGCGGTCGGCGCCGCAGAGGCAACGGCGTCGCCGCGCGGCGCGCGGCGACGCGTACGTAAACATCGTATTCAAGTTCTAACTGGAATGTCAGGCATGCCGCCAGAGTAGACAGAATGATAGAGTATGCCGACTTAGAACTGATGTAATTTTTTTAAGTTTGACGTATTATGACAAAAGTCGTCGCTAGGGTCGTAACCTACAAATTTAGTTGTTTATATTTTGGCACATGCAAAGAAAACTGTCAGAATTCAATTTCAAAATCTTATTTTTAAAATTAAATTATACCAGCCAGCGCGCCAGCCTTTAACTTATCCTGGCGAAACACGAAAGAAACGACAGATATTAATACTCGTCAGTCTCATAGCAGTCGAAGTACTGGTAGTTATGTCTATTGTGATGCCACGCTGCGAGCATTTTGCAGCACGTGTTCACTTAGATCTTTTTAAATGTATTGTTTAAATTTATCTATCTACCTGATATTTGGGCCTTGGGGTATGCCGTATGACTCATATCAGTCTTAACAAATTGTAATAAGATACGTAGAATATACGCAGTACCACCGACGACCACTTATAAATTCGCGGACTATGACGGAGGTCAACTTAAGGTGAACGCAGATTTGGCCGCACCGCACGCACCGCAGTCGCCGCATTCGGAATTCATTATATGAAGTTATGGGCAAGCTCGCATACCTACCTACCCGCGCCGCAGTCTTCGCAACTTCATAATAATATGAAGAATTGCGAATGCGGCGACTGCGGTGCGGCCAAATCTGCGTTCACCTTTAATAACAATTATACGAGATCAATTACCACTCAATATTATGATTTATGTTGTCAATTCAATGCTCACTGCTCACACCAAGCTCACTGTTGAGTTGTCAGACGTCAGTTGCTTACAAACTTTCAACAACACAACGAAAATCTGTCACAAGTTACAACTACCTATATAAAACTTCTACGTACAAGCGATAGCGCGACACAGGAGCGCCTCAGTGACATCTAGTGAAGACAATATGAAACTATTTTTTATACAATTTGAATTGGCACTAACAGTTTACCTACTAGGTAACTAAAAAGAGAGATATTATTATTTTTAACAAAAAATTAAAACCGACTTCCAAGGTAAAAACAATATTAATAGCATCCTTATAATATGAACTAAAAAGTATTAAATAATTTTTCCTATCTAATATGTAGTGCCTTTTCCCGAATTCGGCTAAACTTCAACTATTTCTGTACTCAATCTTCATAATTTTGAAGTCGGTGCCAGTTCCAAAAGTTTCAAATTTTCTGTCAAAGAAATAAAGATTCAGCTATATCTGGTACCGACTTCAAAATGATGAAGATTGAGTACAGAAATAGTTGAAGTTTAGCCGAATTCGGGAAAAGGCACTACATATTAGATAGGAAAAATTATTTAATACTTTTTAGTTCATATTATAAGGATGCTATTAATATTGTTTTTACCTTGGAAGTCGGTTTTAATTTTTTGTTAAAAATAATCAATCATAAGCTTTTATTTGATGATAAGGGTGAAATACGGTTTCCTATGCCAAGTTCTACTGGAAATATGCATTTGTTCAATGATATTGAATATAGGTCAAGTAGCCTATTGTTTCTTTCTAAGTTTTATCATGTTGTTAAATAATAAGGATTATTTTTTTAAAATAAGTATGCAAAATATACCAAACATTCTAAGTTTTAACTATATATACTTTTATTATGACTGATGCTTGATAGTGATAATAGGTTTATTAATGTTTGCGGATTAAAAGCGTAGCCTATAAGACCTTAGTCTTCCAGGTTTTATTTAGCATTAAGTTTGTTAATTAACATATTTAAAACAAACAAATCATTCTAAGTTTTATTATTAACTTTTTATTATGACTGATAGTAATTAATATTTATTTATATATTTTGTAGAATAAAAGCCTAATTTATAATAATTACCTATACTCATGAAAAGCCCATAAGATTTACTTAAGAGTATATTTTGGTAATTAATAAGTAGATTTAAATTTTGAAAATATTTCAAACATACCAGAACCTATATTGAATATTAGTTTGAATAGGTACTTAAATAAAATAATTACTTATTGTAAATAGAACAAAATCTTTTTAAGTTTTTTATACTTTTATTGTGACTGAAGAACCTTTTGTTTGTAACAATAACTGAAAATCCTAGTCTTATTGGTTATTTACTGAGAATAGGTTGTTTCTTAAGGCCAGGTAGACCCTAAAATTAGCAGGTCGATGTCTGTCAGTACGAATATCGACATAAAGGACATTAAAATAACATTCATTTCAGCGTGCCTTGTACAGTGGCGGTTACGACGCTCGCCGCATCCTTGATAGGACGAAATAGGAGAAAAAACCTTTTTACTTAGATACTAAATATGTATCCAATCAATACCCTGTAAAATTTCAATAGTAATCGAACTGTCAAAATTATTTTTTGATTGATTCCCTGTAATTCCCATAAAACTCGATGTCGGATGTTGTTACTGATTTTTTTATCGAGTAAAATTGTCTGTACCTATTGTGTTTCTAACCAAAAAAGTCACTAGTTCAAAGATGTATCTATACATGTATATATTTTTCAGTTTTTTTGAATGACTATACTAAAAAATATTTTTAGTTTAAATATTTTGTACTTAGTAAATTTTTGTGCAGGAACCTAGGTAATTACTATTTTTACTTTATATATATTTTTGAGAATTTCGATGGCACCCGGCCCCTTATTAGGTTTAAATAAAAAATATTTAAAACACATACAAAGCATAAGTTTCATTACTAACTTTTATTATAACTGATAAGTAATAAGAGTACAATTAATAATTTAAAAGAATAGGCTATTCAAGACCTTCAATCTTATAGGTTTAAGTAAATATATTTATTATGAATATGAATATTTTGTTAATTGATAGATTTGAATTTTAAAAATATTTAAGAGAAACCAAAATCTGTATTATGTATAATACGAATAAATAAAACAAATTGAATCTTTTATTTACTGTGTTTATTTACTACTTCCAGCAAATCTTTCCAAAAAATTTCCAGGTTTTCTTCTGGGGTTGGCCTGAAGGAAACGGGGCACTATGGGAAAAAGACTGAAAATTTTTAAATACATCCCCCAATGACCACCCCTTTTGAATACACCAATCGATAGAGGGTGCCAAGGGGAGTAAGAAAGCTCAGATAAACTTTTCTCGAAAATCAACCCCCGGCCAGATATAGGCCGATATACGAACCTCGTTAGTTTGGCGAAAATACTTAAAAAAAATTTGACGACAAAAATGCAACTTCCTATGACCACCCCTTTTTATTATACGAATTGATAGGGGGTGCTAAGGGGAACAAAAATCTTTACATACTTTGTCTACTTTTGGACTTTCTGGATTGTGTTTGTTTTTGTTTTGGCGGGGAGCGGGAGCATCAGAAAACAAAATATGATCTTATCTGAACATTACGAAAATCTCAAATGCGAATTTCTTCTAAACGGAGAATTTACTGGCGGTGGAAACGGTAAGTAGGAGTTTTTCTCACCCAAAACAACCCTCCTTAACCCATGTCACCAATATTTAATTGACGTAGGTTTCTAAACCTTAGCCAAATTTTTCTAAGTATTTTCGCCATACTAACGAGGGTCACATTTGGGCCTGTCACTCGACAGGGGTTGATTTTTGAGAAAAGTTTATCTGAGATTTTTTGCTTCCCTTGGCACTCCCTATCGATTGGTATAATAAAAAGGGGTGGTCATAGGGGTTGCATTTTTGTCGTCAAATTTTTTAAAGTATTTTCGCCATACTAACGAGGTTCGTATATCGAGGCCTCTATCTAGCCGGGGGTTGATTTTTGAGAAAAGTTTATCTGAGCTTTTTTGCTCCCCTTGGCGCCCCCTATCGATTGGTATATTCAAAAAGGATGGTTATAAGAGGTTAAAATTTTGACGAAAAATTTTTCTTAAGTCTTTTTTCCATAGTGCCCCGTTTCCTTCAGTCCAACCGCTATGGTTATTTAATAAAATTATTAGTTATTCCTTCCTATAGGTACATTAAACAGCAACTAGAAAGACGATTACGTATTTGCGATAGGTACCTACCAATTAAGTGCAAGATATTGTGCAACTGACTTCTAAGTGTTTTTTCTTTTGGATTTTAATATGCTAGTATTGGCTCATACTATTCTATAACTCTGCAAAGTTTCATCGACTGAGGAATTAATGCTAGGCTACTATACACCCCTATACAAAGAATCGGTTCATTTCCTACACTAAATAATATGCACGATTTCTCCCTGTTGCTTCGAGACCGCGCGAGAGCTGTTACGTAAGCGATGCCAAAGTGCGTACCGTAGTGAAAAACTGCAATAATTGTAAGATTGTAACACATTAAGAGCCCGGGTTACCCTCGAAATACTCATACATACGTAATACCAAAATCATTTTCTCATACAAAAATATTTAACATGTTTGAGTTATTTTTCAGCTTAAAATAGTTATTACCTAGGTTCCTGTTCAAAAATTAACTTCAAAATATTTGAACACTAAAAAAATTTTTTTTACTAAATTTACTAATATATATTTAAACACTAAAAAATAGAGTAAAACACTAAAAATATATATAAATAAATATTAAATTTACTACAAAATATTTCAACTAAAAAATATTTTTTAGTAAGTATTAAAATATTTTGTAGTAAATTTACAAATATTTTTTGTGTTTTACTCTATTTTTAGTGTTTAAATATTTAGTAGTAAATTTAGTAAAAAAAGTTATACACAAAAAATTTTTTTTTTGGTGTTTAAATATTTTGAAGTTAATTTTTGTTCAGGAACCTAGGTAATTACTATTTTAAGCTGAAAAATAACTCAAACATGTTAAATATTTTCGTATGACAAAATGATTTTGGTATTACGTATGTATGAGAATTTCAAGGGTAGCCCGGCCCCTTAATCCTTCAAGCCCCGTATGAGCACCGCTGATCGCGACAACGCAACAATAGAATACAATAGCAATTCTTAGAAATTCCGATCGAAGGAAAGTGAAAAAAAATAATGGAATATAATATTTTCAGTAAATATATTATCTTTATTTCAATATATTGATGAATTTTTCTCTTGCTTCAAGGCTATTTTCATTTATATTTTAATAATATTTACAATTTACGGTTTATGTAATGTGCGCATCTATCCCTTTCACACTCGCGTGAGTCCCGCGGCCCGCCAGAGGAATGTTCATGCTAAGTAACGTTCAATGTCAGTAGAATGTAATTCTCATAACTTTTTGTACGATTGTGAGCTTTATTCAATTAAGTTAAGTTTATTTTTTCAATGCACTTGATTAGGATATATGTCGTTTTGTTTCCGATTTTCGTAAAATTTTATTGTATTGGGCCTTTCGACCAGAAGATATTAAAAAAGGAAGTACAAAATTATTAAATATGATAGCATTTACAAAATATGTAGGTATTATAACATGGAGAATATTTTAAGGAGCGTAGCGCGAACGATAGCACAAAGGGAATCCTATAATATGCGCAATATTATAGCCGCAGACTCGATCACACAAAAAGTGTCTTAGTATTACCAACGCACACCAAGGGCAAAATGACCGCGCCGCAGCAGGTCCCCGGCGGGTTCTGGCGGCACGGCATGTCCGCGGCTGCCCACCGTGGGCACCAGCACCAGTTTACATGCAGTAACGCAGACGGCGCGGGGCGGCAGCCAGCTCTATTCTCTCTATCTCCACTAGAACGAACGTCCTGAACTGACTGCCTATATCAGTCGTGTGCTTTGTCTACCTACGCGGCGAGGACAGCTGCAGAGTGCAGACATCGACAGGCAGACGCGATCTTTATTCCTTCGTGTACAAATTAGTAATATTTTAACAAAGATACTGAGTACTGAACTACTGACCATGTCATTCTCATTTGACGTCATTTTTCCTATTAAATACACCAGACACGTCTAGACTCTAGTTTAATTTTGTGCATACTGCATACTGAACTGACTGATTAAATGAAGTACTTTTACAAAGATAACGTTATCAAATAACATATATTTACCGTTATAAATCCTATATAACGTTATAACATTTACCGTTATTAATATAAATTTATAACGTTATTTCTAATATCGGGTAAATTTTCATAACGTTATCCATGCCCTTGAAGCAATAACGTTATGAAAAAATAACGTTATTTGAAGCCCTGGTTCATATTATGATAGCGACGTTGAATGAAAAATATTATGGAATTTATGATGGCGATATTTTGGGTTCCAAAATAATATGAGCCCTTCCTTTTTGTAAAATTCTAGGAATTCTAAAATTCGCCCTTCACTCCACTCCATTTTTATTACATAATAATAATAATACCAAATACTAATTATTAATCTGTATTGAAAACCAAAATATATTTCCTTATTATAATATTAGCCCGCCTAACTGCAGTAGTTTGTCGGCGGGCTACGGCCTACGCGCTCTTAAATACGAAACTAATAAAATATACATCTCAACACTTTAACAACAAAATACGGTACATAATCTTTTTTGTATAAGTATTTAAATGTTATATCTTAAATTATGACTTAAGTTTACACAATGGTACACATATTATGTGGCATTAGTAAGAAAAGAAACGAATGTAATAAATAACTAATAACATTATTATAATAATAACATGATAACATCATAATAATATACAGTTATACACTATACTAAATATACTTAGGTTAATTTTCAGTACAGTGTAATTAAGTGAAATAATATGTATGTTTAGCTTTGTACACGTCTTGTAGGGTTCCAGTATATAATAAAGTACTCTGTGCTGTAGGGTCGGACGCTAGGCAGGCGAATGTGTGTTGCGGTAGGTTCTATCGTACCCGCACCATGGGGTTTTAGTGGGTAGACTACGCAGGAGTCCCACATACCCCGGCCGATATCCTCAATTGCCGGGGTTGCGTACAGCATTTCCCCATGTAAAAAAAAAAAAGTCAGGCAAATGTGTAAACAGTAAGTTCGTGTTCGCTATTCGTGCCTTTTGATTCGCGTCTGAAAAACCGCTCTCAACGCGAATGCCACGAATCGCGAGGCGAAGTGCGAGGCGAATAGCGAGCGCCTGCTTACACATTCGTATTCGTTATTCGCCTCGTGATTCGCCTCGCTATTCATGCGAATGTATAAATGCGGTATCACACTTTCAATATGGATTTTTCATTCAACGTCGCTATCATATTAACACGTCCTCCATGTTCGTGTGCGAATGTCAAAATGAATCACCCCACGAATGTGTGAACGGTAGTTCGCGACAGCATTCGTGTACGAATGCTTCGTCGAATGCTTTGTCGATGACGCGGCGAATGTGTAAATGCAGTATCAGACTTCTAAGGGGATAGGTACTAGGTACGTATAGTTAATTGTTATGTAGTTGTACCTACTATGTACGGTACTTTTTCAGAAAAAAAATTGTCCATCTGATGATCTGCGATTTTTGTATCACGCTAGAGTTAACAAAATATACTTGACAAATACAGTGTGGGGCAGGGCTTCATAACGTTATCGAATAACAGAAAAAATATCGTTACGTACCGTTATTTTCATAATGGTAGCCAGATAACGTTATTTTTTTAACGATATTTAGTAAAATAACGTTATATTTACCGTTATTATTATAACGATATTTTTTCGATATGTATAAACGAAAAAATATCGTTATAATAATAACGGTAAATATAACGTTATTTTCTGGTATAAGGTATGCGATCGTGCACGGTGCACTAAATCTCACTCGCAGTCCACTTTTTTTGCGAGATTTGTGTGAAAATACAAAGAAAAAATATACCTTTTATGCGTGATTATGTTTAGAAAATTTTCCCGCCTGTCATGACTTTCTTGACGGACTATAACGTTATCAAAGAACATATATTTACCGTTATAAATCCTATATAACGTTATAACATTAACCGTTATTAATATCAATTTTTAACGTTATTTTTAATATCGGGTAAATTTTCATAACGTTATCTATGCCCTTGAAGCAGTAACGTTATGAAAAAATAACGTTATTTGAAGCCCTGGTGTGGGGAAAATATTTCTTTCAGAATTGGTAACACTTTACGAAAATGAAGCTTTTAGGGCATTTGGAACTCTATTACAAATTAGTAGAGTTTAAAATCCGAAAACAATTTTACAAATGTCATTCCGGTTTGACGGTACGAGGTTCGTGTAGTGTGTAGCGGGACGACGAACCGTCAAAACTGTCAAATTTGTCTCTCACGGACGGACGGCGTCCCCTCGCTAGAGTAAAAATTTTCTTTGGGCGTCCCTCACGGACGCGGTCTGCAGACCGGGTGGCGGGTTCGCGCCATCTGTAGAAGCTCTAATATAATATTATTATATTATCAAAAATATCAAAAACCACGGAGTGCGCCGCCAAGTTCCAGCAGGCCGCGCGCGGCGCGCATGCCGATTGCCGTGCACGGTGCACTATTTCTATTTACGGCTTATATACTGTATTATCTATGTTTGAGAAAGAAGAATAAGAAGACGCCGACGGCGGACGGTAATCGGTTTTGTTGAGGCTCAATACTTTGTAATACAGTTTTTAGCCCTTTAGTAATCATAATATTTTTCATGTAACTTTCTAATCTGATGAAAATATAGTACCAGAAAATTAATAGGAACAGAAGCATGGACGAAACAGATATATTCAAGGTTATAATACCGTCGTGTCCAGAGGTAATAAGAAGTTTGTAAATTATGCCTTTTACTCGTATTTTGCCTATGCACTGTATTTAATTACTATTAAAATATTAAAAGAAAAATGAAATATTACTTGTGTTTAGTAAACCTCTGTGTACAAAGTAAGATATGCATATTTAAAACTATTCATTATGGTTATTTATTTTCAGTATCTTCCGATTATAAATGGCACTCAAATCATTGAAGAAGGTCCCAGAGTGAGTATTATAAGAGAGTTTCTGATTAACATACCTCCTTAAAACATGATATTTATGTTATGTTATAAATATGGTATTGTGTAATGCAATTTAATGAGGGCATTATTTTGATAAACGAAATGTTTCGTTCTAGGTTTGTCCGCTGTGTGGAAGTGAGGTGAAGTTCTTTTTTTTAAATTTTCAAGAACAGATTTTAATGTGTGAGAATGTGGAGTGTCAATACCCATTTGGATATGAAGACTTGCAGTTTAAGCGGTTCGAAGATGTCGACGCGTCAGATATGGTATCTATAAGAACTAGAGCCAGTCGGGTCTCTCTCATGTCACCGACGGGGTCTATGGTATCCACCCACGCCTGGTCTGAAATAGAGAAAATGAACAGAATGTACGAGGAAGACAGTCAAAGTGAAAAACCGTTATGCGATGAAAAGAAGCAGAAAAAAGTTTCACTGAATAAACTAGACAAGGCCAGTACAAATGAAATCGAAAAGAATGTACAGAGTATTAAAGGCCTAAATGCGGAGCTGAAGCAGCTGTCTGAATCTAGTCATGTAATTAAAAACGAGAAATGGATTAAGAAGCTACTGGACTTACAGAATATGACTAAGGAACCTCTCCTGAAGCCTCAAGAGATGGAACGAATAGAGGAAGAAATAAAGCAGCCGGAAGTCAAAATTGCCATTCAGCAGGGAGATGATCAGACCATGTCTACTATACAGATTAACTTGGCCTAACATGCTACTTATAGTAAAGTATTAAGTTTGAAGTGAATCAGCACAGTGGTTCCCAGATTGTGCTAGCTAAGATGTAGCACCTCCATTGTGGGTATCGCAGACAATAGATTTTCAATTGTTATGCGGTAGCCGGCTGCCACTTGTACCGCCACAAAGGGTTAATTAATGTTTGAAAGCAGTTCAATATAATTAGTATTACTTGTTAGCAGAACTTATTTGTGAATTCTGACATTTTATTGTAGATAGCTCTACAAGAATAGACTGGATCTGGTTGGTTATTATCTATTATTATCTTAAAGTGCATGAGTGAGACTCTTACAATTGAAGGACATTATCTAATTTTGTGTATGTAATATGTAATATGTAGGTAAGCTTAGGATTATTATTTTAACTGCACTCTTTGAAAATACCATTCATTGATTCACATTATGAGGCCGGGCTGCCCTCGAAATTCTCATACATACGTAATACCAAAATCATTTTCTCATACGAAAATATTTAACATGTTTGAGTTATTTTTCAGCTTAAAATAGTAATTAGGTACCTAGGTTCCTGTACAAAAATGAACTTCAAAATATTTAAACACAAAAAAAATAATTTTTTGTGTTTAAAATTTTTTTACTAAATTTACTACAAAATATTTCAACTCTAAAAAATAATTTTTAGTATTTAAATATTTTGTAGTAAATTTACTATTTATTTATATATTTTTTAGTGTTTTAATCTATTTTATTAATTACTATTTTAAGCTGAAAAATAACTCAAACATGTTAAATATTTTCGTATGAGAAAATGATTTTGGTATTATGTATGTATGAGAATTTCGAGGGCAGCCCGGCCTCTTAATGTGATTCAATGAATGGTATTTTCAAAGAGTGCAGTTAATTTTACTAAATAATCCTAAGCTTACCTTTATATTACATATTACATTAAGGTGATTTCTAAATTGTTTATGTTATTTAGTGTAAACTTTTTTGTTTTCTGTTTATTTTTGATGGTAATTTAGAGGGAAATGTTATGTGATTATATTTTCTTATTTTAAATATAAAAGCGTGTATGGAAGCAAAATCTGAATGTATTTTTAAAATCTTTAAATTGCATTTTTAATAACTGTATTTTAAAATAAGAAGATAAAACCGCTTCAAAATTGTACGTAATTGAGAATTAAAACTCCCTATCTCCAAAACTACTGAACCGATTTTGATGAAACTTGCACTGTTCCCTAAGTTGAACAATACCTAGTACAATAAAAAAAGAATTACTGAAGTCGGACTTGTAGTTCCGGAGATATGCGAACACAACATAAAAACATACATACATACACTTTTGAAATTTGGCACATTTGTTCAGACGCTGATATAGACTGACATATACAAAAACTGGGCAGTACTGGAAATATTAGGTACATATTTACGCGACGTACTGATAACCTCCTTTTTTTGAAGTTGGTTAACAATTTGGATTTTTATTCAGAGCATCTATAATAATAATAATAAAATATTAATAGCTAGTCTAATTAAGTTTTGCTTCTTGGCGGTGCCTGTTTACTTTAGTGTTTAACATACTTTCAAACCCACCTTTAAATGTTATTGCTGTTAAAATAAAACGGGCGCTATGAAATTTAATTATGTATCCCTTGAAGGAGATTATTTTGTATCAATGATGATCCCTGGGCCTACTGGCGCCGTAAGGGCTACTGGCGCCTGTGTGAAAAATAGAATTTTGGCGCCCCTTTAGTCAGATTCTATGGGTCCTTGGTTTTGGCGCCCCTAAAGATGGTGATTTGGCGCCCCTAGAGGATGGCGCCCGTGTGCATTGCACACATTGCACATATGGTAGCGGGGGCCCTGATGATGATAGTGCTTACAAATAACTGATAAAAAAACAAATTGTAATACATAAAAATTGGTAACAAAATAATGAACCGATTTTAATATTTAAATTTGGTAGTTACTATAAACAAAACGCAGACTAACAAAATTATAATAGAGATCAACTACGATAACATGTCGCGCCCCTCCAAATGACTGTTTCAATGTGTGTAGTGTAGTCACATCCTTATGAAAGAGTTTGTAAGTAGTAAGTATTCATTATTCAACCAATCACAGTACTCGTAATATTTCAGTTAAGAGCCCTCGAAATTCTCATACATACGTAATACCAAAATCATTTTGCCATACGAAAATATTTAACATGTTTGAGTTATTTTTCAGCATAAAATAGTAATTATCTAGGCTCCTGAACAAAAATTAACTTCAAAATATTTAAACACTAAAAAAAAAATGTTTGTGTATAAATTTTTTTTACTAAATTTACTACTAAATATTTAAACACTAAAAAATAGAGTAAAACACTATAAAATTTATAAATAATTAGTAAATTTACTACAAAATATTTTAATACTAAAAAATATTTTTTAGAGTTGTAATATTTTGTAGTAAATTTACTATTTATTTATATATTTTTTAGTTTTTTACTCAATTTTTTAGTGTTTAAATATTTAGTAGTAAATTTAGTAAAAAAAAAAAATTACACAAAAAAAATTTTTCTGGTGTTTAAATATTTTGAAGTTAATTTTTGTTCAGGAGCCTAGGTAATTACTATTTTATGCTGAAAAATAACTCAATCATGTTAAATATTTTCGTATGACAAAATGATTTTGGTATTACGTATATATATGAGAATTTCGAGGGTAATCCGGGCTCACTTATTACCAAGATTTGTTGGTCAACTAATCATAACTAGCCTACCGCGCAAGACAACGCACTTCAAACGTTTTGACAACGCACCTCAAACGTTTTGAATTTTGGAGGGGCGCGCCATGTTATCACTTATCGTAGTTGATCTCGCTAACTACCTTGATTAAACTATGTAATATTTAGCAGTTAAATTGCTATAATATTATTCTAAGTACTTATTTTATATAAATAGTAAAATTTAAAACTATTTATTATTTTCTACACTTTAAAATAATACTATGTTTTATTATTACTATCACTACCCAAACACTTCTTGGTATTATAGGGCTAATATATTTTAGCTTTTCTGTAGGTAGGCTGTACCTGTACTTACATGGTGAATGAATTAATTTACTGATATTATTATTTTATATCCAAGTGCAACATCCCTTCACTGTAAATACGTCAATGACTCAAAAGGTGTCATTGAAATATAATAGCTGAGAATTCATACATTATGTTACTTAAAACTTATTACGTTGTAGGCAATTGTGTAGGCACTAACATAATTCATAGAGGTAAATGAATTATGTTAGTGCCTACACAATTGCCTACAACGCAATAAGTTTAAAGTTACATAATGTATGAATTCTCAGCTATTATATTTCAATGACACCTTTTGAGTCATTGACGTATTTACAGTGAAGGGATGTTGCACTTGGATATAAAATAATAATATCAGCATTCAGCACCCGTAGCATGGCTACGGTAGATATACGAAAGTATAGACAAACGGAGATAAACTGAAGGTGCCGTTCCGATCTTTACCGCGGCTAGCAGCGATCGACAAAACAGCAATCGATAAAATTCTATTAAACTAACGTCTAACAGTAATCTTTAGAACACTATTCTAACTATTTTACAGTGGAGTTTGTAATAGGTGTCTTATTATAATATTATTAGGTCGGTAGGGCTTGGTACTTGCATAATATACGTGTCATGGGCCACGGCACAAGTCTTCTGTTAGAGAATTATCACTGCAGTGCCCCACGCTGGCTACAATCTTTATATATATACAATATATCTATACTAATATTATAAAGCGGAAGAGTTTGTTAGTTTGTTTGTTTGAACGCGCTAATCTCAGGAACTACTGGTCCGATTTGAAAAATTCTTTCAGTGTTAGATAGTCCATTTATCGAGAAAGGCTTTAGGCTATATTTTATCACGCTAAGACTAATAGGAGCGAAGAAATAGAGGAAAATGTGGAAAAAACGGGGGAAAATTATTTGAAAGGGCTTATTTGAACGCGCTAATCTCAGGAACTACTGGTCCAATTTGAAAAATTCTTTCAGTGTTAGATAGCCCATTTATTGAGGAAGGCTATAGACTATATTATATCACGCTAAAACTAATAGGAACGAAGAAATAGAGGAAAATGGGGAAAAAACGGGGGAAATTATTTGAAAGGGCTTATTTGAACGCGCCAATCTCAGGAACTACTGGTCCGATTTGAAAAATTCTTTCAGTGTTAAATAGCCCATTTATTGGGGAAGGCTATAGGCTATACTTTATCACGCTAAGACTAATAGGAGCAAAGAAATAAAGGAAAATATGGAAAAAACGGGGGAAATTATTTGAAAGGGCTTATTTGAACGCGCTAACCTTAGGAACTACTGGTCCGATTTGAAAAATTCTTTCAGTGTTGATTGCCCATTTGTCGAGGAAGGATATAAATTATATTTTATCATGCTAAGACTAATAGGAGCGAAGAAACAGAGGAAAATGTGGAAAAAACGGCGGAAATTATTTGAAAGGGCTTATCTTACGAACTACTAGAGCAATTTTTCTGTTATTTGGGTCAGATAGGAAGTAGAGCACGTGAAGGATCATAGGCTATTTTTTGTGGACTAATTTGTCTGTGAAATATCTAATTTACGCGGGCGAAGCCGCGCGGAACGTATATCAATAATAAAAATGAATCCATATAGGTACTTCCCTTGGTTACGACATCACGCGTAAACAGCTGGACCGATTTTGCTGAAATTTGGTATAGATACATGTACTTTGAGTCCCGGAAAAGGACATAGGATACATTTTGTCCCGGAAAAATGTACGATTACCGCTCGATATACTTTTATGATTTGCGCGTAAACTATTCAATCGATTTTGATGAATTTTGGTATGCAGAATGGAGATACTTTGAGTCTCGGGAAGGACAAGGGATACATTTTGTCCCAAAAAATGTACGGTTCCCGCTCAATAAACTTTTATAATTTTCGCCTAAGCTATTCAATCTATTTTGCTGGGTATAGAGATACTTTGAGTCCCGGAGAAGAACATACAGAAAGAGAAAAAAAAAAGAAAAAGTCGCAGAAAAATGTACCGTTCCCACAAAAAGTAACTTTGTGATTTGCGTGTAAACTATTTAATCTATGTACGGGAACAACTATAAACTGAAGTCCACGCGGACGAAGTCGCGGGCAACAGTTAGTTACATAATATTATTTCAATCGTCCTCAAGACAAAACTCCAAACCAACAATCTATGCTACGAAACCTACCTTATTACTATAATACGTTTAAACAACCAACTACCAAGAAGAATTAAATAAACTATTTTTGTTTAAAATATAAACGGATAATGAATTTTAGAAATGTTAATTTTCCTTGATTGATCGTGCGATGAGGTGCGACATCCCCGCAAAGCACATCAACGGCAAGCCGTAGGAGTAACCTAGGATATGAATCGTGTTAGGCCGGTGGCGAGGAAAGCGGTGGAGCGGGAAGCTGGCCGGAAGCCGCACCGGAAGGTTCTAGCCTGGCCGTAGTGGTTGTGGCCACAGGCTCGGGTGTAGAGGAATGAACTTGACTTTCGCTGAGCGCCGGCTTGTTACGGCGAATGTGAGGGGTTTCGTGCGTTCGCCATGCGTTCGCGTTATGTTCGAGTCGTTATTGCAAGTGTCTGCAAAGATTATCCATACTTAATATTATAAATGCGAAAGCGTCTGTCTGTCTGTCTGTTACCTCTTCACGCTCAAACCGCTAGACCGATTTTGCTGAAATTTGGCATGGAGATACTTTGAGTCCCGGGAAAGGACATAGGATACTTTCTATCCCGGAAAAATGTACGGTTCCCGCGCGATAAACGAATTTTGGCGCAACGGAGTTGCGGGCATCATCTAGTTAATAATAATAATTAATAATTAATGACGCTGCCTTACCTATTCACCAAAAATTAATATTGACATTATTCCTCTTTTTCACGTGCAATGTACTAAAGAAATTAGTTGATGTAAACCGAAATACATAATATATTATTATAATATATTTAAAATTATAAACTCTAAAAAGTATTTTTGTCCATACACTACGCGTAAAAGAGGATCGATCGTAGGACGTCGGACTGAATGCTCTAGAAGTCTAGACTCTAGAGTTTAGACTCTAGAGTCTAGAGTGTAGACTCTAGAGGCTCTAAATATTATATTCTTTTGGAAGCTTCATCTGAATTATGATGTTACGATAATTCAAAAATACATAGTTCAACAGAAAATGATAAAGTAGAACTGTAAATAATTAATGTGGCTTCAGGTTTAAACTTTTAGCAATAATCAGCGGGACAGAAATCATCATAGGCCCTTAAAAATTATGGCTTGAAATTCGTCGTAGCAAGCCGGCACGCGGTGGTGTCGGGCAGGGAGCCGCTATAAGTTATAACACCCGGCTTTGGGCGCACCGCTCACTGGGCGGCCGGACACGCGGACGGACGGACGGACGGGATGCACTGACCACACGCACTCAAGGTACGTACCAAAAGGTTTTTAGTTAATTATTGTGTTAACTTCCTTTTATTTCTTATTGTCAAGTGCGCATTCTGAAATCAAAAAATAAAATTAAAATAATGTATAGGTATATTTTATATTAATGTTGATTCTTGACAATAATATCCGAATCAATATATTGTGTGAATCAGTATATTGATTCGGATGCACGGCTCGTTCATTCGATTAAGCTTTCAATCTCAAAAATTTGATTAAAATTGGTTTACTAGTTTGGTACTTGGGTTAGGTACGTATTCATGGAAATACATACCTATCATCTGAAAGTCAAACTTAATTTAACCAATTTGAAAATGACGCCTCCGTAGCTCTGGACCCCTGTGATAGAGGGTTCGTTTTCCGGCGTTGCGGTAACATTACAATTTACACAAATGAGACATTACAAAAAAGTAGTAAGGATGTTGTAATTCTTGCTCTTTTCTGATAATTTCAGATGCTGTTACTCACAATCTTGGCGGTGCTGATGCTGTCGGCTTCCGGGGACTCTCAGACTAAAGACTCGGGTATGTTTTGCTTTTCTCTCGCACATATTTATTCTCTACCTACTAAAATTCGCCTTCACCTTTATGCGAAACTAGTTTTTCCAACAAAAGTTAGTTGGTAGGTATCTAATTAGCTTCGCGAACCCTGGGCTTGATAAAGCTAAAACCAATAATTTGCCAAAAATACAGCTTTGAATATATTTTGAAAGCTCTATTGGATAATGATTTAATTTATCTAAATTTTTTAAGTAGGTACTTATTTTGTAGGTTACATTAAAAGAACTTACCTTATAATTATTATAAATAAAGGAAATAATCATTTTTCTTTATCCATACTTAATAATATTATAAATGCGAAAGTGTGTTTGTTACCTCTTCACGGCCAAACCGCTGAACCGATTTTGCTGAAATTTGGTATGGGTATACTTTGAGTCCCGGGAAAGGACATAGTCTACTTTTTACCGCGGAAAAATGAACGGTTCCGTCGCGATAAACGAGTTTTAGCGCAACTGAGTTGCGGGCATCGTCTAGTTTAACTTCATTAAAAGTACTTACGTTAGATAATCGTAGAGGAAATAAGGAAATACTAATTACTCTAAAGTCTACAAGTAAGTAGCTGGGTGGTTATCAAAGTTCCAACTAAGTATAACAATAATTATTTATGTAAGCTCGGATTTCCTTCCGCCTTTCTCCGCGGTCAGAATCTGTGATCTGATCTGAGGAAACTGACCGGATCTAGAATCTAGATCTATCTAGAATCTAGATCTATCTAGAATCTTAATGAGATCTCGCACCGGGAAGCTAGTAACTAGTTGTTTATAGAGTTTAGCCACGCTAGATAGTAGATACTTAGCCATTAGGTTTGTAGGGATCGGCTCACATCGAAATGAAAGGAAATAAGGCGAATGCACAAAAGCAATACCTACAAAAGTAAATGTCAGATTACTGTTTACAATTTACATTATTTCAATTTCACGTTGCATCGTCTCGTTTCGGTGTGCCTACTAGTTAGTGAGAAGTGAATATTTTATTGAGGATATATCGCAATAAATAGTACCTAGCATTAGAGTAATAATTGTAGTTCTCTCTTTCTTGAATTATTTAACATTTGAATATAAAAGCCGTTATGCATTAAATTACTTCAGGTACATACGTAACAGCCATAAACGGTAGCCACGCGTGAGATAATGATGATGAATGATTATTATCACATCACATAATGTTGTAATGTCACAAGTTACAAGTGTAACAAAAACTTAAACAAATATGTTCAGTGAGCGAGACGGTTTTCTCTCAAATAATAATTTTATGAGTACTTTCTCTGGTAGGTGCTTGATGCCGAGTCATTATGCTTAGGGTTGCCAGGCGTCCGGATAAAGCCGGACACAGTCAGGCTTTTTTTGCTTGTCCGGCCAAAATTAAGAGGAGTCCGGCTTTTGTAGAGCCTTGAATCAATAATTTTAAATGAAAATCTACTAATTTTAGAATGTTAAATTGTATGTTAATTGTTTTATTAAAACAGAAAATTACGAACGTATTCCTACACTAGAGTTCAGATTCTAAGTACTCGATAGCAGGACTTTTTTGTACAAATGTTCGGCCAAGCTGGCTGATTTGTCCGGCTTTTCGGGTAGCGACCTGGTAATAACCTGGCAACCCTAATTGTGTTACAACTTACAAGTCACAAGTAATACAGAAATCATTGTTTACAATAAGTGATTGAAAAGCTGGGCTTTCAGCTCGATCATTGATAAATAATTGCGTAAAGTACTCCGTACACGATAATTCAGCATGACTATTCATTTACGTGAATTACATGCTGCATGATGAACGCTCATTTTTCATCATGCAGCATGATCACTCATTTTATATCAGTCGAGTCTGTAAGTCGAGATGTAATACGGTGAGAAGGTCGTCTTCGTCGCTATGGATCATAGTCAAGACAATAATTAAATTCAAATATGTATGGAAAATTTGGCAAAATTAAAGTACAAATTTTATCTATCAGGATAATATGTAGGTTATAGAGTAAAGTTATATTTTATCTACCCCCCCCTTCCGGGGTGTGCGTCACCCCCCGCGCCCTCGTATACGTCCCGAAACGAGGTATCTTCCACCCGTACTCGATACGTAAAAAGTGTGTATGAACGAAATGAACCTTGATAAATTTACTATGTCTCTCATATAAACAAAAGCGACATCACTTATAGTTTCAGCGCAATCAGCCATTTTTTTTTTGCTAATCGTTTAGTTTTTCAATAATTTCACAATTTATTTATTATTTTATTTATTTTATAGAATTACATGAAAACGGAATCATGTTACAGCCCAAACCACTGATCTTAGAGACTTTAAATGGAGGAGTTTTCTTCGTATGACCTACCTACCTACTTGTACCTACCTACAGTGTATTGCAGGGGTCACCAAATGGCGGACCGCATCCGGACCACCGACCCATTGTGGGCGGACCAAGCATTTTCGAAAATTAACTTTGTTTAAAAATAGGTCTCGATGACTTTACTGATGAACATCTCCAGGATTTCATATCAATGGCTTGTCCAATTTCACTCCAAACATCAGAGAGATAATTAGCTACCTACCAAAATAATTGTCACTTTTCTCATGGATATGTAAGGTTACCTTTGTAAATTCCGTAATTATTTTTTAAACCTTTTTTAACCTTTGTTTTTTTAAATGTGCGGACCGCGAAGGTCATTTCATTTCTTAATATGGACCCCGAGCAAAACTAATTGGTGACCCCTGGTGTATTGTATTCTGTGGTATGACGTAGGCGTGTAATAAGAAGGGATTTTTCGAAATTCGTCTCCTAAGGCGGTGAAAAGGGGGGTTAAAGTTAGTATGGGACAACACGATTCATTTGCCCAATCTATTTCAACACTTGCATATTAAGCATTAAGTATTTGATATATTTTATGGAAGATTTAATTAATAGTTATTGTGAGACCGAAACCCAGCTAAGACGCAGTTAATACTTGGTTGTTTACCTCCAGTGGTCGTGAATGGCGTTGTAATTCCCTTTACCAAAACAGTTAAAAATTTAGGAGTATACATTGACGAAACATTATCATGGTCACAACACATCAAAGAGATCAGTAAGAAAATATACGCAACCTGACTCTCTATCTCGCCTACGTTTCCTACTTCCCATTCCCACAAAAATTAAGATCGCTGAATCACTATTTTTACCTACGCTGGACTAAGCGGACGCGTGTTTTGTGAATCTCACAGAGGACCAGCTAAACAAACTCGAGCGATTGCAGAATCTGGCTATCCGATTTATCTTCGGCCACGACCGCATCTCCGAATACCGTGCAAAGCTGAAGTGGTTGCCTATTCGCCTACGACCGGATGCTCGCCTTCTTTCTCTCCTTTATTCCACTATACATGATCCGCATTTACCTTCGTACTTAAAAAATAACTTTCTATTTCGACAGGCACACGTTAAAGATTTGCGATCAGTGTCTAATTTGCTCCTGGAAATGCCTGTACATTACTGCAAATTTTATGGCTCATCCTTTGCTATTACCGGAATAAAACTTTGGAACGCTTTGTTTGTTTGTTTGAATGTCTAAAACACTAATTCGGTTTAAGACCTTGGTCAAGAGACATTTCCTTGCTATTGCATATAATGATGATTGTTGATAGTAATTGAATAACTTGAATTCATTCTCTCTCTTATCGCTAACAATAATAATTATTATAATTCGACTATTGATAACGTCACATAAATATTGAAATATAAATTAATGTTCCATCATTTATATATATCACGTCGGGGTCACCAATGTTATGTCTATGCTGTATGTCTTCGGTGGTATATGGGACACACAGAGATATAGACTATGGAGCAGTAGCAGAGGGGCACAAGTGAAAGACTCGAGAGCGTTGGATCAACTGTTTATTGAAATAATATTTTACTTATTCTAAGCTCCGTTCATACGTCACATCTTACATACACAATTGCAACTCGCACGCGTCAGCATTCACACACTTACAAACAGGGTTCAAAGTGTATATATGTATTTGAGTCTAGGTAGATATGTATGTATCTATGTATTTATTAGATGTATTATGTATCATGAATAATATACGATTTTGTCTGATATGCAATATATATATTTTATTTTTCTTGTATATTATGGCACATTCACCTGATGTATATATAATATTATGTTTCCTATACTTGTCTTATTTTTAATTAATGTTCTTGATTTTTCAATTTTATGTGTGCACAATAAAGAGTATTTATTATTATTATTATTATTAGTTGTACCAAATTATGGCAACTACAAAAGATGCGAGTAACGAAACGCATTCGTGAGTAACTTTTCGGTTAAGGATAGCTCTTTGTGCGAGTGTGGCCTAGATGAAGGTTCCTTGGACCACATCTTTTTCTGTTGTCCCAAAAACCAGTCCTCCCTATATGACCTCCTTCCTATCAATATTCCTCGCCCTATCAATTTTAAATCAATTTTATGTTATGTAAATACCTCTTTTATTGATATTCTGTGTACATATATTTGTTCTAACAATATCAAATTGTGATGTTTTACTAACCTCTATTTGTTTGTGTTTGTTTTAGGTATTTTCAACAGAATTTAAATTATTATTAGATACTGTACCTTGTTTCTTCACCAGACCTGCAATATAGAGCAAAGTCTACCCATAAGCACTCTGACATTGGCAACTCACTGAGGCCGCCATAATTCAAAGAAGAAGAAGAGTAACTTTTCGTTACTCGGTACTAGATGGCGTACCCGTTACTCAGTACCAAATACATACGGTTTGCTACACCTCTACTATATATATATATATATATATATATATATATATATATATATATATATATATATATATATATATATATATATATATATAAAACTCAAAGGTGACTGACTGACAGCCCAAACCACTGGACGGATCGGACTGAAATTTGGCATGCAAGTAGATGTTATGACGTAGGCATCCGCTAAGAAAGGATTTTGATAAATTCCAACCCCAAAGGGTTAAAATAGGGGTTGAAAGTTTGTATATAATAATACTTCTTAACGCGAGCGAAGCCGCGGGCAAAACCTCGTTCACAATAAAGCGATTGTCACATTCTTTGTAAATAGATGATCTAGATTTGTACTATCAGAGAATTTGATTCCTATTTCCTATGTAGATTGGTCGCGTTATGTCAAACCTAGCCGACGGATCAAGAATTACATTGAAATGACATAATTCGACCAAATGACGCTGCACGCCGGTCTGTCAACTGCCTAGGAATAAATTTCCTCGATGGTACATTAGATGAAGTTATTGGAACGAAGTTCCTTATCACGCGTTCGTCAATCTGAAGGCTAGACAGAACTATATTTGACCTTGATTTGACCTCGACACTTTTTTATTAATACCTGCATGTTAGGGGCAGATGGCGTTGATAGTAAGTATTACTGTGCGTCAACTAGATGGCGTTTTTTAGGGTTCCGTAGTCAACAAAGACCCTTATAGATTCGGTCTGTCCGTTCGTCTGTCTGTCAGACTGTCTGTCCGCAGTTTTGGTCAGAGATATGCTTCGGCACGAATGGGCCGGCTCGACCAACAATCGACTCGACAAAATGGTACATGAAATCTTAAAAAAATATATTTTTTTATAGTACCTCCCCTACACATCAAGCGGGGATGACATTTTTTTTCACGTCCACCCCATCGTGTGGGGTGTCGTTAGATAGGTTTTTTTAAAAATATTATGAGTATTTTTAGATCATTTTCCGATTTAGGGATCTGTTTGTGAAATATTAAGTTTTAAAGTGGAAAAAATCGTATAAAATTTAAAAAAGCTATCGGTACTACGGAGTACGGAACCCTATATTGCGCGTGGCCGGACACGCACTTGGCCGGTCTTACTTATTTAATATTACAAAGTTATTTAATATTTTGCACACCCTGGAACTGAGTTGTTGACCGATGACGAAACGATCAGCGATGTACAGCGTACACGATGCACATAATATTGCATGACGAAAAATTAAACAACTTGTAAATCAATGTACAGCACGTAGTTTGCATGTAATTCGCATCATTCAACACAATAAACGATCATGCGTGAATTACACCACGTAACTCATATCATGCTGAAAAATTAAAGAAGTTGTCATTCAATGTACAGCACGTTGTACAGCACGTAGTTCACATGTAATTCGCATCATTCAATACGATAAACGATAATTCGTGCGTCACAGCACGTAATGCATGTAATGCAGAATTACCGTTTACCAAGCGCTTAAGTGACATTAAATGCCAGGTAATGGTTATTTATGTTTTGTATAATATACACAAAAAATGAATGTTACAGGTGTAATTGGAAGAACGCATTGGAATTTGGGACTTAGGAAACAAAATAGGAATCTTTAAAAAATTTAAATTGAACTATCAAATCCAAATGGAAGCTAATAAATAATAATAGATACTTACCTATGTTATTTTATAACCTACTTTTTGTAATTCATAATTTTTGAAACTAAAACTATCAATTATATAGCCCAAGGGTTCCCAAACTTATTTTGTCTATGCCCACTTTGAGAAAAAATATGTTTTAGCGCCCCTATTGTTTCAATGCATCCAATGAAATAAATCACCCCGCAAGCCTCTACATAACGCCCCTATTTTTTTCTGGGTCCCACACCGCACTGCCCCTCTTTAGAGCTTCAGCTTGTACTAATAATATTATGTATTCTATGCCTTCAGCGCCCACAAGGGGGCGTTATCGCAAACTTTGGGAAAGGCTGATATAGCCTAATTGATATTCGACTTTGCCTAGGCTAACAGTGTTAAATGGAATGTGTTGATTGTTTTATAAGTTAGATCCTCCTAATGTTTTATTTTCTAAATTTCAGGTATTGCACAATTCTGGGCGGACGACTACAAAGTGTTCGATCAGATTTACGGTCGGACATCGGACAAGCATCTGTACGGGGTGACGCTTCCCCCCACCGTCACCTACAACCTCCCCATATCCCCGTTGACCCCCAAACTCGCCGCGTCAGAGAAGCTGGAGAGGTATCTCCCCGGCCTCCACGACCTGAGCGATCTGGGTGAGGACAGGTACGCGAAACTCTTCTCCAAATCCCTCTACGACGACAAGAAAAAAAGCTCGGCTCTCCAGTTCATCAGCTTCTCAGACTTCAAGCCGATCAGCGCCGAGAGCGATCCCGAAACTTACAAGTACCTGAAGGCTCTAGAACACGACAACGAGTACAAAATAGATCTAAAACATTTCAACGACGAAAAATCTATCGATCTTGACTATTTGAATTTCAGAGATAAGTTACACAGTTACAAACCTCACAAGCACAGAGACGACGATTCCGAAGAAAGGGATGCGTACAGAAGTATACAGGACATAATAGACGCTCACGAGGCTAACGAAGGCAAGAAGGAGGAGGAGGATGAAGTGAAAGAGAAAAGAAAGAAACCCTCCGCGTCCAAGAACAGGAGTAAAGTGAGGTCGCTAAACGGCAATGGACTCAAACGCCCCTGCTCCAATGGGAGATGTAGGAAAAGATATGCACCGATCGTCAGTAGGCCTTACATCAGGAAAATACATTACACGACATATTAATTTATGTTGATTAACATAAGATAAGTTAAGAGAATACCAAATGGATCTAATGTTTGTTTGCTATGAGTAGTTTAAACTCCTCAATATAAGGAGTACATTCCAAATTTTGTCTGAATTAAGTATAGCATGCAAAATCGTAGGTGTAGCATGCATCATTTTTCTAATTATTTATAAATCCATTGATCAACCTATTCTTATAACACCTATTTATTGCTAAAAGTACTTAGTAGATATTAAGGAAACGATATTTCAGAAGAAATTATTTTATCGTCCACCGAGAGGCAGAAGTTACCTTAGTATAGTGGTTCCCAACCTTTTTAGAGCTGTTACCCCCATAGCCTGTTAGAGAAACTGATTTTACCCTCAAGAGTTGAGAGGCCGCTCTCGCATTTACAAGTGGTAGCTAACGGTACCAACATTTTCAGATCTCTGTCTGCAATTGTAGGGTATTCTGTAGCTGTTTTTGTCCAAAATGTACAGAGTTTATATTATTTTTCTGCCAATTCATCTATTTTAGGTACCACCTCTGTTACCCCATTAGAATAACTATTTTACCCCCGCGGGGGTATATAATTACCCCCAAGTTGGGAAACCCTGCCTTAGTAGCATTTGAAATATCGGTAATTTATTGACTATTGTTAAGTTTTGTCTGTTTAATAAAATTTGTTAAATTAATAATCTTTTCATTTAATTTAAGTTTATCCCTACGAATAATAAAAAATATTATTCGTAGGTTTATCCATTGTTTTTAAGCGAAGTAAAATACCGCATATATTGTGTCCTTATACTTATAGGTATATAAAAAGTACTTATACACAGGTAATATTATTTATTTTATTCTTAGATCATATTGCACTATTTTATTGCATTTTCACTCATACAAAAATCACAATTCAAGTTGTTACTTTTACAAATACGTACCTTTTTCTTTTACGAAAAAAGTAGTTGTATCTTTAAAACGTGTTGAATTGTTAATACAATTCAACACGTTTTCACATCAGAACTGCATAATTGCAGTTCTGATGTTCTCGCCTGCCTGTTTTCAAAATCGTACCTTGCCTGAAATTGTGTTAGATAGAAACACATTCGCGTCCTCTGTGCTCCTTCTTCGACAATTCCGTCTCTTTCAGATGAATCATCCCAAGGATTAGTACATGAAGTTAGGGTTTGTGTCACTCTGTCGTCCCTGGGCGGCGACCGGGTTGGCAAGAGCTCTTATTTTCTTGCTGTTCTCTATGCTCTGCAACAGGAACGGAGGATTCGGTTGCTGTTTCTGCGGCTGCGTTGGCTGCTGCTGTGGCATGCTGTTCCGCTGCTGTGTCATGTTGTTCTGCTGCTGCGGCATGCTGTTCTGTTGCTGCTGCGGCATGCTGTTCTGTTGCTGCTGCGAGCTCTGCCGCTGCTGTCGGTAGTCTATCTCCCTGGCCAGCTCGTCTACGAACTGCCCACCCGTCTGCCTGAAACATACGTCTATTAGCAATTTCATTGTTTATTAATTAACAATGATAAATTAACAGAGATGGAGGACGTCGCAACTTCAAAAAATATGAGTGGTTCACAAATTGCCTGCATGGAAATTCCCTGCATGCACAATCTTATGTGGTGCGTCTGCAAGTGCTAGAGAGGTATTATGTATTATAATGATGTAATGATTAGGTGCAATCCCCTGTTCAACCAGACAATCTCACGTGTAAAAGACCTTCATACTAGGCTACTCTTTAATCTCCTTCCCAAGCAGACCCGTGTCTGAACATCTTACGTGTGATCTGATGATCTGCCTCATGTGTGGTAGGCGTGCATGCGGGAGGAGGTCTGGGTGCTGTACCGCTCAGTCTGTCTGTCTCACATGTGGTAGGCGTGCATGCGGGGGGGGGGGGGGGTCTGGGTGCTGTACCGCTCAGTCTGTCTGTCTCACATGTGGTAGGCGTGCATGCGGGAGGGGGTCTGGGTGCTGTACCGCTCAGTCTGTCTGTCTCACATGTGGTAGGCGTGTATGCGGGAGGGGGTCTGGGTGCTGTACCGCTCAGTCCCCCGGCCGCTCTCGACATCTTCATCTGGCTGGTACATGGAGTAGCCGCGCCGGGACAGCTCCTCGTCGGGGGAGAGCGTCGGGTTGTTGAAGGCGTGCTTGTCGGTGCTCATTGTGAGCTTTCTGTGAAAGAGAATATTAATATTATGTATTATCACATTACTTTATCGACTCTGAAATGTTGAAAATCGTATATAGTGAAGTCAAGTTATCGCTTTAAATCATTCTTCAGCAGTTTTATCTTTCTGATGCAGCACAAACTTAAAACAGACAACAGAATAATTATCCCACTCGTTAACATTGAACCTAATATAGATGATAATTATTGTATTGAATTTGAAGTTTGATTTTTGAGATTGAGATTTCAGTCCGGTCCTGTCCCAAACACGTCTTGTGGATTTGCTATTTGCTTGAGATGATTTATTTCTTCAAAGATTTTGATTCCTAGGCAGATGGCGGACCTAAGTAATTTGGTCGCGTTAAGTCAAGGTTCCGACTGATCATAGCATTCATAGCTAATATTGAATTGACATGATCCGACCAAATGATGTTAGTCTGTCAACTGCCTAGAAATCAATTTCCTCGATGGTACGTTTTGTGACTTAGTAGTGATTTAAAAATTGGCCTTCTCACTGGACCCGCAGCCGGCCGCTGGCGTTCAAGTCTTGGAGCTGACGGCGCAGGCTGGCGACGCGTGAGCACAGCACCGCGCTCACCACCAGCAGCACCAGCCACGCCGCGCTCAGCACGCTCACCGTGATGATCGTCTCCGTCTCCTAGAACCAGTGCCTAATCAGGGCGAGCGAAGCGAGCCCTAGTACATCCCACAACCTGAGCACTTTTGTGATACACTTTATGGAAAACTATCACGCCTATTGGTTTATGCTTTGACATAGTAATTTTTATTTATATGTGATGTGTTATCGTCGGTCAGTCAAGGTTTGGTTACTAATATAATATAAAAAAACTGACTTAAAGATTATTACCACGCAGACAAACGACGCGAGCCCGCAAAAGCTCGGCTTTTAGCTAGTTATATAAAAATCACTGATTGTATGCTTCGTGCACATCCGAGAATTGATTCATAGGAAAATAGCGGACCTAAGTCATTTGGTCGGGTTACGTCAAGGCTATATATATATGTATAATTATACTTTTAAATTGGCTTCACATAACCCTACAAAATTACGTAGTTCCGCAAAATTATTCATGGAAATTCATAAAAAGCCAAAAGGATAGCAGACCTCTTTTACAAACGCCTACATTTTTTATTAGCAATGCAAAATGCACGGAATGAGTTTCTTTATCAGGAGTAAAATTTTTATAAATTATCACCAAATGATTATGATGATGCTGTATTGGGCAGTTCGCGTACAATCGCGATAAACTTCTTATCACTCATCGCTCTATCTTAAGAATTTATGAAGCGATAACACTCATACACGAATAGAAATACACGATATTGCGTTTTACTGACTGAAACTACGAACTGAAACAATAACGAAACTAGCCAGTAGCTACAAATGATGAAACAAAATAAACAAGCTAAGACGTAAGTGTGGTACACACTCTTGACATGAATGACATCAAACTAATAAAGTATAGAATAAGGTTTATTTCCCAGGTCGTCCCAGCAAGCAATGGATGGCAATAATTGCTATCCGCTGTGCCAGGTAGCTCCCAGCTCAGCTGGGGTCTGGTGTGGCTTCAATAAGCTTCCTAGATATTTCTATAAAAAGCTTATATGCCCCCGGACCCCATGCACCTAGCCCCTAGGGTTTACATCCCAAACGGTTCAAATATAAGATCAACGCTGAGGTTCTCATATTTGTGCCGCTTTAGGTTCTCTTCTTGGTTGGTGGCTGGCACATGGGACGAGGCGTCGACTGTGTCGACACAAATTACGTCCCACACAAGGGCCGTCCCACATCCCAGGGAATTAGGGTCATTCCATCGGGTCTCTTGCCATCATCGCGTACAAAACCGGAGGGCTCCAGTATCGCTGGCACGCCGGCAGTGACATGAGCCCGACGAATGAGGTCATTCAGGCTGTGATGCCGCGAAAAGATTCCAGCGCTTCGCGAGCAACACAAGCTGCACAACCCGTGGTGACCGTAGCTGTCCACGTGCGCTCCGCAAACACATTGAGGGGGGACGACGTGGGGAGTACCAAGATGGAACAGTTTATTACGCACCAGTCTGCAGATGCACTCGCCCCAGAGCGTAAGACATAATAGTTCTTACTCTTGGTATTACATATCCCAACAGCAGCAGCTGTTAATATAGGAGCTAAAAGAATTTGCGGTCCTTTCCAAAGGTGATTCATGTTGCAATGAACTGAAATTGACTAATCCTTTCCAATTTTATGATTCAAAAACAAAACAATAATATTATAATAATTCTTAGACCATTCGTTCCCAACATTTGCAATATTCAAATTGATTTGTAAAGCATAAACTAAAAGGAATTGTATTTGTTCTATTGAGTAATATTGCATTCAGCATAGTTTAAAATTAAGAAGACATGAAAGATAAGTTCATCATTCTGGATCAACAATCATTCAATAACATACGTCTAATCTGATTGATTTTTAATACAATAAACGAAAAATTGTAGTAAACAATGATCGTCATCGCCCACAAAAGGAGTCAACAATGCATCGTCAGATAAATTAAACTCTGTCTTCCTTATGTTATCTTCTACCGTGAGTCCATTATGGACGATTACCGCTTTATACGGGGGTGTATTCGTCTACGATTGATTAAGATCGTCGGTACTCGGTGCATACCGTAGACGGCTGCACATTCACCGTCGCAATGCCGAGGAGTTTATCGACTAACAAGAGGGAAATCCAGGGCATACAGACAGACAGATCTCTTGCTCCTCGTCGCTAACAATATTATGTGTAAAGGAACTCACCATTTCCACTAGAGCACCATGACGTGGTATGTATGTGAGCACTGACAGAGCACTGCCGCGTTATCGCCCGATAGCGATACCATCTCGATACGTGCTCATTTCTGATACGCGGACTTCAATAATAATATTGATATCGGCAGAAGATTCGTTAGAAAATATTATATTGCTGTCGTCAGCAATATCTGTATTTGTAAATGCCCGAGTTTACGTTGATATTAATTTAATATTAACATTATCAGATGTGCTTGTAGTGTTTAATTTATATATTTGATTAAAAAAAGATACATACAGCCGAACGTATTACCTCCTTTTTGAAGTCGATCAAATAGCCATAATGTTAAATTAAGGAATTTAAAAACAACCCCTCATTCATTTTGAAGTACGTAACCAAATGGTTCAGCACTGAGCGGGCTGATGGTGATGAACTATGGCTAAGAACAAACTCGATAAAGTCAGCTTTGAAAAAAATTTAGGAAGAAATCGGTCCAGCCGTTTGGATGCTACGATGTCAGAGACAGACAGACAGACACACAGGCACGTCAAACTTATAACACCCCTCTTTTTATCGGAGTTAAAAAAATAAAAAGGAGGACCATTCCGAGGATTCCAGACCTGTAGTCAATGTAAAGTTTATTGTGTCCAAAATTCTTTAGTTATTCTAGGTAGGCAATGAAATTATCAACTGCCTTATCAGTGTCAATAATGTTGTGATTATCGAACACAATCAGGGAAATTATTGAAATGCTTGTGACTCGGCGAAACAATGTGATTGTATCGACAAAATTAAATAATATTTGTTTTTGAATACCTTGTCGTTGACGACGGTGTACTCACCATACAAGAACATAATATACTTATTATGTTCTTGTATGCTACGGAATACGATTGCTTCAGATATAGATAGCGGTAAATGACGCTAAAGTCAAATTGCTGGAGAGGGAGCAATGAGGGATTTTCTTAACTTTTTAATTTGAATGTCAAACAGTTTCGATTTTAGTAACTAGATGGCGTATGGGTAGACAACTATCGGTAATACCAGGGAATACCATCAATAATTGCTACAAAACTGGGCAAAAGAATGTGAAACTTGATACATTTCAATTTGAAGAAGACGCCATAATATTCCAATGACTAGGATAACAAAGTTATTACAACGATGTTTTAGTTAAAACTCACGGAAGAAATAGCCCTATTTACCGATATTCACACCAAATGTCACAGGAATTATACATTTTGGTTTTGACAACATCTTACCTGCACTTATGCAAGATAACGGGTATTTCATGGCTAATATTTTACCAATAATGAACATCAAAGACCCAAATAACACAATTTGGGAAAAAAAGTGTGTCAGCTCCGTCGCACGACTGGAGTTTATATCAATTTTTTTTCTCAATTCTAAGGCCAGAGTCGAATAGAGAAAAAAAATCCAGGAAGATCAAGCCGAAGAAACACACAACCGGTCCTCTAAGCTTTGATCGAGTTCCAATATGCATAAAACCACCATTCAATCAATTCAATAATTTGAAATGCCATAAATGGTGAGTTTTCTGATGTTCCACACTTCCTGGTGGGAGTTGGGACGTCCGTGTCCGAACACAATGCTATAGTGTACTAGAACACAGCACAGAATATTATGACGTAAACTTGTTGTGGGCGTTCAAATATTTTAATTGGATTATTTACCATAAGAATTTGATTCACAATACTTCCCTGAATGAAAAGACAGACATATTTGATATAATTGGAATTACTAGTTATTTCTAAGTTTTATTTTCAGCGGTTACAACTTTAATTTCACAGATTTCGTCCAAAATTTTCCTATTCCTTTGTCTGCTCTCGGAATCGGACGTCAATCGGAATTTCAAAAATGCCTAAATGCCTGAAAGTGCCCTATTGATCTGTAGAAATTCAAATAGAAACGTTGGCCTTGATAATGGACACGTTTCTTATCATCGGTATGTCACAGTTGGTAGGAAAAAGTGGCACGCTAGTTTTCATACAAATGGAGCGACATGCGGTATCTATCTTGAATCTTGATCTATGTCTGTGTTTCAATACGATTACATAGTATAACATATTTTTTACAAATATTGATGTTTTAGATCTATATATCGTCAGTATCGTGATTCTGAGTACCCCACGATGAGTATATTACTTGGGAATGTAATTACTTAATCAAATTATTATTTGTATTGATGAACAAATTACTAATTATAATACATGCATCGTTAATAACGCCATTGTAGTTCATAACAGTCGAAATGGCAAGCACTGACCTATATCACGGTCAAATATTATTTGCATTGTTAAGAGCCCGGGTTACCCTCGAAATTCTCATACATACGTAATAACAAAACCATTGTCTCATACGAAAATATTTAACATGTTTGAGTTATTTTTCAGCTTAAAATAGTAAGTACCTAGGTTCCTGTACAAAAATTAACTTCAAAATATTTAAACACTAAAAAAATTTTTTTTGTGTATAATTTTTTTTACTAAATTTACTACTAAATATTTAAACACTAAAAAATAGAGTAAAACACTAAAAAATATATAAATAAATATTAAATTTACTATAAAATATTTCAACTCTAAAAAATATTTTTAGTATTAAAATATTTTGTAGTAAATTTACTATTTATTTATATATTTTTTAGTGTTTTACTCTATTTTTTAGTGTTTAAATATTTAGTAGTAAATTTAGTAAAAAAAATTTATACACAAAATTTTATTTTTTTAGTGTTTAAATATTTTGAAGTTAATTTTTGTTCAGGAACCTAGGTAATTACTATTTTAAGCTGAAACATAACTCAAACATGTTAAATATTTTCGTATGACAAAATGATTTTGGTACTACGTATGTATGAGAATTTCGAGGGTAGCCCGGGCTTTTAAGTCCACACGTCGGCACGAATGATTTATGTACCTTATAAGTTATAATGATTAACATGACTGCTGATGAAAAATCTCATTAGATTTATCATAATGAATCCAAAACACAAAGTACACGTCGTACCTACTTTGAAAATATTCGGTGTCTAAAAAAGATTAAGAGTTTCGAGACAGGAATTATAGGAAGTTAAACAATACTTAGATAACTAAATACTGATATAATAATCTACATTCTATAGTAAGGTTAGAAAAGAATGAAAAAATTATACCTACAAAGATTACAGAACATCCAAAAACAAACAAATGAAAGAATAATATACGTTCTTGCCCCATTATTGTGAAAACCCCCTATTGAAAAAGCTCAGCGGTCAAGTTCTCACGGCTGTTTTTGGGCAATACTCTACTTGTTGCTGAGACGATCAGTGTCTATTATATTGTAAGCCATTATTTACATTAATGATAGCTACGCTTGCTCCAATAAACAATCGTTTTGTGTCGTGTAGTATAATTATTGTAGTGAAAATATAATTGCATTCATATTTTTCTGCTAGGTACATGCTTAAAGTCGCTAGCAAAAGATGGGTATAGATAATAATATATTAATATGTCCTACGTCATTCCTTGATGGTTCAATGTTCAATAGTTTTTATTTTGGAAAAATACAAGCGCCGTTCCAAATATGCGGGTAAAAACTAACTTTTTCTTCTTTGCTAATTTCAGAATGATCTAAGCTAATTTGCTCCTTGACTCTAAGCTATTAATCTCTATAATTCATTATTCACCATCCTCTCAGTCGATGTGGATAGTGTGCGGTGGTCGTTTGATGTGCGTGTGATTGACAGCCTGAAGTGTGAAGTACGCGGTACAAAAGACTCATTTAGCCGCCCAATTTGGTGTTAATTTGATCTTGATGCGGTCCTCGGTATTGTTGTATCGGGGTCAAGATGTGCAGGATCCGCCGGACCTTCGGCCAACAAAAGAAATTGTTCAGGGTTGTCTCTGTTATATAACACAGCTAATAATTATTTGATCTGAACATGAAAGTTGTAGGATTTTTCTGGTATAATATTGGCAGCTACACATTAAATAGTTTCCATTATTAAAACGTAGATTCAAATTAATTTAGAAGATTATTGCTGGTATTTTGTATAGACTTTTGGGAAAGCAAATGACCTTACACTCGCATCATAGAGATTCTAGAGCCATAAAAAGGTTTATGGCAATCTAGAGGTATACTTTTACGGTAATAATTCAAGACGTGAGTAGAAGAATAAGGCAAGTAACATGAAAAAACTTCCCGTCTTTTTGCTTAAATGGAGGCTTTAGGGTCGGAAAAGTTATTTCAAATAGAAAAACTATGGATTATTTGTGTAGCCAGATATATTAGCTAGGTTATGAACGAGATAATTACTAATTAGTTATGAAGTTTTATTAAAATTATTAGGGAAAAAATGAGTTATTGTCCGTATGTCACAAAATGTTACTGAAGAGTTTGTTTGTTTGAACGAGCTAATTGCACGAACTACTGCTCCGATTTTTATGTAATTTTGCACAGATATAGAATAAGCGACAGGGAAGGACATATACTACTTTTTTGCAGAGGAATTCTTTATTAACGCGGGTTGGGCCGCACGGATCGTCTAGTCAATTTATTTAACTGTTGCATAAAATTACGTTTAAACTTTAATTATTATCTCTAATCTTCAGACAGGTAATTTGGTGCAGTTCCATATTATGGCTGTCATAATAAGGTATCTTTTGATCGAACAAAGAACTTGCGCTACCATATCAGCCGGGAATGCGACCCACATCACCCAGAAGTCAAGGTCGGGTCGTGAGGTCAGAGTGGTCTGATACACATAACTGACGGCTGCTGTCAACCGACAATAGGAGTAATGGATCATGACTCAAGCACCTTGGACTGAGAGGTGTTGTGATTGAAAGGAACGATAATATTATTGATACTGATTGAGATGACGCCGCGAAAACTATTGAAGAAAGACGCCTACGTATTATTAGCATCATTGTCATGATGTTTTAATCATTAAAACAATATTATATTGTAGAATTTGTATCTTAATAATTTAGGTCAAAGTAAAATGAAAATAATTAACTAATAGTCATGTAATATGTAAGTATCAAACACTGAATATAAAAATAACCACAAACTTATCAAACGTTAAGAACCCTGATAATGGTTTAGCTAATAAAAACCAACCTATACAGTGACCAAGAAGTCAATGCTAGACGACACGTCCAATCAAATGGCAATCAATTTTCCTAACGAGCTTCAACTTAAGTAATGAATGACGGAGCGAGTGCCTTCACAGACGTAGGCTTTACATTAGCAGGATTAGCGATAAACGATGTCATTCATTGATCACTGACTGGAACAAAATGTCCAACGAGCCATCAACAAATTGATCTTTGAATATTTAATTGGAATTGGAAATTATATAAGCTTTTTTTTATTCTATTATAAGTTATATTATACAGATAAACTCACGATTCACGAGATAGGCGCTTTAAAAAGAAATCTGGCTGACTCTAATCAAATCTTTATTTTAATTAGATTAATTAAAACTAAAACTATAATGTACATTTATAGAACTTTGTACAGAAAATATAATCACGCAAATTGGGCTACCGAACTCAGAACGAGAAGCGTATATTTGGCTCGAAACCGAATCAAGATCAGATTAAATAGTTGACATATCTATCTTAATAGAGAAGATGAACACAAGTATTGTGCCTAATGCGGACAGCACTCGGAGAGGCAGCCTGGCGTCCACCACCAGACCGCTGCAGCCGCACAGCCGTTTACCGCGCAGCTCGCCCTCCACACACATGTCGGCGCCACGACGACGGATATCACCTGAAAATAAACAGACTATGCACTCTGCACATTCCCATTGTAGATTGCTCATGTGTCGGCGGGGCTGACGGCGGTGACCGATCTTGAAAACTCTTTGATACTACCTGAAGGACATGCTAAAGATGTTTTAGGACACCAGAAATTAAAAGAAAATTAGAGTCTGAACAATGAACAGTTGTTGAGAATGTTGAGAATGTTCTTCATACATGATCTAAAAGGTCATTCCAGAAAAATGTCCTACATACTTACTGTTGATTTGCGAAGAGATTCTGATATTGGTAGCGAGTAGGTGTATTCTGTCGAATGCGTTCGCGATGCGCTGACCGGTTGCTCCCAGCACAGCCAGCAGCAGGATGTACCGAAACGCAAGGATCACGGATGAGTAGATCTGAAGATATTCATAGAAGTAGGATCATGACTATTAAGATGATCACAATATTCAATATCAAGTTGTCACTATAACGCGAACGCCAGCAACAGCTGTCTGAATATATTACAATACAATAAACTATTAAAAAAAAAAACAAATAAACTCAGTAACTAACTAACCAGTAGCTTTTCTTCGTAACGCCATAGCACCAATATGAGATTCCTCAATGACAATATCGTGATGAAATACACGATTATTGTAATCTAAAAAGAGAAATACGATTTAAAACCTTATGGGAATTTAAAGTCAAATGAACGTTTTTATAATAATAATAATTCATGCTGGACTCACTTTTCCTCCAAAGGCTTTATTGATTTTCTTGAGTACATAGTGGAGTTGACGATGACACAGCAGCAGATTCACATCCGTGTCGTCCACACGTTTCTCGAGAAGATCGCTCAAGTGCGAGGCAAAGTAATCACAGCGATGGCAGAGAAGAAACAGCAAACTCCCCAAGCACATAAGTTCTACATCTATACCGACTTCTAACAATTTAAACCAGTGCGATATTATGATAATAAAGGAATCGACGCTCGAAACTACCATAAGAGTTAAAATAAGAACGTGGACTGCGGCATGATAGACAAAAGCCGTGGTTATGCTGACTATAATTACTGCAGTCGTTCTACACTTCTCGACTTCGTCGGAATATCTAAATCTTATTTTCAAATCTAGGTCCTCAAATTCTCGCAATATTTTCTGTATCCGCATCTTCTTCGAGTTCATTAGTGGAGATATCAGCAGGGCGAATTGTACTGTCCAGTAGTAAAGGTACAGAGAAGTGATATTGAAAGGTGATAGTGTAACAGGCCCCCCGTTCGATACTACGTACAGCAGGATAAAAGTTGATATCGTGCAAAATAAAACCAAGTAACATCGGTACCAGACACTACTCACGAGTAAATCTGTTGGACCTAGCGATGACGCAGAAGTAGAAAACAGCAACAAATATTTAAAAGGTTTTAAAGCATAATAAATAGGATCCTTTCTTGCAGGCATCGTTTAAGATTATTCTCCTAAAATTATATATTACTAAGTTGTAGTTCAATATGAGTATGACATATGAGTATGACCGATCATGGTGTGAACGAAATGTAAGTAAGGTCTATGTTAGCCTATATAGGAAACGAGTTCATTTAGTTAAATTACTTTTCAGGTAATCGGTTTGGCGATGAAAATGGAACCGTTACTTGGAAATTGTATCAATAAATATTATACGAGTACTGAGTAGGTAGTATAAAATGACGTTGAAAACTGTTATATTTATATAACGGTGGTAATATCACAATTATAGACGAGTCTTGTCGATTATTCTTTCGAGTTTCGCCAGGCTATGTTAAGGGCTGGCGCGCTGGCTGATATAATATTCTTATACATCTTATATCTTATATATAAAATTCTCGTGTCACAATGTTAGTTACCGTACTCCTAACAGTTTTACTGATTTTTACCAAATTTTATATGGATATTCAGTAGGTCTGAAAATCGGCTACTATCTACTTTTTATATTGATACTAGATGACGCCCGCAACTCCATTGTGCCAAAATTAGTTTATCGCGCGGGAACCATACATTTTTCCGGGATAAAAAGTATCCTATGTCCTTTCCCGGGACTCAAAGTATCTCCACCAAATTTCAGCTTGATCGGTTCAGTGGTTTGGCCGTGAAGAGGTAATAAGCAGATAGACAGATAGACACACTTTCGCATTTATAAAATTAGTATGGATGGATATTAGTATGGATTAGTGCATTTGTTGTATAAAAAGTAAATTATTAATTTTCAACTCGAGACTGACGGTGACCATTATTGTTTGTGCAACGGGACAGCGATGGACGTTGCCATGGTGCCATACTTATTTAGTCACTTCAATAAAATAATATTATTTTTTACAAATAAATAACTAAATTATAACTACAAATAATTTATATGGCAAAACAACGTTTGCCGGATCAGCTAGTTTATTTTTTAAATTAATATTTTGACGAGTAACGTAAAAAGCGGCCATCAATATATAACAAATCTGCTGGTTAGGATTTTAGGGTTCTGTAACCTACAAAACTTGATCACAGTATAGCAGTATTAATATATTGCTATACTGTGACATGGTTGACTACGGAACCCTAACCAGCTGTTTTTTTTATATTGATAGGTTAATCCATACTAATATTATAAATGCGAAAGTGTGTCTGTCTGTCTGTTACCTCTTCACGCCTAAACGAGATACTTTGAGTCCCGAGAAAGGACATAGGGTATTTTTTATCCCGGAAAAATGTACGGTTCCCTCTATAATAGCTCCATGGGTTCCCGTACGATAAACGAGTTTTGGCGCAACGGAGTTGCGGGCGTCATCTAGTATTTATATAATTTAAGAGTAACCTTGTCCTACAAATAGAACAATCCATATTTTCGGACCCTCAAATCAGAGTATGAAATCCTTTCTATCTCTGTTAGCTACCACTTTCAAGATTTTTCGCAATTAAAAATGTTGTTTGTCTTATCAAAATGAAGCTACTTACAAAAAATTGCTTGATAATAATAAAAAAAATTGTTCTAGGGAACCCTGACTAAATTGTCATTATTAAAAATTTCAACAACACTTCTAAGTCGGCATACTCCTTAGTTCTGTCTGCTCTGCACTGAATCTAAACCAAACATTAAAACAAATTTTACCTGCACTTAACCATGCCTTCACTTTTTAAGTTTTATTGATTTACATTATATTCTTAACTTTTTATCATAAATTATTACTTATTTATTTGAAAATGAAAAACTATAAAATAAATATAAAGCTCATTAATCGAAAAGCATTGTCTAAGTAAAATGCCAACTAAGTTCCGTGCACTTTAAATAATTAAGGACCTTTCTGTCTTTGGAGTTAAATAATCGATAATAATATTTGTTCATTATAATATTATTGTTTACCAACAGTTTATCAAAATTATTACGTGTCCTCATTTTTATGCATATCTTTGTTACTCGTCTAGCGGTAGTGTGTTCTACTGTGAAATCGAAGGAAGAAATATGGATGAACTACAGTATACACTTACACCTATAAAATATTTCCATCTCTTATCTACAACATCTGCAACCCTCTCCGACAAGCTGCTCAGTTGTCGGTGGTATCGTCTCTACATCGTCGTCATCTTCTTGATCCCTTTTCTTGCCGTATCCCATATCATCTACCAGACCTTCGACCACATTAAAGTCTCGCCTTTCGACTCCAACGTTATGTCAATCTACTATTTGATTCTGCAGTACGCTCTCATGATGTACCCGATGCTGTCGGCGAAGAAGATGAGAATCAACAAGGTAGTTCGAGCGTTGGAGGAGTTGGATTTTAAAATGCACTTCGAGGATTTCGACTTGTGTAAAAAAATTAGAAGAGGAATAGTTATATGGGTGACGTTGCTGTTCACTTCGCACGTGATCGTCCACGGGATTCTAGTGTTGTTGCTGCTCCAGCTGCCGGGGGGAGTTTACATCGTGACGATCTCGATGTGGTACAAGTTTGTGGAAGTGTTGATGGATACGGAGCTGTCGTGGGTCTGCTGCTTCGCCTGGCTGCTGTACTACCGAGCGCGGGCGTTCCTGCGACATCTCGAGGCGATAGTCCACGAGCGCGCATCGTCCGACTTGAACCTTCTTTTGTGTCATCGTCAGCTTCATTACGTCTTGAAAAAAATAAACAAGGCCTGGAAAATTCAGGTAAATACCACACTTTTGATTGTTAGTGTAAGTTTGTTACGTTCTAATCTGTCATTATATTTTCAGATATCGGTAATCATGTGCATCATAACATATCACTCGCTGAGGAATCTCATCATGATCTGTGTTCATCTGAATGACAAAGTAGGGGTAAGTAAACGGTGACTATATTACGATGAGCGTACTGTGAGGCTGATGATATTGTCTTTAACCTTCTAATGACAATAATATTTTCTTTGCTTCATAGGCTTCAAATCAACCTTCTGATTTTGAAATTGTTATAGCAGGCAATACTTTATACCCCAAAAACATTCTATAAAAAAATATCCAAGTCTCGATGGAGCTGCTAGTTTACTCGTATCTCTAAAAAGTATGAAATCTAGACAAAGTTGTTCCAAGTCTCAGGTGCCTTACTGCGATTTCTTTTTTCACTTGGCCGTTGAAAATTCTTTATACGTTAGTCCATTGTCAATGGGTAGCGTTTCTAGTGGCAGATTGGTGCAATGGAGTCATGGAGTACCTGGTTTTGTGCCCTGGTGTACCCGTCAATGGCCAAGTCACACAACATTAACTATAATAATAAAGAAATCGCAGTAAAGAACCTTAGACTTATTCAGACTACCGTCGGGCTCATACTGTTCGTCCGCTACCTGACGGTGTTCGTGCCGCTGTGTGTGGTCGGCCAACGGCTCGCCAACGTGTTCGACAACATCCACGTCACCGCCGCCGTCATGCGCGACTCCAGCCATGTGCTCACCAGTAAGTGTCCATCGAGAATGTAGTGTATCTATCGTGCAAGCATGATAGATAGGTACACCACGTTCTTAGACAATAAGAGACATACGTTTTTAGATATATTACGTAAAATTGGAATGACTCATGTTCTATTACGGATTTACGGCTTTGTGAGATAAATTGTCTAATAATTGAGAACGCTGGAGACCCACAGCACGTTGACCGTATTAAAAAGATTGGACGTAAATTATGCCGCCGCTTATTGCTCTATCTGATAGCCACTGAGGATTATAAAAGTAGTTACCAGTTCTCAATAGTCATGTTAACGCTGTAAAATGTAAATAATTCAAGTTCTTCATTCCAATGCCAGGTTCATACGTCCGCAGCGGCGCGCACATGTGCACGGAGGGTGCGCTGCGCGTGCGCCGGCTGCGGGGCTGGTGCGACCTGGACGCCGCCCTGCCGCTGCGTCTGCTCGCCTCCATCGGCAGCCTGCTCGTTGTCATCCTGCAGCTCAGGGTCGGCTTCACCGTATTCGACATGTGATGCACCGATATATCTGGAATCACAACAGTCACACCTCATAACGGTGACCCGCCGTCCATTAAAAGTGTCTGCTAAATGTGAAACGACGACTCGAGATAAACGTAAATATTTTATTTGCAAAACGACATGTTGCCCGCTTGCGCAGATATGTCTGAATTAAACTTTCACTATTTTAATTGAAATTAAAATAGTATCTACATTAAATTCATATAATATTCAGTGGTCCACGGTATGTCTTATTTCAATTATTTAGACACGCACACCTTTGCATTAATAAATTTAGTTGTAGCTTATGACACTGTTGCATCGCTATTGTATCGTATGATCTCGTCATACCAGTTTCTGCAGCATGCAGGGTGTCACCGGTCAAGGCCACTGCGTGTCACCTGTCACGTGATATGTCACCCGTCATGTCATACGAGTTGCGACCTGTATAAGCAGTGGCGGGGCAAGACCAAAATTTTATGTCCAGGCAAGATATATCTTGCGAGGCTCCCTGAAATATATTTTGCGAGGCCCCCTGATAGACGGCGCAAGAATACGGATTTTCGGACAGAGAAAGTATTTTTATTTTTTTAATACTCAAACTTTTATTTATATTTTTTTTTATGAATATTTGAGTATCAAAACTTGTAAATCCTTTAAAAAAACCTCGTGGTTCAAGGGGCGCGAGGCCCCTTAGACCGCGAGGCCGTGGGCGGTCGCCCACGCCTTGCGCCGCCTCTGTGTATAAGTTTTTTTCACTAAACACTAAACAGTGTCACGACTATATTTTGTATGGCATAAAATTAGTTACCATGATTGTCGCTGGCATCGCATTATATTAGGGGCGCTGTTTCCTGTTTCAATTCAAGACGAATTGTAGTTCACACTTCACATCCTCGCAGTGGAAACTGCAGAGAAACCCACACTCAACACTCGATCACCATATTTTAACCAGGTTTTAACTGTTTTCAAACAAGCAACGCATTGCTATTTCTAATTAACAGGTAATTAACATACTGTTGTTCAACTATTAACAAGTTATATTGTTGTTGTAGTTAAGTAATCATTTAACAATTATTCTCTATAATATTCAAAAAATTTCTAACTTCCAAAGAATAAAATTTGTTTCTCATTATTAGAAGAAAAAATATTTTGGAGGCGCCGGGTATCGATCCCGGTACCTCTCGCATGCTAAGCGAGCGCTCTACCATCTGAGCTACGCCCCCTGACGACTGGGCTCCGAAATATCACTATGGTACCGTTAATGATATCAAATTAGCGTTTAACTTGAGTTCTAGGGCCCGTATATTAAATAGTCAGTACTCAGTACTCAAGATGCACCTCGGTCTCAAGACACGGTTCAGGCTCTGTGATTGGTTGGCTGTTAAAATTTGGACCAATCACAGAGCCGAACCGCGTCTTGAGAATGGAAAGAAAAGAAAAGCCAACCTGGAAACAAGGAAAGAAAAGAGAATCTTAAGTACTAACTATTAAATATACGGGCCTAGGTTTCATAACCGGTTCACGCAAACTTCGTAGCAATTTTTAAAAAATTATTTGGTAACGAGCAGTAGCAGAGCAGCAGAAGGATCACCTCTTAGCCACCTACCGCGTTCACTCATAATATTATAGTTACAGTCATTACACAAGCAATATTACTTCTGGTATTGTTTTAGAACTCCCCATAACCACGTCATGTTCGGTAAACAACGTAAACATTCATTCACACAGGTTTAATGCGTGGCCGTCTTAATTGCCCGGGCCTTCTGCCAAAGTTGCCTGCCTATTATAATTACTTTTCTTGGCTGTTCATAGCACTAAATAAATAAATATGATCCCATGATGACGATCATCAATAAGCCCTCTCGTTGCCACACCGGATCACACAATTTTCCGTCTTAAAATGATCTTTGGCCAAATTGTGTAACACATTGACTGTAATGTGGCGCCCAGAGGTCGGCTCTCGTTATTAACTAAATTACAGTTCACGGCGTTTAATAATCATATCATGCCCAATAACTGAGGTTCAACCGGCCCTCGATAACGCCAATTTGCCAAAATGGCGGGTTACACGCCATAAATAAATAAAATAATTTAGGATTAATAAAATATGTTCAAGGTGCATGTTTATCATGGACATTTTTTGTGATATTTTGAAATAAGCCTTTTCTTGATGTAAGCTAGCAGCTTAGCTTTTCTTTAGATATATTTCGTTCGTAGTTAGTTTAAGAATAAGAATAAGAATAAGAAAAGTTTATTTTGCACATCACACAACAAAATATTTACAAAGGACGAAAGAACAAGGACACAGAACAATTAATATTTTAACATTATGTTGTGTGATATCACAAAAATGGACCCCAGCTCAGCATATTTGCAGTAAGTTGCTGCACTGATTTCTAGTTAGTTCTGAACTTAGTTCTTCTGAAGAGGTAAATTCTAGTTCCATCTAAATGTAGGGATTTATACAAAGATTGATTGATTATAAGATTGATTGGTGATTAGTGCAGGTAATTAATGATTAGGAGAAAATAAAGAGCTTGCATTAATCAGTCGTTGTCCGCATTTGCTTTCTCCTGTTTACTTATCACCTGCACTAATCACCTGCACATGCACTAATCAAAGTGAATACAGGGCCTTAGACTCTCTGTGCGCAGCCAAGAAATGCGTCACATACCCATACATACACCTACAATAGAATTTAGGCTTATCACATTTGTCAACTGTACTAACCACTCCGACTACTAATTACTAACGACTCCCAAACATTTTAACTAATTTGGCGGTTGCCTACACCATGACTAAGATATAAGGTGTTTAAAATGGGTGTAAATATAAATGACATACAATAAATAAGTAGAAAGAATAGCTGTTGTTTGTAGTGAAGTGTTCCAGTGCCCCTGACCCACAACTGTCTAATGCCCCATTGTTTGAACTCTGTAGGTGCCTTAACCCTAAGTTAGTCATGTTTTCTAAAATACCCTTACTATCTTAACAATACATAAATTGAAAACCTGTTAAAATCGAAACAAAAATAATAGTAATATTTATACTACACAAATTGTTTGTGAAATTCAGTAGTATTTGGCTATTTATATTATATACATATTGCTTAAATGGCACACACATTTAAAACACAATCTTAAAAAGTTCACAATAAAATACAATGGGCGATCTTTACTACCTAGTCCTACACAAAAAAACCTAAGTAACCAAATATTATAATGAACGCGCTTTTGCCTGTGGCGTCGCACGCGTGGAATTCTGAGGACGACACAATTTCAGGAAAAAGACATAACTTTTTATAAGTACATGTAACAATGTGCCTTTGTCACTCTGGAACACACCAGCTTCCTATTGGTGTTAAAATGTTTGCAATTGGACCAGAAGTTTCAGAGTTTACCTCCTACAAACAAAAAAAAACAAAGCCTTTTTATCATATTTGTAGACTGTAGATGTAAAATAAACCCTTAAAAATATATTAGGAATTCATGTACAGGGCCCCCGCTACCATATGTGCAATGTGTGCAATGCACACGGGCGCCATCCTCTAGGGGCGCCAAACTGCCATCTTTAGGGGCGCCAAAACCAAGGTTCCTAAAAATTGGGGCGCCAAAATCCTTTTTTTGCACACAGGCGCCAGTTTAGCCCTTACGGGGGCCTTGTTCATGTATATATCTTTTGGTTAGTAAGACCCGTGTTATAGCGTTAGTGTTAATCAGTGATTGTGTATTGAACAAATATCGGATGCGCCGCCCGCGCCGCCGGAGACAGAATACCATTTTTAAGCGTCAACCGACAGGAACTGCGGTTTACCACGCTGTACAAAATTTTAGGACGTTTACGACATGCCGACGAGTTACTACGCCATTTCATACTACCTGGTGACGATGGCTGTCTGTTTTTTTCATGGTCAAGCACAAAATTGCGATGTGCTCGGTTGATTTAATGAGACAACATCATGCGAGTATTATTATTATTATTATTATTACTATTGACTTAAACTACAAGAGTTCCAAAAATTCCTGAATGTTACAAGTTTTAAGAGTTTAAGTTTTTGGCTGCTAGACTCATCGCACGGAGCCGAAAAGATCGGCCGTCAAAAACTCAGAATAATTGCGAAACCAACACGTGCGTGGTAATGAAAAAAGTATGCTTAAGATAATTTGGCGGTGTCGAAAGCGCCATCTTTGGTCATGTCCCCTAATTACGTGCAGTATGGTCACGTTGTGTAAGTAATTGTCACTCGGGCCGAGCGGCCTCGGAACTGCGGACTCGCAGTTATCGTTTGTCAAGCTCAAGCCTCCGACTCGGAGACATCAGACAACACAAGGGAAGAGTGTGAATGCATTATACAGAGATAGCCTTATTCATTGAGAGATAGCCTTATTCATTGGCTATGGTAGGGGTTCCCAAACTGTGCGCCGCGTCGCCCTGGTGCGCCGTGCAAGAGGGGCGCCGCCGTGAGTCGATCATCCGTCGTTATCCGAAACCACGAAATAAAATTATAATATTATTATGAATTATTATACAACTAGCGACCGCCCCGGCGTCGCACGGGTATAAAATATATAGCCACTGAAAAAATTATTGAAATCCTATGATCCTTCCCGTGGTCTACTTCTTATCCGTGCCAAATGACATAAAATTGCTCTAGTAGTTCGCGAGATAAGCTCTTTCAAATTATTTCCCCCGTTTTTTCCACATTCTCCTATTAGTCTTAACGTGATAAAATATAGCATATAGCCTTCTTCAATAAATGGGCTATCTAACACTGAAATAATTTTTCAAATCGATCCAGTAGTTCCTGAGATTAGCGCGTTCAAGTTAGCCCTTTCAAATAATTTTCCCCGTTTTTTCCACATTTTCCTCTATTTCTTCGCTCCTATTAGTCTTAGCGTAATAAAATATAGCTTATAGCCTTCCTCGATAAATGGGCTATCTAACACTGAAAGAATAATCAAAATCCGTTGCGTAGTTTTAAAGATTAAAGGGAACAAAGGGACATGAGGGAAAAAAGCGACTTTGTTTTATAATAAGTATAGAATATAGAAGCAGGCAGATGATGAAATATTATTTTATTATTATTTGCCTGTTTAACCTAACAGGCGTTAACTGTTTATGTATGTATCTTTTTGTAATACTAGCTAAAGTAGCGCGCCTCGCGCCGCGCCGTGACAAAATCCTGAGACGTGTAACTGCGTCGTAAGCTGAAAAAGATTGGGAGCCCCTGCAGCTATGGAGTATGGTATGATTAATGGTACTTTATGAATTGTCTCACTACATTGAATATGGTACGAACAGGACATTCTAGAAATGACTTCGGTTCATAAGGCTCCATGCAGATTTTAGTTATAGCTATCTGAAGTAGTGTGGTATGGACTCGTAACAGTAGTTATAATGTTACTCGAGTTGCTCTTATTTGCAAATACCTATCATGCAAATCTTAAGAACGTGTGAGAAGTAAAAAATTGTTCGCTGGTTATAATGTCCTCTTTATTTCCATACGAAGTCCGCTTGCCTAATCCAAATAACGTTCAAATAAAGCCTTCCTAAAGAGTATTCCAAAATTGAAATCGAAAGAGCATTCGCTCATGGTTATATGCCGTCCTCATGGAAGTCAGCTTTGCACACAAAGCATGCAGTTGTCCAAATAACTCACCAACTCGCCTCAAACCCCTGTTTAGATACCAATTCATCTATTTATCAATATTCGATAAATAGATGTAGTATACATATAGATAATAGTGTAGAATGTATATATTATGGCGAAATTATTTCGCCATATAGCATACTTCACTAATTTATCTATACTCCTATCAGGTGATCTGACAGTTTCCCATCACACCTTACTCGGGCCGTCGGCGAAAAGTATCTTACGATGGCGTTACCACATATATGCTCACGTTTTGCTCGTACAACACTAATTACTATTGTTTGGAGTTCTTCTCCGAGGACACGATAATGGGAATTGTATTTGACATTTGAGTATACTGTACTCGACGAAACATGGCGATAGCGGTCATTGACTACCTGTCAAAAACTTGTCATTTTCTATACAAAGTCACGATTGACAACTTGTGATTGTTTCGGGCTTATATAGAAAATGACAAGTTTTTGACATGGAGTCAATTACCGCTACCGCCACGTTTCGCCGAGTGCAGTATAGTTATGGAAGTCGCATAGTTCTTTATCAGCGAAGTCGCTTTGAGGTTTTCATGGTTTTGGCCAAGTGTGTTTTTAACCGTTTACCAAAGCAAGAATGCTTTGGTAAACGTTGTTAACAAACAAATATGTTGTTAATAGAGAATATTAATAACATAATATTTGATATGAAGATAGTTTGTGGCCTTTAAAAGAGCATAGGTTAGTTTCGACTGCGGAAAAATGTATGGCTTATGAGCCATTTATGAGCGCTTCCACTGTTGAGATATTTGTCTTCAACACCTTGGTAAACATAAATAAATAGGTAAAATTATTCAGTTATGTTGTTACATCATTACTAAACGACTAATAACTAGGAGATAGCCATTGGCACTGTACCAATTAACCAAAGCTTGTTTAGGTTAATCGCTAGTCAGATTTTTATGCATTTTTTACATTATTACTTGCCGAGAGCGATAGCATGAGATTTGATCAACAATTAAAAAACATTAGTGAAATTGGAAGTAAGCTTTACAATGAGCAGCTTATTGCCACAGAATTCGCAATAATTAGCCACGGGCTATAGTCGCTAAATAGCCACAATTATAATGATCCCATCACCGACCTCCGGCGCCATCAGACATTACCAGATAAGTCGGAGCCGAGATAAGTAACGTAGCGGTCGTGACGTAAAGGTCAGTTAGTAAACTGGGACATTAGCGGCTGATATTATTACGTTTAATGGTTGTAGCTCAGGAGCTCGCTGGTGAGTAAGGATACGTAGTAGTTCTAGTGTGTATACCACATAAGAATATGTTTCGCTTTTCAATTTGTTTGTGTTAAGATTCTGTTAACTTCTTTTCAATCGTAGAATTAAAATATTATAATTAATGGAATCAGGCATTACTTTGCGGAAATCTATAGCTTAAAATTTAGTTTGTTATTATTTTTAGCAATATTCCGCGAAATAAACTTCCACCTCTAAGGCGCTATATTGAAAGTCATTTTACTGCAAGGGCAATTTTATACTTAATTTGTATGACTGTAAAGTCGTGAATACGCTGCGGCCAGAAGATATCGGCTCGCTCGGAAAACATGCGAAAAACGTAATTTTAATTATTTAAAGAATAACTAGGAGCATTTAAGCAAAATGCTTCTATACGATTTTGAATTGCAAAGGTGTCTATCAATTAGACTAATTTCATACAATACATCTATTTTGGTTTAAAAATAATCTTCAAATTTCGTATTTTTAAGAGGTCATTTCGATCGAGAAATGTATCGAGGCAAAATACATTAATCGTGTTTCTGGTATATAATCGCGCTATATTGAAAAAACTGTTTTTTTTTTGACGTAATACTATAGGACCCTCAGAAATGTTATAAATCTGGTAATGAGATATACATATCTTCATAGCCTTATCTAGGTTTGAGAAGAACTAGAAACACGATTAATGTATTACATTTAATTTTAGAAATGACCTCTTAAAGATACGAAATTTGAAGATTATTTTTAAACGAAAATAAATGTATTGTATGAAATCAGTCTAATTGATAGACACTTTTGCAACTTAAAATCGTATAGAAGCATTTTGCTTAAATGCTCCTAGTTATTTTTTAAATAATTAAAATTACGTTTTGTCGCATGTTTTCCGAGCGAGCCGATAGCTTCTGGCCGCAGCGTATTCACGACTTTATAGTCATACAAATTAAGTATAAAATTGCCCTTGCGGTATAATTTATTTTCGATATATTATCGCCTTAACTGACTAAGCAGGTAAAAAACTTTAGTCGTGGATCGTAATACGCGATCGTAGTACGGTATTGGCGTTTATCTCTTGGACTATTCGCGCGAGCAGTATCGCCTCAGTTTCGTCACCCATTGTAGATGCTCCAATTGTACCAATTCCAAACATTATAATATTATTGTTAAATTAATGTTAGATTATTATTTATAGCCGATGTGAAATTATCTTTAATTTTGTTCTGTCCTTCTTTTAGAAGGAAAAATAGGGCATTATTTCTTGGCAGAAAGAATTCTGACCTCCAGTTTAAGTTAGGTAGTTTTTTTTTTTGAAGTGAAAACTTCTTTAGCGGCGTTGAGCACTTTTGTGGGATGGGTAAAAACTGTGAAACTCGCGTCAGATTCTCGTGCTGATCGAAAAACCTTGGAAAAACCGTAAGACGGTTTGAGAGTAGTGTTTTGTGTCGAACTCGAACTCGAACTCGAACTTGAACTCGAACTCGAATTGATTGTAAGGGTTTCGATTAATTAAAATAATCGGCCAAGTGCGAGTCGGACTCGCGCACGAAGGGTTCCGTACCGTGATAGAGCAAAAATAGGCCAAAAATTGTGTTTTTTGGAGCCCCCCTTGATTTTTTATTTTATTTAAATATTATTATTAATTATTAAAGTACAATTATATTTAAGGTCTTCGTTAAAGTTTCAAGTGCCTACCTCTTATCATTATTGATTACGAACAAAAAAGGCCAAAAAAATCGCGTTTGTTGTGTGGGAACCCCCCTTAAATATTAATTTTATTTTCATTTTTGTATTTGTTGTTGTAGCGGCACCGGAAATACACAATCTATGAAAATTTCAGAACTCTAGCTATAGCGGTTCTTGAGATACAGCCTGGAGACAGACAGACGGACAGACAGACGGACAGACAGACATCGGAGTCTCATGAATAGGGTCCTGTTTTTACCCTTTGGATACGGAACCCTAAAAATCGATTTTTTTATAAATCGATTTTCATAAAAAATGGGTTAAGCATGCACAACGTTAATAATCAAGTTTTCACTTCTGCCGGCACTCCCGGAGTGCAACCCGTCTTTTTTTTAAATTAAGTGCCGTTTATGGGCTGTTCGCCCATATCTATCATATTCATATTTTTCGCACCAAGGATAATTGAAATAATATTATTAATTTTAATTAATTGTAGTCCATCACGCCATGGAAATAATAGAATAGATTATAATAAATATATACATATGATAAATAAAATATATATATTTATTGTTTTATAAATTACATAATTATTAATTATAATGTTAGTGTTTTGAACGGTGTGTTACTTAAGTTAGGTAGTTACCATTAGTTACAACTATTATATTTATTTTATTTATATTATTATATTTATATTATTTATATATTGCGTTATAATATATTATACGGATGTGCCCATTTTATTCTCATTATTTTATTCCCACTTTATCTCTTATACTGTCACAATTAATTTAAGTAGGCGAGCAGAATCTTTGCGACTCCAAACGCTGGACCTCCTCAATGGTGGCGATGACCTGTTGCAGCTCCTCCTCCGTCTGGTCCCTCCTCCTGGATAGCAGCGTCTTCATTCTGGGTACAGCACACGTGTTGAACAGCATATAGTCATCGTTCACCTTCTTGTAAACCCGCGCCTCGTACTGCTGCGTCCCGAAGAACACGGACTTGGGATCAATGGCGAAGAATTTAGTCTGACTGCTCCCTGTGAGCATCCCGGTGAAGTATCCGTCGTTCCGGTCGAAGAGAACGGCCGTGGTGTCGAATTCGAACGGTTCGACGTCACCGTAGGCCGCTTTGAAGCGCTTCACGTCGTCAGATGTGGCTTTTGTCATCTTGATGTTCACGCAGGATATGGATGGCAGAAGATTCAGCCACACGGAGAATCTGTAGACCTCGTACCAGGTCCCGACCATGAAGTCATTGTCTAGGACTTCTGCGTGCTCCGCGACGCAGGCTTTCTCCGAGTCTGTCAGCCCGGAGACCAGCTGCAGTAGAGACAAGATGAGTACCAGGTAGGGGGACATGTTGGCTCTCTCTGAATCGGTGGGCGAGCTGATACCGTATATAAACATAAGCGTTATCATTATTATGTTTTGATTTGATTATTACATGCCACGTTCTGTAAAAGATAGTGAATACATTTGCGTATATTATTTTATTGAAGTGAATAAATAAGTATGGCACCATGGCAACGTCTATCGCTATCCCATCACGCAAACAATAGTCAATCTGGAGTTGTAATAATTTACTATTATTCTACAAAATATGCACTTACCAATATAAAAAGTAGATGTTGTCCGATTTTCTACCCTAGCCGATATGCTCGCTAAGATTCACGAAAATCGGTCGAGCCTTTTCAGAGGAGTTCAACCACACACACCGTGACATGAGAATTTTATATATTTGATTTCTTATATTTTATTTTACATCCTTTGTGACAACTATTTTGAGAGTAAAATGATAAAAGGATATTTGTGGTTTATAAAATAAAATAATTATCTGTATTCGGCGAAACCATAAACTTATAAAGTTTATGGACGAAACATGGCGGTAGTGGTCATTGACTCCCTGTCAAAAACTTGTCATTTTCTATACAAAACCGCGATTGACAACAACTGACACTTCATTGTCAATCGCGGTTTATATAGAAAATGACAAGTTTATTTATAGACAGATATTATTAAATATACAATAACAATATTGTCTGTGGGAGAGCCATACTTCGGCACGAATGGGCCGGCTCGACCGGAGAAATACCACGGCCTCACAGAAAACCGGCGTGAAACAGCGCTTGCGCTGTGTTTCGCCGAGTGAGTGAGTTTACCGGAGGCCCAATCCCGTACCCCCCTAGAAATGCCGCAGTTGAAAAGCAATTTGTTACCCCAGGAGGGTACCAACTGCGTTGGAGAATCCCTCTCTGGACGTCCATGCTCAGGAACCCCTGAAACTGAACGTGGACGTCCAGGCTGCCCCTAGTATTCTGGGGAGGACAAAACTGCGCTCCAATCTGCTCGGGGCAAGAGCAAACACACAAAGGCACCCCCCTCGATATTAAACATGGACTTTTGTAATATCAGGATTCAGGGGATTACACTCCAACCTTAATGTCGTCCATTACCACCTTGAGACGGCAAAACCGGCTTTGCTCTTTTTAACCGAGACGCAGATATCATCTCCGAGTGACACATTTCCTTTTCCACTCAGGGTATTATCTCGAGCACTTCTTTCTAACCAAATCTGGAGTGTGTGTGTATATCAGAGATGATATCAGCTCTCGCCGCCTCAGCAATCTTGAGGTCATGGACCTGTCAACCTTATGGCTCCGCATAGATTGCGACGACCACCCTTGCGTCTATGCGTGCCTAAATAGGTCCCATAGAGGTGACCCCGAGACGGACCGACTCTTGGAGCGCCTGCAAGCTGCTTCAGATTTTGTGCAGCAGCAGATCCTATCCGCAGAGATAGGATCTGCTGCTGCACAAAATCTGAAGATCATAATACTTGGCGACTTTAATGCCCACCACGCCGACTGGCTCAATTCCAGTAAAACTGATCATGCGGGGAGATCTGTCTGCAACTTTGCCCTTGCGAACGACTTGACACACACACACTTGGTTACTACGCCAACGCGAATCCCAGATGTGGATGGTCAGAATCCTTCCTTGTTGGACCTCCTGCTGACTTCAAATCCTGACAGCTATACTACAGATATACACTACAGACTATATCCGTAACCGCACCACTTGGTTCATCGGATCATTGCATTGTAAGAGTTTTGTGCAACTTACGACGGTGTTAAGACAGCGTGCTGTTAAATACCGTCGTGTGTGGCACTACAAGTCAGCAGACTGGGATGGGATGCGGTCGTTTTTTGCATCCTATCCTTGGGGGCACGTGTGCTTCTCACCGGATGATCCCGACAACACTGCCAACTCTGTTGCCGATGTGGTGATGCAGGGGATGGAACTTTTCATTCCGTCCTCTGTAGTGCCAACTGGCGGCAGATTTCATCCCTGGTTTGGTTCATCCCTCAAAAAAGCTTCTCGCTGGAAGCAGGGGGCTTACCAATCCTGGGCCAACGCAGTGTCTGCTCGGGATTTAAATACCAGCACATATAAAAAGGAGCACATACAACCTTGCCTCTAGGTCCCTCAAGAAAGAGATCACTCGGGCAAAGCACAACAACACGTGAATAGAATTGGCAACAGACTTGAGCGCCTCCCCTCGGGAACCCGTGCATTCTGGTCTCTGGTCAAAGCTATTGAAGGAAATTTCTGCAAGCCTACACTACCATGTCTACACGTAGGAAATGGATCGTTGGCCCAGGACGCAAAAGACAAAGCCGATCTTTTGAGCAAGCTCTTTGCGTCAAACTCGACCCTGGATGACGGGGGGCAGAAACTGCCGACCATACCGCGATGCACGAGCATCATGTCGGATATTCGCTTTCATCATCGCTCAGTGCGAAACGCCCTCCGTTCCCTTGATATCCAAAAGTCGAGTGGGCCTGACGGAATCCCGCCTATTGTGTTGAAAAAGTGTGCTCCAGAGTTGGCTCCGGTCTTGACGCGTCTTTTTTGGCTCTCCTATTCCACTGACAACGTCCCTGCTAAAAGTCGCCTATGGTCGTATATCTTTGTTTTGAGGGCACATCTTTAACCATCTCCTCTAGCATTGAAATAGTTGGCGTTAACATATCGAGCGAAGTCCAGTTCCGATATCATCTAGAGGGTAAGGCCAAGTTAGCCTTGAAGAAGCTTGGTGTTCTTAACAGAGCGAGACAGTACTTCAGTCCGGCCCAACACCTACAAGTTTACAAAGCGCAGGTTCGGCCTCATATGGAATATTGTTCTCATCTCTGGACAGGAGTGCCAAAATACCAACTGCTCCCTCTGGATCGTATCCAACAAAGGGCCGCTCGAATTGTTGACTGCCATAATGTTTCAAACAGCTTGGACCCCTTGAAATTACGCCGAGATGTAGCTTCACTCTGCATCCTCTATTGGTTGTATCACGGAGTGCTCTGAGGAATTGTTCGGAATCATACCACCTGCAACTTTTCGCCATCGTCCCACCTGAAAAATTTACCACCCTCATCACCTTGATAAGTGGCAGTCTTCCACGGTGCATTTCTCGCGTAACTTTCTGCCGCGCGCTGTAAAACTCTGGAACGAACTGTCACCAGCAGATTTTCTGGACCTATAGACCTACAAACCTTCAAGAATAGAGCGTATTCCCTCTTAAAAGGCCGGCAGCGCACCTGCAGCTCTTCGGATGTTGCGAGTGTCCATTGGCGACGGTAGTTGCTTTCCATCAGGTGACCCGTTTGCTCGTTTGCCCCCTTATTTTAAAAAAAAAAAGTTTTTGACAGGGAGTCAATGACCGCTACCGCCATGTTTCGCCGAGTACAGTATAATTATTGCATTCCAAAGTTTGGATGTAATTAAAAATAAGAAATAATAGGTTTATACAGCTGGGCAGATAACGAACTCAGTAGATGGTATCTCATGAACTGATAACATTCGATAACGGAAGTGATAATAATCGGTGGCAAAGTGACACTGATAACAAATGCACAAAACAAGATACAGTTTGGTCAGTATAATGGAACGTACGTACTGTTGAACGAATTAGTAAAAAAATAATTTTGAATAGAAAAAGCGCAGGACCGATTTTGGGACAATCATTCACAGGTTTTGTCGCGTTATTTATTTGCATAACCTGTTATTTATTTGGTAACCTTGCTGAGACGTTGAAACAAATTTGAGGTTTATTATTAATAATCTCTTTTTAAAGGTAACAACATTTTATGTTTATCTGTTTTTTAGGGTTCCGTACCCAAAGGGTAAAAACGGGACTGTTACTCAAGAATCTGAAATTTTCACAGATTGTGTTTATCTGTTGCCGCTATAACAACAAATACTAAAAATAAAATAAATTAAATATTTAAGGGGGGCTCCCATACACCAAATGTGATTTTTGGAGTGAAAACTTCTTTAGCGGCGTTGAGCATTTTTGTGGGATGGGTAAAAATTGTGAAACTTGCGCAAGATTTTCGTGTTGATCGAAAAACCATACTAAACGCGTAAGACGGTTGGAGAGTAGTGTTTTGTGTCGAACTCGAACTCGAACTCGAACGAAATGTACAGTCGGGGAAATGAGTTGTTTAGCAGAAATGTACAGTTGGGGAAATGAGTTATTTAGCAGAAATATACAGTCGGGGAAATGAGTTGTTTTGCAGAAATGTACATTCGGGGAAAATTGTGCTAAGCGGAAATGTACAGTCGGGGAAATGAGTTGTTTAGCAGAAATGTACAGTCGGGGAAAATTGTGCTAAGCAGAAATGTACAGTCGGGGAATTGAGTTGTTTAGCAGAAATGTACAGTCGGGTAAATGAGTTGTTTAGCAGAAATGTACAGCGGGGAAATGAGTTGTTTAGCAGAAATGTACAGTCGGGGAAATGAGTTGTTTAGCAGAAATGTACAGTCGGGGAAATGAGTTGTTTAGCAGAAATGTACAGTCGCGGAAATGAGTTGTTTAGCAGAAATATACAGTCGGGGAAAATTGTGCTAAGCAGAAATGTACAGTCGGGGAAATGAGTTGTTTAGCAGAAATGTACAGTCGTGTGCTAAGCAGAAATGAACAGTCGGAGAAATGAGTTGCTTAGCAGAAATGTACAGCGGGGAAATGAGTTGCTTAGCAGAAATGTACAGTCGGGGAAATGAGTTGTTTAGCAGAAATGTACAGTCGGGGAAATGAGTTGCTTAGCAGAAATGTACAGTCGGGGAAATGAGTTGTCTAGCAGAAATGTACAGTCGGGGAAATGAGTTGTTTAGCTGAAATGTACAGTCGGGGAAAATTGTGCTAAGCACAAATGTACAGTCGGAGAAATGAGTAGCTCAGCAGAAATGTACAGTCGGGGAAATGAGTTCTTAAGCAGATGCGCTGATTAAGGCCGCGTTTCCACCTGCAAGACAACTGTCGCGAGAAGTGTCTGACAGTCTGTCTGACAGCAGCTTTTTTTTCGATTGTCGATATTTTTTAATCGATTGTAAGGGTTTCGATTAATTAATTAAAACGATCTTTTTTTTTATTTTTTTAAATCGACTTTCATAAAAATGGGTTGAAAAATAATGCACAACGTAAATAATCAAGTTTTCACTTTTTTTGCCATTTTTTGCTCGATATCAATAACGGCAACACATAGGCACTTGAAATATTTGTATTTGTACTTTATAATTAATAATAAAATTTGAATAAATTAGATAATTAAGGCGGGCTGCCGTACAAAAACACAATTTTCAGCCTATTTTTGCTCTATTGTGGTACGGAACCCTTCGTGCGCGAGTTCAACTCGCACTTGGTCGATTTTTTAATATTAACTTTATTTATATAATAAAATGTATCTTTTTAGTAAAATTTTTACTTTTTTACTCACTTTTTTCCATAGTTCAATTCAGGATTTAAGGTCAAACAAGGAAGTTTTTTGCTCTGCTAGACTGTGCAAGCCCTTTATACTTAAAAGGTTAATAATGCAATTCAACATTAAGAGACCGTACTCTCTTTTCTACTGCTCTCTTCACACTCACGCCCGTCTTTCATATGCCAGGTGAAAAAGACGATCGCCAAGTTAGCGGGCAGATAGAGGTTTTCTGTTTTTTAAAGGGTTTTTTATATTAAAGTGGTAAAAAGTAATTCCAACATTGTATAGACGACTTTCTCAACAGTACATTGTATTTTTTTCATACCGCTAAGACGTCAATACAATCCATATAAAGGTGATATTCTAAACCTTTTACAGCACAAATCACAAAACTGTCGCGGGTTTGAGTTGGATTATTTAAAGATACTTAAAAAAAATAAAAAATCTAGCTCCAACATTAGATTATAATTGAAATGATCTTACATGTTGTGCATCAAAACTTATAGAAATACTGTATTTTAACTGTTAAATCACGTCTGTTAAATGAGCGAAATCGGCAAAATTTCGTATACGGACTCTTAAGAGAAGCCTTTCAAAAGCCGACACGTAACAGCTATCTGGACATCATCTCGTATCGCTCCATCTTCGATTGTGAAGCAACAACAAAGACGATTGTGCAAATTATCAATTTGGAGCAAACATATTAATTATTCGCATTCAGCATACCGCATACTGTTACGTAAATTAGATGTTCTAACTACGAGTAACAAAAAGTAACTGTGTCAAAAAATTTGTTCCGATTCTACAAAATATGACCCGAATACATGCAAGAATTTTGTGCAATTACAGAAGTGACAATCATTGTCAACGGCTTTATTTTGTCAATTTAAATGTTATATTTCGTAGCTATTGCCATATAATAATATTTTAGTGTGTGAGAAGAACTTTGAGAACCAAATTCAAAACGATTGAAGTATGAGAGTTACGTTTCCTTAGTTTTTATTATTCGTAATGTTCTAATGAGGAACATCTGTTCTCTACTATTTTTAGTATCTGACTGTGTGTTTGTACCACTTCCCTAAAAAAACGACTTTGATGGAGATATTTAAATTTCTAGGATAGTAAATAGGACAGTTTTTATTCCGAAATAAAATGTGATTATAACAAGAATTCCGGGAAAGAGAATAGGATAATTTTAAATTTTGGAAAAAGTGTATTACTTGGGTGACAAACGTATTTGCCGCAACAAAGTCGAAGAAACAAAGCAACATCGCAATTACAGAGAAATATAACAACTCTGTTCTAAGTAGATACTTAAGATTAACCTATTTTACGTTGTGATTGACATTCAATTAGATGTACCCGAAGCTCATTAGCTACATGACACGTGTGGTGGGTTTTATGTCATGACGCATTGACACTGCTCCAGCCTACACCGCGGTCAAGGTCTCTCATTAATCCACGTTCGATGATCATAATATGACAAGTGCAATAGAAACAATTCAGTCGTAAAGACAGGTCCAGTGTTGGTTGAAATGGCTTTATTTTACGTGCCCCATTGCAACCCGACTTGTGTAAGACCTGTCAAATGATTCTACTATCCGAATGAAACGCGTTTTGATTGACATAATTAAAAATGCATATAGTATATACAATATTATACATTTAATTCAATCAACGTTAAGTTAAGATATAATATCCGGCGGGATTTGAAACCACTACGACAAAAAGGCGTTAGTTTTGTATAATGAACGCTGATTTTGATGTTCCAAAAGGCTAATCCTTACTTTCAAACTCACTGAAAGTCATAATTTTATTAGTTATCGTGCGCTACAATTGCCGTAAGAACATGATATAACTTTTTGTGTGCTGAGATCGAGAATCGAGATTGGTAATTAGTATTTCAATTACATAACATAAGATCGATTGTTTATTGTTTATTGGCAGTCACTTCAGCGTGCAGTTTAGTAACTTACCCGACTGTGTCAGTAAAAGAGATGATTGATGATGGTTTTACTAGATTATTAACAATAACTCTCACACCGGTTTCGGTGACGGTGGCGGGCTTCATTGAAACCAGGCCAGTAACGCAGGCGGCAGGAATAATTTTATAGTGCCCATGTGTGTGCGCAGCACACAAAAGCACTCTCAACTCTCAAGTGAGACGAACGACCGACACGACTGGCGAGAGATCAAGCACAGGACCGCCTTTTTACATGCCCATCCGACGCATGGATCATCTAACTTGTCAGACAATCAGATGATCGGCCTGTATTGTCCTAATCAAACTTGAAAATAACATGTTTCTAACGCGGGAATCGAGCCCACACCCTCCGAGTCAAGGGCAACGCTCTAAACCACTGGACCATGGAGGAGTTACTACATACAATAATATGTGTATTAATTGTGTAACTACTTTAATTTTTTACATTAGCCTCCGACTCATTTTCAGAGAGTCGTAAATAATAAAGAATTGTTTCAGACTGCATAACGGATACTTTAGCAAATTCCATTGTTTTAATATTATAACTGCACCTCCCATACATATATTTTTGAACTGCAAGTTGCAACTATAAAGTTGCTGTATTTCTCGATCATCTTTTATGTCACACATTCAGGTTAACAGCATGTGTTCTAACCGAACTTGGAACCCACAACCTTCGAGCTGAGAGCCACGCTCTAAGCCGCTGGACCACGGGGGCGTTGTGTTGGATCGCTAAGTACACGATGTGTATTACAATTATCATGAGTAACATGTCAATTATATTAGTATGTAACATAAACACTGTAATATCCAAGCCACCTGCATCGCCTTATGCGGATAGGATATTGGCACTTACCCCGCATTACCGAGTGACGTGGATAGGCTGTGGACATATTGTGTTGGTCGAATATACTTCTTTAGACGCTTCAAAGCGAATGTCTTGACTACATTAGGTGTCAAATGTAAACATATAACAAATAGTAAGCTCTTTTACATGTCATAATTTATGGCATGGGTGGATCGGCTAACAAAATATTATTATTTACTAATAAGTACATTTTTCCGGGATAAAAAAGTATCCTATATGTCCTTTCCCGGCACTCAAGTATCTCCATACCAAAGAGCAAATCGGTTCAGTAGTTTGGACGTGAAGAGGTAACAGACAGACAAACAGACACACTTTCGCATTTTTAATATAAGTATGGATATCGATACACAAACATACAAAATTGGTATCAAATAGCGATATTCTTATCAATCTATTGACATCAGTTTTTAAATAAGCGACTGTGTAAAAAGTAACATAACAGCTATTATATTTCTAGATTTTAAACGGCTGTTCTTTATTTTTTTATGTGTGTACACAAATTGTAAAATAAAATAAATAACAAATAACTTTTAGTACAGTGGCTGTGCACATAAGTAATAGTAGCTGGAAGTAGGATACTGTTATAACGTATTGCTGGCGTAACAAAAATGCTAGCGTGGGTTGGACCTCGGTGCTTTTACTAAAACATAAAGATACTTTTTTATAAAATCAGATTTGCAGTCAAGGCCTATTAGTCATCGAGCGATATAATGTTTAGCATTAATTACGCTGTATTCGGGCAATATTAAGATAAGCAGTTCCCACAGAGTTGCGACAGCCGCAATATAATGTACTAATTGTTGGGAGGTCACATGACACCCCTGTCAAATGTTGTTTGTGTGAGAATGTAACACTGTCAGGTATTGACGTCATGTTTTGCAGCCATCGTGTCGGTGAAGAAAGTGAACGCCTGGGCGGACGGAGGCTCCAAGTAGCATTAGAATCTGACAGGCCTAATTCACTCGGAGTTGAAACAAAGGAGGAACATGAAAATATGATTATACAAAACTTACAGCCATTGTTTTACAGCCAAACATGAAAATAACTGTTTCGTTTACAATGTAAGATGATCATGTAACTTTAAAAAGAAAAAAAGTAGAGTTTTTCAAACCTTTATTCGAATAAACTTAGTCTTGATTAGTAATTCAATAAAAGTTACATTTAATCAACAGCCTAGGCTTCAAATTAGCCAGCCGATTCGACTAGACGTCTGCAATACTATGTATGTCGTCAGTACTATAATTAGGTACCTCTGTTACAGTGTGAGAAAATGAATTTCATACGAGTGAATGTGGCACAGATGACAACTGATAGTGTTATTGACATGATAAACGCGGGAAACGCACAAGGCGGGAAACGTTACAAAAATTGTGCTGATTTACGATTTCATAAATCTGTTTTTCGCAATTCCAATATTTTGTTACTTATTTACTCGTACTGGATTTTTAGCCAAGATCTGTTCCTTATCGTTTATTTATAGAATCACCGATCAAGACATAAGACAAGTCCAAAGTGAACGTCATAGTAACGAACGCTTATGTCAATTCCATACATTTTGATCGGCGATTCTGTGAAAAAGCGATTAGTAAAATGTCTTGGCTAAGAGGCCTGTATCAGCCAGAAAGGCTTTATTTTAAAGATCATATTTTTAAAACTGCAGCTACGTCGCCGATGAAAGGCCTGTCGATTTTAGATAAAAAAGATTCAATTCAAAATGTTACAAGTTTAAAAGTTATCTATTTACTTATATCGTGCCTTTGTAGCTACAATAAGAGAAAGTACTTACGTATTTCAATTTAGTCGTTTTGAAAACTTAAGTAAATTAGCAGTATGCGTACCTACCGTATTATATTCAATCAGGCGGGCTAATATCTTAATGCTGACAAACGTTGTTGTGCCATATGAATTATTTATCTATACTTATTATAAAATAAAGTCGCTATTTTTCACTCATGTCCCTTTGTTCCCTTTAATCTTTAAAACTACGCAACGGATTTTGATGATTCTTTCAGTGTTAGATAGCCCATTTATCGAGGATGGTTATAGGCTATATTTTATCACGCTAAGACTAATAGGAGCGAAGAAATAGAGGAAAATGTGGAAAAAACATGGAAAATTATTTGAAAGGGCTAACTTGAACGCACTAATCTCAGGAACTACTGGTCCGATTTAAAAAAATATTTCAGTGTTAGTTAGATAGCCCATTTATTGAGAAAGGCTATAGGCTATATTTTATGACGCTAAGACTAATAGGAGAATGTGGAAGAAACGGGGGAAATTATTTGAAAGGGCTTATCTCGCGAACTATTGGAGCAATTTTTATGTTATTTGGCACAGATAAGAAGTAGACCACGTGAAGGATCATAGGCGATTTTAATAATTTTTTCAGTGGCTATATATTTTATATCCGTGCGACGCCGGGGCGGGTCGCTAGTATCAATATAAAAATTAGATAAAACCTATTCTCAGGCCTAACGAATGTACATACAAAACTTCATCAAAATCGTTTAAGCCGTTTTGGAGGAGTTCGCGCGTGTGAGATCTTGGTACCTATCCTCACACGCGCAAACTTTGTGACACGAGAATTTTACATATTTGATGTTTTGACTCCTGGAAACGTGTAGATACAGCTTTACCTCACATCGTGGGAAAGTGATGCATCACCCGAGTTATTACTATAATATCGACAATAACACCATTACTCTATAATATGTTTACATGTGTATACATATTATACAATACATGACGGCGGATGTAACAATGTATCTATAATAAGCCGCCATTAGATCGTTATTATATTGTTTTTATAATGTGTCATCATTTAACATTTTCCAATAAGGATCGCATGGAACTCACGAGGATAATGCAAAAAGAGTTTAGAATGAGTAATAGGTCAAGAGTGTTGTTTCAGTATTACTACGGATAAATTAAACTATTCTTGTCACACCGAAAATTAAGATGAATCTAAGAACCCCTCTAGAACAATATTTACAATCTCTGTGTATCTTCAAAGCAAATTTGACCTAAGAACATTATGTTTCACGTCTGATTTAAATTAAAAAAAAAATCTACTACATTTCTATGCTCAATACAACAAATAAGAAAGAAATTGCTTAATTTGATTTTCGAAGTTCGATAATCAACATTAGATTGGAAGAATTGCAAAAAATTAACTGTTTTAGCGTTAACCTTTAAAGTAAAAATTGAAGAGAAATAATGTATACAAATACAAATATTTATTGACCAAAAATTGTTAAACATATACTTCTAACGATCTCGCTTCAGCCAATACAAGCATTAAAATTTAAATTCCATTTTAATGGAAACCTTAATGTAGAGACACGCACTTCCTTGACGGAAATATAAATATCTTATTATGGTCCCGAGTCCGTTAATGTCAGTAGGTCAGTCGAGGTACTCTTCAACCCTCAAGGACGCTGGGAGCAGGGGCATACTCGGGGGCAAGCAGCTGGGGGCACGCCAGTCTCACCGGGGCGCGCGAGTGATGCGCACGCGTTACGATGCGAATCGATAAATAACATCGATATCGAGTTTGAAAATCGAGTCGTTTAGTTAAACTGAATTGAGAATAATAACGGTAATTATTTTATTGTTTTAACCAGTAATATTGAACTGAGTTTTAGCTTGTGATCTAGTCTGATGAAACCCAGGCCCACAGTTCCCACATCGAGTGTGGGACTCGGCCTTACATTACAGATTGTTAACGATCTGATAACACATTTAGATTAATTCACTCATAAATAATTACCATTATTATTTCTTAGTGTCCAACCGTCGAATATTTTTTTATTGACCTAAACGATCTAGTTTCAGCGTGTAGTCTATGGTCGTTCTTGACACTTGAACTGTATAATTTATTGTCAAATAGTCAGTGCAGGGACAGTTTCACCATGGACAGAATTTTTGCGGCGGCGCTGTCCGCGACAGCACTGCTGTACTTGGCCGCGGCTCAGGTGAGGTTTTTGTTTGAATTATGCAAAGTATATTGAAATCATTATATTCAAGCTGAGTGGAAAGTTGACACCGATAATGAGATTTTTATTTAAGTTTCAATACTTAGCTGTTCTAAACAACGTTATTCGTAGTAAGGTTTTTAATTTTCATTGTATGTTTATTATTACATATTGTTTGTATTTTTACCCTTACCTTGAAAACATCTAAGACATAATTTAACATAACTTTATTAATCTTTACATTCATAAATGAATTAAAAACTACACACAGAAAAATGTATTTCGCGCCATCTTTTGCATTGCTTGGAAAAAGCAATGCAAAAGAGATGGCGCGAAATACATTTACAAAGCCTTCCCCAAGTCTGAGTTATTTTTAGAACATACCAGAAGTATGTACGTATATTATTAAGCGCATTAAGGAAATATTCAGTTTAAAAAATTACGTCCTGCACTAATATTATGCTAGTATTAAATTAAATAGAAAATTAGCAAAAAAAAACTATCCTATTAGTAGGTATTACGTCAATAAATATAACCTATAAGCAGTAACTTTGTCCATCGATGCAGTCACTGATGACATGACATATAGAGGGGTCAACAGAACGAGTAAAAGTGGTTTACTTGTTTGTTCGTGCGTCGGGCCGCAGGCGTGCTGCGAGTAACAAAACGTCCATACATAAGACATCAACGCGCTGCAAATTATAAACATTTTTAGGGTTCCGTACCCAAAGGGTAAAAACGGGACCCTATTATGTAAAAATAATAGACGGAAATATAATTAATCGCGTATGCACATAATGCATTTTTGTTTAGTAAGGGTTATATTTGTTTACATTACAATGTAACTTAGTATTTTTGGAACGCCATTTCCTTTTTTCATGTGATGAGCACTGATAATATTATTTTTGTTTGCGCAAGTTTATAGTTTTCTAAGACGACTTTTTTGTTTTAACATTTAAAAGTTTGTACATTTTAACTGTTTCATAGTTATTACTGAGTTTCTATATTAAGTGCGTTTTTGATTTCTTAATAATGTTACTTGACTGTGAGGTCTGTGTTGAGAATGTGTGTTTATTAAAAATTAAAAATAACAAGTTTTCACAATTGTCATTCAGTGAAAAGATTCAAATTGTGTCTAAAGGTAGGCGTGTACCCGAGTTACAACAATTAAACCAGCAAAAAGGCAATGTAACTCGGAAGTTTCATGTTAAAAGTTATGAATCATATAACTGGCTGTGTGGTTGTGTGCACACGATTAAATTATATTGTTTTCCTTGCATATTGTTTAATAATTGTAGTTCAGTGTGGACTGATTCAGGATAGTCAGATATTAGACTTCGTCGTCTGTCTGTGTCACCAGGCTGTAACTCGAGAACGGTAATAGCTAGAGAGTTGAAATTTTCACAGAAAGTGTATATCTGTTGCCGCTATAACAACAAATACTCAAAATAAAATAATATTTAAGGGGGGTTCCCATACAACAAACGTGATTTTTTGGCCTTTTTTGCTCTATATCAATAACGGCAACAGGTAGGTACTTGACTTTTTCACAAAATCCTTAGTTATATGTGTACTTTAATATTTAATAAAAACATTAAAATAAAATAAAAAAAATATGGGGGCTCCCATACAAAAAACACAATTTTTGGCCTAATTTTGCTCTATAATGGTACGGAATAATTCTGTATAAAAAAAATTTGTATAATCTGAAAATTATTTTTAGTTACAACTGTACAGAACATTCAGGTATTTAATTCTGTTCGTAAATGTTTATATGAGTATGGCTATTATATTATATGAATTTCTATCTCCAAGTTATTTTTTTTTGTTTTTACTTTTTATTTTTAAATTTTAGTTCGAAATGACATACAGTACTTATTCTCAGCATGGATATCGAAACTAGGTTTTTTTGCTAACTTTGATTTATTGTAAGAAATCAAAATCGAGAGCGAACTCATTTAAAAAAAAGAGACAGGTAACAAAATACAGAGACTCAAACATTCGACTGTTCTTTAATACAGCTAGAAGTTTATCTTCAAGCAGTAAATTAGTAATAGTAGTTAGCATCTTAGAAAATATGGAAGGTGGTGATCAGATTGACGTAACATACACAGATTTTGAGAAAGACTTCGATCGTGTAGACCACAATATTCTTCTTCAGAAGTTACAGGCTCTCGGCATTCACGGAGACTTGTTACGATGGATGAAATCCTATCTGACAAACCGGTCTCAAACTGTGGTCATGGGTGGCTATCGCTCGGATTTCATTATTGTTCCCACTGGCGTCCCCCAGGGCTCTCATTTGGGTCCACTCCTTTACAATGCGTACCTATATGATATAGGATCTTACATAAAATACTCAAAGTATCTAATGTACGCAGACGATAAAAAGGTATTTCTTAAAATTAGAACACATAAGGACTGTATTCTACTTCAAAACGATTTAGACAATTTACTCTCATATTATGCTTTGAACAACATCACAGTAAACTCGGGTAAATGTGAGTGCATCACCTTTACTCGAAAACCTAATCCTGTTACTAATCACTACAACTTTGATGGAATCGTTATTAAAAGAAAACGAAGTATCAGGGATTTGGGTGTCTTTTTAGACGGTAAATTCATGTTTTCAGACCACATTGAAAATATTATCTCCAAAGCTCACAAAAACCTTGGATTTATTCTGCGTAGCTGTAATTTTTTTTCAAATCCTACAGCCCTTACGTCAATCTACTCAGCTTATGTCAGGAGTATACTGGAATATAGTTGTCCTATTTGGACTCCAAACTACATTATTTACAAAAGCCGATTAGAGAGAATACAAAAGATATTTATTAATCACCTGAACTATAAAAGCCGCAAATTCTTTGATGCCTATGAAGATGCCTGTGATGGACATAATCTGTTAACTTTAGAGCAGAGGCGAATTGTTCTGGATATGGGATTTCTTTACGATATTTTAAATAATAGGATAGATTGTCCACACCTTGTTTCTCAAATTTCATTTCGAACCCCAAAATCCTGAACCCGTAAGACCCCACTTCTGCATGTTCCATTACAACAAACCAATTACGCACAAAATTCTGTCCTAACACGTATCACTCATATATATAATAAACATTTTAATGATATTGACTTATTCACTCATTCTAAAGCTAAATTTAGAAGTCAAGTAATAAAATCGGTAAAAAGCCATTGACTAAAAGAATATTACTGCTTGTTAAAATTAATATTTATTAGAAATTATTTAAATAAAAAAGCTATATTTTTATGTGTAGTATACTGAGAGTTATTTTATTTTATTTTACGTTTTTTTTAATCTAGCTATTTATCTTTACATTGAATTAACTACAATTACTGTACACATTGAGTCTTTTCGACCAGTTTCTTCTTTATTGACTTTTTGTATTAATGTGCTTTTGATATTTTAGTTATTTTTTTTTTAGTTTGTACTGCAATATTGTTATATATGGGAAACCTAAATAAAATAAGCATAATCAGCTGACCTTTCAGACGTCTTTGTCGCAATAAGTTTACTCCCGTCAGTATTTTACCACATATTATATTACCTGATGGCAATAGTCTGTGGTAATTGAAGATGTGAGTGGAAGACCACGATAGGTAACATTTTGTAACATACGGACATTTACTCATTTTTTTCCTCATATTAACAAACCTTGTAACTTATCTACTTCATCACCTGGTTAATATAACTATGTGGCTACACATATACAATGCACACTTTTAATTTTAATATCAAATCATTTTTCCGGTCCTAAAGCTTCCATTTATATAACAAATGGCAATTTACTGTTACTTATTGTGTTATTCCAATCACGTCTTGAAATTGTGAAGTACTAACTTGTGTGTAATGCAATATTATTATGTAAAGTCTCCCGAAGCTTTCTTCGAGCTGAATCTCCGGACATTTTGCTGGAATAAAACGATTATATTATCTCCTTCCGTTTAATGTGTCCAGTCCACAATAAACTTTAAAGTTTAATATTAATTATAATGAACTAGATGACGCCCGCAACTTCGTTGCGCCAAAACTCGTTTATCGCGGAGGAACCGTGCATTTTTCCGGGATAAAAAGTATCGTATGTTCCTTACCAGCCCCTCTAGCATACGCCAACGAGAAAATTTTGTCTAGGTACACATTTTCTCGATGTTTGATGGCTTTTCTCTTCATCTCTATTGATCCTAACATGACATACATTTTTTCTCGTGTAGATCTGTCGTTAAAATCTATCGACATAATGTCAAAAAATGATTTTGACATTATGTCGTTATCGACAATATACTACACACGAGAGTGAGATATCTCGAGACTTTCTCGTTTGCGCATCTTAGGCCGGCAGGACTCAAAGTATCTCCATACCACATTTCAGCAAAATCATTTCAGCGGATTGGGCGTGAAAAGGTAACAGACAGACAGACAAACTTTCGCATTTATAATATTAAGTATGGATTATAATCAGCTGGCCGATTCTGTATCGTACATTTGTGAGTTAATCACTGAGTTAGTAACGAAACGGAGGAGTGAGCAACGGAAAGTCTCACTTTTGTATGCAAGTGAATACAAAATGTGGCACTTTCCGTTACTCACTCCTCGGTTTCGTTACTAATTCAGTTATCGGCCGGCTGCTTAGCGGTTTGAGCTTGAAGTTGTAGAATACAGATAAACATACTTTAACATTTACAGTATTAATAGTACCGGTAACTAATTTGTGACATTTTTATCACAACTGAGTTCAACTGTGGTTGAGCTATAAAAAACTTCTCATAACAATAGCAGCCAGCTTTCGCAAATTGTTTAAAAATCAAATTTTCCTCGTATTATTCCGCGTGTGAACAATCTTATAATAAAAGCCACTTAATTAATAAGAATCAATTTAATCGAATACCTTTGTTAGTTACTCTATATTATTTATCCACGAATATTGCCAAGCCAAGTCCACCTGTGACCACGGCCGATGGGGAGCAGCCGAAACGTTGGGATTAACAAAAGTGCCCCGCGGCAAAATCCGTAACAGTTTAAACCTTATAATATCATGAGTGATACTCGCGTAAACTTAAGAAATCATTATTTGTTGGCCAATTAATAGTTATTCTTAAAATTCATCCTATATTGTTACTTCTGACGCGGTCGATTGTAATGAAATTCTGACAAATATAAAGTTTATTATGGTGACACCTTTTATTGCTGCTAAATGTGCGATTCGGGAACGGAACTTAATCATGGACTAAAATTGTAGTTATTAACGACTATTAGTAGACATCGCGATGTTGTTTACTAGTGATAACCCGACTTGACCCGGCCGGTGTTATCAATGTTCCCGGACCCAGGTCAACTGTACATAATATTTGTTATTTATATGTTTAGCTAATGCGCAATACTACGTCTAGATGGTTTCTGTATTTACAATTCATTTCCACCGATCTTCTTATGATCGTATTCCCTCTTAAAAAGTCAGTAACACCTTTGTAACAGCTCTTCTGATATTGCGGGCGATCTTCTGATGACTTTTGGCAGCAATTTCTGCTTTCCATCAAGTTATCCATTGGCTCGTTTACCACCTTAGCTTGAAATAAAAAAAACCGAGTCCCAACATTAGCTGTGCTTATGGCTCATTTGAACGTAGGGTTGCCAGGTCGCTCAACCGAAAAGCCTGACAAAGCAGCCAGCTTGGCCGGACATTTGTACAAAAAAGTCCTGCTATCAAATACTTAAAATCTAAACTCTTAGTGTAGGAATATGTTCGCAATTGTCTGTTTTATTAAAACAATGTAACCTACAATTTTACGTTTTATCAGGTGTAAAACCTTCTATGAGTAGGTTTTCATATAAAATTATTGATTCAAAGCTCTAAACAAGCCGGACTCCTCTCAATTTTGGCCGGACACGCAATCAAAAAGCCTGACTGTGTCCGGCTTTATCCGGACACCTGGCAACCCTATTCGGACGAGTATATCTGAGCCTTAGCCCTTTCCCTAGTTTCTTCTCATTTCCTTTCTATCGTTTCAATGTCTGAACCTTCAATCTTTCGCTATTTCCTGTATTCACGGCTCATTACACTCCTAATAAAACCTTAAATCTTCAACGCACTTCCGACTCCCCACGCACGTTGCACCGTGACCGTGTTAATTACTCAGTTGGCGCTGGCCGTTAGCGCCCATCACGACCGCCATGACTTATCGGTTTAATTAATAATATTTCGACGTTTTGTTAAAAAACAATCGATGTATACGAAGGTTACTCATCGTATAAATTAAAACCACTTGATGTATAATTACAACAAGTAAGCGCAGCATGATCTCTGTCATGGCTGTGATGAGATTACAAAATAAACATGATATTGATTAAGCAAATACAATTAGGTACTTATTACATTAACGTATGCTAACTTTTCTTCAGTTTTTTCCTTATCTAAGCAAAGTCTTAAATATATTTTTGATGGTTACAAAAATCCACACGGTACATTATTGCAAGGAAAAATCTCTGAAGGTTTTTTGTAGGGAGAAGACATTGATAACAACAAATTATAAAATACTTATAACAACTTATAATAAACACGTTATACTCATAAAGAGTCAAGCATGGTATGATGACGGTGATGAAAATATTGTAAATTGAATGACGTTGAAGTAAGTTGCTAAGGGAACTGTAAATTTTTTTCGGGATTAAAAGTATCTGATGTCCTCTTCCGGGATTCAAAATATCTCCATACCAAATTTCAGCAAACTTGGTTCAGTGAGGCGTGAAGAGGTTACATACAGACAGATGAGGTTTCACATCTATAATATTAGTATGGATCAATGGCAATGAAATAACAAAATAATATCCTTCTTTTTCTTGATATAGGCGGGTGATGATGGCGGTGACGATAGCGGTGATGATGATGAACAGAGGGAAGGCCTGTAAGATCACAGGGCACTATCGCTCACCTCGTTACGGTCAAATCGAAGGAAACTGAACGCCACCGTGCCAGTTTTACTCGATTGTGTAAATACTGTTTTTACAATAGACATTTTAATACAATAAAACGTTAGGTCGAGACTCGAGCCTCATTAAAAACAACGTGGAAATGTTTATAATATTGTTATAATAAGAAAAATACTTAATTGGAAAACTTATCCAGCTTTTATGGGATACGGATGACAGACACATAAGCGGAGACATCGTCGGTACACCAACAGTATATAGTTTGTATATAACTGATCATTTTTACGGGCAAATAGCCACCACACACACACCACCACACGTTCCCACCACTGCAACTCCTGTGTCGCCAGGATCAACAGTGGTAACCAAACACGAAAACCCTCTGATATGATCTCAGGGAGCCCGAGGGACAAGCTAAATCTGTCTTGGGACCCGCAACGAAATTAATCAGAAGAAAGGTAGGAGGAGTAGGGGATATCCAGTTTCCCTCCTCAAGCAAAGCAGGAGGCAGCCAATACTGATCACGTGGACTTTTAAATTAATCACTCTTCTATAGGGACTTAGTAGCTGTATTTTCTATTTATAAAACTTTTTCCTATTCCTCAATTGTGACAGCATTAGCAAAGCTAAATGAGCTTTCTCTCTACCAATACAAAAATATTTGCAATAACAGTATATTGTATAATATGTAATGTTACATAACAACAGTAATCCGAACTTATTGTTATGTGTGACAGATAAGCGGTCACTCGGTCAGCGGGATTACGAAAGTAAGGATGAGCCTCCACAACATTTACATTTTGCCTTCTTGGTACTTGGTAGACGTTTGGTGATAACATAATTACTATGACATGGGATTTGGACATTTAAATTCGCAATCTAAACTAGCGAATGCTTTGACTTACGCTCCGTTTAGACCAAGCGAACGAATGCTCATTCTAGTAAAGCTCTTTTGATGTAAACAAACAACGAGCATTCTTTCGTTGTTCTAGTGTGTTCGCCACGTGTTCGGCGGTAAATAGGTAGAATGCTATAAGAATGCTCGCTCGTTTGGTGTAACCGACGCAAGAGCGCTATAACAGTTGCCTAGAGCGTTCTTTCGTGTTCGGACGTGCTCGCTCTTCGAGGCGGTCTCTACAAAGGGATTCTAGTGTTCTTGATATTTTTACTTTTTGGAGCCTAATTTTAGGTTAGTTTATCAAAGGTTATTTCGTAAATATGGATCGAAGTAATGAAAAATGTTTACAAATGATAGAATTATACCATAATAAAAGATGTTTATGGGATTATAAATTATACTCTTTGAGTATAGTGTGAACCCTACTACTTATCGTTGACGAATGAGCAATGAGCATTCGCTCGTTTGGTCTAAATGATTCTCATCTATAGAGAAAAAAATCTTATTCTTGATGTTCTTGTTGGTTCGATTGGTGTAAACGATCTGAAGTATGTTGTAACGAATTATAGTTAACACTAAACGAATACGAAATAATGTTCTTGTGAAGTTCTTGCTCTATGTTCTTTTGCTGTAAAGCCACCTTAATAGATAGATGTTTTTAATGTTCAGCAAAAAAGTAGAAGGCGCATTGTCCGATTTTAGGTACATTCGTGGACTGCACTATGATTATTATCATGTATTAGTAAGTAAAGAGGGGTCGTTTTGTTACATTTACGTTAAAAGACTTTAAAGTTGTGCGTGACCGATATGTAGATCTGCCAGTAAAACAAGATCTTACTTGATCCTAGTCCATTTGGTCAGCCTTAGCGAGTCCCTAGACGATAAATTTTACTGTGCAATATAACGTATAATTGCCAATAGAATTGATCGTCTAGGGGCCCACCTAGTCAAGTTACATCAGTCAGTCACGAGAGTGTTCATATTATGCTAGCGTGAATCTTCTGAGTTACAAAATTACAATTTCGAGATACCTACTAATATATATTGATGGACTGCCAAAATGGAACTGCCATCTTATTTATTATGTAGTCGTAACATAATGCGGCAGGTCAGTGTAGTTAGCTACGATTCGGCTATCTTAACCCAATATTAGATTCGATTTGGTTTCGATGCAGTTTAGTTTTAATTAAACTACAAAATGGTATCTACGTTAAATGGTAAGTCAGTGCTAAACGCGTTTTGATAAATTTAGTATGTATTATGCTAATAAAAACGTATATAATATTATAATATTAAAAGGTTTACTATACAAATATAAAATTAAACTATTTTATAAACAAACACCAATAATATAATATACACTACATGTGAGTAAAAAATTAAGTTGAACGTATATTACGTAGTATGTTAATGTATTGGTAATGTTTGATTAAAATAGCAGAATAATTTTAAGTAAGTATCATATTATTATTAATTTGGGTAGAGCATTTTTTAATCTAGAAAAAAGGACTTTCGCGTAAAGCAATGATATTATTGTCGTCGAGTTATTATTTAGAATGATTAATATTTTGACACATTTTCAGGGCACCAAATTTAATTCAACGATTATTTTGGTGCCCAAATTTAATCTTCTAAATATCGGTAGCTTTATTCACCTGTGGAATGACAAATAATCACCATTAAATATTAAATTATAGTATTGATGAATGTTCGTTATTTGAATTTTTAGTATAATGCTAATATTTAATGTATGAGAGCGTTTAACTTTTATGGCATAATTTTAACTTCGTCACGAGTACAGTTTTGATTTATAAGTATTTTTTTTTAATTAGCCTATGCTGTCCCACTGCTAGGCAAAGGCCTCCCCCAGAGTCTTCCATTTTTGTCGATCCTGCGCCACCGTTGGCCAGCCCGGCTGGTATGCCTCCAGCTCGTCGCGCCATCTCTTCCTTGGCCGGCCAAGGTTACGCCGTCCATCTTCCGGTACCCACTCTGTCGATATCCTTGCCCAACGGTCAGAATGCATGCGGCTTATGTGGCCAGCCCAATCCCACTTTAACTTGGCCGCTTTAATTCCTACGTCTTTCACTCCGGTTTGTGAGCGCAGTAAGGTATTTCTAATTTATAAATTTATATTAAGGGTCCGTATACGAAATTTGTCGATTTCACTGATTTTACAGACGTGATTTAACAGTTAAAATACAGTATTTCTATAAGTTTTAATGCACAACATGTAAGATCATTTCAATTATAATATAGTGTTGGAGCTAGATTTTTTATTTTTTTAAGTATCTTTAAATAATCCAACTCAAACCCGCGACAATTTTGTGATTTTTGCTGTAAAAGGTTTAGAATATCACCTTTTTATGGATTGTATTGACGTCTTAACGGTATGAAAAAAATACAATGCACTGTTGAGAAAGTCGTCTATAAAATGTTGGAATTACTTTTTACCACTTTAATATAAAAAACCCTTTAAAAAACAGAAAACCTCTATCTGCCCGCTAACTTGGCGATCGTCCTTTTTCACCTGGCATACGAAAGACGGGCGTGAGTGTGAAGAGAGCAGTGGAAAATAGAATACGGGCTCTTAACATTTATTACTTAAAATATATATAACTACATAACGCGTGCAGCTCCGTTGCGCCAAAGTAAGTTTATCGCGCGTGAACCGCACTTTTTTGCGAGATAAAAATTATCCTATGTCCTTTACCGGACTCAAAGTATTTCCATGCCAAATTTTAGCAAAATCAGTTTAGTGGTTTGGGCGTGAAGAGGTGACAGGTGTCTGATATACAGATAGACATACTTTTACATTTTAAATATTAGTATGGATTACTTTATTGATACATTCATGTGTGATGAAATAAATAAATAAAATCCCACCAAAAACATACCTGTTAAAAATGGGGCCAAGTTCCTATTGGTTAATTATTCGCCTTAAAAAAGAATTGAAATCCAATCCAATGCCAAGTTTAGATGCACTTCAAAATCGATCATAATCATCATCATTAACATCCTGATCCTTAATACTTCTAAATTTGAACTTGGCAGGTTGATTTGATCACATAAATACCAATATTAAATTTAATTATGCAATTAATCAAATGCTACGTATATCATAAAAACCTGCCAAGTTCCAATTTAGAAGTATTAAGGATCAGGCTGTTAATGATGATGATTATGATCGATTTTGAAGTGCATCTAAACTTGGCATTAGATTGGATTTCGACTCTTTTTTAAGGCGAACAATTAACCAATAGGAACTTGGCCCCATTTTTAACAGGTATGTTTTTGGTGGGATTTCAATACTTTTTTTCGAGAAATCGTACGGTCTATTTTTATAGTGCCACACCCGCATGTATTGTTAATCTAAGTCATTCTGCGTTTCAAAGTAACTTTGATAGCGCCATCTATTGAAAGTATTTTATAAACAATATTTTCGATAGATGGCGCTAGTGGTATTTGTTAACCTATCAATAGAAGCGAAATTTTTAAGGTAGCAGTATTTATTTATAAGCTATACAGTGTGCATTATACATGACAATATTTTTAAACCCTTCTCTCCTCCTCCCACACGTATTCACTGTTACATACGAATTTTTTCCTAAAATTCGTTGATGAGCCGACTCACGCTCGACCGATTTCTTAAATTTCTCAATGTTTTGTTAATCTACATATAAAACCCAACCTGTGTGCAAAATTTCATAGCGCTAGGACAATTGGAAGTGGCCTAGAGGTTTTGATTACCGGTCAGTGAGTGAGTGCCAAAATTAGCTATTTTTTAACCGACTTCTACAAGGACATATTTCAGGATGTAACAACGCTATATCTATGAAATTTGGTATATTGCGTAAGTACTAGTACGTAATTACGTACGTATAATTTTATCTTTGTACTTGCAATAGTTACTGAGCTACAGGGGGGTTAAAAGTGCGTCGAAACCGTTCGTGTAAATAGTGCACGGCATGCGCGCGGCCTGCTGGAACTTGGCGGTGCACGGCCGTGCGCTTTGTTAAATAAACTGATGATGCACAAGTAAATTTTTCAAAATTCTAATACTGGCGGAAATCCTGCGCACTACCGCAATTTATCACGGTGTGGGTCAAATGTTAATGTTTTTTTTCATTAATAAAAACACGATGCTTCGACATTTTCACGTCCTGTTGCCGTCGCGTCACGATTTTTATAATTTTGGTATTTTGAACTATGACGCTATTCTGATGTTATGCTACATTTATTTTAGTAATTTAGCTGAACACCCTTACTTTTTTAGAAAAAATATCCGAATAGGTACTTCCTACTTTGTTTGAGGTAGGTTAGTTAGGGCCTGTTTCACCGCTTCCTGATAAGGCTATCCACCACTTAATTTGACACATAAAGTATGGAGAATCTGTCAAATAAGCCTATCGGGCACCTTATCAGGAAGCGGTGAAACAGGCCCTTATTCTACTAAAATACATAGTTCATTTTATTTATTATCATATTATTATTAGCATAATATGAGCTAAATGCTTTATATATTATTACGAGCTTTTGCCCGCGGCTTTGCTTGCGTTAAGAAGTATTATTATATACAAACTTTCATCCCCTATTTTAACCCTTTGGGGTTGGAATTTATCAAAATCCTTTCTTAGCGGAAGCCTACGTCATAACATCTACCTGCATGCCAAATTCGTCGATCCGTCCAGTGGTTTGGGCTGTGCGTTGATAGATCACCATGTCAGTCAGTCACCTTTGAGTTTCATATATTTAGATTAGCTTTGACTTTTTTATTATTATTAGCTGCTTTTCATATTATTATTAGCATATGAGCTTATGTCAAGTAGTAGTCATAAGTTTTTGTTATAACTTATAATGTATAGATTTAGACAGTGCAATATCAGCTTCTTACGAAAGCTGGCAAAAATGGATATGTAGATTAATATTATGATATATTTGATCTTTTTGTGTCCAAGTTTGGTGTAGGCGGACCCGCCGAGGGATTTCGTCACCTCACATGACGTTGGCGCCAGAATACTATATTGTACTGCATAGTATATTATTTACTTTAATAATAACAATTACAGTAACTAGCCCAACTACAAGGAACTTCTATGAGGCTTGCCGTAGCACTAAATGAGTTTGCGTTGGACGCAAAATGTATTGTTTTCCAGTATATTTTCAGTAATTAATAATGTTGTGATTTATTATTTTACTAATACCTATCCAGTCCTACTTACGTTATAAAAGCTAGTATGTTTATCTGGTGTCTTTTCACGGCTAAAGCGCTATATTGAATAAACTTTTGTGTAGAGATATTCTGAGGGCAAAAAGTGAATTGACAGCTTTATCACAGAAAAACGTATGAGTCCCGACTCCCGACCTAAATGCTGTAAAAATATCATGATAGTGTTGAGGCAACATCTTTTATTAGATAATCGTTATGTCTATCTGATGTAACAGTGATTTAAATAAAATAAAATTGTAAGCGCAATATTTAACTATCTATAACTTATCATCACTTTACACAATATTCATTTTAGCGACTTCTTGCGAACTTCTTTCTAGAAAGTTTCATATAACAATAAGTATCAAAGTAATTATGATTTTTGTGCAACTTATTAATTATCGAATGCACTTATTTACACTTATCTTATTTGCTATCGATAATAATTATTATATATTGTGCCTTTCGGATTAACGAATCAAGCACTATTTTATATCAGGTAATAATTACTTTCATGTAAAAGCAGTAATAATAACGAAAGTAAAAGAAGGTCGCGCCATATTCGTCCGGGGCCATAATATTCGCAACCTCGGGAATCGGGACAGAATCGGATATTACAAAATCATTCAGTTGCTGCACAAAACGGTAATCTGTTATCTACTCTTTAATTTCTTTTTAGTTCATGCGTTAATATTATGATATTAACCCATCAAGCCCCATAAGGACACCGGCGACCGCGACAACAATAGAATAACAATAGATTTCCAATAATCCGCGATCGAAGGATTTATGCTTAGTATATCTGTATCGGATATCGGAATCGTATGAATTGTAGTTTAAATCTATCCTGATTTTAACTACATTTTTGCGGTTTCGGTTAAAATCTACTACGCATACAGCATATTTAAGTAGACACAATAGCTAAAAAAATTTAACTTCAGACCAAGTTTAGTCAAGCTACGAATTACAAAAAAAAAAAAAAACAGGAAAAATAACTCGTCATATCTCAATACTAAGAGACGCACCCTGCTGACTATAGATAATACAATATAATATTATATAGAGACAGCTGACGTATATTAGCATAAATACTGTTCTAGCATGTGATCTGTGAATGAGGTTAGTATACACTATATAATATAGTATATTATAGTCGAGGAGCCGAAGGCCGCGGAGTGGTAAGCTCAGTATTTAACTGCGCGCGTAACCTTTTCGCTAAACCAATTATAATGTCAGAGTCTTCGCTGTGCCGAGTGTGGGTATATAATATGTCATATTATTATTAATAATATTATATTTGGAGATGCAAAATCTAGAGATTATAGTGCAGTTTGACTGAGACGATGGACTAATTAGACATTTTCTAATCTGATACTCAAAACTTGAGATTTAGGCCCGTGTAAATAGTCAGTACTCATGATGCATCTCGGTCTCAAGACACGGTTCAGGCTCTGTGATTGGTTGACTGTCAAAATTTGGACCAATCACAGAGCCGAACCGCATCTTGAGACCGGATCGCATCTTAAGTACTGACTATTTATACGGGCCCTAGTGTGTGAGTCTAATTTTTTTTATAGTATTGAGTCTTAAATGGGGTTCTTTTTTATTTAATTACTTATGAAAATCGCTTGTAAAATATATGCGTTAGCGATCACTAAAATAAACAGTTGATAACAATAATATTTTGTATTATGTCAAACAATACTAAATAACAATAAGAACGCATATTAGTTAGATATTTTGATCGGCCATGGTTTACGTCCATAAATTAAAAAAAAGAAAAGTGCAGTAGATTTTCTTCTATGATATTAAAAATTAATTAGTTTTACGACTAAATGATTTATAGATGCTAGTGAGACGACATATTATTACGTGTTTATTTATAAATGCCAGACTTAAAATAATATGTGAACTTCATTTAGGTAGGTATGTTTAGTGGACGTAAAAAGTAAAAAAAAAGCTTATAGATAGTTAATAGATTTAATTTTAACTTTAATTAAGAAAAGTTATTTAAATATGCTTTAAAATAAAGAACACAAAAACCGGTCATTTATTATACAAGGTACGTTATCTATCATTCACTACATGACGCCTGCAACTCCGTTGCGCCAAAATTAGTTTATCGTACTGGAACCGTACATTTTTCCGGAATAAAAAGTATCCTATGTCCTTTCCCGGGACTCAAAATATCCCCATACCAAACAGCAAAATCAGTTCAGCGGTTTGGGCGTGAAGATCTTTTTTTTTTTATGAAATAAGGGGACAAACGAGCAAATGGTTCACTTGATGGAAAGCAAATTCCGTCGCCCATGGACACTCGCAGCATCAGAAGAGCTGCTGTAGGTGCGTTGCCGGCCTTTTAAGAGGGAATAGGGTAATAGGGAAGGGGAGGGATGGGAAGGGAAGGGAATAGGGGAGGGTAGGAAGGGAATAGGGTAGGGGATTGGGCCTCCGGTAAACTCACTCACTCGGCGAAACACAGCGCAAGCGCTGTTTCACGCCGGTTTTCTGTGAGAACGTGGTATTTCTCCGGCCGAGCCGGCCCATTTATGCCGAAGCATGGCTCTCCCACGTATAAATCTCATCAGATCAGATCAGATCTAACGGACAGACACGCAGACTTTCTTATTTATAATATTAAAGTATGGATATGACTGGAATTTGTATTCTTTCAATGGTAGACAAACCTTAATATAAAAGTAATTGGTAAAAAAATAAACCCAACTACTGCAATTATAATATGGTCCATACGCGCGGGAACCTTTCATTTTACAGACACGACCGTCATTATTACAAATGTACAGAATAACAGAACGTTCATAATTCGGAAGATAAACATACATACATTAAGACTGATAGAAACCTTACCCACTTCTTTCGTAGTCGGTAAACGAGCTCAAAGAAGTTATATACGATCTAGGTACAACCAAATCTATATTCTATATCTATACATATTATAAAACAAAGTCACTTTTTTTGTTTTTTTTCCCTTTAATCTTTAAAACTACGCAACGGATTTTGATGATTCTTTCAGTGTTAGATAGCCCATTTATCGAGGAAGGCTATAGGCTATAGTTTATCACGCTAAGACTAATAGGAGCGAAGAAATAGAGGAAAATGTGGAAAAAACGGGGAAAATTATTTGAAAGGGCTAACTTGAACGCGCTAATCTCAGGAACTACTGGTCCGATTTGAAAAATTATTTCAGTGTTAGATAGCCCATTTATTGCGGAAGGATATAGGTTATATTTTATCACGCTAAGACTAATAGGAGAATGTGAAAAAAAACGGGGGAAATTATTTGAAAAGTCTTATCTCGCGAACTACTGGAGCAATATTTATGTTATTTGGCACAGATAAGAAGTAGACCACGTGAAGGATCATAGGCTATCGATTTTAATCATTTTTTCAGTGTCTATATATTTTATACCCGTGCGACGCCGGGGCGGGTGGCTAGTATACTATGAAATATGAAACAATAGTGAATAGAGTTTTGCAACGAGCCACGTGCTCCGAGCGGTCGTCACGAGCACAGAAAAAAAACTAAGTAGGATTAGGTTTGACCTAAATCTACTTCTTAAATCGTGTGTAGATTATAATGAGTTTAGCGTAGCAGAAAAATAAAAATAGCGAATGCAACCCTACATAAAAGGACACTATAATTTTACTTCAACATTACACAAAGACAGAGAAATATATTTTATTGCTTAAAAACTGTGATACAGAAGCGTTACAGCTGATATTTTGTTAGTTTCAACTTTCAACAGTTTACCCGTTCGGGCATGCAATGTTTGTAAAATGAATGAAAGTGAACGCTAAGAAACTCTTTTCTTAGCAATTAATGTTACTAAGACTATTTTTGTGATACCGAAAACTCTAGAGCCATTCAAATTTTAAATATTATGTAATATACCTCGATCGGCTATCATGTATTTAATTGTATTACATCTTTTGAATAGCTCAATAACAAACGCATCGCATTACCTTGTCACTTTGCAATGTGAACCATTACTAAATATACCAGGTTATGAAAACACGAAACAAAATCTCTCTAGATTGTCGAAGTTACTACTTACTGACTATATGCCAAATTTGTCGGCGGTCATCATAACCAATAGACATAATAATAATGTTCGTTAACCGCACTTCTTACAAGCTCATACAGTGATTATTGCCACACAACCGCACCGAAACTACTAATGGCTGGTTTACACGTATTAAGTTGATAAGTAGTTAACTAAATTTTAAGTTGTTAATTGCATGCAACGCACCTGCAGCTCTTCTGATGTTGCGAGTGTCCATGGGCGACGGTAGTTACTTACCATCAGGTGACCCGGTTTGCTCGTTTGCCCCCTTATTTAATAAAAAAAAAATGTTACACAGATAAACGAAAAGGTGTAAAAGAAGCTACGTTACTCCATGCTACGGGTTGGGAAATACAATAAAGTTCAAAGTTTACGACCTAACCTACCGTAAAATATAATCATCAATTCAGCGTTATTGTTAGTTGTGGTAATAATATTTTATGTTATAAGAAAGAGATTGTAATGCAAGTAAGAGAGCGGCAACAAGTTTTACATGGAAATTAGAATACATGTTTACTTACCGCTGTATTTAACGACAGCTCTATACTATGACGGCAGAGCCGTCTCTAGCCCATGTGGCGCCCGTGTGCAAATATTAACCTAGCGCCGCCTAGCGCGCGGTCAAAATGAAATGAAAGTCCCCTAAGCAGCCTTTAGTCCCCTAAGCAGCCTTAGCTCTCTGAAACAGCCTTAGCTCTCCGAAGCAGCCTTAGCTCTCCAAAGCAGCCTTAGCTCTCCAAAGCAGCCTTAGCTCTCCGAAGCAGCCTTAGCTCTCCAAAGCAGCCTTAGCTCTCCGAAGTAGCCTTTAGTCCCCTAAGCAGCTTAATGCCCGTTTTCACCAGCTACACCTAAAATTTAGGTGTCCCCTAAGCCAATATTCCAAGTTTTGTTCTTGATGAATTGACACCCCGTAACTCTTAGGTGACGTATATCACTACGTAGTATAAAACAAAGTCGCTTTTTCTGTCCTTATGTCCCTTTGTTCCCTTTAATTGCGGTTTTCTTTAATATATAGAGTGATTAAAGAGGAAGGTTTGTGATAAATATGTATATTAATTATGGGAGTTCGCTATTTTACAAGTAAAATATCAGACGTCCATTCTATAACATATTCATTGTCAAGGCAACCGTCGTCGTCGCCACATACGTCACCTAAGTGTACGGGGTCGTCAATCCATCCCGTAAATTATAAACGTCACCTAATGGTTTGATGGATGAATCGCATATTAAGTTGTTTTATTTCAAGTAAACGTCACCTAAGAGTTACAGGGTTGTCAATTCATCAAGAACAAAACTTGGAATATTGGCTTAAGGGACACCTAAATTTTAGGTGTAGTTGGTGAAAACGGGCATTAGTCCCCTAAGCAGCCTTTAGTTCCCTAAGCAGCCTTTAGTGTCCTAAGCAGCCTTAGCTGTCCGAAGCAGCCTTAGCTCTTCGAAGTAGCCTGTAGTTCCCTAAGCAGCCTTTAGTTCCCAAAGCAGCCTTAGCTCTCCGAAGTAGCCTTTAGTTCCCTAAGCAGCCTTAGCTCTCCGAAGTAGCCTTTAGTTCCCTAAGCAGCCTTAGCGCTCCAAAGCCACCTTAGCTCTCCAAAGCAGCCTTAGCTCTCCGAAGTAGCCTTTTGGTCCCCTAAGCAGCCTTAGCTCTGCGAAGCAGTTAAACGGACATTATTACACTACAATGTCTTTTCAACGTTCTTATACAGCTGTAAAACTGCGCTAGGTGCTATATCGGCTGTTTATTAGGTGTTCTTTACGTTTGGTTGCTGCTTGGGTAGTGGGGCTCCGTTGTGAGGGGCGCTCGGCGCCCCTAGGACCGCGGCGCCCGTGTGCAATGCACACCCTGCACCTAAGGGAAAGACGCCTCTGTATGACGGCAACGAAATCTTAGAAAATGTTAAAAAATCATATCTAGTCATTGAACCCGTTGGGTCCAATATTTTTGGGTCCATTCCAATAACCCAAGTACTCGAAAACCAGAACTTTGTCACAGATTACTAAATAGTTACTACGATTTGTGCAGGTATAAATAATATTATGTGAGTATAATTTATACATCCCACACAGTTTACTTAAGTTTTGTTATAATAAATCTAATATTATATTAAAAATTCTCGTTTCACAGTGTTTTTGCGCGAACTCCTACAACAATGGCTCAGCTAATTTCAACGAAATCCATATCCATACTTTAATATTATAAATGCGAAAGTGTGTCTGTCTGTCTGTCTGTCTGTCTGTTACCTCTTCACGCCTAAACCGCTGAGCCGATTTTGCTGAAATTTGGTATGGGGATACTTTGAGTCCCGGGAAAGGACAAAGAATACTTTTTATCCCGGAAAAATGTACGGTTCCCGCGCGACAAACGAATTTTGGCGCAACGAAGTTGCGGTCGTCATCTAGTTTTGTATAATTTAATCTATTCTTTATTATAAGTATTGATACTAGAAATAAATTATATGGCAAAACAACGTAATTGGCGAGTCAGTGTATTGAGTAATAGAAGAGTTTATCGTGATGATCAAGTGTGTGATATCGCAATGCCGCCTGCGGATCTTTGACACGTTACAATATAATAATATAGTAATCTTAATTATATTTTATTACATCTTGTACAAAGAGTACCCAATATACCATCTGTGTGATCTGTATTAGCTGTAATGAACTGAAACAAATATATCCTAAATCCTATAGCTATCAACGACTAAAATAATGTCCATCGGAATTAGTCCAGAGATCCGCGATTCTAGAGGGACCGCCTGGTAAATCTGTAAGCTTAAACGTCCAGATCAATTTATATTATGTTTATCGCTACTAATTTTTATGGTAAAAACGGGATCATAAGTAGTAATAACTAAGACTTCAATGTCTGTCCGTCTGTCTATCTGTCTCCAGGATATATCTTAAAAACAACTATAGCTAGACTTCTGAAATTTCTGTTGCTGCTATAATAATAATAATAATAATAATAATAATAATAATAAACATTTATTCAGTACAAACACATTACACCACATTACAATAAACATTTCACAAAAAAGACAATAAGCATAAAATAAAAAACAAAAATAATATAAAAAATGAACATAACAAATAAGTGCCAGATGGACATAATATACTGTAGGTAGGTGTATATTTGGGTAAAGATAGCAAACTACAATGCAGTGTAATGCGAATTCCACCGAAAAGGACCCCACTCAGGTGATGATCACAGTATAGTACCCCTGGTGTTCTGTGGGGCCTTGTTGTCAATCGCTCGACAGATACACACTGGCGCCAGCGCAAAGTGAACAGTAAGATAGTAAAAAAAAACTTTATAAATACTTACATTATAAAAAATAAATAAGTAGATAAGCCTAAAAATGATGTGAAAGAACATGTACATATTTAATAGGCATATTATGCATATACATTTTATAGTGTAAAAATAAAATAGTGTATAATATAAGAATTCCCTTTCATCCCATCTGTATTATGACGTCACGTCATAGATCAAAACAGGTGGCGCCCGGCTGGCGACTGACCTACATAGCGACGAGATAAGGGACGCGCGCGCAGCATACCGTGAACGAAGCCTGACCGAGGCATAACAACAATTATTATCCCTTCGTGCGCGAGTCCAACTCGCACTAGGCCGATTTTTTATCCATAAAGTATATTTTAGTGCCGGTGCTCATTTCGTGTTGTTTATGCGGAAACACTGCTAATTTTGGTAACGATACATATTTACGTTATAATCAGATTCACCATAAATAGCCTTCACGTTAGTGTACTCATATATAATTTGAATATAATAGTGTGTTTGTATGTGACGTGGGCCGCAAGCAGCTCGGGAGCCCGGGGCGGCGAGCCCACACACTTGACATTATCGTCAAATCAAGTGTTATATTTACTTAGTGATGAAATTAAGTAAATACAACACTTGACATTAACTAGATATACAATTACTTTGCTTCGAAATTGGTAGGTTTTACAATTCGCCGAAATGATTGTGCGAAATCAAAGCTTTCATCTTAGTCTTTCAAGAAACTTATCACGTGCTTTACACGAAAGACGGGTTTTGCTTTCTAGATGAAGTATAATATTATGTAAATTATTACTAACATCACTAACATTTTTATTATATTTTATAAGCATTTGTTATTATTTATTATTATCATTTTGTAATTAACTCACTAACACTACTATGGGCACATTGAAATAAATGTTTTCATTCGTTCATTCATATCTACGGTTATAGAAAAGTACGAACGTAGACGCCGCGACGTAGACATGCGTAGAGGGTTGCTACGAAGTATAATAATTATCATAGTAGGGGAGGTGAAGGTGCTATTTTTGTAGTCACTCGAGCGTCATGGAGACCTAGTAGGTTTTTTACATTAGGTAAAACTGATAAAAAAAGCGTTTTTTATTTAAGCGGTGGGTTCAGAAACTGCAGTAATTTTAAAGTTTTGAAAAAGAAAATATATTCACAAAATTGCTTATTTAGGTAAATTATAAATATATTTAAGACAACAAGGACTAAATCATTTAGTTTAGTGCAAAATAAAATATCTGCGAAGCTTAGTTAGGAAAATATGAAGCTTTATTTTTTATATTTTAAAATGTCCCTACAGGCTTACCCAACCTTTGAAACGTCAGTGCTTTATATGGAAGCTTCTTTGGGGTGTACTAAACATCCCCTATCTTAGTCTGACAGATCCGATGACATTTCAATATTAAAAAAATAATATCTGAAATCTGATTTCTATACCATGATAACCAGACACAAATGTCGGAAGCCTATACAAGCTTAATCTGATACGCTCGAGCTAATCCCGAAATCCCCTCTTTCCCTCCCCAACTATTAATACCATTAAGAGTCCGTATACGAAATTTTGCCGATGAATACGAAATTACACAGGTTCGCTACAGAAATATTATTAGGTTTTTCCCCTTATTAGACTTAAAAATATATATATTAATTATTAGATTTAAAATATATTTAAGCGCGGAAAGCCGACTCGAACCTTGCGGCGAGTAATATAATGTGAGAGAAATGAGTGGCTCGATTTTTATTAGGCGGTATCCGCGTTTCTGACATTTCACTAGATTTAGTTTAGTGAAATGACATATCACTAGATATTTTTAGTAAGAACACGTAACAAACAAAAATATTCGGCATTTACCGTGAGTTCGTGATATCCCTAGGAATATCGTGAAATCCCTGATATTTTCTTTTCCCTGCGACATATACATTATTTCTGTCGTTTTCTTTTTATGAATTACAGCTCCAAGTTGCCGAAATTTACAGCAATTCTTTGCCCATTTTCTCTAAAATTTTGCCGAGTTACATATTTTTTTACTCTACTATTTCATATTAAAGTGGTGAAAAGTATTTCCAACATTTTATAGACAACTTTCTCAACAGTACATTGTATTTTTTCATACCGTTAAGACGTCAATACAATCCATAAAGGCATAAACAGGTGATATTCTAAACCTTTTACAGCAAAAATCACAAAACTGTCGTGGGTTTGAGTTGGATTATTTAAAAATACTTAAAAAAATAAAAAATCTAGCTCCAACATTAGATTATAATTGAAATGATCTTACATATTGTGCATTAAAACTTATAGAAATACTGTATTTTAACTGTTAAATCACGTCTGTTAAATCAGCGAAATCGGCAAATTTCGTATACGGACCCTTAATGTTTTATTTATTAAATACACGCTTTTGCCTATACTATCCAATCCAAAAGAGTATTGTTCGGATTACAAATTAATATTATTATTATAATACTCGAGAGTCGAGAGCTTTCATAACTATTGACTACCATGTTTTTATATAAAATAAGTGGGCAAGCAAGCAAACGGATCACCTGATGGAAAGCATCTACCGTCGCCCATGGACATTCGCAACATTAGATGCAGGTGCGTTACCTTTTAAGATGGAATACGCTCTCTTCTACCATGTTCAATATCGTCAAAATCGGTTCTATAATTTTTGCAATAAATAGTTACAAAACACTTGAGAGGTGTCAAGGGACACCTGGATGGAACGAAGTTATAAAAAAAAACAAATCTCCCGCCGTAGAGGAATAGTAGAATTTTAAATTTTCCGCCAGTTAACGTCATCGCCACATCAACGCCCTCTGCCCCTACTACTACTTCGCAGGTACTAAAATAAAAAGTGTCGTTACAACTTTTTCAGTCTAGCCCCCTTTCGAAACGCGCAATAATGAACTTCGTTCCAAAAATTATCGACATCCAAAAAAAAAAAATACAGGGTGAACTCTTATTTTGGCAAAAGAGCCAAATCTCAATCTAAATGAAGGTCATAGGAAGTACTCGAAGTACTGACCGGGTATCAAGTATGACCAAATTGCCTGACCGGATGAGCGCCGTGGGATTTTCACAGATAAACTTATCAGATAAAAAGTGTTGTAAATATTGCCAAATCTCGCGCCCTTCAGCTCGCCTCTCACGAAGTGTCATCACCTAAAAAACTACTTAAACCGTATTCAGATCAATTTCCATCTTTAAGAAATAATATGTAATAGTATAAAAAACTAAAAAGACAGCCATTTTAAATACTTTAAACAAATGTATTGCATCGTCATTGGCTCTTAATACGTATGCAAAGTTTAGAATTAATTAGACTACTGCAGATAGATAAAATCGTGCTTAAAGATTCCGTAACATACAAACAGCCCAAGCTTATAAAAATGTGTTAAAAAGGCAAGATACAATTATATCTTACAGCACCATTCAGAGACATTTTAATGATTTAAACTTCAATTTAATAAACTGTTTGGCAGACAATGTCTTGCTTATGTGTATGTCAGAATCTTCATTTAATTAAAATTAAATATCCCATTATTATTGGGTTCTGAGTGCGGCAGTTAGCAACTTCGACGAGTACCCTGCCTCTTCAGAGTCAGACTCCTGACTCCAGATCTTTGAAAGTAGTTTAACGTCAACGTGTAAAGGAAAAAGTACATCATCCGTACCTAATGTTTGATCCAAAAGAGACAATAGAGTGCAAGCTGATCTATCGGTCGATTAAGCTCAGGTATCTATCGTACGCTTATTATTTTACTAGCTGTCAAGTCAGTTAAGTTAAAAAACACAGTTAATAATATGAGGTAAAGAAAAAGTTTGATACAAAATCTGACCCCCTCTTGGTCCCCTTAGAGGGCTGAGGGGGAATTTTTATATACCAGATGTTAAGTTGGAAGAAGACAAATATATCTGCGAAAACCGCATTCAAATCGGATCAGTAGTTTTCGTGTGATAGTGGAACAAACATACAGACAGACAGACAGAAAGACAGACAGACAGACAGACAAAAAAACTAACCACATTTTTGGCTTCTATAGCGATGTAGTGACACCCCCCGCTTATTATTTTTTGAATATCTTTAATGTACAGAATTTTCATTTCTACAGTTTTATTATATTATATTATAATTATATATATATATATATATATATATATATATATATTGTAGTACATTATTTTGCGTTTTGGTCTAATTCGTCTTTAGCTACAAACTAATAGCCGTAAAGCAAAAATGATATGGCAAATATAATAGCATAAAGTCCTAAATTCCACATAAAAAAAATATCCAACCAAAAATATTACATTACCAAGTGTTTCTGAAAATTTAAAAACATAAAGGACCATTTCACAACTTCCTTATGCCGTGCCAGATTGGGTATCTACCACTTAATTTGACAGATAGAGTATGGATAATCTCTCAAAAAAGTTGTGGATAGCTAGGTACTTTATCAGGAAGTGGTGTAATAGGCCCTATTAGTCCTTTTTCACAATTTTCAAGTAGCCAACGTTTAATTAGCACTTTTCGCCTGCGCTTACGCATTGTAATTAATCGTTCCGATCGAGGTCGGCTGAAGGTCACTGACCTATTGACAGTGACGTAAGTGTGACATTGACAGCTCGCGGGGAAAGTTGTACTCCCTCTTCTGTCACCGAAAGTTGCCCGAGCTACTTTCGTAAAGGTTTTGAGGTTACTTTTATTTTCAGTTTCAATGTCAACGTGAGTCATTATTTACTGTGAGAACTTGCACTGTTGTAACTGGCGACAGTTTGTTTGTTGAATAATTATAATTATTGTTTTTATTCAATCAAAGTAAATCCATACCTGTACTGGTAATGGTCCAAACCAGTAATGGTTTATGTAAACACTGTATAAGATTAAGTTTATGATTATATTCTTTATAGTTTATTGATTAAATATAAAAAGATACTAATATTATAAATGCGACAGTATGTCTGTCTGTAACCTCTTTACGCTCAAACCACTGAACCGATTTTGCTGAAAGGCATAATAATATCTATGGACGCTTCACACCACGTCAGTCTGGCCCCGTGGTAAGTACCTGAAGGACTTGTGTTACGGGTACCAGACAACGGAAACATATTTAATACTTTTATACTATACATATATTTAAGATTTTTATTATATGATACACATATTATTTAATACACATCTATGACCCAGGAACTTTGAAAACTTTTTTGTTCCGTCGGCGGGATTTGAACCCACGACCCCCGGCTTGAGCACCAACAGCCCACCAACTGAGCCACAGAGGTCGTCAAAGGCATGGAGATACTATGGGTCCCAGGAAAGGACATAGGATACTTATATCCCGTAAAAATGTACGGTTTCCGCGCGACCAACGAATTTTGGCGCAATGGAGTTCATCATCATCATCTAGTTCTCGGGCATCATCTAGTTAAGAATAAAATAGGAAATTCGTTAATTCCAAATACACTACCAAATAACTTATTTACCAGCCTGGCAAAAAGGATTTTGATTATAATTATCTTCTCTTATATATAAAAATGGATTTTCAAATGTGTTAGTCGCGCTAAAACTCGAAAACGGTTGAACGGATTGGGCTGATTTTAGTCTTAAAATATTCGTAGAAGTCCAGGGAAGGTTTTAAAGTGACACGAAGTTCACCGGGACAGCTAGTCTTATATATAAAAATGGATTTTCAAATGTGTTAGTCGCGCTAAAACTCGAAAACGGCTGAACGGATTGGGCTGATTTTAGTCTTAAAATATTCATAGAAGTCCAGGGAAGGTTTTAAAGTGACACGAAGTTCACCGGGACAGCTAATAATCTTATAAAAATGGATTTTCGAATGTGTTAGTCGCGCTAAAACTCAAAAACAGCTGAACGGATTGTGCTGATTTTAGTCTTAAAATATTCGTAGAAGTCTAGGGAAGGTTTTTAAGTGACACGAAGTTCACCGGGACAGCTAGTAATCTTATAAAAATGGATTTTCGAATGTGTTAGTCGCGCTAAAACTCAAAAACAGCTGAACGGATTGGGCTGATTTTAGTCTTAAAATATTCGTAGAAGTCTAGGGAAGGTTTTTAAGTGACACGAAGTTCACCGGGAGAGCTAGTTTTGAATATTTTAAATATTTTATTGTGTTACTAAAATCATTATAAATGCACCCATATTACTAGATACGTATAGCAACAGCCAACGCACGTTTTAATTAATATATAATTATAAAGATTTTATATATTTTATGACATTGCGAAGAAAATTTTAAATATTTTAGCATATTTATTGCAATTTTATTGACTTCCGTGATCTTTTTAGGTCACGAAGATTGCGATCTTATTAATTGATATTATTATTGTAAGCTGACAAAATTGCACAGACAAAAACATTTTGAGTACTTACTACTTAATATATTACTAACATATCTGATGATATCGATATCATAATGAGACTGCATCATTGCAAGATTGTACAGCAGAATCCAACAATAACTGGCTAACTGTAGAGTTTTTTAATGTCTAACGCAGGGGTTCCCAAAGTGTGCGCCACGGCGCCATGATGGTGCGCCGTAGAATTTAAAGAAAACCTCGTCGCGACTCGCGCGCTGTGACCCTTGAGTCGTTTCTCCATCATTATTAGGCCGGTATAAATAGTCAGTACTCAAGATGCATCTCGGTCTCAAGACACGATTCGGCTCTATGATTGGTCCAAATTTTGACAACCAACCAATCACAGAGCCTGAACCGTGTCTTGAGACTGAGATGCATCTTGAGTACTGACTATTTATACCGGCCTTAGAAACCACAAATATTCTCATTAAAGGTGCCTATTTATTTTGAATGTTTTTTTCAAATAGTTAGCAAATATGACGCCGTGAGCTAAAAAATATTGGGAATCCATCGTCTAACGTATGGATTTTTTCGCGGGGCATTTTTCTTATTCCCTACATCTCTTGGCTACTTCCAGCAGCCGTAGTCATGGGCTGACAGTCTCCTCCGTAATACAAACTAATAAGTCCCTCCTGCTAAAACCACTGAATACGGAAACTCGCACCCAACCTGTCTGCCGTCGGAGTATTGAGCTCTCAACAATTACGTGCTAGTTTTTGTCACGTCATTGTCTTGATGTGAATTGAGAATACTTTTTGTACATTAATTACTACACTTATGTAAACAATGAACTACGAAGCATTAAGGATATAATGGTGTTTATGTTTATGTCTGTCCTCAAGGCAGAGTCATCGGAATTGTTTACGTACAAAGATATATTGCGCTTTCCCAAATTACAGAGGTATATTTTCATTTGAAGATGATAGATTAGAAATAATTTGATGTAATATAATATAATAATTAGCATAAAGACAGTAGGACAGGTTCCCTAGAATATATTTTTTATTACAATCAATAAATTTTTCGTGAGTAGCTTGATTTTGATAAGACGAACAACAATTTTATTTGCGAATAGTCTCGCAAGATTACAGCTAGCAGAGATAGAAAGGTTGGTTAGGGTTCCGCTTTAGGGTTCTGTAATCAACAAGTCCTCGTCGAGGTCATCAAAATGTCGAAATGTTTCAAAATTAGGCTTGACAGAATTAGTAATCGATGATGGCGCCAACGCCACGCCACCTTACAGTTTTTCCGTCGCGGAAAAACTATAGCGTGGCGCTGGTTGAAAATTAATATGCACATAAATTATGACGTCACAAGATACTTAAATAAATATATTTTAATTAGTAGTTGTAAAGCGGGACACGCTCGTGTGCTCTAGGTCCAATACGATTACGCCGTACCATCAAAAATTATCTCTCCGAAAGATCGGTTCAATACCCGACGCAGGACGGATGGGAGGAGCTGGAAGTCGATTGCGGTGTCCCACAGGGATCGGCCCTGGGACCGACCCTGTGGGACATCGGATACGATTGGGTTCTCCGTGTTGTACTCATACTTGGAGCTGAGTTGGTTTGTTACGCGGATGATACATGTGTGGTTGTTCGCGCACGAACGCATAGAGAGGCGGTGATTCGGGCGACAGCAGCTATCGCACAGACAGTTCACCGAATTAGAGCGTTGGGCCTCACAGTTGCATTGAACAAAACCGAGGCCGTTATGTTCTATGGGCCCAGGAATGCGCCACCACTGGGCTTGGAGATTGTCGTGGGCGGAACGAGGATTGCCATATCGCCGTCGATGACGTACCTGGGCCTTGTATTGGACGGGCGTTGGACTTTCGGGGAGCATTTCCGTCGGCTCTCCGAAAAGGTCACGAGATCTGCGGGGGCCTTGGCGACTCTACTTCCGAATCTCGGGGGTCCGAGCCTGGGCTGTCGGCGCTTGTACATGGGTGTTATCCGCTCAATGTCTATGTACGGAGCGCCGATATGGGCTGGAAACTTGTCACCTAAAAATGCGCTAAGTCTTGGGAGGCTTCAGCGCGTAATGGCCACAAGAGCGGTTCGCGGATACCGGACGATCTCAAGGGATGCGGCCTGCCTACTTGCTGGAAGCGTCCCTTGGGACTTACAAGCGAGAGCCCTCTCCGACGTTTACTGGCGCTGCGCAGAGGTCCGCGCCGGGGGCGGCAACCCCCTACCGGACGCCGTACGTCGGTGGAGGGAAGCGGCGAAGGAAAGGACATTGATCCTGTGGGAGGAGCGGCTTTAAGAGCCGCAGGTGAGCGTTGCCCTAATAACGGCCATACGCCCGCTCCTGAAAGAGTGGATCACCCGGACATACGGCGCACTCTCCTTCCGTCTGACACAGGTGCTGACCGGGCATGGCTGTTTTGGTCGGTACCTGTGTGAGATAGTAAGGAGAGAGAATGACACTAGGTGTCATCATTGTGGAGACGAAAGGGACACGGCCGAACATACTGTGATGGCCTGTCCCTCATGGACAGGACAGCGTGCGGCCCTCGTAGCCGCAATTGGACGGGATCTCTCGCTACCAGCTATCATTCGTGCAATGCTGAGTAGCGAGACCGCGTGGATGGCAGTTGACACCTTCGCCCAGGAGGTTATGGCTGCTAAGGAGGAGGCCGAACGCATCAGGGAAAGGGAGGCGGTCGACCCCTCGAGACGGCTAAGGCGCAGACGTGTGCGACGCCAGCACAATGATCCACCTTAGCCGGGGTACTGGTCGTGGCGGCGTGGGGACGCCGTCATCAAATTCGAGTCCCAGAGTGAGTCACGATGCACCAAACGCTCCGTGCATCGTGACACCAGAGAAGGGGGGCCCAAGCAAGCCCCAAGTGGGGCCTCTGTCGGCCTGCGGGGCGAGAAGCGCCCCCAAATGAGTGTGGTCTGACAAAGGTCGGACGGCCACTGACGGAGTTGCGGTGGGTGTGTCGTGCCCGTGGCTTCGTCTTGGTTGGCGAGAGGAGCGTCGCAGAGTTTTGGTGGGTAGGATCGCGGCACATACCACCTTCGCCACGATGAGCCCCACATATCCGCAGCGGGAGTCCCCATCCCCTGCGTCGAATGCGTAATGCATTTCTCTGCGTGAAAAAAAAAAAAAAAGAAAAGGTCCAACTAATTTTCAATTAAAACCTTAGTAATTTTGAAGGCCAATAATTATTATGAGGTGTGAAAAGAGCAAATAATGAAATAATATTAGGAAGTTATTGATAATGAAATATTATCATGAATTTCTATACTTTATTTAGACTCAGTCTCAATAGGTATTATGCCAGTAGGTTAAATATACGCCCTGTTCAGTTGTTCTGCGTTCACGTCACACGTTGTATGTAAATAAAAATAATATTTATCTAATTTAAGTCTTGAAATATTCGTCAAAGTCCAGAGAAGGTTTATATTATTATGAGGAGTGACACGAAGTTTACCGGGTCATCTATAATACTATACTGTACTCTGCGAAACATGGCGGTAGCGGTCATTGACTCCCTGTCAAAAACTTGTCATTTTCTATACAGAGCCGCGATTGACAACATCTAAGGCTCTAAACACACTAGGCTGAATTACGTCGGCGTAAATTCCGCCGCGTTTACGCCGCGTTTAAATTGCATACAAAATACGGGCCGAATACTAGGGGTAACACACTATTACGTCGCGTTTTGTATGCGTTTGACATTTGCGGCGGAAATTACGCCGGCGTAATTCAGCCTAGTGTGTTTAGACACTAAAACTTCATTGTCAATCGCGGTTTATATAGGAAATGACAAGTTTTTACAGGGAGTCAATGACCGCTACCGCTATGTTTCGCCGAGTACAGTATAGTTTGAGACTAAAGATATTATTCTTATTAATATTATTTTTTAATGAATAATACACAGTATAATAATTATTAGGTATATAATTACATCTATTACTGTTTATAAGTCACTAAGTAATAATTATTGATCGTGCAATATTGTTTGGCTAAACTGGATAAAAGGATAATAGATTTAAATCTATGTAGATATGTCGCAGTCATTTGGTTCAATCTGCGATTCGATTGAATGACTAACGCATTCATAGAATGTCACCATTCAATTGAATGACTCGGCCGAACGTCGATTGAACAATCGTCCCTCAACGTTCAACTAGTTAGCGATTTGTAGCATAGCGTTTTGAAGATAGCGGACATGAAATCAGTCAGGTAATTGAACGTTTTTCATTTTCTTCCTGCTGCGGCGCTACTAGTCACTAAAACAAATATGGCGTCAAACCGCTCGCACAGCTGATAGCACTGTGTTGATATTTTATAGATTACATTTACATTAAAGTGCTTTATTTGTAATAACTAATAAAATAATATCATGAAAGCGTGGATTTACCCATAACTACCCCATCAACGACTACTTGAAAAAAAATATTGCATCCCATTTAACGACTTCGCTATAATATTATGACTTTTAGTCAAGAGGTTAAACGTTACAGCCAACGTCTTGACGAGTTGTCCTTTAGTCATTCAATTGAATGGTGTCATTCAATGAATGCGCTAGTCATTCTATCGAATCGCAGATTAAACCAGATGACTGCGACAGATACATAGAGATTTACGTAAGCAAAGTTTCAGCTAACAGAAACATGTACACGTACGTTAGTATAGCGTTCTTGTATATAATGTTAACAACAATAATAACAATATAAATTGTTGTATGATTACTTCCCGCAATTACATCCTACAATGATGATCATCACAAACAATTGAAACTAAATTGCAATGAACGATTATAAAACATAGATTTATGTCATACTAGCGACCCGCCCCGGCGTCGCACGGGTATAAAATATATAGCCACTGAAAAAATGATTCAATTCAATCAAATCAATAGCCTATGATCCTTCACGTGGTTTACTTCTTATCTGTGCCAAATAACATAAAAATTGCTCGAGATAAGCCCTTTCAAATAATTTTATCATTTTTTTCCACATTCTCCTATTAGTCTTAACGTGATAAAATATAGCCTATTATAGCCTTTCTCAATAAATAGGCTATCTAACACTGAAATAATTTTTCAAATCGGACCAGTACTTCCTGAGACTAGCCCGTTCAAGTTAGCCCTTTCAAATAATTTTCCCCGTTTTTTCCACATTTTCCTCTATTTCATCACTCCTATTAGTCTTAGCGTGATTAAAATATTGCCTATAGCCATCCTCGATAAATGGGCTATCTAACACTAAAAGAATCATCAAAATCCGTTGCGTAGTTTTAACCCTTAATTAGGCGCATCAAAAAAGTCACACAAGTAGTCGCATGGGGTCCCCACTGACCCCAAATAAAAAATGAAAATTAAGTTGAATAAATGAATAAAACGAAGTATAAATCACGCGAATTGTTAGAATGCTTTATTATTATTAATCTTAATAGGCAAAAACCTTCATTTGCCTCCATACAACGAAATCTTCTTCGTTCTGTCTCGAAATCTCATAAATATTACTATGATTGAGATCGAGATTAAAAAAATCTATTATTCACTTTGATAACCAGATTTTTTTTGCAGCACTGACGGAAGAAGATCCTGAGCTAATACTAACAAAGATATTTTCCTCGTTTGTATGATTTGGTACGCACTTCTGGTCATCACCCCCTCATCATCATCATCATCATCATCACCATCCGGTGGTCAGCGATTATTTTAGGCATCTCTGCGCTCTTAAATCTTGTCTACCGATTCATGCCCGTCACAAATTGGTTTTAAGTTCGGAAAAAATTTAAGTTCGGAGGCTAGACTCGAAAAATATCTCTTTTATCTTCAGAAGCCTTCCACCCGCCAGCGTATATTACTATCTTGATCTATACTGACCTTTTTAAAGAGCACTTATATAAAAAAATGTTGTCAATAGAATGACATACTCATATATTTATAAATCATCCTAAATTATATCAAAAATAATTTAACAATTAAACATAATATTACAAAAATGGAAACTTGTCTTGTGACAAAAAGTCACGTAAGTGGTCGCATGGGGTCAGCGCTCAAGAGAGTATAGCGACAGATGCACCATCGTTAGCTGACCGGCTACTACTTATTAGGATACCTCGATAAGAGTTAGGAAACTACCAAAAGCGTCGTTGCATTCTTGGAACTCTAGCACATTTTTTTTTCGGTTTGAAAGTGATTTGACCCCATGCGACCAATTAAGGGTTAAAGATTAAAGGGAACAAAGAGACATGAGGGAAGAAAGCGACTTTGTTTTATAATAATATGTATAGATATAGATATAAATGTATAGATGATCTGATGTTAATAAGTTTATTGTTAAACATTATGTAATATTTTATAGATTTAATATATATCTGATAATAATATTTTTTATTATGTTATCGGCCTTCAGACGAAAAGAAAGCCGGTTTTAAAGATACGATGAAATTAAAAAAAGTTGTCTCAAGGTTACCTCTGAAAAGTATACGGATGTCATAATATAATGGTATATTGTAATAAATTTATATTATATAAGATATTCTGATCACGTGACTCCAACTGATTTTGTCATTAATTGGTAATATACTCGAATATCATAATATTACAGGGTGTAAGTTGTAACAAAACTAAGTGATAATACTTTAGGGTGTGTATGAATCCCGTGTATAGTAAAAGTAGCAGCCTCACTGTAAAAGTAGCAGCGCTGAAAGAGCAAATTATTTTTTCACTTTTGTATGGAGAAACTTGTGACGAGGGCGCTTGCCCATACAAATCACAAAAATTGGTTTGATCTTTCAGCGCTGCAACTTTCACAGTGAACTCTCTACAAGGAAGACATACACACCCTAAAGTATTATCACTTAGTTTTGTTACACCCTGTATATATTTTAATATTGGGTGTTTCTTTTAAATTTAACTAATTAAAATATTAATAATTAATGATGTGAATAATTAAGGCCGAGTTACTTAAATTGTTATATAAGTTTTCCATAAGGAAGCTTAAAAAGTTGACCAATCTATACTGATAAATAACATGAAAGTGTGTCTCATGATTCCCCTTAAACTCTTCATGTAAGTCTGTGAACCGATTTGAATTAATTACGTCCGGCTTATGGCATGGCATAGTTTTTGTAGCCAAAAAAAAATGTAAAGAACGCAAGAAGCGTTTCCGGGCAACTGAGTAGCAACTAACAGGCACCTTTTTTAAAAATATAATATACTAGCGGCCCGCCCCAGCGTCGCACGGGTATAAAATGTATAGCAGCTGAAAAAAAATTTTAAAATCAAAAATAACATAAAAATTGCTCCAGTAGTTCGCGAGATAAGCCCTTCCAAATAATTTCCCCCGTTTTTTCCACATTCTCCTATTAGTCTTAGCGTGATAAAATATAGCCTATAGCCTTCCTCAATAAATGGGCTATCTAACACTGAAAGAATCATCAAAATCCGTTGCGTGGTTTTAAAGATTAAAGGGAACAAAGGGACATGAGGGAAAAAAAGCGACTTTGTTTTATAAGTATAGACTATAGATAACTTTGATTTATAGACTTAGACTAACGGGCCCGACGGACATCATCCCGTCCGTCACTATAAAGTTTAAATTGTATTCAGCTGCAATGTTCTCGACATCAGTGCTTACATATAGCGAATCATTTTATAATATTATGATTTGACCTGAATCTAAAGCTGTAATATCAAGATATCAAGATATTGATAATAAGAAATATATTTTCTATAAAGTATATTACTTACTTGTTATTTGAAGTAAATTTTGGTACCTAAAAATTAACATAAAGAAAATTGGCCATTCTATTCATACATAATATGTACTGCTTGTCCGAAGTGGCCAAGGGCTCCAAAGCGACTATTTGGGCGGTGCAAGGACACTCGAAAACTCGGCGCCGATCTCGCCCACTGTGGCCAACCGCCTCTGCATCGTTATGATTCGTATAGACATTTGGTGCAATAGTTCTCGCCTCCAAGTAGGTCATAGGCCCTGCAATTTGGTATTCGACTTATCTAAATTATACCTCAAATCACGGCCAATAACATTCCTAGGCTGATTAGTAAAAGGAATTTGAAATAAGAAACTATATCAAAGATGGAAACTATTATAGTTCTCTTTGTGGTTTCTTAGAAATTGAGCTATTACCTATTTACTTCGAATAATGCTTTTAGTGGTACCTAAAAGTCAAATTTCAATCCATTATTATATTATGTATAAAGGACTTTTATAACCTTACTGCAGAATTAAGCACTACGCAGTTTAGATTTAGTACTTTACATGACTTTACCAATAAGTGTTATAGTTATTCACAACGCTCAAGGTCTCTAAAACATAGTATAACTATGACATCGATATATACAGTAAGTTTTTTACTATAAAGGAGGAAGAAAATACAATGAAAGAATTGAGAAAGACGAAAACGTATCGCGAAAAATTTAAATAAATTACGATAATGAAAGATCTTCGAACACGAATAAATAATCATAACAGAATTTAGGAACCAGTGACCAGTGATTGTAAATATTGAACAATATCATTAGCATGCAATGATCCACATTTTAAACAGTTATATAAGGGCTGGCCATCACGTCCGAAATGGCGACATTGAGTGAATCTTACCATGTTGTGAAAGATATTCATCTACAGTACCTACCTTCTAACAATGGGATATATCTATACTAATATCTATACTAATATCTATACTAATATTATAAATGCGAAAGTATATCTGTCTCGCTTTCACGCCAAAACTACTGAACCGATTGTAATGAAATGTTCTACACAGATAGTCTAAAGCATGAGAAAGGACATAGGCTACTTTTTAATTGGAAAAAGGGGTTGTAAGGGGGTAAAATGCGTAAATTTGTTCAAAATAAGTTAGTTCTAAAAATTCATAATAGATGGCGCTGTGCGTCTCCTACATCTCGCTATCGCTTGCTCATACGTCTTTTTATAAGAGGTGGTACCATATTTAGGTACATTTTTCGATTTTTTCGATTGTTATACATTATGTAACACGTTATGAAATAACTCACTTCTCACTTCTCAGTACTTTATCTATGCAGTGATGAGTGACGTAATCTTAAACCTACCAATGATAAATAGTTTATGGCTAAAGTTGTGTTATTGGGGGGCTAAATAAGCTTTAGGCATTAATAAAGTTTAATAATAAAAAAAAGAAATATTATGTGCACACTGCACAGCTGCTTTTGGGTGTTTTGATTTAAGGGGTACCAGGGTTTTTTTATAAAAGCTTTTGACACAAAATTTTGTTCACATCGCGCGTTATAAACTGAAGTCCACGCGGACGAAGTCGCGGGCAACAGCTAGTTCATAATATACTAGATGACGCCCGCAACTCCGTTGCGCCAAAACTCATTTATCGTGCGGGAACCGTACATTTTTCCGGGATAAAAAGTATCATATGTCCTTTCCTGGGAGTCAAAGTATCTCCATGCCACAGCAAAATTGGTTTAGCGGTTTGGGCGTGAAGAGGTAACAGACAGACAGACAGGCAGACACTTTCGCATTTATAATATTAGTATGGATTACTGCAATGTTTTCACGCTAAAGTGCAGCACCGGCATAGACAGTAAACAAAGAGTTCTATTCGACGTTTGACAACGTTTCTGTCAATATTCTGATATACCGTAGTCACTAGTCAACCAAGTTTTGTTGATTACAGAACCCTAAAACGGAACCATAACCAGCAGATTTTTAAGAGTTAATAGTTATATAATCCAAGAGTAACCTTGTCCTACAAACAAAACGATCCATATTTTAGAACCATCAAATCAAAGTATGAAATGCTTTCTATCTCTGTTAGCTACCACTTTCAAGATTTTTCGCAGATAAAAATGTTGTTTGTCTTATTAAAATGAAGCTACTCACAAAAAATTAGCTTGATAGTAATAAAAAAATGTTCTAGGGCTCCCTGACTATTAATACAAGTTGGGCGCAATAGTGCCATATTATTGCAAGTCCTCTAATAATATGTTTGTAGCGTTCAATGCAGTCACAAATATCCGTCAGCTTGAATTCAAGCGGCTAAACTCAAATACAGTGCCACCAACTTATCTGTTCAGTAAATACAATTGGAACCACAGCTGCCATTTTGTGAAATGTAATTTTTTGTCAGTTTTTGAAGTGCGAGTGAATACAGAATACAGATACAGCCCAGTTACAGTGGATTCCCTACAGTTTTGGTTATCAAAAGCAACACTAAACGCGACACTACTGACGCCGGCTACTGAACAGATAAGTTGGTGGCACTGTAGGTCTTTAGAATTTGAATACGGTATTACGTAACAATCATTCCTCATATAACTGTCGGAATCGCCATCCACCTCGTAAGCTTCACAGACATTGAGAGTGCCATTAAATCTTGCCTTATATGTAGTACATTACACCTCCAGAGTGGGACCTTATGAGTAATCACGTGGTATATGTCATGTGCGAAGGTATTTTATTGTATGTCACAGTGCGTTGGTGACTTTGTAACTACAAAAGTTATTCCCCAAAAGAATATCTAAAGTTTAAAAATTAATCTAAATAAACTGGCAGGATATCTTATTTAGTATTCTAATATTTTACAGGAGAAGTCTCAAAAACTCTCATTCTTCTCACGAGTAAATATATTGCTATATTATATAGAAGCCGGCAAAGAGTCACTATTGATAGAGATTCGCATCCTTCTCATTATTCTTGCATAGCAACATCGCACAAGAAAATTTACTTTTCCGGGCTAACTTTTAATAGTAACGTTGACTCGCTCTTTTCTTATATTTTCTCTTTCCTTGCAGCTTGCAGATATATGCTTTTCCCGATAATTCTTCTTCTCTTTACGTGGAAGCCGAAATAGTAGCAACACACACTCATATACTCGTACACACACACACACACACAACAGCTGTCAACCAGTTGGTCCTCCCAGCACCGGTGCACTGTCTCCAACCTGTTTGCCACTTACAACATTAATAATAATATCTTCTAGCTTCATTATAAATATGTAAATAGCAGATACAGGATCGTCGGAATACCTAACTCCTGACTAAACAGCTAATTAGGCGTATGTGTATAGGCAATGAAGACTTTTATTTTTCGGATCTTTTTACTAACTTAGTATAAGTTGTAGATATAAATTAATTTTAATTTATAAATAGCTATATATTTATCAATTATGTAGTACTTGTTCATACAAATCACAAAATAATTTTGCTCTTTAAGCGCTGCTACTTTCACTATGAATAAGAATAAGAATGTTTATTTGCAAAAACATGGTCATGAACTCTATATACAAAAGAAATACCCTAAACTATTATCACCTGTTTTGTTACATTGGTAATTCTGTATAATATATAATATAGATACAATATGACATTAATGAATATGAATAATATGAGTAAAGTCCCATTACTTTTAGTAACATTTTCCGTATGCAGACGCAAAGCTCTCCTTGACCTAAAGCTACTAACGACTTTTCTTTAACTATGTTTCTCACTCATTTTTGCGCCTTTAGCAAAAGCGAAGCATAGTGGTTTTGATAATCACTGCTTACGTTATTTTAATAAAACTATCTAACAATAAATAGTGATAGGCTATATCATAATTAGAGTAGACGGGTAATACTTAAGATTAGAAGTGACTGTGTAGTGTAATTGTTTCATATGGCTTCAACTGCATAAAAATAGTTCTTTCTCAAACTTTCACCCCTTATTAAATACCTTAGGGGCTACATGTATTTTTTATTAGTAGTTGTCGTCAGAAGAGATCTTAAATTTTAGATTTATAGCTCTTACAGTAACACTTACTAATTGTTTTTTTAGTAACTTATTCTTTGTACTTTGACTTATCAATAAATAAGCATAAGCATTTTATTATCACCTTTCAAAATGTTATTAATAATAAACTTAGAATTAAAATATGAAATAACTTTCGCGACCTCGACGTAAGTCAAGGACATTTTTTAGTCAGCATTTTATATTGACGATAAAATAGTTTGCATTAAAAACCTGATGATATAAATTAGTCTGCAGTTCGTCAGATTTGAGATATAGGTTCAGGAGCCAAAATCTTTTCGTTTTGGCTTCGTTATAGAATCGCCAATGAAAATGTATGGAATTGACATAAGCGTTCGTTAATATGACGTTGACATTGGACTCGTCTTATATATAGCAACTAGCTGTTGCCCGCGACTTCGTCCGCGTGGACTTTAATTTATAGTTTGTCCCGTACATCGATTGAATAGTTAACGCGCAAATCATAAAAGTATATTGTGTGGGACAATATACTTTTATGATATGATAGATGTTCCGCGAGGCTTCGCCCGCGTAATTTAGGAATGTCAAGGAAACCGTACATTTTTCCACAATCTTTTCTCGATAAATGGCCTATCTAACACTGAAAGAATTTTTCAAATCCGACCAGTAGTTCCTGAATTAGCGCGTTCAAATAAGCCCTTTCAAATAATTTATCCCGTTTTTTCAACATTTTCCTCTATTTTTTTCGCTTCTATTAGTCTTAGCGTGATAAAATATAGCCTATAGCCTTCCTCGATAAATGAGCTATCTAACGTTGAAATATTTTTTTCTAATTGGACCAGCAGTTCCTGAGATTAGCGCGTTCAAATAAGCCCTTTCAAATAATTTCCTCCCGTTTTTTCCACATTTTCCACTATTTCTTCGCTTCTATTGGTCGTAGCGTAATAAAATATAGCCTATAGCCTTTTTCAATAAATGAACTATCTAACACTGAAAGAATTTTTCAAATCGGACCAGTAGTTCCTGAGATTAGCGCGTTCAAATAAGCCCTTTCAAATATATTTCCGTTCCGTTTTTTCAACATTTTCCTCTATTTCTTCGCTTTTATTAGTCTTAGCGTGATAAAATATAGCCTATAGCCTTTCTCTACAAAGGGGCTATCTAACACTGAAAGATTTTTATTAAAATTTTATTTTAAAAAATGTAAAATTTAAATCGGATCAGTAGTTCCTGAGATTAGCGCGTTCAAACAAACAAACAAACTCTTCCGCTTTATAATATTAGTATAGAATATAGATTCCATACATTTTGATCGGCGATTCTATAACGAAGCGTAAACGAAAAAGTTTCGGGTAAATGGCCAGGACATTCAAAAGCTTATGAGCTCTGACATCAGGTTTTATTTTTTATTATTTTTTATTGACATCAGGTTTTTTTAACAAAATAGCGTCATCTAGTGGTCTATCGGCTAGACGGTGCTTTAATTTTAATACACTAGTCTACTGACTACCCTCTACTTACGAAATACTACCTATTTCGATTTAAAATATAATTTGAGGACAATAAAACACATTTTTTCTTTAATCAATCTATGATTTATTTAAATAATAATAGATAACATATAATAAATAATATATAAGTTCACAAAATTCAATGAATTAGCACTGCATTCTCGGCCCGGCTACTTGAAGAGCTTGTGTTACAAGTATCGAACGAGGAAAACAAAATACATACCCACAGAATAGATTGAATAACATAATTCATAATATATTAAATAGGATGAAAAAAAATTATTTGCTGGTAAACGAATCTAGTATATTATCTATGATAGACTAGCAAGTACCATACACGGTAATATAACACCAAATAGAATAGAGATATTTAATAGTCGTTTTAATTGTTAAACAATATAATATGTCATACTTCTATTCAAATTTGAATCAAATACTCTCAGAACGTCCTACATGTTCCCTACTACCGGTTCGGGAAGTAACCCGGCTAAACTAAACCAATTAAAACTATTATTTTATTTTACTATTTGTTAGTGTAATTTTTATAACTAAGCTTTTATAGTTTGCTAAATTAGCTGGTCAACATTATCGCATAATACTAAAATATAAGCGCAAATATAATTTAGCTAAAGCCTAGACATTTATCCGGATTTGAATAGCCCTAGAGATGATAGATTGTCTCAGATATTTCAAAACCTCGTGACGGTGCCATCGCCGACACATTATGAATATTTAGATTTTATTACTATACGAATAAGGTCCAAAAATGTTCGCTGACTGTATGTAGTCTGGTCCCGGTGCAGGTAACATTGTAGGAGACGAACAAATGCCAATATTGTGTTGACACATTGCAGTAATGGACGATTGTAGCAGATGCATTTTGTTATCAAAATTATATGGAGGCGACGATGTAGATTTTGTAACATTCTTGTTGGTTATTTACTTTAAATAGGTCGTGAAAGCACAATCTATATCTATAGGTACTTATTATAAAACAAAGTCGCATTTTTTCCCTCATGTCCCTTTGTTTCCTTTAATCTTTAAAACTACGCAACGGATTTTGATGATTCTTTCAGTGTTAGATAGCCCAATTATCGAGGAAGGCTATAGGCTATATTTTATTACGCTAAGACTAATAGGAGCGAAGAAATAGAGGAAAATGTGGAACAAACGGGGAAAATTATTTGAAAGGGCTAACTTGAACGCGCTAATCTCAGGAACTACTGGTCCGATTTGAAAAATTCTTTTAGTGTTAGATAGTCCATTTATTGAGGAAGGCTATAGGCTATATTTCATCACGCTAAAACTAATAGGAGAATGTGGAAAAAACGGGGGAAATTATTTGAAAGGGCTTTATTTGGCACAGATAAGAAGTAGACCACGTGAAGGATCGATTTTAATAATTTTTTTCAGTGGCTATATATTTTATATCCGTGCGACGCCGGTGCGGGTCGCTAGTATAATAATAATTTAAGAACTTGACTGAATAAGGAAAGTGGTTTTTAATTTAAATGCTGATCATGAGTTTGGAGATACCAAACAGCGCATAATCCTGAAACGCGCTATCAAAGTTTCTGAAACTTCAATAGCGTGATTTGCGCGACTTAGGGTCAATTCAGACCGGAACGCAACGCGTAGATCATACATTTCAAATTTTGTCTGGATTTGACAGTTTTGCACGACGTCTCACGCAATTGAAGTTGATCCAACGTGCAACGGGTCTATTCAGATCGCAACGCGACGCGTAGATGTATTTCTGTATTGAATTGATAGACTTGCATGACGCCTCACGCAATTGAAGTCTGCCAAATCAATACCTTAGAAATGCATCTACGCATCGCGTTGCGGTCTGAATTAACCCTTATATAACGTCTAAAATGACAACAGTGCCCTTCGGTGTGACTAAGCATATGGCCTCGCTCGGTCGGAAGAATGTTAAAACAATAGCTTTGGATTATGACTATGACAAAATACAGTAAATGGCACTTGTCTCTATAGGGGCGACGGCCTAAACCCTGGCCGTACTCCAAGCGAGAACAACGTGAACGAGGTAATAAAAGGCGTATTAGGAATCCTTAAGGTGATACAATACGCAAATTAGCATATCGCTCCACATCGTTTGTGTTGCGGTTGGGAATTTTTCATATCGACTCTATTGTGTGACTCTACACGTTGCTCTGATGTGACGCTAAAGGCTTACACCATCGATGTTTTACATTTTATAGAGCTGCTTTGTGATTTTACAGTTCAAAGTTTAAACCTAAGAAATGAATAAATTTTAAAATAATATTTCATAGACGTTTAATGCAAAAAAATAATTTTCTATTTTAGCGCTGCTATTTTCACAGTGAATTTTGTATAAAGGGACATATACCTACCCTCAAGTACTATCACTTCATTTTGTTACACCCAGTATATTCATAATAAATTGCCTCCAATGCAAAAGCAATGTTACAACCAAAATCATTATTATTATTATTTAATTTTTGTCTGATTATTAAAACAGTTTTGAAGCCATAAAATGCGAATGTCAATTAAAGTAAATATCAATTAAAACAGAATTCTTAATTATTAAATATTAAAATATAGGAACTTACATAATTTAATTCAAAAAAATCAAGATCTGGTTTACATAATCTATTCTAACACCAAAGAGAGCTTGTTTTTGAGATTTTTCAAATTTTTGATATATTAATATTCTTATTCTTATATCAAAACTTTGGCAACGTATTAACAATATTTTGAGAACGCATACATGATTACTGTATCTAGTACATCTCGTATGTCGATGGTTCGCTATAATAGTATTCGAATGCGTTATTAGTATGAGTTTACACGATTTGAATAAATGTAGCAAGATGTGCCCCAGATGTGGCGTTCTCATGTAACATTGGCATGGCAAAATTGGCTAATGCGTAAAAACCTATGATAATGATTCAACAGATAATAATTAGCTATTCAAATAGGCTGGTGAAGAAATTCGGAAAGTTTTGGACCCAATAAATATTGATTGTATTCTATTTTGTAACTTACACTTAAATCTCAATGCAATGAAACATAATTATATTTAGTTCAAAAATGTTAAATAGTTCCAATTTCGTAACAATTAATAGCAATTGCCAGAGCACCAACCCCTGTGGCATACCACTGTTACGTAACAACAGAGGCGCAAGCTCCCAGCCGCTGCCGGAAGGTCCTGCAGTGTTCCGTGTCCAAAGCCTGCGATTATTCCACCGCCTCCCGCGCGTAATGCAGTCACGAACTATTGTGTAATCTGAGATGGATTATTTATGAAGCAATGCTGTTATGTCACTGGAATACTGACCTCTTATCTTGGGCATCACGACTTTATACCAATTTACAATTCAATCAATTAATCATTTCAAGTATTTTGCTGTAAAGTGTAGACAATTAATTTAGTTGTAATTTCAGTTATTTTTGGCAAAAAAGTTCAACACTACATAATTTAGGGTTTGAAGAAAAATGAAACAGAAGCCTATAAATTTTAATAATTTATAGGCTTCTGTTTAATTATTATCTACTTCATAACCTAGCTAATATATCTGACTACACATATTATAATCCATAGTTTTTTTATTTCAAATAATTTTTTCGGCCCTTTTTGCTTAAATGGAGGCTTCCATTTAAGCAAAAAAACGGGAAGTTTTTTCATGTTATTTACATTATTCTTCCACTCACGTCTTGTCTTGTGTTGCCTATCAAAATCAATTCATATAATATTAAAATAATTACCTGCTGAGAAGGAATCATTTTCAAATCATTTTTGTCATATTATAATATCTTATGGGAAACCTGTCCCATTTGAAATTTATATCTTAATTTATTACTTATTGTATAATGGAATGTGTCTTTGTTATAACACGATAATAGCTCCATACATACAGCTCTATCTAATCTTACTCCATTTGGACAATTAGGCATACATTGCTATGACATAAGGTCGCATTACAAGCTGGAATATTCTGCCCACAACCTTATGTTCTTGAGCATCATCATCACCATGATTCACACTTATATTTCATATCATCTACAAATTGGTAGGTATTTATGCAAATTGGCATTCTTTTGTTCAATATTCACATTATTTAATAATGTTTTTCTTGAATATAAATTATGTATTTATGAATGTTTGCCCATCGAAGCTAGCTAAATCGTGTTTTTTATTTTTATGAAATTAGATTTTCGTCTTTATATTAGCAGTGACCTTGGCTGCTGTATATAAGCTGCTGCTTGGCTGCTGTAATATCTAGCCTAGCTTGAGCTGTTTACTATTCACTTAACAACAAAAATATTAGAATTATATAATGTTTGTTAACTAATATAATAGTATCTTAATAATTAACCGGTTGCTGAATGTAGCTTGTTTGATTCACGCTCAATCATATTCAAGCATTTCACGCTAAGCGTGTTCGACGATTAATTATTTATTGTTACAATAACTTTAATTAACTAAATCATTAGCACGATTAATAAAACAGTATTATGAATTTAATAGTCTTGGTAAGTATAAAATACAACAAAATGTGAATCCTGAAATACATAACGCCCAAAACGTAATTCCGAGCTGAATGGCATAGTGAGGCATAGGATTTATACCTTCCAAGAAAACGAAATGTTTAAGGGTTTTAACTTGAAACTCTTCCTGTGATTTAATGTTAACTCTTATTTTTATCAACTCTATCAAGTGAAAAAAGTTTTAAAATATGTAGACCACTAGATATTGCAACAACCCTAGAAACAAAAATAGGTGCTGCATACCACAATTCGCCTTTCGTTCTAAAATTGTTATTTTTAGGATTCCGTACCCAAAGGGTAAAAACGGGACCCTATTACTGAGAATTAAATGTCTGTCCATCTGTCCGTCTGTCTGTCACACAGTCTCTAGAGTCCAGGCTGTAACTCAAGAGCCGCTATATCTAGACTTCTGAAATTTTCACAGATAGTGTATATCTGCCGCCGCTATAACTCTTTTCGTTTGCTCCATAGCGGTACGGCACCCTTCGTGCGCGAGTCCAACTCGCACTTGGCCGATTTTATTTTAATTTTTTTTCTTTATTTCAGGGCGGCGAGCGTGCGATCCCGCGCACGCGGTTCACGTGCCAGGGGCGCGCGCCGGGCTACTACGCCGACGTCGACACCGGCTGTCAGGTGAGTTGCAGCTCGTTTACTGTTTTCTGTCTATAATAGGTTTGGTAGGTCCATCTCCAACTAGGTGGGACGAAGATCTCCGTTTCTAAGCTGCGTGCCCATATTGGATACGAGTAGCAGGAGATCGGTCATGTTGACGTTCATTGAAAGAGGCCTATGTCCAGCAGTGGACGAATATAGGCTTTTTTTTCTTTGGAATAGGTTTGGGATCGCTATGTGGCTACCATTAATCACATTGAGGATATAAATTAATTTAATTCAAATAATTAGCACGAGAGAAGCACTGAATAGTGTTTATATTTTATGTATCATGTTGTTGGGCAGATTACTAAAAATATCATAGACGACGTATATTATAATAATTAATAGGTAATACTTCATCCTTTGTTGAAACTCATTTTTAGTAAAATTGCTAACGACACATGACATATTTTCATTAATGAATCAAAAATTTTTGCATTCGTAACTTGACTTAAATCCTATTAAAATATTTAAATTTTTAAGTAAAATATATCAACATTAGATAAGTAAAGACTTAAAATTACTTATTGCTGAGCGTTCGCTACTTGCTAGACTACATAGGAAGGATGAAACAAAAATTACTACTTTTATAATAAACATTTTACATATTTTATTAACATTACTAGCTGTCCCGGCAAACGTTGCTTTGCCATAATATATTTGCCATATTATTTTATTGAAGTGACTAAATAAGTATGTCACCATGGCAACGTCGATCGCTATCGTTGTAATAATTTACTATTATTTATTCAACAAATGCACTTATCAATATATAAAGTACCGAGTAGCCGATTCTCAGACCTACTGAATATGCATATAAAATTTGTTAAAAATCAGTAAAGCCGTTTCGGAGGAGTTCGTGGACTAACATTGTGTCACGAGAATTTTATATATAAGATGTAAATTAAAACATGTGCTTGGATTTGAGCGCGAAAGATTGTCGCTTTAAGTAAATTTAAATGTCAAAGGTGACAAAATTTGCCATAAAAGTAATACGAAATTAAAATATTGTTGATAATCTTATCCCTACAAATTGCAAAATTGGAAAATGCGTGGAATTAATATATTATGAATAAAATGTATAAATTATCAAAATCTATACTAAAATTATAAAGCGGAAGAGTTTTTTTGTTTGTTTGTTTGAATGCACTAATCTCATGAACTACTGGACCGATTTGAAAAATCCTTCTCACAGAAAACCGGCGTGAAACAGCGCTTGCGCTGTGTTTCGCCGAGTGAGTGTGTTTACCGGAGGCCCAATCCCTTACCCTATTCCCTTCCCTACCCTCCCCTATTACCCTATTCCCCTATTACCCTATTATCCTTTTAAAAGGCCGGCAACGCACTTGCAGCTCTTCTGATGCTGCGAGTGTCCATGGGCGACAGAAGTTGCTTTCCATCAGGTGACCGGTTTGCTCGTTTGCCCCCTTATTTCATGAAAAAAAAATCCTTTCAGTGTTAGCGAAACATCTAGTTCATATTATAATATATTAAACGCCTTTTACAGATTTTTTCATGTAAAATATCCGATATAATATTATATTCTATGCTCCACATACATGCTTGAATGTCCTAAAATTAAATAAGAATTAACTTACTTTTTTTCTTACGAATGTGTATGTGGCTACTTATTTAAACTTGAGTTATAAAAGAAGCATTATTTTTAATTTCTTTCTTTTGTTATAAAATTTGGCTGGTCTGTCTTTCTACCATTACAAAGTTGAGCTACAACTCGGGTACGTAATAAACCATGGTTAAAAACAATCGGTTCGTTTTTCCACCAAAGTAGTGCAATCCATTGTCAGCGCACAATAGCGGCTATCAGATGTGAGCACACCATGCAGTATCCGTTTTGTAAACGAGCATCCGATACTACGTGAAAAACGACACGATATCGTCTAGTCGTCACATGGACAGGGGTCTGATTCTCAAATCGTGAATGTCGTTTCGATCGCTGGTCGTCTCAGTAGTGCGTAAGACAACATGTGTGCACGAGAGTAATAACGGTTACATGGTCAAACTCGCATCAGATTAGATCTGCGATTGACGCCAGACTGTTGACCGAAAAGTACATAATAATAATCATCCATCAATCCGTTGATAGATCCAGCTCACGTGCGTTGCATTGCGTCGTCGCACCGCGGGCCACAGTGGGCGGTGTGCTACCGCACCGTTATTACGAAGCAGTCTTAACGTCAACACCCCTCCCGCTTCGTCTCGGGGGCTGCTGCCCGTCATATGTGCGTTGCCGTGCCGTGTGAACACCTCGGTTATTTGTAAAACCGCAACGGCAGCGCTGCGTCGATGCAATGCGGTGTGTGGACTGGCTCTTAGACGTTCAGTTTTGCGTCAATCTTTACCAGATTGATAGACTGAGCTAATGAGAAACTGGGCGTGTGTGACCTACGTCAGTGAGATAGCCAGCTCCGATCGAAATGACATTCGACACTTAAGAATCGGGCCCAGGGCCTCAAATCTCAATAACTATACCTCGATTCTCAGTTTCGTTGTGAGTGTGTAACACGCACACAATCGCCTATACAAATGATTCGAAAAGAAAATTGGACTGTCTTAAAATAAATATAATGCATTTTAAAATCCTATCGCCCCTAAGCTTTCATAAAAGCTCCTGTGTAAAAAAAAAAAAAACTATGGCTTACAAAAAACCGAAAGATGTAGGAAAATGTTATTCATTTTTAAATCGATGACATGTTTATAACATATTATATATTTACATAATATGTTATAAAATGTCATAGTTATATAAATATTATTACTATAATTATTACACTAGATGATGATGACGCTAAAATTCGCTTATCGTGCGGGAACCGTACCGCTTATTTTGCCGGGATAAAAAGTATCCTATGTCCTTTCCCGGGACTCAAAGCATCTTCATGCCAAATTTCATCAAAATCGGTTCAGCGGTTTGAGCGTGAAGAGGTAACAGACAGACAGATACACTTTCGTATTTATAATATAAGTATGGATATGGATATTAGTATGGTAACTATGCTCATCCGGGAACATATATATATCTATATCTATATATACAGGGTGTAACAAAAACAAGTGATAATACTTTAGGGTGTGTACGTGTTCCCTGTAGAGAGTTCACTGTGAAAGTAGCAGCGCTGAAAGACCAAAAAATTTTTTCACTTTTGTATGGGCAAGGGCCCGAGCGTCACGAGTTTCCCCATACAAAAGTGAAAAAATTTTTTGGTCTTTCAGCGCTGCTACTTTCACAGTGAACTCTCTACAGGGAACACGTACACATCCTAAAGTATTATCACTAGTTTTTGTTACACCCTGTATATATATATACATAGTGGTACCAGTCAGACCAGCTACTGGTCATAATATTGTGCAATTATTATTAAGTATGGAGGTTATTAGATGCGGAATAATTGCGTGTAATTAGTAGTTTATACAGACTATAAACACTCTAACTACTTAAACTATTACTTTTATTATCTTCGCCTATGGCCATATATTTTGTCGCAATTTAAAACGTTACATTAAGTACTTAATGCATGCTACATAATAAAAGTATGTAAAGTGAAATAGAAGTATTTATTAAAATCATCTTATTTTAAACATTAAATAAAAGTTTTAAAATAATAAGTGATAATTATTATTAATTGACACTCAAAATATTATAACAATACAAACATTATAAAATACACAGAAAACAATAACCTTCGCACGCCTTGAAGTTTTTTGTATGCAACTTCGTTGACATGGGAGTGAAATTTAAAATTCGAATAGCTAATAGCAACATTTTAATTGATTTTGCGTTATAAGAACTCAATAAAAATCTTTATTTTTGGCTATGTCGTTATTTATTTTTTATAACTATTAAATTAACGAAACACCATAGTAGGTAGGTATTTCATTATTTAAAAAAAAGTTATAGGAAAATAGGCAGTTGGAAACTGCCTATATTCCAACCACGTTAAGCTTGCATTGAAATATCTGCACAATAAATTATGCTTTCGCTACAATATTGACTAATATTATTTGACATTTAGACCTAAGCCTTAAGTAATAAGTATATGGAAAAAAAGTATCGTCTAACTCTAAGACCTTTCAAAGATGTCTGATCAGTGCTCTGTGCTCTGGTATTCAGTATTCACCGACAATGGTACACCGACCCTGACCTGTCACATTCCTCACAAATATCCTCGTTCCTATAGTACATTCACACTTATTCTACTCGGAAACCACTTTTATTACAACTACATAAGGGTCATCTCCGAGATGGCATCGTATACGCACTATTTGGTACCACTTGGTATTTGAATTGGCACATCGGTACTAGATATTTGGTATCGGCTCAAATGTTTACCATAGTTCATGACGGTAGGTGTGAAATTTGCATTGTTGTAGCCATAGATAAAAGTACTACATATCGAACTTATTACCACAGACATAGGGCTTGAATTGCTATAGACTTTCACGATAAAACGATTAAGTGGTATTGGTTCAAATATTTACTGTAGTAATGAGTTTATCGCAGGTGTGATAATATGCAGTGGGGGGCGCTCGACCCCCGAAGACGCAGCCGGTCAAGGCGACGTAGGACCAACCATGACGAACGAAACGTCTGCCATAGCCTGGGAGCTCGGGGCATCGGTGTGGGGACGCCGATGTCCATTGCACAGAGCCCCCGAGCGGGTCGCGATGCACTATGTGTTCCAGTGCATCGCGACGTAAACGCAGAGGAGTGGCCTAGACAAGCCCTAGTAGGATCTCTGTTGGACCTGTGGGCTGTCTGAACACCCTCACTCAGACGTGTCTGCCGACGACCAGGTAATAGAACTGCGGTGGCCCCACATTTCCCGTGGATCTGTCAGTAGCGGCGCAGAAAGGAATACGGTCGGGTTTTAGTGGGTAGAGCTGCGGGCTGCGGCCACTTACCATCTTATCGGTCGCAGCGAGTCCCACATACCCCGGTTGTCCTCCCCAGCACTGCCGGAGATGCATAATGGCATTTCCCGACCAAAAAAAAGGTGTTGTAATATGCGTAATAGCGTACTGAATGGATTCATACTATAATCTGTGCTACAATTATTTACTAAATTGTACTACCAATAATGCAATGAAAATGCAATTAAGTGTTATAAACGCGTTTGTATGTTTAAAACCGGTTTGGTATGCACTAAACGTGTTCAATTTCTTTGGTGAAATCACATCAATAAATTAATAGTTGCTTCAGTTTCCTTTGTACCTTTGAGAGAAATCATTCATTGTATTTCTTTCAGTCAAATATCTTTATGTTTTTCTTCATTGCTAAATGTTCATTTTAAAGAACAATCGAAGCGTTTATTTAAAACAATAATGTCAACTGGTTTATTCTTATCAAATGTTACTTGTACATTATTCCTACGACATTTACTGAACCGCGATGTCGCGATGTATCGGCTGACACACTTGTGTGAACAATACACGCAGTATAGTAACCTACACTAATTACGCTATTCAATCGTAGTAGTAGTTAGTACACACTTTTGTGTATGTTAGTGCCAGTCTACACAGCGCGTTGAGTCAGCGTTGCGTAGACGCAGCGTTGCCGTTGCGTTGTTTTACATACAAATAACAAAGGTGTTCACACGGCGCGGCGCGCTGCGTCGTCGCAGCACACATGACGGATACAGCCCCCGAGACGAAGCGGGAGGGTGTTGACGTTAAGACTGCTTCGTAATAAAGCTGCGATGGCGCAGCGCCCGTGTGGCCGGCTATGCGTCAAAATATTTGCGTTGCGAGGACGCAATGCAAAGCAACGCGCCACGTGGGCTGGCGCGCTCTTAGTAGTTATAAATCTATCCTTTCCACCTGACCTGACCACGGCTATCCTTTAAACATTAATTCCATATCCCTATAAACTATTTTCTTGTTTCGTACTTTTTAGAGCGCGTTTTAGTAGTCGGGTTTTGGTTTTTTAAACTTTATTTTTATAACGTATCATATTCCATTCATTTAAGATTAAAAGAGGTTTCAAAACGAGCGCTTCCTTGCACATTTTTCTCTTCTCTATTGCAAAAAATGTGACGCACATATCCAGTACCCAGTATGAAAATAAAAGATGATCCTCAGATCTATTGTGCCGTCGAAGAAATTGATTCCATGGCAGTAGACGGTCCAACGTCATTTGGTCGAATTATGTCAATTCAATGTAATTCATGATCGTAACTGGGTTTGACAAAACGCGACTAATTTACGTAGCTGGTGCCTATGAATCTACTTCTCTATTAGTACATAATATTAAGCCTTAAGTTATATTACGTAGCAGTTCACACAGCTAATGTTATTCAAGCTCACGCGAACTAGACGCGCTAGAATTAGCTCAAGGAGGTAGTTTTCAATTTAGATACCATCTCCGACGCGTGAGCAAAAACATTGAACAGATAGGAACAGATTTTGAACAATTAGCTCAAACATATCGGTTATCTGCACATCTATGATATTATATTAATTACATTTGGTGGAAGTAATTTGTGTTGTTTGTAATTAATTCCTCAATTAGATTGTTATAAAGATTCATAATGAAATGAAGAAAAATAAACTCAATTTGATATTTCACGTTTCGCTTCTAAATACTAATTTGTTCGGCCTCCTTATGAAAAAGGCCCTTCCAATTTCATGTTTCTCATCTTCCTTTTTGGTGGTTTCTAGTACCAACAAGCTTCAACGATTTTATCGTGGATGATTTTACATTCCCAATATACTATATTGCAGGTCTATTTCCATTATTATAGTATTCCTAGCTGTCCCGGCAAACCTCGTGTCACTTTAAAACCTTCTCTAGACTTCTACGAATATTTTAAGACTAAAATCAGCCCAATCCGTTCAGCGGTTTTCGAGTTTTAGCGCGACTAACACATTTGAAAATCCATTTTTATATTAAGAAGACTAGCTGTCCCGGTGAACTTCGTGTCACTTTAAAACCTTCCCTGAACTTGAACTACGAATATTTTAAGACCAAAATCAAATCAAAATCCGTTCAGTCGTTTTCGAGTTTTAGCGCGACTAACACATTTGATAATCCATTTTTATTGATATACTTGCTGTCCCGGTGAACTTCGTGTCACTTAAAAACCTTCCCAGGACTTCTATGAATATTTTAAGACTAAAATCAACCCAATCCGTTCAGCGGTTTTAGAGTTTTAGCGCGACTAACACATTTGAAAATCTATTTTTATATATAGGTAAGATAAGATTTCAAATCTAGTGTTCAGTAATTCTGCACTTCACCTATTTCATCCGCAACATTTTACCACGACAATCAAATCCCAAGGGAACCCGTATCATCTGCAGTGAATTATCGTAGTCCAGTGATCTGTTGGTCCAGTGCGCCAGTTACGTTCACCTTGAACTGTTACATCAGCGACGGCAGGCGGCGCGGGGCGGTGCGAGGGAGGACTGAGGAGTGGGGGAGATGCACAGTGAAAGTGTTGCGATGTCTATGTGATGTCTACTTTTACACTGAAAACACCTACGCTAAAGAGACGTAGTTTTTAAAATTCTCATAATTATTATAGAGACAATTTTTAGATGGAGGTTCTTGCGGTGGATTGGGGACTTAGGCCGGGGTATGTGGACTTAGTCTCACTCCTGGACTCCCCAGGAGTGAGACCTACCCAGTAAAAATGTACCTGTTTTTAGCAAAGTTGCGGGAACAATAAATCCCATTGAAACTCTGCTAGCGGATACAGAGCCTGGAGCTAAACCACGGCGGAAAAATAACATTACAAGTAGAAGCCGAGCTTTGCGAGGGCTCGCATCGTCACACGGCACACCTTGATTGACCAGTGATAACACTTCTACATAACGATAAAAAATACTATGTTATGGCGAGGAGCGAGCCCATTTTGTTATTTCGTGACTCTCGGTTTACCTAGTTTCAATATAATAGGGCAATGTAGAAAAATATGAGATATAAAGCACAATATTTAAAAGGTTTTAAACCATAAACATTTTAATAAAACGTAATACTTTGGCTGTAATTAATTTACAAACTCACCTCCGACAAATATTTAAAAGTATCGAAATACAAGAATTAACTAGGATAATATACATTTTATTTGAATAAATTGTTAGTAAATATATATTGGAAAATTCTGAACCGAACAATTTTGTTTCTTGATATTTATTTCCAAAGATATTTTAAATAAACATGAAAAATAGAGAAGATCCGCCCCTAGTAACTATAATTTTATGCTAAGCTAAAATGAATCTTATTGCGATGCGTATACGCTTGGTCTTTGGTTGTGTGCAAGGTTATCGTTTTGGATTGAGATTAATCCCCACCTTAAAGCACAAATCAATAGGCGTGACAGTTTTCCGTTAAGTGTACTACAAAATGTTCAGGTTTTGGGATTATTATACTAGGGTTCGCTTCGCTCGCCCTGTTTTTTGGTATACAGTGAGTCTCTAAGAGCATTGCAGTAATATTTCAACGATGAAAAACTTCCCTCTAAAGGAGTTTCGGACCCACAAACGTGATTTTGGCACACAGCCAAGTGTATATGGCAGAATTAAAATAGTTTGCAATACATCAAAGTTTAACTTCAACTAACATTACATGCTCGACCTCGATTAGTTGTTTTGGCGCTCAATTAATTGAAAGATGGTAAAAAAACATTATTAAAAAAACATTAGGAACGTGATATATGGCAAAAAAACTGTATTTGACGTGTTTTTTGAATTTCCCCTATAAATCCCCCAAATATATTTTCCCCTATTTTGCCCCTATCTTGGTCGAAAACCAGGGGGAAATCCCCCCATCTGGCAACACTGCCTTAAAAGCTGTTACTATCACTACGACTTATAATTAAAAAGTCACTTCACATTGAGACAAAACGAAACACATATCTTTATTACCCGACTGCCAGGAGGGTTATGTGTTTAGCGCGTATCTTCTATGTATGTAATATTCTTTATTACCTCGTATCTTCAGAACGGCTAAACGGATTTTCACATTTGAGGTATCGTTAGATTTGTCTTAATAGCCCGAGTGTTCTTAGATAGGTGACATTAAGAAAAAACCAAAATGGAGGATGTTTGACGCCATATTGTGAGGTAAAAAAAAATCTACTAAGCATATCGAGTGGGGTATCAAAATAAAGGATTTTAAACACTGATTCTAAATATGTATATAACTTGCAGTTTTAGTATTAAATAGAACAATAAATCTACACTAATATTATATAATAAAGAGGAAAGATTTGATTTTTTGTTTCTTTGGCTCCGAAACTACTAGACTGATTCGAAAAATTCTTTTACCATTGGAATTCTACATTATTTTTGCTGAACATAGGCTGAATTTTATTTTGGAAAAAAATAAGGTACCGTAAGATATTTGGGTTCTTCGGACGCAAGGTGTAAAAAATCAGCCAGAAAAGTTACTTATTTTACGTACGCTGCCTAAACTATAAAAGATAGAACCATAAAATTCTAAGTAATTGTAGAACTTACAAACATCTACAAAAAAGTCCGCGACACACTATACCTATCTATGTCGAGTGAGGCACAGTAACCATTTTTTTATTTAAAAATCTTGAAATTTTTTTGGACTACATTTAAACGCGTTTATTTTACTCATTCTTTTAATCCTTATCAAAATAAAATTTTCTATTACTAAGCACAGTTTATGTAGATAATATTTGATCTTGAATGAATGAAATCGGACATTTGGTTTTGAACTTATGGCGAAATTAAAATATTACGATAGTTGGCGTCACTAAGGCGGGTGCGCGTGCGGGAGGAAGACAATCTGTGCAGGGTGCAGCCTGCGTATAGTGACTGAGTCGTCGATGTTAGTGTCTAAAGTCTAAACACACTAAGCTGAATTACGCTGGCGTAATTTACGTGCCCGAAATTACGTTCAGTCGCTTACGTTTGATGCGACACACTATAAATTACGCGAAGTACCGAAATTTCGCGGCGTAATTTCCGTTGCCGAACTCGCGCTTAAGTGAGTATTTAAAATTCTCAGATGTAATGTGTGCGTTAACACTTTGGAGATAAGGTTGGATTTGCTATGTTCGGTTTTGATAATTCCGTCGCGTATAGTGTGTAATGTGTTGTTATACAAAACATTACCGCCGAATCGCTGCCGAACTTTACGCTCGACTCGGCTCGACGGAAATTCGGCTCACGACGGAATTTCGGCATAGTGTGTCTGTCGCGTTCCGCCCATATTTTGTATGGATTTAAAACGCGGCGTAAACGCGGCGGAATTTACGTCGGCGTAATTCAGCCTAGTGTGTTTAGACTCTTAGTGTCGGAGTCTGTGAATTGACCTGGGGGCTGGGAATCATTTTGCTGACCGAGTCTTTCCTGGGTATGCTTTTTGCAGAGCTCACCGACATCCACGCGGGCGGAGCCGCGGCCGACCGCTAGTAATAAAATAAGAAAAAACCAAAATCCGCCTGCATGGATAAATCCAATATTAATTAAAAATTAACTGACATTACTGAAACAAGATGAAAATTCAATGACAAAGTATCAAAAAAAAAAAAACAATGATTTGGTACTTAAAACTAGAAACATAACTATACAATATACATTGAAACAGTATAATATGTGCGACATGCCTCCGACTGCATTTTATTATCCACTTTCTTCTTCTACATTTCTATTCTATTTCATCTATGTAACCTTCTATTTATCCTGGCATGAAACTCGTAAGCAAGAGTCGTATTAATTAAAACATGGATTCGATGCCTCCGGCAGAATTAGGTCTTGTTTCATTCTTTTTAGTTAACACTTTTTGCAGTCGGGTTTTTTGATTTTTGATTAATTTATTTTATTATGAAAGTGGATCCTAAATTTAACTTAATAAGTATACAGAAATAGAATATTATATTGCCGTTTCATTAAGGAAGTTTTGAATTACGAGCTGCGTCAGATGGCTCTTGGAATACATCCTATACCTTACTGTATACTAAATTAAGTTTAATTTACAATCGCTGTCTTAAAAAATTACAGTGCTAACAAAAAATCTTTTCCTTTATTAAAAATATATCACCGCTTCGTTTTTCCGTGTTAGCTGACCGTAAGATTGTAAATTGAAATTATGAGTGTCAATTAAATTTAACTTAACGTCCATTATCAGTAGATTATAAACAAGGAAGTAATCAATAATGCGAGCTTTATAGGTTAACACTACTTCTATTGAAATACCTTAATTGTTCTATTGAAGAAGGTAATTAAGTTCTTCCCATTGGATCTTGAATACAATTATCTTGAATAGATTGGTTGTATCGAGACATTACTTGATCCATAAGTAACTAAACATACATTTTTATTGCAATTTATTGCAATAATCCACAGAAAATCTTCAATGACTAAAATAAGTTATTTGCCGCATTCAATTTAATAGGTGATTGGTTTAAGGCATAAATGAAACCATTTTATACAAATAATACTATCGTATTGAAATGGGAACATCATAGTATTATTATATTACTAGCTGTCCCAGCAAACGTTGCTTTGCCATAATATAAAATATTTCGCCCATATAATTTTATTGAAATGACTAAATAAGTATGTCGCCATGGCAACGTCGATCGCTATCCCGTCGCACAAACAATGGTCGCCCTCAGTCTCGAGTTGTAATAATTTACTATTATTTATTCAACAAATGCACTTATCAATATAAAAAGTAGATGTTGTCCGATTCTCAACCCTAGCCGACATGCTCGCTAAGATTCACGAAAATCGGTCGAGCCGTTTCAGAGGAGTTCAATTACGCACACCGTGACACGAGAATTTTATATATTAGATTAGCACGAGTCAATTTGTAGCGATAGCTCTATGTACGAATACAGAATATCTCTCTGACCGCACTTTATTTGAATCAGAACGAGACAGTATTACAGTCTGGACCAAAGCTTACAACTCTACATAGCGCAGGTTCGGCCTCATATGGAATAGGTACTGTTCTCATCTCTGGGCAGGGGCGCCAAAATACTACCTGCTCCCTCTGGATCGTATCCAATGCAGGGCCGCTCGAACTGTTGACTACTCGAGTTGTTTAAAACAGGCTAGACCCCTTGAAATTACGCCAAGATGTGGCTTCACTCTGCAATCTGCATCCTGTAACGGTTGTATCTCGGGAGTGCTCTGAGGAATTGTTCGGAATCATACCTCCTGCAATTTTTCCCACTCGTTCCACGCGAAAAATATACCATCCTCATCACCTTGATGAGTGGCAGTCTCACACCGTGCATTTTTCGCGTAACTTTCTGCCGCGCATTGTAAAACTCTGGAATTAACCGATTCAATGCGGCGCACATTTTTGAAGACTTTCAGTCGTTTCGGCATACAATTTTCTCGTGACACGTTAGCCGTGTTATATGCCATAGAAGTAGATGACACGGCTACCGTGGAGAAACAATCGCTTTCTAAATGACACGGCTCACGTGTCATACGCCACACGTTAAAAACCCATAAGACGCGGCTGCCGTGTAATACGAAATGAATGCACCTTTAAAAAAGGTTGGCAGCCCCTACTTTTTTGCAATTTACAGAATATTCAGAGGCGAAGCCTATATAAGGCTTGTTCTACGTGGAAAATTAAGATGATTTTGTTCAAAGTAGAACCTTCTAAAGTGTAATTTGAGGGAGATACAATAATTTTTCAAATGACACGGCTCACGTGTCATAAGTCACACGTTAAAAACATGTATGACACGGCTCCCGTGTCATCCGCACTGAATCGGTTAACTGCTATCAGTAGAATTTCCGGACCTATACGACCTGCAAACCTTCGAGAAGAGGGCGTATTCGTTCTTAAAAGGCCGGCAACGCACCTGCAGCTAAAATGTTGCGAGTATCCACGGGAGACAATAATTGCCTTCAATCAGGCGACCCATTTGTTCGCTTGCCCCCTTACTTAATGAATAAAAAAAAAGAATCCAAAGCAAGAACAAGGTGCATCGCCCTCGAGTATCGGTACCCGCGACGCGGGCGGGCGGCCCACATTCCGTTTGGGCACAAGGTCACACGTCACATGCTCATCTGCGACATGACCTTCAGCATCATCATCATCATCACAGCTCCCGATGACGTCATTGTCCGTACGAGAGCGGTACTACGTGTGTAATGTGTCGTTGCTTTAGTGAACAATGGCTGGGGTCTTAGGATAAATAACATTTGATGCGGTAAATTACTTTATATTATAACAACCAGTTAAGTAGACGATGGACAGACGACTAACTCTTACAGGAGTTATATAGCCACGTTACATATATAGCTGACTTTACATCCTACAATCACTGAGAATTATAACATACACTACATTACCAAAATATAATCTGTAATAATTGGAGTAACTGGGTTATCGATTCGCGCCTAAGTGGCTGGAAGTGTTTAGATGCAATTTGAGGTGGAGGGAAGACTCGTAAAGAGCACGGGATAGTTCTATTCCACAGAAAAATCTATGGTTTTTGCGAGATACACAAAAATCTGTGCCACAATGTTGCTGGCAACATCGTGTCTATATATTATAGAAGTTTATTTCTTAGACTGGTATAAATAGTCAGTACTCAAGATGCATCTCGGTTTCAAGACGCGGGTCGGCTATATGATTGGTCCAAATTTTGATAGCCAACCAATCACAGAGCCTGAACCGTGTCTTGAGACCGAGATGCATCTTGAGTATTGACTATTTATACCGGCCCTAGTTGCGATATCGCCAGTAAAAAGTTTATTGCATAGCGGCTCGCGGGTTATCATGTGTCGTCAGCGGCCTCGATTGATAACGTGTCCAATGTATTACACAAAATATGGTTTTTTGCTGCATACGAGTCATCTTGCCAACCTTACGATGCATTGGTGCTAATAGTCTGTAGAACTTCATAATACTTATTAGTTATCCATCCATACATAATACTTACAAATACCTATACTAATATTATAAATACGAAAGTGTGTCTATCTGTCTGTATGTCTGTCTATCTGTCTGTCTGTCTGTCTTTCTGTCTGTTACCTCTTCACGCCCAAACTACTAAACCGATTTTACTGGGTATGGAAACACTTAAAGTCCCGGGAAAGGACATACTATAATACTTTTTATCCCGGAAAAATGTACGGTTCCCGCGCGATAAACTAATTTTGGCGCAACGGAGTTGCGGGCGTCATCTAGTATTACATAAAGGAGTTTTCGAGTCATTTAATGTCTAGTTCTTAAAAATATTTTCTTTTGAGGTACAAGAGATGAACATTAATGCATTCCTTCTTGTTATCTTTCTAAGTCCCTCACGTGTTTGTTACTTCGTCATACTCTATAACTATTAAACGACGAACTGTTGGATATATGAATTTCTGGATTGCAGTTTTGCAATATTTTATATGCGTAGACATTTCAATTCTCAGAGCAAATTACCAGCTATTGTTTTGATAATTTTATAGAGGGTAATACCATACTCTACTGCGTGTGGTTGTGACAATATTAAATCGCTATTCGCAGGTATTCAGTAATTGTCACGAATATTGAATTAGCGATAATATTATATTGTATAAGTTGCAGCTCGTGACGATTTAATGTACATAATGTTGAGGGCAGGATTTCAGGCTGTACATAATAATAGTGCATACAGGTGCGGCACTGCTATTGAACTAAAGAGTCCGTCCTCTCTTTTCTACTGCTCTCTTCACACTCACGCCCGTCTTTCATATGCCAGGTGAAAAAGGACGATCGCCAAGTTAGCGGGCAGATAGAGGTTTTCTGTTTTTAAAGGGTTTTTTATATTGAAGTGGTAAAAAGTAATTCCAACACTTTATAGACGACTTTCTCAACAGTACATTGTATTTTTTTCATACCGTTAAGACGTCAATACAATCCATAAAAAGGTGATATTCTACAGCAAAAATCACAAAACTGTCGCGGGTTTGAGTTGTATTATTTAAAGATACTTAAAAAAAATACAAAATCTAGCTCCAACACTATATTATAATTGAAATGATCTTACATGTTGTGCATTAAAACTTATAGAAATACTGTATTTTAACTGTTAAATCACGTCTGTTAAATGAGCGAAATCGGCAAAATTTCGTATACGGACTCTTAATAGTTAATATAAATATTGTTTCATAAGTCATAATTACTATCTCCACAATTCTGTATGGCAGAAATAATATAACAATTTAAGACAAAAACTCTAACCAATAAGTTATTTATGGCCCATATACCATATATCTACCATGCTAAACAAAAATTAATTATTATGCACGTAATACATAATGCTGGCAACACATAATTCTCTTTCTCATGGAGACGAGTGAAAACTAGGTCTTAAAAATTGTCATATGCAACGACTTTAGAAAATTGAGATACCCAGCAATGTGCAATAGTTTTTGTGCATTATCGACATCAAAACTCCAGACTACATAATATTATCATTAGCCACAAAACAGGCGCCCGCGCAGCGTAAATCAATTCGTTACCTCCATTATAAAGCTATAAGGAAACTATTACGAGCGAAATTAATAACTAATGCAATAGAAGATGGCTCAAGCATGCGGCAGTGCACGCATACCGACTTTAATACTTAGCCTATATCCATACTAATATTATAAATGCGAAAGTCTGTCTGTCTGTCTGTTACCTCTTCACGCCCAAACCGCTGAACCGATTTTTTTGAAATTTGGTGTGGAGATACTTTAAGTCCCGGGAAAGGACATAGGATACTTTTTATCCCGGAAAAATGTACGGCTCCCGCGCGATAAACGAATTTTGGCGCAACGGAGTTGCGGGCGTCATCTAGTTAGTTATAATAAAGAGCAGTAGCTCTATATTATAACTAATTTTATTTTTAAATTAGCTATTCAAAGTATTGAATAGCTAATTTAAAAGTAAATTTATATTCTCCTATCTTCAAATAATAACAGTATTTTGTAGAGCTTCTGTAAATATCATCCAATGGCATGTCACATGTGGCCGAAATAAAAACATTCGGTGTCAATTTCAGTGAATCTGTTTCAGACCGCAACGCGACGTAGCTATGCATTTCTAAATTTGTACTGATTTCAGTACTAATGATTTCAGTACTACTAATCTGTCATTTGACAGATTTCAATTATTGCGTGAGACGTCTTGCAAATCTGTTAAATCTATACAAATAGAAATGAATCTACGCCGCGTCATGTTGCAGTCTGAATCGACCCTTTGTAGCTTTGTAGACAAGGATCTTACAATAAGTAGTGCTTCTGTAAATATCATCCAATGGCATGTAAAATTTAATGCTGGTGTCATTTTAGTTACTCTGTTAGCAGCAGTTTGTTACTTACATGACAATGTCATTTAAGTGCCTCGCCTCCGTGGTCCAGTGGTTTAGGGCGTGGCTCTTGACTCGGAGGTCGTGGGTTCGATTCCAGCGTTGGAAGCATGTTATTTCCAAGTTTGGTTAGGACAATGCAGGCTGATCACCTGATTGTCTAACAAGTAAGATGATCCATGCGTCGGATGGGCATGTAAAAAGTCGGTCCTGCGCCTGATCTCTCGCCAGTCGTGTCGGTCTTCCGCCCCACTGGGTTATGAGAGCAAAGGAATAGAGAGTGCTCTTGTGTACTGCGCACACACTTGGGCATTAATAAATTACACCTGCGTACCTGGCCTGGTTTCAATTAAACCGGCCACCGTCACCGAAACCGGTGTGGGAGTTATTATTATTTATTATCATGTAAGTGCCACGGGATGCAGACTGCTTGTACGTATATATCTGTACAAAACTTGCAAATGTGTAAATAAAACTTCTTCTTTATCCAATCGTTTTATTAAGTTGAGGATCTAGGTCAGAGTTTAGTCTCAATGTGGATAGAGCAGCAAAACACAGACTGTAGACGCGTGGGACACAGAGTAGGCAATCACAGAGGTCACGGGTCGCCGTTGTCGGCCATTATACTCGCATTAACTTATGCGTCAACTCATATAAACAATAACCATGGTTCAGTGGCTAACGTGGGTTTTTCTAACGAAGTTTGTTGTACAACAAAGAAATGTTGTAAAGTACATCCAGACTCATTATAATTGCATAAAGATAATGAAATCTAGTAACTGTGCAAGTTGTAAAGTTGTAAAATAATCAAAGTACGATTAGAGCGATAGATTCATAGGTAGGGCAGAAAGCAAACCTACTTTATTAGGTCGCATTATATCAAGTCAATTTTAACCTGGTCCGACCAAATTATTTTGGCCTACCTTGCCGATGACATTCAAATTCTACGTATAATTATTATGATTCATATCCATACTTATAATATAATATTAAATATGTGAAAGTATGTCTGACTTTTATCTTCTCTAACGCAAACCACAGAACCGATTTTGCTAAAATTCGGTGAAAAGATAGGTTATGATACTTTGAGTCGCGGGAAAAGTCATAGGATTATTTTTATCCCGGAAAAATGTACGGTTCTTGCGCGAAAATAAACGAATTTTGGCGCAACGGAGTTGCGGGCGTCATCAGGTAATAGCAATCATATTGATTTGGTCGAATTTATTTGTATCTAACATAGTAAACGTGACTATGAAATCGCTTATGCACAAAGTAAAATTGTATGACGAGTCAAGTACGTCCATTACTGCAAGTGAGTTTTAAATGAGTTTAATTGTCTACTTCTCGTATAAAAACTGTAGGCATGTGAGGTCACTCGTCTTCCTATATGTGCTGTGAAGGTCTAAGGTCGTTACATGTGCATTATCTTGTTAATTAATATATGTATATCATATGAGTAGTATTGTTATTAATTTATAATAACAATAATGGTCTCGTCAGAACAAAATAAGCAGCGAAGATCAAAGAAGAAGATCAAAGAAAACAGGAGCTAGAAGGCATTTTGCAATACCAAAGAGCTTTACATTTAAATCAAGGGCGAGTTTCAGTCTACTAAAATGTAGAATAAGACAGTTGACGATAAGGGCCTGTGAAGAACTTTGATAAGTGGGAGTACAGATGATTAGTGATTAGATGAAATTAAAGGACTTGCACTAATCAGTCGCTGTCGATACTTACTTTCTCCTGATTACTAATCATGTGCAATAATAAACTGCACTTATCACTAATCAAAGTGAATTAAGGCCATAAGAGTATCTTGTTGTACTGTAAGAAAACTTCAAAATTTAAAATATTTTCATGGTCCCAAACCGGCCAAGTGCGTGTCGGGTCACGCGCAATATAGGGTTCCGTATTATCCCTAGTTTTCTTTTAAATTTTTGTATGGTCAATGAATGCACATACATTTATAACGTGTTTTACACTACTAACAACATCATCTCAGTTGCTTTCAAAGTATTTTGAACGAAAAGTTCCTTTATACTTCGCCGAATACATTTTTTTTTGTTTATGAAGATTTTTTCCAGAAGCTACCATTTAGTTGGTAGAAGGGGGGACACTGGACTCTAACGATTTTTTCCACTTTAAAACTTAATATTTCACAAACGGATCCCTAAATCGGAAATTAATCTAGGAATACTTATAATATTTTTAAAAAACTTATCCAACGACACCCGACACGATGGGGTGAACGCGAAAAAAAAATTCATCCCAGCTTGATGTGTAGGGAAGGTACCATAATTTTTTTTTTTTTAAATTTCATGTACCATTTTGTCGGCATTATTAATATGTGCATTCATGCCAAATTACAGCTTTCTCTGAGCAAACCGCGGACAGACAGACAGACAGACGGACAGACGGACGGACAGACCAAAACTATAAGGGTTCCTTGTTGACTACGGAACCCTAAAAACTACAAAGAATAATTTGTATGTTGCAATTTTTTTGCACACTAAAATACGTAGAACGCACACAAAAATAAAATAAATGAATAACTTTCTTACTTCTAATAAATAAAATTCTAACTTTTGTATTTATTTCAACAAATATTTAGCGTAAAGGGAAATTTTGGGTTTTTTAATGCGTTTAGCAATTAGCCAATAGCCAATGTAGGTTATATTGGCTATTGCTTATTCAGTTTGAAATTTTGAATAATATGATATCAGAAAGCTTGGCATTACATTTAAAATAAGTAAGTCAAACTTATAATTACTAACATCAGGTCAAGTCCACGTCAGTAATAACTATCATCACCAAGATAACCAGTTAATTACAGGAGTGTAATTAACTGCCCCGGTTAACTTTAAACTGCTGGTTAACGTGTCACAAGATGAAGTCACTTTTGTCCTAATTATATATTGATCGATCGTAAATTTATACCCACATGCTAATAACTGTATTGCTATCATAACTGTGTCTATTTAGCAGTATTTTTAATCTAAATTTTAAAATGTATCTCCTTAAATATTAGTTCAGACATAAATTGATGCCTACTATCTACATGCTAGTTACTTACTGAGGTTGTAATTAACACTATTAATTATCTAGATTCAATGTAGAACTTTTGATGTTAAGAAATTTTTAGTGTATAATATTTTTGACAGCAAAATTGAAGAACGTATCACTGCTTTAATAAGTCTCGTAAGATTTATTAAGCACTCAGGGTTCTATTTAGTTTTTAATGGCTCCCGTGGCTCCGTCAATGGAGTTTCACCAAGTTTTAACGGGTAGAGACTGCGTCACTACTATTTTCAGAATCCACATCTTAATATATATAAATCTCGTGTCACAATGTTTGTCCTCAATGGACTCCTAAACCACTTAACCGATTATAATAAAATTCGCACACCATGTGCAGTTCGATCCAACTTGAGAGATAGGATAGTTTAAATCTCAAATTATAGTCGCAATTTTATTTTATTGCAAATTATTTGTCTACTTATAAAGAGCGACCATTGTTTATGCGACGCGGGTCACGGGATAGCGATGGACGTTGCCATGGTGATATACTTATATTTTAGTCACTAATTCAATAAAATAATACGGGCGATATACTTAATATAATATGGCAAAGAAACGTTTGCCGGGACAGCTAGTATTATTATACGGAATGGCATTTTCTTGGCGTAAAGGGTTACATTAAGATAAGTACGTTAAACATCTAAAGCTTTTAAATTATTAACTACATAAGAAAAACTTCCTCTACTTAACAAAATGCATCGTCAGTTTAGCAGCTCATTTAAGCACATAGTTATGTACTTGCTAATTTTATACTTCAATAAGCGATGATCTTTATGCATTAAGTGTAGCGCTAACCTCGCCTCATATTCGGAACCACGAATATTGTACTTTCGGCCAGTTACTGCACCTTGAACTACTCGTATGTTGTATGACGGACTGTGGTGATTCTCTAATCACAACTGATTACGGGGTACACTTGTTTGATTAACCTTTTGATTTCGTATACTTAGGTAATATTGGCTTAATTATATATCATGGGTTTTAGCTCCTTAATAAGGTTATTAAAATTAAGTGGTACAATTTTGGTACAGTTAAATTCATAATAAAATTATTACAAGATGATGTCTAGATCTGTCTAGATCTTGCGCACGCGAGGGTGCTAAGCTTGCCCGAATTATGATTTGGTTGGTGCAGAGGTAATACGTACAAAATGGTCAAGTTGAATTAATTTAATCTACACAATCTATCAAAACGTAAACAAGTCAAAAAATCATAAAGAGTTATACAAAATAATATAAGCGTGCGTCGGAGATCTGATCGCGCAAATGATACAAATGTGGACGCACCGTTAGAAGGTTCTAAAAAAGTTGGACTCGCGCACGAACGGTATGGAACCCCATACCGTTACAGAGCGAAAAATTGTGTTTTTTGTTTGAGAGCTCCCCTTAATTTTTTTATTTTTTTTTTATTAAATATTAAGGATTAGATGAATATTTTAAGTGACTACATATTGCCATTATGGATTACGAACAAAAAAAGCTTTGTTGTGTGGGAGTTCCCCTCAAATATTAACTTTTTATATTTTGTTTTTAGTATTTGTTATTATAGCGGCAACAGAAATATATAATCTGTGAAAGTTTCAACTCTCTAGCTATAGAGGTTCTTGAGTTACAGCCTGGAGACAGACAAACAGACGGACAGACAGACGGACAGACATTGAAGTCTCAGTAATAGGGTCCCGTTTTTACCCTTTGGGTACGGAACCCTAAAAATATGACCTTTGTAAATGGTTGCAATAATGATGTATTTATCAATTCCAGGTGTACCACATGTGCGACGGCATGGGTCGCCAGTTCAGCCACGCGTGTCCGAACACCACGCTGTTCCAGCAGCGCATGCTGGTGTGCGACCACTGGTACATGGTGGACTGCGCGCAGTCAGAGGGCAACTACTACGCCAACCTGCTGATAGGTAACTGATACAAGGGCCTGTTTCACTACTTCCTGATAAGTGCCGAATAGGCTATCCACAACTTTTTTTGTAACGTGTATTAAATTTGCAGTGTTTTGCAACATACGGGACGTTGTTTATTATTAAAAAACAATAAAATTTGTTATTAACAAGGGTAAAAAATGTAGTAACACGCTGCAAATTTATAATTAAGTTGTTTTTTGTTGTTTTGTTTTCGTTGTTGTTGTTTTTTTTTTGTTTTTTTTTACAAAACGGTAAGAACAACTTAATTCTAAATTTACACCGAGTTACTAATTTTTTTACCCCTGTTGTTAACAAATTTTATTGTTTTTTAATAATAAACAATGTGCCGTATGTTTCAAAACGCTGCAAATTTAATACACGTTAGAAAACGGTAAGAAAAACCTAATTCCAAATTTGCAGCGTGTTACTAATTTTTTTATCCCTGTTATTAACAAATTTTATTGTTTTTAATAATAAACAATGTTCCGTATGTTGCAAAACGCTGCAAATTTAATACACGTTACAAAACGGTAAGAACAACCTAATTCCAAATTTGCAGCGTGTTACTAATTTTTTACGCAATGTTATTAACAAAAAACCTTTTTCACCCCTTTTCAACCCTTTCCGTACACCCCAGAACGCTGCAAAATCACACGATAAGTTATTTCACCTTCTTTAACAACCCCCTAAGATTTTATCAAGTTACTAATTTCTTTCGGGTTTTGGCTTTAATGACTGGGGTACACAGGCGATTAAGATCGTCGAGCCATAAGTCCCCGTACTTACTCGCGTGTCTGTCACCCCCTTTAGTTTTAAAATCTAAGAACTGCTTTCATAAATATTTATCGAGCGCCTGTTTCTAGCAATACCGTACAAAGCTTTTTCAATCATTTTCGTCTAAAGGCGTGTACTCTAAATTCTAGTCTGCGTTATTATACAGAGTGACGTTCGAAAAATTATCGATTATCGTAGACTTATTTGCCAATATTTTATTTAAGAAATAAAGGAATTTAATATGAAGTATTTAAAAAATCGAACTAATTAGTTTTCCCTTTAATTATTATTTTTTCATCAGGGTGATGATTTATTAGTAGGATCATGTCGAGTGCAACTATGACGAATTGAGACGAGTGCTTGATTCAAGAGACACATGATATTTTTAAGCCAGAAGCATTTATAAAAGCTTCGTCTGTAACATCAACATATATGTGGGAGAGCCATGCTTCGGCACGAATGGGCCGGCTCGACGGGAGAAATACCACGTTCTCACAGAAAACCGGCGTGAAACAGCGCTTGCGCTGTATTTCGCCGAGTGAGTGAGTTTACCGAAGGCCCAATCCCCTACCCTATTCCCTTCCCTACCCTCCCCTATTCCCTTCCCTTCTCATCCCCACTCTCCCCTATTACCCTATTCCCTCTTAAAAGGCCGGCAACGCACCTGCAGCTCTTCCGACGCTGCGAATGTCTATGGGCGACGGAAGTTGCTTTCCATCAGGTGACCCGTTTGCTCGTTTGCCCCCTTATTTCATAAAAAAAAATCAAATCTTAATTTAAGCTGATCGTTCCTGAAACTACATAAGTACCATCCAAGAAATTGATTCAAAAGCAGTTGACGGACCTACGTCTAAGTTGGTTGGATTATGTCAATTCAATAGTCGTGATCTGTTGGCTTGGTTGACGTAGCTCGACCAAATTACGTAGGTCTGCTGCCTATGAATTTCTCTGATAGTTCATAGTACGCGTTAAACTTGCAGGTCAGCGTGACAAGCCGTTCGTGACCGATGACGAGATGCACTTGCGTACCCCCCGCCCCGACATACTGTCTGTGCCGCTCAACAACAACTACTATGACGGGCTCAAAGCCGCCGAGTCAAAGGTGACGATCGACATTATAATAATAATGTTATTTATTATGGTGCTAAATTACTAAATATCCCAGATTTTTTAGACTAAAAGGGAATATAATGATTTCTTAAGTTTACGCGAGTATCACTTATGATATTATAAGTTTAAACTTTTACGGATTTTGTCGCGGAGCACTTTTATTAATCCCGACGTTTCAGCTACTTTACAGCGGCCGTGGTCACGGGCGGACTGACACCTGTCACCTCAGTCCGCCCGTGACCACGGCCGCTGTAAAGTAGCCGAAACGTCGGGATTAATAAAAGTGCTCCGCGACAAAATCCGTAAGTGTTTAAACTTATAATATTGAAAGGGAATATTTATAAATCATACTTTTCCACCTGCTAAACGTTTTCCCATGTGAAAGTTGGTCGAATATAATATTACATAACAGTAGAAATGGCTCAAATTAGAAATTGCTATTGTAACAATCATAATAATATTAACCACGCCATCTGGTGTAACTCATAAAACCAGATTTGTAGGCGGGACTTGGCATCCCTACCAACCTCTACTTTCATAGAGGCTGGGTGGGGGAACTCTACCTATATAAGGTCGACATCGCATTCAAACGGCACTCTTCGTTCAGATCTCTTGGCTAGTGGAACCTATGCCGGATAATTGAGTGAAGTGTTATATTGTGAAATTGGAATAAAGTGGATTGGAAAATATATCTTGTTTTACTTGGTATTACATATCAGAAGTGGCATACGATAACAAGGTACGTAACGTATTTTTTTTTTCTTTTTTTTTTCTCTTTCTTTTTCTCTCCTTTTCTAGATTTAATTGTTATAACATACTTTTGTTACTTTTTATATTTAAAGTAAAATCAAAATATAGTAATAGTTATTTAAATATTACATTTAAAGAGATAATAATCGAATAGATAATATATTTTCAATTATTGTTTTATCACTTCCGGTCACTGATTAAAATAAATTCTTATTTTAGATACTATTACAGCTCTGAGTAATGATTAATTTATGTATTTAAATTATTTTAAAATTGTTTACCTTACTGTTATCGTACCACACCCACAATAAGGATGATGACAAGGTCAAAGATTAGCGAATTTTGTTTATTATTTATTGATTTTAATTTATATTGCAATGGAATTATAGATAAATGAAAAATGAATTATTATTGAGAATTTCATGATATAGATACATATTATTGAGATTTTTTTTATTGTTTTACTATTTTTTTTTTATTTTTTTTATCATAATATTGGAATTTGGAATCTCTATTAATAACAATGAATTATGGATTTAAAAGCTTTTATCTTTCGAATGTAATAATTTGAGTCTTAAAAATTATTCTGTTTTAACTTTTTATTATGTAATATTATATTATTTTATAAATCATGTAAAAAGAAAAAAAAACGACTACAGGTATTATATAAAATGATAAACGAATTGTTTCTTTCTCCCTTTTGACAACTATTACACTGTGTAGTTGTATACATTATAATCATAATAATACAATAATTTGAGTTTCAGGGATAATAATTCGAAATGGACATGGATAAAAGTCAGGAACATTCAACTGGATCCAAAAGTCCAATTTTGCAAAGAATACCCATAGCTGATAGAGGTCGTACCCGATCGACAAGTGTTGATCGTACAAGGAAACGTCGCACACGTAGCCGCAGTTTATCGAATGAAAGACTGCGAGAGTTACTAATTTATAGACAGCAAATGTATAATTTAGAAAAACAATTAAATAATGAACGCCGAGAGCGTGAGTTACAAGAATCGGAGCTGCGTGACTGGAGGCGACGATACCATGATCGCTATCGAAGCATTGATCGTATGAGTTCTGAACGTGACATGGCTTGTGAGAATCCTTATCGACGTATGCATTACAGTGTTGGAAAGGATAAGTATATGAGCCCTGGACGGGACAGGAGCCCTCTAAGGGACAGGAGCCCTCTAAGGGACAGGAGCCCTCTAAGGGACAGGAGCCCTCTAAGGGACAGGAGCCCTCTAAGGGACAGGAGCCCTCGAAGGGACAGGAGCCCTCGAAGGGACAGGAGCCCTCGAAGGGACAGGAGCCCTCGAAGGGACAGGAGCCCTCGAAGGGACAGGAGCCCTCGAAGGGACAGGAGCCCTCGAAGGGACAGGAGCCCTCGAAGGGACAGGAGCCCTCGAAGGGACAGGAGCCCTCGAAGGGACACGAGCTTTGGATGGAACACGAGCCCTAGAAGATACAGGAGCATTGAGAGCCAAAGCCGGAGCCTTGAAAGGGACAAGAGTCGGAGCCCCGATAAGGACATGTTACTGAGCCCTAGACGGAAAACGTATAGGGCTGTTGAGAAGGACAGGAGGAATTCTAAAAGAAACAGCTGCTGGCCTGGTGAGTCAACATCTTCATTCTTTAAAGACTTTTTAGATGTAATTAAAAATACAAATTGTAATGAGCGCACTAGTTTTCCTAATCTAAATAATGTCTTGCCAGAATTCGATCCAATGTGTAGAGAGCAACCGATTACTACTTGGCTTGGTAAGGTTGATGAATGTGCCGATATATATGGGTGGGATGACCGCCAGACTATTCATTATGCCTTGCCAAAGCTGAGTGGTCACGCCAAGCTTTGGTATCAAGGATTACCTTCTCTTAAGAGATCATGGTGTGAGTGGAAGATTTTATTAAAGGAATCCTTTCCGGATACCGAAAATTATGCAGAGTTATTGGCAGAGATGCTCGCCAAGAGAGCTCGATTTGGAGATTCACTTGAATTATATTATTATTCTAAAATTAATTTATTGAATCGCTGCAAAATTTTCGGTAAGGAAGCAATAGATTGTTTAGTTCACGGTATTGATGATAAAGGTGTAAGGGTAGGGGCTCAAGCTGCGAATTTTGTCAAACCAGAACAGGTATTAAATTTCTTTAAAACTTTTAAATTTCAAATTAAAGACAATAGTGTAGATAACAAGAATGAAAAGAGGTTTAATAGTAATAATTTATTTCAAACTCGATTGACAAATAAACAAAACGATTTTTCTGTTAAACCAAAACAAAGTCAGCAGTCTGATTCTGTAATTTGTTTTAACTGCAAAGAGAAAGGCCATCCTTGCTCTAAATGTCCAAAGCCTATCGTCCAGTGTTCTTACTGTCGATTGATTGGTCATGCTCTCCCGGATTGTCCAAAGAAAAGATTAATGAAGCCTGAATCTGAAAAAAATAAAAATGTTTTAAAAGTTAATGTAAATGAAAGTCCATATGATGCAAATCCAATAAATTCTGAACTCGTAAGTTTGCGTGATAACGATAAAATATTAGATAATTCTTCCCATAAATATAAAATAATAGTCAAGATAAATGGACAGCCAACGGCTTGCCAAGTAGATTTAGGTAGCGAAGCCACGTTAATACGTAAATCGGATGCAACAAAATTGGGTCTAACTTGGTTAACCGTTGACAGTCCATTATTACGTGGTCTAGGAAATGTACCTTACTTACCATTAGGAAAACTAAAATTGATGATCGAGGTTCAAGGCGTAATTGAAAAAGATGTAGATTCCTTAGTTGTGGATGACCATTTAATTAATAGCCCAGTTCTTTTAGGACATACCTTTACCGAGCGTCCGAGTATACGCATTGTGAAAACAGCTACAGACTTGCAATTCGAAAAAGTAAAATTCAACACTAGAAAAGAATTAAAGTGTCAAAGTGATTTTAAAATATGTGTCGGAGAAATGAAAACAATCAGAGTTTACACAGATGATGATGTTAGTGGTAATGTGTATGTCGGTGGCTCGGTAAGGGGATGCTCAGGGAGGGAATATTATCTGTTACCAGGAGAATACGAGATTCACTCGGGCTCGTGTTTATTGTTAGTACAAAATTTGGGTACAAAACCTCTTATTTTTTCGAAAAACTCGTTAATTACACGAGCTAGGTATTTAGGTGAATTAAAACAAATTTTGACTATAACCAAAGACATTCGAACGGTTACTGAGGATTTAGATATTTCATGCGGGGAATTCTTAACTAACGATGAGAAACGAAAGTTAAATAACGTTTTGGAAAAGTTTAAAAGTTGCTTCTCTACTGGTGTTCATGATTTAGGGTACACTACAGAAGCTGAAATGATTATTCAGCTTAAGGACACTGAACCAGTAGTATACCGACCTTATAGAATGTCACATTCAGAAAGGGAACTAGTTAAAGGAATGGTGAATGATTTGGTTGAGAGCGGGATAGTTCGCGAGTCAAGTTCACCATATGCAAGTCCGATTGTTTTAGTAAATAAAAAGTCCGGTGAAAAACGACTCTGTGTGGACTATCGCGCTCTTAATCGGAAAACTAAAAGGGATCATTACCCTCTTCCCCGAATAGAGGACTTACTTGATCAATTGTCAGGACAGATGATTTTCACAACACTAGATTTGGCATCAGGTTATCATCAAATCCCGATTGCAGAAGAGTCCATAGAAAAGACCGCATTTGTCACGCCTGATGGGCAATACGAATATGTTCGTATGCCCTTTGGTTTGGCAAATGCGCCTGCAGTATTTCAACGTCTCATGCATAAGGTACTGTCTAGCGCTAAATATGTGGTTATATACATGGATGATGTACTGATTCCAGCGGCTTCTGTTGAGGAAGGTCTAGCTCGTTTAGAAGAAGTACTAACATTGCTACAAAAAAGTGGTTTGACTCTTAAAATGAGTAAATGTAATTTTTTTCAAAATCATATAGAGTTTTTAGGATACGAAATCGATAAAAATGGTATCAAACCCGGTTTTCAAAAAATACAGGCTGTATCCAAATTTCCGTCTCCAAATAATCAACATGATGTTAGAAGATTCTTAGGTTTGGCTAGCTTCTTTAGAAGATTTGTCAAAGATTTTGCGATTATAGCTCGACCCTTGACAAGTCTTTTAAAGAAGGATGCCGGTTGGAAATGGACATCAGCGCAACAAGACGCTTTTGAAACCTTAAAAAATAAATTGACAGAAAGACCAATTCTTACCTTATATAATCATAAAGCCGAAACACAATTGCACACGGACGCTAGTAAGGTTGGAGTAGCAGGTATATTAATGCAACGGTTAGGTTCAGATCCTTGGAAAGTAGTAGCATATTATAGCAGACAGACTACGATTGACGAGCAAAAATTACACTCCTTTGAACTCGAGACCTTAGCTGTAGTTAGTTCATTGAGCAAATTTAGAGTGTATCTGGTCGGTATCAAGTTCACAATTGTTACAGACTGTAACGCCTTACGCTCTACTTTCACTAAGCGAGATTTAGTACCTCGCATTTCCCGATGGTGGATACAATTTTTGGAATACGATTGTGAAATTGAATACCGACCTGGCGAAAGAATGGCTCATGTAGACGCCCTCAGTAGAAATCCGGTACCCTCAAATGTAGAACATCCACACACATTAGACATTTTGTCCATTAATACAGAAGATTGGATTGCGACGGTTCAATCTGGGGATTCCGAAATTAGACTAATTAAAGAAGTTTTAGAAGATCCCTCGACTAGTAAAATAGCTAAAATATATAAAGAATATAAAATAAAGAATAATAAAGTTTTTCGCGTGATAGATGACAAAACAATACGATGGGTTGTCCCAAGAAGTGTTCGTTGGACGTTACTAAAAGCTAATCATGATGACGTAGGACATTTTGCATTTGAGAAGACGCTACAGCGTCTTCGTGCTTATTACTGGTTCCCAAAAATGCGACGATTCACCAAGAAATACGTGTCTGCGTGCCTAGAATGTGCGCATCATAAGCTTCCATCTGGAGCGAAAGAAGGGGAGCTTCATCCAATCCCTAAAGTAGAAATCCCGTTTCATACGGTACATGCTGATCACTTAGGTCCTTTTGTACGTAGTAAACATAAAAACACATATTTGCTGGTGATTGTTGATTCCTTTACTAAGTATGTAAATCTAACCCCAGTACGTAGCACAAAAACTAAAGCGACTATTAAAGTATTCAAGACTTTCTTTAGCTATTTCGGAACCCCTACTCGCTTAATAACAGATCGAGGAACTAGTTTTACAAGTAAGAAATTTAAGTCATTTATGCAAAAATCGGGGATTAAACATATATTAAACTCGGTAGCTACACCACGAGCTAATGGCCAGGTAGAACGTTACAATCGAACGATTCTATCATCGCTTAGCACAATGTCTCATGGAAAAAGTCCCGATAGATGGGATGAATTTGTTCAGGATGTTCAAATAGGTATAAACTCTGCTGTACATGACATCACAAAGAAATCACCATCAGAATTATTATTTGGCAAACAAATCAATAGTGCATCACAAGGCGTATTAAATGAAGTAGTAGAAGATATAGTAAATAGTTCGGGTGATGTCAATTTAAAACATATTAGGGATCAAGCTGGGGAATTAATTAAAGAAAATCAAAAGCGTAATAAAGAAAGATATGATAAAAATAGAAAGAAAAGTACTCAATACAAAGAAGGAGATCTTGTTAGGGTAATAAGAACTATAGTAGGTAATCCTGGGCAATCTAAGAAACTCGAACCCAAATGTCAAGGTCCCTTTAGGATTAAAAAGCTGTTGCCTAGTGACCGATTTGTTATTGAAGATACGCCATTAACTAAGAAGAATGGTAAACGTTACGAAGGAATAGTCTCTATAGATAAAATATTTCCTTGGCTTAGTTTTGATAATAGTCCTGAAAGTGATTCCTCTAGTAATGATTCCTCAGATGATAAGTAATTACTTTGTTTAAAGACTGGCGAGAGGTTATTTTGATAAAAAAAAATGAAGTTGACTAGAGAAATTTATTATTCATGTTATTCTAATTTAATTATTGAACATCGCAACTCAATCAAATGAATGCAATTATTATTTATTAACTTGCTGATTGTTTACTATTTATTTACATGTTATTTTAAGTCACTATAATAATTAAATAATTATAACTAATAAAATAGGTGTTCACATTGATGATTTTGTGTGAAATGTGTAATAAGTATGAATTATTATGATGTCATAATAATTTTGTGAACTTTGATTTCTTTATTTTGATTACTTTTAATTAATATTGATATTTATTAGTTATTTAAGAACTATTGTAAACGAGAGGACTCGTTTGAATCGGATGGCCGACTGTAACAATCATAATAATATTAACCACGCCATCTGGTGTAACTCATAAAACCAGATTTGTAGGCGGGACTTGGTATCCCTACCAACCTCTACTTTCATAGAGGCTGGGTGGGGGAACTCTACCTATATAAGGTCGACATCGCATTCAAACGGCACTCTTCGTTCAGATCTCTTGGCTAGTGGAACCTATGCCGGATAATTGAGTGAAGTGTTATATTGTGAAATTGGAATAAAGTGGATTGGAAAATATATCTTGTTTTACTTGGTATTACACTATATTGCGAACTCGGGCCAAATAAAAACTCAAGACACAGCGCTGCGAACAACAAGGTGAAGCCGATCGAAAGTACGCTAGCTTTGTATGTACCATAAAGTTAATATACCTATCGGTATGTTCACACTTACGCCCACATACGCAAAACGAAAGTACGCCATTTTTCGTCAGTATACATAGAGAAATATAATACACGGGGCACACGACTCGTGACAGCAGCACGCGTTTAGAAAATAATTTGTAAACACTTCAAAATGCCGAGCTGTGTCGTGAAAGGGTGTTAATATTATATTATATTTATTTAATTCATTTTGGGGCAATTAGAATAACATTGCAACATTAGCTCGCGCAGTGCGCGGCGCACACACATGCTTAAAAAACCTGCTTCACACGTGTTGTTCGCAGCGCTGTCTTGAGATTTTATTTGGTCTGAGATTGAGAATAATATCTCCAAGATTATACAAATTGAACCTGATGAAATTCATGTCCTTTTTTAATTTTTTCAGTACTCTTTAACACAAACAAACAGTATATCAGACGATGACGACACCATAGTGACCAGTAGCAGTAACAACGGCCTGGACAGTGATAAACACAATTTCAACCGCAAGCCTAGCTCCAGCAGCTTCGACTCGAAACCTATCTCCAACAATCTCAACCCAAAGCCTATCCTCAACAATTTCAACTCAAACCCTAGCACCGGCAACTCGAACCCGAACGGTAACAACTTCAATCCGAACGGTAAGAACTTTAACCCGAGTTCTGGCGACAGCAAATTAGACAATCCTAGAGACAGCAATTTCCGAGCGACGACTCCGAACTATCCACTGACAGCTCCTGATGTTCCATCTTATAATAATATTAACGGACTCGTACCGCCGAACGATGATAATGTTGAGCAGGAATCGACTACTAGAAGGGTAGCCCACAATCCAAACGTACCGGCACCATCCAGGGAACTATCTCCACCAGTTTTACCCAGCACTACGACCGCAGCGACTTCAGAAGAATTCCAAATAGACGTAAGAATGAAACCCGCGTCCGACCCGGTCGTTAAGTTTATAAATCGCTTCGATCCCAACTCCCCCGACTCGTTGAACACCTCGATGACGAGAAACGAAATAATCGACATAAACAAGCACCTCCCCGTTGGCCAGCCCGGCTCCGAGGAGGAGAGGACGCCGAGGAAGAACAAAAACTTCGGCAACAATTTTAATAACGTCCAAACCGATAAGAAGAAAGGTGCCCCAGAAAACTCTAGAGCCGACACGATCAACACGAAATCGAACGCGGAAGGCGAGGACGTCTTCAGCAACGATCCCAATGCCCCCGCTCGGGAGCTCCTCCCACCGAAATTTGACGTTACTCCTCTCGTAACGACCACGATGGGGCCACCGATTTACTACGAGTGGAAGTGGGCCGTGCCCGCGCTCGACCTGAAACCACCGAAGATCAGCAACGTCACCTACACCAACTCGTCAGAGCCCGAGAGAATCGAGAGGCCAAGGTACAGACCCAGGTCGACGACCGAGGAGCCGGACCTGAAGACGCAGAACGTCGAGTACAACATCAGCTCATACTTCGTCCCGGACTATGTGTTCCCCCTGGACGGCAGTCACCCCGGGTACGAGGGAGACCACGCGCAGACCTCGTTCCAGGTGGAGATCTCGCGGGCGGGCCGGTCCAACTTCGGCGAGAACCCCGCCTGCCCGCACTGCCACCCCGCCTACCTCGACCCTGGCTCCTGCGAGCCCTGCGTCGTCCAGCGGTAGTGACGCCGGACCCGCCATCACACCAACATCGGTATAACGTTACAGGAATTATAATAGAGAATAATATAAAAATTCACCGACGAGCACAATATTCAACACGACGAATTCGTGAGCTTTCGTCAAAAAGAGTTTACAACGTAATGATTATGTCGATTTTGTTAACGAAATCGACGTAACTATACGTTTGTGAGTGTCTAACATTCTTCCACATGAGTTTGATATAGACGTTATATTGAATCTAGCAAATGTGGATAGACCCTCCTCGATAGTTGTTATGATCGTTGGTTTTCACCGACGAGACGCAGTTTCTTTACTTATATAGTTAATGTTAAGGTTAGATACGTTAAGGTTTTGTACAGAATCGACATTGCCGACGAATTTATAGCTTTAAAGTTTGAGTTTGCTCCTACTGCTTTACTTAATCGAACCAATCTGCATTGATACTTTTATATAGATTTTGTAGCTTCTAAAACACTCTAATCTTTTTTATTAGAATATAATATTATACTTTATTTTAATTCAAATTAGAATTTACTGTAATATTTTCAATACGTCTAAAGATAATATTTTAAATGTTATAAATAGTGTACATAGATACTAGTGGTAAGGTCCAGGGCCCAACTCGAACGATGTCAATAATATCTTGATGAAGTATATTGTAATAAAACTGTAAATAAATCTTTTTAGATACATTTTAATTGTTATTAGTTATAACAAACAGAAATATTCATATTTAAAGCTACTTTAATACAAAACACGAGCTATGTTGGTTAATAATAAATTATTTAAATAAATGCGTGTTTTATTCAAACGTTTATTATTTATTTATTTATTTAATCATGTAATTTATTTAGTAAAGAAAGGAACAGAATCGTAGCCGCTAAGGGCCATCAACTGTGTTCGATTTATTAGGTACGACGCTAGCCAACGGTGGAGGTTCCCATGAATGCTTTGATAGTAAGCCTTGATCAAGAGTATATTGTCGTTCACATTATCGAAGGCCTTAGAAAAGTCTGTATGATCATATCAGCTTGTTTTCTAATATTAAACGAATCACCAATGTAAGATGTATAAGTCAAAAGATTAGAATTAGTTGATCTACCTTTTACAAACCCACGTTGGTTGGGATGTAAAATGTGCTTGAAGTGACTGTATATTATATGATCATGAACTAGGCTTTTAAAAATTCTAACGAACCAATTAAAATTATAAAGGTACAATATTGATAATAGTAATTACTATTGGATTGATTTACTTCGTAATGACGAAGTAAATCAATCCAACTTATGTTTAAGAGATGCTTCAGATTTTTGTGAAAAATAAGAGGAATAACTAAAAAACTATTTATTGTAACCGGCGTCTGCAGAGACCACTCATCAGGAACGGAATTTTATAATTATTACACATTTTTACACATTTTCCTAAATTTGTTGCCCTTATTTGTTCCTCCTAAACTTTCTAAAACTTACACTTGTAATTCATTTTTATATCGTTCCACTAACAATTATAACAGAAACTTCACCGATATTGATATTTTCAATAATTCTCTAAATAACCTAAAATTAGAACTTAAACGTAGACTGAACATAGTTTGAGTTTTGTACTTCTGTAATGTTATGATCTATAGATATTATGTAACTCGATCGACTAAATTTATATAACTTTATATATATACTTTTTTGTGTTACAACTATATATATATTCATGGTACCTTGTACGTTTAGCAAATATTCAGTACATACATGAGTATAGCTAGTCATTGCACCCTGGCAATGACTAGCTATTGTATTCTAAAAAAAATGCATCTTTGGTCTAGTCTAAGCTTATAGTATTAAGTTTTAAGTCAATCTTAATCATATACGCGTCTGTCTCCACAAAATTCATTCAATATTATGTTTCGGCACTATAGGTAACAAGTACAATAGTAAAAAATATTACAAAATATTGTATTTCCTTTGTATATGTGACTGTTTGATGCCAAAATAAATGAAAAAAAAAACATTTATAACCATAGACATACTTTATCCATATATAATATATTTCACCAAGTCAGAAAATGAACATTACCATTTTCACAGTACTTATCAAATTCTATTCCGCAGACTATGGTCTCTCTAGGAAACAATAATAAACATTGAACTCTTTTAAAATAGTTTAAGTATAGCTATTTATCCTTTCTGCCGAGTGCCTCCGCCTCCTCTATGGTATCCGGCAGCTTCTGTCCCAGCGTCTCCGGCTGTGTCAGCACCAGCAGACCGGCTATCACCCCCATGGTGCTGAACAGGAGGAAGGGGAGTCCGTGCCAGTAGTTACCCTGCAGTAGATAAAGTTGAAGTGAAAATTAACGCAAAGTGGGGATTTGAAAATATTGGCCGTGGCATAATCATCTGTCGTCGGGCTTTATAAACCTTTTAAGGTTCTTACCACAAGCCACCAAATCACAGTGCTATTTCACTCCAATTTTCTGAGAGGCCTGTTTTTTCATGCAGAGGTACAATTAATGTTATGTTAATTTGATTTGTAAAAATCTGCTCAATATTGTTTTTATAAGAATTCATACCAATACAGGCGTGAGCGGTGCAGTGATGGATCCCACTCGTCCCAGCATGCAGGACAGGCTGAGCAGGCTGTGGCGGTGCGCGGTCGGGTACAGTTCCAATGTGTACAGGTACAGGCTGTTCATCACCACCGCCGCGCCGAACTTGCCCAGCAGGAATATCGTGAGGCGGAGTGCGGTCAGATCTGAAAAGAGACAAATAGATAGGGGCTATCCTGCTCATAGTATCCTGCTCCAGAGAAATGCAGGATGGCTATGCCAAATTCGCAGTCTTGTCAGAGAAAACTTTGTATATGGAGCCTGCTGTTGATTCAATGCAAACGAATATAGAACATTTGCTCACAATATTATATCAGTACTCTAGGTTCCAAAGGAAGTTTCTGAATAATTCTGATGCTCTCAAATGTATGTATGTTTGAAGTTTTAACAAATCAGAACGCTATATAAATACACAAAACGCCTAAAAATACACCCACATTACAATACGCTAAGAAGAACTTACCACTCGGAATAAATATAAACGCCAAGTTACACGTGGAGCTGAAGAAGAAACCGCCCGACAGAGTCGCTCGTCTACCAATTCTATCCAACAGGAGCAGGGGCAGGAAGAACCCGGGGATCGCGATGGTAGCGGTGAGAATGAAGTTCAGGTACATGGTGTCAGAGAGAGTGGTGGAGTTGATGGAGAGGCCGAAGAAGATAAAGATGCCGCTGATCCACCAGACCGGAGTGGTGCAGACCCGACGCAGCATAACCCGGGACCTGATGATAGACTTGAAAAGATTCGGTGGTGCTTCCTGAAATTTATATGTTATTGATTTTACTGTCGGTTCTTGGTGGAAATTCATTTTATACACAAATGAAACACAATATTACTTGCACTTTTTCCACTATATTCATAAATTACAATTTAAACACTTTAAACACGGCCGGTTTCGAAATAAATCATCATCAGGTGTACACCTACATTAATAAATCATCATCAGGGCACATCTGATGATGATTTATTTCGAAACCGGTTGTGTTTAAAGTGTTTAAATTGTAATTTATAAATATAGTGGAAAAAGTGCAAGTAATATTGTGTTTCATTTGTGTATCCTGAAATTTACACATAATATAATACTTAATTGACGCAATGTACTATCAGAGAAGTTGATTCACAGGCAGTTGGGGAACCTACGTAGTTTGGTCGCGTTATGTCAAATTCAGCCACAATAATTAACATTGAATTGATATGTTCCGACCAAATGGTTGGAAAAAACGATGGGCCAAACGTTGGTCTGTCAACTGCCTAGGAATCAATTTCTTCGATAGTACTTGCTATTTAAGGGAAATATTTAATCGATATTGTGTAGTCAGGAGCTAAAATCTGCAGGCTTGTATGTACCTGTGAGTGTTTAAGGGATTTTGGGTTCGTCAGAGCTTCTAAACTGCTCTCGCTGATACTGGTCTTGTTGACTTTGGCGACTTTCAATAAAATTGCTTTAGCCTCCTTGAATTTCCTCTTGGAAAGCAGCCACCGCACACTCTCCGGGAGGATGAAGTAGTAAGAGAGGAGCAGGAACGGAGGGATGTGCAGCGCCATGATGAAGTATCTCCAGGGTTGGACGACCCACGCCACGGTGCCCATCACCACCTGACCCACGGAGTACATTGACGTAGCGATGGAACTCGCTAGGACTCGGTATTTCGGACCCACGAGCTCCGTCACTGAAATAAAGTAATAATACGTGACCGGTATGACTGAAATGATCGTTGAGCCTTTTATAACGTCTAATGTTACTGGGACTGACTGTGAAACAGACTAACAACACTCTTTCAATTTAAATTTACCTCGTGCTGGTATTTTTTTCCCTCATGTCCCTTTGTTCCCTTTAATCTTTAAAACTACGCAATGGATTTTGATGATTCTTTCAGTGTTAGATAGCCCATTTATCGAGGAAGGCTATAGGCTACATTTTATCACGCTAAGACCAATAGGAGCAAAGAAATGGAGGAAAATGAGGAAAAGACGGGGAAAATTATTTGAAAGGGCTAACTTGAACGCGCTAATCTCAGGAACTACTGGTCCGATTTGAAAATTTCTTTCAGTGTTAGATAGCCCATTTATTGAGGAAGGCTATAGGCTATATTTTATCACGCTAAGACTAATAGGAGAATGTGGAAAAAACGGGGGAAATTATTTAAAAGGGCTTATCTCGCGAACTACTGGATAAATTTTTATGTTATTTGGCACAGATAAGAAGTAGACCACCTGAAGGATCATATGCTATCGATTTTGATCATTTTTTCAGTGGCTACATATTTTATAACCGTGCGACGCCGGGGCGGGTCGCTAGTACAATATAAATTAAACATGCAATGTTGTCGGAACTGCCAAGCATATCAGTAGTTTATTACGATATTAATTTACAATGCCCTTATTCCGTCATTAAGAAAAAATATTTAACGCCAAAAAATAAAGCTGTGTTCGCGCCTTAGCTACGAACACCTACACAATGCGGCCGTCGGCTCTCTTCCCTCCCACTCACACGCACGGGAACAATATTCGCGGCGTGGTACGAGGTCCGCCGCGAGCCCCACTACCATACCCACAACCGCCATGGACGCTCATAGTTTCAAAATTATTAATATTGTAAAACTGTAATTACATTGTATTTGTTTAAAAAGTACAGTTTTTGATTGATCGGTAAAGGTTCCGAAACCTACCCCAAGATTTATAGGGTGCGGGGGGAGGGGGGAGGAGGAGTAAACACCCTCCTGTACCAAATCCACACTGAAAAACCCCTCAGTTTTGGAGCTACTCACCTTTAAAATTTTCGGAAATCTGAGACACCATATTTTATTTTTGGCAATTTGCAAATCACAGTTCTAACCTAACCAACTTTTGGACTTTCTGGATTGTGTTTGTTTTTGTTTTGGGGGGGGGGGGGGGGGGGCAGTATTTAGTTGCAAACTTTGCGACTAAATACGGTCACATACGGTTTCGCTAGCTCTAGTTTTCTTGCTACGCGTTGTCTTTGGCAGCTAGGTGAGGAATGCAACGATCCTATTACACAAAATATCATACAAAACGATTTCATGGTCGACGATCTCTTAACTGGCCATAATGATGAGGTTCAGCTCCGCTCTATTCAACAGGTTTTAATTTGCGTAAGTACCGCTCCAATTTACAAACATTGTTGCCTGCTGAATCTTTGAAATCTAACATTAATTTAATTGTAAGCGAGACAACAAATACTTTAGGTTTGAGCTGGGATCCTTCATCGGATATTCTGAAATTTCCAATCGCAATAGAACTTCCTAATGTTATTACAAAACGAAGTATACTTTCTATAACTTTCAAATTATTCGATCCCTTGGGCCTGCTATACTAACTGCACTATTGTTCCCAAAATTTTGTTGCAGACTCTATGGTCTTTAAAACTTGATTGGGATGAACCAGCCCCTGAAGAGATTACTAAATCCTGGAAGACTTTTATTGATGGTCTCCAATCTATTGCATCTCTATCTATTCCTAGGCCGGTAATTATTCCTAATTCTATAAAAAATGAATTTCATTGTTTTTGTGATGCGTCACAACGCGCCTATGGTGCATGTATTTATATCAGTTCGACTAATGCCGAAGGTCAGGTACACGTAAATTTACTTTGCGCTAAATCACGCATTGCTCCTTTTTTATCAGAAGAGCTGCAGGTGCGTTGCCGGCCTTTTAAGAGGGAATACGCTCTTTTCTTGAAGGTTTGCAGGTCGTAAAGGTCCGGAAATACTGCTGGTGACAGTTCTTTCCAGAGTTTTACAGTACGCAGCAGAAAGTTACGCGAAAAACGCACTGTGGAAAACTGCCACTCAAGGTGATGAGGATGGTATGTTTTTCGCGTGGGACGATGGCGAAAAGTTGCAGGTGGTATGATTCCGAACAATTCCTCAGAGAACTCCCCGTGATACAACCGATAGAGGATGCAGAGTGATGCTACATCTCGGCGTAATTCCAAGGGGTCCAAGCTGTTTGAAACACTATGGCAGTCAACGATTGGAGCGGCCCTTCGTTGGATACGATCCAGAAGGAGCAGTTGGTACTTTGGCGCCCCTGCCCAGAGATGAGAACAATATTCCATTTGAGGCCGAACCTGCGCCTTGTAGAGTTGTAGGCGTTGGTCCGGACTGAAGTACTGTCTCGCTCTTTTAAGAACACCAAGCTTCTTCGAGGCTAATTTGGCCTTACCCTCTAGATGATATCGGAACTGGACTTCGCTCGATATGTTGACGCCAAGTATCTCAATGCTAGGGGAGATGGTTAAAGATGTGCCCTCGAAACGAATCCTCCTGCATCTACTCCTACTACTATACCTCGTATCGAACTCTCGGGTGCTCTACTTGCAGCTGAACTCTGTTCTACTGTAACCAAAGCTTTACGTTGTAAAATCTCTCGAACGTTCTACTGGACTGACTCTAGTATTGTTTTGGCTTGGTTGCATGTGGGGTCTAAAAATCTAAAAACATTTGTAGCCAATACAGTGGCCGCAATTCGAGAGATTACTGAAACTAATTCTTGGCGGTATATCTTCACTAACAGCAATGACAATAATTCTAGTATTTCAAATTTTAATATCGAAAGATATTATTATTTGAACCAACTTATTACCAAACACAACACATATATACCAAATTATCATTTGAACACGAACACCGTAAGCTTTTACATGCCGGTCGTCAAGCTCTTTTAGCATCTCTACGCACTCGTTTCTGGCCTATCAATGGTAGAAACTTAGCACGTCGGACCGTATTAAAATGCAATATCTGTAGATGGTTTAAAGGTGAAGTAGCTAAGAATATGATGGGTAATTTACCGTCCGACAGAATTACGCCAGATTTTGCATTTGTTATTGTTGGAACTGACTTTGCTGGGCCATTTATGATCACAGATCGTAAGGGTTGTAAAATCACTAAATGTTATTTATGTGTTTTTATTTGTTTTAAATATAAATGTATTCATTTAGAAGCAGTGTCTGAGCTGTCTAAAGATGCTTTCATACTTTGTCTCCGTCGCTTTATTATTCGACGAGGCATTCCACGCAAAATCTATTGCGACAATGGTGGCAATTATGTAGCGGCTGCTAAAGAAATTAAGAACTTCATATAATCTAATGTTGATGCTCTATCTGATTTTGCAACTAAGGAGGGCTTAGAATTTTGTTTTTCACCAGCATACTAAATTCCATTTGGCGCGAATATTAGGCCAGAATCCATCTTAAATAGCCGCCCCTTATCTCTTCTAAGTTCTTCCCCAAAATATCCCTATCCCTTAACCCCTGGCCACTTTATAATCGGAAGACCACTGAGAGCGCTACCATCTCCATCCCTTGTAGAGACTAATGTTAATCATCTTGACCGTTTCCAGCGAATAGAAAAAATCAAGCAAGATTTCTGGAATCGTTGGAGCCGGGAATATATCTCCGAGCTACAAGCCCGCACCAAATGGCGTTTGAAAAGGCGGGACCTGCAGTCGGGCGACATGGTCATACTAAAGGAGGACACTCCACCTTTGTACTGGTGACTCGGTCGGGTGGAGCGAACCTTTCCTGGCTCAGATGGCACTACACGTGTAGCCGACATTGCTACTACGCGAGGCATCGTGCGTCGAGCTCTAAATAGGATTTGCTGGCTGCCTAATCCTGACGAAGATGCTGGAAAGCAGTCATGAGCATTCCAGGGCCGGGTGCATGTTCGCGCCTTAGCTACGAACACCTACACAATCGACGAGCGCGGCCGTCGGTTCTCTTCCGTCCCACTCACACGCACGGGAACAATATTCGCGATGCGGTACGAGGTTCGCCGCGAGCCCCACTACCATACCTATAAACGCCGTGGACGCTCTGTTTGCGCGTTTTTGGCTGGCTTGGTTTAGCCTTTTACTCGAGGAGTGAAGAAGACAGCTGGATCGACTTCTTGCGTATATTCAGCTAAAAACTTTTACAATATTTTGCGAATTTTTAGAGAAAACGTTAAGGGGTTACAATGCGTATTTTTAAGATGGAGAATGCAAAGTGAATCTAGGTGTGTATGAAGGGTGACACGACTGCGTATCACGTCATCGGCGGCCAATCGCTGCAATTATCGCGTAATGGGTGACCAATGGGCTGCTGCAGGCATGATACGTCAGCTAGGAACAGGATAGCAGATATATCCTATCTTGTGCGTGAACACGCTCATAGTTTTAAAATTATTAATATTGTTAAACTGTATGTAATACATTGTATTTTTTTAAAAAGTACAGTTTTTGATTAATCTCTTATGTTCGAGCAAACAAGCTGGATCTTACTTATAACGTATCCAGTGCTAAATATTCCTCCTCCAAGCATCGCCTGCAGCAACTGCAGCGCCATATACATGGGGTAGTTGATTGAGAAGGCTCTGATCAGCCCGATGACCGCTTTGTTGAATATGATGAGGATGAGAGCGAACTTGCGACCGAAGCGGTCCGAGATGTAGCCGGTCAGGGGAAGAGTCAGAAGAGAGCCTACGCTGTTGAAAGTCCCCGACAACACCCGCAGCCAATCCTTGCAACCGAGATTGAACTGAAAATTGACAATACATTAAAAACAAGTTAATAATATTTTTTTTTATTAGATGAGCCATTTTTTATTAGAAAAGAAACCGTCAGAAGAATCTTAAGCTGCAAACACGAAATCCATCGCGAGGGACGTGAATGGAGAGGAACAGACTTTTCTTCGTTGGTCCTAAACGCAAGGGTACCAAGTATAATATACTAAAAAAGCTTTATCGTCTAACCTAACGTAGGCATTTTGTTTGTTACGATGCTGAGTGATTTTAATATAAAAAAATGGTTACAGCAGTTTTTCTAGTACTTAACACTTATAATATTTTTAAATTTTTGAAAAAAAATTCATACCTCATACACAACAGAATTATCCCGGGCGTAGACGAATCCTTCGCAGCTTACAGTATTATTTTGATCGAAGAGACTCTTGGGGCAATAGTCTGTGGTACCGTTGGTACCGACGGGCTGGTACCGGACGCAGCTGGCCAGCCCCGAGCTGGACCGTGGCACCGCATTGTCTATCCACTCAGGCTCGAATAGATCCAAGGAAGATTTCTCACCACACTCTGATATCCGGCATCTGTGTCGTTAGATTCACAATTTCATTTCAACTGCAATTTATTGGACCAACCCGAATGCATTTTATTGGAATCCTTTGCCACAACAAAGGACAATTTTTAAAATATGAAAAAATAAGCCACGGGGTATGTTTTTAAAAAGCAGCATATTTTTTCTTTATTCATTATAAAGTTAGTTGTGTTTTGTTTTAAGATTAGACAAAAATTTGCCAGCAATTGCTTACGATAATATATATTAATAACAAAAAAATACCGGCCGAAATTCATTTCATATTATAAAGCTGAAGAGTTTGTTTGTTTGTTTGTATGCGCTAATCCAGGAACCACTGGTCCGATTTGAAAAATCTTTCAGTGTTATCTCATATATCGAGAAAGGCTACAAGCTATATATTATTACGCTATGACTTATAGGAGCGTAGAAACAGAGTAAAAGGTGCAAAAAACAGGGAAAATCAATAGTCCGCGGCCAACTAGTTCCGCGCGGACTATACTTTAACACTAGAAAGACCGGAGCGGTCCAATTTCGATTTAAATTTGAGATATTTTTGTTACCGTTGCATGAAATTCGTTTTCCTTTCGTGACATTTAATAATTTTCGATTGTTTAAATTGTGATAACATGTATTTAAAGGTAGCTCAATAATTATAAGTTTTAAATTATAATCTACCTAGGAAGACCGTAGCGGTCAATTGACCGCTTGAATCAAATACCTAAAGAAAATGGATTTTTCTTGCAAGTTTTATTTTTCTTTCAAATGTTTTATTATTATTATGTTTTGTTTGTGTATTATATATGAAATTTGATTACAAATTTATAAAAAACTTGACTGAATTAGACTTGTAAATGACACATAGGACAAAAACTGGGATAAATACTTTTATTTACGCAAATGGCCTAAATTTTAATATTTTGATATGTAGAAATAATAGAAATATATTTGCAAATATATAACATGCACAAATAAAACCTTTTGCCTTGCATGTTTTGATATTGTAACGCATTTCAAGTTTTTTGCCTAATGAAACCCTGTTTCTGGATAATCATCAACGTTACTACAAAAATCTGTGTAAATTGTCGTAGTATTGTTGCCTGAGTTGACCTAACATAGCCAGGGTTTATTGGTAATTCGAATTGAAACAAAATATTTATGCAGAGTTTATTTAATTTTTGTTTACCTACACAGACGAAGCAAATAACAAACTAATGGTTACGAATTATTGTAGTTCTATGAAAATTTTATAAAAATTGTTATATTTATGCAAATTTTAAGTATATTTGATTTCTATAGCAAATTTTTATATTTTTTTTAGCTATAATGATAAAAAAAATTACGATGTTACCAAAAAAAACGATACGAAAATATAATATTTTTGACCTCCAATAGGGTATTTTCAACAAGATGCTCATGGTTTATTGGCATAATTTAGTGTACATACAAGTAACTTTACTATTATATTGACAAAATAAGAAAATATAAAATGTAAAAAAAAACTGTGTTTCATGCTCAAATACAAATCCAATAAGTCTTGTGGAGTCATTACTATTATATCATTACTATTATATTACGATATGGTCTAATAATATGGGGCAACTCCACAGATTTCATACGTGCTTTCCGAATACAGAAAAAGTGTATTCGATCTGCCTGTGGAGCGAATGTCTTAGACAGCTGTAAACCACTATTTAAAAAGCACGGCATACTTCCCTTACCTTGCCTTTATATTCTAGAAGTATGCGTATTTGTTCAAAAGTACAGCAATGATTTTTACTCCAGAAAAGTAGAAACGGCTACAAAAAGCTGCAGGCTGCCTGATAAAATATGCATTCCTAATCAGCGAATAGCTATGTGTAGTAAGAATGCATACTGCTTTGCAGTTAAAATATATAACAAACTACCAACGAAAATAAAGGAGCTTAATACAAATAAACTTAAAACCAAATTGTATGCATTCTTACTTTCCAAAATGTATTATGACATAAATGACTTTTTGATAGACAAAAATATAAGTATATTATAAACAATTTGACATTCTGTGATATTAAAATATTATAACTGGACTACTAGATGTAAATTTATAAATGTATAATAATATGTTACTAAGCTAATATTACTAATAGAATAATAAAGTTGTATTGACAATTGTTTGGAAAAAAATAATAATTGAATAACAATTAAGTACTTACTTACCTATAAATTGTATCTACCAAATGACGATTTTTAAATAATGTTATAAAAAGGATGACATAATTAATTCTAATTTATAGGTATAATAATTTGGAATACATATTCAAAGTTAAAATAATTGTAAATTATGTATTGTTAAAACAATAATTGTACCAAATGATGATTTTAACTAATGCTATGTACCTACTTAAATGAGAATGATGTCATAATTAATTATTCTAAAATGCCTGATTAATGACAATATTAACTTAAATTTTAATATTTCCACGCCCCAAAGGCTGAAATTGTGATACATGTCATGTAAATTATAACACCCTACAACCAATTTCCTGAAATAAACTATTCTGATTCTGATTCTGATTCTGATCAGTGGTAGGTCTATAAAATGCTTTTTTAAATATTTTTTTTTTTAATATTTGTTCTGTAATTTATTTAGTTACATTCATAAAATATAGTTACATGATCAAAAAAATGCAAAAGCAAAATATTAGGACACACAAAAAAACGTTAAAATATCTGATGGGTCATTTGACCTCTCTTGGTCTTTCTAGGAAGCTCAGACTTTCGGTCTTTCTAATGTTTGTGAAAGCCCCGTCTAGACTTACATAATTCACTAACCTGTGTGGAATCGCCGCGGCGGAGAATATGAACTCGCTGATGAAAGCGGACGTGAGTAGCGGCGGCACCAGCAGCACCATCGTCCGCAGCTGGTACCGCCCGAACTGGCCCAGCTCGCCGGCCAGCACGTCGTCCAGGTCTACCGACTTCCCTGTCTCCATCTTCTGTGACACTACCACAGACGAGACTTTAATGAAGTAGGCGCTAGTGGGATGGGAACTACGTCGATTCCTTCACGTCTTTCGCTGGGACATATAGGAAAAATTTGTGCGTGCTATTCCCGAGCTAAAACTACTATAGCCATTTTGATAAATAAAATGTTATTTTTTTCTTGTTACACTAGCACAATTATATGATACCCACTTGAACAATGTTCAACGACACTACGATTTATCGAAAGAATCGTACAGAAATAACAAGCACAAAACTAATGATCTTGTTGCCGATTACACCGGTTGTTAAACTTAATTTTTGATTAAATATCACTTTATAATAATATTATATATTTAGTTCTGTATACGAATGAATGAAAAGGCATGATGTTAACACTAACAGACGTTGGTGAATTTAGGATTTTATCTTTTATCCTGTCTACTCGATATCTTTATGATTTAGGCATTTTTTAGGGTTCCGTAGTCAACAAGGAACCCTTACAGTTTCGGTCTGTCTGTCCGTCTGTCTGTCTGTCCGCGGTTTTGCTCAGAGACTATAGGACCTACAAAGCTGAAACTACAAAGCTGAAACTTGGCATGAATACATATATTAATGATGCCGACAAATTGGTACATATTTTTTATGGTACCTCTCCTACACATCAAGCGGGGCTGAATTTTTTTTTCGCGCCCACCCCATCGTGTAGGGTGTCGGTTGGATAGGTTTTTAAAAATATTATAAGTATTCATAGATCATTTTTCGATTTAGGGATCCATTTGTGAAATATTAAATTTTAAAGTGGAAAAAATCGTTAGAGTCCAGTGTCCAGTCCTTCTACCAGCTAAACGGTTGCTTCTAGAAATGTGAAAAAATTCACGGCAGTAGGAAATATGTTGAATTTAAAAGGAAAACTATCACGGCTAAGAAGACTTTATAAGTTATTGAGTAGTAGTCGATCAGCTAAAAAAATGTATTCGGCGAAGTATAAAGGAAATTTTCGTTCAAAAGATTGAAAGAAACTATGATGATGTTGTTAGTAGTGTAAAACATGTTATAAATGTACATTCATTGACCATACAAACATTTTCAAAAACTAGCGGTACTACGGAACCCTATATTGTGCGTGACCCGACACGCACTTGGCCGGTTTTGTTGGAAAGGCCGATCGCTATCTGTCACATTTATATCTGGATTGTTTCCATGCGTATGTTATCTTACCGATGTATTGGGTACTTGTAAAATAACTGGTAGTCCGGTTAACGAATGACTCAAAAGAGGGTAACATAGAGTGCGTGAGCGGGAACCTAAGCAATTTCTGCTGGAACTTATTCAGGGTTGTTAAGGACAAAACATACTAAAAGTCCTGACGTGTAGGAGGTGAGCCAGAGGGGGGGGGGGGGGGCGACAAAGGTCAATTTTTTTTGTTTTTCGTCAATAACTAAAAAAATATGCGTTGTAGCAAAAAATATTCTAAAACGACATTAAAGCTTATTCAATTCTCTATAAATTAGGTTCTATACAGTTTTTCGACAGTTCGAACTACACGCTCAGGAAAAGTAAAAATTAACAAAAGCTTTATTTTAAACTAGACGTACCGTGCGGCATCTCCCGCCTAAATTAGATACTTCACAGACAAATTGGTCCACAAAAATTTAGCTGATAGCCTTTCTCGATAAATTGGCTATCTAACAATGAAAGAATTTATTTTTATTCTAACAAACAAACTCTTCCGCTTTATAATATTAAGTATAGATATTATGTAGGTATTCCTTTCTAATTCTGTTTGCAGCGACAAAATATTGTTCTTTGCCTTAGACGCTGGTAAGTCGTCTATTGTTTTTTAACCGACTTGCAAAAAACGAGGAGGTTATATGTTCGGCTGTGGATATTTTTTTTTATTTTTATTTTTTTATTTTTATATGTTCAACGATTACTCCGCCGTTTGTGAACCGATTTTCGAAATTTTTGTTGTGTTGTATTAGGTTTCACTCCAATTTGGTACCATGTTCACAAAAGTGGTGACCTGATGATGGGATCCATGAGTAATCGAGGGAACTCCTCGAAATTTATATGGAAACATATGGTGATTTTGGTTTTATGAGAAGTATCCTAAGCATATGCTACCAAAACGCAATATTTTGCACCGAGGTATACTATGGTTCCGAAGCTACTAAGAGAACTCTGGATTCCTTATAGATACAAGTTTGGGAGTTTAGGCGCTGTTTTAAGAACTGAAAGCATATGCTACTATGCAAATTACATTCATCATCATCATCATCATTACCACGTCAGGGTCACCAATGTCACCAAATTCAACCTTATCTCTAGAGCATAAGGCACACATTTGACATTACTCCTGAGAAGTTAAAGTTGCTTCGATAATGTAACATTCTGTTCCACTTCGCCGAGATATTCTGGAAAACAACCTAATTTCAACCTTTTGCATTGCGTTTAGCGTTCATAGTATAATAACGCATCGCATCGCATATCTGCCAGGGCTGTCAAGCAAGCGGCGCGGCGGCGCGGGCGTGGGCCGGGTACTATGCACAGAATACAAATTACTCACGCAGGTACTATGTGCGCTGCGTGTGCGACAAGTCGAACGAGTGCCAGCCTATTGAAACTAGTCCGGTGACCGGCTACTTAGCACGTCACACGTGTTCACTTCGATTTTTTTTAATGATTGTTTAAAATTATCTGCAGGCTGCAGCTGATATTATAATATTTTGTAAGTGTGACTGTAATAAGATACGTAGAATAATATACACGTGTATTATTCTACGTATAGTACGCGTTTGCTTACTAGGTAACTAAAAAGAGTGAAATTATTATTTTTAACAAAAAATTAAACCGACTTCCAAGGTAAAACAATAATAACATCCTTATAATATGAACTAAAAAGTATTACATAATTATTCCTATCTAATACTGCCTTATTCCGAATTTGGCTAAAACTCAACTATTTCTGTACTCAATCTTCATAATTTTGAAGTCGGTGCCAGTTCCAAAAGTTTCAAATATTCTGTCAGAGAACAGAAGATTCATCTGGTACCGACTTCAAAATGATGAAGATTGAGTACAGAAATAGTTGAGTTTTAGCCGAATTCGGAAAAAGGCACTATTAGATAGGAATAATTATTTAATACTTTTTAGTTCATATTATAAGGATGTTATTATTGTTTTACCTTGGAAGTCGGTTTTAATTTTTTGTTAAAAATAATAATGGCGTCAAGAATCAAGATATTACCTTCATTTTTCTGACCTGAAATGAGCTGACCTCTCAAGAACTCACTCTTGTTTGTTTGCTTGAACGCACTAATCTCAGGAACGACTGGTCCGATTTGAAAAATTCTTTCAGTGTTAGATAGCTCATTTATCGAGAAAGGCTATAGGCTATATTTTATTATGCTAAAACTAATAAGAGCGAATAAATAGAGAAATATGTGGAAAAAACGGGAGGAAATTATTTGAAAGGGCTTATTTGAACGCGCTAATCTCAGGACCTTCATTTTTCTGACCTGAAATGAGCTGACCTCTCAAGAACTCACTCTTGTTTGTTTGCTTGAACGCGCTAATCTCAGGAACTACTGGTCCGATTTGAAAAATTATTTCAGTGTTAGATAGCCCATTTATCGAGGAAGGTTATCGGCTAAATTTTTGTGGACTTATTTGTCTGTGAAATATCTAATTTACGCGGGCAAAGCCGCGCGGTACGTCTAGTTTAAAATAAAGCTTTTGTTAATTTTTCCTTTTCCTGAGAGTGTAGTTCGAACTGTCGAAAAACTGTATAGAATCTAATTTATAGAGAATTTAATAAGCTTTAATGTCGTCATAGAATATTTTTTGCTACAACGCATATTTTTTTAGTTATTGACGAAAAACAAAAAAATTAGACCTTTGTCGCCCCCCTCTCCCTCCGGCTCACCTCCTAGACGTCAGGACTTTTAGTATGTTTTGTCCTTAACCACCCTAAATAAGTTCCTGCAGAAATTGCTTAGGTTCTCTCACGCATTCTACAACTACTTTGTTGACTGAGCTATAGTTCTTTCATTTGAAATAATATATAAACACTTAAAAACGCAATGTTTACGCATTGCACTTTGCAATGACGATAGAGTAAGGCTGGTTGGTAAAATTGCATTAGATTAGACATAAATCGATCTAACTAGGAGTCATTTTCATAAAATGTCATTTTATGTGTGTTTTTTGAATTTTTTGAATAGCGAGCGAAGCTCGGTCATATAGCTAGTTATATATTATATCTGGTAACGACTTCAAAATGATGAAGATTGAGTCCAGAAATAGTTGAGGCTTAGCCGAATTCGGAAAAAGGCACTTTTAGATAGGAAAAATTATTTAATACTTTTTAGTTCATATTATAAGGATGTTATTATTGTTTTTACCTTGGAAGTCGGTTTTAATTTTCTGTTAAAAATAATAATTTCACTCTTTTTAGTTACCTAGTAAACTATCGCGTATATTCTACGTATCTTATTACAATTTGTTAAGAGTTATTCTCACAAATATCAGGTAGGTAGATAATTTTAAACAATACATTAAACAAATCGAAGTGAACACGTGCTAGGTAATTTAACAATTTAACGCTTTAACTCCCAAGCGGCCACATGTGGCCGCCAGAACAATAGATTTCCAAGAATCCGCGATCGAAGGATGAGCCGCCGCGCCCTGCCATTCCAGTGTTTTTTCTTTCGAATCACAGAAGTAATGTCAAATGTGTGCCTTATGCTCTGGAGTTAAGGTTGAATTTGTTATGTTCAATTTTGTGGTACATAAGTCGCTTAGAACTTGAATCATTTATTTTGAAACAACATTTTATTTTTTTAATCGCTATGAAAAGTACCAAGACATTGGTGACCTTGATGTGGTAATGATGATGATGATGAATATAATTCGCATAGTAGCATATTATGCTTTCAATTCATAAAACAGCGTCTAAACCCCCAAATTGTATCTATAAAGAATCCGGAGTTCTCTTAGTATCTTCGGAACCATAGTATACCTTGGTGCTAAATATTGCATTTTGGTAGCATATGCTTAGGATGCTTCTCATAAAACCAAAATCACCATATTATGTTTCTATATAAATTTTGAGGAGTTCCCTCGATTACTCATGGATCCCATCATCAGATCACCATTTTTGTGAACATGGTACCAAATTGGAGTGAAACCTAATATAACAAAATAAAAATTTTGAAAATCGGTTCACAAACGGCGGAGTAATCGTTGAACATACACAAATTAAAAAAAAAAGACGGGTTGCACCCCGGGAGTGCCGGCAGAAGTGAAAACTTGATTATTAACGTTGTGCATTTCTTAACCCATTTTTTTATGAAAATCGATTTTTAAAAAATCGATTTTTAATTAATCGAAGCCCTTATAATCGATTAAAATTTTAACCCATTTTTTATGAGAATCGATTTTTAAAAAAATCGATTTTTTTAATTAATCGAAACCCTTACAATTTTTTAACCCATTTTTTGTGAAAATCGTTTTAAAAAATAGATTTTTTTAATTAATCAAAACCCTTACAATCGATTAAATTTTTAACCAATTTTTTATGAAAATCGATTTAAATAAACGATTTTTTAATTAATCGAAACCCGATTAAAATCGAAATCGATTAAAAAATATCAAAAATCGAAAAAAAAACAATCGATTGTTCGATTAATCGATTTCGATGTTACAACACTACTCTCCAACCGTCTTATGGTTTTTCGATCAGCACGAGCATCTGACGCGAGTTACACAGTTTTTACCAATCCCACAAAAGTGCTCAACGCCGCTAAAGAAGTTTTCACTTCAAAAATATCCACAGCCGAACATATTATAACCTCCGCCTTTTTGGAAGTCGGTTAAAAAGGGCAAAGGGGTCATACAAGTTTCATGTGAAGTTTTGTCAGAAGTCAAAGTGCAGGACTCAGGAAAATCTCATGTAATTTTTTTGTCAACAAAATAAATACTATTTTGGTCCATATTTTATCCAGATCTTCATTTAAAAGAAAATCTACTGACTGTCAAACCAAACGTTTACGTAAGAAACCCACATTTTGAAAAATGTCATGTAGGGGGGGGGGGGGGGTTGAATAAAATCTCACCAGCATAGCTAGCACGGCCTTGCCCAGTAGATTCTTCGGAAGAAAGTAATGGCAGTTTCAGTGGACAAAGACAAGAAACTCTTTCCATAGCAACCATTATAGCAACGGCAATTATTTTTTTTTGACATTTTGTTTCTTGATTCTTTTTTTTTTATTATGGCACTTCGGCTATAAAACCGTGGCCAGTGTAGAGGAAATGGCGGCAAATTAAAAAAATCGACGTGTAGCAACCTTGTCTATAGCCGGAATTATAGTTTTGATCTACGAACTACGAATAATAAAGTTCCTTAGTTTCTAATTGAGTTTCTATTACACATTAGACAAGGTTGCTACACGTCGATTTTTTGAATTTGCCGCCATTTACTCGACACTGGCCATGGTTTTATAGCCGAAGTACCATAATAAAAAAAGAAAAGAATCAAGAAACTAAAATATCGCTGGCCCCGGGCAATAAAGGCGTAGTATCAAAAATCGTTTTGTTCAGGAGAGACAAAATAAACTAATTTGTTTATAGTGCTGCGTACAGTGGTCCAAAACAAGCGTTTGAAGTGTGATATGAAAGTTGATTTTTTACCTATTTAACTATATAAAAATAATTGTAATAGTGTAAAAATTTATTGAAATAATTGAAAAAATGTATAATACAACTAATAAGCGATATTGTTTCATTTGCAACATTGTTTATTGACTTTGTAAAAACACCAAATCGTTTGAGATTTACGGCTTTAAGAACATAATACGACGTATTTTTCGCTTTAGATTTCGAGCGTACCAGCCGATTACTCCCTTCTTCTGGGGAATCTTACAGCGAAAACTTAGCTGTATCGTATCTTCACCGGTTTTTTTTAGTTATGTTTCATAGAGTAATGCAAGAATACAGTTTTAGTCGTAAGAGAATTTTCCATTCCATAAAGCTGTTGTCATTTATCATACCTAAAATGTTATTTTAAAAATATGAAATAAATAGGGGTGATAGACTAGTACTCAGAGAAGCCAAAAATCAAATAACATTAAAAAGGGCATAACCGGCGTTTACCGCTTTGTTGCCCGGGGCCAGCGATGTGTCAAAAGCGGATAAAATTGGTCGGCATGCTTGACATATAGATTTTCAAAAGCGGAAGAAATGGAGATACGAAAGATACTTTTTCTCCAGTGTTTTTCCGGTAAAACTGTCAAAATTTAGTTTCTTTCGTTTGTCCGCTGACGGTATGCTAGGGTAGCAGGGGGAAGTGGACAAAAAATTAAAAAAAAAAAAACACCTCACGTAATTTGTGGACGCCCCCTAACCGCATGACAAGCTGTTGGTTCATATCGTGTCGATATCGTCGGACGATATCGTTGTCGTCCGAGCAGACGACACAACAGTATAAATCTATTATATCGTGTCGTTATCGTCGCAGTGTGAAAACGCCCAAATGCATATCAGACGCTGTCTGTCTCATTAATTTTTGCTATGATTATGAATTTATATTTTTATGAGTATATTATGCCACTTTAATTTCGCCGCCCCTATATACGAACTCTGCTGCCATCCCAGGACGCCATAGGACGCTGCTCCCCTATGGGAGCAGAGCAGAGTATTATAGGCCATGGCCTATGCCATGGCCTATAATACTGCCTATACATATCATACAAAGCTGCTATCTAGGCATGCATTTAAAAACTTTCAAATTTAACTCTGAGGTCGTGGTTCTGTGATCCCAAATTATTGAAAATACTTACTACACATTTCCCTTCGCTATCGCTAAAATTAGCGATTGGTGGTGAATTAATCTAAATGTGAGTGGTTGACCAAAAAGGGACCTGAAGGATTGGAAACGGTTTTTTTATTTTTTTAGTCCGTGGTCTTTTAGCTTTGTTTTGGTCTAACCAGAATATTTTTAGGTGCCGTAGTTTATTTTTTATGAATTTTTTTGTGAACCGCGCACGAGTCGTAATTTGTTTCTACACGAAACTTCAAACACGATTTACTCAAAATCAAATTATTTAGGTACTTACCTCCTTTAATATTTTATTTTTTTAATCCGTGGTCTTTTAGCTTTCTTTTAGTCTAACCAGAATATTTTTAGGTGCCGTAGTTTTTTTTTAATGAATTTTCTTGTGAACCGCGCACGAGTCGAAACGCGTTTTACTCAAAATCAAATTATTTACCTCAGGTCCCTTTTTGGTCAACCACTCACAAATAGATTTATTCACAATATCCATAGTATACACATTAATTTAATCATACTTACACAATTTCTTTGGATGTTCATCAGACCATAGTAATAGAGGCTCGTCTGCAGGAGATTCAGGCTTAAGACGGAGCGGCGCTTCGGGGCCCGGACTGTCCTCATCATCACTACACGCCATGGTTTACTGAAATACAGGAACTGATAATAACAATAACATAATATCTAACATTAAATATGATAAGGAGAGAAAATGTGGCTGAGTTTTTTTTTAAAGAATGCCTCGTCTTACCGAATAAGCCTTTGAACTGATTTTGATGAAATTTAGTATAATATAACTTTTAACCTCTCGTCTGTCAAGCGCCCAAAATGGGCGTCTTACCCTAAAACTATTCAAAAGTAGGTACTTCGACTTTGACCGCCGATTTAGTATTTTGTTTCAAATATAAAACTATGTGTATTTGCGCCATAAATAGCTTATCTATTAAAACATTCTAATTATTTAAAATATATATATTGCTTTCATGGTAATTTCTTTAGATAATATATTCAGAGTAATTATTGAAAATTGAAAAATTTTCGAAAATGGAAAATGTTTTGATAGTTCGTGACAGACCAAATATACAAAATAAAGTACATACCTCTGGATACTACTGTTATATAAAATAGAAATCTTTTATTTTAATAAAACACTGATCACACTCATTAATCCACCCGACTACGAAGACCCAACTACCAGACAGCCCGACCAGTCACAATCTATTTCAGTTTTTCTAAATATTATTTGAACAGATCACAGTTTTCCTCAAAAACAGCCTATCAATTATACAAAAACAACAATACGGTATAATATTAGAAGTATAGTTATTTTAGTTTTCTGAGCAGAAGTTTTGGGACGTTGCTACGTTTAAAACTTGAGGACGACTAAGAATAGTATTTGAGAGGTCCCGGCATGTGCATAATATTATGGACTTTTTATCGACATCAAGTTTTTAATGAGTATGAAAATGTATGCAAGTGATAAAAAACTCGATCTGTATTGTAATACATTAATTATTCAACAATATTGTACACTTTCGGGCAGAGATTCCTTTTACAATTATTGTTCCTCCGTCAAAATCCACACCATATGAGCTCCTGGGGTATTTATACCCAATTTTTAACCGTCAACCCCCACTTAAAGTGCGGCGACGCGACGGTAGAAGAGATTGCACATTGTCAGTGTGGCCAGAATAAATTATTTAAAACTACCATTTAATTTAGTAAAGATTATTAAATTATGATAATTTAATAAGTATTCTAAAATCAATGAATTAATATTATGTTCTACATTACTTAATTAATCATAACATTCGACCATCCGACAACGCGCAGCGTTCCGATGCACTCTTAAAACATAACTTATATCTATCATCATTAATGCAATACATAATTAATCATTTTAAAAATATATACATTTTCACTATATTATATCCATATCCATATTTATCCATCCATCCATCCATCCATCCATCCATACATCCATCCATCCATCAATCCATACATCCATCCATCCATCCATCCATTCCATCCATCAATCCATCCATTATAAATGCGAAAGTGTGTCTGTCTGTCTGTTACCTCTTCACGCTCGAACCGCTGAACCGATTTTGCTACCTACGTTTGAAATATATTTTTAAAATTACCCTACATTATTTTCATATTTATTTTAAGTGAATTTTAAAATCGTTATTGTATGCTGTCATTAGATAACTCGTTCGTATTATTACTTTTCAGATTTTGTTTGTGTATCACTCAAACTTATCACTTATAGTGCAGTCGCCAGAGGTTTTAACCTCCGAAAATTGTAATAGTGAATGGATTTTTGTTTTTGAGGTGTCATTTTCTTTTTTACACTATAACTTGCAAAGTTTACCAAAATTTTTTTTGTGCTTTTAATTTTTTAGTTACTTAATTAAAAATTAATATTTCATCATATAAAACCGGTCCAGAAAAAAAAAATTCTTGTTCCTGTTATTTAATGACTCTTATCCGATTGTTTACGTTGAAAATTAACCAAATACACAATTTTTAAAAAAGAAAGTTTGCTTTGGTAAGCTAAATACAACTATAAGGTTTTTGCAAAGTTTTTAGAGATTAACGCTCGTCGTAACCAAGATAAAAGGGTTTGGGTGGATTTGAGGGTTGTAACGAAAAGTGTGTTAAACTTACTTATTGTGCGTATTTAATTTTTAGAGAAATGATAACTCTTAAGTACTCAAAAACATTTTAATATCTCCAAAAATGTGTAAAATAGACCGAAAACATTTTTCTATATTTGTTGTGAATTTATTTAAGTGAGAGCTAAAACATTAAATGCATCGACAAATGAAAGACTTTTTCTATCTTTGAAATATATTTAAACTTCCTACTTAAGGCCAGTAAAATAATTGGGTGCTACAAATCTCACGTACATACTAAAGACGCATGTTGCGACCTATGTTTGGAAAATGCTTACCTGAATACAAAAAATATCAGTTCTTAACCTAATTTGTATTTTTTCCCTTTAAGTATGTTTTAGCAAATATAATTAATGAAAAAAAAAATTTATTCTGCAAAAAACCTACGACCAAAGGAAATAAAATACAGATTTTCTTCGAAATATCCGTGAAAAGTTTGTGCTACATTTTCAGAAAATTTAATAAAGTAAGAGCTAAAAAGTTATACACATTAAGAAATAGAAGGCTTTGTTAAGCCTAAAAAATAATTTTAAACTTCCTATTTAACACCAAAGTAAAGTATGTATATAAGAGACATGTGCATTTTTGTTAAAAAACATCCCAAATATTTCGTACAAAACAAGGATAATAACACGGCCAACAGATCACTACGTTATCCCAATAAATTAGCCATGCCTAAATGCAACAGCACAACATTCCTTAAAAGTCCCTATATTATGGCTATTAAGATATATAATAATTTGCCAAAAGATTTTGAAAATCATAACTTAGTTACTTTCAAAAGAAAACTTAACGAATGGCTTCTGGATAAATGTTTTTATGAAGTAAAGGACTATCTTAACATAAAAGTGGGTGCTTATTTCTGACTTGTTACGTATTTTTCATTGCTGACTTTTTGTGCACTGAGCGACACTGATATATTATTGATTAAATTATTAGTGACATTTGTATCCTCTCCTTCTTTTGGCTAGTTTTAAGAAATGACATTTGCATACTATTAATTTAGTTGAGTGTTATGACTTATGATCCTGTATTATAAAATTCTGGGAGACCTTATTGTACATTTCACTCTGGTAAATAAATATTATTATTAAAAAAATAAAAAAATAAAAATAAAATAGGAACGCCATTTACCTTGCGAGGCACACCAACAAGCACATTTGGAGGTATGCTCATCTACATACAAAAATATTAATTTTAAATCTAAATTATATATTTTTTTCAACTTATTTTCTTTCTTTGGAATATAAGCAACGATACAAATAAAAAAATAATAATAATATATTTTATTATTTTGATATATTTTTTTTTACAGTTTATGAGTTTACTTGAAGTGGAAGAGAATAATTTGAAAATCAAAAGCACAACTTTTCAATAGGTAAACTTTATTATTTATGTTATCAGCTACACATTCCTTTTTTCTTTTCAATTTTCATCCACTATTACAAAAATCGGAGGTTTTCACGATTTTTACACTCTGGGAACTCCACTATTATTGCCATGGAGATTATATAGATAGGAGCTGGACTAAGCAACTGTGCACTGTGATTTTCAACTAGGTCCTGACGTCATCATTGTGGGCGGGGCTTAAGTCAGTACACTTTCGGCGTTTGTCAGGTGCACACGTAACGAGAATCCCAATAAATTGGTGTTTTCTGCGTTTTTAACAAGGAAAGGATGAAGTATTGTATTTTACAATGTCAAAGTTACTCAGACAGACCGTCTGATAATTTAAATAACATCACATTTCATTTGTAAATAATTTTAAACGTAATAAAACTGTAGTTTAAATATAAAAGTTCTAGAACATTTCAGCTTTCAGCGTTAATTATACTACTTGACACTAGATGGCCAAACCTTTGAAAGATAATACAGACGTAAATGCGTTTAATTTTGCATAAGTTTATTGCAATTATCATACTTGAATACTTTAAATTGTTATACACTTTGTCTTAAATACATTTAATAGCTAAAACGGCACTTATATAGCTTTTATTATGATAGTACTTATAAAGCACCATCTGTCGTCATCTAGGATAACTATTTGAAACGTAACAATATATCCAGGGTCGTATTTACTAAATAATAGTATAAAATAATTGAATTCTAAATACTATTTAGAATTCAATTATTTTTAAGGGTAGGTTGCACCAGAGGCGTGGTTAAAGTTAAAGTTAAGGTTAAAGTTATAGTTAAGGCTAAATTTAGCTTTAACTTTAACTTTAACTTTGACCGGCGAAATTGACAGATGTCTGTTGCATTTATTTTTTTATTCAAGCTACAGGTAACGGGATTGAGAGTATAAAAACATTTATTATCCATAAAAATCGTCAGAAAAAATATTTCTTATAACAACACAGTAAATTTTCACGAAAAAATGTCGATTTAAGTAGGTATGAGCGGTTATTACCTATTCCTAAATAATACCTAGTACCTATACTCTATTTCCTTACCTACCCTCCCTCCCCTACCCTATTGCCTCATAAAAGGCCGGCAACGCACCTGCAGCTCTTCTGATATTGCGAATTGCGAGTGACGTAAGTTACGTTCCACCAGGTGACCCGTTTACTCGTTTGTCCCCTTATTTTACATTAAAAAATCGCTCAAAATGCTAACCCTAATTTTATTGATATAATAAGGTTATTTATAATTCATAATATACATTTTTTAAAGTTCTGAGTACGTTCCATAATATTCGAGACAAAATGGCATCTAGTGTAAGATAGCTGAACTACGTAGTAACATCAACATCGACCTTAGCTAGTAGTTTTGCTTTTAGCCGATAGAGGAAATATTGAAAAGTGGGCGGAGCTTGACACCCCCTCACCCCGCAAATCGTCACGCGTCGTTTTATAAGTAAACTTGATTACGACAGCTCCTCCTATATTATAAGCTCCATGCTTATTGCTTTGCGGACTGTATATTTAGAAGTAGATGAAAATAAAAGATAAAATAATTACGTTTGAAGATAGACGTGTATGTTGTATCTAAGAAGTCTTTGACCGAAGTGCGTTTGACGTTTACATTCCAATCTTGACAGATGACACGACCGGAAGACGTCTGGATACTTGCATTTGGCCCATAAAAAAAAGGAATCACCGTGTATGGTTATTCTAAATCAAATATAAGGTGCGATATCGCGTACAGATTTTTTATCTAGGCGCATCGTTACACTTATGGGAAACTAGATGACGCCCGCAACTTCGTTGCGCCAAAACTCGTTTATCGCGGCGGAACCGTACATTTTTCCGGGATAAAAAGTATCCTATGTCCTTTCCCGGGACTCAAAGTATCTCCATGCCAAATTTCAGCAAAATCGGTTCAGCGATTTGGGCGTGAAGAGGTAACAGACAGACAGACAGACAGACACACCTTCGCATTTATAATATTAGTATGGATAAAGATATTATTGAAGTGAAAACTTCTTTAGCGGCGTTGAGCACTTGTGGGATGGGTAAAAACTGTGAAACTCGCGATAGATTTTCGTGTTCATTGAAAAACCATACAAAACGCGTAAGACGGTTGGAGAGCAGTGTTTTGTGTCGAACTCGAACTCGAACTCGAACTCGAACTCGAAATTTGATCGAAACTTGATCGAAACTTGATCGAAACTTGATGGAAACTTGATCGAAAGTTGATCGAAACTTGATCGAAACCTTGATCGAAACTTGATCGAAACTTGATCGAAACTTGATCGAAATTTGATCGAAACCTTGATCGAAACTTGATCGAAACTTGATCGAAACTTGATCGAAACTTGATCGAAACCTTGATCGAAACCTTGATCGAAACTTGATCGAAACTTGATCGAAACTTGTTTAAAACTTGATCGAAACTTGATCGAAACTTGATCGAAACCTTGATCGAAACCTTGATCGAAACCTTGATCGAAACTTGATCGAAACAACTTCATTGACGATTTTTTAAAAGTCGATTTTCATAAAAAAATTGTTAAAAAAATGAATAACGTTAATAATCAAGCTTTCACTTCTGCCGGCACTCCCGGAGTGCAACTAGTCTTTTTATACCTCAATTCATAATTTAATAACCTCTTCTGAGATGATAAAAAACTCGATCTGTATTGTAATACATTTATTCTACAATATTGTACACTTTCGGGCAGAGATTCCTCTTACAATTGTTCCGCCTTCAAAATCCACACCATACTGAGCTCCTGGGGTATTTATACCCAATTTTTAACCGTCAACCCCCACTTCAAGTGCGGCGACGGTAGAAGGGATTGCACATTGTCAGAGTGGCCAGATTAAATTATTTAAAACTACCGTCTAATTTAGTAAAGATAATTAAATTATGATAATTTAGTAAGTATTCTAAAATCAATGAAATATTATGTTCTACGTTACTTAAATCATAACACAAGTATCTACATTCTACATGTCATTGATAATAACCCGCCAACTCTCTCTCGATAAAGTCAGCGGTGTTTAGTGACCCGAACGCTCTCATCTTCAACTATTATGCCTGGGTTACACGGTGCGAGCTGACATGCGAGCTGGCCTAGTCAGTTACTGAGGTGCAGCTACTTGCACCGTGTGACGGCATCATACGAGTTACTTTCAAGTGCGAGTGAGTCAGTTACTCGCGTGCGAGTTACTACAACATTTTTTGTTTTCACTCGCTACTCGCCTTCTCCCACCATAGATACAACTCGACTAGGCTATGTCACTAGAACATTACTTATCTACTGCGATGTCAGCAGCTTGTATGGTGTGATCCAGGGAGGCGAGTCGAGCTGCTCTCATGCGAGTGCACAGGCACAGTAGCTGCCTGCTGTCACTTCAGCTGCTCGTACTGTGTAACCTATCCTTTAGTCTGGTAATGAGTAACGTACCTAAAAGTTGGTACCTTGACCTTTAAATATTCAAAAATTCATCTTATCTCTGAATCAATTAACATCGTTTAGTATATTTTTGCCCGAAAAAAGAAACAAATAGCCCTGCCATAGATAGGTGAACGACGAAATTCTGCGAGTCGAGCGCCAAGGTTAAAGCACCATTCGGAACAAAACAAAGTTCGTAAACAACTTTTGAGTGATTCATATTACATAACTTTGACGGGGTGTGGATGCAAAGCATCTGTTAATTAAAGTAACGACAACAAAAGTTTTCATTTCAAATACCCGCAAAATTATTTTGATCACGTTGACTCCTCTCGATATGATCAAATATGGCACAAGAGTAAAGCAGCTGCTTTCGAAGTATCATTTTACAATAGCATAGTGGCGATGAAACACCCATGTTTAAAATTGCATTTGAATATAACAAAAGTTTCAGCTGACGACATGCTAGGATTACTCATATAGACACTTTGATGAAAAAAAAAATTTTTACAAATTGACTAAACAACACAATACACTACATAATAAAGACAGCTATTTTATAATTATAATCGTTGGTTTATTTCATTAATCATTGTTCATTAATATTAAGTATATTCTTCTCAAAACTCTTCTAAAATGACAAAACAAAAAATTCATACAGTGAGTAATCGTTGAACATACAAAAAAAGATACATACAGCCGAACGTATTACCTCCTCCTTTTTGGAAGTTGGTCAAAAACACCCTTTATTGTTGATTACATGAACAAATCTATAATGATTTTAATTACTTTTAAAATGTAATTAAACAATTAGTACCTTAAAATATTATGTTTACAAAAAACAATAATAAACAACCTACAAAGTGTAAATAATAAATAATACTAGTTTATTAGATCTAAAATCTAAATTATTCTAAAATTAATATCTAGACACGCGGCAGCGTGTCAAGCCAAGTTCCAGCATAACAGAATGGCGAGCAGCACCGTGTGTAATATTACACGAACCATTTGCAGGTATTTTTAACCCTCTCATAATTCAGAAACTATTTCACATAAACGTTTCAAATTTGGCTCATAGTATAATGAGACTTGCGAGATAACTACATGCTCTAAATTTCATAAGCACAGCTCAAACGGTTATTAAGATATTAACGTCCGAAAATCTACATTTTTATCACTGACTGACTGACTGACTGACCTATAGATCAAAATTCTAACCCATTTCCAAATGACCTAGAAGGCTGAAATTTGGAATCCAGAATGGGGATTGTCCATTTTTTTTAAATTTTGCTCATTACAAAAACATTTCGAGGAATAAGGTCAGTGATCGTTTTTCTGTATATAAACAAAAAAAAAATACCCATTAGTTACTTACATTTTTGAACAAATATGTTTAACCTTAGTTTGACCTTCAATGGCGTTAAATTAGCAATAAATTCGACCAACATTACGTTTCGAACTTTTGGTAAGCTTCTCGTATCAGCTTTCACATAATGAGAACTTGCATTTGACGAACCAGTCATTATAAATAAGATTGAAAGGAAATTTAAACATACTGCAGAGGTCAATTTGCCGCCGATGATGACGTCAGAGCGAAACTTTAAAAATTTATTGAGAAAAAGCTAGCCAATGAATTTAAAAATTATTTAATATATATTCTTAAAATACCCTATTTTAACGAAAAAAATATAAAAAGTACATGTGATTTTTTTTGGACAATGCCCATTGTGTAAAAGCGTAGGGAAAAATCAGAAAACAAAAATGGGTCAAGTGCGAGTTGGACAGAGCGAAACTAGGCAAAAATTGTGTTTTTTTGTATGGAGACCCCCTTAAATATTTATTTTATTTTATTATAAATTATGAAAATAAAATATAATTAAAGATTTTGTGAAATTTTCAAGTATTTACCGGCTGCCATTATTGATTTTGAGCAAAAAAGCCCAAAAAATCACATTTATTGTATGGGAGCTCCCCGTAAATATTTGTTTGTGAAGTGAAAAAACTTTAGGAAATTAATAGAAGATGACTTTATGAAGTATGTCTGTCTGTCTGTTACCTCTTCACGCCCAAATTGGTTGGTGGTATGGTTTGACTCTCTTATAGTTTGAGTCCCGAGAATAGACATGGAAATTTTAATACGTCTGTCCGTCTGTCCGTCTGTCTGTCCGTCTGTCTGTCCGTCTGTCTGTCCGTCTGTCCGTCTGTCCGTCTGTCCGTCTGTCCGTCTGTCCGTCTGTCCGTCTGTCCGGCTGTCCGTCTGTCCGTCTGTCCGTCTGTCCGTCTGTCCGTCTGTCTGTCCGTCCGTCAGTCCGTCCGTCTGTCTGTCTGTCTGTTTGTTAGACAGCTATAATCCGCACAATAAGCTTGTACCCTATAGTTAATGTTTTTTTTTTATTTCGATAATTAGGGTCGTCTATAATGGGCCAGTCGCCCATATTCTTTGTTTGTCTCATTTACATAATTTTGTCGCGTACCAAGAATTGCATTTTCTCTTAATCTATTGTAAGTCCATCACGCCTTGGACCTTTTAAAATTATACATCTGTACATATAATAAAACTGTAGAAATGAGAATTGTGTACATTAAAGATATTCAAAAAATAATAAGCGGGGGTGTCACTACATCCCTATAGAAGCCAAAAATGTAGTTAGTTTTTTGTTTATCTGTCTGTCTGTATGTTTGTTCCACTATCACACGAAAACTACTGATCCGATTTGAATGCGGTTTTCGCAGATATATTTGTCTTCTTTCAACTTAACATCTCGTGTATAAAAGTTATCCCCCCACCCCTCTAAGGGGACAAAAGAGGGGATCAGATTTTGTATCAAACTTTTTTCTTTAACACGAAAACTACCGATCCGTTTTGCATATGGTTTTCGCAGATAATATATTTGTCTTCTTCTAAATCAACATCTGGTGCATAAAAATCCCCCCTCTCACCCCTCTACGGGGACCAAAGAGGGGGTCAGATTTTGTATCAAACTTTTTCTTTAATGGACTTACTTCAAATTATTAACTGTGTTTTTCAACTTCTGGTATATAAAAAATTTTCCCCTACCCCTCTTAGGGGACAAAAGAGGGGGTAAGATTTTGTATCAACTGATGAAGTAGAAATACTTTAAATGGCAAAACAACGTTTGCGAGACAGCTAGTTATTATACTATTACTATTATTATATATTATATACTTACTTAATACTATTATTATACATTATATAGAAAAATACCTGAATTAATAATTATATTATATATTATGTAATACATATTTATCACTATTTTACTCGTATAATGTCTGCTGACTATACTGGGACCACACACGCCCCGTGTGTGGTCCCAGTATAGTCAGCAGATTCGACATTTTCGGATTTCTTCGGGTATGATGCTCCACCCTTTGCCTTTAGATGTTGTGGCATTGGCTTGGTGGAGAGCGGTCACTCAAGCTGGGTGGAGTTTCATGGATGTTAAGAAGATATCGTTTTGTGACGAATCTACTACCTAGGACTTGGTCGTTTCTGTCCTTGATCGCCATTTTGGTATTATATTCCATTATTAAATTGGTTGAAGCCTCCAAAGATCTTTTTATAAAGCTGGCCACGGCGTCTTCATCTGTGTCAGTGTAGTAGACACAGGTGTTAGTGTATCGAGATATTGCTACCACTGCGTGAGGCACGTTGTCATGAATATCCAGCTTTAGGGATAGTTAATGGTTGGAAATACACTTGTGTTATATCTACCGTATTATTCCAATGCCTCCAGATGGTAGCTGCTTTTTCCATTCGCTTGAATTTTCTTTGTTTTATTCGTCTGTACCTAACAAGGCTTATTTCCCCACTTCCTGATTAGTTTCAGATGGCTATCCACAATTTATCTGATAGATGAAGTATCTGCCAAATAAGTTGCGGATAGCATATCCGACACTCGTCGGGAAGTGGTGAAACAACACCTTAAGGTTGCGATTGAATATAGTCGAATATTATGTATGTTTGAACTGGGAAGATTAAGATGTCTACTGTCTACCCTTGCTCGCAAAGTTTTCTTTTTTTATGAAATAAGGGGGAAAACGAGCAAACGGGTCACCTGATGGAAAGCAACTTCCGTCGCCCATGGACACTCGCAGCATCAGAAGAGCTGCAGGTGCGATACCGGCCTTTTAAGAGGGAATAAGGTAATAGGGGAGGATAAGGACTAGGGATGGGAAGGGAAGGGAATAGGGGAGGGTAGGGAAGGGAATAGGGTAGGGGATTGGGCCTCCGGTAAACTCACTCACTCGGCGAAATACAGCGCAAGCGCTGTTTCACGCTGGTTTTCTATGAGAACGTGGTATTTCTCCGGTCAAGCCGGCCCATTCGTGCCGAAGCATGGCTCTCCCACGCATACAAAAAGTAATGATATCCCACCAAAAACATAAAATATGTAAAAATGGAAAGCCAAGTTCCATACAAACATTATTCTTGTCTATGGATTTCGCCGTAAAAAGGATGGAGATATAAATGAGTGCCAAGTTCCATGGAAAATCGAAATTTGTACGTATAGGAACCAAATAAAAATGTTATTTGGTTCCTATACTAGTACAATCATTTGGTGCTCAAAAAGAGGGTTACCTAGTTGTTTTATAGATTTCGCCATGCTCACAGAAATAGAGGTCTGTGGACGTGCTCTTTTCGAATTTTCACTTTAGCACCTCGTATCTTTGCCGCTCGCGCCGCCATATCGGAAAAATGGCACTCAAATACAGTTTTTTGAGAATAACTCCGTTCCAACTCATTTTAAAATGAAAATAGTTATGTAATAGATTAAACTAGAGAAAATTTCCTACACTTTATGTAGTAACCGTTTTTTTTATAATAGTTTCAGCGGACGAGAGCCGCAAAGTTCACTCCAACACGCGTTTTGGCCAAATAACTCATTTCCACACCACCATGAGGCGGAGTAAATGGCGCGGTTTTTTTGTGGTAACTCCAGTAGGCCTAATCTGGGTGCATGGTAGTGCACCCGCCGAGACGGGCCAAGCGAAGCGCAAGGGCACTACCTACCTTTTCTCGAAGTGTTTGGCCGTTTTTTTTTAACCTTCATAGAATTGGTTTCCGTTGTAGCAGATAGATCATAATATTTTCAGGATATAATGTTATCAATAAACTTCTTAAGTATACAAAGTCTCAATTGAATAGCTCTTATACTTTAGATTTTATTGATATCTAAAATACACCGATTTCGTCACTGACACACTGACGCACTGATGATCATCAAAATGATGCTACTTCCTGAAGTGCTAGAAAGCTTAAATTTGGTATGTAATCTAGGGTTAGTATACAACCAACAAAAAAATTAATAAACTTGTAATTTTCGTTTCCATCCCCTAAAATGGGGGGGGTGGAAGTTGACCCTCATAGAGTTGGTTTCCGATGCGCCCTGTTGTACGTCTCTGTCCATTACCTACTCAGTGAGATCTAGTTGTAGATCTCTTTCATTAGTTTATAAGTTAGCTGTAGTTATTCAGTAAATTGACGGCAATACGATAGTTTACTTACTTAAGAGATAATAATTATATTACTATTTTTTTCATTCTTTTTAAAGGTAACCCTTTAAGACCGGGGGAATGTTAGCGCCATCTACATTTCGCATAATATGTCTTAAACATCTTAATAATTTAAGGCAGTCCGCCTTGGCGTTAGTGCGGCATAAGTACGTCGCTTTCCGTGGACTATTCAAACGGAGCGATATTCCACTGACGCCGTATGCGTATCTTTGCGTCGCTCCAGCGCAGCCAATCGCGCCCCCGGCAAGAGGAGTTCATTCGACATTGAAAAATCGTGTCTCGTGCCGCCTGGTCATATTTGGCGTTCCGCGATATAATCCGCTAATATTCTTAAATCCTGTATATCTAATTGTCATCTTATATTATATAAAATGGATTTTGAAATGTGTTAGTCACGCTAAAACTCGAAAACGGCTGAACTGAATGAAATGAACTGAATTGGGCTGATTTTAGACTTAAAATATTCGTAGAAGTCCAGGGAAGATTTAAAAATGACACGATGTTCACCGGAACAGCTAGTCTACAAATAATATTAAAGGATAATCGATTGAATTCGGAAAGTCATTTATGTATTTAATAAATAGGTAGTAGAACCAGAGTAGACAGAATGATAGAGTATACCGACTTTGAACTGATGTAAATTTTTTTAAGTTTGACGTATTATGACAAAAGTCGTGGCTACCGTCGTTAGCTACAAATTTATTTGTTGTTCATATTTTGGCACATGCAAACAAAACTGTCAGAATTCAATTTTAAAATCTTATTTTTAAAAATAAATTATAATTTATACCAGCGAGCGCACCAGCCTTTAACTTATTCTGGCGAAACCCAAAAGAAATGACAGATATTATTATTACTCGTCCGTCTCTTAGTAGTCGAAGTACTGGTAGTTATGTTTATTGTGGTAGAGCGATGTCAAATATTTTGCTATAGTATATTGATGGTATGTAGCCCATGTGATACATCTCAGCTGTCGTATATATACCGACGTTCTTAGAAAACTTCGATAGCGCGATGCAGGAATTTAGGCGAATTGTGGGTCGAAGCTTGAAGTCTTGTCGCTTGAGTCGCCAGTGCCAGAGAGTTCCAGTGAGTCGGAACTGTCGCAGTAAGTCCCAGTGAGTCGGAACTGTAAGCTGCTGCACGGGATCCAGTGAGTCGGATAGCTGCCGTGCGGGGCCGATGCTACGTGCTGACCAGGAGAGATGTGCTCTGCTTGCTGACCGGTCCGTGTAGTGAGAAAGCCCGATGATGCCGATGCGGAGTCGCCCAGGCCGCGGTACGTCATTGCGGCTAGTGGACGAGGTACCCGATGAAGCGATGCTGGCTGGCGCGGTGCAGAGGGGTGGGGAGTGATGATGATGAAGGAGGCGTGTTCAGTCGAGGGTCACCAATGTAGGAATAATGCGTGGTGGCCAAAGGAAGATCTTCCGACCGAGCGAGGTGGCATGCCCGGTCAGGCCGAAGCCCACGTGATACATTTCAGCTGTCGTATATATTATGTTACCGCTAATGTGCGTAAGCCAGTTAGACTGCAGATTAACAAGGTTTTCTGCAGATTATCTGGGTGAGTCAGTTAAAGTGCAAAAAGCTTATTCTATTCTTACATTAACGAGATAATCTACAGAATACCTAGGTAATCTGCGGAGTAACGACCATGCATGCGGTAAATTGCATAAAACAGGTTCTTGTTTGAATAAATATTTTATTGACATTACTGTAATATTATTATTATTTTATTTTTTTCTTAACTTGACTGTGATATTATTTTTTAATCAAATGTTAGTAATTAATATGAACTAAACATTTAAATAATAATAATTATGACTTTGCACGCCACATCACTGGCGGAATGTATGGCGCTAATATTATTACTTTTAAGACCTTTGTTTTATGTACATTCATGCAAATAAATAAATTTGAATTTGAATTTAGGGAATTACTTTCGGCGCTGGTTGCCGAAATTGCTGCCGGCGCCTATTCGGCAAACATTGCTTGCCAAATGACAGAAAAATGATCAAAAACATCAGTCTTACTTAACTACTTAGCCACGGATACCGAAGAGGGGGGGACGGGGGGCGCAGCCTCCCCAAAAATCGGGGCTCGGAGGGTGCAGCCCCCCGCCGAAACAAAAACAAACACAATCCAGAAAGTCCAAAAGTAGGATAAGTTAGGTTAGAACTTAGACCACAACACAGAGGGAGCCGAGCGAGCGCAGTGAGCGTGCTGCGGCAGCAGCCAGCGACCGTCATAAATTGTCTTCCTTGTTTAACGATGTACTATTCGTTACTATGCAAACTATCTAGGTGAAGTGCGAATATAAGATTTTTTGGTTTAAATTTTACACTTTAACGTATGGCATAAGGACATCTGCTGCAGCTTACCTCATTAATGTGCATATTATCGTATTCCGCATTCTAGCGGTAACATATTATATACCGACGCGCTTAGAACACTTCGATAGCGCGATGCAGGAATGTTAGTCGAATTGTGGGTACCGCCACATAATAAAACTGTAAAATACATCTTTTCGATACATTTTAACTGATATATCATACGATATTTTTATATTTAAAGCTATCCTAATAAAAAGCACGAGCTTTGTTGGTTAGTAATAAATTATTTAAATAAATGTGTATTTTATTCAACTCAAATCTTATATCTTTAAACGAGCAATTCTTGTATATATATAATTGGAATCTCAGAATCGGCTCCAATGATTTTCATAAAATTTAGTATATATAGGGGGTTTCGGGGGCGGTAAATCGGTCTAGCTAGAAATCATTTTTATAAAATGTCATTTTATGCGTGTTTTATCGAATACCGAGCATAGGTCGGTCAAATAGCTAGTTATTATAAAGATACAATAATTACGAAGTAAATTAGTCCAACCTTTGTTTAATTAGATTCTTCAGACTTGTGAATAACTGTATTTTAAAAAGATAAAACCGACTTCAAAACTGTACGTAATTAAGAATTAAAATTCCCTGTCTCAAAAACTACTGAACCGATTTTGATGAAACTTGCAGTATTCCCTAAGTTGAACAATACCTAGTAGAATAAAAAAAGAATATTTCGATCGGACTTGAAGTTCCGGAGATATTAATTTTAGGTTACAATTCTAAATTTTATTTTAAAAAGATTAATTTTTTTTCTCACTTTTTTGGTAAAAAGTGGGACCCCGTGCGAGTTTCTTACGCCGGTTCTTCTCGCCGGGATAGTTCCCGAACCGGTGGTAGGCACCAGTAGTATCAACGTTCTGAAAGTATTTGTTACAAATCTATTCGGAAATAAAACAATTTTTATTTTTTTATTTTTATTTTTTATGCGTGCACAAACATAAAAACATACATATTACAATACATACATACATACACTTTTGAAATTTGGCACATTTGTTCAGAAGCTGTTATAGATTAACATATATAAAAACTGGGCAGTTCTGGAAATATTACATAAGTACATACGCGTCGAATTGATAACCTCCTTTTTTTGAAGTCGGCTAAAAATAATAGAAATAACTAAAAAATATATCTAATTAATTCTATTCAGCGTCTACAGAGACCCATAAGGAATAAAGGCTTTAGGGTGGGTTGTACCAAGTTACTTTAACTATAACTGTAACTTTAACTATAACTTTAGCTATAATTACTACAGTGCAAAATGTCAAATCTTTGGTTACCCCATATGGCGTCCGACGCCATACTCAACCATAACCGTTCATACTTATATCTAAATTTTTTCGTGACTATGTTTTACAGTGCTATATTTTTCCTGCCGATTTTCACGAATAATTCAATTTTTTACTCTCAATCCCATTACCTGTAGCTTTAATAAAAAAATAAACGCAACAGATATCTGTCAATTTCTGAAAGGTTAAAGCTAAGTTAGCCTTAAATTTAACCATAACTTTAACTTTAATCACACCTCTGGTGCAACCCACCCTTAATAATTATACATTTATTTCTATCATAGGCATAGTTTACCCTATATACAGTTTCGTCAGTCATTATGGTCTATCGAGATGGCAATTAACATTATTTTGAACACTTTAAAAATGTTTAAATATAGTTATTTATTGTTTCTGCCGAGTGCCTCCGCCTCCTCTATGGTGTTCGGCAGCTTCTGTCCCAGCGTCTCCGGCTGCGTCAGCACCAGCAGACCAGCTATCACCCCCATGGTGCTGAACAGGAGGGAGGGGAGACCGTGCCAGTAGTTACCCTGCAATACATTTATAAAGATGAAGTGAAAATATTGGCAGAGCCAGTGGCATAATCGTGCGTTGTCGGAATTTTTAAGCCTGTTATCCTCCCAAAAGCCACCTGTTCAAAAAACACCGTCATTCCAATTTTCTGAAAGGTCTCATTTTTCAAGCAGATTCTTGGTACACGTCATGTTAGTTAGACTTTAAAAAATCTTGGCAATATTGTTTTTATAAGAATTCATACCAATACAGGCGTGAGCGGTGCAGTGATAGATCCCACTCGTCCCAGCATGGAGGACAGGCTGAGCAGGCTGTGGCGGTGCGTGGTCGGGTACAGCTCCGACGTGTACAGGTACAGGCTGTTCATCACCACCGCCGCGCCGAACTTGCCCAGCAGGAATATCGTAAGGCGAAGTGCGGTCAGACCTGAAAAAAGACAAATAGATAGGGGCTATCCTGCTCATAGTATCCTGTTCCAGAGAAATGCAGGATGGCTATGCCAAATTCGCAGTCTTGTCAGAGAAAAATTTGTATATGGTGCCTGCTGTTGATTCAATGCAAACGCATAATATAGAACATTTGCTCATAATAATATTATATCAGTAATCTAGGTTCCAAAGGAAGTTTCTGGATAATTCTGATGCCCTCAAATGGATAGAATTGGAAGTCTTAACAAATCAAACTGCTATATTTAATATACATTACACCTTAAAAAATCTACATTATAATACAATAAGTAGAACTTGCCACTAGGAATAAATATAAACGCCAAGTTACACGCGGAGCTGAAGAAGAAACCGCCCGACAGAGTAGCTCGTCTGCCAATTCTATCCAACAGGAGCAGGGGCAGGAAGAACCCGGGGATCTCGATGGTAGCGGTGAGAATGTAGTTCAGGTACATGGTGTCAGAGAGAGTAGTGGAGTTGATGGAGAGGCCGAAGAAGATGAAGATGCCGCTAATCCACCAGACCGGAGTGGTGCAGACCCGACGCAGCATAACCCGGGACCTGATGATAGACTTGAAAAGATTCGGTGGTGCTTCCTGAAATTTACACATAATACTTAATTGACGTGATGTACATACTACGAGTGAAGTTGATTCATAGGCAGATGGGGAACCTACGTAGTTTGGTCGCGTTATGTCAAATTCAGCCACAATAATTAACATTGAATTGATATTGTTACGTGCTAGGGTTCGAGGGTTCGGAGAGTAAGACCTGGTGACTCACTTGAAGACTTTATTCACTGACACTAGCTCACACGAATCACTAAGTCCAAACACTAAGCACTAGATCCAAATCACTGAGCACTATCACTGTCCTAGGTCGTAGCCGAGTTGTAGGTTCACTATCACAATCACTCACTATTGGTCACTTATTCGAAGTGATCACTTCACTTCGAAGTCGCCTCGAAGATCGCTCAGACGAAACTGACTCGCGGGCCGTCCACCTGCGCCTATTTATATGGGCGAGTCGAATTGTAGAAGGTTCCTTGCTCGATTCACGTAAACACGTAAACAAACAAACAAGTAAACAAGGGTCGGAACTTTCTAGGAGGCTCGAGCATGTACCACCTAGCGCCATCTAGTATACAATAGCGGATCTACGCTGTTTGCGTTTCTCCGATAAGTTGCGCTCGTTTGACGCTAGATGGCTCTGTGTGTCCGTATCCACAACAATATGTTCCGACCAAATGGTTTGAAAAAACGTTGGGCCAAACGTTGGTCTGTCAACTGCCTAGGAATCAATTTCTTCGAGGGTACCTACTATTTAAGTGAAATATTTAATCGATATAGTGTAGTCAGGAGCTAAAATCTGCAAGCTTGTATATGTACCTGTGAGTGTTTAAGGGATTTTGGGTTCGTCAATGCTTCCAAACTGCTCTCGCTGATACTGGTCTTGTTGACTTTGGCGACATTCAATAAAATTGCTTTAGCCTCCTTGAATTTTCTCTGGGACAGCAGCCACCGTACACTCTCCGGGAGGATGAAGTAGTAAGAGAGGAGTAGGAACGGAGGGATATGCAGCGCCATGATGAAGTATCTCCAGGGTTGGACGACCCACGCCACAGTGCCCATCACCACCTGACCCACGGAGTACATTGACGTAGCGGTGGAACTCGCTAGGACTCGGTATTTCGGACCCACGAGCTCCGTCACTGAAATAAAGTAATAATACGTGACCGGTATGACTGAAATGATCGTTGAGTCTTTTATAACGTCTAATGATACTGGGACTGGCTATGTAACAGACTAACAATACTCTTTCAATTCAAATTTACCTCGTGTTGGTATACAATATAAATTAAATTTGCAATGTTGTCGGAACTGCAAGCATATCAGTAATTTATTACCATTTTTTATAATTTTGTCGTCATTATTTTTCGTTCTCGTTTTATTTCGTCACTAAGAAAAAATATTTAACGCAAAAAAATAAAGCTGGATCTTACTTATAACGTATCCGGTGCTAAATATTCCCCCTCCGAGCGTCGTCTGCAGCAGCTGCAGCGCCATATACATGGAGTAGTTTATGGAGAAAGCTCTGATCAGCCCGATGACCGCCATGTTGAATATGTTGAGCATGAGAGCGAACTTGCGACCGAAGCGGTCTGAGATGTAGCCGGTGAGAGGGAGTGTCAGGAGAGAGCCTACGCTGTTGAAAGTCCCCGACAACACCCGCAGCCAGTCCTTGCAACCGAGATTGAACTGAAAATTGACAATACATTAAAAACAAGTTAATAATATATTTTTTCATTAGATGAGCCATTTTTTATTAGAAAAGAAACCGTCAGAAGAATCTTAAGCTGCAAACACAAAATCCATCGCGAGGGACGTGAATGGAGACGAACAGACTTTTCCTCGTTGGTCCTAAACGCTTGGTGCGAAGTATAATTATACTACAAAGCATTGTTGTCTAACCTAACGTGGGCATTTTATTTCTAATGATTCTGAGTGACTTAAAAAAAAAAAAATGGTTGCATCAGTTTTTCTGTTTAAGTGTTACTACATTTAAACATTTTTTGAATTGTTTGAAAAATATTCATACCTCATGCACAACAGAATTATCCCGGGCATAGACGAATCCTTCGCAGCCTACAGTATTATTTTGATCGAAGAGACTCTCAGGGCAATAGTCTGTGGTACCGTTGGTACCGACGGGCTGGTACCGGGCGCAGCTGGTCAGCCCCGAGCTGGACCGCGGAACCGCATTGTCTATCCACTCCGGCTCGAACAGACCCAAGGAAGATTCCTCACCACACTCTGATATACGGCATCTGTGTCGTTAGATTCACAACTTCACTTCAATTGCAATTTATTAGACCAACCCAAAATTTTTTTTATTAAATAAGGGGACAAACAAGCAAACGGGTCACCTGATGGTAATCAACTACCGTCGCCCATGGACACTCGCAACATCAGAATAGCTGCAGGTGCGTTGCCGGCCTTTTAAGAGGGAATACGCTCTTTTCTTGAAGGTTTGCAGGTCGTATAGGTCCTGAAATACTGCTGGTGACAGTTTGTTCCAGAGTTTTACAGTGTGCGGCAGAAAATTACGCGAAAAACGCACTGTGAAAGACTGCCACTCATCAAGGTGATGAGGATGGTATGTTTTTCGCGTGGGACGATGGCGAAAAGTTGCAGGTGGTATGATTCCGAACAACTCCTCAGAGCACTCCCCGTGATACAACCGATAGAGGATGCAGAGTGAAGCTACATCTCGGCGTAATTCCAAGGGGTCCAAGCTGTTTGAAACACTATGGCAGCCAACAATTCGAGCGGCCCTTCGTTGGATACGATCCAGAGGGAGCAGTTGGTATTTTGGCGCCCGAACCTGCACCGAATGCATTTATTTGGATTCCTTTGCCACAACGAAGGACATTTTAAAATATGAATAATCGGCCAAGTGCGAGTCAGACTCGCGCACGAAGGGTTCCGTACCGATAAAGAGCAAAAATAGGCAAAAAATGAGTTTTTGTGTGGGAGCCCCCCTCAATTTTTAATTTTATTTTAATATTATTATTAATTATTAAAGAACACATACAATCAAGGATTTTGTAAAAATTTCAAGTGTCTAATAGTCACCATTATTGAAATCGAGCAAAAAAGGCCAAAAAAATTTTGTTTCTAGTATTTGTTGTTATAGCGGCAACAGAAATACACAAACTGTGAAAATTTCAGAAGTCTAGCTATAGCACTTTTTTAAAATACAGCTTGGAGACAGACAGACGGACAGACATTGAAGTCTCAGTAATAGGGTCCCGTTTTTACACTTTGGGTACGGAACCCTAAAAAATAAACCACGGGGTATGTATCTAACAAGCAGCATTTTTTCTTAACTCATTAAAAAGTTAGTTGTGTTCTGTTTTAAGATTAGACAACATTTTGCCAGAAATTTCTTACGATCATTTACAAAAAAATACCGGCCTTTTTCTTCATATTATAAAGCTGAAGAGTTTTGTTTGTATGCGCTAATTTCAGGAACTACTGCTCCGATTTGAAAAATTATAACTAGCTCATTTATCGAGGAAGGTTATTAGCTATATTATATTATCACGCTATGTCTTATAGGAGCGAAGAGACAGAGTAAAATGTGTAAAAAACGGGAAAAATCAATGACAATTTTTTTTGACTAATTTGTCTGTGAAATTCCTAGTTTACGCGGGCCAAGCCGCATCTAGTCTTACATAATTGACCAACCTGTGTGGTATCGCCGCGGCGGAGAATATGAACTCGCTGAGGAAGGCGGACATGAGCAGCGGCGGCACCAGCAGCACCATCGTCCGCAGCTGGTACCGCCCGAACTGGCCCAGCTCGCCGGCCAGCACATCGTCTAGGTCTACCGCCTTCTCAGTCTCCATCTTCTGTGACACTACCACAGACAAGAGTTATGAAGTAGGCGCTAGTGGGATGGGAACTACGTCGATTCCTCCACTTTCGCTGGGACTTAACCCTAGAGTACTAATATAAAATTCCCACCGCTTAAGGTGACGCCGCGTTAAAGTAAGAAACCGTGTTGGATATGTTTTAGATTGCTTGTTTTCTATGAGTGGCCGGGCCGGCCTCTCATAGAAAACAAGCAATGGAACAGCAAAAAATGGAAAGGGCGTAAGCGAAAAATGGTTTTTGTCGCGTAATTTAAAAACCATAAATACATTTCATATAAGTTATGCACATATTAAAGTGTATGCTTCAACCAATTTATGTACAAATTTTGGAACCTTAAATCACTCTCCTCTGTTGGAAAAATAGGAATCCCTTTTTTTACAGAGGTCTTTTCGATTGATGATTCTGTGTTATAAAAGTTGTCCAATCATGTTATGCTATGGGCAATTCAAAGACAAAGACATGATGAATACTGACAATGAACTTTAGTTTCTTAGCTTTAGTCATTGCTGAGAAAAATCGGCATCGCTACAGCCAAATTATCAAGGCGTCGTCTTAATACTAATGATCGCCTGGGAGGCTACTTTTCTAATAAAACTTGTTTATTGTATTATTTATTTATTACATTTTTACAAATACAGCATAAATTAAAGGGCCAACCCCTTACTTTTTTAAAACCAAAACCCAAATCCTTCTTTAAGAATAGCATTAGTCTTAAAATTAGACTTAAAACTTAAGCTTAGCATTAATTTCTCTTGTAACAGTAGGTCTTTTACAAGTCTTGTAGAATATAAAATACTCTTAAATGTTTACTTTTTTGGCATTAATATTCAATATACATACTTTATAAAACACATTATTTAACTGTTGGTAACATGATACTTTTATCTACACACTAATTTGAAGTTAGCCTTTAAATTTTTACTATTTGGAGATCAATCGACCGATGTGAGCTGGCGAACTTGACGAATTACTTGTGGTTTGATGTACTACTGAAATATTCGAGGGTTCAAAAATGTCAACTACTTTATTTTGTAGGTCTTCTTTTAGCCAGAATGGAACAGAAGAAGGATCTGCCGCGCTATCGTCATAATCATACAGATCGATTCAAGTTGGTCCTTAGTTTCACTGTCCGAATGAGCATTTAGTAAATATATCTACGATTTGGTATTAATTTAGAATTATATAATAATAAAATAAGCATTCGGTAGACAATAATATGCTACAAGCTGTAAAAATCGCAAAACAAAACATGTTACGAACGAAAAAAAATACGGTTAATACTAATGATCGCCTCCCAGGCGATCGAGGTGCATATATTTTGAAAACGGCGAGTCTGGGTCCCTGTTTGGTCTCAAATCTGCAGCAAAGTGTATGCGGAGTTGGCGCAAAAGCATAATTTAACTCACAAGTCACAAACGTGTTTTAGAAATAATTGAATAAAGCTGACCTGGCCTGTCAGGCGATGATTAGTACTCTAGGGTTAATATCACATTACCAAAAATTTGTGCGTGCTATTCCCGAGCCAAAACTACTATAGCCATTTTGATAAAAAAAAGTTATTTTTTTCTTGTTACACTAGCACAATTACACGATACACACTTGAACAATGTTCAACGACACTACGATTTATCGAAAGAATCGTACAGAAATAACAAGCACAAAACTAATGATCTTGTTGCGGATTACACCAGTTGACTTTAAATCTTTGATTAAAATATATTTTATTATAATATTGTATATTTAGTTCTGTATACGAATGAACGAGAAGGCATGATATTAACACTAACAAACGCGGTTGGTGAATTTAGAATTTAATCTTTTATTCTGTTCTGCCCGATATCTTTATGATTAAAGCCATATTTTTATGGAAAGGCCGATCGCTATCTGTCACATTTATATCTGGATTGTTTCCATGCGTATGTTATCGCGCCGATTAAGGGTACTCTGTAAAATAAATAGTTCTTTCGTTTGAAATACATATTATATAAACACTTAAAAACGCAATGTTTACGCATTGCACTTTGCAATGACGATAGAGTAAGGCTGGTTGGTAAAATTGCATTAGATAATTTCGTTTACCAGAGGTATTTGACAAAGAGGTACCTATATATTAAATAATTTATAAAGATTATTAAGAATTTATGGGATTTAATGGGGACACACCGCTTGTTGCCGTATTTAGAGACATTTAATAGTGTTTAAACTTCAATAAAATTAATACATAGTTTGACAGATAATAAATGAAAATCATAACCTTAGGAGCAGTTTCACCTTTTCCTGGTAAGTCCCGGATAGGTTATCCACAACTTATGATAGAGAGTAAGGAGTATCTGTCAGATAAGTTGTGAATAGCTGATAATCTATCCGGGACTTATCGGAAAGTGGTGAAACAGGCCCTTAGTTTAATTAATATTAGTCTATGAGTGCGGCAGTTAATGTCGTCTGTGCATCTATCTATGAAACTATAGAATGCAACTTGAATAAGAACTTAGCTATTTTATTTATAGATACTCACTTTGGAAAAACTTATTAAATAATACTAATTACCACTATCAACAATAACAAAAGAAAATGATAACTGTATCTACAACACCGGTGCCGCTCATCTTTCAGAGCTAACTACAGTTGTTTACTAAAAAATCCGCTAATTATATAAGATCGAAGTTCCTAATTGACCAAGAACATCAAAACTAAAAAGGGCAAAGGGGTCATACAAGTTTCATGTTAAGTTTTGTCAGAAGTCAAAGTGCAGGACAATACAAAGAAAACAACAAATGCACAAACGCTGTCTGTTTCATAAATTTTTGCTATGACACTATCCAACAGAGCCGAATTTCTATTTTTTATCACAATATCCATAGTATCAGCATAAATTGAATCTGGGTACACGGTACTGCCGAGACGAGCCAAACGAATACATAAAAAGGTTGTCTGACAGAAACTGCTGTAAGCAGTAAGATCGCCTTTTTGTGTACAAACTATGTATAGTTTTCCATATTATTATGTTTTTAAGTTTAAGTTTAGTTTTAAGTTGTACAAATAAAGAATTTTCCATCTATCTATTTACTGTTATGTAAAAATTTGTTTTAGTTAGTGTCAGTAGTATCAGGCCGTGTAGATAATTAGAAGCTCGGCTCTACATGAGATCTCATATCTTTTTCACAGGGTAAGCCTACGTCTACCTGTGTGGTCGTCTCGGCAACATTTTACAAGAAATGTTGCTGGTAGGATCGTACTTACACAATTTCTTTGGATGTTTATTTGACCATACTAACAGAGGCTCGTCTGCAGGCGAGTCAGGTTTAAGACGGATCGGTGCTTCGGGGCCCGGACTGTCCTCATCATCACTACACGCCATGGTTTACTGGAATACAGGAACTGATAATAATAATCACATTATATCTAACATTAAATATATTAAGGAGAGAAAATGTGGCTGAGTTTTTTTTCAGAATGCCTCGTCTTACCGAATAAGCCTTTGAACTGATTTTGATGAAACTTAGTATATAATAACTTTCAATCTCGGAGAACGACTTTAAAATTTATTTCCCGAAAATGTTTGCAGTTCGAGGTATGTCAACAAAACAAAATTACGGGCACCAAATATACAAAATACATTACATACCTCTGGATGCTGCTGTTATGTTAAACAGAATGTAATAATTTTATTTTAATAAAACACTGATCACACTCATTAATCTACCCGACTACGAAGACCCAACTACCAGACAGCTCGACCAGTCACAATCTATTCCAGTTATTCTAAATATTATTATAATTTGAATAAATCACAGTTTTCCTTAAAATCAGCTGTCAATTATACAAAACAACAAAACGGTACAATATTAGAAGTATTTTAGTTTTAGTTTGTTGAGCAGAAGTTTAAAGACGCATGGGACGTTGCTATGTTTAAAACTTGAAGTCGACTAAGATCAGAATAGTATTTGAGAGGTCCCAGCCTGTGCATAATAATACGGACTTTTTATCGACATCAAGTTTTTAATGAGTATGAAAATGTATGCAAGTATCTACATTCTACATGCTATTGATAATAACCCGCCAACTCTCTCTCGATAAAGTCAGCGGTGTTTAGTGACCCGAACGCTCTCATCTTCAACTCTCCTAAAGCCTAGTGACATGTGTATTATGTACCTAGAAGTTGGTACATTAATATTTCACTAAGTAAGGAACTATCATAATATTATGATGCACTTCGAAACGTCAATACCGTCGAGTTTTTTCCTCCAGATGTAGTCCACAAGGAGAATAAAGCGCTTATTCTACTTATCCTAGCTAGGATCCTAGCTAGGATAAGTGGAATAAGCGCTTTACTCAAAAATGCTCATCTGGAATTTCAAATGGAAAATGCGTATCGGTGTTCGCCGGGTTGATGCAGTTAGCACTAAAAGTCGTCGAGGATCGCCTGCAAAGCGGTCAAGCTAACAATAAATGCTGATAAGACGGTATTGATTCCTTTCACCAATAAGAGGAAGTTGGACGGGCTAAGACCTCCAACAGTCTTCGAGAAAACTATTAAGTTTGCGGGTGATGTGAGATGTCAAATATGTAGGCGAAGGCAATGCTAGGGCTATATAGAAACGTAGTGACACTGATTACCACATAATATGACTGCATAGTATGGCATAAAAAGGCTGAACAAGTAAACTGTAATAAAAGTCTAAACAGCGTACAGTGACAGGCATTTTTTTTGTTAGAGAAGGCAGGTCGTTGTAGCCCTGACATCACTGCGACTCATAAAGGATCTATTGTGACTGTTTCGCTCTAGAGTCTAGACTCTAGAGTATCCTATAACCCAACCCAATGCTGCTCATAAACTGAACGATATGGGTGGAGTTTGTGCCACGAATTTCCTCTGTAGATGAGTATTAGTGGCGACCAAGATGCGTGTTCCTGCTCTGTAGTAGAGCAGGACAGTAACGGAGAACGTGAATAGGTGTCTCATCCTCATCCTCACAGAATCTGCAAGTCGTTATGCTACAAATGTCCATTCAGTTTTGGTGTTTGCTGAGCTTGCAGTGGCCAGTCAGGCTTTTGGTAAGGGTTCTTAATTGGTTCCTATCCAAGGCGAGCACCTATAATTCTGATAGTTTCTTGTTGAAGTCAGGAATTACTGCCTTGGAGTGTTCAAGGCCAGGGGTCTCAGCCCATTGCTTAATGCTTAGTCTGTTGCCCCATTCTTTGAGCACTTGTTTTGTGGTAAGGGGGGAGGGGTGTATACCACATACCGGTTCCGGGCCATATAGACTTCGGCCTAAGCCTAGCCACTTCGTCACCGGCTTTATTGCTGGGAACGTTACTATACTATATACATATTTTTATCAACTAGAACCATCTCCAGGCTTTCTAGTGAGTAACCGAGGATAGCAAAGACGCAGCCTGAAACACTGCAAACTCTCCTCTCTTAGCCTTTTAGTGGCTTACCTCCATAGAATCCGGCTCCCGCTCGGTTGTCTTTCCTTGATCCACCCGTGAACCAAACTAATATTGCTAGGGCGGACAACGATTGGGATTTGTCTTTCCCAATCCTCCCTGGAAGGTATAAAAACCTGGTATTGCTTTGAAAAGCTATGCACCTTGATAATGGCATCTGATGGCATGGCCATGACAGGTGATGCACGAAGAGACTGTTCCAGCTGTCGAGAGTCGAGACTGGCATGTCTTATAATCAACCTAACTCCGCTTCCTATGCTTGTCCAAATGGAGGCCAAAAGGTGGCTTTCAGGTCCAGGACGGCGGGCAGGACAAATTGGGCCTCCACCTCGTTCCGACAGCTTGAATAACCAAGGTGCATAGCTTATCGAAGCAATATCAGGGTTTTGGGAGCACTGGGAAAGAAAAATCCCAAAGAAAATTCTCAAAGAAAAATCAAGGAAAGACAACTGAGCGGGAGCCGGATTCTACGGAGGCAAGCCACCAAATGGCAAATACGCCCGTTTAAGACAGTTTGCGACTTTAAACTACCTTACGGAAACGTGAAAGAACAGCCAGACACAGATGTAGAAGATCGCGATTAAATTATTATTTTATAAGTAAAATAAAAAACCTCATTAATTCATAAGTGCTATAATAAAAATATTTTTTGATTACTTTATGTTGTATTTTATTTAACCTATCAATCCCCGTAAGGCCCGAGTGGGCCGCGATAGCAAAATATTTTCAAGAATTGGCGAAGGATTAAATTTCCGAATATGCCTATATATAAGAAACATTTTCGGTACCATAGTTGCATGTCAGTTTGGAAATCAGCAATTTATACAGCTTTAAGATAGTTTGTTAACATTAGGTAATTATGCCTACGACATCTTTGAACAAATGAACAAATATAGAGATCAGAAATATAGCTCAGACGCGATATGAAGATTTTTGGTGTATAAGCAAAAAGTTCAGATGCATGATGTGTCACACATCTTGAGCTGCTCTATATCTTATCAGAAAATTTGCCTTGCCTAAGGCCGTGCTTAACCGCCACTTAACTTTGTTAATATTACGTTATTACAATATATTGATACTTCAAGTTAAAGTAACACCTATCCTTGATGTCCTGTCAGAATTTCAGGTTAATGTTACTTAAAATGAATTTTATACGATTTTTTTTCGAAAATTTCAAACTTTGAATCGCTTTTTCTCGGAACCGTCAAATGGCGCGGCGCTATATCGAAAATAATTTTACCGCAAGGGCAATTTTATACTTAATTTGTATGACAATAAAGTCGTGAATACGCTGCGGCCAGAAGCTATCGGCTCGCTCGGAAAACATGCGAAAAAACGTAATTATAATCATTTAAAAAATAACTAGGTGCATTTAAGCAAAATGCTTCTATACGATTTTGAGTTGCAAAGGTGTCTATCAATTAGACTAATTTCCTACAAAACATTTTATTTATGTTGTTTTATCGGACTGCTTAGCAAATAATATTATAAACTCGTCTCTAGAAACAGGGAGTGTACCTGACGATTGGAAGTTGGCTTCTGTTGTACCTATACATATATAAAAAAGGTGATAAATTGATGGCTTCAAACTATAGACCCATAAGTCTTACAAGTATTGTTTGTAAATGTATGGAAAAAATAATAGCTCAAAAACTGAGACACTTTTTAATCAAAGAGAATATTATTCCTAACGAACGACATGGTTTTATGTCTGGACGTTCGGTGACTACCAATCTTCTTATTTGTTTTAATAAATGGGTTACGGCTTATGATAGTGGCTGCCCAACAGATGTAATTTATCTTGACTTTGAAAAAGCATTCGACCGTGTCCCTCTGCAACGTCTTTTAAATAAGCTGGAACACTTTGGGATTGGAGGAAAAATGTTGTCGTGGATCAGAGACTTCTTAACCAATAGAAAATTCAGAGTTCAGATTGGAAATAAATTGTCTGCACCGCGATTATTGCTGAGTGGTGTACCTTAAGGCTCCGTACTCGGACCACTTCTCTTTATACTTTATGTGGTTGATCTAAGATGTGCAGTTAAAATGTATTTCTCCATGTTTGCTGACGATACGAAGATTTTTGCCAATCCCGATACACACTACCAAGCATTACAAAACGATTTGAATTCTATAATGTCTTGGATAGATGTATTACACATAGGAAGAAAAAATCCCCATAGGACATACTTTCTTGGACAGCAACAACTAACGACAGTTGTGACCCAAAAAGATTTAGGTATCACTATTAGCACGGATTTGAAATGGGAAACACATATTACATCAATTGCTAAAAAAGCCAACTCGCTCCTCTTTTTGGTCCGTAAATCTTTCAAACATCTCACACCCGAAACATTCTTGTTGTTATTTAAAACTTACATTCGACCTCTATTGGAGTATGCGTTTGTGGTCTGGAATCCATACTTTAAATAACTGTATTTTAAAAAGATAAAACCGACTTCAAAATTGCACGTAATTGAGAATTAAAATTCCCTAACTCAAAAACTACTGAACCGATTTTGATGAAACTTGCAGTATTCCCGAAGTTGAACAATACTTAGTATAATAAAAAAAGAATCATTTAGATCGAACTTGTAGTTCTGGAGATATGCGTGCACAAACATAAAAACATACATACATACATACATACATACATACATACATACATACATACATACATACAAACATACATACATACATACATACATACATACATACATACACTTTTGAAATTTGGCACATTTGTTCAGAAGCTGTTATAGATTAACATATACAAAAACTGGGCAGTTCTTGAAATATTACATACATACGCGTCGAATTGATAACCTCCTTTTTTTGAAGTCGGTTAAAAAAGATATCCAACTACTCGAAAAAGTTCAGAGACGAGCTACAAAGTTGGTCAGAGGCATTAGAAACCTAGAGTATGAAGAACGATTAAAGTATCTTGGACTTACAACATTGGAAGAGCGTAGGATGAGAGGCAGTCTTATAGAAACATTCAAAATACTTACTGGTTACTACAATGTCGATGAAATTGAGAATTTGTTCGTCTTAAATGAAAATAATCATCTTCGGGGACATCCACTAAAGCTATGGAGAATATATAATAATATAATACCACATAAGAGCAATCCCCTAAAACACTTCTTACCTAATAGAGTAGTTTCTGAGTGGAACAAGCTGCCTGAAAATGTAATAATGGCACCTACAGTAAATTGTCTAAAGAACAGACTGGACAAACTTTAAATCGTATGATACACACGCATCAGCTTATAAGCTGCTAGTGTGCTTATTGATATAATAATAATAATAAAAGTACTTAAAGATTTATTGCCATAATTATAACTTTTCTGTGACCATAGAAATGCTTGATGAAAAAAAAAGATTTTTTCTTAAAAACAAAAAAGATCGGAAAGTTTTTTATGTTCTGTGAAATGCTATAATAGTGGAGTTCCCAGAGCGTAAAAATCGTGCAAACCTCCGATTTTTGCAATAGTGGATGAAAATTGAAAAGAAAAAAAGGAATATGTAGCTGATAACATAAATAATAAAGTTTACCTATTGAAAAGTTGTGCTTTTGATTTTTAAATTATTCTCTTCCACTTCAAGTAAACTCATAAACTGTAAAATTTTGAAGAAAATTTGCATATTTCTTTCTTTTAAATATATAGCATAATATTAAAATATATTATATGTTTTTTGATTTGTATTGTTGCTTATATTCCAAAGAAAGAAAATAAGTTGAAAAAAATATATGATTTAGATTTAAAATTAATATTTTTGTATGTAGTCATCTACAAATGACTACATACAAAAAACTACCTCCAAATGTGCTTGTTGTGTGCCTCGCCAGGTAAATGGCGTTCCTATTTTTCTTCGGTATTAAATAGGAAGTTTCAAATTATATTTTAGGCTCAACAAAGCCCTCTATTTCTTAATGTGTAAAATTTTTTAGCTCTTTATTAAATTTTCTGAAAATGTAGCACAAACTTTTCAGGGATATTTCGAAGAAAATCTGTATTATTTTATTTCTTTTGGTTAGGTTTTTAGAAAATAAAATTGATTTTTTATTTATTTTTTCATTAATTATATTTGCTAAAACATACTTAAAGGAAAAAAAATACAAATTAGGTTAAGAACTGATATTTTTTGTATTCAGGTAAGCATTTTCCAAACATAGGTCGCAGCATGCGTCTTTAGTATGTACCTACGTGAGATTTGTAGCACCCAATTTTTTTCTGGCTTTAAGTAGGAAGTTCAAATATATTTCAAAGACTAGAAAAAGTATTTCATTTGTCGATGCATTTAATGTTTTAGCTCTCACTTAAATAAATTCTGAACAAATATAGAAAAATATTTTCGGTCTATTTTACACATTTTTGGAGATATTTAAACGTTTTTAAGTACTTAAAAGTTACCATTTCTCTAAAAATTAAATACGCACAAGTAAGTTTTACACACTTTTCGTTACAACCCTTAAATCCACCTGTTAACAGGCAGCCGGGAATCAGTACAGCATGGTGATTGGTGACCCAAATGAAACGCCACAAATCTTCTAATCTTATATTGAATGCCTCCAAGGTAAAAGGGTAAAAAATCAAGACAAATATGTTATATGGCGTCGTACATCTGCGTCAACTCTGACATTTACACGCCAGTTCTAGCGACCCCTAGTGACATACCGCAGTAGCTCCTAGATAGCTGCGAACCATCGATTTATTGGGACTAGGATGCGGTACCACCAGTGGCCGCTAGATGGCACTTAATTATCTGGTACCGCTAGATGGCACTTATTATTCTAGGGCCGACTGTGCGTGCTAACACCACCTAAACCCTTTTATCTTGGTTACGACGAGCGTTAATCTCTAAAAACTTTGCAAAAACCTTATAATTGTATTTAGCTTAGAAAAGAAAATTTTCTTTTTTAAAAATTGTGTATTTGGTTAATTTTCAACGTAAACAATCGGATAAGAGTCATTAAATAACAGGAACAAGAAAAATTTTTTTTTCTGGACCGGTTTTATATGGTGAAATATTAATTTTTAATTAAGTAACTAAAAAATTAAAAGCACAAAAAATTTTTTGGTAAACTTTGCAAGTTATGGTGTAAAAAAGAAAATGACACCTCAAAAACAAAAATCCATTCTCTATTATAATTTTCGGAGGTTAAAACCTCTGGCAACTGCACTATAAAATAAGCTATTATTCTTTCATTTGCTGTCTTCAAAAATCCTGATAGATTTCATAAAATACAAAATATGTCCCTAGACTTAGTTGATGTGTGTTTTTGAAAATCGACCACTTTAGAAGCTCATAGCATGGCAATGATTGGAGATAGATACATAGTGTAAATGACATAGTTAACATAAATTTTATTAGCTTTTATTATGTAGCAGACACTTTTTCTTTACGACGTACCGTTTTAAAGATATGAGCCAAAAACTCAAAAACGGGAACTTTAACCCCCTCCTCCCACCCCGGCTCACCCCCTAGGGGCGGGGACTTTTAGTAGGTATGTTTATCTTCTAGGCATCCTAAACACATTTCTGAAAAAATTGCTTAGGTTGCAGCTCACGCACTCTACACCTGCTTTTTTAAGAGGTCATTATTTTATTACATTTAAAATATAGATACTAGTAGTAATGTCCGGGCCAAATTAGAACGATGTCAAATATTTCGCTATAGTATATAATAATAAAATTACTGTAAATACATATTTTCGATACATTTTAATTGATACCTATATTTAAAGCTATTCTAACAAAGCACGAGCTTTGTTGGTTAGTAATAAATTATTTAAATAAAATTAAATGTGTATTTTATTCAATTCAATCTATATTTATAAAATTACATGTCCTGACTCCTGACTGACTGACTGATTCATCAACGCTGAGCAAAAACTGTTAAAGTTACAGCCACGAAATTTGGTGAGTAGGATTGTTTTATTAAGTAGACACCCACTAAGGAAGGAATTTTGAAAATTTTACCCCGAACGGGGTGAAATAGGGGTTGAAAGTTTGAATGTGAGTCCGTCATTTCTTGAGTTAGAAACATGTATGTTTAGGCTACTGATTAAAAATGATTGGATGCGTGTTATGGCATTTTTGGAAATTCTACCTCCAAGGGGGTGAAATAGGGGTTGAAAGTTTATATGAAAGTCCGTCATTTCTTAAGTTAGAAACATGAAAGTTTATTTTTGGACTGCTGATTTAAAATGAATGGATAGGTATTTAAGCGTTTTTGGAAATTCTACCCCCAAGGGGGTGAAAATGGGGTTGAAAGTTTGAATGAAAGTCCGTCATTTCTTGAGTTAGAAACATGAAACTTTATTTTTGTGCTACTGATTAAAAATGAATGGATACGTGTTTAAGCGTTTCTGGTAATTTTACCCCCAAGGGGGTGAAATTGGGGTAGAAAGTTTCATTGAAAGTCCGTTATTTCTTGAGTTAAAACATGAAAGCTTATTGACGTTTGCGTTTGACGTTTGCTTAAATAGGGTCCCGTTTTAACCTTTGTATAAGGAACCACAAAAAGTTGAAAATTATCGATCTTTGTTATTATAATATGTTAACGCGGACGAAGTCGCGGGCAACAGCTAGTTTAATATAAAGATACAGTCATTACGAAGTAAATCAGTCCAACTTTTGATTAATATATTATTCAGACTTTTGTGAAAAATAACAGAAATAACTAAAAAAGATAACTAATTAATTCTATTCAGCGTCTATATAGACCCATAAGAAATAAAGTCTTTAATTATACATTTATTTCTATCATAGGCATAGTTTACCCTATGCACAGTTTCGTCAGTCATTATGGTCTGTCGAGATAACAATTAACATAATATTTTAAGTATAGCTATTTCTTGTTTCTGCCGAGTGCCTCCGCCTCCTCTATGGTGTTCGGCAGCTTCTGCCCCAGCGTCTCTGGCTGTGTCAGCACCAGCAGACCAGCTATCACCCCCATGGTGCTGAACAGGAGGAAGGGGAGACCGTGCCAGTAGTTACCCTGCAGTAGATAAAGTAGAAGTGAAAATAAACGCAGAGTGGGGATTTAAAAATATTGGCCGCGGCATAATCATGCGTCGTCGGGCTTTAAAAACCTTTTAAGTTTCCTACCACAAGCCACCAAATCACAGTGCTATTTCACTCCAATTTTCTGAGAGGACTATTTTTTCATGCAGAGGTACAAATGTTATGTTACTTTGATTTGTAAAAATCTGCTCAATATTGTTTTTATAAGAATTCATACCAATACAGGCGTGAGCGGTGCAGTGATGGATCCCACTCGTCCCAGCATGGAGGACAGGCTGAGCAGGCTGTGACGGTGCGTGGTCGGGTACAGTTCCGATGTGTACAGATACAGGCTGTTCTTCACCATCGCCGCGCCGAACTTGCCCAGCAGGAATATCGTGAGGCGGAGTGCGGTCAGACCTGAAAAGAGACAAATAGACAGGGGCTATCCCGCTCATAGTATCCTGCTCCAGAGAAATGCAGGATGGCTATGCCAAATTCACAGTCTTGCCAGAGAAAACTTCGTATATGGAGCCTGCTATTGATTTAATGCAAACGAATATAGAACAATTGCTCACAATATTATATCAGTACTATAGGTTCCAAAGGAAGTTTCTGAATAATTCTGATGCTCTCAAATGGATAGAATTTGAAGTCTTAACAAATCAAACTGCTATAATAATTAATATACATAACAACTTAAAAAATCTACATTATAATACACTAAGTAGAACTTACCACTAGGAATAAATATAAATGCCAAGTTACACGCGGAGCTGAAAAAGAAACCGCTCGACAGAGTCGCTCGTCTACCAATTCTATCCAACAGGAGCAGGGGCAGGAAGAACCCGGGGATCGCGATGGTAGCGGTGAGAATGAAGTTCAGGTACATGGTGTCAGAGAGAGTGGTGGAGTTGATGGAGAGGCCGAAGAAGATAAAGACGCCGCTGATCCACCACACCGGAGTGGTGCAGACTCGACGCAGCATAACCCGGGACCTGATGATAGACTTGAAAAGATTCGGTGGTGCTTCCTGAAATTTATATGTTATTGATTTTACTGTCGGTTCTTGGTGGAAATTCATTTTATACACAAATGAAACACTATATTACTAGCACTTTTTCCACTATATTTATAAATTACAATTTAAACACTTTAAACACGACCGGTTTCGAAATAAATCATCATCAGGTGTACACCTACACCAATAAATCATCATAAGGGTAGCAGGTGTGCCCTGTATATATGTATGGAAAAAGTGCAAGTAATATTGTGTTTCATTTGTGTATCCTGAAATTTATACATAATGTAATACTTAATTGACGCAATGTATTATCAGATAAGTTGATTCATAGGCAGATGGGGAACCTACGTAGTTTGGTCGCGTTATGTCAAATTCAGCCGCAATAATTAACATTGAATTGATATGTTCTGACCAAATGGTTGGCAAAGACGATGGGCCAAACGTTGGTCTGTCAACTGCCTAGGAATCAATTTCTTCGATAGTACCTACTATTAATTAAGGGAAATGTTTAATATATATAGTGTAGCCAGGAGCTAAAATCTGCAGGCTTGTATGTACCTGTGAGTGTTTAAGGGATTTTGGGTTCGTCAGAGCTTCTAAACTGCTCTCACTGATACTGGTCTTGTTGACTTCGGCGACTTTCAATAGAATTGCTTTAGCCTCCTTGAATTTTCTCTTGGAAAGCAGCCACCGCACACTCTCCGGGAGGATGAAGTAGTAAGAAAGGAGCAGGAACGGAGGGATGTGCAGCGCCATGATGAAGTATCTCCAGGGCTGGATGACCCACGCCACGGTGCCCATCACCACCTGACCCACGGAGTTCATTGACGTAGCGATGGAACTCGCTAGGACTCGGTATTTCGGACCCACGAGCTCCGTCACTGAAATAAAGTAATAATACGTGACCGGTATGACTGAAATGATCGTTGAGTCTTTTATAACGTCTAATGATACTGGGACTGGCTATGTAACAGACTAACAATACTCTTTCAATTCAAATTTACCTCGTGTTGGTATCAGTATACATATTATTATAAAATATAGTCGCTTTTTTCCCTCGTGTCCCTTTGTTCCCTTTAATCTTTAAAACTACGCAACGGATTTTGATAATTCTTTCAGTGTTAGATAGCCAATTTATCGAGGAAGGCTATAGGCTATATTTTATCACGTTAAGACTAATAGGAGCGAAGAAATAGAGTAAAATGAGGAAAAAACGGAGAAAATAATTTGAAAGGGCTCACTTGAACGCGCTAATCTCAGGAACCAGTAGTTCCTGAGATTAGGATTAGATTTTCGAATTGGACCAGTAGTTCGATTTGAAAGTTGCTTTCATTGCTAGAGCCCGTTTATTGAGGAAGGCTATAGACTATATTTTATCACGCTAAGACTAATAGGAGAATGTGGAAAAAACGGGGGAAATTATTTGAAAGGGCTTATCTCGCGAAGTACTGGAGCAATTTTTATGTTTGTTTTTATTTTATTTTCTTTATTCAGAACAACATACAGTCATATGATAAAGCACTGTTACATATAAGTTTAACATTAAAAAAACCTTTAGGTTCTTAAATTAAAATTAAAAAATTACAAAGATTGGTTGATCGTGTCTGGGGGTCGTGTGTGATGTTACATAAAATTATAGTGTTTGTTTAGAAGTTAGAACCCTAGCCCTACGACAAAAGTCTTGGTATCAGAAAACTAGTTCTACTAGGGTTCGTGTATATGTACGTGTGTGTGTGTGTGTGTGCGTGTGTATGTGTGTGCGTGTATGTGTGTGTTTACAAAAAAATTTGGGGCAGCAAAAAACCAAAATTTACAGAAAATTACATGAAACTCATAAAGCTTTCATACAAATAAGCAACATTTTATTGTATACTTGTTTATACAATTTTTATAAAATATAACAATTTTCGCATATAATATATAATTAGTTTACAGCAAAAATCCTAAGATTGAAAATAGTATAAAGCGTAGTAACTAATTATAGTAATTCAGTTTTGAGTAAGTTTTTTATTTTGTTTATAGAATGACAAAAAGGGTCTATATGGTGTAAGTAAAGTAAGTTATTATTACAATACTTTGGTACTCGCCTGAAAAAGCTATGTTTGGCATAGTTTGAATAGGCATAGTCTATATGAAATAAATTATGAGAACGTAAGAAGTGACCTGGAATGCTATATGTTATTTTTTCTAGCAAGTTCTGCGAATTAACATGATTTTGAATTATTTGAAAAAGAAAATGCAGTCTAAATACACACGCCTGTCCTTAAGTGTAGTTAAATTAAATTGTTTGGAGTTAGTTCTATAGCAAATATTTTAAAGGAAGATATCCTGAATACGCTCTAGACGGTCGATGTGGACTTGATATTGAGGAGTCCATATGATGCTGCCAAATTCGAGAATGCTTCTTACGTAGGAATAATAAATAATTTTATATGTGCAGGCACGTTTAAAGGGTTTGCCGACACGCAGTATCATGTCTAGCATTTTGTATGCACGGTTACATATATTATCAATGTGAATATTGAAAGTTAATTTAGTGTCCAGGTTACTCCCAAGTCCCTTATTGAATTTACTCGGGTTATTTGTGTTCCACCGATGTTGTAATTAAAATTAATAGGATTATTTTTACGGGAAAAACTGATGACGTAGCATTTGTTTAAATTAAGATATAATTCATTGCGGGTGCAATAATCTAAGAAATTTTGTAGGTCTAACTGTAAGGAATGACAATCTATGTTTGAGATTGCCTTATATATTTTAGTATCATCAGCGTAGATTATGTGTTCACTAAAGTTAAAAATAGTGTCAATATCGTTTAAAAAGAAAATGAAAAGTAAGGGACCTAGGTGCGAGCCCTGTGGCACTCCGGATGGTATAGGGAGGAAAGTCGACGTATATCCCTTTATAGCAACTGCTTGGCTTTGGTTATTTAAATATGATTTTATCCATCTTAGTAAATCCCCATGTATACCCAACTTTTGAAGCTTAGAAATTAACAATTTATGATTGATTTTGTCAAAACATTCGGAAAAATCTGTGTGTACTGCGTCTACCTGCCGTCCCTGGTAAATATTATTAATAATGAAATCTGTAAAAGTAAGTAAATTAGTGTCCACACTACGACCTTGGAATAAACCATGTTGCCTGTCAGATATAAGATTATAAAAAGTAACAGTAATTTTTCTTGTAACAATTTTTTCAAATATTTTTGCAAAAATGTTTAGTTTACTAATAGGTCTATTATAGTTAGTAATCAATTGGCTGTTTCCGGACTTAAATATGGGAGTGATCAAAGCAGTTTTCCAGACTTGAGGAAAATGTCCTTCGGCAAGTGATTTTGTGATAATTATTTGGAGTGGCAACGCGAGCTCTTTACAACAATTTAATTCCTACGTTAGAAGAATTCTCGAATAAGGCAGCATCATACGGACTCCTCAATATCAAGTTCATCAAACATTAGTTTTTCATCGTGATAGACACCAAGGTCACGCACGACATGACATCTTGGTATTACTTGACCTTTCAGAAGATATGTAGCAAGGACTGGGTTCATTTTCCTGGAAAATGTAGTAATGGAACATTTAGAGGGATTCAGGTCTAAATTATTGGAAACACAGTAGGAATCTAGTCTTCTCAGGTCAGCTTTAAGTTTCTCAGTATCGGTGAGCGATGAGATTAGTAGAAAAATTTTCATGTCATCAGCAAAATAAAGATATCGAGAGTAGTGAAAGCATGAGTCAATATCGTTAATAAAAATTATGAACAGGAGGGGTCCCAGTAGTGATCCCTGGGGAACACCACTAGGGATGGGAACCCAACTGGAAATGTAATTATTGATGACTACTGCTTGTGACCGATTTTCTAAGTATGAGCAGAACCAACGGAAAAGATTACGTCTTATGCCAATGTTATATAGCTTGCTTTTGAGTATGCTGTGATCTATACGGTCAAAACATTTGGAATAGTCAGTGTATATAACGTCAGTTTGATTTTTGTTACTGTCCATTTCATTAGTCAGATATTCGTTAAGGAGAATGAGGTTTAAATGTGTAGACCGACCCTTTAAGAAACCATGTTGCGAGCTGCTGAAAGAAGTTTTTAAGGCATTATATACTTGATTGTAAACTTGTCGTTCAAATATTTTGGCAATAACACAGAGCTTAGAGATAGGTCTGTAGTTGGTAACCTGTGAAATATCGCCTTTTTTATGTACGGGAGTTATAAAAGCCGACTTCCAGACTTTAGGCACCGTACATGAATCAAGTGACTTTTTAAAAAGCAAGAAAACAGGAATAGCATTTGTTTGATAACATCCAATTTTTTGAGTGTAAATAGTCTGGTCCAGCTGATTTATTCGGGTCTAATGTCTTTAGATAAAATTTAACTGTTTATAAATTAATTTCAATAGAATTTATGAATGCTAGTGAGTCACTATACGTGTTATCATTAACGGTGGGAGGTGGAGGTTGAGTAACATTATCACGGTTAAAGCTGCTTAATGGGCATAGGAAAGACTCATTAAAGTATTAGAAAAAGCATTGCAGATTGTTTCCCCAGATGAAATAGTGGCACCATTATATATAAGGTTACTTGGTATATGATTTGTTTTAGACCGATGTTTTACAAAACTCGAAAACTTCTTTGGGTTTTGAGCGATGGATGATTCTGTCTCTGATAAATAATTAGAATAACACTCTGACTCCACCTTTACAGCTTAAAAGTAATCTGATCACTAATTCTACCATATTTTTTGAATTTTTTACGATACTTATGTTTTTCTTTTATAAGTGTTTAAGAGAATAATTGTACCAGGATACTCACTGGGTTTAATTTGTTTTGCAGGTACATATTTTTTGTGTAAGTCAGAAATAAAGCTGTAGAAATAGTCCACGGAGTCTTCTAATGATCTGTTTTCAAATTCTCTGTGCCAATCAATTTTGGAAATGTTGTCGTTGGTTACACTGAAATCACAACGATTATAGTTATAGCATATAAATCGTGCTGGACTTAAAAAAGAGGAATTTGATAAGAGAAGTAATTCGATTGTGAGCGTTGGGTGGTAGGAGTCGATAGGGACCAAGGGATCTAAACATTCGCATACAGATACTTTTTAATTACATAGTACAAGGTCCAAGAATTTATTTTGAAAATTTGAGACACCGTTAAATTGATTTAAAGAAAGAACATTGAGCTCATCGGTCAGTAGGTATTCGTCACTACTTTTAATATTATTTGGGACATAGTACCCTTCAGATGCATTGAAGTCCCAACTAATTCCGCTTAAATTAAAATCACCTATAATTAAATACTTATCATCTGGGTATTTTAAGTTTATGTCACTTGCATAAGGATAGGCCTCACGCAAAACACACCACACTTTTATGACTACCAATGTTAGATAAATTACAGCCTCTGCAGACGAGCACATATTTATAATATTATAGTATAGTATAGGTATTATTATGTAACAACAAAAAGAAATCGAGATATTCATAATTTCTTTACAAATAGTTGACACCGGTATATTGAGTATTGATTTATGAGTTTCGCATAATATAAAACTTAATACAACAAATCGGTTTACATTAATAATAAAAGATATAATTAAGAGTCAATTTAATTTCTTAAAGTTAGTGTCCTCGGTATTAACATATATTTTCAAGCTGTCGTCTTTTATAAGACGTATTTTTCTGTCTCTTACCCAGAGATATTTGAAGTTCTTAGCATTTTTAAGTTCCCTTGCTTTCTTTAGAAGTAGTTTATTCGCGACTGTCAGGTGTTCGTTCAGGTAGACCGGGGTGGCGGCGCCCTGCAGGCCGGCGTCCGCCGTGGTGAGGTGCCGGCACGCCCGCGCAGCGGCCAGTACTTCATCCTTGCGTTGACGTCGGCAGAAACGAACAATGATAGCAGGGGGTTTATTGCCGTCGATTGCTGAAGTGAAGCGTCTGACGCGGTAAATGCTGTCGATGTCGCCATTTCGTTGCGTTATCCCAATTTTTATAATGATGTTTTCGAAAATTGATGGTAAATTTTCGCTATTTCTCTGAGGGATGCCGGATATTTCTATGGTGTTCAACCTGCCGACTTGCTCTCTTATGTTTGCGGTCTTCTTAAGTTCCGATATCTCAGACTGTAGGTTAGAAATATTAGTTTCGATGGCTTGGGCGTTTGTTTTATTTTGTAATTCCTTCATGGTTTCTTGAGCTACGTTTAAATCCTTTTCAATATCCGACAACGTGGTAAGTTTCTCCTCGACAGCAAAAATTCTAACCTCGAAACCTTTGTATCGGTCCTCTGTTGTCTCCAACCGCGAGCTTAATTCTCGCATAGTCTGAGCGTAATTCAGCTCGAATATTATTGAGATTGACCTTCGTAGCACTGAATTCATCACGAAAGCTTGTTATTTCTTTGAGGACGTCTGCGAGTGAGGGCTGATACGTCTCCGAGGAAGCGTTACGGCATGATATGCACTTCCAGGCTGCTTTCTTTTCGGATCCCAATTTCCTATAAGTAGTCTCCGAGATACCTGCACACTCATAGTGATAGTGCCCATTACACTTATTGCACAACACATAGTCCGACAAGGTGACACTGCACTTTTTACAGTTATACATTTTAAAATGTAACTAATATATATAAACACTATTTATAAATAAAAAATTAAATCTAAATCGGAGGCTGCGGGCAAAGTACCAATCAGGCTGGCAACATTACCTCGCTGAATGGCCAAACTAATACGTTGGCCGAGGTAAGCGCCAGCCCTGGGGTCATTTGATTTGGCGACCAGTCTTTTGGAGACATCTTTATAGAGGGCTTTTGCGTCTGGCCCCCACGGACCCAAGGCTTGTAACTTGTAGTAATGATTATAATACTTTATTTACTTCCGATATTTACGCGACAAAACATGAGTTATCTAACTATAATAACAATTTGTTCGATAAGTTCTATAAGAGCGGCCGTCACTCACGAGCGCAACCGATCGACTATGTTATTTGGCACAGATAAGAAGTAGACCATCTGAAGGATCATAGGCTATCAATTTTAATCATTTTTTCAGTGGCTACATATTTTATACCCGTGCGACGCTGGGTATAGTATAATATATAAATTAAACATGCAATGTTGTCGGAACTGCCAAGCATATCAGTAGTTTATTACCATATTTTACAATGCCCTTATTCCGCCATTAAGAAAAAATATTTAACGCCAAAAAATAAAGCTGGATCTTACTTATAACGTATCCAGTGCTAAATATTCCTCCTCCGAGCATCATCTGCAGCAACTGCAGCGCCATATACATGGAGTAGTTGATGGAGAAGGCTCTGATCAGCCCGATGACCGCCATGTTGAAAATGCTGAGAATAAGCGCAAACTTGCGACCAAAGCGGTCGGAGATGTAGCCGGTGAGAGGGAGTGTCAGGAGAAAGCCCACGCTGTGGAACGTACCCGATAACACTCGCAGCCAATCCTTGCAACCAAGATCAAACTGAAAATTGTCAATACAGCGTTAATAGAATCAAGTTAATATTTATTGGCTTTTATTGTTCATTAGAGGAGCTATTCTTACTTAGTGAAGAAAGCGTCAGAAGAATCTTAAGCTGCAAACACAAAATCCATCGCGAGGTACGTGAATGGACAGGAACAGACTTTTCCTCGTTGCTCCTAAACGCTTGGTACCAAGTGTAATATACTATTATTATAATATACTATAGCTTGGTACCAAGTATAATATACTATTATTATACAACCTATAGTATATTACTATAGGTTGTCTTGCACAATTTTGTATTTTTTTATACTTTTGTTGTTGCTGTTATTTCTTTTGTTTTTTGTCTCTCTTATGTGCTTTCATGTGTTTTCTTTTGTGTGTGAAAATAAAGAATTTATTATTATTATTATTATATTCCTTCGCTTCATTATTCGATATATTATAACTAACCAAAAGTAGTACCTTTGCTTATCTGCTAGGCAATCGCGTTTTTTTTAAAGACGTATGTGGGTACTTGAAAAGTTACCCGCTCGTGACGGTCACTCGACGTTCAGGCGTGCCCCATTCTTTGTTAACGCAAGGCAACGCGAGCACATAATATACTTAGTAACCATGCCAAAGCGCAGCTGGATATTATTATTAAGATGATTGAGTCAGTATTGTAAGTAACTAAAGAAAGTGTTATTTTATTGTGTAACAAGAAAATACATGTAGTACTATTAAATACTTAAATAAACGGCAGGCACTACCGAGGCCAAGACGAGCCAATTATATTCAATACTACCCGGCATGAACAGCGACCGCAAGTCACAAACGTACAATGTGTTTGGACTGCGAGTCTTTATACACAATCTATAATATTATGTATGCTTTATCTGTTCTATAAATAGAATTATAGAACTATATGTTTTGCATCTTCCCGATGGCGAAAAGTTGCAGGTGGTATGATTCCGAACAATTCCTCAGAGCACTCCCCGTGATACAACCGATAGAGGATGCAGAGTGAAGCTACATCTCGGCGTAATTCCAAGGGGTCCAAGCTGCTTGAAACACTATGGCAGTCAACGATTCGAGCGACCCTTCGTTGGATACGATTCAGAGGGAGCAGTTGGTATTTTGGCGCCCCTACCCAGAGATGAGAACAATATTCCATATGAGGCCAAACCTGCGCCTTGTAGAGTTGTAGGCGTTGGTCCGCTCGCTCTGTTAAGAACACCAAGCTTCTTCGAGGCTAATTTGGCCTTACCCTCTAGATGAAATCGGAACTGGACTTCGCACGATATGTTGACGCCAAGTATCTCAATGCTAGGGGAGATGGTTAAAGATGTGCCCTCGAAACGAGGATATACGACCATTGGTGACTTTTTTGTGGTGAACGCGCAGACTTGTGTATATCTTGTGTATAACGTATAACGAAACTTACTTAATATCTACGTAACGTGATAGTTACTACCCTCAATAATTCTTGTAACATATTTTATCGACAAATAAGTCGATTATAACGAGCAATTAACACGTTGCGGGACGGACGGTTATGACCGTAAAAAAATTGACTGCATACTACGACACTACGGCTCTACCACATCACGTACATTATCACCTTAAAACTAAAATCTCATACAGTATTATGTCTAATGCACATAACAACAACGGCGTACATACCATTTTCATAAAAATGTGTCTTACATTTAACTTAAAATAATTATTAATGATTCCTTAAAATTACATAAAATAATCTATTAATTTTTTGGTATAAGCATTATAATCATTATCGAGTGTTTGTGTTATTAACTTTAAACTTGTGGACTGTTAGATGTTTGTTGTGTGTTTGAAGATAAGATAAAATTATTACGTTTGTAGAAGAATGGATGATGCGTTCCCTGGCCAGGGATCGGATGTAAAGTGAAGTCGTCTGTGAAGTGAAGATATATCCGGTATTGCCAGTGCTTCTGTGTTGCCAGTGGACACAGCCGGAAGACGTCTTGATACCTTGTGTTTTGCCCGTAAAAAAAAAGTGATAACCGTTTATGGTTACTCTAAATGCGATGATCGCGTACATACTCCCGGGCCTTGAAGTATTATCTTTAATATTGTTTTATTTATTGATGAATTGGAAGAGGGCACAGGTTATTGAAGCTCCGAATTAAAGTGCCCTTTTTTGTATGTATTTCGGCAACTCGACCGACTCCGTCGCTACCCTTTGTTAGCTTTGTGACTCTACCCAAGAGCCAAAGCAAAGGTGGCACGTTGGACTCCTTGATCAGCACCATATCTCCAATTTGTAGTTTCCCAGAAGAAGTGTGCCATTTCTGTTTTTGTTGAAGTTGATAGATGTATTTTTGAGAGTAGCGACTCCAAAAATGTTGTCTGAGCATCTCTATTCGTTGATAACGTTTTAGGACATTGATGTTTGTATTTTCAATTTGGGGATATGGTACAGACAGAAGTGGCCGTCCAATTAAAAAATGAGATGGAGTTAAAAAGGATAGGTCTGTCGGGTCGGTAGATAAAGGAGTAAGGGTCTTGAATTCATGATTGCTTCAATCTGATACAAACATGTTGAAAGCTCCTCGTAAACTAAGTGTGTTAAATTTAAGACGCGACGCAAAAGAGTTTTAACTGACTTTACTGCAGCCTCCCAAATACCTCCAAAATGAGGAGAATATGGAGGTATAAAATGAAAATTTATATGTAATTCGGCTAAATTAGCTTGAATATAAGAATTGTTAAGTTTTAAAAAGCGTTTAAGTTCATTACATGCTCCAACGAAATTTGTACCATTGTCAGAGTAAATGTTTTGAGGTTTACCTCTTCTTGAAATGAAACGGCTAAAGGCAGACAAAAAGGCCTCCTTACTGAGGTCTGTTACAAGTTCTAGATGTACAGCCTTAACTGCAAAACAGACAAACACACAAATATAGGATTTTTGCAATCTAGAATCGCGACCCTTTCGATCAACTATAACAATTGGACCAGCGTAGTCGAGGCCGGTATTGAGAAATGGAAATTCAAGATACGTCCTTTCAGCTGGCAAATTACCCATAATGGGTTGAATTTGCTTTGCATTGTGTCTTGTGCATCGAATGCAAGCATGAACAACTGATTTTGCTAGATTTCTACCCCTTAAAAGCCAAAAATTATCCTTATTATTATTATCATTTTTTTTCTTTTTCTTTGCCTTTTATTGTTTGTAGAACTTTACTTTGTTTGTTTGTTTTTAATGTTTCATATATATTATGTATTTCAGTGTAGTATGGTGTGAATGTGTGTTGAATAAATGTTTTATTATTATTATTATTATTAAAAATGTGTTCTAATATTACATAAAATTAATTGAGCTCCACCGTGTGATAGTTCTTTATGCTTGCATTCAAACATGATTTTAGTTATATGATGTTTTGAGCATATTAAAATAGGATGTTTAATGTCATATGAATAAAATGAATTATTTAATCTTCCTCCAACTCGAATTAAATTGCCCTTATCGATAAAAGGTGTAAGTGATATTAATCTACTATTTTTTGGTAATGGCTTAGAAGTCTTAAGTAATAAAAATTCATCAGGGAACATTTCCTTCTGTGAATAGCTAAGAAGACGCTGTTGTGATGATTGCAATTCTAATGAAGTTAAAAAATGTTTATTTTTGTTTAATTTGTTTCGACAATTGAATACACATTTGTTTTCTTAAGAACTAAAACAAAGAATGCTATGGATTTAGACAGTACATACACAGAATAAGTGAATTGAATTCTAACATTAAATCTTTCTGGCGATATACAAAATCAACCCATGCTCGTATTAATGTCCCAAATCAAGTTTGCTATGGTGACCGTGTGGGAGTAAGAGGTAAGGATGTTGTTAATCTATTCGCTGAGTATTTTGCGTCTGTTTATTATGATGACCCTCAAAAACAAAGTTTATATTCTTGCTCGATGAAATCTAATTACTCCATTGCTCACATAGAAATTACTGAGGATGAAATTCGGAAGAGTATAAAGAATTTACAATTAAATAAGGGGGCAGGTCCGGATGGAATACCACCGATCTTCATTCGACTCTGTGTAGATGGTCTCGTAAAGCCACTTCATATTATTTATAATAAGTCCATTAAAGAGGGATTATTCCCAGATATATGGAAAATCGCACATATTGTCCCGATTCACAAGGCTGGTTATTTAAATGATGTCACAAAGTATAGACCAATATCCATTTTGTCACAATTTGCAAAGATATTTGAAGGACTCGTTTATAATGTTGTTTACTCCCATTTGCGTCATATTATTAATCCCAAACAACACGGCTTTGTATCTAACCGATCAACCGGGACAAATTTATTAATTTACACAAATTTTATAACAAACACCCTCGAAGCTAGGGGTCAAGTTGATGCCATCTACACAGATTTTGCCAAAGCTTTCGATCGTGTCGATCATTCAATTCTATTTACAAAATTAGAGCATGCCGGTATTCATGGGAGTCTGTTACGTTGGTTTGAAAACTATTTACACAATCGTTCACAGTTGGTTACACTCTCGGGATATGAGTCGATACCAATTTTTCCACGATCTGATGTACCTCAGGGGTCCAAATTAGGGCCTTTACTTTTTTGATTTTTATCAACGATCTTTTGGGTCTCATAACATGCTATTGTTTAGCCTATGCCGATGATTTAAAAATATATTACGCTATAAAGAATTTAAACGACTGCATAAAACTTCAACACAATCTTGATACACTACATAAATGGTGCATTGAAAACCGAATGTCTTTAAACATAAAAAAAATGTCAGTGTATCACGTTGACTACTAAAAAATTATGTTAATTATGTTTACCATATTAATGGATCTCGTCTGGAAAGAGTCTCCGTGATTCGTGACTTAGGGATTCTTTTTGACAGTTCTCTATCTTTTCAACCGCATATCGATAATATTGTAACGAAGGCTAAAAAAATGCTAGGCTTCCTTATATGAATGACAAAGCCATTTAGTAACAATTGCAGTCTTATTCTTCTTTACAATGCCTTAATACGTAGCGGCCTGGAATACTGTTCTAGTGTATGGTCTCCCTACTACTCGAAATATATAGATAGCATTGAATCCATTCAGGCTCACTTCATAAGACATCTTTGTGTAAGAAACGGATAGATTGTCACACTTCAAGATGATTTCTTTAAAAGAAAGACGAAATAACTCTGATTTACTCATGTTACATACAATTATAAATGGCAACATTGATGCGGGATTGATAAACCACTTTAATTTTAGAGTCAGTAATCATATTAGGCGCAAACAACGATTATTCGAAATTCCGACATCAACTTTGAATACCACGTACAACAGTCCACTAACACGCATGGCACGACTTTATAATGAAAAACTTTCCACTGTAAATGATAATAATTTTGATATATTTAATATGAAACTTTCGTCATACAGACACTACCTTTTTAAATATTAAGTAAATCAGTTAAAATATAATTAAAATATTTTGTTGTCTCGAATGTTTGATAAAGCTTAATTTGATAAACGTCATGCATACCTATAATTTGTGCATATACTGCTTAAAATATTATTGTATACGATATGTTTTCCAAATGTGCTAATGTATATGTACTGTTGGTTTGCTAAATAAATTAAACAAATAAATAAATACTATCGTGCTTCTTTTGCCAATACTTGTGGCTTATCAAATCTTATGTAATAGCGAGGTTGATCCAGTGTGTGTTCACAAATTGCGGACTTGGTGTTCCTACGGTGTTTGACATCAGCAATTCCTTGGTCCGAGTTTTGATGGCCCTTTTGGTTTGCCCTATATAAGAGAGGCCACAATCACAGTCGAGTTTGTAGATTCCTGCATCTTGAAGGGGTAAGTTGCATTTCACTGATGGTAAATATTGGCTGATCTTTTTGGGCTGCTTAAAGTATGTTTTTATTGAAGCTTTCCTTAGAATGTAGCTCACTTTATCAGTGACTCCCTTTATAAATGGTAACACTGCAGGTAATATTTCCACTGTAGCCGGCTTCACTCGGTTGCTGCTCTGTTTGCGTGGTACCCGAAGCTTATTGTGGCGTAAAACTTGTGCAACATGATGAAGTTCGGTATCCACATTCGGCTGTTCATCGCAGATTCCTCGCACTCTTTGAAATTATTTCAAAGAGCGCGAGGAATCTGCGAAATCTTTATAGATGTTCCAACAGTCCTTAATTGTGCTGGGTGATGATGGGAATCACCATTTAAATATCTGTTTTTGTGTGTAGGTTTGCGATACACTGTATGACCTAATGTGCCATCAGGATTCCTTATTACTAATACGCCCAAGAAGGCTAAGGAATTATCTCTCTTCAACTCCATTGTGAACTGCATTTTGGAGTGAGGCTGTTCAGGTGCTCAAGGAATATGGATACTTTGTCTGATGGTAATATTGTGAAAGTATCATCTACATACCGCTTGTAGAAGGTGGGTTGTACAGGTGAGGACTCAAGGGCTAACTTCTCGAAGTCTTCCATAAAAATATCACCCACAACAGGTGAAACAGGTGAGCCCATCGCAACACCATCTACTTGCCTGTAAAAGTCATAATTCCACAACATATAGCCAGATGTAAGGCAGTGCTCTAACAAGTCCGCATATTCAACCGGTGAGTCATCCTGTCTCAGCCTTCTTGTAACAATTTCGATACACTGCTGTATTGGTAGGCAACAGAGCAGCAACCGAGTGAAGCCGGCAACAGTGGAAAGATTACCTGCAGTGTTACCATTTATAAAGGGAGTCACTGATAAAGTGAGCTACATTCTAAGGAAAGCTTCAATAAAAACATACTTTAAACCGCCCAAAAGATCAGCCAATATTTACCATCAGTGAAATGCAACTTACCCCTTTAAGATGCAGGAATCTACAAACTCAACTGTGATTGTGGCCTCTCTAATATAGGGCAAACCAAAAGGGCCATCAAAACCCGGATCAAGGAACACATTGCAGATGTTAAACACCGTAGGAACACCAAGTCCGCAATTTGTGAACACACACTGGATCAACCTCGCCATTACATAAGATTTGATAAGCCACAAGTACTGGCAAAAGAAGCACGATAACGCCCAAGAATGATACGCGAGGCCATAGAAATTAAAAAACACCCTAATTTTAACCGCGAAGATGGTTGGGTGCTGCCATCTAGTTGGGATCCAGTGATAAACAAACTAAAGCACAAATCTATGACACCTCGGCTTCAAGACACTGTGAGTTCATTCTGCGTAGATCGGAACGCAAACAAAAATTGATGAATCGTAGGGTAGTTGAACAACTTCACGAAATTGGACACCTGTCACCTCAGTCCGCCCGTGACCACGGTAGCTGTAAAGCAGCCGAAACGTCGGGATTAATATAAGTGCTCCGCGACAAAATCCGTAAGTGTTTAAACTTATAATGTCATGAGTGATACTTGCGAAAACTAAAGAAATCATTTTATAAATTACTAGATGATGCCCGCAACTTCGTTGCGCCAAAATTCATTGATCGCGTGGGAACCGCACATTTTTTCAGGATAAAAAGTATCCTATGTCCTTTCTCGGGACTCAAAGTATCATCATGCCAAATTTCAGCGAAATCGGTTCAGCGCTCTGAGCGTGAAGAGGTGACAGACAGACAGACAGACAGACACACTTTCGCATTTATAATATTAGTATGGATTTGTTTTTTTTTTCTTGCACTCTGTAACTACAGATGAATACTTGACCATTGACTTAAAACTTTCTGCCTAGTAAAACTCGGCAAAATAAAAAATTACGGTTTTAAATAGCGGTATCTGAATTTATATTACAAAGACATAAACTGCCGGACGTGATCGGACGTTATTAAATTATGCAACTCTTTTTTATAAAAAAGAGAAGAAGATATAATATTTAAATTATTACGCCCTGCGATGGTTATTCAAGATTATATTAAATAGGGTAATGCTACAGTACGCGTTATTATTGCTTATGCTTAACGCTCTGCACAGAACAGCCACCTCCCAGTCTGTTAGCCGCTGGGTAAAGCAGGTGCTGTGCGAGACACAAGCGCCGACACGGGAATTGATACTAAACACTATTAGTAAGACGACAGTCGACAGGCAGGAGTCGGGACTAGCGACTCCAATACTTTCGCTATTTTCCTTAACCATAATTTTATCGACGAACAAAGTTTCGCTGAATCAATTAAAATATTATAACCACCATGATCCCACTATGTTATCATTTGAATCACAAACCATAGAGGTCTCATACGTTTCGTTTCTACTGACTATTATTATTATTTATTGTTAAATTTTTTCTCGAATATAATGATAACTATTCATAACCTTTAGTCTGTAAACATGCCTGTCATAGGAATATAAGTGCGCACGGCAGTCTGTCGCTGTTCCCGTCGTTGGAATAACACCGGTGTCAAATTTCATTTTATTTTTATACACATGCATACTCAAGATATATTTATTGTAGCTTTGTGATGCTTTTGTATTATGTAAAAAATAATCCTCAACTTACTATAAACAAAACATTTGTGTCCATAAATAGCATTAGTCATTTAGTTTTTTGTTCAAATATGACACTCACTTGAGATTTTATTCAAGTGGCTGACCCTTGTAATTATTTTAAAACATGTGTTGTGTAAATAAAATGTATGGTGGCATGTAAAGTTTTATTTGTATCTTATACCTAATTATGCTGAAGTTTAAATAAAATACAATTTGAGAATCTAATATTGTTTTTAGGGTTCCGTACCTCAAAAGGAAAAAACGGAACCCTTATAGGATCACTTTGTTGTCCGTCTGTCCGTCCGTCCGTCTGTCAAGACCCTTTTTCTCAGGAACGCGTGGAGGTATGAAGCTGAAATTTATATCAATTACTCAGGTCTACTGTCCCTTGAAGCTGTGAAAAAATCAAACTTCTAAGCCAACGCAATCAAAAGATACAGCCGTTTATGCCGCAAATTTTCGACACTTGCAAGGGAATCAAAACCTACAGGGTGCTTCCCGTGAACTCAGAATCTTGAAATTTGGTACGAAGCAACGTCTTATAGCATAGATAAAGGAAAAATTACGAAAACCATAAATTTTTAGTTACATCACATAATATATATTTTTTTAATAATTTTAAACTTACTACCCATTTCCTCATAAACGCGTAGAGGTATTAAATTGAAATTCATACCAAATACTCAGGTCTATAATACCTTTAAGCTGTAACAAAATCAAACTTCTATGTCAACGCAATCAAAAGAAACAGCAATTTAAGCTGCATATTTCGAAACTCGCAAGTACTCGCAAGGGAATCAAAACCTAAAGGGTACTTCCAGTCGACCTAGAATCTTGAAATTTGGCATGAAGCAACGTTTTATAGCAAACATAAAGGAAAAATTCCGAAAACCTTAAATTTTTAGTTACATTACAAAATATATATTTTTTAATAAATATAAACTTGTTACTTTTTTCCTCATGAACAGATATTGTAATGTTATGAATTTCATTTTGCAATAAAAATACCATAGTTATGACTCGATTGTCGTAATGAACGAACTTTGTAAACCTTGTTTAAATATAAATCAGAACAATGTTTAGATTTCACATTAACTTTTTTTTAAGTTCTGTACTAGATTCATTTTTATATTTAGCCAGACACAAAGTTAGAAGAAAATAAAGACTATTTAATATACTTTATGATTTGTAATGTCAATTAACATAATTTCAATTAGAATCTGGGAAATCTAATTAGAACCAAATTCTAACTATAAAAAAACCCCTTCTGTCGGTGTGCCAATGAGAGGAATGACAGACAGCATAAAAATATATATTTTTACGTGACACAGTGACGTGAATATTGTATTTCATAAAAAAATATTTCTTTCGTTACTCTGAAAATCTACTTTTGGTTAATTATAATGTATCGAAGAATGAAGCAAAGAAATACAATAAATGATCAAACGAACTTACCAAGTGAAGTTCGATCATTATTATATGAGTCGCTTCATTCGAAGAAACTATGTTTGCTGCAGTACCCAAAGAAAGGAAGAAAGATTTTTTGCATTACCTCTCTGACCTCTCTCTAAACATAATGAGGCTCGCCGGAACGTCGAGTGACCATCACGAGCGGGTAACTTTGTACCCACATACGTCTTTAAAAAAAACGCGATTGCCTAGCAGATAAGCAAAGGTACTACTTTTGGTTAGTTATAATATATCTTCAAATGAAGCGACTCATATTATGATAATGATCGAACTTCACTTGGTAAGTTCATTTGATCATTTAAAAAAGCTTTATCGTCTAACCTAACGTAGGCATTTTGTTTGTTACGACGCTGAGTGATTTTAATAAAAAAAATGCTTACAGTAGTTTTTCTAGTACTTAACACTTATAATATTTTTAATTTTTTGAAAAAAAATCATACCTCATGCACAACAGAATTATCCCGGGCGTAGACGAATCCTTCGCAGCTTATAGTATTATTTTGATCGAAGAGACTCTCAGGGCAATAGTCTGTGGTACCATTGGTACCAACGGGCTGGTACCGGGCGCAGCTGGCCAGCCCCGAGCTGGACCGCGGCACCGCATTGTCTATCCACTCCGGCTCGAATAGATCCAAGGAAGATTTCTCACCACACTCTGATATCCGGCATCTGTGTCGTTAGATTCACAATTTCATTTCAACTGCAATTTATTGGACCAACCCGAATGCATTTTATTGGAATCCTTTGCCACAACGGAGGACATTTCAAAATATGAAAAAATAAGCAACGGGGTATGTTTTTAAAAAGCAGCATATTTTTTCTTTATTCATTGTAAAGTTAGTTGTGTTTTGTTTTAAGATTAGACAAAAATTTGCCAGCAATTGCTTACGATCATTGACAAAAAAATACCGGCTGAAATTCATTTCATATTATAAAGCTGAAGGGTTTGTTTGTATGCGCTAATCTCAGGAACCACTGGTCCGATTTGAAAAATTATTTCATTGTTAGATAGCTCATTTATCGAGAAAGGCTTTGTAGCTATATATTATTACGCTATGACTTATACGAGTGAAGAAACAGAGTAAAAGGTGCGAAAAACGGGGAAAATCAATAACTATAGTCCGCGCGGAACTAGTTGGCCGCGCCGCGCGCCGCCCGCGCCGGTATGTAAGCACACCAGCGGCCCGGCCAACTAGTTCCGCGCGGAGTATACTTTAATACTAGAAAGACCGGAGTGGTCAAATGACCGCATTTTCGTTTTTAATTTGCGATATTTTTGTTACCGTTGCATGAAATTCGTTTTCCTTTCGTGACATTTAATAATTTTCGATTGTTTAAATTGTGATAACATGTTTTTAAAGGTAGCTCACCAATTATAAGTTTTAAATCATAATCTACCTAGAAAGACCGTAACGGTCAATTGACCGCTTGAACCAAATCCCTAACGAAAATGGGTTTTTCTTGTAAGTTTTATTTTTCTTTTAAATGTTTTATTATTATTATGTTTTGTTTGTGTATTATATACGAAATTTGATTATAAATTTATAAAAAACTTGACTGAATTAGACTTGTAAATGACACATTGGACAAAAACTGGGATAAATACTGTAACGGACACACAGAGCCATCTAGCGTCCAACCAGCAAAACTTATCTAAGGGACACACTACACAGACAACATAAATCTCCTACTTGAAACTACATGGCGTTAGGTGGTACATGCTCGAACGTTGTAGAAGTATTCCACGCTTGTTTACTTGTTTACATGTTCTCGTACAGTCTAGGGCTTGCCTCGACTTATATAAATAGTCGCAGGAAGTCGGGCCGACAGTTTAGTTCGATACGTACAACAAGATCACGATGTGTCGCCCGCCCCCTTGATTCGTCGCCGCTATTATGACCTTAAATTTATAAAACTATTAATATATTATTTTATTGTATTATGACATTATTAATATATATCGTATTATATCTATTTGTGTGCTGTCTATTTGTGGAAGCTACATCAAAATGTATTTTATGTATAGAAATATCAAATCTAAGTATAGTTTGGTGCATACAATTCAATTCAATTCTTTGTCTTAGGTGTAGAACAATAATTATTTTTATTATTAGCACTGATATGTTCATAGTTACCATATTGGTGTAGGTGGTATATGATGTCCGACCTTGGTCGCTTTTCTTTCACTCGAGCCACAGAGTTGACAAACAACCTTTCTTTGGGTCATTTTAAACAATTAAGCCTAATTAAAAGCCGAATAAAGCTCTGCTCTGCGTGCTGGCCGCGCTGGAGTGAAGCTCACGCGCCCGTTCCCATCTCGTCCGGAATCCCGTCAAGCTGTCGCCTGATTTGTCTAGCCGACACGGTGGCGCCAGCCTCTTGCGTTTGAATACTAAGCTGTTGCTTTCTGTAGCCCCGAGACTGGACATTTCAAATACTAATGTTTTTTATGATATTATAAATACTATTATGCTATTATTATCCCTAATACTTATATATTATGCAATTACACTTCCACTACCACACATTTTTAAGGCGCTATATTGAAAAAACTGTCCTTTTTGACGTAATACTATAGCACCCTTAGAAATGTTACAAATCTGGTAATGAGATATACATATCCTCATAGCCTTATCTAGGTTTGAGAAGAACTAGAAACACGATTAATGTATTTTGCCTCGATACATTTAATTTTGAAATGACCTCTTAAAAATACGAAATTTGAAGATTATTTTTACTATTAAACTGATAGAAAACAGGTTACTCAAATAAAATAGTATGCCCAAAGAGTCTTATGGAAATTTGTTACCTATCACCAACTGAAGAAGTCGATGATGGCGTGCCACAAGGTGGTGTTCTAGCGCCACTTATGTTCTTACTATACATAAACGACTTACTGAAAGTAATAGACGAAAAAACTGTACTCTTTGCTGACGATGGCACAATATTATATATTGGAAAAAATAAAAATCAGCTGGAAACAGACATATTGAACTCCCTTGACAAAATTATAAAATGGTTAAACATTAATTACATAAAAATTAATTTAGACAAAACCAATGTTATGTATTTTAAAAATTTTAAGCAGCCTAGTGTAAATATAGAGGTGGAATATATGAATACTAAAATTAAGCAAGTATATTGTCACCTGGCCGGCACAGGGACAATAAAAAGAAGAGATAAATAAAAAGAGAATTAACAAATAACAAATTTATTTAAGTAAAAAAAACTAGTAGTCAGCGGGGAGCAGGGAACGCGGGTACGAAACCTAGCCTCGGTCTATTTCTCAGTCTTAGCTCTCGGGTTTAGGGACACGACACTTATCTGGGGACAGGCAGCGACTTGCGGGACTCCAGCTCCTCAAGCCTCCGCGATCCCGGCAATAGGTGCAGCGTCGGTGGCCAGGTGTTGGTGGCAGTGTACGGGATCCCGTATGTGGTGGCAGGTACGGTGTGTGGCGTCAGATGGCGCGTCAGCCAGACGGCATGGGCTGACACGTGGCGAGCCGGTGGGGTGGTAGAACCTCCAGGAGCGTAGCTCCCGTCGTAGCTGGGCACAAGGGGTTGCTCCGGAACGAAGCAAAGAGTTGCTCCGGAACGTAGCAGAATTCAAGGAGCTGCTCCGGAACGTAGCAGAGTTGCTCAGGACGTAGCAGAGGAGTTGCTCCAGACGGTGAACCCCTGGAATGTTCGAGGCAGGCCTTAGGAGAGTGTTCGCGCTGTTGATGACCCCCCCTGCAAGCACGTGTTCTTCACCCGAAGACTTCGAGCACGTGGTTGCAGGGTCCATCACAAACATTAAAAAAACACAAATTAAAAAGGGAATTAAGAAAATCAAAATACGATTACTAAAGAGCAAAAGGTTATTGAACCTCTGACATTGACATTCAAAACTAGGTCAGGGCCAATTTTGTTATTACAACAAAGAAAACCAAGAAAATAATTTGACCACGGTGAAAGAATTAATATTAGAAAGTTAATATTACAAATAAGAATCCACTTTACAAAATAAAAGGTTGAAACAGGAAGCCTTCAAACACGTGGTCTGTCACAAAGAGAAATTTTACAATTTAGACAAATATATAATGTGATTTTCGCCACAATAAAAACCAAATACAGAATTAAACTGAATTTACAATAAAAGGTATTAAAAGACAAGTAACTTGGATAATCCTACAAACACAACACTAAACACGCACTCACCGATAACGGGGTTCAATGACTCCTACATTTTGATTTTTGATGGTGTCAAAAAGGACGCGTACGAGCAAATCGGCGGCTTTTATAGGCCGGCGGTTTTATTTTTTTTAACTGTCACGTTGACAGGGGTAAGGCGTATATCCGAAGGGCTTGTTTATGAAAAAAGGTACTTCATTATTATTAATCAAATAATATATTGAAAACTAGATAATACTACTTTATAAAATTTAAATAGCCAATTAAAATATATTAAAATAAAGTTATTTTAGCAAAGAGTATTAATCAAAACAAACAGATAGTGTCGTTTTAGTTCCGCACTACTATCAAAAGATGGCGCGCTATGTATCGATTTGTATAATTGATTTTAAGAAACAGCTGACAAATAAAGAAGGAGATATTAATTTATTTTGAGTAGCTACGCTACAATATGTCTCTAAGTTCTTAGGAATATATGTAGATAGTGAACTGAATTGGAAAGAGCACTGTTACTATATTCGTGGAAAACTCAATAGGTTGTCGTATGCCTTATATATGCTCCAAAAAATTGTAGGATTAAATACAATTATTATAACTGCATATCAAGCCCAAGTAGAGGCTTTGTTACGATATGGAATAGTATTTTGGGGCAATTCTTCTGAAAAATATACAGTATTTAAAGCCCAAAAGAAATCTATAAGAGCTATAAGTAGAATAAGATTAACGGACAGCTGTAAGTCATTTTGTAAGACATTTTCAAAAACTTAAACTTTTGACATTTCCATGCCTATATATCCTAGAAAGCGTAACATTTGTAAAATCCAATTTACATGAGTATGAGACTTTTATAGACATTCCCATAAGGTGTGTTATCCAAGTAGCAAAACTGCCTTACTTAATAAGAGTTACCTAGGCATGGCAGTTCGCCTGTACAATAAACTACCAAAATGTATATTAGAGATAAATTTGCTTCAATTATTTAAAAATACGATTAAGACAACTCTGCTCAAAAAAGCTTATTATGACACTGAAGAATATTTAAATGATAACGCTTTTATTATTGAATGATGTATTATTAATTATGTAATATGATATTATGATAGAAATGATGTAATATGTATATAGACATAATATGATTAATTGATATTTTTACGGACGTTGACATTCTCTATTATTTAATTATTATCGATGACATGTAAATATGGTAATATTATTAATTAAATTAATTTGCTGGACAAATATTAACATAATATTATTTTGTACTATTCTGTTGACTGCTGTTATGTAAATTTTATAAAAATGCTTTTTTAAATAAATTTCTTAAATATTTGTTCTGTAATTAATTTAGTTACATTCATAAATGTGACGTTATCTGGGAAAAGGGACCTTATGGAGGGTTTTAGTTTCCGAGATAAACACCTTTAAAATGTCGAAAAAAAAACATTTTTTCTTTTTTTGCTCCATATTAATAAACATACTTTAAATTTTGATATGACAAAGACACAGGTTTTAAAGACGATTTTTTATAGGTTAAAATATATCTTAAAGTTTAGTAAAAAAGGGACTCTATCATCGGTGCTGCAGTCGAGAGTCGATTGCGGCTTTTTGTCGGCACGATAGGTATCTACTGTTATACTACTAGTAATTTGCACCAAGCTGAAAATCGGTAACATTGATTAGAATATTTGGGGGCACGGCAGTAGAGGACTAGTAGAGCGCGAAGCAAACACTGCCACACCATAATTTACAGGAAACAATTCGCCGCATTTTAGGCCCCTATATAAGAACCTCTAGAGGTCATTAAGTTCCGAAGTTAAGCTAAAGCAAAGTTTCTCATTTATGATACTCACTCACTCAAGATCATCAAAATGGAACTAGTACTTCCCATAAACTAAGAGAACTGATATTTGGCACAGAGTTAGGGTTTAATGGCCACATTTTTTTTAATTAAATAAGGGGGCAAACGAGCAAACGGGTTACCTGATGGTAAGCAACTACCGTCGCCCATGGACACTCGCAACATCAGAAGAGCTGCAGGTGCGTTGGCGGCCTTTTAAGAGGGAATACGCTCTTTTCTCGAAGGTTTGCAGGTCGTATAGGTCGTATATATATTACCGTAAACATATAATTGAGGATTTTGTGAAAATTTCAAGTGCCTACCTGTTGCCATTATATCGAGCAAAAAGAGCAAAAAAAATTTAGGTTTAAATATTTATTTTATTTTATTTTTACTATTTTTGTTGTTATAGCGGCAACAAAAATACACAATCTGTGAAAATTTCAGAAGTCTAGCTATGGCGGTTCTTGAGATACAGCCTGGAGACAGATAGACGCGACGGAGAAACAGTTTTTACCCTTTGGGTACGCAACCGTAAAAACTAGGATAATCGAAGATCTGGAGTACCTGGTGACCTTGAGAAAACACAAGAGCAAAACAATTAACAAACTATTAGAGATCGACATGCCACCTTAACAAAAAATATTCAACTTGGTGGGCCGCTTCATTTGATGTAAAAAATCAAAGGTATTCTGAAGTATCTGACGAAGAACCCTCAGCTGGTCTCAGCTGTATTAGAGACATTATGGTGATGCCCCCTCAGATCTGCAATAGTTGCATACCGGACGTTGCTGAACATAAGACGAAATGCATATTGTGTACACATGTCGGGCCGACAGTTTAGTTCGATACGTACAACAAGATCACGATGTGTCGCCCGCCCCCTTGATTCGTCGCCGCTATTATGACCTTAAATTTATAAAACTATTAATATATTATTTTATTGTATTATGACATTATTAATATATATCGTATTATATCTATTTGTGTGCTGTCTATTTGTGGAAGCTACATCAAAATGTATTTTATGTATAGAAATATCAAATCTAAGTATAGTTTGGTGCATACAATTCAATTCAATTCTTTGTCTTAGGTGTAGAACAATAATTATTTTTATTATTAGCACTGATATGTTCATAGTTACCATATTGGTGTAGGTGGTATATGATGTCCGACCTTGGTCGCTTTTCTTTCACTCGAGCCACAGAGTTGACAAACAACCTTTCTTTGGGTCATTTTAAACAATTAAGCCTAATTAAAAGCCGAATAAAGCTCTGCTCTGCGTGCTGGCCGCGCTGGAGTGAAGCTCACGCGCCCGTTCCCATCTCGTCCGGAATCCCGTCAAGCTGTCGCCTGATTTGTCTAGCCGACACGGTGGCGCCAGCCTCTTGCGTTTGAATACTAAGCTGTTGCTTTCTGTAGCCCCGAGACTGGACATTTCAAATACTAATGTTTTTTATGATATTATAAATACTATTATGCTATTATTATCCCTAATACTTATATATTATGCAATTACACTTCCACTACCACACATTTTTAAGGCGCTATATTGAAAAAACTGTCCTTTTTGACGTAATACTATAGCACCCTTAGAAATGTTACAAATCTGGTAATGAGATATACATATCCTCATAGCCTTATCTAGGTTTGAGAAGAACTAGAAACACGATTAATGTATTTTGCCTCGATACATTTAATTTTGAAATGACCTCTTAAAAATACGAAATTTGAAGATTATTTTTACTATTAAACTGATAGAAAACAGGTTACTCAAATAAAATAGTATGCCCAAAGAGTCTTATGGAAATTTGTTACCTATCACCAACTGAAGAAGTCGATGATGGCGTGCCACAAGGTGGTGTTCTAGCGCCACTTATGTTCTTACTATACATAAACGACTTACTGAAAGTAATAGACGAAAAAACTGTACTCTTTGCTGACGATGGCACAATATTATATATTGGAAAAAATAAAAATCAGCTGGAAACAGACATATTGAACTCCCTTGACAAAATTATAAAATGGTTAAACATTAATTACATAAAAATTAATTTAGACAAAACCAATGTTATGTATTTTAAAAATTTTAAGCAGCCTAGTGTAAATATAGAGGTGGAATATATGAATACTAAAATTAAGCAAGTATATTGTCACCTGGCCGGCACAGGGACAATAAAAAGAAGAGATAAATAAAAAGAGAATTAACAAATAACAAATTTATTTAAGTAAAAAAAACTAGTAGTCAGCGGGGAGCAGGGAACGCGGGTACGAAACCTAGCCTCGGTCTATTTCTCAGTCTTAGCTCTCGGGTTTAGGGACACGACACTTATCTGGGGACAGGCAGCGACTTGCGGGACTCCAGCTCCTCAAGCCTCCGCGATCCCGGCAATAGGTGCAGCGTCGGTGGCCAGGTGTTGGTGGCAGTGTACGGGATCCCGTATGTGGTGGCAGGTACGGTGTGTGGCGTCAGATGGCGCGTCAGCCAGACGGCATGGGCTGACACGTGGCGAGCCGGTGGGGTGGTAGAACCTCCAGGAGCGTAGCTCCCGTCGTAGCTGGGCACAAGGGGTTGCTCCGGAACGAAGCAAAGAGTTGCTCCGGAACGTAGCAGAATTCAAGGAGCTGCTCCGGAACGTAGCAGAGTTGCTCAGGACGTAGCAGAGGAGTTGCTCCAGACGGTGAACCCCTGGAATGTTCGAGGCAGGCCTTAGGAGAGTGTTCGCGCTGTTGATGACCCCCCCTGCAAGCACGTGTTCTTCACCCGAAGACTTCGAGCACGTGGTTGCAGGGTCCATCACAAACATTAAAAAAACACAAATTAAAAAGGGAATTAAGAAAATCAAAATACGATTACTAAAGAGCAAAAGGTTATTGAACCTCTGACATTGACATTCAAAACTAGGTCAGGGCCAATTTTGTTATTACAACAAAGAAAACCAAGAAAATAATTTGACCACGGTGAAAGAATTAATATTAGAAAGTTAATATTACAAATAAGAATCCACTTTACAAAATAAAAGGTTGAAACAGGAAGCCTTCAAACACGTGGTCTGTCACAAAGAGAAATTTTACAATTTAGACAAATATATAATGTGATTTTCGCCACAATAAAAACCAAATACAGAATTAAACTGAATTTACAATAAAAGGTATTAAAAGACAAGTAACTTGGATAATCCTACAAACACAACACTAAACACGCACTCACCGATAACGGGGTTCAATGACTCCTACATTTTGATTTTTGATGGTGTCAAAAAGGACGCGTACGAGCAAATCGGCGGCTTTTATAGGCCGGCGGTTTTATTTTTTTTAACTGTCACGTTGACAGGGGTAAGGCGTATATCCGAAGGGCTTGTTTATGAAAAAAGGTACTTCATTATTATTAATCAAATAATATATTGAAAACTAGATAATACTACTTTATAAAATTTAAATAGCCAATTAAAATATATTAAAATAAAGTTATTTTAGCAAAGAGTATTAATCAAAACAAACAGATAGTGTCGTTTTAGTTCCGCACTACTATCAAAAGATGGCGCGCTATGTATCGATTTGTATAATTGATTTTAAGAAACAGCTGACAAATAAAGAAGGAGATATTAATTTATTTTGAGTAGCTACGCTACAATATGTCTCTAAGTTCTTAGGAATATATGTAGATAGTGAACTGAATTGGAAAGAGCACTGTTACTATATTCGTGGAAAACTCAATAGGTTGTCGTATGCCTTATATATGCTCCAAAAAATTGTAGGATTAAATACAATTATTATAACTGCATATCAAGCCCAAGTAGAGGCTTTGTTACGATATGGAATAGTATTTTGGGGCAATTCTTCTGAAAAATATACAGTATTTAAAGCCCAAAAGAAATCTATAAGAGCTATAAGTAGAATAAGATTAACGGACAGCTGTAAGTCATTTTGTAAGACATTTTCAAAAACTTAAACTTTTGACATTTCCATGCCTATATATCCTAGAAAGCGTAACATTTGTAAAATCCAATTTACATGAGTATGAGACTTTTATAGACATTCCCATAAGGTGTGTTATCCAAGTAGCAAAACTGCCTTACTTAATAAGAGTTACCTAGGCATGGCAGTTCGCCTGTACAATAAACTACCAAAATGTATATTAGAGATAAATTCGCTTCAATTATTTAAAAATACGATTAAGACAACTCTGCTCAAAAAAGCTTATTATGACACTGAAGAATATTTAAATGATAACGCTTTTATTATTGAATGATGTATTATTAATTATGTAATATGATATTATGATAGAAATGATGTAATATGTATATAGACATAATATGATTAATTGATATTTTTACGGACGTTGACATTCTCTATTATTTAATTATTATCGATGACATGTAAATATGGTAATATTATTAATTAAATTAATTTGCTGGACAAATATTAACATAATTTTATTTTGTACTATTCTATTGACTGCTGTTATGTAAATTTTATAAAAATGCTTTTTTAAATAAATTTCTTAAATATTTGTTCTGTAATTAATTTAGTTACATTCATAAATGTGACGTTATCTGGGAAAAGGGACCTTATGGAGGGTTTTAGTTTCCGAGATAAACACCTTTAAAATGTCGAAAAAAAAACATTTTTTCTTTTTTTGCTCCATATTAATAAACATACTTTAAATTTTGATATGACAAAGACACAGGTTTTAAAGACGATTTTTTATAGGTTAAAATATATCTTAAAGTTTAGTAAAAAAGGGACTCTATCATCGGTGCTGCAGTCGAGAGTCGATTGCGGCTTTTTGTCGGCACGATAGGTATCTACTGTTATACTACTAGTAATTTGCACCAAGCTGAAAATCGGTAACATTGATTAGAATATTTGGGGGCACGGCAGTAGAGGACTAGTAGAGCGCGAAGCAAACACTGCCACACCATAATTTACAGGAAACAATTCGCCGCATTTTAGGCCCCTATAGAGGTCATTAAGTTCCGAAGTTAAGCTAAAGCAAAGTTTCTCATTTATGATACTCACTCACTCAAGATCATCAAAATGGAACTAGTACTTCCCATAAACTAAGAGAACTGATATTTGGCACAGAGTTAGGGTTTAATGGCCACATTTTTTTTTATTAAATAAGGGGGCAAACGAGCAAACGGGTTACCTGATGGTAAGCAACTACCGTCGCCCATGGACACTCGCAACATCAGAAGAGCTGCAGGTGCGTTGGCGGCCTTTTAAGAGGGAATACGCTCTTTTCTCGAAGGTTTGCAGGTCGTATAGGTCGTATATATATTACCGTAAACATATAATTGAGGATTTTGTGAAAATTTCAAGTGCCTACCTGTTGCCATTATATCGAGCAAAAAGAGCAAAAAAAATTTAGGTTTAAATATTTATTTTATTTTATTTTTACTATTTTTGTTGTTATAGCGGCAACAAAAATACACAATCTGTGAAAATTTCAGAAGTCTAGCTATGGCGGTTCTTGAGATACAGCCTGGAGACAGATAGACGCGACGGAGAAACAGTTTTTACCCTTTGGGTACGCAACCGTAAAAACTAAGATAATCGAAGATCTGGAGTACCTGGTGACCTTGAGAAAACACAAGAGCAAAACAATTAACAAACTATTAGAGATCGACATGCCACCTTAACAAAAAATATTCAACTTGGTGGGCCGCTTCATTTGATGTAAAAAATCAAAGGTTTTCTGAAGCATCTGACGAAGAACCCTCAGCTGGTCTCAGCTGTATTAGAGACATTATGGTGATGCCCCCTCAGATCTGCAATAGTTGCATACCGGACGTTGCTGAACATAAGACGAAATGCATATTGTGTACACATGTGATAATAATAATAATGATTCCCACACCGGTTTCGGTGACGAGGCCGGTTTCATTGAAAGGCCAGTTACGCAGGAGTAATTTTATCACTATAAAATAGTGTTGGGTAGGACTTACAAGAGGCATTACAATTGTCCGGGACAAGACGGCTAAATGTAAGAGCGGCTCAGCATTATAACATGTACTGCTTCAAAATGATTGTCGCGGTGGTCTCAATTTTTTAGGGGTATTTTCAGGGATTTTTTGACTCTTTAATTTTTTTAATTTATTGTCCGATTTACATGGATCTTGTGTAACATTTAATCCATCCAATAAAATGTGAAATTTATTCACTGTCAACATGTACCTAGTATGATTTCAAAAAAATCTGAATCTTTAGATGAAGACGAAATATTAACTTTTAATAAAAAGATTTTGAAACATATTATATTACATTATATTATTTCTTAATCATGAATGTATATATATATATATATATATATATATATATATATATATATATATATAGGGGGAAAAATATATAAATATAAATTCACGCCTCGAGACACATGTCGCGGCACGTCAAACGAGTACTGCTACGCCTCAAACGCCTCGCGGCCTCGCATCTTTTGAAGTGGGACACTGTACCGGCTCAGTACGAAAAAGTGGCACCTCTTACATCCTCGTATAAAATTCATGTCCTACCCAACACTACTATAAAATTACTGTGTGTATTACTGTACACCCAAGTGTGTGCGCAGTACACAAGAGCAATCACTATTACTTTACTCGCATAACCCAGTGGAACGAAAGACCGACACGACTGGCGAGAGATCCCGCGCAGAACCGACTTTTTACATACCCATCCGACGCATGGATCATCTTACTTGTCAGACAATCAGATGATCAGCCTGCATTGTTCTAACTAAACTTGGAAATAATACGTTTCCAACGCGGGAATCAAACTCACGACCTCCGAGTCAAGAGCCACGCACTAAACCACTAGACCACGGAGGCGTATGTAACACGTGTGATGCTGATGGTGACGTTTACACGAGCGCGCAATCCTACACGAGCGATACGATGAAAGCCACTATTTACGGCTCAGCTTAAAAAATCAATATGCCCACGTTTCTAAGAAAAGAAGTTAAATCCCACCAAAAACATTCTGTAAAAATCTAGCCAAGTCTCGAATCTCGATGGAGCTGCTTGTTTATCTCTAATAACGGTTCCTTGTTGACTACGGAACCCTAAAAATTAATGAAATCTAAACAAAGTCGTACCAAGTGTAGGGTTCCTTTATTTTTATAAAGAAATCTCAGAAATATAATTAAATAATTTTAATTAAATAATAAAAATATATTTAAATAAATATTGAAATAAATTTAAAAAAATGCAGGCACTACCATTCAAAAACACAGCAACATTGCTGGACCGAAATACATTCCGCCTAGCCACTGCTCTGCGTCTTGGTGCTCCCCACGTCGTCCCCCATCAATGTGTTTGCGGCACGCACGTAGATAGCTACGGTCATCACGGGTTGTGCTGCTCGCGAAGCGCTGGATGCTTCTCTCGACATCACAGCCTAAACGACCTCATTCGTCGGGCTCTTGTCGCTGCCGGCGTGCCAGCGATACTGGAGCCCTCTGGTTTGGTTCGCGACGATGGCAAGAGACCCGATGGAATGACCCTGGTTCCCTGGAATGTGGGACGGCCCTTGTGTGGGACGCTACTTGTGTCGACACACTCGCCTCGTCCCATGTTCAGGGCACCTCGAGCTGTGCGGGCGCAGCCGCCAACCAAGCAGAGAACCTCAAGCGGCGCAAATATGAGAACCTCGGCGGAGATCTCATATTTGAACCGTTTGGGGTAGAGACCCTAGGCGCACGGGGGCACATAAACTTTTTAGCGAAATATCAAAGAGGCTTATTGAAGCCACCCGAGACCCCAAAACCGGGAGCTACCTAGCACAGCGAATAGCCATTGCAATTCAACGTGGCAATGCTGTCAGCTTGCTGGGCACTCTGCCAGATGGGGACGACCTGGGAAAGTTTTTCTTTTTATAATTTTATATTCTAAGTTTGTATATATTTGTATATTTGTATATTTGTATATTTTATTTTAGTTTGTATTTTTAGTAATGAATTTGTGATTTAAGTTTATATTATTATGTTATGGTGTAAGTTATTAAAAAATAAAATAAAATTAAAAAATAATGTTACAACTACGAAATTAATAGTATTTTTGTATTTTCTTATAACTTTATTACTAAAAATGTAACGACCGACATTAAGATCCCTTTTAATATTTATGAATACTTCTATGGTAACTAACAGAAATTACATGTTTTTCATTTTTGGTACACGTCTAGTTACTAAACAAAATAAGAACTTCAATGTTAATAAAAATGTATATTTATTTTATGTGATATCACTAAACTTTTAATCACCGATGAGGTCCCTTTTGAAAAGTCCAAAGTGTTTGTACCAGCTTTTCACTAAACTTTACCTTGAATTTTAAGACAGAAAATAGTTACTTTTTAAATAGAAGTTTATATATTTGATCTCATTTGACTATGTCTAAGTGTAGTAAATATATATATTTGTTGATTTTCACTGATCAATAAGATTAGTAGAAGCACAATGTTTATTTAAAAAAAAAAAAATTAATACAATAAACAATGTTGTTTAATATCGGAGACGTCTCTATTTAGTTAAAAAATTATCCGTTATTCTTTTATAAAATCCAATAGAAAACATACTATAAATTAAATATTTAGTAAAAACCATCTTGGGCATTTTCATTACATCATGCACTTTGGCGTGGTAAACAACAGGAATAGAGTTATAAAATTATATAATTGAAGTTAAATTCTAAAAGGCCATATAACGTACTTCTCAAAAAACATGGTATCTGTGTAACTTCCTACAATAACATACTTTTTTTTGGATGTCAAAGTTTGAATGCGATTTTCTCAATATCACCTTTTACGACTTTCGAGTTTAAACTTAAAAAAAAAATATTTTCCAGACCTACAGGCATGTTATTTACATGGTTCGATAGCCTATTAAATGTAGATTATGGCGATACTAATAACTCAATACCGATAACAAGGTTCTTTCACGCTGATAACGTCACAAATAGTTACATGATCAATAAATGCAAAAGCAAAATATTAGGACACACAAAAAACGTTAAAACATATGATGGGTCATTTGACCGCTCTTGGTCTTTCTAGGAAGTTCAGACTTTCGGTCTTTCTAGTGTTTGTCTGTGAAATTCCTAGCTTACGCGGGGGAAGCCACGGGGCTTCCCCCGCGTAAACTAGGACTAGAAAGTCTAGACCGAGACTTACATAATTCACTAACCTGTGTGGAATCGCCGCGGCGGAGAATATGAACTCACTGAGGAAGGCGGACATGAGCAGCGGCGGCACCAGCAGCACCATCGTCCGCAGCTGGTACCACCCGAACTGGCCCAGCTCGCCGGCCAGCACGTCGTCCAGCTCTACCGACTTCTCTGTCTCCATCTTCTGTGACACTACCACAGACGAGACTTTAATGAAGTAGGCGCTAGTGGGATGGGAACTACGTCGATTCCTTCACGTCTTTCGCTGGGACATATCACGATAGGAAAAATTAGTGCGTGCTATTCACGAGCTAAAACTACTATAGCCATTTTGATAAAAAATCGTTATTTTTTTCTTGTTATACTTATCTAGCACAATTATACGATACACACTTGTGTATCTCTATGTATCTCTATCACTTGTGTATCACTATGTTCAACGACACTACGATTTATCGAAAGAATCGTACAGAAATAACAAGCACAAAACAGACGTTGGTGAATTTAGGATTTTATCTTTTATCCTGTCTACCTGATATCTTTATGATTTAGGCATTTTTAGGGTTCCGTAGTCAACAAGGAACCCTTATAGTTTTGGTATGTCCGTCCATCTGTCTGTCTGTCCGCGGTTTTGCTCAGAGACTATAGGACCTATAAAGCTGAAACTTGGCATGAATGCACATATTATTGATGATGCCGACAAAATGGTACATAAAATATTAAAAAATATATATATTTATGGTACCTCCCCTATACATCAAGCGGGGTTGAATTTTTTTTTCGCACCCACCCCATCGTGTAGGGTGTCGTTGGATAGGTTTTTTTTAACCCGCGAGCACTCGCGCTATGAGCATTTTGCTCACGGTAAATTTAAAACACGTGCCATTTTGTCAAAATTATGTTTATGGCCATCGTTTCTTCAGTAGCTGAGTTTTGTTTCATCCCTCACCCCTAGATACAGATAACTTCTCACCAGGGTGCACTATTCACTGGTACGAGGAGTTTTGTTGCGCCGTATACCATCATGCGGCATTTTGCTCATCGCGCGGGTATCGGCGTAAGTACTTTTTTTCCTTATGAATATATTTTTTTTTCATATCGACAGTTTTGCTGCTACTTTTATGTAATATAATGGTTTTAAGTTACTGTTACGGACAACTATTACGTATTTCTATTATAGATGGATCGGGATCGAAAAGATGAATGCAATTTGGTGTGGTCATATCCAAAGTTAGAGCACCTTGCAAACCTTGTATATCCTCTACAAAAACATCGTATTTTAACGTGATTAAATGTTTATTACTAGAATCTGAGTTACCACGACAAGAAAAACCAAATAGAATCTGAGTGGTTTGCCTAAGATGCAAAAACCAGAAGACCAAAAAAGGCCTGCATTTACTGCCAAAATTTTTTATGTACCGAGCAAAGTCATACATCTTGTGATATGTGTAAAGCTCGGAAATATAATGAAGAATAATACTTCACACATATCTAAGTTTTCTTTTTGAAAACATTTTTATTTGTGATTTTTTTTCTTTCATACCGCCTTAGGCGACTGAAAAATTTCTTGTCATGAATAGTAATGAAAATTAAAAAGACAAATGTTGATGAAGCTTTAAATACATACTTTTTATAATGAACAAAGTGTACTTTATTTAACAGAATAATAAAAAGTAAAAAAAAAATAACTTTATAAAACCTGCATTTAATGACATTTATAAACGTGAGCAAAATGCTCTACGCGCGAGTGCTCGTGTAATTTTTAGGGGCGCGGGTGCTGGCGGGTTAAAATATTATGTAATGAATATTCATAGATCATTTTCCGATTTAGAGATCCATTTGTGAAATACTAAGTCCAGTGTCCCTTCCTTCTACCAGGCACCAGCTAAACGTATGCTTCTGGAAATGTGAAAAAATTCACGTGAGTAGGAAATATGCTGAATTTAAAAGGAAAACTATCACGGCTAAGAAGACTTCATAAGTTATTGAGCAGTAGTCGATCAACTAAAAAAATGTATTCGGCGAAGTATAAAGGAAATTTTCGCTCAAAAATTTCGTTTGAAAGAAACTAAGATGATGTTGTTAGTAGTGTAAAACATGTTATAAATGTACATTCATTGACCATACAAAAATTTTCAAAAACTAGCGGTACTACGGACCCTATATTGCGCGTAGCCCGACAAGCACTTGGCCGGTTTTGTTGGAAAGGCCGATCGCTATCTGTCACATGTATATCTGGATTGTTTCCATGCGTATGTTATCTTACAGATGTAAGGGTACTTGTAAAATAACTAGTTCTTTCATTTGAAATAATATATAAACACTTAAAGACGCAATGTTTACGCATTGCACTTTGCAATGACGATAGAGTTAGGCTGGTTGGTAAAATTGCATTAGATAATTTCGTTTACCAGATGTATTTGACAAAGTCAAAGTAAAAATTATAATACAATTGCATATTATGACGTGGACCTAGATTTATTTAATACCAGTATCTCCAAACTGAAGAACATTCTTGTTAAAAAAATCTTTGTCTTAATTTGTACCCAATGTCTTTTGAATTGTAACGTACTGTTTTAACCTTAAACTATAATTACTTTGTTAACCACTGACTCCTTTGTATGTAAGTTTTTTTTTTTGTTTATCTGTGAAAACTTGTAATTGGCCTTCATGTTTGTGTAATTTGTATTTGCTCTTGTGTTTAGCCGTAAGTTTTCCGAATGTCATAAAATAAAAAATAAAATAAAATAAAAGTCGTACTTATAGTAGAGGAGGCGAAGAGGGGATTTTGGGAGTAGCTCGAGCGTGTCAGATTAAGCTTGTATAGGCTTCCGACATGTTTTCATCATGGTATAGAAACCAGATTTCTCACGTGGTGGGTTATTTTTTTTTAAATATTGAAATGTTATCCGATCAGTCAGATTAAGAGAGGGGATGTTTAGTATACCCCAAAGAAGCTCCCATAAAAAGCACTGACGATTTAAAGATAAGGTAAGCCTGTAGGAACATTTTAAAATATAAAAAATAAACCTTCATATTTTCCTAACTAAACTTCGCAGACATTTTATTTTGCACTAAAGTAAATGATTTAGTCTATGTTGTTTAAAATATAATAATAATTGACCGAAATAATCAATTTTCTGGATATATTTTCTTTTTCAAAACTTTAAAATGGCCGCAGTTTCTGAACCCACCGCTAAAATAAAAAACGCTCTTATTATTTTTTATCAGTTTTACCTAATGTTAAAAACCTACTAGGTCTCCATGACGCTAGAGTGACTACAAAATTAGCACCTTCACCCCTCCCCTACTATATATTAAAGAATTTATAAAGATTATTAAGAATTTATGGGATTTTACAGGGACGCACCGCTTGTAGCCGCACTCAGAGACATTTAATAATATCTAAACTTCAATAAAATTAATACATAGTTTGACAGATAATAAATGAAAATCACAACCTAAGGGGCAGTTTCACCTCTTCATGATAAGTCCCGGATAGGTTATCCACCACTTATCAGACAAGATAGAGTATGGAGTGTCTGCCATTGAGAGTTGTGAATAGCCGATAGCCAATCCGGGACTTATCAGAAAGTGATGAAACCGGCCCTTAGTTTAATTAATGTTAAGTAATTAATATTCGTCTATGAGTGCGGCAGTTAGTGTCGAAACACACTAGGCTGAATTACGCCGCGGGTTACGTCCGTATTTTGTATGCGTTTGACATTTGCAGCGGAATTTACGCCGGCGTAATTCAGCCTAGTGTGTTTAGACACTGTCGTCTGTGCATCTATCTATGAAACTATAGCATGAAATTTGAATAAGAATTCAGTTACTTTATTTATAGATACTCACTTTGATAATACTTAAAAATATGAACACTGTATCTACAACACCTTAGTCTCTCGTCTTTCAGAACAAACTACACTTGTTTACTAAAAAAATCCACTAATTATATAAGATCGAAGCTCCTAATTGACCAAGAACATCAAAACTAAAGAGGACAAAGAGGTCATACAAGTTTCATGTGAAATTTTGTCAGAAGTCAAAGTGCAGCACAACACAAAGAAAACAACAAATGCATCGTCTCATTAATTTTTGCTATGAGTACTATATAATATAATCCAGCAGGGCTGAATTTATATTTTTTATGAGTGTAATTGCCTCTTTAATTTCGCCGCCCTTATGTACGAACTCTGCCGCCATCCTAGGAGGCTGCCGCCCCCCCTAAGCCGCCATAGGACGCTACCGCCCATAGGCCAGGGCCTATACTGCCTATACATTAATCCAGAGCTGCTATCCAGGCATGCATTTACAAATCAGAAATCGTATATTATGTCAGATACATATTTGCAGACAATTTTTTTTTCTGCACTTTCAAATTTAACTCTGAGGTCGTGGTTCTGTGATCCCAAATTATTGAAAATACTTACTACCCAATCGCTAAGATTAGCCCTTATTCAAATAAAGGTAGATATATTATTACCACCATGTTTTGTTTTAAAAAATGATCCTAATTTTTGATATTGTAACGCTTAAAGATATCGTGGTTCGTGGTCACATAAATATATTTTTAAATATATTTTTTTACTTATCTATACCATATTTTAACTTGTTAACGTCATTTGTCACTGTCAGATAATGTCAGTCAACCAAACTTGAATTTTTTCACACCAAAAGTGTGAAAAAATTCAAGTTTTTAGCGCGCGTTTTTGTTTTTTTTTTTTTGAAACTTTGTTCAACGAAAATTCTGATTAGTGTTTTTTCCATTAAAATTCTTAAATTATAACATATATTGTTTGATCTCACTTATAGGCAGCGTCCGCAATTGATTTATTCACATAATTTAGACATTGGAAAGAAGTGGTAAATAGTTTACCATTGTCCGATCCCGTCTTGACAAAAGTTTTGATGATAAGTACAAAAATGATTTTTGTATGTGCACGAATAAAACTAAACAAATATTTGGAAAAGCTTAAAGTTATCAAAACGTTACATATTATAGTGTTGTTAATTTCTTTAAATTGTTAATTTCAGACTCAAGGTGTAAGGATTTATTAATTTGACATATTATAACTATTTATGAAATGTTTATACCTTCAATTATTATTTTGTTTCTTTCCCAAAATATTTAATAAAAAATAATATATTATGTAGGTAGGTAGAACCAATAGGAAGCCACTAGTCAAGAACAAAAAAATAAACCAAAATGGACAATGTTAACTATTATACTACCGACATATTTTAATATTTTGAGTCATGAGTGGATAATGGTAAATTATTTACCTCCCAAAAAACTACCCCTTCCTCTATTTTTTTTATAAATTTTGATAAGCGACCCGCAGTTACTCAAAATCCAATTCAAATAAAAAAAAAATACATACCGGCTCGCGTTTGTTTAGGGGTTAGCGATTGGTGGTGAATTAATCTAAATAGATTAATTCACAATATCCATAGTATCCACATTAATTTAATCATACTTACACAATTTCTTTGGATGTTCATCAGACCATAGTAATAGAGGCTCGTCTGCAGGAGATTCAGGCTTAAGACGGAGCGGCGCTTCGGGGCCCGGACTGTCCTCATCATCACTACACGCCATGGTTTACTGGAATACAGGAACTAATAATAACAATAACATAATATCTAACATTAAATATATTAAGGAGAGAAAATGTGGCTGAGTTTTTTTTTTTCAGAATGCCGCGTCTTACCGAATAAGCCTTTGAACTGATTTTGATGAAACTTAGTATAATATATAACTTTCACTCTCGGAGAACGACTTAAAAATTTATTTCCCGAAAATGTTTGCAGTTAATTATATTTAACGCGCCCGAGAGTCCCAAAAAAAAAGCAATTTTCAAAATTACCTTATTGAAAAATAAAAATTTACAAATTAAAATCATACATTAAAATTATTACGTTGAGTACAAATGGACTTGCTCGAGGTTAGAGGCTAAGTAAGGTGAAATCCACAGCGGCGATCCAATTTCGAAGTCAACGCGAAGTCAGCAGAATGTTTCCCTGAATGTTACCGATGAGTATGTTATACGCAGAGGCGACCATAAAATATACCAAAGATTATGTAATGGTATAAAGGCGTTATTAACTTGTAGATTTTACTATCTTGAATCTTCTAAGTGTAAGTATGTTCGGATGATAGGCCCGGTGGTATATAACACCTCCCCCGTTAGTTCAAGGACTATTTTTGAACGACAGGAAAAAATGTCATTGGCAGCTTTCCACAGTCTTGGCTTGGTCCAGGTTCAGCATAAGTTGTTTCTTGGCGAGGTTTCTTGCTTGATTGGCTTCTTTCTTCATTCTTCTTTCTTCTGTTCAGAATGAATCTTCTGCCCAAAATTGTAAGAGAAAGTGCAATAGCACTGAATAGTATAGTATAGAAAGGAATAGTTGTATTATTAACATTGGAATTTGTTCTAATTGAATAGGTTCTCGATCTCGTCTTGAATTTCATGAAGTTTCTTCAGGCTGATTGGATTACTTTTAATAGAGAGGGATAAGGTAGGTAGGTAAATTTTAGTAATTTTTATGGGCTGTCCTTTGATGTGATCGTTGGTGTTGACGATGGTGAAGTCTTCTGTGTGCAGCTTGCAGGTAGGTGGTATTGTAGCGAGGTAGCTCCCATTGAGATTAATGATTTCTTCTCTTTCGCAGGATAACCGAGCTTCAGTTGGAGACGGGAACACTACGACGTAGTGGCGATCATCAAGTTTTTCCATTGCAGGTTTCATCAGCTTTACGGTGGTCATTTCGCAGGACTTTTCTTAATAATAATAATAATATTTATTTGCCAGAGTGAAATGTACAAATAAGGTCTTCCAGAATTTTATAACGCAGAATCATAACACTCAACTAAATTAATAGTATGCAAATGTCACTTCTTAAAACTAGCCAAAAGAAGGAGGATACAAATGTCACTAATATTATAATCATTAATATGTCTGTGTCACTCAGTGCACAAAAAGTCAAAAATACGCAACAAGTCAGAAATAAGCACCCACTTATAAGTTAAGATAGTCCTTTACTTCATAAAAACATTTATCCAGAAGATATTCATTAAGTTTTCTTTTGAAAGTAACTAAGTTATGTCTTTCAAAATCTTTTGGCAAATTATTATATTATTTCTTAATAGCCATAATGTAGGGACTTTTATGGAATGTTGTGCTGTTGCATTTAGGCATGGCTAATTTATTGGGATAACGTAGTGATCTGTTGGCCGTGTTATTATCCTTGTTTTGTACGAAGTATTTCGGATGTTCTTTAACAAAAATGCACATGTCTCTTATATATACACATACATACACATACATGGCAGCGTAAGTATGTTCAGTTTTTCGAATAGAGGTTTACAACTTTCAAGAGGCCCTACGCCGCAAATGGCCATAACAAACTTCTTTTGTAACTTAAAAACTAAATTAAATTCAACAGAGTTGCCCCAGATCACAAGTGACAAGACCGTATGATAAAATTGAGGAAACATAGCCATGGTATGCACAAAGAGCTGCTGATATTGACACAGTCTTTGCCAAACGTCGCAATGCATATACAAATTTATCAAGCTTACTACATACCACATGGGTTTTCCAGTTGGAGTGTTGGTCAAATATTAGTTCTAAAAATTTTAATGAATCTACTTCTTCTATATCATAAGTATTTTTTTTTAATTGCAATTTTTAGGCGGCTCGGGAAAACCCCTTGTTCTAGTGACTGGTTTATAATTTTGACATAATTGGACATAATTGCTGTTAAACGTTTGTGTTCCATCCCACATCGGACTAGTTTTGAGTAATCGGCGTTTTAAGTTTTTTGGAATAATCTTTATTTTCTGCTTATTTTAAGCAAAAAAAATTTATTGTGCGGTATCTTTTTTTTGTTGAAATGCGTAGATTATGATTATGAAAAAAATTTTAATTTTACATTCAGTTTTAAGAGAAAACTTATAAAAATTGTTAATGCAATATTGTTATAGGGCTTATTACATAACATTAATGTCCTTTGTGATATTTCACATAAATGCAATATTCTGATTTGTTATTTCAATACAAATGTATGTGCTTATTTGTTATAAAATTACCTTGTTACGCCCAAACCGCTGAACCGATTCTTCTGAAATTTGGTATGGAGATACTTTGAGTCCCGGGAAAAGACATAGGGTCCTTTATATTCCGAAAAAATGTACGGTTCCCAGGCACTAAGCAAAAATGATTTCTGCTTATACCGCTACGTGGTTTTCGATGATATTTGGTATACAGATACGTTATGTCTCGGGAAAGAACATAGGATACTTTATATCCGGGAAAAAGATACGGTACCAGAGTAATAAACAAAAATGATTTGCGCCTAAACTACTGAACCGATTTTGATGAAAATTGGTGTGCACATACTTTGACTCTCGTGAAAGGACATAAGATAATTATTGTGTTGAAAAATGTACGGTTGCCGCGTTATAAAATTTCCTATTTTGCGCCTATTAACCGCTGAACAGATTTTGATGAAACTTGGTATGGAGATACTTTGAGTCCCGGAAAAGGCCATGGGATCCTTTTTATCTCGGAAAAATGTACGGTTCCCAGGCGCCAAATAAAATGATTTCTACTTATACTGCTACATGGATTTAGATTTTAGATGATATTTGGTATACAGATACGTTTAAATGTCTCAGGAAAGGACAGAGAGTTCCCGCTTCTTCTTCCCTTCCCTTGCTTCCCGAGAGTGCTCTTATGTATTCCGCACACATTTGGGCACTATAAAATTATTCCTACTTAACTGGCCTGTTTTCATTGAAACCAGAGTGCTCTTGTGTATTGCGCACACACTTGGGCATCATAAAATAACTCCTGCGTAACTGGCCTGGTTTCATTGAAAACAGAGTGCTCTTATATATTGCGCACACACTAGGGTACTATGAAATTACTCTTACTTAACTGGCCTGTTTTCATTGAAACCAGAGTGCTCTTGTGTATTGCGCACACACTTGGGCACTTTAAAATTACTTCTGCGTAACTGGCCTGGTTTCATTGAAACCAGAGTGCTCTTGTGTATTGCGCACACACTTGGGCATTATAAAATTACTCCTGCGTAACTGGCCTGGTTTCATTGAAACCAGAGTGCTCTTATATATTGCGCACACACAGGGCACTATAAAATTACTCCTGCGTAACTGGCCTGGTTTCATTGAACCCAGAGTGCTCTTGTGTATTGCGCACACCCTTGGGGACTATAAAATACTCCTGCTTAACTAACCTGGTTTCATTCAAAACCAGAGTGCTTTTGGGTATTGCGCGCACACTTGGGCACTATAAAATTACTCCCGCGTAAGTGGCCTGGTTTTATTGAAACCGGCCACCGCCACCGAAACCGGTGTCGGAGTTTTTTTATTTATTATAATTACCAGCATTGGACATTGGACATAATTATTGAAATACTCATTAGTCTAATTAAATTCTAATTATTCCAAACTAAAATTAGAATACATTTTATACATGATATTATTTTTAATCAACTTACGGGTAATTTCAGATGCACAATTACTTCATCAATCTGATCAATTTATAATCTGATTAAAATTACTTGTTACTTTTTGCTCAACTCTGCACGTGATAAACTAATAATTTCTACATTAACGAAATTTATTCAAAATCAGTTCTGCAGCTTAAACGCAAATTAATGATGTTTATTGCGTGAAAACCGAACATTTTCCATTATAAAAATTATCCTATGTCCTGCCCCAAAACCTAACGTAGGTAATATCTACATGTACCTACTCAATATCGATATCATTAGCCCAAATTCATTCTTGTTGACTGCGCGGAAACCGTACATTTTCCGGGACAAAAAGTATCTAATATCGTTTAAATTGATTCAAAGTATTTGCATACAATTTTTTATCAAAATCGGTTCAGCGGTTTAAGTGCAAATAATCTTAGAAACATACTACATAAATGTAGTACGTAAAACCTCACTTAGAGGAATAAGCATTAACCATTTTTGTACTCTAGAATATGCTACAGTGGGTTTTCAAAAAATTTGATTTCACTGTCCTAAACCTTATATTCTAAAGAATAAAACTCATTATTAACTCAAAATACGATTTTATGTGGAATAGATCACCAATGCTAAACAGCAGCCAATTGTCCTGCACAGTTCTTAATAATGTCAGTTCGTATCTCATCATAGCCTACTGCATTAGTTTTCTTCAATGATAATATGTATTATAAACGTCAGCTGTCGGGGATAAAAAAAAATGTGTTTTTATTTATGTTGAGTTAGAAAGTGTTTCACTTGTCTTTGTTTTTTTCATGCCTTAGATTTCCTATACTAGTAAAATATTCATTAAAAATGTTGCATATTATATCATTAGCTTCAGTGTATTTTTTCTTGTCTTTTTTATATATGGAATGTCATTATTAACGTCATTGTTATCTTCTAAGTTGTCATTTATTATTTTGCATCCTAACCTGCATTTGTTTTTTTGATTATTTATATATTTAGTGTTTTGTATTTGCTTTGATTTAAAAATATTTTTTTTAGTAAATAATTCTATTTTAGAACTCGCTGTTTTGTATTGTTATTATTTATTTTTGAAATTCTATTGTTTAAGTGCATTTTTCTTTTTACTAAACATGATTTTCTAATACCTCTAGTCAACCATTGAGTTTCTTGTTTTTTCTTGTTTATACGTATTTTTATAAGTGGAAAACACAATGTATAAAAGAGGACTAAATGATCATGGAATGTGTTATATGAATTTTCTACATTATCTTCATCTCTTGAATCTGAAAATGACAGGGCTGAAATGCATTCCTTAAATTTAAGAATACTATCACCACTATAATCCCTTCTATATTCCCAAATGATGTTTGATGTTTGAACCTTATACTCTAATAGTTAATGTTTGAGCACTATCATGGTCTGACAGTGCCAGATGATGAATATTTGACTTTGTCATTTTGAGATTGCTAACAACAAGATCTATACAGGATGATAGTCTAGTAGGGCATGATACGTGTGAAGTTAAATTATAATTTTTAAGTAAGCTCAGTAATTCACGTGTATTTTATTGTTTTTAAGAGTGTCTAAATTCCAATCACCACATAAGACTATACTTTTTTCTTTTCTTTTGTTATTTATGTTATGAAGTAGTTTATCTAAATTTTTAAAGAAAGAATAAATATCACTTTGAGGTGTTCGGTAAATACAGATAACGTATAATTTATAATCTTGTAGCTCTATTCCACAGCACTCAAATTCATTTACTATTTTCATTTATTATTTATAGTTTAGAAAATTTTCTGTCAGTATGCATGAGCCACCTCTCTTGGAATTTCTACAGAAGGCAGATGCTATTTTATATCTATGCAATTGAAATAAGTTTTCAGAACCTTTCTTTATGAATGTCTCTGTGAGTCATATAACTCGTAAGTTAGGTAATACTTGTTTTAAGTCTAATATGGAACAGTGTGAAGTATTTCTGACTTATTTATAGCCCCTGCAATATTTTGGCGAAGAATTATTATACTTTCATCGAAAGAAATCCTCGATGCTTGTTCTTTCCATATTGAAATTCGTATTTTTTTTATTTATTATTTTAAAGTAGTATGGTATTGTACCTCTGAGTTCTTTATGTACTACTTTAGGTGCAGAATCTTCTTCGGCAATCTTTTTAAAATAAAAAGTTATTTTGTTTCTTTGTACTTCTATTTTGTTTTTAGAAATTTTTTTGTCAAAATTTATTGGATTGTTAGTGTCGTAAAACGGTAAGGGCGAAGCCAAACGAGCGTTATTTTGTGAGTCGTGAGCAGCAGAATTTCTGCCGGGTAGAATTTTTTTCATACAAATGACAACTTATTTTGAGTCGCCGTGTAAATCAAACATGACTTTTGTATGAAACTGAATGCGGCAGAATTCTGCCCGGCAGAAATTCTGCGACTCACAACTCACAAATTCATTGTTACAGACAGGTTTGGTAGGCTACTAACTTCTGGATCACGACTTAATGAAGCAAATGGGTTATTATTCAATGAGTTATCTAGGTTTACATCATCGTAATTTATATTATGTCGTCTTCTTCTTATTGTAACAAATTTATCTCCAAGACTGGCTCTGGCCTCCATTCTCTGGGTAGTATAAAAAAACAAGGAAGAAATAAAAAAAACTATATATTTCAGGCGGAATTCGTGATGTCAAGGATTTATTTAATTTATTTGAGTCAGAAGTTAAAAGAATAATATTGATAATACAACACAATGTGCTATAAAATAAATAGATGTCAATAAAGAAGCAATAACAATTTCATCACAATTTCATATAATAATTTAGTATTTATAGTTCATTAAAATATGTCGGAGGGATTAGTAATATTAATTATTAAATTAGTAATGTCAACAATTTAAATTAATTAATAAAATGTAAGAATAAATGATAATACAACACAATGTCCTAATAAATAGATGTCAATAACCAAGCAATAGCAATAAATTCATATAAAATATTAGTCCATTAAAATATGTCAGTGGGATTAGCAATATTAATAAAATTAGCTTATGTCAAGAATTTATTTAATAAATATAATATTACAATGTCATTTATAATAAATAATTGTCATAAATAAGCAATAAAGATTAATTATTATTTTATCTTATATCTTTATACGAGCAATTCTTGTATATATATATATAAGCAAAATATATATATATATATATATATTTTGCTTATATATATATATATATATATATATAAGCAAAATATATATATATATATATATATATATATATTTTGCTTATATATATATATATATATACAAGAATTGCTCGTATAAAGATATAAGATAAAATAATAATTAATCTTTATTGCTTATTTATGACAATTATTTATTATAAATGACATTGTAATATTATATTTATTAAATAAATTCTTGACATAAGCTAATTTTATTAATATTGCTAATCCCACTGACATATTTTAATGGACTAATATTTTATATGAATTTATTGCTATTGCTTGGTTATTGACATCTATTTATTAGGACATTGTGTTGTATTATCATTTATTCTTACATTTTATTAATTAATTTAAATTGTTGACATTACTAATTTAATAATTAATATTACTAATCCCTCCGACATATTTTAATGAACTATAAATACTAAATTATTATATGAAATTGTGATGAAATTGTTATTGCTTCTTTATTGACATCTATTTATTTTATAGCACATTGTGTTGTATTATCAATATTATTCTTTTAACTTCTGACTCAAATAAATTAAATAAATCCTTGACATCACGAATTCCGCCTGAAATATATAGTTTTTTTTATTTCTTCCTTGTTTTTTTACACTACCCAGAGAATGGAGGCCAGAGCCAGTCTTGGAGATAAATTTGTTACAATAAGAAGAAGACGACATAATATAAATTACGATGATGTAAACCTAGATAACTCATTGAATAATAACCCATTTGCTTCATTAAGTCGTGATCCAGAAGTTAGTAGCCTACCAAACCTGTCTGTAACAATGAATTTGTGAGTTGTGAGTCGCAGAATTTCTGCCGGGCAGAATTCTGCCGCATTCAGTTTCATACAAAAGTCATGTTTGATTTACACGGCGACTCAAAATAAGTTGTCATTTGTATGAAAAAAATTCTACCCGGCAGAAATTCTGCTGCTCACGACTCACAAAATAACGCTCGTTTGGCTTCGCCCTTACCGTTTTACGACACTAACAATCCAATAAATTTTGACAAAAAAATTTCTAAAAACAAAATAGAAGTACAAAGAAACAAAATAACTTTTTATTTTAAAAAGATTGCCGAAGAAGATTCTGCACCTAAAGTAGTACATAAAGAACTCAGAGGTACAATACCATACTACTTTAAAATAATAAATAAAAAAAATACGAATTTCAATATGGAAAGAACAAGCATCGAGGATTTTTTTCGTTGAAAGTATAATAATTCTTCGCCAAAATATTGCAGGGGCTATAAATAAGTCAGAAATACTTCACACTGTTCCATATTAGACTTAAAACAAGTATTACCTAACTTACGTGTTATATGACTCACAGAGACATTCATAAAGAAAGGTTCTGAAAACTTATTTCAATTGCATAGATATAAAATAGCATCTGCCTTCTGTAGAAATTCCAAGAGAGGTGGCTCATGCATACTGACAGAAAATTTTCTAAACTATAAATAATAAATGAAAATAGTAAATGAATTTGAGTGCTGTGGAATAGAGCTACAAGATTATAAATTATACGTTATCTGTATTTACCGAACACCTCAAAGTGATATTTATTCTTTCTTTAAAAATTTAGATAAACTACTTCATAACATAAATAACAAAAGAAAAGAAAAAAGTATAGTCTTATGTGGTGATTGGAATTTAGACACTCTTAAAAACAATAAAATACACGTGAATTACTGAGCTTACTTAAAAATTATAATTTAACTTCACACGTATCATGCCCTACTAGACTATCATCCTGTATAGATCTTGTTGTTAGCAATCTCAAAATGACAAAGTCAAATATTCATCATCTGGCACTGTCAGACCATGATAGTGCTCAAACATTAACTATTAGAGTATAGAAGGTTCAAACATCAAACATCATTTGGGAATATAGAAGGGATTATAGTGGTGATAGTATTCTTAAATTTAAGGAATGCATTTCAGCCCTGTCATTTTCAGATTCAAGAGATGAAGATAATGTAGAAAATTCATTTAACACATTCCATGATCATTTAGTCCTCTTTTATACATTGTGTTTTCCACTTATAAAAATACGTATAAACAAGAAAAAACAAGAAACTCAATGGTTGACTAGAGGTATTAGAAAATCATGTTTAGTAAAAAGAAAAATGCACTTAAACAATAGAATTTCAAAAATAAATAATGACAATACAAAACAGCGAGTTCTAAAATAGAATTATTTACTAAAAAAATATTTTTAAATCAAAGCAAATACAAAACACTAAATATATAAATAATCAAAAAAACAAATGCAGGGCAGGATGCAAAATAATAAATGACAACTTAGGAGATAACAATGACGTTAATAATGACATTCCATATATAAAAAAGACAAGAAAAAATACACTGAAGCTAATGATATAATATGCAAAATTTTTAATGAATATTTTACTAGTATAGAAAATGTGACTCTAAGGCATGAAAAAAACAAAGACAAGAGAAACACTTTCTCACTCAACATAAATAAAAACACATTTTTTTATCCTCGACAGCTCTTCGTGACGTTTATAATACAATATTATCATTGAAGAAAACTAATGCAGTAGGCTATAATGAGATACGAACTGACATTATTAAGAACTGTGCAGGACAATTAGCTGCTGTTTAGCATTGGTGATTTATTCCACATAAAATCGGATTTATACGAGCAATTCTTGTATATATATATATATATATATATATATATATATATATATATATATATATATATATAAGCAAAATATATATATTTATATATATATATATATATATATATATATATATATATATATATATATATATATATATATATATATATATATATATATGTAATTGGGATCTCGGAATCGGCTCCAACGATTTTCATGAAATTTAGTATATAAGGGGTTTCGGGGGCGATAAATCGATCTAGCTAGGAATCATTTTCATAAAATGTCATTTTATGTGTGTTTTTTTAATTTTTTGAATACCGAGCGAAACTCGGTAATATAGCTAGTTAATTTTAATGTCAGTGTGTAAAATTTATTTTTATTTATTTTTTAAATGTACCTACTTACATAATAAAATTACAAGATAAATTTGTATCGCATTGAAAACAGATTTTTTTCTTTAAATAAAATTCTTTGGCAATCTATATTTGCACAGCTGAAAACCTTGTCCCAATTTATGGTGAATAAGATATTGGATAATAAATAGGTGGCTAGCGGATGTTGGCAGGACTAGACCGTACTTACTTTTGATTTACAAACAAATTAGCACTTTTGCTATGTAAGAGAGATGTGAAAGTATGATACAGTACCAGTTACTGTTTTGTTTGAGCACTTTACTTACATTCATTAAAATCCTGGCTTTTAAAAGTTAAATCACAGATGTCTTAATTGTTTTCATGAAGATAGTTACACAAATATTATAATAATGTGAAGATAGTTAGGGTTTAATTTGTTTTGGAGCATCTACACACTTCACATGAAACTTATATTTTCCGGCTGTTGAAGTCAAAACACAGATCTTTAGATTATTTCCATGCAAAATTATAACAGAGAATAGTATTACAGAGTAGAGTAGAGTATACAGAGATTATTTAAACGTGGGAGAGCCATGCTATACGTGGGAGAGCCATGCTTCGGCATGAATGGGCAGGCTCGACCGGAGAAATACCACGTTCTCACAGAAAACCTGCGTGAAACAGCGCTTGCGCTGTGTTTCGCCGAGTGAATGAGTTTACCGGAGGCCCAATCCCCTACCCTATTCCCTTTCCTACTCTCCCCTATTCTCTTCCCTTCCCATCCCTACCCTCCCCTATTACCCTATTCCCTCTTAAAAGGCCAGCAACGCACCTGCAGCTCTTCTGATGCTGCGAATGTCCATGGGCGACGGAAGTTGCTTTCCATCAGGTGACCCGTTTGCTAGTTTGCCCCCTTATTATATTAAAAAAAAAATAAGAGATGTGTAAATATATTACAGTGATAATCGGGAAGTTTGCCTTGTTTTAGAAACTGACACGCTTCACTTGAAACTTATTCCGGGGTTTTGAAGTTGAAAACATAGACTTTTCCGTAATTTTCATGCAAGTTATTAGTATAAAATAGTTTCAATTTATATATTATGTACAACATTATTTGTTCTTAGGCTTATTTTCTTAAATTTTACAATAGTTTCACATGTAACTTCTAATGATCAGTTACTTCATATTGCATGCAGCATATTATTATACAATACCTTTTAGCTTTGTGCACTATCTTACCTTAAGGCGCTATATTGAAAAAACTGTCCTTTTTGACGTAATATTATAGGACCCTCAGAAATGTTACAAATCTGGTAATGAGATATATATATCTTCATAGCCTTATCTAGGTTTGAGAAGAACTAGAAACACGATTAATGTAATTTTGCCTCGATATATTTAATTTTCGAATGACCTCTTAAGATAGGAAATTTAAATATTATTTTTAAACGAAAATAGATGTATTGTAGGAAATTAGTTTAATTGATAGACACCTTTGCAACTCAAAATCGTATAGAAGCATTTTGCTTAAATGCTCCTAGTTATTTTTTAACCGACTTCCAAAAAACGAGGAGGTTATATGTTCGGCTGTGGATATATTTTTTTTTTTTTTTGTATGTTCAACGATTACTCCGCCGTTTGTGAACCGATTTTCGAAATTTTTGTTTTGTTGTATTAGGTTTCACTCCAATTTGGTACCATGTTCACAAAAGTGGTGACCTGATGATGGAATCCAGGAGTAATCGAGGGAACTCCTCGAAATTTATATGGAAACATATGGTGATTTTGGTTTTATGTGAAGTGTACTAAGAATATGCTACCAAAAAGTCAAATATTAGGTCAAGGTATACCATGGTTTCGAAGATGCTGAGAGAACTCCTGACTCTTTATAGATACACGTTTGGGAGTTTCGGCGTTGTTTTAAGAACAGAAAGCATATGCTACCATGCAATTCAAATTCATCATCATCATCATCGTCATCATCATCATTACCACGTCGTGTTAAGGTCACCAATGTCTCATGGCACAAAATAGATAATAGTACAAGGCATAAGTATGGATACAATAATAATAATTATGTACATAACAACACCAATTATTATAGGCTGTTTAATATACACGGCGGTCGGCGCCGCAGAGGCAACGGCGTCGCGCGGCGCGTGCGTAAACATCGTATTCAAGTTCTAACTGGAATGTCAGGGCATGCGGCATGCCGCCAGAGTAGACAGAATGATAGAGTATGCCGACTTAGAACTGATGTAATTTTTTTAAGTTTGACGTATTATGACAAAAGTCGTCGCTAGGGTCGTAACCTACAAATTTAGTTGTTTATATTTTGGCACATGCAAAGAAAACTGTCAGAATTCAATTTCAAAATCTTATTTTTAAAATTAAATTACACCAGCCAGCGCGCCAGCCTTTAACTTATCCTGGCGAAACACGAAAGAAACGACAGATATTAATACTCGTCAGTCTCATAGCAGTCGAAGTACTGGTAGTTATGTCTATTGTGATGCCACGCTGCGAGCATTTTGCAGCACGTGTTCACTTAGATCTTTTTAAATGTATTGTTTAAATTTATCTATCTACCTGATATTTGGGCCTTGGGGTATGCCGTATGACTCATATCAGTCTTAACAAATTGTAATAAGATACGTAGAATATACGCAGTACCACCGACGACCGATAAATTCGCGGACTATGACGGAGGTCAACTTAAGGTGAACGCAGATTTGGCCGCACCGCACGCACCGCAGTCGCCGCATTCGGAATTCTTTATATGAAGTTATAGGCAAGCTCGCATACCTACCTACCAGCGCCGCAGTCTTCGCAACTTCATAATAATATGAAGAATTGCGAATGCGGCGACTGCGGTGCGTGCGGTGCGGCCAAATCTGCGTTCACCTTTAATAACAATTATACGAGATCAATTATCACTCATATTATGATTTATGTTGTCAATTCAATGCTCACTGCTCACACCAAGCTCACTGTTGAGTTGTCAGATGTCAGTTGCTTACAAACTTTCAACAACACAATGAAAATCTGTTACAAGTTACAACTACCTATATAAAACTTCTACGTACAAGCGATAGCGCGACACAGGAGCGCCTCAGTGACATCTAGTGAAGACAATATGAAACTATTTTTTATACAATTTGAATTGGCACTAACAGTTTACCTACTAACTAGGTAACTAAAAAGAGTGAAATTATTATTTTTAACAAAAAATTAAAACCGACTTCCAAGGTAAAAACAATATTAATAGCATCCTTATAATATGAACTAAAAAGTATTAAATAATTTTTCCTATCTAATATGTAGTGCCTTTTCCCGAGTTCGGCTAAACTTCAACTATTTCTGTACTCAATCTTCATAATTTTGAAGTCGGTGCCAGTTCCAAAAGTTTCAAATTTTCTGTCAAAGAAATAAAGATTCAGCTATATCTGGTACCGACTTCAAAATGATGAAGATTGAGTACAGAAATAGTTGAAGTTTAGCCGAATTCGGGAAAAGGCACTACATATTAGATAGGAAAAATTATTTAATACTTTTTAGTTCATATTATAAGGATGCTATTAATATTGTTTTTACCTTGGAAGTCGGTTTTAATTTTTTGTTAAAAATAATAATTAAATGATTATAATTACGTTTTTTCGCATGTTTTCCAAGCGAGCCGATAGCTTCTGGCCGCAACAACTTCACGACTTTATATTCATACTAATTAAATATGAAATCGCCCTTGCGGTAAAATTACTTTCGATATAGCGCCTTAAGTTTAAATAACTTACTGTGTACAAGAGATAGAAATGTCAATTTTACACATATGCTAGTACAAATGGGAGTAAAAACAGAAAACGAAAAATCTTTGAGAGAGTTAACAGTCTGTATTTTTCTTCCTTGAATATGCTGTTCCTGATTCCTGTGCACTAAAGAAGACCTCCTCTGTATTGAACCAAGGGTAGCGTTAGTTCCGCAATATTAAATTCTTCTTTAAGAACATTGGGTAACTTTGTATGGACCTGTGACGTCATTTTCTTTCCAGCGGCCAGGGATAAAACCGTTACTATTTTGTAGCGCTGTATTAGAGAAACATATATTAGTAATAAAAATTGTTCTAAGTAATATCGGCGCTGAGCTACGATTATTTTAGTTTATTTATTTTTGCACCTTATGTTCACAAAATCAATAGTAATTAACGTTACTTTATGGAGCTATCCTTAACAAACATATGTAGAAAGGGTATATCTAATCTGTTGGATATATATTTCTCACTGGCTATGCTCACGACTTCGTCCGCGTCAAATATGAATAATTTTTCATATATATTTTCACACTGGGTCTAACTCTCAGCCGACTAAAATATAGCCAGACTTGAGACTATATTTCATTAGACAGTGGTAGTCTCAGGGCTGAATGCAAAATTACGCAATTATAATTATTGTTCTTATGTATTAATGTGTTGTGGGTAATGACGTGACTCTAGAGTGTTGTTCCCATATATAATGTCGATTATTTCCAAGATTTAGCGAATTTTGGCCACTGTGCAGTATGACGCTGGACGCCACCTTTCGGCAGAATTTTCAGTCTAGCTTTTAATCTACTTCCCGGCTCATTATATATAAATATATACGTACTTACACAAAAAATACATGCATAATAATATATGTTATTATGTGTTCCTTGTCCACCATGAGTACACACTCCCCCACCATGAGTACTGAGAACAATGAGAGCGATTTGTTGGACGACCCGACTAACACTCGGCGCCATTCGGTACCCGGGCCGGATGGTGTGAAATATGCTACCGAAGCTCCACTAGGAGGATTTATCAGCGTATCTACCACCTCTTAACATTTAAAAACACCAATACGTAAACGTCATCGTTACATAGCAGCCTGGAAGGTTAGAGGATTACTCAAACCAGGCAAACTGAGCATTGTAGAGAAGGAAATGGACACCAACAAAATCGATATACTGGCTGTAAGTGAGACCCACATGCGAAACAATAGCCATTTTAAAACTTCTTCTGGGAACACGTTTTATTTCTCTGGATCGAACGACTCCAGCTTGAAAGGGGTAGGCATTTTAATACCCGATAAACTAAATCGCTATGTTCTTGGTTACAACCCAATATCAGATCGAATTATGACGATGAAATTAAATACAAACCCCTGCGCTTTACACAATATCATATCAATATATGCTCCCACCGTGAGGTGTGTGACTGTGAAGTCATTGGAGGAAGAGATAGAACAGTTTTACGGAAAGTTGGAAGTAACGCTAGATTCTATACCAAACCGAGAAATAGCTTTAATACTTGGGTACTGGAATGCAAAGGTCGGCAAAACTACTAAAGAAGACCACCTACACGAGGTTATGGAGCGTCATGGACTTGGTTCTAGAAATGAGAGAGGCGACAGACTAATGAGTTTCTGCATCAGCCGACATCTTGTCATATTAAAAACCTGCTTTAGAAGATTGTATACATGGAAATCACCAGTTAATAGATACAGAAATTAAATTGACTATATCTTTATCAATTCCCGACGGAAATCATCTGTGAGCAATGTTAAGACGTTTCCAGGCGCTGAATGTGGTTCTGATCACAATCTCCTTGTGGCTTGCTTTAACCTGCGCCTTAAAACACCTAGAAAACGCATTATCAACAAACGTCACCAATTGAATGCAGCTGAAAGAAACGCTTTTTGACAGACCATGGAGGACAGGTTGAGGTCTTTGTGCTTGGACTTGAGCTCGGCTAACACATCCTGGAATCAACTAAAAACTCTTCTCAACGATGCTTTAAAGAGGCCCTTAACAACAACCTCAGCCTGTAGAGAACTGGAACAATATAAGTTTGGAGCCAAGCATCCTACATTCCGAGGTGTTAAAACTCCCTTAAATTAAAGAAGGCTTCAGGTCCTGATGGAATAATCGCAGAAGATCTTAGATTACTAGGCGAGACCGACGTAGACGTACTGCATGCAATCCTCAATAAGATCTGGACCACTGGCGAGTGGCCAAAAGATTGGACTGAGTCAGCTGTGATCCCTTTACATAACAAAGGCTCTACAAAGGAATGTGAGAACTACCGCACATTGGCCCTAATATCTCATGCAAGTAAAATCAGTCTGCTGTAATAATGTGCTTTGTCGGCTATAGCAAAGCCTTCGACTGTGTCAACTGGAATTCCTTGTAGGAGGTTCTAAAAGAACTTGGGGTTCCGGATCATCTAATATATCTCATCCAGTCTCTCTATTGCAATAGCCGTGGCGTAGTAAGGATCGAGGATATGACGTCACATCCCTTTAAGTTTGGCAAAGGAGTACGACAGGGCTGTATTCTCTCACCAATTTTATTTAACGCATACGGCGAATACATTATGCGGAAAACCTGTGACCAATGGAGGGGAGGCGTCCGCATAGGTGGAAAAAAGTTAAATAATCTTCGATATGCTGATAACACTACAGCTCTCTTGGCTGTAAATGAAGTCGAAATGCAAAAATTGTAGGAGAGAATGGAGCAAATCAGCAATACCCTGGTCCTCTCAATTAACAAAGGGAAAACCAAAATAATGGTCATAGATAGAGGAAACACACTACCATTGACTGGCGCTCTAAAACTAGGAGTGGTTAGCGAATTCGTATACCTTGGGTCCACTATCACGAATAACGGCTCCTGTATAGATCCTATACATACATAGGAGAATTGGGATGGCTAAGAGTGCCATGTCTCAAATGCATAAAACCTGGCGTGACAGAAAGGTTTCGCTAAAAACCAAGACGAAATTTGTGGACACGCTCTTATTTTCCATCTTTCTTTATGGATCCATGACATGGACTCTGCAGTCTGCAGACCGCAGACGTATCGACACCTTCGAGATGTGGTGCTGGAGAAAAATGCTCCGAATCCCATGGATTACATTCAGAACCAACGCATCGGTTTTGGCTCAACTTAACATAAAAACAAGGCTCTCTACCATCTGCCTCAAACGCATTTTAGAATATTTCGGACACATAGCCAGAAAAACATGAGACTATCTTTAAAAACTTGTGGTAACTAGCAAGATTGAGGGAAAAAGACCACGAGGTCGCAGTCCCATGCGTTGGTCCGATCAAATCCGCACCACACTTGAGTCCACCGTCTACAACGCTCTTCGAGTGTCGGAGGATAGAAACAGCTGGCGTAAGACCATTAGAAGGAAGGTCATGGAAGAGGGAGGTCACAACCCTCAGACATGAGGAACACGACTGGAGGAAGATGAGGATGTGTCCCTTATATAGAGTTCACTGTGAAAGAAAAGCGCTGAAAGACCATTTTTTTTGTGATTTGAATGGACAAGCGCCCTGGCGTAAAGAGTTTCCTCATACAAAAATGAAAAAAAAATTCTTTCAGCGCTACTACTTTTACAGTAAACTCTATAGACGGGACTCATGCATAGTACACACCCTAAAGTATTATCACTTAGTTTTGTTATACCCTGTTTACTAATATTATGAAGCTGAAGTGTTTGTGTGTTTGAAAGTGCTAATCTCGGGAACTCTCGGCCATATACTTACCGATGACCATAAAGATGATCTAGATCAGGGGTCACCAAGTGGCGGACCGCGGTCCGCATCCGGACCGCCGACCCATTGTGTGCGGACCAAGCATTTTCGAAGATGAACTTCGTTACAAATAAATTTCGGTCTTGGCTTACTGATGAACATCTCCAGGGCTTAATATCAATAGCTTGCACCAATTTCGCTCCAAACATCAGAGAGATAATAATTAGCTACAAAAATTGACACTTTTCTCATTGACATATAAATAAATACCTTTGTAATTTTCATAATGACTTACCTTTGTTTAATAATAATTATTTTTAAATGTGTGGACCGCGAAGGTCATTTCATTTCTTAAAACGGACCCCGAGCGAAACTAATTGATGACCCCTGATCTAGATATTGAACGGGAGCGGAGGGCTTTGGCAGTTCGAGTTAAATATTTATTTTAAGTTATATTGTTGTTTTTTAACTAACCCTCAAAAATTTTAATGTATGTAATTACTAACCAATGGACCATAGTAGTCTGCAATAAAGATATTTATTATAGTATTTGTATTTGTATAAAATAAATTACATACCTCTGGATGCTACTGTTATGTTAAACAGAATGTAATATATTTTATTTTAATAAAACACTGATCACACTCATTAATCTACCCGACTACGAAGACCCAACTACCAGACAGCTCGACTAGTCACAATCTATTCCAGTTATTCTAAATATAATGCTTAGCACAAACCTACGCGACCACGTGACTGCGAAGCGGCAGCGTCAATATAAAATACACATTTGACGAGTTGACAATTAAAAAAAGTATTATAATTTGAATAAATCACAGTTTTCGTCAAAACAGCCTGTCAATTATACAAAAACAACAAAACGGTACAATATTAGAAGTATTTTAGTTTTAGTTTGTTGAGCAGAAGTTTAAAGACGCATTGGACGTTGCTATGTTTGAAACTTGAGGACGAATAAGAATAGTAATAGAGAGGTCCCGTCATGTGCATAACAATATGGACTTTTTATCGACATCAAGTTTTTAATGAGTATGAAAATGTATGCAAGTATCTACATTTTACCGGTCGTATGAATAAAAACTTAGCGATGGTTTATAAAAAGTTTTAACACAGTAAAAACGTAGTCAAAACCCTCGCTAAGTTTTTATTCATACGGCCGTAAATGTTTAAATTGATAATATATATAACTAGCTATTGCCCGCAACTTCGTCCGCGTGAATGAATGTTATTATAATAGAAATTTAGAAAATGTAACACCCATCTACGACTTTTATATTTGGATCTATATTACACACGAAATTTTAAAACAGTCCCCTCAGGACAGGGGAAAGGATCATGTGACGGAGATAGAGGATAGATTACAGAAGACGGGATTTATTGTAGGCATCTATCCCTGCGGACGAAAGCCACGGAAGACGTGTAATAGACTCTCGCGTCTTCGTCCTGCACGGAAGTAGGAACACGGTCGGGATTTAGTGGGTACTCTTCGGCCGTAGCAAGTCCCACATAGTCCCAGTGGTTCTTCCCCAACGCTGCCGGGAATGCGTAAAAGCATTTCCCAACCCAAAAAAAATGATATGATCTCAGGGTACCCGATGAACAATATGGTCAAACTGGTTTGAGACCCTCAACGAAATTAATCAAAGAAAATAGAAGTATGAAGAATTATTGTAATTCCTCTGTCTATTCAAAGCGGAGACGGCAAAAAGTTGCAGTGACCGAATGTCGAATAACTTAGAGAGCACCACAAAAATAAACTATAATAATAATAATTGTGACTACTGAGCGATAGCTAAATTATTAACCCATCAAGCCCCATAAGAGCACCGGTGGTCGCGACAACAATAGAAAGGCTATTGTGTCTCGTTTTTCCACGAGTCCACGATAGCACCGTAGTATGCGACGTCAGATGTACTCGCACGGCTCCCTGTGTGTTGTGGTCTAAGTTTTAACCTAACCTACTTTTGGACCTTCTGGGTTGTGTTTGTTTTTGTTTTGGTGGAGGGCTGTGTCCCCCCGAGCCCCTCTTTTATTTTATGACGGTCGCTGGTAGTTGCCCCAGCATGCTCGCTGCGCTGGCACGGCTCCCTCTGTTTTGTGGTCTAAGTTCTAACCTAACTTACTTTTGGACTTTCTGGATTGTGTTTGTTTTTGTTTTGGCTGGGAGTTGCGCCCCCTGAGCCCCCCTTTTATTTTATGACGGTTGCCGGTAGCTGCCGCAGCACGCTCGCTGCGCTCGCTCGGCTCCCTCTGTGTTGTGGTATAAATACTAACCTAATCTAAGCTACTTTTGGACTTTCTGGATAGTGTTTGTTTTTGTTTTGGCTGGAAGTTGCGCCCCTGAATTCCGTTCAGCAACGGAACCTTCGGTAGCCCTATACCCTGGGATATGCCTTGGTGCAAATCTTACTTTTTGGTGGCATGTTATGTTAATTTTACTTGAAAAAGTGAAAATTACTGTAATGTTTTTGTTATAAGGGAGTTGCGTCGATACTTCTTGATCCTGTGAAAATCAATATCAAGTCACGTTTTTGTAAACATGGTATCAAATTCGGGTTAACAATATATACAACAAAAAAAGAATTTGAAAATCTGACCACAAACAGCAAAGTAAGCATTAACTCCTCCTTTTTTGGAAGTCGGTTAAAAAAAGTAAAAAAGACCAGGGATGTAAGGTAATCAACATGCCAAATTTCATTGAAATCGGTCTCGCAGATTCAGAGATTAGCCTGTACAAACAGACAAACAGACAGAGAAACAAAAATTTCAAAAACAGTTAAAATGTGTTCTACTACTCTTCTAACATGCCCCTGACTCGTTTTTTCAAGTTTATTTTCAATGTACAAAAATTTTACCTCTACGATTTTATTATAAGTATAGATTAAAAAAAAAAACCCGTCAACTCTCTCTCGATAAAGTCAGCGGTGTTCAGTGACCCGAACGCTCTCATCTTCAACTCTTCTAAAGCCTAGTGGTGAGAAATGTATTATGTACCTAAAAGTTGGTAGGTACATTAATATTTCACTAAGTAAGGGACTATCATATTATGATGCACTTCGAAACGTCAATACCGTCAAGTTTTTTCCTCCAGATGTAGTCCACGAGGAGAATAAAGCGCTTATTCCACTTATCCTAGCTAGGATAAGTGGAATAAGCGCTTTACTCAAAAATGCTCATCTGGAATTTCAAATGGAAAATAATCAAAAACTTGGTTGACTACTGTACCCTAAAACGAAACCCTAACCAGCTAATTTTTTGTATGTGTTATTAATAGTAACCTTGTCCTACAAATAAAACAATCCATATTTTAGGAGCATCAAGTCAAAATATGAAATCCTTTTTATCTTTGTTAGAGCTACCTCTATCGAGATTTTTCGAAAATAAAAAAGTTGTTTGTCTTATCAAAATGAAGCTACTCACAAAAAATTAGCTTGTTAGTAATCACAAAAAAAGTTCTAGGGCTCCCTCACTGTTATATTATGGTTAGAGTAATTACTGTTTTTTATTACTTTGTAGGTAATTTTACAAACTTTGTGTTTAAAATTAGTAGTTGATTGACACAACTTTTATTTGTTATACATTGCATGTTGTGTTCACTCCTTAGAGAGATACATTCTATATCTATAGCTACATATATTGTGAATTGTATCTTGTTTTGTGCAACTAATAAAAAAAAATTGAAAGACAATGTTACTGATAAATTATATTACTTATAAAGAATTACCTATCATTATAAAAAAAAAAAAACAGCTGATTAAATATAATAATATTAAATCTTTTATTGCAACCACACAGGTCATATCTTAGATGCTTCAGACTTTTCGGCGTCTGTAGATACCCATCAGGAGCGAGTTCTTTAATTACACATTTATTACCATACCATACCATAGGCATAGTTTATCCCATATCTTAATATATAAAAATAAGTGACAATTTTCGTTGTCACTTTATAACTCAAGAACGGGCTCACCTATCCAAACCAAATTTTCAGGGTTTGTTTGGACTACTTAGTAGATGGTCTATGTAAAGTTTGCACAAAATCGGTCGAGTGGTTCTTCATTTATCACATTTTTTGTGACAAATGAATTCAATAAATGGTTAGATTTTTTAGACGGGGAAGTATTTTTTGTTTTGATGTATAGGGTATGATCGTGGATTGGTACCATGTTCATAAAAGTGGTGATCTCATGATGGGATCCAGGAGTAATCGAGGGAACTCCTCAAAATTTAAATGGAAACATATGCCGATTTTGCTTTTGTATGAAGTATTCCAGGCATATATTACCAAAAGTAAGATTCTGCATCGAGATATACCATGGTTCGAAGGTGCTGAACAGAACTCCGAACTCCTTATAGATACAAGTTTGGGGGTTGGGGCGCTGCCTTAAGAACTGAAAGCATATGCTACTATGCAAATTACATTTATCATCATCATCACCATCATCATCACTACCACATCAGGTTCATCAATGTCACGTGACTCTGTGCGTTACGCTCTGGAGTTACGGTTGAATTTGTTATGTTCAATATTAGTGAGTCATTTCGTTCGTAGCTTCGACTTAGTATAAACCAGATGACGTCCGCAACTCCATTGCGCCAAAATTAGTTTATCGTGCGGGAACCGTACATTTTCCGGGATAAAAACTATCCTATGTCTTTTCCCGTGACTCCAAGTATCCCCATGCCAAATTTCAGCAGAATCGGTTAAGTTTGGGATAAACATAGATCTATTAATGTAGTTTTAAGTAGTTTATGAATATTTTTTATGATGAGTTTCCATGCGGAATTAGTGCTATAAATGATAATAAAACGAAAGTCAGAGAACCTAGAACTCTAGAGCCTAATTATTAGAGATAAGTGTTTGAACATGTCATTTTCAACATTGCTTGATAAACACTAAATACAGTAGTATAATATGCTTGGGGTTTTTTAAGAAATTCTATAGTGGTAGTGAAGTCAGCTGATTATGAGTTTTCGTATTATGAGGGTGTATCCTGGATCCAGTCACTAAGCAGAACACATAAGTCTTTACAGAAAGAAAGTGGTGATCTGATGATGGCATCCATGAGTAATCGAGGGAACTCCTCAAAATTTATATGGAAACATATGGCGATTTTGGTTTATGAGAAGCATCCTAAGCATATGCTACCAAACTCCTAACCTAACCTAACTCCAGAGCCATAAGGCACACATTTGACATTACTTCTGAGAAGTAAGTTGCTTCGATAATACAGGTACCATGCAAGTGCACTGTCACACTTTTGCCTGTTGTTGCCTGTTCCAGAGTCGGTACTACAGATTTACAATCAAAATGGAAAGAAATTGTATATTCAAATGTTTTGGATTAAGTTTTAAATAGCTAGAAATTAAGTAATATATTTTTTAAAGGAATGAATCGATGTTCTAACTGATTTTTGTATTATTTTACTTTATACGTAGCGAAGCACGTACCGGGCCGCTATTAGGGTATATAGGATAAACTATGCCTATGACATAAAACACAGTTTTGTCAGTATTGTCATCAAGTCAGAAACTGAACATTGCCTTTTTCACAGTACTTAACAAATTATATTCCACAGAGTACGGTCTGTAGAGAAAACAATTAACATTATAACACTTTCAAAAATGTTTAAGTATACGAGTTATTTGTTCTTTCTGCCGAGTGCTTCCGCCTCCTCTATGGTGTCCGGCAGCTTCTCTCCCAGTGTCTCCGGCTGCGTCAGCACCAGCAGACCGGCTATCACCCCCATGGTGCTGAACATGAGGGAGGGGAGACCGTTCCAGTAGTTATTCTGCAGTAGATTATAAAAGTTTATGTAAAAATGAACGCAAAGAGTGGGATTTGAAAATGTTAGCAGTGACATAATCATGCATTATAATTATATTTATTTATTTATCGCCAGGATTAAAAACTTTCTGGGTTTGAAAAAAAAAAACAGTGCTATTTCACTGAAATTTTTTGAGAAAACTCTTATTCATGCAGTGTCTTTTTTCATGCAGAGGTACAAATATTATATTAGTTTGATTTTAAAAAATCTGCTCAATACTGTTTTATAAGAATTCATACCAATACAGGTGTGAGGGGAGCAGTGATGGATCCCACTCGTCCCAGCATGGAGGACAGGCTGAGCAGGCTGTGACGGTACTCGGTCGGGTACAGCTCCGACGTGAACAGGTACAGGCTGTTCATCACCACCGCTGCGCCGAACATTCCCAGCAGGAATATCGTGAGGCGAAGTGCGGTTAGATCTAAAAAAAGACAAATAAGTAGATAGGGGCTCCGGTGAAATGCAGTATGCCAAATTCGCAGTCTTGTCAGAGAAGACTTTGGATATTGTGCCTGCTATTGATTCAATGCAAACGAATAGAGAACATTTGCTCACAATATTATATCAGTACTCTAGGTTCCAAAGGAAGTTTCTGAATAATTCTGATGCTCTCAAATGTGTATAATTTGAAGTCTAAACAAATCAGAACGCTATGTAAATACACAAAACGCCTGAAAATACACCCACATTATTATACACTAAGTGTACACTAAGAAGAACTTACCACTCGGAATAAATATAAACGCCAAGTTACATGCGGAGCTGAAGAGGAAACCGCCCGACAGAGTCGCTCGTCTACCAATTCTATCCAACAGGAATAGGGGCAGAAAGAATCCGGGGATCTCGATGGTACCAGTGAGAATGTAGTTCAGGTACATGGTGTCAGAGAGAGTAGTGGAGTTGATGGAGAGGCCGAAGAAGATGAAAATGCCGCTGATCCACCAGATCGGAGTGGTGCAGACTCGACGCAGCATAACCCGGGATCTGATAATAGACTTGAAAAGATTCAGCGGCGCTTTCTAAAATAAAAACACAATATTCATTTATTAGAATAAGAATAAGAATAAGAATGGATTTATTTTTAGCATCACACAATACATTATAATATAAGCCAGTAGTACAGTTCGTGTATAATATTCAAATTAATTTACTAATATAATGCTGTGGGACGCCAAAAATTGGCCCCAGCTCAGCAAACGCAGCAAGCAAGCCCGCTGCACTGATATTCTGCAGAGGCCAATGAGTGGCTTCACAACGCTACTAAACTAAACACAAGATTTACGGGAAGAAAAAAAAAAATTATAAAAGTGACAAGAACTAATTAACTAACTAATTATTAATACAACAAATAATTACATATTACATAATATACATATTTTCAATCTACAGACAGAGTACAGGTGTTGTTGTCATTAACTGTGAAAAGAGGAAAAAAAAATTGACAGATGGTAAGAAAATAAAAACTTAAAATGGTGGTTTGACGTCTGCGTTACTAAAACGTGGTTTCTGACGTGGCATTAATAGAAAATCCTAATAGCAATACATTATATAAATAAACAAATTCGTATAAATTTATAAAAAAAAGGTCTTGAGCAGTTCCAAGTGAAGTGGTTATATGTACAGGACACCGAGAAAACGCAACTGGCCAATAAGGGATATTGTTATGTGCCTGACGCCGTTCGACAACCTTCACTACAAGTCAGTGGTGCATACACCTCAGGTATTTACCATTGTCCGTTGAATAGAAAGTAGGTGACATCTATAATGTAGACTAAAGTTTTTTTTTGGTTTTCAGCGTCCGGAAAGGAGGTGGGAGGTTGTTCCAACAGCGAGAGGCCGCATACTTAAAAAAACCTCGAAAAGTGGCCGTCCTGTGGTGTCAGGATGCGGTACCGGGAGGCTTTAGTACGAGTGTTAACCTCACTTGCCCTGGATAACTTCTCATACAAATAGGAAGGAGTTTGGGTGTTTATGATGTCAAAAAGGAGTACGGCAAAATGAAGTTTTCTGCGTGCTTTCATCTTAAGGAGGTTAGCATTATTAATAAAATAAAAGGTGTAACATGGGCACGAGGAGGAACAGTAAAGCAGAAACGCACACACGCATTCTGGACTCTTTGGACAAGTTTCTCTGTTCTGGCCAACAGATTATTACCTATGACAGTGTCTGCATAGTTCAGCTTCGATAGTACTAATGTCTCGCATAGCCTAATTCTGAGCTCCTCATACAGGTAAGGCCGGTATTTGTACAGCATTTTGAGCCGGTAAAAACAGCCCCTAGCCATCTCCAACATATGTTGCTCAAATGTAAGGTGCGAGTCAATTACTACTCCCAAATTACGAGCTGTACTCACCTGCTCGATCTGCTGTCCAGAGACCATAACAGTTGGATGCTTAGCCAAGATATCACCAACCTGTTTTTTTGAGCCCAGAACTATAAACTTAAATTTTATTGGGTTTAAGACCAGCCCATTAGAGTTGGACCATTCTGCGATAAGTTGAAGGTCTTCATTTAGTTTTTTTAAGGCTTCAAGCATGTCCTTTGGAAAAAAACTGATATAGATTTGGGTGTCGTCTGCGTACATGTGGTACCTACAGTGAGCTATGTTTTTGGATAGGTCGGCACTAAAAAGTATAAAGAGTAATTTTGGTTTGTTTATATTACTGTTAATATTTTGATTAAAATAAGCACGCTTTTCACAGTGTATGGCTGAAATGACTAAAGATTTTAAGTCTTTATAAGCTTTTTTGTGGACAGTATTATTAGTTGCCTTGCGTTTTTTAAAACTCCTATCTCTTAATTCCATCATTTTCTTTACCGTATCAGTTAGCCATGGTGTAAATTGACTTTTAATTTTAACTTGTTTTAAGAGAGCATGCAGGTCAAAAAGTAAGGTGATCAGTCTGTTGAATTCTGTAACTATCTCACCCATATCATTCATACCTTCTAAGTATTCCCAATCAATTCTTTCCAGATCTTGAGTTAAAACGTAAAATAAAATGTCCTTGAAAGGTCTATAAGAGCTAATAAAAGGCGAAAACTTAGGCTTCTTGAAGCTGAACTGTGCAGTGACCACTGCGTGATTTCTCAGATCAGGTATGTGACTGACCATTACCGTACATGCCTCTGCATTAGTACAAACAACGTCAATTAGGGATTCTGAATGATTTGTAAAATGTGTAGGTTCAGTGACAACTTGTTCAATGTGTAGAGAGTCCAAGAACTGTGAGAGCAGTTTAGATTTACTGTCTAATGGGTGAAGCAAATTGATGCTAAAATCCCCTAATAATATGATATGATCATACATCGCTAGAGAGCACCAGGATTGTGTTATAGCATCAATAACCATCCTTCATGTTTATTTATAGTGAGGCTAAGCCACATTTGCTCCACGGAAGGCGTTTCTGGATTGGGAATCAGTCGCGCATTGATACCTTGCCTGACAAAAAACCCAACACCACCTCCACGACCATCCCTTATGTAAGTAGGCCGTGGACATGACGAAGACGATACCCAGGAACTATTGGCGCTCTGCCATCTTCCCCATGCCTTTTTTTTAAAGAATTATTATTGCAGATACAGTCCTTTTAACGGGTTAAGATTGTGTTATTATGAACTAGCTCGGATACCTGAGAATGCTTTGTTGAATTTGGGTTCGTCAAAGCTTCTAAACTGCTCTTGCTGATACTGGTCTTGTTGACTTTGGCGACTTTCAATAAAATTGCTTTAGCCTCCTTGAATTTCTTCTTGGAAAGCAGCCACCGCACACTCTCCGGAAGTATGAAGTAGTAAGAGAGGAGCAGGAACGGAGGGATGTGCAGTGCCATGATGAAGTATCTCCAGGGCCGGACTGCCCACGCCACCGTGCCCATCACCACCTGACCCACGGAGTACATTACCGTCGCGGTGGAACTCGCTAGGACTCGGTATTTTGGACCCACGAGCTCCGTCACTGAAATAAAGTAATAATACGTGACCGGTATGACTGCAATGATCGTTGAGCTTTTTATAACGTCCAACGTTACTAGGAGTGGCTATAGTTTATTTCCATGTTATACAATGCCCTTATTCCGTCATTAAGAAAAAACATTTAACGCCAAAAAATAAAGCTAGATCTTACTTATAACATATCCAGTGCTGAATATTCCTCCTCCGAGTGTCGTCTGCAGCAGCTGCAGCGCCATGTACATGGGGTAGTTGATGGAGAAGGCTCTGATCAGCCCGATGACCGCCATGTTGAATATGTTGAGGATGAGAGCGAACTTGCGTCCGATGCGGTCCGAGATGTAGCCGGTGAGAGGAAGAGTCAGGAGAGAGCCCACGTTGTTCAAAATTCCCGACAACACTCGCAGCCAGTCCTTGCAACCGAGATTGAACTGAAAATTGACAGTGCAACGATTAAAAACAAGTTAATATATTAGTGACGACCTCTGTGGCTCAATTGGTTGAGTGTGTGGCTCAAGCCGGGGGTCGCGGGTTTGAATCCCGCCGACGGAACAAAAAGTTTTTCAATGTTCCCGGGTCTGGATGTGTATTAAATATGTGTATAATATAATATAAATCTTAAATATATGTATAGTACAAAAAGTATTAAATATATTTCCGTTGTCTGGTACCTGTAACACAAGTCCTTCAGGTACTTAGCACGGGGCCTGGCTAACGTGGTGTGAAGCGGCCATAGATATTATTATTATTATTATTTTAATGGCTTCATACTTTCTTTTCTTATGAAGAATAGCTCTATTCTTAATTAGTGAAGAAAGCGTCAGAAGAATTTTAAGCTGCAAACATAAAATAAATCGCGAAGGACGTGAATGGACAGGAATAGACTTTTCCTCGTTGCTCCTAAATGCTTGGTACCAAGTATATACTAAAAAAGCTTTATCGTCTAAACTATAACCTAACGTGGGATTTTTTTTCTTACGATGCTGAGTGATTTTAATAAAAAAATGGTTACAGCAGATTTTTTAGTAACACTTAAACATTTTTAGATTTTTTTTTTAAATTCATACCTCGTACACAACAGAATTATCCCGGGCGTAGACGAATCCTTCGCAGCCTACAGTGTTGTTTTGATCGAAGAGACTCTCAGGGCAATAGTCTATGGTACCGTTGGTACCAACGGGCTGGTACCGGGCGCAGCTGGCCAGCCCCGAGCTGGACCGCGGCACCGCATTGTCTATCCACTCCGGCTCGAACAGATCCAAGGGAGATTCCTCACCACACTCTGATATTCGGCATCTGTGTCGTTAGATTCACAATTTCACTTCGATTTTAATTTATTGGTCAGACCAACCCGAATGCATTTTATTGGAGTCCTTTTCCATGAAGGACATTTTAAAATATGAAAAAATTAAGCCACGGGGTATGTATTTAAAAAGCAGCATTTTTTCTTAACTCATTAAAAAGTTAGTTGTGTTTTGTCTTAAGATTAGACAACATTTTTCCAGAAATTTCTTACGATCATTTACAAAAAATACCGCCCTTTTATTTATATTAAAAAGCTGAAGAGTTTTTTGTTTGTATGCGCTAATCTCAGGAGCCATTGCTCCGATTTGAAAAATTATTACTAGTTCATTTATCGAGGAAGGTTATATAAGCTATATTATATTATCACGCTATGACTTATAGAACGAGAGCCCTAGAACAAAGTTTTTTGTAATTACTAACAAGTAACAAGCTAATTTTTTGTGAGTAGCTTCATTTTGATAAGACAAACAACTTTTTTTATTTGCGAAAAATCTTGAAAGTGGTAGCTAACAAAGATAGAAAGGATTTTATACTTTGATTTGATGGTCCTAAAATATGGATTGTTCTATTTGTAGAACAATGTTATTCTTAAATTATATAACTATTAACCTATCAACATACAAAAAATCAGCTGGTTAGGGTTCCGTTTTAGGGTACCGTAATCAACCAAGTTTTGTTGATTACAGAACCCTAAAACGGAACCCTAACCAGCTGATTTTTTGTGTATTGGTAGGTTAATAGTTGTATAATTATAATTTTTATTATATTAAAATTAAGATCATTTATATTGTATGTAAGTATTGTATTATATGTATGTTTATATTTTTAATGTTACTTATTTAAGTATGTAGGTATATTAATATGTTATGAATATAGCTATAGGATTTAAGTATTAGTATTACGTCCTTATTGTACTAGTTTAAGGGCCTGTTTTACCGCTTTCTGACAAGGCTGTCCACCACTTAACTTGACAGATGGAGAGTATGGAGAATCTGTCAAATAAGCCTATCCGGCACCTTATCATGAAGCGGTGAAACAGGCCCTAAATGTTGTGTCTTTAGTGTACATTGCCCTGTTTTCACACCATTTTATATCCACTTCTGTTTATGGTTTACTGGAAGAGATCTCTTAAAGAGATAAGTACGCCAATGTTATATTGTCAATTTTATAAATATTATGTCTTAATTTTGTACATAAAGAGAATAAATAAATAAATAAATAAATAATTTAATAATAACATTGTTCAATAAATAGAACAATCCATATTTTAGATACCATCAAATCAAAGTATTCACACACCAATGTAATGGTATGATGTGCACGTACCAATAATAAACTATAAACCATCTTTGTAAAACCACACTGTGACTTTTAAATAAAAAAAAGAAGTATGAAATCCTTTCTATCTCTGTTAGCTAGTTAGATTTTTCGCAGATAAAAAAGTTGTTTTTCTTATCAAAATGAAGCTACTCACAAAAAATTAGCTTGTTAGTAATCACAAAAAAGATGTTCTAGGTCCCTAACTATTATAGGAGCGATGAAACAGAGTAAAATGTGCAAAAACGGGGAAAATCAATGATTATTTGATGAATTCCTAGTTTACGCGGGGAAGCCGCGTCTAGTCTTACATAATTCACTAACCTGTGTGGTATCGCCGCGGCGGAGAATATGAACTCGCTGAGGAAGGCGGACATGAGCACCGACGGCACCAGCAGCACCATCGTCCGCAGCTGGTACCGCCCGAACTGGCCCAGCTCGCCAGCCAGCACGTCGTCCAGGTCTAACGACTTCTCTGTCTCCGTCTTCTGTGACACTACCACAAATGAGACTGTTGACTGACTCGTTGAAGAAAAGGCTATTGGGTTGTGTGGGAACCGCGTTGATTCCTTCAGTTTCAGTTACGGTTTACGAAATTATTTTAACTACCTCTTATCACTATAAACATTAGTCAGTTATTTCAGAGATAAAACTAGTATTGCCAATTTCAAAAGTTATACAAATTATATTCACTCTATGATATTATGAAGAAAATTATAGTCCTCCTCCTCCATCAAATGCCACGAGTTATAATGGTTCGATTGGAAATTGTTGCCCTTCAACTTAATGCCAATAGCGGCTGTGGTCCAATACCACCTATAACAAAATAGGAGGAGTAGGAAGAATTCTAGTATCTGCATGAATTAGCGCATACTTACGCAGTCTCTTTGGATGTTCATCTGATGATAGTAATAGAGGCTCTTCTGCAGGCGCGCCAGACTTACGACGGAGCGGCGCTGTGGGCCCCGGAGTGTCCTCATCATCACTACAAGCCATGGTTAACTGGAACACAGTGACAATTAATAACGATAGTATAATCTAATATATTATAAGTAGCGTTAGTTACTCCTTACTACATCAGCTATCTGCCAAAAAAGTCCCGGCAAAATCGCTGCCATTTCAGAGATTAGCCGGAACAGACAGACAGACAGAAAGACATACAGACAAAAGTTTTAAAAATGTCGTTTTGGTGTGTGTGCCGTATATAATATATTCATAATATGCATGTAGTAAAAAACGGTTCCTTCAATATTACAAAGAGATACTCCAATTTTATTTGAGTATATGTATAGATTGTATCCACTGACCTCCATTTATACAAGTACGCTGGACTTATGACATCCTTTAAAATAACAGCTATTTTTTGTGCCTATTTGAAGCGGAATCAGCGCCCCCAATGCGGGGGAAGCGAACTAAATCTTACGTAAAAATGACGTTTGAAAGTCGCCATATTTTCACTGACAGCAGTTTAGTGGGAGTACTTGGAAGTTGGAACTAATACTAGTTTCTACAACCAATAGCGATTAAGCGGCCATTTACAAGTTACGTCAGATTTAGTTCTCTTCCCTGGGGGAATATTGGGGGCGCTGATTCCGCTTCAATTAGGCACAAAAACAGTTGCCAGTTGGTTATCATAAGTCCAGCGTACTTGTATAATTGAGGCCAGTGATTGTATCTCTAGTTCTGTATTATGAATGAATGGGAAGGCACGATGTCAATCACTAACAGGTGTCGGTGAATTTAGGATTAAGGGCCTGTTTCACCGCTTCCTGGATAAGGCTATCCACCTCTTAACTTGACAGATAGAGTATGGAGAATCTGTCAATTAGGCCTATCCGGCACCTTATCAGGAAGCGGTGAAACAGGCCCTTAATCTTTTATCCTTTATCTACACTGTATCTTTATTATTTAGCCTTTTTTTTTGTTGGAAAGGCTTTTATATCTGGATTGTTTAAACGCATAATATGTTATCGCGCTGATGTAAAGTATATGCAATGTTTACGCATTGCACTTTACAATGAAGGTAGAGTAAGGGTATATGTGTACTATATTATAGCAGAGGTATTTGATCTATATTATGCTTAAGAATTTGTGAAGATTATTAATAATTTATGGGATTTTCCCATAACGCATCGCTTATGGCTGCAGTCAGAGACGTTCAAAGATGATTAAACTTCAATGTATGGGGCTAAATTCTTAGTATTATAATAGCTTATAATTAACTGATCACCAAAAAATATAAATAGTAACATTTCACAGACAAAAATAAAAATAATAATAATAATAAACGATCACCAAAATACAGACCACCATTTTAATGTAAAATGATAACCAAATATTTAACGTCTCGCTATCCTATTTATGTAAAATGACTCCAAATAAATCATTGTAAAACCAAAAATAGTAAATGATCACCAACATTATACTAGCATTTTAATGTAAAATGATCACCAAATATTTAACATCTCACTATCCTATTTATGCAAAATGACTCCAAATAAATCATTGTTAAAGCAAAAGTAGTAAACGATCACCAAAATTGAAAAACCGGCCATTCTCCGGAGAGCAAAATTTAAGTGTCCCGGGCTTGTATACTCTGTAATATTATCTTATTCAAGTATGCAATATTTTTAAACGGTAGATAGCATCCGTAACTAGCTACACACTTAAACACAGGTTTCTAATTTAAGTATTTCAGACTAAATTAATTTAAGTCGTGTTAAAAAATCATGGTTTTCTCATTAACGTGACGTGTCCCCACGCTAACTTGATCTCGAAACTTGCTTGTAATATTTATAACATACATAATTATTAACCTTGATCTATTCATCGTTTTAAATGCTCATAACCATTGACTATCGCATTGGAAAATATCGACTCAATAGGCCCAGCCTATAAATAGTTACCTTGCTGTTTTCGGGTGCCCACCCAAAAATAACAGGATTTGGCAAATTACAAGTGTACGGGTCACTTCTCCTTAGCGTGTTCTACGGCCCATCAGCGGTCCCAGGTCGTTAATGTTAGTGTGCCGCCGATGAAGCATGAGAATATCTACTTACCGTAGCTTTGGTAGCGAACTTTTCTAATTGCCGTTATCTTATTTTGCCACTTGATTTTTAAATAAGATTGTATGTTGATCATGTCAATCTAGAAAGTAATTTGGCCTACGTACTTTTCCGTAAGCAAGTTTTTGCTAGCTGTGTCGGTTTTCAAAATTTTCAAGAAAATGTAACTTTTTCTAATTACCGTATACTAATTACCATATATTCCTAATTACCGTTGTATGAAAAACTGATACGTACTTTTTTATCAATTGAAGTTTTCTCGCGGTTTTCATAGATTATTATTATCATGAATGAGTCTTTAATAATACTAGCTTTGCCCGCGCTTTGCCCGCGTTAAAAAGTATTATAATATACAATTTTTCATCCCCTATTTTATCCCCTTAGAGGTAGAATTTATTAAAACCCTTTCTTAGGGATGCCTACGTCATAGTAGCTTTATGCATGGAAAGTATTAGCCCGATCGGTTTAAAATTGACAAAATTTCATAGCCGTTGAGGGGTAGAATTGATAAAAAAACTTTCTTAGCGGATGCCTACGTCATGGGATGGGATGGGATGGGAATGACCAGAGAAGAAATTTTAAATTACCCAGTTTTATATCAGAAATCAAAGGAAAAAGTGAAAGAAAGGTATACTTAATAAAAGAAAATACTGCTTATCAGCGATATTCCAACAGTACGGCGGAAGAAAACTCAAAAAATAAATGAGTTAAACTTTAGAGCTTATTACAAAAGACAAAAAGAAAAAAAAAGGAAAAAAATCGAGAAATAGGTGTTTAAAATAGAGATGAACTTGTAAAATTACGAGAAAACAAAAGTAAATTCGAGCTGTAAAAGCTCTGAGCTACATTTGACTTGCTATTCTGTCCAAAGAGATTTAGAATATAATTATTTTTAGGTTCATAGTACCTATCTTAATAAATATCTTAATAAATATCTACCGATTAAAACAATGTTTATTGTTATTTTCTTATTTTCAGATTTTGTTTGAAAGTGTCTATTTTTTACTATTGGCAGGTTATGGTTGTATAACAGGTTATACAGGCTGGTATAGGTTGTGCAACTTATTAATCAGTGCTTTTGCATGATGTTTTAGATAGAATTATAATGCTTTCTAATTACCGTTACACTAAATTTTACATTTGTCTAATTACCGTACCCATAAAAAATTTTAAGAGTCCGTATACGAAATTTTGCCGATGATAATGAAATAGCGAACCGCTACAGAAATATTATTTGGTTTTTTCCCCTTATTAGATTAAAAAATATGTATATCAGATCGTCGAGCGGTATATTGAAACTGATTCAATGGCCATGGAATAACATTGCATTCATCCTTCAAGATTGTGGGCGTATATTAGTCATCTACACTGAACGTGAGTAACCAGATATCGTCAGATTGGAGCCGATGGGTTTGGGAGCATACACCGTTCCTTCCAACATTCATAATAATTCTAGATATTTGGCAGGTGATGGTTGTCACCTCTCAAATGTCCATCGTCAGTTAGACAGCGTCACTCAAAACCCCATCCGGACGTACTGGCCGCTCCAACAGATAACATACATTATGAAACTTATCTCAAAATAAGTTGCCAATAGACAAGTTAATCGCGCATGCCGATATATATATTAATTATTAGATTTAAAAATATATTTAAGCGCGGACTGCCGACTCGAGCCTTGCGGCGAGTAATATACTGTGAGATTTAGGTTGTTTTGAATCGTGTTTTTTGGCACAATTTGTTTTTTTTATTATTTTTTCTCGAATTGAATAGAATTTTATCTATAGATTATTTCTGTCGTTTTCTTTTTATGAATTACAGCTCCAAGTTGCCGAAATTAACAGCAATTCTTTGCCCGTTTTCTCTAAAATTTTGCCGAGTTACATATTTTTTTACTCAACTATTTCATATTAAAGTGGCAAAAAGTAATTCCAACATTGTATAGACGGCTTTCTCAACAGTACATTGTATTTTTTTCATACAGTTAAGACGTCAATACAATCCATAAAAAGGTGATATTCTAAACCTTTTACAGCAAAAATCACAAAACCGTCGCGGGCTTGAGTTGGATTATTTAAAAATACTTTAAAAAAACTAGCTCAAACATTAGATTATAATTATTGTTGAAATGATCTTACATGTTGTGCATTAAAACTTATAAAAATACTGTATTTTAACTGTTAAATCACGTCTGTTAAATCAGCGAAATCGGCTAATTTCGTATACGGACCCTTAAGTCTTATTATATAAAAAACTATAATTAACTGTACCACGCCAAATTTATTATTGTATTCGTATCTTTCATTACTTTCATATTTTAATGAGTTTAAGTCAAATCAACAAAGAAAAAAAAATGGTAACGGTAATGAGGCAAATAATGCCAAACAGGAGAATGGCCGAGTAAATTATCACCAACTATCTTTTTAATGTAAAATTATAACCAAAGTATTTTAATTTTGTTATCCTATTAGAGAAAAATGAAAAAAAATTGTTGCTATCCGGAAAATAATAAATACTTAATAAAAACCAAATTTGAACTACATTTTAATGGCTTATAATTAACTGATCACCAGAAATAGTAACATTTCACAGACAAAAATAGCAAACGATCACCAAAATATAGACCACCATTTTAATGTAAAATTATAACCAAAGACTTAACATCTTAAAACCAAAAATAGTAAATGATCACCAACATTATACTAGCGTTTCATTAAAACGCTAGTATATATCAATATACATAATAATGTAAAATTATATAAAATAATCACCAAAGATTTAACATTTTAAAACCAAAAATAGTAAATGATCACCAAAAATTGTAAACGATCACCAAAATTAGTAAGTGATCACCAACATCATACTAGCTAGCATTTTTATGTAAAATTATAGACAAAGTATTTTCATTTTGCTATCCTCAGCGCCCCCGCTACCAATATGTTCAATGTGTGCAATGCACACGGGCGCCATTCTCTAGGGGCGCCAAATTGCCATCTTTAGGGGCGCCAAAACCAAGGTCCCAAAAAATTTGCCTAAAGAGGCGCCAAAATCCTTTTTTTGCACACGGGCGCCAGTAGCCCTTACGGGGGCCCTTGTTATCCTATTAAAGAAAAATGAACCAAAAAAATTATTGCTAACCGGAGAATAATAAATAGAAACCAAATTTGAACTACATTTTAATCTTAAAATGAGAAACATAAGAATTACATCTCGTTATTTGACTATGGTAAATATATAATTATAATATAATAATAATAACGGGACTCAGTACTATTCTCCATACCAAATTTCAGCAAAATCGGATCAGTGGTTTGGGCGTGAAGAGTTTACAGACAGACACACTCTCGCATTTATAATATTACTTAGTATGTAAAACTCTCATCATCCATGCTAATATTTTAAATTGGAATGGGTAGGTGTCCGTCTGTTATCTGTTCAGGTCCAAACTGCTGAATATAACAATAATATTATGGAGTTATAATACTTCCTTGTTAATTAGGAAAAAAGGATTTGGTGATCATTTACTATATTTGGTGATCATTTACTATATTTGGCGTTCGATTACAATTTGAAGTGTAGTCGTGACAAAAATAGGTGGTAGTATTGCAATTTTAGACTTTCTTTTTTTGGTCTTAAGTAACTTTTTTTGGTAAACAAGTTTAGGGTATCCGAGCATTTTTTGGTGGTCGTTATATTTGATCCCCATTTTAAAATGAGAAACAAAAGAATTACATCTCGTTATTTGACTATAATAAATAATAGTAATAGTTTAGTAATGATAACGGGACTCAATATAAGACGTAACTCCATACCAAATTTCAGCAAAATCGGTTCAGTGGTTTGGGCGTGAAGAGGTTACAGATAGACAGAGAGATAGACTTTCGCATTTATGTAAATTATGTACTTAGTAGTAAAACTTTCATCATCCATGCTAATATTTTGGAAAGGGTAGAGATGTCCGTCTGTTATCTAATCAGGTCCAAACTGCTAAGTATAACATAATAATATGGAGTTATTATACTTTTTTGTTAATATTCTTATTTTTTTTGTCAATCGTAGTGATTTATTTGGACAGAAATATCGCATTGATTTGCTCGCTTTGGTGATCATTTACTATGGCGATCATATACTATATTTGGTGATCATCTATACTTATAAAATTACATGTCCTGACTGACTGACTGACTGATTCATCATCGCTGAGCAAAAACTGTTAAAGTTACCACGAAATTTGGTCAGTAGGGTTGTTTTATTAAGTAGACACCCACTAAGGAAGGAATTTTGAAAATTTTACCCCGAAGGGGGTGAAATAGGGGTTGAAAGTTTGAATGAAATTCCGTCATTTCTTGAGTTAGGAATGTGAAACCCATCTACTTTATTAAACTATGCTAACGCGGACGAAGTCGCGGGCAACAGCTAGTTTACTATATTTAGTGATCATTTACTATGCTTGGTGATCATTTACTATATTTGGCGTTCGATTACAATTATTTGAAGTGTAGCCGTGACTAAAATAGCTGGTAGTATTTCAATTTTTGACTTTCTTTTTTGTGGTAAATATAATTTTATGGTAAACAAGTTTAGCGTATCAGAGCATTTTTTGGTGGTCATTATATTTGTTCCCTTTAGTAATTAATATCTTAGTTTAGTATAAGAATAATAAATATTAGTCTATGAGTGCGGCAGTTAGTGTCGTCCGTGCATCTATCTATGAAGCTATAAAATGCAACTTGAATAAGAACTTAGTTATTTTATTTATAGATACTCACTTTGAAAATACTTAATAAATAATACCGATTACCACTATCAACAATAACAAAAGAAAATGAAAACTGTATCTACAACACCTGTGCCGCTCATCTTTTAGAGCTAACTAGACTTGTTTAGTAAAAAATCCGCTAATTATATAAGATCGAAGTTCCCAATTCACCAAGAACAGGTTCCATAGTAGGTACCACTGGTTTTTGATATTTTATTGGTCAATGACTGTACATTTATAACGTGTTTTACACTATTAACGCGAACAGGAGGAGGCGCGTGCCTCACGCGCAGCCTGCGCGGCGCAGGCGACGCGTCGTAATAATTGTAGTGGTTTTTGGGATAACTTTCGTAAGCTCTTTCTCAACATTTTAGTACTGAGTGATCATAAAAGAAAAGTACCTGTATTTTTATTTTTAACAAGGAACGATATATATCAAAACTTGGCCAGAAGGTTTAATAATTTAATTGCACCCTGCATTACTGCACTATTGAAAACAACGTTTGCTGGTATCTTGTATATCAATGATTCTAAAGTGTGTAGTTATAATAAGAATGGTTATATTAAGTCTGATTTTGATGAAATTTCGTATATTTCGTACCTCGAAAGATCATAAAATATTATTCTTCTTTGCATAATGTAGTTAAATGTACAAATACGATCGCGGATTCTTGGAAATCTATTGTTATCGCGGTCGCATGCGATCGCTTGAGAACGATAGAGTAATACGCTTTCAGCGAAAATAGAGTTGCGGGCAAAAAATAGTGCAAAATGAAGTACATACCTCTGGATACTCCTGTAACAAATTTTAACTTTATCACAGATCACAACTATTTTAACTTTTTAAATACTTAAACGCCGAACTCCGAAGGCCAGCCAGCTCGACCAGTCATCTTCTCGTCCAGTTATTCAAAATATTATTATAATTTGAATAAGTCTCAATTTTCCACACTGGACGGCCTATTAATTATACAAAAACAACAAAACGGTACAATATTATAAGTATTTTTATTTTAGTTTGTTGAGCAAAAGATTGATTACGCGTGGGACGTCGCTATGCTAAAAACTTGAGGATGACTTGATAAAAATACGTTTTGAGAGGTCCTGGCATGTGCATAACATGGACTTTTTCCTTCATAAACAGGTTGTTAGGTTTAACACCGTTATCCTTAAAACCATCAAATAAATCCGTCAAAATGAACAACTTTTTCTATGAGAACAATGCTGGGAACTCAAAAAAATGCCGTCTTCATACCCATACAAATTGCCCGGATCGGCAATTTGTAATTTGCCTTAGACCAATAATTATTAGTGAAGCCCTAGAACAATTTTTATTACTATCAAGCTAACCATTCCACAATATATTTTTGAAAATTATAATATCTTTAGGTGCCACACCTCTATAGGTACATTAGATCACTTGGATTTAATGAAGTAGGTACATATTGCCATGATGAAATATCTGAAAGCTCTGAAATCAAAGCGCACGGAGTGCGCAGGCCTAGTTCCAGCAGGCCGCGCGCATGCCGTGCACTATTTACACGAACAGTTTCGACGCACTTTTGACCCCCCTGTACCTCAGTGCCTATTGCGAGTGCAAAGATAAAATGATACCTACGTAATTACATACTAGTACTTAAGTAGTATACCCAATTTCATAGATATAGCTTCGCTAGATCCTGAAATATCTCCCTGTGAAAATAGCTAATTTTGGCACTCACTCACTCATTCACTCACTCACTGACCGGTCATCAAAACCTCTAGGCCACTTCCAATAATAATTGTCCTAGCGTTATGAAAATTGGCACACAGGTCGTGAGTTACCTACATGTAGATTAACAAAAAAGTGAGAAAGAGTCATGGCAAGATTGTACCTGAGTGTTTTCGGAAGCATCTAAAAATGTCACATAAACAAACACTAATCATTTAATTTGCAGTATTTTTTCACGCTATTGTTTTTTTATGTAAAAACCGGAGTTCATTTCTTAATAAATAAAACTCTCAATTTATTTGTATAAAATGGCCGCATCCAATGAAGTAAATAAAACGTCTCTGATTGGCCCGTTTAACTAAAACATGATGACACTTGACAGTTGACGTTTTCATTTGACGGACAATAGCAGCCCGATAGCGAATTCAGAATAATTATTATTGTGAAAATGTAAAAGCAACGTAAATTGCAGAACATTCTTTGCCGATATGATCATTGACCAGGAACACACAATTATGTATGTTCTTTACTGTGCATTTGGGTGCATCCGCCAATCGTAAGTTTTATTACACCTTTCGTTAATATACTGTTACTTAATAAATGCATATGCAATATTATGCATTCACAATTAGTTAATGAATAGCTTTTAGTTCTATTTAATCCAAAAAATAATAATATTCCTTTTTGTACTTAATAATAAGTTACATAATAATATGATAACCTTTTGTTTCAGATAACTGTTCAAGATGATTATGTTTGTGACGCTTGTTGGGAACTAGCAATAGCTGCAGTTAATCACAATATGCAGCAAAACATGACCACTGACCAGTAGCAGTGATCAAGCTGGAACTAGCCAACGAGATCACATTCATGTATGCCTTCTATGTGGATGTTCTATTGCACGAAGGCAAAGTGATATTAAAGAGAATATTGAGATGATAATATAGTTAAACGAGAGGATGATTAATAAATACTTTAATATATCAATTAGTTTTTTATTTACTTAAAACCATTAAAATGATATTTAAGCCATTATTTTTAATTCCTACAGGTACTGTAATAATACTTACAAGTTGTAAGTATTATTATAGTACCTACTATTTACTGTAGGAATATAGGCAGGTATTATAGGATATCTAAAATATATAATAGCATGCCATTTCTTCAACAACGAAAAAAGATTTTACGATTTTTTTGGCTTTTGTTCTATGATAGTTAAATTAATAATATTATATTAAAATATTATGTACCTGTAGGAATAATCATTCAATTGTTTTTATTATTTGTGACCCGTAAACAATTAAAATGCGCTACTTAGTAAAACTCCCACACACCTAAATAGATGTATTTTAATCAAAGATGTATTTATTTTAGATTTTAATTTAATTTATAATATCGTATTATACGATAAATATATCGGATTATAGGATATAAGCGTAAATAAGGCGGGGAGTCAGTAATTAACTTAAAAATTTGTAGTATAAAATAGCACATAACCTCAAAAAACAAATATATGAATAAGTTTTTTTTGTGGCCTCGATAAGGCAAAATTGTTTTTGAATATGATTATGCAATGCATTTGCTATCTTTTAGATATTTTTGGATACCTTAGACGCCGGAAAAAAATTCCAGGTATTTCATTGTATGGAACTCTGTCAATGTTCTTTACGAAATCGATCAAGCGTGAGTCGGTTCATCTACGAACTTTAGGTGCCACTTCCAATTTTCCTAACGTAATGAAATTTGACACTCAGGTCGTGTGTTATGTGTAGATTAATAAAAAATTCAGAAATTTAAGAAATCGGTCAAGCGTGAGTCAGCTCCTCTACGAACTATAGATAAAAATTCTTATTCGCCAGTGATACAATGAGAATACGTTATGCTATGATGATGAGTGGGAGACTAGAGGGGGGTTTAAAATACTGTCATCATAATATATATAATGCATACTGTATAGCTTATTTTCTTGTAGTTTAACTAACACAACTAGCGCCATATATCGAAAGTATTGTTTAAATCGGGTGTGGCACAAAAAAAAATAGGTATGATTTCTTAAAAAAAAAAGTATAAATCCCACCAAAAACATACCTGTAAAAATGGGGCCAAGTTACTATCGACAAATTTTTGGTCTAAAAAAAGAGTTGAAATCCAATCCAATGCCAAGCTTAGATGCACACTTTCTAGACCCCTTTTTAAAAAAAGATTTATTTTACAAACTAGAAATAGAGAAATAGAAAAACAGAAAAACACAGAATTAGTAATTTCGGCACACGACCGTCAACGAAATAGGATGGATGGAGACTAATTGGGAATTTGGGAGGATGTTTATATAAAGGGAGTAGGATTGCTGATGACGATGAAAAAACAATGGAAACAATATGGATAGGGCTTAGGTAAGGGAAAAGGCTAGCATGGATAGGATATAACACCCCCGGGCCAGGACTAAGCTTCGGGGATAACCGAAGTTTAGTAAGGTGAGACAGGATCTGTGACAGGAGATTGGGAATGGATTCTACACCTGGGAGAAGCTGGATTAAGATTTGTATCTGGATTCACTAAGGAACTAGGAGTAGGTAAGTTAAGGGTTAAGGAAGGCGAAGTTTGAGTTTGATGGTTGTGCCCCTTTATTAAAAGACGAGCTATTACCCGCGGCTTCGCTCGCGTTAAGAAGTATTATTATATACAAACTTTCATCCCCTAATTAACCCTTTGGGCTAGAATTGGTCAAAATCCTTTCTTAGCGGATGCCTACGTCATAACATCTACCTGCATGTCAAATTTCAGCCCGATCCGTCCAGTGGTTTGGGCTGTGCGTTGATAGATCACTGGTGACTGATCAAAGGTGACTGACTGACATAGTCATAAATTTTGTAATGGGGATTGTTACCTGAGTCTATTATTAGACAAAAGAAAACAAATGAACCACCACTTATCAAACGTTTATTCACTGGTTTTCACAAATATCATTTTAAACCAAAATAATAAAAAATATAGCAAAAAAATAATAAACATACTATCAAATACAACCGAAACTACCAGCGGACCCCGGTCAAGTAACACAAAGATGGTGACCGTGAAAAAAAAGGTGTCACTTTTTATAATTGACGTCGCCGCGTTCTGTTACATCCTCCCCCTTTTGATCTAGCGGTAACCAACGCGACGATCAAACCCTTCTAGGCCTACCTCGACCACGTTTAGGAGCTACGGGCTCAGGACATTCACCCTCGCGACCATGGTAACGTTGAAGGTCGGAACGATGATATTCGCCTATAGTCTCATTCAAGGTACTAGCCATCTTGAGTAGATAAGGCGTTACCTGCGGTACGTAGTTCTCCGCTTCAATGATGGATCGGAGATCAGTACGAACATCTATAGGAGAGCGAAACTCTCCGCCGAAAACACACTTACCTCGATTGGCACGGAGTTTAAACTCACGTAAGCGCTCAAATACTGCCCGAAGATCCTGCAGATGCTGCTCAAAGGATCCTGACAGTACAAGTAAATCATCGATTTACCCTAGCAAGGTCACGTCCTTGACAGAGGCTACGGATCGAAATCTATCGATTAACGACTTAAAACGATAAATATCCAGGTGAGAGATGAACGCAGTCTTAACCTGGTCTTCCTCCCTGACGCAGACCTGCCAATACCCAGATCGAAGGTCGATAGTGCTCATAAAACAGCTCTTACCTGTGTACTGCAACAAATCGTCGATGACGGGCAAAAAAAAATGAATCAGTTTTGGTAATGGAGTTGAGCTTCCGGTAGTGGACGCAAAACCTAAAGGAGCCATCCTTCTTTGGAACCAGAAGAGCCGGAGCCGCCCAAGCAGACTCGCCAGGGGGTATAAGGCTCCCCTGCTCTTTAAAAATATCCTCATAATGCTGCAGTAACGCCGCCAGGTCGTCCCTCTGCGCTGGAGAAAGCATAATAGCTTCGTCCGACCTCAAAGCGTTTGCAGCGGCGCAACTTAAAATGTTACGCAAACCCTTGAATTTTAAAGGATGAATGACTTGAGGCCGATGGGTGAGCGACCACATGTCGCGCCCTAAATCCAAGATTAATCGCGCCTTACGTAAAAAGTCAATACCTAAGAGGGTTTCGTTGTTGTCTGCGTCCGGAAAGATAACAAACGATATGTTTACCGCTAAATCTTGGAACTTAACCATATAACATCGGTAAATTTTACTGGCAAACCAGGCACCACACCGTCAGCGAGCTTAACAGACATTGTACTATCGCGAAACGGATGATTAAGTCGTTTAAGTAACCCGTACAATGTATGACCCGCAATACTACGCTTCGCGGCGGTATCTATTAAGCCTGTTCCACGGAACCCTAATATCTCTACATCTAAAATAGGCCGAGCAGTGACTCGGGTATCAACACAATCAGCGACGACACCATCTTCCAAAGAATAACAATTTGTATCAACAGACTTAAAATAAACATTGGTATCAAATTAATAAAAATTAGCATTAGCGTACTTTGAATGCCATTCTGTAATGCAATACAGTCTTGTTTACACATTGATAAGATTTCGTTAGAACAATGGCTCCCAACCTTTTTAGAGCTGTTATCCCTATGGCCTTTTTTTTTTTTTTTTTTTTGACGATGGGAAATGCGTTACGCATTCCCGACAGCCCGATGGCCTGTTACACTTAACGCGCATCTCGTAATTCATGCTCGACGTTCAGACGGTTTCTTGCCTTTTTGAAGTTAAAAACTTCTTTAGCGGCGTTGATAGATTAGGAGGTCACGACATTTTTGGTAACGATATAAATGACTTATTTTAGATTGACAAGATAAAGAGCAACTCTCTGATGCCAAATATGTCGGTCTGCCTGCGTAAAGTTGCGTTCTCTGTATAGGGCGCCTGAAAACCCAGTTATCATGACCAAAAAAATGATATGGTAAATGGCTGAGTAAGTTATATTAGGTAAGTACTAGTTGTTCTCATATCAGTAGCGTAAAAACTGACCAAATATTCGGTTGCGTTATGAAGCAACGAGCGTTCAAATGTGATTTATCGTGACCAAAAAAAACGATCAGTTAAATGGCTGAAAACAACATAGTGTAAAGTATCAGTATGTGCTAGCTTAGTGACACCAAAACTGACCAAATATTTTGTTGCAATTCATGGGTATAAGGTTGTTTAGGTTACAGTTATTTTTATCACTATCACTGCATAGTATGCAGTGCATACCTTCCTAATTTGAAAACTTTATTAAAGTTACTGATGAAAACAAATACTAAAAATAAAATAAAGTATAATATTTAAGGGGGGCTCCCATACAAGAATCGTGATTTTTTGGCCTTTTTTGCTCGTAATCAATAATAGTAACAGCTAGGCACTTGAAAATTTCACAAATCCTTAATTATATTTGTTCTTTAATAAGTAATAATAAAATTAAAATAAAGTAAATGTTTAAACATTTACTTCCATACAAAAAAACACAATTTTTTGTCTACTTTTCCTAAGATAAAAAAAGATATAAACAATGATTTTTTTTTTAAATATCTACTAACGATATTATTAACTATTGTATAGAGAATTTAAAAATATATATTACTTAGACATTATTATTTTTTTAAATATATTTTTCATAGGTCGAATGTACCCAAATTTGAGAATTTTGGAACCTTTAAAAATTCATATCTTTAAAAATATTAACTTTATCGTAAAAAGTCCTATGACTTTTTACGATAAAGGTTCTATAACCTTTTTTATTGGTATTTCAATAAAGAATATAAAAAAATGCCCGGTTGAAAAATAACAATTCCTTGCAATTGTTTAAACAATGTTTGTTTAAACAATATGGCACCGGGTTGCACCTAGGGATTGCAACCCCGCACCTTATTCAATCCCGCCGGATCCCGCATGTTTCAATTTATGTTGTAAAATTCAATAAATTGAAACTATAGGCTTATGTTTTATTAAGAATCAACTTTACCAATAGAAAATGTCTCATATTATGCCACAAAAATATTTGTTTTGTAACAAAATAACAATGAAATTCTATAATCACTCTAGTCTTATTAGATCCTAAACTATAATGCTTTAAATGCCTCAGCAATCTTGAAGTCAGGGACCTCTCAACATTATGGCTCCGCATTGATTACGACGACCACCCTCGCGGTTTTGCGTACCTAATACCTATATATGTCCCATAGTGGTGACCCCGAGACGGACTGACTCTTTGAACACCTGCAAGCAGCTTCAGAATATTTAGTGAATAGTGCAGCAGCAGATCCCATCCGCAGAGATCATAATACTTGGCGACTTTAACGCCCACCACGCCGACTGGCTAAATTCCAGTAAAACTGACCATGCGGGGAGATCTGTCTGCGACTTTGCTTTTGCGAACGACTTAACACAACTGGGGGGTGTGCCAAAATGTTTTCGTTTTCGCTTCGTTATAGAATCGCCGATGAAAATGTATGGAATTGACATAAGCGTTCGTTAATATGACGTTGACGTTCGACTCGTCTTATGTCAATTCCATACATTTTGATCGGCGATTCTATAACGAAGCGAAAACGAAAAATTTTCTTCTAAATGGCCAGGTTGCTACGCCTTCGCGAATTCCAGATGTAGACGGTCGGAATCCTTCCTTGTTGGACCTTCTGCTGACTTCAAATCCTGATGGCTACCAAGCATCCATGACCGCACCACTTGGTTCATCGGATCATTGCCTTGCTACTTACGACGACATTGCGACAGCGTGCTGTTAAATACCGTCGTCTGTGGGTCTACAACTTAGCGGACTGGGATGGGATGCGGTCGTTTTTTGCATCCTACTTGTGCTTCTCGTCGGATGATCCCGACAACACTGCCAACTCCGTTGCCAATGTGGTGATTCATCATGCAAGGGATGAAGCTTTTCATTCCGTCCTCTGTAGTGCCAGCTTGCGGCAGATTTCGTCCCTGGTTTGGTCCATCCTCCAAAAAAGCTTCTCGCTGGAAGCAGAAGGTTACCAATCCTGGGCCAATGCAGTATCTGCTCGGGAATTAAATACCAACACATATAAAATGAAGTACTCAAGAAAGAGATCACTCGGGCAAAGAAACAGTACGTCAATAGAATTGGTGAGAGACTCGAGCGCCTCCCTTCGAGAACGCGTGCATTCTGGTCTCTGGCCATAGCTATTGAAGGATATTTCTGCAAGCTAACCCTGCCATCCCTACACGTCGAAAATGGCATTATACCGGCTTCCTGGAAGACTTGGTGTACCCGATCCCCAAAAAAGGTGACCGCTCAGATCCATCCAATTACAGACCAATAGCTATAACCAATTTATAATATAATGGAATCAATTATTATTATCAATAGCCAGCTCCTTCGATACTTGGACAAACGGTATGGGTTCCGTAAGGGTCGCTCGACTGGTGATCTCTTGGCGTACCTAACTCATCGTTGGGATCAGGCGATTGTGTCGAAGGGAGAGGCATTTGCTGTTAGTTTGGACATTGCGAAGGCCTTTGATCGGGTTTGGCACAAAGCTACTATCATCACGGCTGCTATCAAAACTTCCATTCCATCATATGGGCTCCCCGAGAAATTATGCAAATGGGTCATGCGGGATCCGCGAATCCGCGTTTTGTAGGTGTGGGATCCAGCAGATTAAAAATTAGCGCGGGATCCCGCGGGATTGCGGGATCCCGCTTTGTGGGATTGCAATCCCAAGTTGCACCATGGCAACATGCATTTATATCATCAGGAGGGCAATTTGAAGAGGATCGCATAAAAAAATTGAGGTGGAATAGTTTTCGGTACTCATGCGCCGACTCGTGCTGGTCTATAAAAATATTCTCCTCCCGCTAAACGGCACAAAGATGCCGCTCGCGCAACCTAGTTACTTACCAGAGTTTTCTTTTTAACCCCCGACAAAAAAGAGGGATGTTATAAGTTTGACGTGTCTGTCTGTCTGTCTCTCTGTCTTTTGTTTGTCTGTGTGTGTATCTGTCTGTGGCATCGTAGCATCCAAACGGGTGGACCGATTTTGATCTAGTTTTTTATTTGAAAGCTGACATGATCGAGAGTGTTCTTAGCCATAATTCATCATCGTCAGCCTGCTCAGTGCTGGACAATCAGGGTTTATCTGGTTCATGAAAGGCCGTTAGCAATTTGTAGTCGTTTAATGGGTTTTATATTTCATTCTAGTTCGTGATGTTTGTGAATATATAATATACGTACATAATAATGGAAAGTTGACCTGGTGCTGCAGCATCACCTGGTAATCAATAGGATATCCAACTCCTCGCTCACTTAGAGCAGAGGTTTCGTGTTTGGACTCATTTTAATTGCGACAACCAGTAGGAAGTAGATAAACAGTAAATAATTACATGCTGCTGCAGCATCGCCTGGATTCTATAGGAACCGAGCTTCGTATGAACCCAAAGTGAAGGTTTCATGTTTGGGCTTATATTAACGGCCTCATCGAAAAGGACATTGATAGATGGTAATCATGAGAATATGATTCTGTTGATAGGAATTATTTTGCACTATAACCAACAACACAAGTTTAAAAAGTATCGTATATATATATATATATATATATATATATATATATATATATATATATATATATATATATAAGTAATCGAGGGAACTCCTCGTTTATATGGAAACATTTTTGATGGAGGATTTTGGTTTTATGAGAAGCATCCTAAGCATATGCTACCAAAATGCAAGATTCTGCACCAAGGTATACTATGGTTCCGAAGATACTAAGAGAACTCCGGATTCCTTATAGATACAAGTTTGGGGGCTTAGGCACTGTTTTAAGAACTGAAAGCATATGCTACTATACAAATTAAATTCATCATCATCATTACCGCGTCAGGGTCACCAATGACACCAAAATTAAACATAGCAAAATATTCAACCTTATCTTCAGAGCGTAAGGCACACATTTGACACTACTTCTGAGAAGTAAGTTGCTTCGGTAATACAAGTAACATGCTAGAGTGCACAGCTGTCACACTTACCAATCGCGGCAACGGGCGGCCATAGACTTCACAAGCGATACTATGTATTACAATAATAAAGATAAAGCTTAAAATCATATGACACTGAAAGCCTCGCCGCTGCTAAAATTCCGGTTTGGCGGCGCGCGGCCCTAGCACGTGTCCATTTCGATTTTTAACCGACTTCCAAAAAATGAGGAGGTTATATGTTCGGCCTCGGTTTTTTTTTTTGTATGTTCAGCGTTACTCCGCCGTTTGTGAACCGATTTTCGAATTTATTTTTTTGTTGTATTAGGTTTCACTTCAATTTGGTACCATGTTCACAAAAGTGGTGACTTGATGGTGGGATCCATGAGTAATCGAGGGAACTCCTCGAAATTTATATGGAAATATATGGTGATTTTGGTTTTATGGGAAGCATCCTAAGCATATGCTACCAAAACGCAAGATTTTGCACCGAGGTATACTATGGTTCTGAAGCTACTAAGAGAACTCCGGATTCCTTATAGATACAAGTTTGGGAGTTTAGGCGCTGTTTTAAGAACTGAAAGCATATGCTACTATACAAATTACATTCATCGTCGTCATCATCATCATTACCACATCAGGGTCACCAATGTCACCAAATTCAACCTTATCTCCAGAACATAAGGCACACATTTGATATTACTCCTGAGAAGTTAAAGTTGCTTCGATAATGTAACATTCTGTTTCACTTCGCCGAGATATTCTGGAAAACAACCTAATTTCAAACTTTTGTATTGCGTTTAGCGTTCATAGTATAATAACGCATCGCATCGCATATCTGCCAGGGCTGTCAAGCAAGCGGCGCGGCGGCGCGCGCGCGGGCGCGGGCCGGGTACTATGCACAGTATACAAATTACTCACAGAGGTACTATGTGCGCTGCGTGTGCGACAAGTCGAGCGAGTGCCTATTGAAACTAGTCCGGTGACCGGCTACTTAGCACGTCACATGTGTTCACTTCGATTTTTTTAATGTATTGTTTAAAGTTATCTGCAGGCTGCAGCTGATATTATAATTAACATATACAAACTTAGAACATAAAATTATAAAATTAATCGATATATTATGTGTCACATTATTAAGTTTAATTAGTGATTATTATATTTTATTATATAGTAATAAGTTAGGTAATTGATTAGGACAAATAGTTATAAATGGACGGGAGGATTATTTACTTCCGTTATAACTTCCTCTTCTCATATTTAAGTAAATAATTATCTTAAATATGAGAAGTACAGTAATTAATATTTAGAATTATATACCTACTTATTCTTAGCCATTCTTAATTTTTAATGTGTTCTTTAATGATTTTACTATATTTAAATTGTCAACGGAAGTTAGTTTCTTTTGTATAAAATGGTATAAAAGCCAGCCATATTAATAATAATAATATAATATCTATGGACGCTTCACACCACGTTAGTCTGGTCCCGTGCTAAGTACCTAAAGGACTTGTGTGTCAGTGATACCTGTGTATCAGACAACGGAAATATATTTAATACTTTTATATTATACATATATTTAAGATTTTTATTATATCATACACATATTTAATACACATACATTGTGGAACCGTGTACCCGGGAACATTGAAAACTTTTTGTTCCGTTGGCGGGATTCGAACCCGCGATCCCCGGCTTGAGCTACCAACGTGCTCACCACTGAGCCACAGAGGTCGTCATGAATTGATGGATTCATTCTGTAAATAACTTTGAGACGTGTAAGGTGAAACTCTGCTCGAATAAACACCGCTCAATGTGTAATTATTCAAGACTTTTACTATTCTGTAATATCTCAATCACTGCAAACTCACCCAATAAAACATGCGAACTATTTGCAAAGTACTTTTCCTCCGTCTATAACCTGGATTCTCCAAGTCATGATGTGGAGAGTTTCCACACGAGTGCATACAATATGCCATTATTCAAACTAAAGCTTCATGACATACTTGCGGTGTTGAAAAAGTTAGACTGTACCAAGGGCCCAGGCCCGGTCAACATACCACCCATTTTCTTAAAAAGATGTGCCAAATCTTTGGCCTTACCACTTTTAATAATTTTCAATGCGTCGCTTGATACCGGAAAATTTCCCACAGTTTGGAAGCATGCCAGAATCGTCCCTATACATAAAAAAGGTCGCAAAGACACCGTACCTAACTACAGGCCTATTTCCATACTGTCAACGTCTTCGAATCATTGGTTTATACTCGAATGCATGATCACCTTGTAAGCAGCATCAATCAGTTTCAGCACGGATTCATGTCCAAAAGATCTACTCAAACAAATCTTCTCTCCTATATAACTGACCTGATTGATGCTGTTGATAAGGGTAACGAAGTTGATGCTATTAACACTGATTTTTCGAAGGCTTTCGATAAGGTTAATCACTGCATACTATTAAACAAACTGCGTGGGTGTGGCTCACTTCTCAAATGGTGTCAATCGTATCTGCACCTTCTTAAATCAACAGTAATACTTGACGGTTATGAATCCAGTGCTTTTTACGCTACCTCAGGTGTACCACAAGGTTCAATTCTGGATCCATTATTCTTTGTCATCTTCATTAACGACTTAAGTGATGTCATTGTTAACTCCAAATGTTTTTCATTTGGAGTTAACAATGACATGTATGTATTACGTTAATATTATTATGTTAACTCTAAAGTCAATTACATTTCAATAATGAAAATAACAAGAAATTTTGGATAATGTCAAAAAATACTTAATTAATTATTAAAATTACAATATATATATATATATATATATATATATATATATATATATATATATATTGTAATATATATATATATATATATATATATATTGTAATATATATATATATATATATATATATATATATATATATTGTAATTTTAATAATTAATTAAGTATTTTTTGACATTATCCAAAATTTCTTGTTATTTTCATATATAATATGATAACAATGTCCTGTAGGTATAGTGTTATAATTAGCATCAACATGTCAATAAATTTCAATTATAAATACAATAGAGAATTAAAAAAAGAGTCAATTTTACTTAATTAATTACTTACTTCTATAGAAATGTTAAAATATTACAAAACAATGATAAAAATTAACAATAACAATTTTCTTGAAGGATATGGAGCGATCGTGAAAGATGTCTAAATCATATGTTTTGTGCCAGATATTATATGAATTGATCATTCTTATTATAGGAGCGTTCTTGCCGACATTAGTTTTATACCTGGGAATATTAAAGAAAGGTTTCTGTCTTATCCTGGTATTGGGTCTAGGTACTACTAATCCTATTGTTTGTAACAGTTCCTGGCAAGGGGTGGAACCTGTGACAATATCTCTAAGGAATACCAGATCAAGCATGCGTCTACGATCTGATAATTTGTTAATTTAAAAAAACCGAAAGTCTTTTTTTGTATGGTAATCTTTTGTTTATCTGCGGGGTGACATAAGCCAAGTGTCTCGTAAAAGATCTCTGAATCGATTCGATACGTTGAGAATGGACTTCGTAACAGGGGTTCCAAATAATACTCCCGAATTATAGTATGCTACGTACGAAGTTGTCATACAATAGAATCCTAGTGTCAGTGCGCCTAAAGTCTTTTGAGTTTCGCTTGACAAACCCTAGCGTCTTTGATGCTTTCTTTATCATAAGGTCAAAATGTGGCACAAATGCTAGTTTTCTGTCAATTAATATTCCTAAGTCGCGAATTTCCGGAGCTTGTGTAATCGAGCAACCGTCTATGTGATAGCAAGTCGATAAAACTTTCTTTTTCTTGGTAAATTTAATGTGGCGGCATTTGGAAGCATTTAATTCCATTTTGTTGTCAAGACACCACTGATGGATACGGTCAAGATCAGATTGAAGTAACAAGGAATCGGATGAAGAATTAATAATTCTCGAAATCTTCATATTATCGGCGAATAAAGAACACCGGCAGTGATGTATGCAAGATGTGATATCGTTGATGAACAATAAAACAATATTGGTCCTAAATGCGAACCTTGAGGAACACCAGAAGTTGCAAAGTATTTGAGTGACTCGTGTCCGTTTACCACTACCGTTTATTCTCTCCCGCCAAGGTAAGAAACGAACCAGTGCAGTAGCCTACCATGAATGCCATATTGTTTTTTTCAACTTGCAACACAGTAACACATGATCGACTAAATCAAACGTACTAGCAAAATCGGTATAAACAGCGTCGATTTCGTTCTTATTATCAATCGCCTTGAAAATGGGTGTCAAATATTCGACTAGGTTGGTAATCACTGGCTTTTTCTTTTGGAACCCATGTTGGTAGTCATTAATTAACTTTTTGCAATGATTTATCAGAATATCGCAGACCAGAGACTCGAAGATCTTAGCAATTGATGACAAGATAGCTACAGGTCTATAATTTTTCACGTTGCTGTTATCTCCTTTCTTGAATATTGGCACAATTCTCGCTTTTTTCCATTCATTAGGAAATACACCAGTATCCAAGGATTTATTAATTATTAACGTGAGTGGAAGCGATAACATTTTTGCACACCTTTTTATAAACAGCGGTGGTATATTATCTGGTCCCGCTCCTTTATTTGAATCAATAAAAATCTTTATTGGACAATCAATGATCAACCAGCCTGGTATTAGTTAGTACAGCTAATCCCGCCCCATTTTACTGAGACTTATAATTTGTTTGACAGTTACAAACAGCTGAAAAATATATATGTGATAATTATAATGTTTAGCTGAAGCGTGATACAATTTTACCTAAAAATAGTTGCTGTCACATTGATGTATTTGTAGATATCGATTTCAATGGGAAAATTCAATGGAACAAATCCAGGTTCTGTGCTATATAATTCCTGAATTTGTTATATAATTCCTGGAGTAGCTGTCAGTGTTGAGGGTCATTTAAAGGCTATAAAATATATTGCCAAAATTGAAATAACTTTGCTTGCACATACGTTAATTGCCCGGGCTGAAATTGTTAATATTATCGACTCGAATACCTCTACTGAAAATATATCTTAATCGATTGAATCACAAATGGCATCGAATTGGGAATTAGAGGGTTTAGGTAAGGCAGATATAGGTGAAAGTTTATATAAAAAAATGATGATATTAGATAGATATAAACATTTAATCACTAGGGATATAAAGATTTAGGGTACACAGATTTATTACAAATGAAAATAAAAACAACTGATAAGGTACTTTGTGAGCCCTATAGGATATACAGGGTGTAACAAAAACAAGTGATAATACTTTAAGTACGTGTTCCCTGTAGAGAGTTCACTGTGAAAGTAGCAGCGCTGAAAGACCAAAATTTTTTTCACTTTTGTATGGGGAAACTCGTGACGCTCGGGCCCTTGCCCATACAAAAGTAAAAAAAAATTGGTCTTTCTGCGCTGCTACTTTCACAGTGAACTCTCTACAGCAGCGGTCGGCAACCTTTTGACAGGCAAGGGCCACAAGGTGACAAAACAAACTAAAGGCGGGCCGCAGACCTCATACTCGTATCACAGTGTAAATTTACACTGTGCTTGTATTAAGAGCGGGCTGTCAAATTTTGCTATGTTTTCTAATAAGTGACGATCCCGGAAGACGATTCACTTAAATGAAATTGAGATTTATTTAATCATTGTATATTTATCTGATATTCTGTAAAAGGAAAACACGATTCACTTATTTTGACTCGATAGTTATATTTTTCGAAATTATGAATCTTTCTGGGCTTTTCAACAAATATCTGTTACACTTATTGAGTTACTATCATTAAATAACTTGCACCACTACAATCACACACTTTATAAAATACATAATGGTAAAAGCAAATATTATTAGTGTTGTACTTAGTTTTTAAGTAATCATCAAAAGCGGGGCTTGCGTTTTGACAGTGACAGCTTCTAGGGTTAAGACCCTAGAATCTCAATATACCTACAGATATTGAAAGAAAATAAGTTTTTATTAAAAATGGCACAAACAGCTACGTACTTAAGTGGCGATAAATACTGGCAGTATTAGAAAACATTGTTTTTAATACACATATTAACTTATTCACAAAGCATTCGCGGGCCGCATGCGGCCCGCGGGTCGCGCGTTGCCGACCGCTGCTCTACAGGGAACACGTACACACCCTAAAGTATTATCACTTGTTTTTGTTACACCCTGTATATTAAAAAGAAAATGCAATAGTTGATGAAAAGGTTAACGATCTTTTCGAAGCTGGTATCATTTGTCACTCCATGTCTGAATATGCTAGTCCAGTGATTTTAAATAAAAAGAGTGGAGATTACAGGCTGTGCATTGATTACCGAAATTTAAATTCAGACACTCAAAGATCGGCACCCTTTGCCTCACATTGAGGACCAAGTGTTAAAATCGTGTGGCTGTGATCTCCAGGTTAATACGGATGCTAGTAAACTAGATTTAGGGGGTATATTAATACAAAAACAGCAGGACGGCACATTTAAACCTATAGCCTATTTTGGTAGAGTCACATCCAAAGAACGGTTTCGTATTTATATAATATCCCTGTAAAAGTTGTAACGGATTGTGCAGCGTTATGCACAACCCTTAGCAAAATAGATCTTGTTCCTCGTATTTCTCGATGGTGGCTTAGCATACAAAATTATGACCTGCAAATTGAGTATCGTCCAGGAAATATAATGAGACATGTAGACGCTCTTAGTAGGAATCCCGGCTATGAAACAGTATACGCTATTGAGAAAACTAATCGGTTACTAACATTTAGATATTAATTTACAAAATATTATTTCTTAGTTAAACCCCAATTTGTTATTCCGTGACTCCCGGCTTACCTAGTTCCAATATAATAACGAAATGTAAAAAATATGAGATATAAAGCACAATATTTAAAAGACTTTAAATCACAAATATTTTTATAAAACGTAATACTTTGGCTGTAATTAATTTACAAACTCACCTCCGACAAAAATCTTATTATTTATTTTATTTATTTATTATTAATTTATTAATACAAGAAGATAAAAAAATATATAATTTAGTACTAACAGAAAAACCACGTAGGTTTAATGACGTATGAATTCATCGAAATATAAGTATTAACTAGGATAATTATACATTTTATTTGAATAAATTGTTAGTAAATCTATATTAAAATATCCTTAACCGAACAATTTTGTTTCTTAATATTTACTTCCAAAGATATTAAAAAAAAAAACATGAAAAATAGGGAAGATCCGCCCCTAGTAACTAGAGTTTTATGTTAAGCTAAAATGAATCTTATTGCGATACGTATACGCCTTTCTTTGGTTGTGTGCAGGGTTATCGTTTTGGATTGAGATTGACCCCTGCCTTAAAGGGGCATACAAACAACTCTGATATAGTTAATAATAATCTTATATCTTTAAACGAGCAATTCTTGTATATATAATATATATACAGTGTGTAACAAAAATAAGTGATAATACTTTAAGGTGTGTACGTGTTCCTTGTAGAGAGTTCACTGTGAAAGTAGCAGCGCTGAAAATTTTTTCACTTTTGTACGGGCAAAAGCCCGAGCGTCACGAGTTTCCCCATACAAAAGTGAAAAAAAATTTGGTCTTTCAGCGCTGCTACTCTCACAGTGAACTCTCTACAAGGAACACGTACACACCCTAAAGTATTATCACTTATTTTTGTTACATTCTGTATATATAATTAGAATCTCGGAATCGGCTCCAACTATTTTCATGAAATTTAGTATATAGGGGATTTCGGGGGCGATTAATTGATCTAGCTACGAATAATTTTTAGAAAATGTCATTTTATTCGTGTGTTATCAAATACCGAGCGAATCTCGGTCAAATAGCTAGTGTAGTTAAAGAGGATAAACTGTTCAAAAAAAACTCTAAATGGAGAACGATTTGCTGTTCCCAAATTTAGCTTGTTGCAGAAATGATATCATGACCCCCAGCTGACACCCTGGCTTTGACAAGTTTTTTTCTTGCCTTCAATGTATTTTCGGTAAGGGTAATTATGGAAAATCTGAAGGAGAAAAATTTACATCTTATAGAAAAAGTACCTGTACCTATGCACACCCTCCATACCGATAACTTAGGATCATTTGTTAAGACTAGGAATGGCAACACATACGTTTTTTGTCATTATTGATGCAATTCACAATTTGTTTTTGCTAAGCCCGACAAAAACTCTAGTTCCATAAAAACCACAAACTACTTATGAGATATTATTTTCCAGTTTACAAACCCAGTTCGCATAATAGCATAGGCTATAGAGGCAAAGCATTTCCTAGCCGATACCTTAACCAATTTACAGAAGGCATGCAATTAAAACATGTCCTAAATGCTATAGCTAGTCCCAGATCAAATGGCCCAGCTGAAAAAGTAAATGGTACCATTATTGATGGACTGAACACTATGAGCTGTTTTGGATGATAAATTAATGTAAATAGTATGGGGTAAATATAATACACCTAATAATTCTACTACTTCCTTTTATTTAAACTTATGTTTAGCCATGGTAACTCTAAATTAGCAGCTATTCCATCCTGTGGTCCTAGTGACCGTACTTCGAAACGACAGGCATTAACTGAAAGAAGGGCAACAGTAAAACTACTAATTAATAGAAATTATATGACTGTTATGAAAAATAGATTTAACAAAACTCGCAAAAAATGTAGGAAAAATTCAGTCGGTAATCTAGTATTGTGAAAATGGCAAACCCCAATGCCAAAGTGACCCAAAAATTGTAAAAATAAGAAGTTTTCAGCTGTAGTAAGGGGTGAGGTATTAAGGCCTTATAAATCAGTAACTTCTGATACTGACAGTTCATCTAGCGATGCTGAGGTAGACACGGTGATCTAACTGATTGATTAGAAAGTTAATTTTAATATAATGTTTGTATAATATAAGTAATAAGATTAGGGATAATTCTAGGGAAAAATTTTTATTGATCGGATAGGTATATACAAATTTAATAACTATTTTATTGGGTATTATCACGCTTTAGCTTTTATACTTCTATATTCTTAACAATTGATAATATTAATAAGAAACTGGTCCCGAAGTTGCACCTAAAGAAAAAAAAAATTACATAATTCAAGTCTGTGTGATCTACTCGTTAACAATATAACCACTCAATGTATAATTCAAGACTTTTACTACTATTTAATAAATAATATTATCTATAGGATGGCTGTGTGACCAAATCCTAAAATCAACAATAATACTATCTACTAGACGGTCCGCGCGGCTTCGCCCGCGAAATTAGATATTTTACAGACAAATTAGACCAAAAAAAATATCCTAGGATCCTTCACATGGTCTACTTCTTATTTGACCCAAATAACTGAAAAATTGCTCTAGTAGTTCGTGAGATAAGCCTTTTCAAATAATTTCCCCCGTTTTTTCCACATTTCCCTCTATTTCTTCGCTCCTATCAGTCTTAACATGATAAAATATAGCCTATAGCCTTCCTCAATAAATGGGCTATCTAAAACTGGAATAGTTTTTCAAATCGGACCAGTAGTTCCTGAAATAAGCGCGTTCAAATAAGCCCTTTCAAATAATTTCCCCCGTCTTTTTCACATTTTCCTCTATTTCTTCGTTTTTTTTAGTTGTAGTGTGATAAAATATATCTAGCCTATATAGCCTGTAGCCTTTCTCGATAAATGGGCTATCTAACACTTAAAGAATTTTTCAAATCGGACCAGTAGTTCCTGAGATAAGCCCTTCAAGTAGTTCATGAGATAAGCCCTTTCAAATAATTGCCCCCGTTTTTTCCATATTTTCCTCTATTTCTTCGCTCCTATTAGTCTTAGCGTGATAAAATATAGCCTATAACCTTCCTCGGTAAATGGACTATCTAACATTGAAAGAATTTCTCAAATCGGACCAGTAGTTCCTGAGATTAGCGCGTTCAAACAAACAAACAAACAAACTAACAAACTCTTTCGCTTTATAATATTAGTATAGATAGGATGGCTGTGTAATCAAATCCTAAAATCAACAATAATATTATTATCTATAGGGTGGCTGTGTGATCAAATCCTAAAATCAACAATAATAATATTCTGTGTCTATGTGACTGGCGTCTATGTGACTGGCGTCTATGTGACTGGCGTCTTTGTGACTGGCGTCTATGTGACTGGCGCCTATGTGACTGGCGTCTATGTGACTGGCGTCTATGTGACTGGCGTCTATGTGACTGGCGTCTATGTGACTGGCGTCTATGTGACTGTAGTCTATGTGACTGGCGTCTATGTGACTGGTGTCTATGTGACCGATGTCTATGTGACCGATGTCTATGTGACCGATGTCTATGTGACCTAATGAGTAATAATAATAATAATAAATATTCTTACTGTGCACACATTTAAATTACAATTTAAAAAAAAAAAAAAACAAAAACATAAAACACAAGTATAACACAATGGCGGCCTTATTACTAATTAGTAATTTCTTCCAGGCAACCACAGGTAGAGGAAACATATTTATAAGAAATTAGGTGAATGTGCCATAAACCAATAAATAAATAAATAATTATATAATGCATAATCATGATACATATAATATTATTATAATAAATACACAGATACATACATATTATCTACATAGTCTAAAATACATAGACATTACATACAAACGTAAATATTATTTCAAAAGTATTTTATATAATTTTTATATAATACAACAAAAATCAAAATGCACAAATTACATAAAAAATGCATAAGTAATATAATAGCTTCAGAAATGCCATGTGTTGGCTAGATGAGATGTGAATTGTGATACTAGAAGATTTTTCTGACATCAATGCATACCTATATTACTTTTTTTTTTGTTTTCAAAATACTGTTCCGATGTTTTCATCTGCTTCAGACCACTGGTAGTTCTGGCACTGGGTAGCAAACCATGGGAACGTCGTGGGACACTTCTAATGCAGGATGGCCGAGTGTTAGCGGATGTCAATGGACAAGCTACATATTTATTTTATTTAAATCGATATATTATGTGTCACTTTATTAAGTTTCGTTAGTGATTATTATATTTTATATAGTAATAAGTTAGGTAATTGATTTGGACAAATAGTTAGTTATAAATGGACCGGAGGATTATTTACTTCCGTTATAACTTCCTCTTCTCATATTTAAGTAAATAATTATCTTAAATATGAGAAGTACATTAATTCATATTTAGAATTATATACCTATTTATTCTTAGCCATTCTTAATTTTTAATATATTCTTTAATGATTTTACTATATTTAAATTATCGACGAAAGTTCGTTTCTTTTGTGTAAAATAGTATAAAGCTAGCCATATTGCATTGATGGATTCATTCTGTAAATAACTTTGAGACGTGTAAGGTAAAACTCTGCTCGAATAAACGCCGCTCAATGTGTAATTATTCAAGACTTTTACTATTCTGTAATACATAGGTCATAAAAATGTAGTGAACAACTTATATGAACAGATTGTTAATGTGCTAATGACAGCAGCTACAAAAACAAAACATTGTGTTGATGCTAAACCTCGCAAACAAAAGGTAGGTACACTGCGGGTGGAATAAGCACGTGAAAGACGCTCATCGGGTGGCCAGGCGTAAATTTAAAATATGGGTGTCAAATAATAGTTACAGTTGGTATATTTATAAACAGATGTTTGAATCATGTAAGATTTTTAAAAGTCGATTAAAATGGTATTTAAACAACCAATAGCAAATAAAAATGAATAAGTTAGCAAAGTTACGAGCTGACAAAAATTTTGTTAAATTTTGGAAGTGTACTATTTATTTATTTATTTATTACAAAATCTTACATCTAAATACTAAAAACTCTTGTCGAGTTTGTCCAGGCATAACGTTCTCAACTACAAAGCTTATTAACTATACAGTGTAAGCTCCATGTAACGTCACTCCATTTAGCGACAAACTCTCTAAAGCGTCGAAATCTTTTGACTTTAGTTTAGCTTGTCTACCATACAATGATACACTCTGTATAGCATCACTCCCACTCTCAATAACGACAAAATCACAACAATTGAGTAATAAAAAGTACCTTTTTAGCTAATAATATTAGTAAAAACTGTGCAGCTGTGTACGTTTTTTTGTCGCTTTACTATCCTAGCCCGCAATGAACTTGACTTTCGGCATCATGCATACCGAAATTTCTAAGAAATTCGTTCTTTTGTTTGCAAATTGGGATTGCTTGCACGTGTAGACTGTTTTTGAACAAAAAATTATCTAAACTTCTAAACAATAAAAACTGTTAGCGAAAAAAAAACACTGTATATTGATTGTAAATTTTTTAATTTTACTTCTCTCCATTTAACAACTCTCTATAACGTCATAAAATGCACGGTCCCTTCAGTGACGTTATATAGAGTTTACACTGTAGTTAATCAAATAAGTAATAAAATAACAATCATAGGTAAAATATCAAATATACTTACTCGTAATTCAAGTTCAAAGTTGCATCGAGCGGCCAGATGTGATTTCACTTCTTAACTGATAAGAAAAAGCCATTCTTATTCGCTGCGCCGCTTGGTGCGTATCAAAGCGCACGGAAGTGCGCAGGCCTAGTTCCAGCAGGCCGCGCGCATGCCGTGCACTATTTACATGAACCGTTTCGACGCACTTTTGACCCCCCTGTAGCTAAGTGCCTATTGCAAGCGCAAAGATAAAATATACCTACGTAATTATATACTAGTACATACGCAGTATACCAAATTTAAAAGATACAGCTTTGGTAGATCCAGAAATATGTCCCTGTAAAAATAGCTGATTTTGGCACTCACTCACTCACTCACTCACTCACTCACTCACTCACTCACACACTCACTGACCGGTAATCAAAACCTCTAGGTCACTTCCAATTGTCCTAGCGTTATGAAATTCGGCACACAGGTCGTGTGTTATGTGTAGATTAACAAAAAATTAATAAATTGTAGAAATCGGCCAAGCGTTAGTCGGCACATCTACGAACTTTAGAGACTACTTCCAAAATATGTCCTAGCGTTATGAAATTTGGCACACAGGTCATGTGTTATAATATTATGTAGATAAACAAAAAATTAAGAAATTTTAGAAATCGGTCAAGCGCGAGTCAGCTCATCTATGAATTTTAGAGGCTACTTCCAAAATATGTCCTAGCGTTATGAAAATTGGCACACAGGTCGTGTGTTATATGTAGATAAACAAAAAATTAAGAAATTTTATAAATCGCTCAAGCGTAAGTCGGCTCATCTATGAACTTTAGAGGCTACTTCCAAAATAATATGTCCTAGCGTTATGAAATTTTGCACACAGATTGTGTGTTAATATGTAGATTAACAAAAAATTAAGAAATTTTAGAAATCGGTCAAGCGTGAGTCGGTTCATCTACGAACTTCAGAGGCCACTTCCAATTGTTCTAGTGTTATGAAATTTGGCACACAGGTCGTGTGTTATATGCTTATTAACAAAAAATATTTGGCTTCTATTGATTTATTGAACTATTGTTTATATCGGGCGTGGCGCAAAAAAAAAACATAGGTATGATATTTTCTTGAAAATAAGTATTGAAATCCCACCAAAAACACACCTGTTAAAATAGGGCCTAGTTCCAATAGGCTAATTTTTGGCCTAAAAAAAGAGTTGAAATCTAATCCAATGCCAAGTTCAGATGCACTTAACGATCATAATGATCTTTATCAACAGCCTGATCCACAATACTTCTAAATTTGAACTTGGCAGGTTTTTGTGCTACTATACGTTACACTTGATTAATTATATAATTAGATAATATTTATAGTATTTAATTAACCTGCCAAGTTCAAATTTAGAAGTATTGTGGATCAGGTTGTTGATAAAGATCATTATGATCGTTAAGTGCATCTGAACTTGGCATTGGATTAGATTTCAACTCTTGTTTGAGACCAAAAATTAACCTATTGGAACTAGGCCCTATTTTAACGGGTATGTTTTTGGTGGGATACCTAATTACCTATCACATTTTATGGGTAAATAAGTTACAATAGTTATTATACAGAATGTTTTGTTTTTACACTTAATTAGGATTTGACTTGATTTATAAATATTAACTTTTAAGTTCACTAAAATAATGTGTTTTTAATACATACTTAATATTTTTGTTAGTAATTTTATTTTTAGTTTCTTCTGGTAAATTATTAATTAGGTTAGGAATTATATAATTAGAGGTTCTTTTGCCATATTCATTGTTAAATTTAGGTGTACATAGTTTTTTATTTGCTATACTTCGTGTAAACTTATGGTGATTTTTATGATTGAATATCACTACAAAAATATTGTTCAGTAAGCAATGCATAATTAACTTTAGTATGTATGGGCAGGACACCACAATATTTAAACAGACCTAGAGGCCTATCCGAGTACAGATTTTAAATTTTAGGGGATACAATCAATTTTAAAAGCCTGTACTGAATGTGATATATATGGTCTAGGTATGTTTTATAGGTGCGTCCGTAACTATTTAAACCATAAGCTATTACACTTTCTACTAATGTTTTATAAGAAACTTACAATATATTGCGTGGTACAGAATGTTGTATTATATAAAATTTAGACAATATAATTCTTAATTTATCACAAACTCTGTTTATGTGGTTTTCCCAATTAAATTTGTGGTCAATAACGAGGCCTAAATAGGTATGTTCCGTGACTTGATTTATTTTAATGCAGTCTTTAGTATAGAGTGAGTTGGGTGTATGGAGACATTTATGACAGTGTACTGTAACCTCAATATTTTCTTCCTTTTTATTTTTAGATCTTACGTAAATTAGTTTTGTTTTATTAGGATTCAGTACTAAGCCTGAATCGTGAGACCATTTACAGATTGCTGAGAAATCTTTTTGGATTTTATTTTTCGCTAATATTGCCCGTCGCAACAAGACATGTATCGTCAGCAAACTGAAATAGCTTGAAGTTTTTCACGACATTTCTTAGGTCATTTACGTAAGCTAGGTAGTGTTTAGGTCCTATTACTGATCCCTGAGCGGTTCCATCCTCAATTGGTATAAATAAAATAATAAATAATAAAATAAAAAAGCCTTTTATTCCTTGCGAATTTACAAATTCTTAGGTTAACATTACTTACACATATTATCTAATGTAGAAGAAAACTAATAAACTAAACAAAACAAAATAACAATTATAACATGTAAGTATTAAAATTATTCTAAAATCTAATATTTTATTATTATTATTATTATTTATTATTACCCATTATAAAGTAAAGTAAGCTTTGAGTTTAGTTCTCTCTTGTTTGGCTTGCAAGGACCCCTCCGCAGGTGAAGGCCTCCTCCAAGGAATGCCACTTTTCCATTTTGGTCCAGCCGTTTTTACCAACTCGTCCGCCCATCTTGTTAGTGGTCCCCCCTGTGTCGTTTACCACTTGGACCGTTCCACTTTGTCACTCTTACTGTCTAGCGATCGTCTTTTAATCGTCACTTCTGTTTTTGAGCATGTAATAGAGCATCAGGAGCTTTAGTTATGCTTCTAATTTTCGTATGACGAACTCTTTTAGTTCTTCTGATATTCAGCATACTACGTTCTAGTCCTCGTTGACAAGTAATAATTTTTCTTTTACTCTACTTGTGTACTTCCATGTCTGGCAGGCGTAGGTAAGACATGGTAGGAGACAACTTGACATGACTTTAGTTTTTTAATTTGTTGGCATATTACTTTTAAAGATTTCTTTTAAGCTCCAGTATTTGTTCAAGTATTTTGAATTCTCCTCTCTACTTCAGAGTAGTTACTGTCTTTATCGAAGCTAATCTCTTTACCTAAATATATGTACTTGTTTGTATATCTTAATGGTTCATCGTCTATTGAAATAGTATTTTTTATGCTGTTAGTCATTATCATTGTCCTTGTGAGATTCATCTCGAGTCCTTCATTTTTACTGGCCACATTAAGCGATTGAATCATTTCTTGTAACTGTGAGCATGATTCAGACAAGAGCACCAAATCGTCAGCAAATCGGAGATAACTGATAAAGTTGCCGTCTATGCACAAGCCACAAGTTTTCCAGTCTAACTCTCTGATTATAGATTCTAAGATGGCTATGAACAGCTTTGGGGAGGTCGGGTTCCCTTGTCTCACCCCTCTTTTGATAGGGAAGCTGGGTCCGACTCTATCTAGTTTAACTCTGCCCGTATTGCAGCTATAAATGCTTCTTAATACATGGATGTATTCGTTCTCTACTCCTTGCTCTCGTAGCGCCCTCCAGATGCTCGAATGTGAGAGAGTGTCGAATGCTTTTTTGTAGTCGATGTAAGCTATATATAGAGCTCTTTGTTTTTCCAGATATTTTTCAATCAGTAATTCTAAAGTGTGAATATGATCGACCGTCGAGAAACTCTTCCTGAACCCATCTTGTTCTATTGGTTGTTCTTTTTCCTGATTGGTCTATAATTGACAATGTCGTAAGGATCGCCTTTCTTATAAATTAAAATAATATTCAATTCCGACCACTGTCTAGGTGTCTGTGAAGTTTCCAGGATGCGGTTAAATAAATGAGCTAATGGTAGAGCCAGTAGAGTTTGTACTGACTTTATACATTCATTCGTGATGTTGTCTGAGCCCGGGCTTTTGTTGGTTTTTAATATTTTTATTGCTTGAATTACCTCTGATGCAGTGAAAGCTATATAATTCCTTGTTTGTGTATCGTCTGGCAGGCGTTTGTTTTCGATGAACTTTCCGTGCTCTTGGGAGTTATATAGTTTTTTGTAGAAGTCTGTGGCCACATCTATAATATTTTTACGGTTATTAAGTGTAATCCCGTCTGCCTTCAGCCCGTCAATCCATGACTTATGTGTCCTCAGCTCTTTATATGCTCTTTTTGAGCTTCCTCGGTGAGTAAGATATTTCTTTAGTGTTTCTGATCTGTACTGTGTACAGTCGCTTTTTATGTATTTCTTTACTAGCTTATAAAGCGCTGAAAGCTCGTTTTTCTATTCTCTAGTTTTTCCTTTAATGTTTTGCAGAGTGTATCTTCTTTTCAAAAGTAATAAAGTACGCTCCTATAAGATTTTATGTCCAGTGGGCTTTTTAATAGGGATTCTAACATCCTGGAGACTTGTGATAGCTTCCAGTATCTTATCGTGGTAGAGTTGAACTGACATATTTTCACTATGTTCTAGTAGGTTTGGCAGGTGTGCTGTTATGCTCTCATTGTATCTCTTTATTTCTTCTTCATTCTTAAGTGTGGTATTTTGAGTATTTCGGAATCCAGATCGGTTCTTTTTCATGTTTTTTGAGAATGTTACTATAGCTCTGACTGGACGATGGTCTGACGAGAAATTTATATTAAGAACATTGATGTCTTGAACTATAGCTGGCTTGTTTGAAAGAATGTAGTCTATTTCATTTTTGTAGTCTCCGTTTGGCGAGCGCCATGTCCATTTTTGGTTCGGTTTTTTCTTAAAGAACGTATTTAAAATTGAGATCCTATTTTCTAGTGCAAAGTCAATGAGTCTTTGTCCTCTAGCATTTCTTGTGCCATACCCGTTTGGTTTCATTATCAGATATTCATTTGCTCTAGGTTGGCCTATTTTTGCATTTAGATCGCCCATAATTAGGTATGTATTGTGTGCAAGGGTCATGGCTTTATATAAATTTGAATAAAATTGTTATATATCTTCTTCCTTTGCTGCTTATGTAGGAGCATAGATCTGTATTAATGACATTTTTGTATTGTGTAAATTTAGATTCAGAAGTGCTACTCTATCAGAAATTCCAATAAAGCTTTCAATGTTTTTCTTTAGGCGTAGATTGATCAGGAATCCAATGCCATATTGTCCTTGTATATGACCGGTGTAGCAAAGTATACAATTATCATATTCTTCTATTTTTGTACCCTGTCGTCGTGTTTCTGATAGTCCGATTACATCATACTTTATATTTTTCAGTGATTGTATTAGTTCCATAAGAAGATAAGGTCCTAACATTATATGCTAGGATGTAGAGTTTTGTGGCTCTACATGTAGAGTAAGATGGTTGTGCGTTACTTGTATTCCTTGGAGGGTTATGGTCGTAATCTTATGCTAAAAGTGCTGCGCATAGTTCTAAGCGGGGTATCGTTATCGGCTTAATAAGAGAAACTTTCGACTTCGAACACAACAATTTTATTGCACATTAATTATACTTGCATTATTATAGATCTAAGATAAATACAAGCTCCAAAAGCCCGCGATGATGCGTCACTAAATGAATGTAACTCAACATAATTGTAATTTTCGCACAGTACTCTACGAGGTACATTTACATTTAGAAGATGTGTTAAACTAGTACTAAATTCTTCCCATGACCTTTGTATATCCTTGGGGACTGGTTCATTCCAATCTAGACCCTTTTGCCACAGAGTTTGTAATAATATTTTTGCTAATACAACACATATACTTATCAATCCTAAAGGATCGAATATTTAAAACGTAAATGATAAAATTAACCGCTTAGTAATAGGTTGTTCCTTTGGTGGAACCTCAAATGAAACCCGCAAATTATCATCTTCAGGATTCCAATTAAACCATTTGGATATCATTCAGTGAAAAACCTGAAGTAGTCGGTGCTGAACCATCAAAAACTGCTCTAATTTTAGTAGACTCACTATTTTCTTTGAATACTGCGTGATGACACAGGAAATGAGATTGTTTTGGAGAAGCTGTATTAGGTAGCTCTTCCAAATGCTCTTCCAAATGTTCATAATATTCATTGATACAATTGGAGTATTGTGTTTTCAATTGCGGATATTTTCTAAAACGTTTTTCTAAATTTAGAAATCTTTGCAGCGCCATATTATAAGAATTACCTAGACAATCAGGTGTATCAATCAAAGGAAGTTGAACTGAAAATCTCCCACTAGGTAAGCGAATAATTGTATTTTTTATGAAATGTTGCTCACAGTCTATTTCGACTTTGGTAAGCTTCGATTTATTAGGAACTTCTACCCCAAAATTTTTGTAATGAATCATTAATATTTTCGTTTTGTAGATTATTAGCTAGAATTTAATTATTGCATTAAATTTTCTTAGTATTAGATAAATTTGTTGGAATAGAATCTGTGATTAACCAACCAAACTTAGAATTTCTTAGTTTAATCATAGAGTAATAAATATACTATATGTATGGCTGGTCTCTGGTTTAATGTTGTGTCTTGAATTTATAGATTTCACATCATTACCGAGAACACCCCAAAATAAGTCTGCACCTATAAGTATATCGATGGACGAGGGAATGTTAAAATTTGGATCGGCAAGTGTAACGTCTTTTGGAAATTAAAAATTACACAATTTTGAATTTTAAATTGAATTATAGTAGCAGGAATAGTTCCTGTTGGGTCTTTGAGCATAAAGCAATCTAAAGTTATCTTGTAATTTTTGTGAATGGAATTGAGTTGAACAATGCATCTTTCTGTTATGTAGTCAGACAAGTTGTTTTATTTATGAAACTTGACTCTAATTGTAGAAAATCTTTAAGCCTTTTGCTTATAAATGATGATTGACTTCCGCAATCAAGTAACGCATGCCTCCTTAGTTTCTAGATTTTCCACTTCAATTATAGAAGTAGAAAGCAAGATTTGATTTGTTGGTTGTGTATAAAAATTGACAATTGTGTCAGTAGAATTTGTAGAACTAAAATTAGTCTTTATTTGATGTAGTAACGTATTATGCTTTCTTTTGCACACACGCCATGGACCAAATTTGCAGTTGTGAGGCTGATGACCATTAAACAGTTCATGCAAAGTTTGAATTTACGTATATCACTAATTTTATGTTCATAGTTTTTAGCCTTAAATATTGCACACTCATATATTTTATGCTCACCCTTACAAATAATACAAGATTTGAAATTGTTACTATTGTTTCGTATGAGCTCTTTCATTGTGAACATTAGAGCCTGAGGGCCGCGAGAAGCCACTTGATGCTTTTATCTTGTCTAGTTTGTGACGATTTAACGTCTCATAAATTATTCTAGCGTAGGTACGTCCTCATCCAAACTTTGGTGGAAGTCCGGCCCCTTCTGAGGTAGACCGGCCGGTCGTGGAGGGAGTCCTGTGTTTGTTAGATCCGGGACATCCCTCCTTTATAGGCTGAAGGCGAACCGCAGGTGGTTTTAGTGGGTAAGAGTCCCACATACCCCCGGGGTGCTTCAGCTTAATTGAGGCACATCCCCATTCCCCAACCCGGGGGACCCATGACAGGTTTCCCCTGCGCATCAAAAAAAATGGTACCTCATCCATAGAGTTCATTCCATAGAGCATATTAAATATTTAATAAAATTATGAACTGGTTTAATGCGATCGTTATTGTGTATAACGGACAAGAATGTGTCTCGAAACTCTAGCCATCGAAAATAAGCACCATCGAATTTATTAATTTGTAATTGAGGCAGTTTAAATTCGGTTTCAAAATGGTCACACTGACACTGAGACAAGGAAGTGTTATGCTCGTCTTTGTTACTACATATTCCACGTTTAAATTTTTTTAGGTCAATTTTGAACTAAGATAAGAAAAAAAAATAGGATTTTGGTGCGATCTCGGCGACGCGGCAAATGTATGGTCAAGGTCGTTTGCTCGGGGGATGGCCTTAAATCAATTTAGTTTTTAAATTTAGCAATACGCCCTTTTAACACTGCAGTACACGCGCCCCTTTTTTACACGAGTACTCGCGTGGCCTACCATGAAAGGCCATCTAAAAATCTTAATTGTTTTCATAATTATTATTATTATTTAATCAAAATTACAAATAAAATAAAAATAATAATTAATTAATTTACTTTTATAATTAATTAATAAATTACTGAAAAATCAACAAATTTGTGAATTTCTATGAAAATGTGACAAAAATCGTACTGATGAAATCAAACATGTGTATTCCTTACGTGAAATTAAAATAAGTTAGACTTTTGTTTGTTTCGTGTTGTATTCTTAAAAAATCCTTAATTTTACTACATAAAATACCTATAAATTATTTCTTCTATTTATATACTCCATTATTTCTATTTTTTGATTATTTTTTTCTAAGAATAAACGACCTTAAACTTCAGAAGTCACCGGATTAGCTCATTTTCATACAAGTGTGACTCCTAGACTAGTATTTACAGAACTGGTAAATATTAATTGTCACTTGATCGCTTATTTAGTTACAGCAGCCAACTCAGATCACAATTTTCCATTTCGAAATTCACATCAATAGACAGCAGGGCAATCGCGTTATTTTTAAACGTTTCAATTCAGGTTCACATCTGCTTTGGTTGTGGTTCAGTTACGGTTCGGTTCCGCAGCGTCTGAACAAATTTCAGTATCGTGCAAACGTTCCAACCGTAACTCAACCTTAGATGGAACTCGAACGGAGCGCAACGTTTGACTTTTAGACAGACATTGCAGCGGACCAATCAGCGCCCTTCTGATATAATCTTGATTGGTTTACATATGAACACATTTTTTCCGATGCGTTAATTGGTCAATTGACAAATTGTTTATTTACGAATAAAAATGACACGAGTGAAGTTGTTTCAAGTAGTTATTGTGATTTGTGGATGATTATTACTTGGAGTTTATAATTTACGTAGTTAAATTCATATTGTTTTACTTTAATTTACAAAAGCCGTGTTGAGAAGTGACTTGTGAAGTTGTGACAAAAGTTTTTTGTGGCATAGAAAACATTTACGTAAATAAGTATGTAAGTAATGTCAAAGTTCAATTGACTTTTTAACAAACTCAAATAGTCCTTTGAAGAGCTTTGAAGTAAAACATAAGCTTATATTATAATTTGATTATAGCTTATGTTATATTTTCCATCGATTTTCGTCAATTTAACACACCAAAATAAGAAACGTTTCAGAAACGTGCGAGTAGAAGTAGCTTTGTATCAACTTTTTGTTTTGACAGCGTTTGCGCTTGGGCTGAGGTTCAGTAACGTCTCAACTGGCTGTCAAAACGTTAGAGCGATACCGAATCGTTCCAAAAGTCGATCAACGTCAGAGTTTCATTTGCGGTTCAGTTGAAAACATTTTGCGCGATTGCCCTGCAGGGTTGCTATACATAATACATCGATTTTTTGATTTTGCCGCCATTTACTCGACACTGGCCATGGTTTTATAGCCGAAGTGCCATAAAAAATAAAAATAAAAGAATCAAGAAACTAAATGCCAAAAGCGGATAAAACTTTTCTCCATTGTTTTTCCGGTAAAACTGTCAAAATTTAGTTTTTTTTTTAATTATTAAATAGGGGGCAAACGAGCAAACGGGTCACCTGATGATAAGCAACTACCATCGCCCATGAACACTCGCAACATCAGAAGAGCTGCAGGTGCGTTGCCAGCCTTTTAAAAGGGAAAACGCTCTTTTCTTGAAGGTTTTCAGGTCGTATAGGTCCAGAAATACTGCTGGTGACAGTTCGTTCCAGAGTTTTACAGTGCGCGGCAGAAAGTTACGCGAAAAACGCACTGTGGAAGACTACCACTCATCAAGGTGATGAGGATGGTATGTTTTTCGCGTGGGACGATGGCGAAAAGTTGCAGGTGGTATGATTCCGAACAATTCTTCAGAGCACTTCCCGTGATACAACCGATAGAGGATGCAGAGTGATGCTACATCTCGGCGTAATTCCAAGGAGTCCAAGCTGTTTGAAACACTATGGCAGTCAACAATTCGAGCGGCCCTCTTTCGTTCTTCGTTTATCTACTGACGGTATGCTAGGGTAGCTGATAAACGCACAGAAAGGAAATAAAATCTTCCCAGGCCGTATAAGGTCTGAAAGACCCGATACATTTTTTCGTGTGTATACCTACTATTTAATAATATGATGATAGTCAATATATTTGTCGCACTCTTACACCAGGATTTCCAATATAAATCAATGCCGCACCATGAGAAAGCAATAAATTTCTCAGGCCGCACGGCAGGAAAGTTACGCAACAGGTATTTTCAACCTGATATCGCATTGAAGGTGTTAAACGTGAAATTATTTTTGTAATTTAGGTTTTTAAGCAAAAGAAAGTAAAAAAAAATTGCTCACGCTCCTTAATTCGGTGTCATATTCATATTCATATTTCTTTATTTGCTTCAAAAGTGGTAGTGGTGGTGTTTTGGTGTTACAGTTAATAGATGTCACCTGGATCTCCACAAAATGGCGGCTCGCGTTGAACTTCGCCTTAATTGATATACCTACAGTATTTCCAAGCGCCTTAATTGATATTATGTATTTCCAGTGGTTTTCCAGATTATGCCTGAAATAGTCGGCAAATAACAATAAGTTTATGTTTTCTATAAATTCAATCGACCGATAACGATCGTAGATAAAGAAACTGAATATAACTGGTTTTGCTAAAAATAGATAATTGGGCAACAAAATAAACGATCAAACGAACTTACCAAGTGAAGTTCGATCATTATTATATGAGTCGCTTCATTCTTCGATATATAATTATTAACCAGTAGTACCTCTGTATCTGCTAGGCAATCGCGTTTTTTCAAAGACGTATGTGGGTAGTTGTTTCAACTACCCGCACGCTCGGTTACTGGACGTTCCGGCATGTCTAATTATGTTTAGAAAGAAATAATGCAAAAACTCTTTCTTTCTTTCTTTCTTTGGGTACTGCAGCAAACATAGTTTCGTGCAGACTGGGTGGGAGACATACAATAATGATCGAACTTCACTTGGTAAGTTCGTTTGATCATTTATTATATTTCTTCGCTTCATTCTTCGATATATAATTATTAACCAGTAGATTTTCAGAGTAACGAAAGAAAGATTATTTTTTACGAAATACCATATATTCATTATGAATAGTAATCATTATTATATTGGAGAAAGAATTTAACAATAAATAATAATAATAGTCAGAAACGAAACGTAAGAAACATCTATGGTTTGTGATTTAAATGATAACATATTGAATCATTCAGCGAAACTTTGTTCGTCGATAAAATTATGGCTAAGAAAAATATCGAAAGTATTGGAGCGCTAGTCCTGCCTTTCGACTGTCGTCTTACTAATCGTCATTAATCGTGTCCAGTTTCAGTCCCCGTGTTTACGCTCGTGTCGATGCTCGTGTCGATGCTCGTGTCGACGCTCGTGTCGACGCTCGTGTCGATGCTCGTGTCGACGCTCGTGTCGATGCTCGTGTCGATGCTCGTGTCGACGCTCGTGTCGACGCTGCGCTGATCTCGCACAGCACCTGCTTTATCCTATTTAATATAATCTTGAATAACCATCGTACGGCGTAATAACTTAAATATAGCTTGAAACTTCTTTTTTAATAAAAAAGAATTACATAAATTAATAACATCACCGATCCAATCACGCCCGGGAGTTGATGTCCTTGTAATATAAATTTCGGTACCGCTATTTAAAACCGTAATTTTTTATTTTGCCGAGTTTTATTAGGCAGAAAGTTTTAAGTCAATGACCAGTATTCAGTTGGTACAGAGTGCAAGAAAAAACAAATAATTTATAAGTGGATCCCGGGTACTATACTACTTAGGTATGTATTTATTATACAGGTATTTTTACCGGAAAGCTTCTTTCGAAAGACGCTTCAGTCTTCACACATTCATCTGAGCCAATATCACCAACCAATAAAGTCAACATTGTTCATAAACAATGACAGTGCACAGTGATGGCTGTAGAAGATAATATCGTGATTCGTATTACAGCCATTGTCAAATTGTTTGGCTAACGTTCCAATGGAGCGGAAGAAGATCTCTGTAATAAGTCTATTTATTTAATAAGATGAAACAGAGTATTCATCTAAAATCTAAGTCGAAGTATTTTAGAATAAATTTTAAGGACTCTACTGCTTTAACTGGGTCCAGCTCTGTGGTCGTCGTGATTCTGTTATCGTATTTATCATTGCATATTTTATTTAGTATTAAATATTTTAATCGCTTAAAACTAGTTGCATTCCGTGGCGGGGGTCAGGAATCAGGATATGAAGGTGTCAAAATATCTATCAGTTGAGATAGCTCACGAGCACATTGATTTAACTGTTCTATATTATTTCGTTTTTAAAAGGCATATATTATTATATAATATATCTAATATATAAAATTCTCATGTTACGGTGTGCGTGGTTGAACTCCTCTGAAACGGCTCGACCGGTGTATTCATTTGTTGAATAAATAATAGTAAATTGTTACAACTCGAGACTGACGGCGACTATTGTTTGTGTGACGGGATAGCAATCATGAACTTTGCCATGGTGACATACTCTTTAGTAGGTATAGTCACTTCAATAAAATAATAATATTATGGGCGAAATACTTTATATGGCAAAACAACGTTTGCCGGGACAGCTAGTTATGTTATTATAACATATACACACCGGCATATTTAGCGGAACACAAAAAAAAAGGTCCATAATTTAAAAAATATGGTTTTATTTTAAAATCTACTTACTACACTTCTTTTGTTATTTAAAATTTCATTTGTTTTACTTAAAATTAGATCACATTATGAACAAAATTTGCGAGTAAAGGCTATTTGTGAAAAATTGTACATTTTTGAACTTTTCATGTAACCGGGAAAAGTGAAAATTATTATTAAAATAACAATTAATTAAATTAAAAAAAATGGTGATTAATATCGCGTATTTTCTCCACGTGCTCTTATTAAAGTTTCTAACCGTCTAGGCATACTGAGAATTATATTATCGATGGTCTCCTGGGATAGTCTCCGCCATTCCTCAACTACGGCGAAGGCCCAAACGTGCTCTATTGGGTTCATATCCGGTGATCTCGCCGGCCACTCCATAACAGTGATATTTATATCATTAAGATAAGCTTGAGTTGCCCGAGCGGTATGCGGCCGAGCATTATCCTGCATTAAAACAAAATCGTCACCGATGGGGCAAACGGTACGAAATTTTCTTCTAAAACTTCTCTGATATAGCGGTCCGCAGTCAGACTCCCTCTGTCAATCACTACCAAGTCTGTGCGAGCTCTCAAACAAATGCCCGCCCAAACGATTATTGATCCACCACCGTATGCAACTGTAGTTTCAAAATTTGTCTGAATGTAACGTTCTCCTTTGCGTCTGTATATTCTTTGCCTGCCGTCAATTTGATTTAAGAGAATTCTGTACTCATCACTAAACAATACCTTACTCCATTGGTCCGCATTCCAAAGTCGATATTCCTGAGCAAAAGTTAACCTGTTTCTACGATAATTTACCTCGAGCCTTGGAGCCTTGGCGGGCACAAATGAACCCAAATCAGATTCTTCTAACCTTCTTCGTACCGTACGCTCATTTACGGTTACTCCCCGCACTGCTTCTAACTCATGTCGGGCTTGGACGGCCGTCAAACGGGGGTTCCTACGTACACGAAGCCGAATGAAACGGTCATCCCTACTCGAAGTGCGTCTTTTTCTGCCTTGTCCTGCTCTTCTCACATAAGTGCCAGTCTCCCTGAATCGTTTGACACTGCGATGGACCGTTGAAATCGATCGACGAAGATATCTGGCTATTAATCTGTATGTTAGACCAAATATTCGCATTTCGAGTGGCCTGGCAATCTCCGTTGGGTCTAAGTCAGGCATAATTCATTCCTCAACTCCAAAAAGGTACAAGATTAAAATTTTTTTACAAAAAAACAATATTTGAATGAAAAATTTAAATAAAATTCAGAAGGGAGGAGGATACTCGAAGTTCGCTCTACATAAGGTATATTCGAATAAAATTAAAACAATTGCATAAAATGTGATGTTCAATTGTTTTCCTAATTTGAAATTATTATTTTTTTAATTAAATGACGTATAAACCTGCCAGCAACCTTATATGATACTTATATCAAATCTTTTTTTTATGTTCCGCTAAATATGCCGGTGTGTGTATATTATAAACGTCAAGACTTAAATATTTACATATTTTTTGTGGGCTTAATACACCCATGGCACTATTAACAATAAAACGTTAACAAAAAGGGGGCGCCTGAGGCTGAAGAATTGTCGCCTAGAATACTGATATTGTTAAAGCGTGGTAAGTCTAGTCTAGATAAAGCCTACGCCTGATCTAGTTTCCTTCTTTATATTTTTTGTGAAAAAAAAATGAAATGTAAGCGCACCTAATAGTCTGTATGCCAAGACTTAAGGCTCTTAATCCGTTAATTAAAATCTTTCGATCGACTAGTGACTTAATAGAAAACAAGAAGTAGGCTCTTAAATCTATTTTTGCTAGATATCCACTTTTGGGTATTGGCTTGAAAGCCTTAAAAGTTAATTTTCCAAATTAACATGTAATTTTTAAATAAACTTACGAAGTGGTTTCAAATTTAAAATAATTCAATAATTGTATTTAAAATATAATACAATATTTTCCACCGCTTTGTTTGGGGAAAAGAAAATCTTTGAAATAAAGTAACCTTCGATAAGGGTACACGAAGATATAGTTTTAAATTCGAATAGTTTATTGATGTCATGATGTATATTAAATTAAGCCAGTGGTCTCCAACCTGTTTTTGTTTTTGGAACGAAGTTCCCTAATTTTTTTATTTTTCATGCGGGCCGCAAACAATTTTGGTCTTTGTGTCGCGGGCCGCAACAAACATTTTTAGGTTTAAAAAATAACGTAATTTAAAATTAACGATTTACAAGTGAAAAAAGACTTTCACGTTGACTGTATAATATTTTGCCCGTGGGCGTGAATTTCAAAATGATATAACATCACGCGGGCTACGAATAAAGTCCCGGTGGCCCGCATGCGGCCCGCGGGCCGCGGGTTGGGGATAGCTGTGTAAAGCCCACAATAATTATAATAGTAACATCTATAAAATATATATAAAATTAACTGTCAGCACTACGGCTGCGGTGTTGAGCGTTTAGTCGCCTCAACGCTCTTCGAAATAGAAAGAGGTTGATTGTAGCGGTATAGTACTAGCGGCGCCAGCCGACGGTAACCAGCTAGTAGGAGCCCTGGATCTATCCGGATCTGATCCGGTTCTATCAGTGCCGGTACTCGGGAAGGCTTTGGGTTCATTCGTAACCTGATCGTCCCGTACCTATATTGGTCACTTTTAGTGATATTTTCCCGATTGTCTAGTCTTAGTGACCTAAAAAAATAAATATCCCCAATATTAATTTTTTTAGGTCGTTATAATCGACTTATTTGTGGATAAAATATGTTGCAAAAAAAATTGAGGGTAGTAACTTTAACGTTATGTAGATATTAAGTAAGTTTCGTTATGTACACTCGCGATGTATCCCGAGTCCCCAAAATTGGTGCAAGATTTATTTAATAATAATAATTATATACCGGCAGACATAGTAAATCATAATCAAAAATTTAGAACAAAAGGATCGCGCGAGACGCGCATTGGTTGTTAACTGATGAGACTCGCAGTCTATCTATTTACTAGCTCGAAATAGCTATTCTCTATAAAACGGCAAAGATATTAATATTATAATAATAATAATTATGTTGTTATATTTATAGAACAAAGAGCGCGGGAAAAACGCGCGGTAGTTGCAAATTTTTTATTTTTAAGCATTGTCGGAGACTCGTAGTCAATCCATACATAATGTTGATTTGAAAAATATCAATATATACTTTAAATTGTAATTAACTCTAATCCTAATTTAATTAACTAATCCCCTCAAACCAGCCAACATAGTATTGTACTTCTATTTTTAGATAAAACATCGTTAGAGACCCGCGGTCAATTCCGATGCATAAGGATTGTGTTTAGAGACTCGCAGTCAATCCACACATTATAGCGGTTTAAAAAATAACTCGCTGTTAACCTCCAAACCGGCCAACGTATAGTTCTATTTATAGAAGAGATAAAGCATCGTCAGAGACTCGCAGTCAATTCCGATGCATATAAATTGTGCTTAGAGACCCGTAGTCAATCCACACATTATGGCGGTTTATAAAATAACTTAATATATAATTAAACTTGCAGTTATTTCCCCCAATCGGACAAACATATAGTTATATTTATAGAATAGGTAAAACATCGTCAGAGATCCGCAATCAATTCCGATGCATATTATAGAATATAGATTGTGTAAAAGGACTCACGGTCCAAAGTCCAAACACACTGTACTTATTGGCTCACAGTCGCAGTACGTGCCGGTTAGTTAAAATAATTGCAGTAATCACCTGCAGTTGTTTCCCCCAATCCGGCAATCATATAGTTTTATAATTCTATTTATAGAACAGATAAAGCATACATAATATTATAGATCGTGTATAAAGACTCGCAGTCCCAACACGTTGTACGTTAATGACTCGCGGTCGGAGTACAAACCGGTTAGTATTGAATATACTTGACTCGTCTAGGCCTCGGTAGTGCCTGCCGTTTATTTAAGTATTTAATAGTACTTACATGTATTTTCTTACCACACGATAAAATAACACTGACTTTAGTTACTTCCAACACTGACTGACTGCAGCTGGTTATAATTATTTTAATAATAATTATAACCAGCTGCAGCGCTTTGGCATGGTTTCTAAGTATTCGTGCTCGCGTTGCCTCGCGTTAACAAAGAATGAGACAGGCCGGAACGTCCAGTAACCGAGCGTGCGGGTAGTTTTTCAACTACCCACATACGTCTTTGAAAAAACGCGATTGCCTAGCAGATACAGAGGTACTACTGGTTAATAATTATTATATATCGAAGAATGAAGCGAAGAAATATAATTATAAAATATTGAAGAATTGTGTTGTAGAACAACGGAATATGGAATATTTAGATAGGAAATAAGGTTATTATGGTTATAATAGGGTTAGGTTATGGTTGTGAGGTTGAAGAATAGAAAGACACTGAGGGCCGGGACACAAAAACACGGCACGGCGCCGTACGGCGTCGTACGACGTCGTACCGTAGAAACTCACGTAGGAATTCAAGATGAGTTTCTACGGCACGACGTCGTACGACGCCATACGGCGCCGTGTCACGGTTTTTACGACGCGCGCCGCGGATTCCCACGACACGGCGCCGTACGACGTCGTACGACGCCGTACGGTGTCGTGCCGTGTTTTTGTGTCCCGGCCATTATCTGAAAACGCCGAGTCGTAACTAAATCACTCCACAACGTCCTCAGTTTCGTCTTTCTTCTTACAGAAATAAGTATTACTTTCCAGCTGGAGCCACTCTGATCAGGATGATGCAATAGTTGGATCGTCGAATGACCGCCAAACGTAATATTGCTTATTTCTCGTCGACATTCCTCGTATGTTTGATTGGTTGATAATTAAAGATAAACTTTGACAAAAATAGTTTATTGTAACTTGCTTGTGCAAACACAGATAATGGAAAAGTGAATGACAAAAATATGACGAAGCAAAAACATAGAGACGAGCCAAGCGAAGCGCAAGGGCACTACTTATTACCTTTTTTCGAAGTGTTTCGCCGTTTTTTGAACCTTCATATAATTGGTTACCGTTGTAGCAGATAGTTCATATTTTCAGGATATGATGTCATCAATTTTTATTAAGCTAAGACTTTGTATTAAGCAAAGTCTCAATTGAATAGCTCTTATACTTTAGATTTTATTGATATCTAAAATACACCGATTTCGTCACTGACACACTGATGATCATCAAAATGTTTGGCTACTTCCTGAAGTGCTAGAAAGCTGAAATTTGGAATATAATCTAAGTTTAATATACAACCAACAAAAAATTTATAAGCTTGTAATTTTCGTCCCCCATCCCCTAAACTGGGGGAGTGGGATATGACCCTTATAGAGTTGGTTTCCGATGTGCCAGATAGATTATATTCTCAGGATATGATGTTAATAATAGACTTATTGAACGTACAAAATCTCAATGAAATAGGTATAATACTTTACATTTTATTGATATCTAAAATACGCTGATATTTGGTCATACGCCGTAAAATAAGTTTAGTAGGTGGGTATAATGGAAGTTTAAATGAGGCTTTCACCAATTTTATGAATAAGGACATGAAAGTTTACACGGGATGGATATTAACTAAAAATGTCTTTATAAAAAATAAAAAATAAAAATAAGAAGACTAAAAATACTTCCTAGCAAGTAGCAACTTACAAAAATGACTAAAATCCCACCAAAAACATTTCATGAAAATGTTAGCTCGACGACCACAAAAGGTTTGCCCTGTGAAAAAGACATCAGATCTAATGTAGAGCCAAGCTTCTGAATCGACGCGGCCTGACTCTATCGACCCATAACTCCAACAAATTCTACATAATATCAATAAGTATGTATGTATGGCTTGGCTGTTTCCTTACTTAGCCATAGCCAAGCAATACATACTTACTGATATGTAGAATTTGTTGGAGTTAGGTTCGATAGAGTTAGGCCGCGTCGATTCAGAAGCTTGGCTCTACATTAGATCTGATGTCTTTATCACAGGGCAAACCTTTTGTGGTCGTCGAGGTAACGTTTTCATAAAATGTTCGATATTTATTGAAATGAAGTGAAATTTTATTTTTTCAAGAATAACAGAAAATAGACAAAAACAGTTACTCGCGATGACACTTATAGTAGGCCATAAGAGCTGTGGCCTGTGGCACTAGTGTCAACGCCTACCTTCGAACCAGGGGGTGTGCCAAAATGTTTTCGTTTTCGCTTCGCTACAGAATTATTTGAAAGGTAGTTGTAATATTAGTTTGTTGGTAGATAAAAATGTTAATGTGCCGGTGATCGTAAATTTATCGTGTTGCTATTTAGTAATCGTAGGCGCTCGAACAGGTCCTAAAATATGGATAATGGATTATTATCTTTGTAGGACAATGTTACTCTAAATGATATAACTATTAACCTACCAATATACAAAAAATCAGCTGGTTAGGGTTTTAGGGTACCGTAGTTGACCAAGTTTTGTTGATTACAGAACCCTAAAACAGAACCCTAACCGGCAGATTTTTTGTATATTGGTAGGTTAATAGTTATATAATTTAAGAGTAATATTGTCCTACAAATAGAACTATCCATATTTTAGGACCATCAAATCAAAGTATGAAATTCTTTCTATCTCTGTTAGAGCTACTATTTAGCCACCACTTTCGAGAATTTTCGCAAAGAAAATTGTTGTTCGTCTTATCGAAATGAAGCAAAAAATTAGCTTGATAGCCATAAAAAATATATTCTAGGGCTCCCTGACCTACTTTATTTGAAATAAAACATTTTTAGTATCAAGTACAAGAGATGTGAAATACTGTATAGTCAGAAATTCAAAACGAATTCTACCACTATTAAAACAGTATCGACGTAGTAAAATAATATACACTGCAAAGAATTAAAAAGTTTAAAGTAACTGTATAGTATTTATTTATAATATACTTAGTCATAAATAATAATATAAAATAATATTAAACTAATCCATCACTTTTTACAATAGCAATAATATATATAATATATCTAACTTATATCTATATACACATCACAACCTTAAAATCTATAGTACGTAGTAAAAAATAAGTTATCTAATTCATTTACGCAGCATTTAACAGACCTAACTGGGATGTCCTCGACACAAAGAGTTAATTTTCGGACATCTAATGATTTTTTCTATTTCTAGTATGCCATTATTTTTACCGGAAGAGGACGCAATAGCACCATAAAACCTTATCTCGGTAGTTCAAATGAACAATGTCATAATATAATATGGTGAGTGTGGCAAAGAGCGCCACCCCGGCAAGTGCACCATCTATAATTCCATACTGATTGGCCACACTCACTACAACTATTTACAGTCTCGATGTGGCCTGCTCCTTGTCGGTGGGGGGAGAGGCGAGTCTCTCGGCGTCGGCTATGGTGTCGGGCAGGCGCGCGTTGAGCGTCTCCGGCGTGGTGGTCATCAGCGCCCCCGCCACTAGCGCCGTGCATCCGAACAGAACTGATGGCAACCAGTCCACGTACATCGCCTGGGGAATAAATAAAACCGCTAGACTGTTTAATCATAAACATAAAACTTATTGATGACAACCACAGACATAAATCAAGATAGATACCGCATGTCCATTGTATGAAAATCCATTTGTATGAAAACGAGCGTGCCACTATTTTCGTACCTAATGTGGCGTACCGATGATAAGAAACGTGTCCATTATCTAGATTTTAGGCCATAGTTTCCATTTCGAATTTCGACAGCTCAATACGGAACAATTAGGCATTTAGGCAGTTTTAAAATTCTGATTGACGATAACGATGGAGCGCCGTTTAAGGAACAGACTTTCAAAAGACGAGCATTCATTTGGGAACGCGATATGGCACGCGAAGTACTAGTATGTAAGTGTATGTACACATGCGGTATCTATCTTGATCTATGTCTGTGATGACAGCAGCAGCTGTTGTCGTAACAAAATAAGTTCTATTGTTGTACGCAACTGGTATCACGGAAACTGATGGTGAAACGAAAGAACAAATCGGCAATCTACAAACAGAGCTTTAGGAATTATAATATATAAATAGAAACTAATAGATAATAAATAGAAACTAATAGACATAAAATGGAAAGCTAACTCAGCAAAGGATAAAAGTTAACTCTCTACAGAATGAAAAGCTTACTCTATTGAAATGGACGGCTGATTAAGGTGTGTGTGCAAAATTAGCTATCTTGTAAATCTTTGCTTTTGCAGTATCTTTATTACAAGGCGCATACTTTGTTGTCATATTATATTAGTTTCAAACTAATCTAATAAATTTCTAATAATATATAATCTAATCTCTAATACACACACCGGCATATTTAGCGGAACATAAAAAAAAGGTTTGATATAAGTATCATATAAGGTTGCTGGCTGGTTTATACGTCATTTAATTTAAAAAATAATAATTTCAAATTAGGAAAACAATTGAACATCACATTTTATGCAATTGTTTTAATTTTATTCGAATATACCTTACGTAGAGCGAACTTCGAGTATTTCTCCCTTCTGAATTTTATTTAAATTTTTCATTTAAATATTGTTTTTTTGTATAAAAAAATTAATCTTGTATCTTTTTGGAGTTGAAGACTGAATTATGCCTGACTTAGCCCCAACGGAGATTGCCAGGGCACTCGAAATGCGAAGATTTGGTCTAACATACAGATTAATAGCCAGACATCTTCGTCGATCGATTTCAACGGTCCATCGCAGTGTCAAACGATTCAGGGAGACTGGCACTTATGTGAGAAGAGCAGGACAAGGCAGAAAAAGACGCACTTCGAGTAGGGATGATCGTTTCATTCGGCTTCGTGTACGTAGGAACCCCCGTTTGACGGTCGTCCAAGCCCGACATGAGTTAGAAGCAGTGCGGGGAGTAACCGTAAGTGAGCGTATGGCACGAAGAAGGCTAGAAGAATCTGATTTGGGTTCATTTATGCCCGCCAAGGCTCCAAGGCTCGAGGTAAATCATCGTAGAAACAGGTTAACTTTTCAGGAACATCGACTTTGGAATGCGGACCAATAGAGTAAGGTATTATTTAGTGATGAGTGCAGAATTCTCTTAAATCAAATTGACGGCAGGCAAAGAATATACAGACGCAAAGGAGAACGTTACATTCAGACAAATTTTGAAACTACAGTTGCATACGGTGGTGGATCAATAATGGTTTGGGCGGGCATTTGTTTGGGAGTTCGCACAGACTTGGTAGTGATTGACAGAGGGAGTCTGACTGCGGACCGCTATATCAGAGAAGTTTTAGAAGAAAATGTCGTACCGTTTGCCCCATATATCGGCAATGCTCGGCCGCATACCGCTCGGGCAACTCAAGCTTATCTTAATGATATGAATATCACTGTTATGGAGTGGCCGGCGAGATCACCGGATATGAACCCAATAGAGCACGTTTGGGCCTTGCTGAAAAGAAAAGTTAAGTCAAGAAGTCCAGCTCCTGCCAACGTGGGTGAACTGCGAATCGCCGTAGTTGAGGAATGGCGGAGACTATCCCAGGAGACCATCGATAACATAATTCTCAGTATGCCTAGACGGTTAGAAACTTTAATAAGAGCACGTGGAGGAAATACGCGATATTAATCACCATTTTTTTTAATTTAATTAATTGTTATTTTAATAATAATTTTCACTTTTCCCGGTTACATGAAAAGTTCAAAAATGTACCATTTTTTACAAATAGCCTTTACTCGCAAATTTTGTTCATAATATGATCTAATTTTAAGTAAAACAAATGAAATTTTAAATAACAAAAGAAGTGTAGTAAGTAGATTTTAAAATAAAACCATATTTTTTAAATTATGGACCTTTTTTTGTGTTCCGCTAAATATGCCGGTGTGTATATATAACATTTTGCAAGCATATCGGCTAGGGTGGAGAATCGGACAAGATTTACTTTTCATATTGATAAGTACAAATAATAGTAAGTTATTACAACTCGAGACTGACGGCGACCATTGTTTGTACGACGAGATAGCGATGGACGTTGCCATGGTGACATACTTATTTAGTCATTTCAATAAAATAATATGGGCGAAATTCTTTATACAGTAAAACAACAATTGCCGGGACAGCTAGTATAATAATAAAAATTATTCGAGGGATGACAATTATAGTGGTTTGCCCAATTCGATGCTCACCAGCAGCGGCATCTGCGGCGCGATGATGGAGCCGACTCGGCCGAGCATGGAGCAGCAGGCGAGCAGCGAGTGGCGCGCGCTTGTCGGGAACAGCTCGGCCGTGTACATGTAGATGCCGCTGAACGCCTGCGTGATCGCGATCTTGCCCAGCAGGTACAGCATCGTCGCCAGCCACCACATTCCTGGTAATTTGGGATAATGAAATCCAGGGGCCTTACTCCCCAAACTGATATCGACTTCGATTTTCGATTTCAACGGTTTTTGACAATTTAGACATGCATTAGACATCTAAAATAGCGCACGATCGTGCTGCGGATCGATTTGAAACTAATTCAACCTCAATGGATTTTGCTATTCCAGACAGCTATGCTAGCGCACGATCGGACTGCGGCTCAATTTGGAACTAATCAGCATCGAAACATTCGCCAAATCGAAATCTTAGGTGCTCGCGACAAACAAAATTGTCTGAGAATCGACTTACAAATCATTTACAAACGTCAAATTTCACGGTAGCAACAGAGGCATCGACATCGATTGAGATCCGATTGTTGCCGAGTTATGTATTGTAAACGTTTTTTAGGGTCACTAGGGTATCGATTGGTGTGGTGTCGTTTCATTTTTTGTTGATAATATTTATTAATTATTATTTTAACATAATAATCTAACGTGGGAGAGCCATGCTTCGGAACGAATAGGCCGGCTCGACCGGAGAAATGCCACGTTCTCACAGAAAACCGGCGTGAAACAGCGCTTGCGCTGTGTTTCGCCGAGTAAGTGAGTTTACCGGAGGCCCAATCCCCTACCCTATTCCCCTCCCCTCCCATCCCTACCCTCCCCTATTACCCTATTCCCTCTTAAAGGGCCGGCAGCGCACCTGCAGCTCTTTTGATGCTGTGAGTGTTCATGGGCGAGGGAAGTTGCTTTCCATCAGGTGATCCGTTTGCTTGTTTGCCCCCTTATTTCATAAAAAAAAATGACTCGTCTGCAAGCATTTTTAATGTGATTGATGGCACCTCCAATGGAGTTAAGCTTTACAGCTAAACGGTCCCATTTAAATTTGGTATCGTGCTTAGCTTGGCTCGCCCGAATGTACCCTTTTGCGATTACTGGATTTTCTTCCAGGAATCTCAACAACATCTCAATTTGTAGGTGCGTCGGACAGACCATTACTTTCCAAATAAAAACTAACTTTTAATGTCGGCATGCAGGGATACAAATTTTATAAATACTAGAATATGTATATAATATTAATATGACTATTTTTTTAAATCCGTGAATATGACAATGTTAAGTGTCTTACAAAAGAGAATTTACATATTTATTTAATGTCAAGATGTTCCATAACGAAAATAACCATTTTAAACCCAGTAAAGTAGAAAATGGGCATATCCGTAAGTTTCTAAAGAAATGTATTTTTATAGTATGACGAAAAAGCACAAACATTATTTCATATTTTTCATAACCTTCTACTACTTTATAACAAGGACGTTGCTATAACGACGTTGACAAGACGCCATGGCAACATCTCGATTTTGATACGATTTTGTTCCGGAATTCCTACGCATTACAATGACATCAAAAACGAAATCGAAATCAGACTCGTATCAAGTTGATATCAGTTTCGAGAGTAACCCAGCAGGTACATGGAAGGAGTAAGTAAGCTTTCGTATGCTTGAAAATAAGAGCAAGGTAGCAGGTAGATGAATGTGTCAGAATTTGTGTCCACGTCGGGAAACGATTGGCCCTCGACGAAACTATCACTAATATGATAATAGCAAGCGACAAATCAAGATTGGAACTTACTCTCAGGCACAAAAGTGATGGTGATGCAGGACAACCCGCAGACGATGAACGCGATGAGCAGCGTGCGCTTGCGGCCGATGCGGTCCAGCACGATTGCGTTGTTGACGACGGCGATGATCTCCACGCTGACCACGAGGATGTAGTTGGTGTACTTGTCCCCGGCCAGGGATACCGAGTTGATGGCCAGCCCGTAGAACACGAACGTGCAGGTGATCCACCACCACGAGCAAATCGCGAGCCTCTTCAGGATAATCGGAGACCGGAAAACCTGCGTCCACAGACCCTCCTCCTCGTCTCTCTCCTCCTTCGTCACCACCACGTCGGCGACGGACAGCTTCTTCAATGTCTGCTCAGATAGCGTCACCTTGTTCATTTTAGCGGCTCTCGTCACGATTTCTAGGGCCTCCTCCCGTCGTCCCTTGGACAGCAGCCACCGGATACTCTCGGGGAGAAGGTAGATGTACGTGATGAAGAGAATGGACGGCGGGTAGACGACGAGGATGAAGGTCCGCCAGTAGCGGAAGGTCCGGGCGAGCAACGCGAAGCAGATGCCGCCCATCACCAGCACGATGCCCAGGAAGGCGGTCGTCAGTACTCGCTTGTCTTGACCGAGGAGTTCCACCGCTGGAAACATAATACCGACGTTCAGAGAACATTTAAAAAAAAATATTCTGAATAAGAATTTTTGAGTTTGGGCCCATTGCATCTGAATTTATGTAGCTAAATTGCAATTATCTTTAATTCTATACTAATAATAAAAAATATTGTTTATTTGTTTGCTCACAACGGCTGGAGCCGCTGGACTGATTTTAATCATACTTGGCTCGGGAATGGACATAGTCTACAGACACGCAGACAGCGTCCATCTTGTTTAAATACAATTATAATAGGCGCCCGCCTTTGTATTATGTTGTGGGCATAAAGTATCATCGAGGAAATTGATTCCTCGGCAGTTGACAGGTCAATGTCATTTGGTCGGATCGTGTCAATTCAATGTCAGCTGGGTTTGACGTAACGCGACCAAACTACGAAGGTCCCCCATCTGCCCATAAATCAACTTCTCTGATAGTACAATAAGCAAACTCACTGATGATATAAGCAGCGGGGAAGGCGCTGGCTCCGGCTAGCGTCTCGAGGAACTCGATGATGATGTACATCTCGTAGGAGACGGAGAACGCCTTGAGCGTGCCGATCGCGCCCACCAGCGTGCAGCTGATCACCAGCGCGCTCTTGCGGCCCCAGCTGCGGTAATAATATTAGGTAGAAAAAAATTTATGCACAAACATACAAGTAAGTTTGTGCACATTTTTTTTTCCTTAATAAATGTCGTATGCATGACAATCCTTCTGTTATTATAGATTATTATGTTGATTAATAATTTAATTATAAACATAAACACAAAAAGATGTTTGAATTGCCATTTGCTAAAAAAGTAGTTAAGTTACTATAGTATAACAAAATATGAATGGTTTATTTGCTGATTTTTATTGTATGTGTGTGAATTCGGGTGTCATAATCGCTTTGCGATTAAACTCTTAAATAAAGATAAAATAAAATGAATGGCATCCATACCGATCTGAGACGTATCCGAGTATGGGCAGCGACACCAGCATACCGAAGTTGTGTACCGTCCCCACCAGCGTGCGCTTCCAGTCCTGACACGCCAGGTTGAACTAGAATAATACAAACGAAATACTTTTACAAAACAGTAGTGGCGTTAGGGCGCTTTATTAAAGACAAAATATGTGTTAGTCGCACTAAAACTCGAAAACGGCTGAACGGATTGGGCTGATTTTAGTCTTGAAATATTCGTAGAAGTCCGGGGAAAGTTTTAAAGTGACACGAAGTTCACCGGGACAGCTAGTATATAGATAAAATTTGATAGTATTGGGCCCACATGTAAATTGTAGAGTACCCATAACATTGCTTCCAAATTATCACCAAATACGCGTTGGCCCAATGTACTGACTCAATGCGTTGGCCTTAGATGAATAATTGGTCTCGCGCCCGGGTTGGATTTTATAACGAGTTGCCTGAATTTGAGAGTATTGGTGGTGTAGGGGGCTTAAGGGAGTTAGTCTTAATCCCCCCAAAGAAATTTTGGCTGCCGGAGTTGCGTCTAAATATTAAAAAAAAAACCGGCCAAGTGCGAATTGGACTCGCCACTGAAGGGTTCCGCAGCAGCAATAAGGTTTATTTCTATAAAATTAAAAGGTTTTTGATTTATTTTTATATTTTAGTTGAAATTTAAATTAAAGTTAACCATTTATGACGTATAAAAAAAACTACTTGATAGATCTCGTTCAAACCAATTTTCGTTGGTAGTTTTTATAGTAATGTACATCATATATTTTTTTAGAATTATCATGCCCCTACTTTAGAAGTTAGAGGGGGGGGGGACACATTTTACCACTTTGGAAGAGTCTCTCTCGCAAACTATTCAGATTAGAAGAAAATTATATTAGAAACCTCAATATGATTTTTGAAGACCTATCCATAGATACCCTAGACGCGTAGGTTAGACGAAAAAAGAATTTTTTTTTTCAGTTGTACCTATGAGGACCCCTAAAATTTTTAATAATTTTTCCATTTTTGTATCAAAATCTTAATGCGGTTCACAGACTACATCTACTTACCAAGTTTCAAAAGTATAGCTCCTATAGTTTCGGAGAAAAGTGGCTGTGACATACGGACGGACAGACAGACAGACAGACAGATAGACAGACAGACATGACGAATCTATAAGGGTTCCGTTTTTGCCATTTTGGCTACGGAACCCTAAAAATCCAAAAGATCTTAAATATTATTGCAATTATGCAAAACGGAACGTAATTTTTATGCTTTAGTACAGTTTTTCAAATGTAATTGTTAGGTGTTATGTGAAAAACGTGAAATGAAACGCGACCCGCCATCTTGGATGGATGATATTGATGTATTATTATTTTATATATTATTATGTGTTATAGGAAATGTATAAGATCAGTATATAATTAATTCTTAGGTAATTAATAGCAATGTATTACTCCGTGTTGGCCCAATATGACTTGATTGGGTTAGGTTAGATCGCTAAGGCGGGGTAGGTACCCCCTCTCTCCCTAAGGGGAGAGGTAAGCCTCCCCCCTCCCTAACATTCAAATGCCATACCCATTTCATTATTAATGAAAAGACTTAAGAGCTCGGGTTACGCGCTCGATCAAATCAATTTCGATACCGCGCCAGTACAAGTTTTATATTTTGCTGTCTCGCTATCGCGAGGTACCCCGTGCCCCGCGCGCCCCAGACGCCCTCCACGGCAGCGTATTATATGTGTGCGTGCATCGTCATTCATTATTTTACTCTGATCAAGTTATTCAAGCCGTGCGTTTGTTGCGAAGTTGCGAAGTATTATATTTTACTGTTTCATAAATCATTAACAATATTGTTTTTGTGGTTGTTTTATATATTGGAATAGTAGGAATACGGGCGCGGGCGTAGTGTCGTCGATCTTGTCACTGAACTGAACAGAATACAGATTCTACATAATATATTAAAATAATATACTTACTATAATATCTACATTGGACTCTTCACAAATCACACCACGTCAGCCTGGCCCCGTGCTAAGTACACTAAGGACTTGTGTTACAACTTACAAGTACCAGACATATAATACCGGATATATTATAATTTATACTAGCGACCCGCCCCGGCGTCGCACGGGTATAAAATATATAGCCACTGAAAAAATGATTAAAATCAACAGCCTATGATCTACTTCTTATCTGTGCCAAATAACATAAAAATTGCTCAGTAATTCGCGAGATAATTTTCCCCCGTTCCAAATAATTTCCAACGTTTTATCCACATACTCCTATTAGTCTTAGCGTGATAAAATATAGCCTATACTCTATAGCCTTCCTCAATAAATAGGCTATCTAACACTGAAAGAATTTTTCAAATCAGACCAGTGTTCCTGAGATTAGCGCGTTCAAGTTAGCCCTTTCAAATAATTTCCCCCGTTTTTTTCCACATTTTCCTCTATTTCTTCGCTCCTATTAGTCTTAGCGTGATAAAATATAGCCTATAGCCTTCCTCGATAAATGGGCTATCTAACACTGAAAGAATCATCAAAATCCGTTGCGTAGTTTTAAAGATTAAAGGGAACAAAGGTACATGAGGGAAAAAAGGGACTTTGTTTTATAATAAGTACCTATATTATTTAGATATAGATTTCCTTTTTATTATACTCAACTTATTTAAGATCCATACTTCCATACTAATTGTAAAAAATTAATAAAAAAGTGTGTCTGTTTGTCTGTCTGTTATTAGCTTATTACCTCTTCACGCCCAAACCGCTGAACCGATTTTGCTGAAATTTGGCATGGAGATACTTTGAGGCGGTCCCGAGTCTTTGTCCTTTGACATATAATACTTTTTATCCCGAAAAAATGCACGGTTTCCGCGCGATAAACTAGTTTTGGCGCAACAGAGTTGCGGGCGTCATCTTGTTTTTACAATATTATTATACATTTGTGCAAATTTTTGTACAAACACCATTTTTGTACAAATTTGTTTTTTATTTTTTCTATGGAAATTAAGCATTTCCGGCGGGTGAAAATGGTGAGGGGGGGAATCTAATCCCTCCCCCCCCCTCCCCCCAACCACTCGCAACCCCTTAAAATAGCGACGTATTTTAAAATTTTTACCGCTAATTTTATTGTAAAGTGATTGTCTAACTTTTAAAACACGTGGAAATTTTGTTATTTTTTTTTACTTGTTGCAATTTGCAAAGGAATTGTTTATTGCTATCCTACTTACCGTCCGTGATTTGTGAAAGTAAAGTGACAAGTAGCGATGTGCTAGTGTCAGAAATTATTTTTATAGTTATACCTAGCCTAGATGGCGCCTGCAACTCCGTTCGTACAAAAATCGTTTATCGCGCAAGAATTGTAAATTTTTTTAGGATAAAAATATCCTATATCCTTTTCTGGGATTAATATCGGTTTAGTGGTTTAAGCGTGAAGAGGTAACAGGCCCTTTGGCATTTATAATAGTAGTATGGATTACCTAATATTATTATTGTCCGAAAATTTCGTAAATATTCCAAATCATACACTGCCTAATGACTAAGACACATCGGAGAGCTCACTTACCGTATAATAATGTAACGAAACGGAAATACGCAATTATCTGTCATTACTGTAACGAGTATCCTACGAATATAATAAGGTTTATACACCTTTTTTAGGTAATCCACCTTTGGTCTGTCGATACGAGTAAATTGTCAACAATTTTTGTATAAGTAGCATTAACATACAATCTTCATTTCCAACTAGCGAACTATTGATATCTATTGATGTTGTTTACCGGAGAGGCCGGTGTGCAGTCCTACTAGACAAGCGGCAAGCGATTATCGTAAACGCTAACAAAATGCATGCGATTTGACATAAGTAAGTCATCGCTTCGCTAGCAAATACTAATGTCAAATCCCATGCATTTTGTTTAGTTGGCGTTTACGATAATCGCTCTTACCACTTGTCTAGGCCCTCAGGTATGCCTGCCCTAGTAGACAAGTGGCAAGCGATTATCGTTAACGCTAACAAAATGTATGCGATTTGACATAAGTCATCGCTTTGTGGCGGTACCCACAATTCGCCTAACATTCCTGCATCGAGATATCGAAGTTTTCTGAGCGCGGCGGTATATATACGACAGCTGAAATGTATCACGTGGGCTTCGGCCTGACCGGGCATACCACCTCGCTCGGTCGGAAGATCTTCCTTTGGCCTCCACGCCTTATTCCCACAGCTTCGCTAGCGAATCTATATCTATACATATTATAAAACAAAGTCGCTTATTTTTCCCTCATGTCCCTTTGTTCCCTTTGATCTTTAAAACTACGCAACGGATTTTGATGATTCTTTCAGTGTTAGATAGCCCATTTATCCAGAAAGGCTATAGGCTATATTTTATCTCGCTAAGACTAATAGGAGCGAAGAAATAGAGGAAAATGTGGAAAAAAACGGGGAAAATTATTTGAAAGGGCTAACATGAACGCGCTAATCTCAGGAACTACTGGTCTGATTTGAAAAATTCTTTCAGTGTTAGAATAAATATAGCCCATTTATTGAGGAAGGCTATATTTTATCATTCTAAGACTAATAGGAGAATGTGGAAAAAACGGGGGAAATTATTTGAAAGCGCTTATCTCGCGAACTACTGAGTAGTGGAGCAATTTTTATGTTATTTGGCACAGATAAGAAGTAGACCACGTGAAGGATCATAGGCTATCGATTTTAATCACTTTTTAGTGGCTATATATTTTATACCCGTGCGACGCCGGGGCGGGTCGCTAGTACTAAATATTGTCAAGTCCCATACATTTTGTGGCGTTAGCGTTAGCGATAGTGTTTCGATAATCGCTTGCCACTTGTCTAGGGGGGCTGCGCAGGTGTCAGTCAAAAGAATTGATTTTCGATTTTGCTCCGGTCGACTGCGCGCCTAAAAAACTGCACAGTCTATTCCTACACACGTTCCGGTTCCGGTTAGAACTCTCCGGTAAACCGTAGCGTGTATGGCGTACATAACAAACTAAACTCGATACGATTCTGATTTAAATTCGTGAAATAAAATATAAGTACACACTGTGTAAAAAAACTAAGTGATAATACTTTGGGGTAAGTATGTAATATATGTATCTTGCATAGAGTTCACTGTAAAAGTATAAGCCCCAGCGTCAAGCAATTTCCCATACAAAAGTAAAAAAATGCTCTTTCTGCGCTCCTACTTTTACAGTGAAATCTATACACGGGATTATTATCACTTACTTTTGTTAGAAATAAAAATTGTCGTTCCACAGACTAGCCAAATGCTAGGCTGTACGTAAAAAGTTTTAGCAGAACAATGTTAAAAGGTCAGATTGTGACCTGTGAGGCTGTGACCTGTGAGCTGCTGCAGCCTGCAGGTGATAGTGACTGTGGACGGATCGCCTGGCAGCTGGGTCAAGGTCACGCGATCTAACTACATCTTCATATCGCGATTGTGCGAGACGTGTCTTAGGGTCTAAACACACTAGGCTGAATTACGCCGGCGTAATTTACGTGGCCGAAATTACGTTCAGCCGCTTACGTCTGATGCGACACTATAAATTACGCGAAGAGCCGATATTTCGCGGCGTAATTTCCGTTGCGGAACGCGCGCGTAAGTATCTAAAATTCTCAGATATAATGTGTGCGTTAACGCTTTGGAGTTAAGGTTGGATTTGCTATGTTCGGTTTTGATAAGTCCGGCGCGTGTAGTGTGTTGCTATACAAAACATTACCGCCAAATCGCTGCCGAACTTTACGCTCGACTCGGCTCGACGGAAATTCGGCTCGCGACGGAATTTCGGCATAGCGTGTCGTCTGTCGCGTTCCGTCCGTATTTTGTATGCGTTTGATACGCGGCGTAAACGCGGCGGAATTGACGTCGGCGTAATTCAGCCTAGTGTGTTTAGACACATACCTAGTTCCACCGGTTCCACGGAATAGACATCTAATAATAAATAATAATGAAGCCATGTTTTTAAAATCGATTAAGCAAGTTCAAGAGACAACCGTGGGAGAGCCATGCTTCGGCACGAATGGGCCGGCTCGACCGGAGAAATACCACTTGCTCACAGAAAACCGGCGTGAAACAGCGCTTGCGCTGTGTTTCCCCGAGCAACTAATATATATTATGTGCCCCGAGTGAGTAAGTTTACACTAAAGTACATCCCTTACCCTATTCCAGTCCCTTCTCTGCCGTCCCCTACCCTATTACCTCTTAAAAGGCCGGCAACGCATCTGCAACTTTTCTGGTTGCTTTCCGACAGGTGACCCGTTTGCTCGTTTGCCCCCGTATTTCATAAAAAATAAATAAAAAAAAGACAAGTGGGAGCACGTTGTATCATAATTCATACAGCATTGTTTTGGTACTTTAAGTTACCCGAATAATTTATTCCTGAGGCCTAAACTACGAATTACGATGCAGACATTCAACATAAATCGTACTACAACTAACACTAACAACATAAAAATTATACCGAAATTCAAGATACGGGAATAGGGCTGCAAATAATATTGTGATGAACTTTAATGTTCAATAATAATGTTAGCTAACCGCTGGAAGAACTTACATAATTTTCAATATAAACAATCGGATGAAAGTCATTAAATAACAGGCACAAAAAAAAAGTTGTTGATTATGGTGATATGCAAATAAGAAAATGACACCTCAGAAAAAATTCATTCACTATAACAATAACAATTTTCGGAGATTAAAACCAACTGCAGCATGGTCGCTGCACTAAACAATGATTATTTACTTAGTTATCTGTGCTATCGGCATAAATCTGGCGTATAAATACTCCTAATTATCGTTAATTACACAATAGAGGTTCTATTGTTAATATTTAGCTCGTGCCTTTACCCTGCAAACCGTCAAGATGAGAGCGTATTCCCTCTTAAAAGGCCGGCAACGCACCGGCGCGGCAGCTCTTCTGATGTTGCGAGTCCATGGGCGGCGGTAGTTGCTTTCCATCAAATGACCCGTTTGCTCGTTTGTGCCCTTATTTCATTTAAAAAAAAGTTTTGGCTACAGGCTCAGATCTAATCAGAGACGTCGAGGAGGGTGAGGGCGTCGCGTGTCGTGAACTCGTGATGTCGTGTCGTGACACGTGACACGCCGTAACACGTGACACGTTATTGAAGACGTGATTGGAAGAACACGATAAGTAACAGTGAAAAAATTGCCGTTTTTTGCATAAATGGAGGCTTTAGGGCCAAAAATGATTTGAAATTAAAAAACTGTGCATTATATGTGTAGCCAGATATATTAGCCAGGTGATGACTGATGAAGTAGACAAGTGTAACTTATCTACTTCATTCACGAATTCCGCTGATATGACATAGCCTGAAAACTTACAATCGAGTCTATTATGCAACGACAATGATATAAGCGGCGTTTGATCAGACGTAAAACTCACCTCAGCCACAATGGTATCGTGCGAGGCGTATATCCACTGGTCGCAGGGCTGCAGGGCGTCGCTGAAGGCGTCGGGGGCGCAGGGCAGCTGCGGGTCGAGAGGCACAGGGCGCCGGCACCGCTCGTGCTCCCCCGGGGCGCCCTCCAGCCACGAGGGCGAGTAGTCCGTCGTGTTCCCCGCCTCGCACTCAGGGACTATACATCTGAAACGAGGTTAGTAATAATAACTCCCACACTGGTTTCAGTGACAGTGACCGGTTTCATTGAAACCAGGGGCCGTACCACGAAACCGTTTTGAGACTCAAACAATCGGACGAGAATGCCGCATCCTACTCTAAAAGAGAAATGACATGGTTGGAGTAGGACGCGGCATTCTCGTCCGATTTTTTGAGTCTCAAAACGGTTTCGTAATTGGTAGTAGGCTTACTGGCCAGTTACGCAGGAGTCATTTTATAGTACCCAAGAGTGTGCGCAGTACACAAGAGCACTCTCTATTCCTTTTACTCTCATAACGCAGTGGGATGGATGACCGACACGACTGGCGAGAGATCGGCGCAGGACCGACTTTTTACATGCCCATCCGACCCATGGATCATCTTACTTGTCAGACAGTCATGTGATCAGCCTGCATTGTCCTAACCAAACTTGAAAACAACACGATTCCAACGCGGATATCGAGCCCACGACATCCGAGTCAAGAGCCATGCTCTGAACCACTGGACCACGGAAGCGTTACCGTATCTTAAGTTAGCACCAGTCTATTAGAAGTTAGTGAAAAAGATCATGTTAGATATTATGCCTCCTTTGTGTGTCTTAGGATGTGAATTGTGATCCTCGATGATATCCATGGATGTTATTGAGGAATCTCTACGAAACTTCAAAGTAAATAATCAACCCCGTGCGAGTTTCTTACGCCGGTTCTTCTCGCCGGGTTAGTTCCCGAACCGGTGGTAGGCACCAGTAGTATCAACGTTCTGAAAGTATTTTTTTAAAATGTATTCAGAAATAAAACATTTTTTTTTTAACTCTAAAGGAATGCTTACAAATCTTACAATGTTTTAATTATACGTGCTTAATGTATCTTTTACACTTGTATAGGTACTGTATAGTGATAAAGCATGTACACGTGTACAGTGATACAAATAAGTTGCTTAAAGATTTACCCTTTATCGGATGTTCAAAAAAACATCATTTTTCATAATAAAGCGTCATAGTGCTTAACTAGCCTTAAAATATATCAAGGATACGCATTACGCATCACAAATTTTATTTCTGAAGCGTGAAATTGCTTTCAAATATTGTTATAGATGAATGCTCCGCGGCTTATACTACCACGGTTCAGGAGTAGAGGTGACTAGACTAATATTATTATACTGGATTTTATTAAAATTAGTTTATCGCGCGTAAACCGTACAAAACCGGAATAAAAAGTATCCTATGTTCTTACTCCTTTCCCGGGATTAAAAGTGTCTGCATACTAAATTTCAGCAAAATCTGTTTAGCGGTGTGGCCGTGAAGAGGTTACAGACAGACAGACTTTCACGTTTATAATATAAGTATGATATAATATGTGTAATATTGTGTATTGTGTAGGTACATATTATATTCTGTGTGTTACCAGTTCACGCCCAAATCTCCCGATTTTACTGAAATTTGGTGTAGAAATAGGTACTTTAATTCCTGGGAGGCATAGGATACATTTTTATTCCCGCGATATAAATAAATTTTAGTGCAACAGAGTTGCAGGCGTCGTCTAGTATTTACTTACTAAATAAAACCTTATTTAGTAAATACTGGAAGACTGAGTGTCTAATCTGTATTAGCAGCCGACATTGCAGGTCACACCGGTTTCGGTGACAGTGGCTGGTTTCATTGTAATCAGGCCAGTTACGCAGGAGTAATTTCATAGTGCCCAAGTGTGTGCGCAGTACACAAGAGTACTCTCTATTCGTTTACTCTCATAACCCAGTGGGACGGAATACCGACACGACTGGCGATCAGGTGATCAGCCTGCATTGTCATAACCAAACTTGGAAGTCGGAAATAACATGTTTCCAACGCGGGATTCGAATCCACGACCTCCGAGTCAAGAGCCACGCTCTAAACCACGGGACACATTATGTTGCTAACTTGCTATGGATGGAGTAGAATGGCTACTTATTAATTGAAGATAAATGTGACATTCCAGTTCCCGTATGCTCATTGCTCAAGGGTATTGAACCATCGATGCGGTCTTGTTTAAATTCTGCACGTTCAAAGGATACCCGCGACTCTATTGTTGAGTACGACATAATATTTAAATGCAGATTCGGTTTCCAAACAAAAAATGACACTCATAAATTCAAAGAAATATTATATAAATTATAAATAACAATTTTACAAGTTGCAACACAAACTTCGAGCGTAGCTACTCGTAACAAACCCGAGAAGTACTTTTGTAAATACTGTAGCGGCGATTCACACATAACTTATAATATGGTATTCCAAACAGTTGCGAAATGTTGTTGACTCCTGCATTGCACCTTGACTGTAAGGTGAAGGTCTGAACTCTAGGGCCCGCGCTAGGCTAATAGCTTACATTTTTACCAAGGGTTACGACTGTAACGACTAAACGACTAACAGTGCATAAAAACAACTAAATATATCAGTATTCAGTCTTGTGAGGAATTTCTTTATGATATTATTAGTTTAAATCAAATGTGTAAAAAATTTAATAACATAATAATTATAAATAATGATATTAAATGTATTTATGATTATTATAATGTTATATCGAATAATCTTTGTACTGTGATTTAGAAGACAAACCCCTTTTTGAGTAGTTTTAAAAGGATATCACTCGTAGCATTATTACTTATTATTTAAAAATTATTAAGGTTGTTTAAATTTCATTACTTAATTAGGCACTGCATGAAGATAATATTATGTAAATCCTGCATATTATTTACATATTATAATAATATACAGGGTGTAAAAAACTAAGTGATAATTCTTTATGGGGTGTACATAGAGTTCACTGTCAAAGTAGCAACGCTAAAAGAGTATTTTTTTAACTTTTGTATGGGAAAATGCATGACTCTGGGGCGCTTGCTTGCCCGAACAAATAAAAAAAAAGTGCTGTTTCAGCGCTACTACTTTCACAGTGAACTCTATACAAGGGATATTCACCTTAAGGAGTAAAACACGCTTTAAAATATTATCACTTTTGATTACACACGGGTGGCGCGTACGTCACAAATCACAATATTTCAGTTAATGTTATTCAGATGTTGCAGGAAATTGTGAAGGTCGCGGTGTGGACTGTAATTGTTGTGGGAGAACCGACTTAACTTACTTTGTAAAATACATTGGAGCTAGTTAAGTCGCCAGCGAATATACCTTATCACTGATATGGACAGACAGACAAAGAAACGTACAACTTGTGACAGACATCTGTTTTTATTGGGGTTCACCTATAACGAAAATAATTTAACTTTTTTATTTTTATTTTTACGTTATAAAATAAATACAAATTATTGATTTTTTATTTTATTTGTTAGGAAGCCTTACAGTTCATTAAAATTAAGTAATAGTGAGATAAAGTTACAATTTAGAACCAATCTTCACATGTGAATTACAATTTTGAAAAGGAAACATACTCACTAAGGCCACTTATTAATCTAAAGAAGCGAACTACAAGATTTTTTAGTATTTACAACGGTGGTACTAGGGTGACATTAATTTGGGAAAGTTTAATCATCATTTAATAATAAAATAATAATAATATCTATGGACGCTTCACACCACGTCAGTCTGGCCCCGTGCTAAGTACCCGAAGGACTTGTGTTACGGGTACCAGACAACGGAAACATATTTAATACTTTTATACTATACATATATTTAAGATTTTTATTATATGATACACATATTTAATATACATCCATGACCCAGGAACTTTATAAACTTTTTGTTCCGTCGGCGGGACTCGAACCCGCGACCTCCGGCTTGAGCTCAACGCGCTCACCACTGCGCCACGGAGGTCGTCGAGTTTAATTTCTTTGAGTGCGGCCTTAGCCCCTTACTAATAAAATGTCTACTTTGAGTACCAATGTCCTTGTCCGATGCGTTGTAGAAGTGGCTCAGCGGACAGGGACTAAGTTCCACGTCAAATGAAAACAGCTTATTCGAAGCTCTCCCCAATATTGCCCGATTAGAATGTCACACGTGTGACTTTAGGGGAGGGGGCCAGGCCCCCTCATTGTTTATCTCCAAACCAACTAGCAACAGACTAGTTATAGCCACGATTAAACTACCATGGTCTTAACCAGACCAGTAGCTTAGACCCTTTCGAAAAAAAAAAAAAAAAACAGGGACAAAATCGTAGCTATGCATGACTTCTGTTTTAAACAGTGTGGATCTTTCATTAGTAAAGAGCTTGGCTAAGGTAATAAGATTATAATATAATAATAAGTAGTAACTATCGAAAGATATCAATCGCAGAATGTATTTTCAATTTTTGTCTGTCATTGTTTTTTATTCAGTATCATTTATTTTCATTAAAAACCGAAGATTACCGACTTTTACAGCTTATTAGCGAAATGGTTTTTGCTGTGTTTAAATGTATGAAATTTATTTCTGTTACACTTCCCTCAAAAAGCAACAGTTATAGATATTATTTTTAATTTACACGTTAAAGTTAAGGAAAATTAGTTCTCTACAATACCAGGAATAATATTTTATGTCTGTCCACAAACATCCGCGAACGAGGCTGTTGACACAACCGTCTGCTTAGCAGATAAACGTTCGACATATTTTGTAAATATTTATCCTTTAACCTACCCCTCAAACAAAAATACAGATTACACACGTTAAGTTATGCATTGTCCTGTCCATATCCGAAACGAAATAAATTAGCTCACAAAAATAGCCTATGATCCTTCACGTGGTCTTCTTTTTATCTGCACGCCAAATAACATAGCCCCAGTAGTTCGTAAGATAAGCCCTTTAAAATAATTTCCCCGTTTTTTCCACATTTTTATCTGTTTCTTCGCTCCTGTCAGTCTTAGCGTGAAAATGTGTGCCTATAGCCTTCCTCAATAAATGAGCTAAGTATGTAACACTGAAAAAAAAATCAAATCGGACCAATAGTTTCTGAGATTAGCGCGTTCAAACAAACTCTTCCGCTTTATAATAGATAATAATTATAGGATAATAGTTATAGGACTCTTATTTTATCAAAAGAACTAAAATGTTTAGACTGTTATGTTGCCTACTGTAACAATGTTACATGCAAGTAGTGTCAATATTATGAATGTGCGGAAGGAAAGTCTGTCCGTTTGTCACCATATCGTAGCCGCGTTAAGTAGCCGCGTTGATGAATGCTAATCCAGACCTATTACCCAACGTCTGCTTTCTTCCAGAGTATTTTGTATTGAAGTATCATCACTATAAATTTTTTTGTTATCAATCTACAACTGAAATTAAATCCCTGTAGAAACACAATGTTAAAATATGGTTAAGACTAAAGTTAAGTACTTGCTTGATTCTACATAAAAGACGGTTAAATATTTGCTACTAAAGGAAGTAATTAATAATGTAAATTCATTCCAAAATAGACCAAGTTGCTCGGACAACCTTTTGTAATTTGTTTTAATTACTATAGACCATTGATTCCCAAAGTGGTCCAGGTGGACCTAATGGGGTCCACGGGAGCCCGATAGGGGTCTACGCTTGCGTGGAAAAAAAATGGGGGTCCACGAGTCGTTAACGGGTGTCTATAATTATTTTTTAACAAAAAATTTAACCCGACTTCCAATGTAAAAACAATATTCTTAAAATGACCTAAAAAGGATGAAATAATTCTTATTCTTCATGAGTGCCTTTTTCAAAATTCGACTAAAGCTCAACGAATTTTGTACTCAATTTTCATTCGTTTGAATTCGATACCAGCCCAGAACTGAGATACTTGACATAGAACTTAGCCACCTTCGTATGAAATTTCTTTTAATCGTAGCATATGTTTAAGTTACTAGAAACAACATTTTAACCACTATGAGTGTTTTAATAAATTTCAAGGGTTATTCCCTCGACCACTCATAGATTCCATCACCAGCTCACCACTTTCGTAATTGGTGTACAAAATTAAGATAATATCCTATTTAACAAAATAAGAATTTTGAAAGTCGGTCATCAAACAGCGAAATAATCATCAAAACATCTGCTTCGATGCAAAATATCACGAAAAATACCAATAATTGGGTCATAATGTGATGATGCATGGCATAATTATAGTTGCGATGATGATAATTAATCAAATTGATATATTGGCTTATGCTTTCAGTTGTACAAACAACGCCGAAATCCCCGAACCTGTATCTATAAGGATTCAAAAGTTCTGTTCGGTACCTTCGGATCCAGAGTATAACCTGGTATAAAGTCTTACTTTTTGGCAGTATTTACCTCGAATGCTTCAGAAAAAATTGAAATCACTATATGTTTCCATACAAATTTCAAGGAGTCCCCTCGATTCCTCATGGATCCCATCATTAGATCACCACTTTTGTGAATATGACAATATGATTTGTGAAACAACAACAAAATAAACATGAAAATTGGTGCACAAACGGCGAAGTTATGGTTGAACATACAAAAAAAATATATACAGACGAACATAATATAACCTCCTCCTTTTTGGAAGGACCCGATTTGACTTCTCCTATGAATATAGGCAGACAATATTATATTAATAGCAGATTAAATATTACAGAGCGAGGAGATTTAGAAATAAGTAAAAGTATGGTAATTTTTGTGTTAAATAGCTACAAAACAAGAAAATATTTGCGTTTACGTACGTAATTCGGGTTTTACCACCCCGAAGCGAAGGTTATTGGTTCCTTGTACTGTGAATTGTGAGTCAAACTTAGATTACAAAAAAGTAAAGGTCCAACCGGCCTTGAACGGGGGGGGGTCCACCGGATCCAGCAAAATGTTTAAAGTGGTCTATGAGAAAAAAAAGTTTGGGAACCTCTGCTATAGAGTATAGTATTATTTGAATTTAAAAATACGCATTTAGTAATCGACAACAATAAGATTATTGCAGCATAAAATGAAACTAATCTCATGTCACATAAAACTTATTTAGTATGCGAGAAACAATAATAATTATAGTATACCAATAATTTAGGACAACAGAATAATTGCAATGAAGTATATTTTTTGAATTAGATCTTAATCATTCTTAGTTCTATTAGAGGTTAGTTAAAATAATAATATTATTATAATAATAACAGGGTGTAACATAAAAGAATGTACACTTCTGTTTCAAAGCAGTACCTAAACTCTATAGACTATTCACTATGGGATACATGCACTTGCACAGGCAAAAAAATTATTACTTCATATGTTAAGAGCCCGTACTCTCTTTTCTACTGCTCTCTTCACACTCACGCCCGTCTTTCATATGCCAGGTGAAAAAGGACGATCGCCAAGTTAGCGGGCAGATAGAGGTTTTCTGTTTTTTAAAGGGTTTTTTATATTAAAGTGGTAAAAAGCAATTTCAACATTGTATAGACGACTTTCTCAACAGTACATTGTATTTTTTTCATACCGTTAAGACGTCAATACAATCCATAAAAAGGTGATATTCTAAACCTTTTACAGCAAAAATCACAAAACTGTCGCGGGTTTGAGTTGGATTATTTGAAGATACTTAAAAAAAAACTAGCTCCAACACTATATTATAATTGAAATGATCTTACATGTTGTGCATTAAAACTTATAGAAATACTGTATTTTAACTGTTAAATCACGTCTATTAAATGAGCGAAATCGGCAAAATTTCGTATACGGACTCTTACACCCTGTTCAAAAATATAATATGTTAAGGTCTAAAATAGCCATACAATATTACTGGGAGTCGTAAACAAATGAACAGTTGACATACAATCAATTACTGCGAATGTGGGCATTCTTGATCTGCATTCTACTGATAAGTAACAATTTATAGACTAATCAATAAACGATGAATTGTGTAGATCACAATAGCTATGTTCACACTGTGCGCTTTCGTCTTCAATTTTCGTCATCTTCTTACATTCAACTTTCGTTTTGGCGCATTCAATAATTTCAACGAACGCAACGCCAACATTGTCATTTTTGTTTTTTGGATACGGTCAGAGGGCATGCGTCGCGGGCATGCCTCACATTCGCTGTTGACTGCGCTATAACGCATGCCCTTGACGAACAGAAAAAGGCACAGTGTGGACAAAGCTAATGAGTTGTGTGAGCAGCGACCCACCCCAGGTCGTCGACTGCTGATACAGCCGGCGACACACGCTATCAATGATTCTGACGGGTTCAAAATAAAAGTTTACATCCCGGAAAAAATGTAGCAAACTCAAAACTCAAACTCAAAATTTATTATTCAGAATATTTTTTTGCAAATATTTTCTGAAAGTCTACATGATGCCTACCACAGGTTCGGGAACTAACCGGGCGAGAAGAACCGGCGTAAGAAACTCGCACGAGGTCCACTTTATTTACCAAAAAAAGTAAGAAAAAAATTAATCTTTTAAAATAAAGCTTACAATGCTGTAACTTAAAATTAATATCAGCTACTCGATAATCAAATTTCAGTTAAGAATTTCCACGTTGATCACGAATTTTCCCGGGTTTTATAACTGGAATAAAGTTTAGGAAATGTATCTGAATTAGTAGACACTGAAATTTTTCTTCAACTTCCATTATTTATTTGCTTGGGACATAATATAATTTTTTATTGGTGGTTATTAATGTCTTAATTGTTGCAGTAGACCTTATTACTAACTTTTATTGTTAATTTAGCATGCCCAAAGAGGCCTATGTGCTAACATCCAATATTATAAGACTTATGTAACACACATAAGCAAAAATAAATGAATTTGAATTCGCTACCTGTAGGGCACATCCGCGGCGAGGAACACGTACTGCGTCTGGTACTGCGCCAGGGAGAACATCGCGAGGGACACCATGATGTAGTTGATGATGTGGAACCGCCCGCCCTGCCCCAGCTCCTTCATCAGCGCGTCCGTGTCCATGCCGCCCTCCATCCCCTTCGCGGCTGGAGCCTTCTCCGACATGACGGCTTGAAGAATTTCTTTCTGCTTCCTTTGGCTTGAGGAGTTTTTTTGGGTGAAGTTTTCTTTCTGCTTTCTTAATTGTCCTTTTGCTTCCTTGTCCTTTCGCTTCCTTAATTGTCCTTATGCTTCCTTAATTGTCCTTCCCCTTTAGTGATTGTCCTTCTGCTTCCTTAATATTGTCCGTCTGCTTCCTTAATTGTCCTAGTACTTTCTTAGTTGTCCTTCTGTGGCTAGGTCCCTGTTGTAAGGGTTGTTAGGTTGAAAAACTCTTGGTCAAGTTTCTGGGGTCTAGTAGTCTTGTCATCTACTCTGTTGCTCTTCTTGTTGTCTAGACGCACTTTTGTTTTAATTGTTTTTAAGTAGTTCGTGTTTTGTTAATTGCAGTATTGGCGCACTTTTTACGGACACTTTTCGTCTACCGGCACTGCCTTATTAGGATAGTTCGCAACACTATTATCACATATTAATATATCTGAAAATGTACATCAGACTGTCTTTATATTTACTTTTTCACTAAATTTAATATTTAAATACACCGTCGCTAATTATTTTGTTTTGTGAAATATAAATATGTTCCGTATGCCACCTTAAAAATTTAAAATATAACCTTCATTTACGATTTAATATTATATTTATTTTATGTTTTAGAATTTCTTATAATAATTATGGTGGCAATCTGTATGAAGATGCGACGCGCGTCTTGAGAGCGCACGTCTCTACTATAGCAGAGTGTCGCACGTCGCTCGTATATAACACCTGTATAATATACTATGTAGTATGTACTATTGTTGAGGTTAAACAAACTCATCTAATTCAAAATTAAAATAGCCGTTCTTGACATATTTATTTTCTGTCAGCAAATCCTAGGCAATAAGATATGTACTATGTTTCCGGGGCTTCACCATTATACATATTTTTTCTTGCATTGATGTGCAACGAAAGAAATAGGTCCAATGTTAAAGTTAATGGACCATTTACTTCAGGGGCATTGGTGAAATTGGCACTTTAATATCACTAGCTATTCGACCGAGCTTTGCTCGGTATTCGATAAAACACGAATAAAATGACATTTACTAAAAATGATTCCTAACTAGATCGATTTACCGCCCCTGAATCCCCCTATATACTAAATTTCATGAAAATCGTTAGAGCCGATTCCGAGATCAAAATTATTACAAGAATTGCTCGTTTAAAGATATAAAAGATTAAAGTGTAATATTGTCGATTGTAATAAAACGTTTAGCGCCATTATCTTAACGAAGACAGAAATAGTAATAATAATAATTAAAGGGAGCACTTTTTACACCGACCTTCAAGGTTCAAGGTACTACCGTCGCCGCAGAGGTTATTTGTACAGTCGAAGAAATATAGGTTTAAGCACAATCTGTAATTATTATTTTCAACAAAAAATTGGAATCACCCACCAATGTAAAATCAATAATATTATTCTTAAATAAACTATAACAATCAACTGTGACAAAATGTTAATGATATTTTAATAGTTACGGTCCTAATCGACGACACAAATTGAATCGCAATTAGCGAGATACTGGAACATCCATAGTGATATTTTAAATGCGAAAGTGTGTCTGTCTGTCTGTTACCTCTGCACGCCCAAACGGCTAAACCAATTTTGCTGAAATTTTGTAGTATCTCCAAGCCTTAATTTATTATAATTTGAAACAAAGGGTTCCTTCGATTCCTCATGGATTCCATCATCATGTCACCACTTTTGTGAACATCGTACCATGTCAAGTTTAAATACCCTACACAACAACACAACAAAAAACGAATTTTGAAAATTAGACTACAAAAGGGCTGAGTAATTGTTGAACAAAAAATAGCCACCCGAACGTTTAACATCCTCCTCTTTAGAAGTCGGTTAAAAACCATTTATAACGACGAACTACATAATATTGCGACAGGATGCTCAGGGTTTTCAGAAGTATTATCAGTTTTACAACAATAGTTCAGCTCTGATTTTCAGTGTATTTCTGAAAACCAGGTTACATTCATTTAGATTGCTATAACATCCGGGCCCGCCGCCCGTGGAAAATTTATTAGTAAAAATCGTCACGTTAATAATAAAACAATGTATAAAAAATTTCTGACCTCACTGCCTCTTGGGCCCTTTCGCCCTTTGCCCTGCGTCGAATGCGTCACAGCATTTCACTGCGTCAAAAAAAAAAAGGTCTGCGATCTCTGAATAAACATCTCTGATAGTACAATCAACGTGCACGACCCCTCACGCCGTGCCTACACGAGGTAAGTAAAAGAGATTAGACCGAGACGCCTGAATCAAGACCTGTATAAAAATCCTTCCTCACCTGATAAGACAAAGTATATTCGGTGTTAAGATTATTTTACTGCGTCGCCTTCGCGTTTAAGACAGGTTATATGTACGTTCGGCCTCGGGAAAACAAATCTTTTTAGTTCAAATAGAAAGTAATAAAACAATGATTACCGAGTATTAACATTAAGGACAAAGTTTACAACCTCTAATAGATGGTTGTAAAATAATAAATGTAAGGAATAAGGACGGCTATAACTCTAAGCTATAAGCTACAAATCTAATACTAATCAAAAATTAATACTCTACAGTCTACTGTATCTGAGTCAAAAACTTCTATTCAGTTTAAATAGAAGTCTTTGATCTGATTGATCTTAGTACGCGTATTATGACTTACTAGACGTTCCGCGCGGCTTATAAGCTAATAAGTAATAAGACATTAATTCACAGACAAATTAGTCCACAAAAAATAGCCTGATCCTTCACGTGGTCTACTTCTTATCTGTGCCAAATAACAGAAAAATTGCTTCAGTAGTTCGTGAGATAAGCCTTTACAAATAATTTCCCCAGATATCCCTCTGTTTCTTCGCTCCTATTAGTCTTAGCGTGATAAAATATAGCTTATATCATAGCCTTCCTCGATAAATGGGCTATCTAACACTGAAATAATTTTTGAAATCGGACCAGTAGTAGTTCCTGAGATTAGCGCGTTCAAACAAACAAACAAACTCTTCCGATTTATAATATTAGTATAGATCATATGTAACTAGATGACGCCCACAACTCCGTTGCGCCGAAATTCGTTTATCGCGTGAGAACCGTACATTTATCCGTGATAAAAACTATCATATGTTCTTTCCCGGGACTCAAAGTATCACCATACCAAGTTTGAGTAAAATCGGTACAGCGATTTGGGCGTGAAGAGGTAACAGACAGACAGACAGACACACTTTCGCATTTATAATATTAGTATGGATTTAAACACTTGCCCAGTTGTACATATTTTTTGACAAGTCTTTCATCGTGGAAAAATGTAGAAAGTACCTATTAAGTATATGAGATTTCATTTTGTGTCTATGGTAGTGTGGACTATGAAGTAGCTTGTAGCTAGGGTTGCCAGGCTTCCGGATAAAGCCGGACACAGTCAGGCTTTTTGATTGCGTGTCCGGCCAAAATTAAGAGGAGTCCGGCTATTGTAGAGCTTTGAATCAATAATTTCTATGAAAATCTACTAATTTTAGAAAGTTTTACACTTAATAAAATGTTAAATTGTATGTTAAATTGTTTTAATAAAACAGAAAATTGCGAACGTATTCCTACACGTAGAATCTGAACTCTCAAGTTCAGATTCTAAGTATTCGATAGCTTTTTTTGTTCAAAGACTTTTTTGTTCAAATGTCCGGCCAAGCTGGCTGCTCTGTCCGGCTTTTCGGTTGAGCGACCTGGCAACCCTACTTGTAGCGGATATGTCTTACATAATGTTATGATTGGAGCAAAATTATTAAACTGTCATTCTTGCCATTTTTACAAAAGGAATATTAAATTGAATGAATAATCTAAACATTCTCTGAATAGCACTCGCATGCTCTCAATTATCTCAATAAAGTTCAGCGGTGTGTAATGTAATTGTTTCTTTCATTATCTCACTAAGGGTCAGTTCAGACCGCAACACGACACGTAGATGCATTTCTAAAGTATGGATTTTGTTCGGTCGAAGGCTACCTCTTACAAAAGAGGTAGCCTAGAGGTAGCCTATATACAAATATAAGAAACATAACCAATGACAATGTAAGACGTCAACATTGTAGTCTGAAAGTATGGCTCATGTAGAAAACATGTAAAATTAGTTAATTAAAGTGTATAAAGTATTTCAGGATTTTTTAATTTATAGAAAACCTTTTAGAAAAAAACACAGATTTGACAGATTAATTGCGAGACACTCGCGAAATCAGTACAAATTTAGAAATACATTTACGCGTCGCGTTGCGGTCTGAATTGACTCTATGTGGCAGGCAGGCCATACTTGGGTATGCCTGGGAGCGGCCTTCGCCGCCCTGGGGAGTCCCACATATCCCGGTAGCCACCCCCAGGCCGCCGGGGATGCGTAATTGCATTTCCTTAACGATAAAAAGGGCGGTCGTTATGCTTAACAAATTCACCACACTATCACCTTGTTAGAAATCTTTATAGATCTAGTAATTTACGTTTGTCTTATGTCTATGTCAACAAATGCTACAACGCGCAAAGATATATCAAATACGTAAGAAACGTACCGCATAGCTTCTGGATGTATAGAAACCTGAGTTTAGGACCGATAAATACGTTCTTCGTTGCCTAGGTATAATTAATTTTAAACTTTGTCCTATGGACGTACAAAAAAAGATTCTTTTTTTGTACAGCCATGCTTTGTCCAACAAAAACGTTTAAGATTAATTAGTATCCAATATTATTACCAGCCCGACCTATGGTTGGAACGAGCGATGATTCCGAAAGTATCCTACTATGCGCCTTATGCCTGCGCAGGTGTCAGTCGAAAGAATCAATTTTCGATTCGCCTGCGCAGGTCCAAAAACTGCACAGGTCTATTCCCAGTTCCCACACACATTCCGGTCTACCTGCGCAGGTATACCTACACAGGAGGACCTCTCCGGTAGACCGTAGCGTGTATAGCTAATATAGTAACCCTGTATGATTTCATACTATGAAATCCAAGATCAAGGAAAAAATGGACGATATTTGACATACATTTCTATGACTTGCAGTTCGACGTGATAACGGGTGTTTTAAATGAATTATTTTAGGACGAATCAATCATGCCTATCGACAGTAACGATAAAAAGTCTATTTGTGAAGTGTACAGCCACTATCATCTATATATCTGTCGGAAATCAAATTGCATTCAGAACGCCAGCGCCATCTCTCGGCGCTCGATGGAGTTAGTGCACCGCGCGCGCCACTATTTAGTGCCAGCGACAGAGAGGACTCACTTCACTTCTCGGGAGCGGCGCGTGCGGGTGGTTGCAACTAAACCATCCTGCGTTCTAAAAATAGATTGTGTGACCTAGATACTGCGATTATAGTGACTGTGATTTATTAGTGATTGATAATTTAAATATTAACTCTGTAATTAGTTGAATATAGTTTGTGATTGGACTAAAGTGTTTTCCAACATTACCCACAACTGCCCACATAGTTAAACAGTCGTTAAATTCAAAAATGACCGACGAAAATCAACCTTCACCGTTATCAGAATTGGGATCAGTGTTGGATCAGCGAGACCATGAAACCAGAATGTGGCGTGCTATGTTCGAACAGCAGAACAAAAACATGCAAGCTTTGATTGCCGCGCTTCAATCACCGAAACCGGCATATCGCGAGGAACTACCGCCATTTGATCCGGAAAAACAAGACACGGACGCAAGATCTTGGTGCGCGACGGCAGATTTGTGCTTTGCAGAAAACCCACCGAGCGGCAGTCGACTTGTTTTGGCGGTTAGCAGGGCACTCAAGGGCGAAGCATCAACATGGTTGTCGCAAGTAGTTTACGAGGGTATGACTTGGAGCGAGTTTAAAGTGCTTTTTACGACGAGATTTATTTCGACCGAGACATTAGCGGGTACCCTCATAAAATTAAACGGCGAAAAACCGACCGAGAAAGAAACCCTACCCGCATTCGCAAGTCGTTTAATTTCGTCGTTAATTAATCGATGGAAAGATGCGAATAAAGAGGAAATAGCCGTAGCTACAGTACTTGCTCACATATCGCAGTTTGACCCGAGAATACAACGTCTGGCGTTTACGACTAACATTGCGACACGGGACAAGTTGCAGCAGGAATTGAACGCCTTCTCACATTTAAAGCGAAAGTTAAGTAGCTCCACTGAAATGTTATCGAGCACAAACGATAACAAGCGACAGAAAATGAACACTATAAAGTGTTTCAACTGTGGAAAAACCGGCCACAAGAGAAGCGAGTGCAGAAGCAAGCCGACGGAGTCAAGAGGACGACCTCAGGCGTCTACGTCGTCGTTGAACCCAGCACCTCAGCAGCCTGCAGCGAAGACCTTGGTGTGCTTCAAGTGTGGCAAGCAAGGACACATCGCATCGCGGTGTACGAGCGGCGGCGGCGCGCAGACCGACGGCGGCGGGGCGCGGGCCGAGCGGCGCGTCGACGTTTGCGTCGTGCAACCACCGTCGGGCTCGCTACAGCATAAAGGTGAAGTAATACGATTTACATACGATTCTGGTGCTGAATGCTCGTTAGTTAAAGAAAGTTTTGCTTCAAAATTTAGCGGTAAACGCATAAACAATGTTATTGCTATGACCGGTATTGGTCAAACGCGAGTATTCAGTACAGAGCAGATTTTATGTTGTGTGGTGGTTAACGGTTTTCCTTTTGAACTTCTATTGCATGTTTTACCTGATAATTATTTACAAAGTGACGTAATGTTAGGACGCGAGATTTTAAATTTAGGTTTTGTAGTTAACATGACGGCGACAGATATTTCGTTTTCTAAAATTCACAGTGTTAATTCGGTGCGACAGGAATGTAGTAACGTGATTTCATTGGATTTAAATTCTATTGTAACGGACGTGAATAGTAACAGTAAAATTAAGGTGTTGCAAATACTTGAGTTGTTTTCTAAATTTTTTATAACCGGTTTACCTACAACTCGTGTGACTACGGGCGAGCTCAAAATAAAATTAATAGACCCGAATCGCACAGTACAGCGGCGGCCGTATAGGATGTCCGCTGAGGAACGCAGCATTATGCGCGACCGTGTAAAAGAATTGTTGGATGCGAATATTATCCGTCCTAGCTGTTCTCCATTTGCAAGTCCGGCCTTGTTAGTTAGAAAACAAGACAGTTCTTATCGAATGTGCATAGATTACCGTGAGCTCAACAGTAATACCGTCTCCGATCGTTACCCCCTTCCACTTATTTCAGATCAAATCGCGCGTCTTCACGGTGCTAATTATTTTTCAAAATTAGATTGTGCAAGTGGTTTTCATTTAATTCCCGTAAATGTAGAGTCGATAGAGAGCACTGCTTTCATAACAGCCGAGGGTCAATACGAGTTTTTGACTATGCCGTTCGGATTGAAAAATGCGATCTCCGTATTTCAACGATCTATAATGAATGCTTTAGGTGATTTAGCCCATGATTACGTAATTGTGTACGTTGATGATGTTTTGATTATTTCACCCGATGTAGAGTCAGGTTTACAAAGACTTCGTACGGTTTTGGAAGTTTTGACTAAGGCAGGATTCTCTTTAAATCTGAAGAAATGCTCCTTCCTCAGGACGAAGGTAGAGTTCTTGGGATTTGAAGTAGAGTCTGGACAGATCAAGCCTAACCGTAGGAAAATAGAGGCCCTTACTGCTCTACCACCTCCTCAGACCGTGTCTCAATTACGACAGTTTATAGGGCTCGCATCTTATTTCCGCCAATTCGTACAAAACTTTTCTAAAATAATGGCACCTTTGTACCGACTGACTTCGCTTAAAGGTGACTTAACTTGGAAGCCGGAACACGAGGATATACGTCAGAAGGTAGTTTCAATTTTAACTAGTGACCCGGTTTTAACAATTTTTGATCCAGATCTTTCGGTAGAGCTTCATACGGACGCGAGTAGTTTAGGATATGGCACGATTTTGTTTCAAGTGAAACCCGATGGTAAGCGTTGCGTTGTGGCCTACTACAGTAAGAGAACATCCCCAGCTGAGAGCAAATACCATTCGTATGAGCTCGAAACTCTTGCGGTCGTTAATTCTATCAAACATTTTAGGCAATATGTCCATGGCCGAAAATTTACTGTCGTTACAGATTGCAATTCGCTCAAATCTTCTAAAGCTAAACAGGAGCTAACTCCCCGAGCACATAGATGGTGGGCCTATCTACAATCGTTTGATTTTGACGTAATTTATAGAGAAGGAAAAAGAATGAGTCATGTAGATTTCTTCTCGCGAAATCATCTCCCGATTGAGTCGATATCAGTAGAGCCTCGTGAAAGTCCGAAACGCGTTGATGTTACTGAACTCTCTCCTAATTGGCTCCAAGCCGAACAACAACGAGATGTAGAGATTTCTAAAATAATGACGGATCTAGAGAATAATCAACTCGATGAGCAACAAGCTAAGACTTACGAAATACGTGCGGGCGTCCTACACCGTAAAATACAAAGAAAACGTAGGTCCAAGTGGTTACCTTACTTACCTCGCGCTCTCCGATGGTCCGTAGTTAATAATTTTCATGACTCGATCATACATCTCGGTGCTGATAAAACAACTGAAAAGTTATTCGATTACTATTGGTTTCCGGGACTAAATACTTACGTCAGAAAATTTGTAGACAACTGCGTCACCTGTAAAATAGCTAAAACTCATTCTGGGAAGGTTCAAGCCGAGCTTCATCCGATACCTAAGGTGACGAGCCCCTGGCATACAATACACGTAGATGCAACGGGTAAGCTCAGCGGAAAAAATGATAGAAAGGAGTACATTTTCGTAATAATAGACGCGTTTACGAAGTATGTGCTTCTATACCACGCAACCAACATTGACACCAAGAGCAGTTTACACGCTATATCTCAAAGTGTCTCACTATTTGGTGCTCCGACTCGCATAATAGCCGATCAAGGGCGTTGTTTTGCTAGCAAAGAGTTTCGTGATTTTTGCGCCAATAAAAACATCGATTTGCACCTTATAGCGACAGGTTCTTCACGCGCCAATGGACAGGTTGAGCGTGTTATGAGCGTCTTGAAGTCAATGTTGACTGCGATAGAGGCTAGTGATAACCGATCTTGGCAGGACTCTATAGGCGAAGTTCAACTTGCGATTAATTGTACCGTGAATAGAGTTACACAAGCTTCGCCTCTAGAACTCCTAATCGGTAAAGTGGCGAGACCGTTGTCGTTGATGTGTAGCGATACTGTAGAGCTAGACGTTGATATCGACGAAGTTCGCGAATTCGCGTCGGATAATATAAAGAGGTGTGCTGAATATGATAAAAGCCGGTTTGATAAAACTAAAGCTAAAATTAAAAATTTCGCGGTTGGTGACTTTGTGCTATTAGAGAACGAGGAACGAAATCAAAACAAATTAGATCCGAAATATAAAGGTCCGTTTAAGGTGATAGAAGTTTTAGAGGGTGACCGTTACACACTTAAAGCACTTAATTCTAAGCGTACCTATAAATAACCACACGATAGGTTAAGAAAGATGCCAATGGGTCAAGTTGAAGTTGATGATTTTTGTGAACCTAAAAATGATGAAGTTTAAGTTTTAGATAATTGTGGCAAAAACTCAAGTAAGCATTTTTAACGACCGTACAATATTCGACCGTACCAGTAATTAGTACGTAGCCGTAGCCCGGTGGAAATCGGTTTCTCTTGAGGTAACTCAAGTAGTCCGTGGGTGCGCGGTGCGCGTATGATTCTGGCGGAGGTCGGGGTCTTTGAGGACCGTACGATGTGCAGTCAGTGAGTGATGCACACGGGTTAGCTGCTCTATGGTAGTGATACGTTAACGGTCCTTGTGCAGGACGTGAGGGCAATGTTGTTGCCGGTCGGCAAAGAAGCCGTGGTGTTGGAGATCTTACTTGAGAGTTTGTGTCGTACATAGTAGAGTTTGTTACCTTACCCAGTGTATCTGTTCGTAACATTAGCTAGAATTATTAGACTACTTTGATTAAAGTCAAGATTTTTGTGATTAAAAATAAATTTCTATTGAAATTACTGCTTGGTTTTTAAATATAGAGTCTGGTCAGGAATGACCGAGTGAAACGAAGTTCTCGCGTATACTATTTGTTTCAGAATAACCATCACACGAGGGCGTGTGCTAATCAGGACGGCCGTGTCGGAAATCAAATTGCATTCAGAACGCCAGCGCCATCTCTCGGCGCTCGATGGAGTTAGTGCACCGCGCGCGCCACTATTTAGTGCCAGCGACAGAGAGGACTCACTTCACTTCTCGGGAGCGGCGCGTGCGGGTGGTTGCAACTAAACCATCCTGCGTTCTAAAAATAGATTGTGTGACCTAGATACTGCGATTATAGTGACTGTGATTTATTAGTGATTGATAATTTAAATATTAACTCTGTAATTAGTTGAATATAGTTTGTGATTGGACTAAAGTGTTTCCCAACATTACCCACAACTGCCCACATAGTTAAACAGTCGTTAAATTCAAAAATGACCGACGAAAATCAACCTTCACCGTTATATCTAATATATAAAATTCTCGTGTCACGGTGTGCGTAATTGAACTCCTCTGAAACGGCTCGACCGATTTTCGTGAATCTTAGCGAGCATATCGGCTAGGGTTGAGAATCGGACAACATCTACTTTTTATATTGATAAGTGCATTTGTTGAATAAATAATAGTAAATTATTATAACTCGAGACTGAGGGCGACCATTGTTTGTGCGACGGGATAGCGATAGACGTTGCTATGGTAACACATTTATTTAGTCACTTCAAAAAAATAATATGGGCGAAATAGGTACTTTATATTATGGCAAAGCAACGTTTTCCGGGACAGCTAGTGATATATAAAAATGGATTTTCATATGTGTTAGTCGCGCTAAAACTCGAAAACAGCTGAACGGATTGGGCTGATTTTAGTCTTAAAATATTCGTAGAAGTCCAGGGAAGGTTACACGAAGTTCACCGGGAGAGCTAGTTTGTTATTAAAAAAGGATTTACTTCCAAATGTAACTCAAAAAGTTTTTATGTGTGTGTCAAAAAATAAAACTACTATACTGTACTCGGTGAAACATGGCGGTAGCGGTCATTGACTCCCTGTCAAAAACTTGTCATTTTCTATACAAAGCCGCGATCTGAGATCTGACACTTTGTCAATCGCGCCGGTTTATATGTATAGAAAATGACAAGTTTTTGACAAGGAGTCAATGAGCGCAACCGCCATGTTTCGCCCATAAAGGTAATATACCTATTGGTATATTAACTTTATGGTTTCGCCGAGTACAGTAGTTTTTTCTACCTTACTTACTCGTGTTGTTATCGTAAAATAACTTTACATTTCCTGGTTTTTATGTATTGGCTAATGGCTTGTCTAATTGTTTCAGAACACATTTTTCACGCCCGTTAGAGGACGAGTCCTGAATGTTTGCGTAACATGTTAGTGGAGTACAGTATCCTTGGTATTATAATTTATTAATATTATAAAAATGTGAAAGTCTAGATGTTTGTTACGCTTTCACGCAAAAACTACTTGACGAATCAGTCATCATGAAACCTTGTACACATAAATATCCTATGTCTTTTCCTGAGACTCAAAGTATATCCATACCAAATTTCAGCTAAATCGGTTCAGCAGTCTGGGCGTGAAGGGGTAACAGATAGACAGACACACTTTCACATTTGTAATATTAGTATGGATATAATAATACGTGACAAAATTTGTTAACACTTGACAAATTATGCAATGTTTTTTCTCAAGCAGGCGATAAAAGTCAATATTAGCTACCGTACATTATCTCTTATCGGAACCCTCGAGACCGGACCTTGCGAACTATCCACTCTCATCCCATCAACCTACATCCATCGGCCATCGCTGATTGTATTGTGTTGCTGTAAGAGCCTTTTGATGATGAGTATTATAATTATAATATTATTATATAGTAAGTATATAGGTAATTCAAAATATGTAACATCAATATTAGTGTCTAAACACACTAGGCCGAAAATACGCGGCCGAAGTTCGGCATGATTACGCCTGCAATGTATTTTAAATTACTATTATATACGCGTTATATTGTATGCGTAGCGCATTGCTGACGTACTCATGCCGAACTTCGGTCGCGTATTTTCGGCTTAGTCCGTTTAGACACTAATTATTGATGCGAGGTCTGAAAATCAGGCCACTGCCTTGAATTTTGAGGCGAGCGGAGCCGTTTGCAACTGCAGTATTCGAAAAGATTGAGAAGAGAATTAATACAAAATGAGAAAAAGACTTGAGACTGTCTAGCTCTGACACGGAAAACGAACGCCTATCTTTCTGATCCTATCTTTGGAACAGTCGTAGATTAGACGCAAGATAAGCACATTGGCTACTTTGAACCTTTCAAAGTGCAGAGTTGTTTTTGGTACTCTCGTGTTTGGATAAGCTCTATTTGTAGAGTCGATAGATTTTTTTAATGGAGTAGGTAACCAAAATTATGAAGGTGAGATGAAAAATTGATAGCTAGAAGTAGAGACTAGAGACACAACTTAAGAGAGAACACCATGGGATTACAATATGTTTAAGGAACATCAAATATTATCAATAGTAATGGTACCAAAATGTGTTTCGATCATACGTTAATTCAGGGAATAGTTTGTCTACGTAAGATCACGCGCTAAATTGAAAACGGAAAGTTTTATCCGATAAATAAATTAACATTATTTATTCAGAAGTCACGTGTAGAATTCAAATGTATTTTAATGAAGTGAACTTGTTCATTACCGACGGCCTTGAACAACGGTAACTTGCACAACCATTGTCAGAGTTGTAAGGCGTTTGACGACCGTCACAGCTGGTAACGGTCAAGATAATAGAGATAGCGCAGCTTGTCCAATATAACGTCTTGGAATTTAAATTGCAACTTAGTTCTTGTGCTATTATGTAAACTTATTACAAATTACTATGAAACTAACCTCCGAATCTAATAGCCTGGTACATTTAACAGTTTACAAAAATTTGCAGAATAGGGGGGCAAACGAGCAAACGGGTCACCTAATATGTTAAGCAACTACCGTCGCCCATGGACACTCACAACATCAGAAGAGCTGCAGGTGCGTTGTCGGCCTTTTAAGAGGGAATACGCTCTTTTCTTGAAGGTTTGCAGGTCGTATAGGTCCGGAAATACTGCTGGCGACAGTTCGTTCCAGAGTTTTACAGTGCAGATATTTATGATATAGCTCTCATTCGATACCGTATAAATGTTAAGCTATGTGTCCTTTTGTATGTGGAAGAGCCGAGCCAAAGGCCCGATTCCTAAGTTTTCGGTAAAACGGAAAACTTTGAAATATAAGTAGTACAAAAAAATCGGCCAAGTCCAAGTTGGCACCATAGAGCAAAACCAAACCATAGAGCAAAAGTAGACAAAAAATTAATCCTTCGATCGTGGATTCTTGGAAATATATTATTATTCTATTGTTGTTGCGCTCGTCGATGTCCTTGTGGGGGTTGATAGTTAAGTTGTTATATGGGAATTAAATTGCGCTTGCCCATAATTTGAATTGCGTATGTACGAGTGTCAAGTAGATACGTCATAGGGTCATTTCAGACCACAACGCGATGCGTAGATGCATTTCTAAATTTGTATGGATTTGACAGACTTAAATTGCGTGTGAGCCGTCATACAAGTCTGTCAAATCCACAAAAATTTAGAAATGACTACGCGCCGCGTTGCGTTCTGAATTGGCCCATAGTATTACGTCCGCGTCAGTTTAAACAGTATTTAACAACACTCGTCAACTGCACCGCTCATTGCAACAATTTTCCAATTGCGGCCTTTGTGAGTTAACGAAGTATTGTGAGCCGGAGTGTACTGGCTGTCGGCAGCTCACAGTCCCACTTCCGATACGGTCGTACCCAAATTACATAGTTAACGCCGTATTACATTGCTCATGGGCCAAGTAAGCGACGTCGCGTTGTCGGAATAGTACAAACTATAAAGGTCAATTCAGACCGCAACGTGACGCGTAGATTTTATATGGTTTTGACAGATTTGCAAGACGTCTAACGCAATTTAAATCTGTAAATTCAGTACAAATTTAGCAATCCATCTATGCGTCACGTTGCGATCTGAATTGACTCTAAGGGTCAATAATTCAGACCGCAACGTGACGCGTACATAATATACATTTCTTTTTCAAGACGTCTAACGCAATTGAGATCAAATCAGTACAAATTTAGAAATGTATGTGTTGCGTTGTGGTCTGAATTGACCCTAAAGCATAATAATTATAGTAAGCGTCGCGGTGCGTCGCAACAGAGCGTGGATGTGGTAGCGCTCCTCTCATTATATTTTAATCACAGACCATCTCATATAAATGCTCAAGTGAACTTATTTGAGGTTCTTTTGAACTTAAATTGGGTATTTCTAAAATGAGCTTAAGAGAAAGATAATATTTTGTCAACGATGATAGGGAAGATCAGATTGAATGCCATCACATTAGTTTTATTTATTAGCTTTTAAATTTTTCATAAGTCGGTTCAGAAAATAAGCCGATAGACCAAGTAAAGTCAAATGACATAATGCTGCAAACACTTGAGAAGAACAAAATATAATAAACACTGTAACAACATCCTACACGTCTTAGGCCGGTCGTAATTTCACTGCATTGGCGAAACGCATCGTAAATATTGTTTAATGTCAATCTTTTACAATATCTAATTTATCCAACCAAGATGGTCCATTTCTCCCGAAGCACAACTCTTTTAGGGCTCTCACACAAAGCTGCGAATTCGTATCGCATCATAATGTCATTTTATTATGAATTTTGTCGCAGAAACCTAATCGCGATGCGATGCGTTTTCGCAGTTATATGTATTGTATGGGAGGGCCCTTCCACGCGAAATTTTTTACGCTCGTTTGTATCGATACAAACGCAAGTTGAACGCTCAGCAAACAGAAGGAAGTCGACACGTTTTATCTGCCAAAACGCGATGAAAACGCGCAGAAGAGGAGCGCATCAGAAACGCGCGTCGTCAGTGCGCAAAAATACGTCGTGTGGAAAGGCCCTTAAATAAACGGTTAAATAACTCACCTGTAAGGTAGATTCCCGGCAAGGAAGATGTACGTGGTGTGCAGCAGGCCAACCTGCGCCACGGAGAATGCCACCAGCACGTAGACGATGCAGTGGTAACGGCCACCCTGGCCCAGCTCGCGCATCAGAGAGTCCACGTCCAAACCATCCTCCTTCGATTCCTTCAGATTATCTGCAGGAACTTTTTCATTTGGGACCTTCGAACCGTCCGTAGCGACTTTGGAATTGTTCTTTGAGTCGCTCATTTTTATACGCTTCTTCGCAGCTTCACTACGTGACAATCTCTTTGTAGAGTTGAGATTCTATGCATCGACTTTACTTGAGGGTTTCTAGTGTATCGTTTCCTTTAACTGCAACGTGACAATCTCTCTTATAATTTTTAAATGGAGCTACTCTTCAACTTTGTGGATTTTAGTTCTAATTATTCTCTTGTAGTGTCTTTAACGGCAGGCTGGTTTCTGCTGGGCCTCCGCCTCGGCACTGACTGCTGTGGTGTCCCACGGTGTCCGGGGGCGGACAATACAGTGTGTCACGGCCGCCAGTCATCTGGAGCGACACGATTGATCGGCCGCGCCTGCAACCCGCGACCCGCAACCTGCCGCTGCCGCACACAACACAACCTCTAGGGTCGAACAGACCGGCAACATTAGGACGAGCATCTTGTGGTTACACGTTATGTTTAATAATAATAATATCTATGGACGCTTCACACCACGTCAGTCTGGCCCCGTGCTAAGTACTAAAGGACTTGTGTTACAGGTAACAACGGAAATATATTTAATACTTTTATATACATTTATTTAAGATTTTTATTATATCATACACATCCAGACCCTTTGATTGAAAACATTGAAAACTTTTTGTTCCGTCGGCGGGATTCGAACCCGCGACCCCCGGCTTGAGCTACCAACGTGCTCACCACTGAGCGACAGAGATGTTTGTGATTACTGGTTATATTGTCTCGAGAGCACGAACGTGTTGGGTTTGCGGTGTGATATTTCTTCAACATTTTATTGGCAGTTTCAATCAACTAATTTAATTTATTTTACGATTGTCTTCATTATTTATTGGTCTTAATTCAATTTACATTATATAACTTATATTATATAGTCTTAATTCAATTTATATTAGTATATTGTGTAGACACCAGTGTCGTACTTATAGTAGTACAGTTATTTATGTGCAAGAGGTGTAGGTAGATGCAATTAGATGAAACCACTTAGGTACTTCCATTCCAATTAATCTGTCGTTACTACTATCAATTACATTAAATCAACAATTAAGTCATTATAGAACGCGCACAACGATACCACGTCGTCACTTATCAGACGGTGATATAGTTACTCATTAGTGTTGGGTAGCAGGTGGGATTACGTGTTGCTGAAGCATTGGGTGCAGCTCCATGCTCCGAGCTCCGATAGCACGGTTCCCATATATTTAAAATTCCAATTAATTTTATATTTTTTACTAACACTAGAATAAGGACTATTGTTGAAACTAACACTATGGGTGAAAATCTGATATAAATTAATTGAATTGAATTGAATTAGTCATTAGTCATTAGTGACCATTAAGTATGTCCACATTATGCGCTTTCGTCTTCAATTTTTGTCATCTTCTTTCATTCAACTTTCGTTTTGGCGCATTCAATAATTGAATGCGTCAAAGAACGCAACGCCAACTGTCATTTTTAATAACAAAGCGAAAGTTTTTGACAGTCAGAGGTATGCGTCGCGGGCATGCCTCACGTTCGCTATTGACTGCGTTATAACACATGCCCTTGACGAACAGAAAGGCACAGTGTGGACAAAGCTAGTGTGTGTTACTGTGGTTTTTTTGCAGGTATAGATTATTCCAATCCAGGGCTGGCTACTACTGGAATGTGGTACTGGAATGCGCAATGCGCAACCAGTGCACAGACGATCTAAATACAATCTACTGTAAACTGTAACACATAGATCTTCTTCTATACTTATATACTAATATTATAAAGCTGAAGAGTATGTTCGTTCGTTTGAACGCGCTAATCTCAGGAACTTCTGGTCCGATTTGAAAAATTCTTCGCGCGGAACATGTAGTTTATTATAAACGCTCAGGTTTCCACCACGCTTGGTTACTCTTTACTATGCTTACGTTAATAGTAGGTGCCATCGTGGGTATCTCAGACACAATAGTTTTTTTTTTTTTTTTAATGAAATAAGGGGGCAAACGAGCAAACGGGTTACCTGATGGAAAGCAACTTCCGTCGCCCATGGACACTCGCAGCATCAGAAGAGCTGCAGGTGCGTTGCCGGCCTTTTAAGAGGGAATAGGGTAATAGGGGAGGGTAGGGATGGGAAGGGAAGGGAATAGGGGAGGATAGGGAAGGGAATAGGGTAGGGGATTGGGCCTCTGGTAAACTCACTCACTCGGCAAAACATAGCGCAAGCGCTGTTTCACGCCGGTTTTCTGTGAGAGCGTGGTATTTCTCCGGTCGAGCCGGCCCATTCGTGCCAAAGCACGGCTCTCCCACGTATATTTTTCAATTGTTAAGCGGCAGCCGGCTGCCGCTTGGGGATTGATGGGTTAAAAGAAAACCAAATTTAAAATACCATGGTGCGTCTCCGACCGATCGAGCTGTGACGGGTTGAGCTGACAATGTATTAGCTAACGGCCTCTGTTACCCCAGGGTCGCCCAATGCACTCCATAGCCCAAATATTTGGCTAATGTTGAACCAGCACTTGCGAAAGCACCTCTTACCTGTCACTCTCAGTCGATCGAGTTTAATGTATTCATAGATCTCTTTGTAGATTTAGTACATAATGTACTATCGGAGAAGTTGATTCATAGGCAGTGTACCTACGTAAGTTGGTGGCGTTACGCCACCAACCCAGCCGACAGATTGCGACTTGTACTGAATTGACGTAACTCAACCAAATGACGTACCTACGTCACCTGCCTATATGTATCAATTTCCTCGATGGCGTATATATTGTTATTTATTGCTTGTTTATTACAAGTTGGTAGGTTAGGACGGGTTTATTTTTTATCTATAGGGTAGAAGTCTAAGTTAATATTTTTTAGACCTGCCATGTCTAAAAAATATTAAGCTTTCTCTTTCATTTAATTTTTCGATCGCGGATTTACATTTCACGCGGTCGAATTCGACCATTTGGGAGTTGATAGGTACGAAAACCAACTTATCGACATTGACAAAGTGAACATTAACATTATTAATCACCTACAAGGCCTATCTTATCAATTTCCTCCTATAATATAAAACTTCCAACGTCCACGTATATTTTAAGACTAGAATTAGCCAAATCGGTTCTGACTTTCTCGAGTTTCAGCGTTTCAGTTTTCATTTTTCCAAATCGGTTCAGCTGTTCTCGAGTTTCAGCGAGGCTAAAAAAATTAAATTCATTTCTATTTATATAGGTTTAAATAACTAATAGGTTATAAGATAGATAGCCTGGGACAAAAAAAAAGATTGAAGTCCTTTATAAGGATTTATTTCAACAAATAAGACAACTTATAATCCCTGTATTCCCGTGATTAATAAATTATCTAGTACAACTTAATCTTATAAGATACTTATTTTACATAGGCGGCGTAAGGCGTGGGCGGTGTGGGCGACCGCCCACGGCCTCGCGGTCTAAGGGGCCTCGCACCCCTTGGACCATGAGGTTTTTTTGAAGGATTTATAAGTTTTGATACTCAAATATTCATTAAAAAAGTTTTATAAATAAAATTTTGAGTATCAAAATATTCTTTATCTCCAAAAATCCGTCTTACTGCTTCATCCATCAGGGGGCCTCGCAAAATATATTTTAGGGTGCCTCGCAAGATGTGTCTTGCCCACAAGACCTTGGCGGGGCAAGACCTAAATTTGATGTGGGCGAGATACATCTTGCGATGCCCCCTAAAATATATTTTGCGACGCCCCATGATGCAAGAGGATGGATTATTTGAGAGAAAAAAAAACATATTCAAACTTTTATTTATAAAACTTTTTATTTATGAATATTTTAGTATCGAAACTCGTAAATCGTTAAAAAAAACTCGTGGTCCACGGGACGCGAGGCTCCTTAGACCGCGAGGCCAGGCCGTGGGCGGTCGCCCACGTAGCCTACGCCTTACGCCGCCTCTGGTATTATACCTAGTCCAGACTCCTGTCTATCCGGAATAAGTTGATTGCACTCAGTATTTTGTTTTGGGAGCAGAACAAACACACAAGCCCACTTTATAAGTTTTATTAGTACCTACCTACTTTTATATTGAAATTTGAAGGATATTTTTACTTATCTAAATATATAAAACTCAAAGGTGACTGACTGACATGGCGATCTATCAACGCACAGTCCAAACCAAGAAATTTGGCATGCAGGTAGATGTTATGACGTAGGCCTGGGCATCCGCTAAGAAAGGATTTTGATAAATTCCAATCCCAAAGGGTTAAAATAGGGGATGAAAGTTTGTATATAATAATACTTCTTAATGCGAGCAAAGCCGCGTGCAAAAGCTCGTCAATGGGGATTGTCCATTTTTTTTAAATTTTGCTCATTACAAAAACATTTCGAGGAATAAGGTCAGTGATCGTTTTTCTGTACTTATATAAACGAAAAAAATACCCAGTTACTTATATTTTTGAACAAATATGTTTAACCTTAGTTTGACCTTCAATGACATTAAATTAGCAATAAATTCGACCAACATTACGTTTAGAACTTTTGGTAAGCTTCTCGTATCAGCTTTCACATAATGAGAACTTGCATTTGACGAACCAGCCATTATAAATAAGATTGAAAGGAAAAAAAACATACTGCAGAGGTCAATCGGCCGCCGATGATGACGTCAGAGCGAAACTTTAAAAATTAATTGAGAAAAAACTAGCCAATGAATTTCAAAATTATTTAATTTATATTCTTAAAATACCCTATTTTAACGAAAAAAAAATACAAAAAGTACATGTGATTTTTTTTGGACAATGCCCATTATATAAGCGCCTGCATGTCTTACAATATGTAATATTTCTATCGTCAATGCTTTATTATTTTACAAGGCGTTTAAAACTAAGACTTAATATTTATCGTGTTGAAATTAGTACAAGACTTTGTCTTCATAATCCTAAAGCCATCATTTGTGGTCCTTTAAATAAAATATTATGATATGTTATATTCTATCGTTATGCCTGTTTAGGTGGCAGACTCTACTACCGCTATTTACACTTACCTACAACTATTTTACAAATTATAGTCAACCATTTGGTCAAACGTAATTAAATTACTATCGTCTTGTATATTACGTACGTACAAAATGTTAGTAAAGATTAGTCTATGGTAAAGATTATTTTTAACACTTGAGCAACAGTTCAAAACATAATTGAGTTTATTGATTGATAAGCCAAATGATGCTAAACTACTATATAAATGAATAATACCTACTAACAAGACGCGTGTACTATGTACACACACACATTATAATATAGAGTATAACTATTTTCTTATTCAAAATGTCTGTCCATAGTACGGTACCTATGTCACAACTAGGGAATGCAATCTCGTTCTCGCGAGATCTCGGCCTTTTTTAGCGAGATTGATCTCGGACGAAAACAAGGCGAGATCTCGCGAGTTGGACGAGATTGCATTTGAGCATAAAAACGTCTTATTCGAAGCGCGGACTGACACGGACGGAGTTGCGATCACGGAGTAAAAACAAAGAGGGCTGGCCTGAGCAACTGTGCGCTGTGATTTTCAAGTAAGTCCTGAATTTTGACTTCTCGTTGTTTTGTTAGTTATAAAAGAACTGTTTTATTATTAAAAGATTTGTGATTGATAATGTGGGCTTTTGTAATTCTGGACGTTACGTTATCGTGGACGCCGGCTTTCACGATAAAACGTTGGGTACGTTAAATGCCCTTTTGATTTTACGCGGACGTTTTGTGCGGTTCAGAAGTGTAGACGTCGTGATGTCCTCTAACGTGCACGTTAAAAAGTTATCGTCGACGGAAATTGAAAAGTGTCTCCATATATCCATACTAATATTGTAAATGCGAAAGTGTGTTTGTCTGTCTGTCTGTCCGTCTGTCTGTCTGTCTGTCTGTTACCTCTTCACGCCCAAACCGCTAAACCGATTTTGCTGAAATTTGGTATGGAGATACTTTGAGTCCGGGGAAAGGACATAGGCTACTTTTATTCCGGAAAAATGTACGGTTCCCACGCGATAAACGAATTTTGGCGCAACGGAGTTGCGGGCATCAACTAGTTTTCATATATTTTACTTCCCTATGTTATCGTTTTACCGCTTTGTTATGTTTTTATAGTAGACATATGTTAAAGTTTACTACTTAAAAATTATAGACATATACGTTAAACAATGCTTGATGCATAAAATTCTATTGAAAAAAGTCGTGAAAATAAATGTTAATCTTATAATATTTATAATATTTATTACTTTTTTTTGTAATGTATTCAAATATTGTGATAATTTGCAAAAAAAAACCCACCAAACTGCTAATCTCGCGAGATCTCGAAATCGGCGAGATCTCGCGGTATTGTACTCATAAGCTCGCGGGATCTCGCTTAAGCCCCAATCTCGCGAGATTTGCATTCCCTAGTCACAACACAATCTACAGTGCTACAACTTACAACTTACAAGCATATTCGGGGGGGACGCCTAAAGCCTCACTGATGTATACTCACGCCCTCTGATTTCTATGTTACTACAATTTTACGTGTGGCAACAAATAAAACTAGTCAGCGCCATCCCGCTTGCGAAATTGTAACTCTTACACAATCCTGTTATTGTCATACTGCAAAAGATCCTTGTAAGGACTAAGGCCGTAACACGATCCCAGTTTAACTGGTGATACTCCTACTCTAGTGCGAGATCAGCCCTACTAGACGAGTGGCAAGCGGTTGTCGTAAACGCCAACAAAATAATATATGCGATTTGACATAAGTCATCGCTTCGCTAGCGAATACTAATGTCAAATCCGATACATTTTGTCCTCTGCCGGTCGGCGGACGAGGGGGGCGGTCAGACGGCGGCGGGGGGTGGGGCGAGGTCGGCGAAGGTGTCCGGCAGCGTCCGGCCCAGCGTCTCTGGCATGAGCCGCGCCAGCGCCGCGCTGAGCAGCGGCAGCGTCGCTAGCAGCGTCGTCGGCACCCACTCCCCGTACGCCGCCTGCGGACACACGGTGCTATGTCAGCTGCCTCCGGCCCGATAATGATGGACTATACCTACGAACACTCTCGATAATGTCTGCTTTCAAACAATAAAAACTGCATCAAAATCGGCTTACCTGTTTCGATGATAAGATGTCCCGGATAGACGGATACGTCAATCTTCTAACACCCCTCTTTTTATTTTTATCCGACTGCCGGGAAGGGTCATGCTTTTTTTTCTAAGCTAAAAAAAACAAGAACAAAAATATTTACCAGCAGCGGCACCTGCGGCGCAAGGATGGCGCCGACCCTGCCGACGGCGGAGCAGCAGGCGAGCAGGCGCTGCCGCGCGCGCGTCGGGAACAGCTCCGCCGTGTACACGTACAGCCCGTTCAGCGCCATCGTCGCGCCCACCTTCCCCAGCAGGAACAGCGCCGTCGCGGCCTGCGGGACGTAGGGGATGGTGGCAAGCGACGCGGCCGTCAGCAGCCACGCCGCGGTCAGCAGCGGGCGGCGGCCGACGCGGTCCAGCAGCAGCGTGTTGAGCAGCAGCGCCGGCAGCTCCGCCGCGGCCACCAGCGCGTAGTTGGCGTGCGGCGAGCCCGCCAGCGAGTGCGCGCGCACCGCCAGCCCGTAGAACACCAGCACGCCGCCCAGCCACCACCACCCGCACACCGCCAGCCGCCGCCGCAGCGCGCCGTATCTGAACACGGACCATGACTCATCACACACTGGACGAGTAGAACGTAGTGCGAAGACGTAGAATCGGTAAGGTCTAGCGATCTACTCACTTTTTGAAAGCGGAGAACAAGCTCTCGTCCTTGGAATCAATTTTCTCGGGGTTCTCGTTCACGACTATTTTCTGGAGACTGTCGTCCGACAGCATCATCCTGTTGACTCGCGCCGCCCTCTTGATGACGTGGCGGGCGTCGTCCACTCGCTCCTGGGTGAGCAGCCAGCGGACGCTCTCGGGCAGCAGCCAGAGGTACAGCAGCAGGAGGAAAGAGGGGGGGTAGGCGATGCGCGCCCACAGCCGCCAGTAGCCGGCCAGGTAGTCCAGCAGCGCCAGCAGTGCCGCGCCCGCCGCCAGCGGCACGCCCAGCACCAGGCTCGCCAGGATGCGCTGATCCACAGACAGCCACTCGATCACTGGGGAACATCCGTTTAATTTAAGGATACGCATACGCATGCGCATGCTAGTATACAATATAGCTTACATTTAATACATACAACAGCTGATTTTAGGGGAAAACTCTTTTTCAGCTAATCTAGTGAATATTCGAGTTATTTTTGAGCAACCAACACAATTATAAGGAATTTCACGTCACGTCGTAGACTATAAAGTACATTACTTAGCATTTAGTCGTATTTTTATTTCGTACAAAGATGACAGACCCGGGCTCCGCCGTCGAGAATCAGTATCAAAGGAACAACGTTGCGACTCACTGAGCACAAATCCGGCTGGGTAGACGCTGGCTCCGAACACGGTCTCGAGGAACTCGGCGGCCAGGTAGAAGGTGTAAGCGGGGACCAGCGACTTGAGCAGCCCCCACACCCCAGCCCCCACTCCCGCCACCACCAGCGCCGTGCGACGACCCCATCTGGACACATGGATCGGTATTGTTAATGATTTGAACACATTTTATTTGGAGAAAGTATTGTTGCAGTTTGTCTGCAGACGGGAAGATGGTCGATGGAGCAGAGTGTTAAAGTGGAGACCACGCTTATGCAAATGCGTAGAACACTCCCGCAGCACGGTGGACCGACGCTTTGAAGAAAATGGCTGGCAGCGGATGGACGAGGGCGGATGGTTGGCGCTCATTGGGGAGGCCTACAGCAGTGGACGGCAATAGGCTGATGATGATGATTGTTGCAATTTAAGGCGTATAATAAAGGAGTGACTGCACTAAGCGACTCTCCGCTGCAGCGGAGCGACAGGGCATAGAAAATTCTGTATGAAACTGCTACTCGAGAGTACCAGGTGATGTTACCTGTCGGAGTGTTGAACGCCTCCGTGGTCCAGTGGTTTAAAGCGTGGCTCTTGACTCTTGAAGGTCGTGGATTCGATTCCCGCGTACGAAAAAATTGGTTATATCCAAGTTTGGTTAGGACAATGCTGGCTGATCACCTGATTGTCTGACAAGTAAGATGATCCATGCGTCGGATGGACATGTAAAAAGTAGGTCCTTCGCCTAATCTCTCGCCAGTCGTGTCGGCCGTAAGTCCCACTGGGTTATGAGAGTAAAAGAATAGAGAGTGCTCTTGTGTACTGCGCACAAATTTGGGCACTATAACATTACTCCTGCGTATCTGTAACTATCGCGCACTGTAAAACTCTGGAACGAACTGTCACCAGCAGTATTTCCGGACCTATACAACCTGCAAACCTTCAAGAAAAGAGCGTATTCCCTCTTAAAAGGCCGGTAAACGCACCTGCACCTCTTCTGATGTTGCGAGTGTCCATGGGCGACGGTAGTTGCTTACCATCAGGTGACCCGTTTGCTCGTTTGCCCCCTTATTTAATTTTTAAAAAATCTGGCCTGGTTTCAATGAAACCGGCCACCGTCACCGAAACCGGTGTGGGAGGTACGTACCTGTCAGAGATGTACCCGATGAGCGGCAGGGAGACCAGCATGCCGACGTTGTGGACGGTGCCCACCAGCGTGCGCTTCCATTCCTGGCAGCCCAGGTCGAACTGGAATACCACGACAATATTAAGAGTGGGTTGCACCAGCCATCAACTTACTTTAACTATAGCAAAATGTCAAAGGAACTGTCAAATCTCTAGTCTAAGTCAATAATGGATGCCATATTTGACGATAACCTTAGAGCTTGACGAGGCTTTAAATGAACGTGGCAATAAAAAAGCAACTAACGCTACCGTCATACAAAAACTACATTTTTGACAGTTCTCCTTTGCCAGCAGCGTGGGTGGGCCAGGTTCATTTAAATCCTTGTCGCACTTTAACCACTCAATTTTCTTCGGTTAAAGTTAAATTTGACATAAGGGTCACAACTCACAGTGTTGCCATAACAAGTTATTTTTTATGTCGATTTGTATGAATAATTCATTTTTAAGCTGTCAACCCCATTAACTTTGGCAACAGACATCTGTCAAATTATGTGGTCATAGTTAAAGTTAAAGTTAACCTATTTCAGTTCCATTCTTCACTTGATTTCTTACTTAAAACATTCAATAGAACAAAACGGGTAACGCTACCTGCTTTGTACACTTTGGTACTATATTGCGTCAATGAGTTCTCTCTACAAAAGTATCCTGACAGTGACGAGATCGCTACAGAAAATTTCATTTTGTCCCTACAACCTAAGTAGTGTGGTCGTTACGTATATCCATGGGCTGTGGCTCACTTTCCGATTACATAGTAGACGTTATACGACTTATATAGCCATCTTTCATAGCCAATGGCTATGTAAAAAATCGGCCAAGTGCGAGTTGGACTCGCGCACGAAAGGTTCCGTACCACAATAACAATTGTACTTTTTGTATGGCAGCCCCCTTAAATATTAATATTATTATGCTTTTATCATTTGTTGTAATACACAGAAATACACAATCTGTGAAAATTTCAGAAGTCTAGCTATAGCGGTTCTTGAGATACAGCCTGGCGTCAGACAGTCAGACAGACGGACAGACAGACAGATGGACAGACATCGAAGTCTTAGTAATAGGGTTCCGTTTTTACCCTTTGGGTACGTAACCCTAAAACGTGCACACATGACACAGCCTTTATATAGCAATTGTGCTACCTGGGTATTTTGCTAACTTTTTTACGGTCTTTGTTAGCTCACCTCGGCCTTGATGCTGCTGTGGTGCTGGTACACGAAGGCGTCGCACTCTTGCGTCTCGTTGTGAAAGGCGTCGACGCGGCAGGCGCCGGACCCCACGCGGCGCCGGCATGTATCGTCCGGCAGCGCGAACTCCGCCCAATCCGGCCGCCACGACTCCGGCGCCGGAGCGGACTCCAAGGCGGATGAGTTTTCGCACTCCGGCACGTGACATCTGGAACATCGATATTATGATAATACTAGCTGACCCGGCAAAATGTTTTGCCATATAAATTATTTGTAGTATCAATATAAAAGGTAGATAAAAATCTATTCTCAGGCCTAACGAATGTACTATCAGAGAAGTTGATTCCTATGCAGATGGCAGACCTAAGTAATTTGGTCGCGTTACGTCAAACCCAGCCGACGGAATATCACAGCTAAGGGAGCATACCCATACTACGTGACCCGTTTAGGTGGGAGGGGGGTCTTCAAAATACTACGCTCGGTCACAAGAGGGGGGAGGGGGTCTAGAGTTTTGTCACGTAGTCAATTTTGCCGAGTTATAACCAACAGCCATTAAAAAAAACAGGCACTGTTGTCACTTGTCAGGCACTTTGAAGTTTGGTGAAGCTTGTTACGAAAATTGTTACGATAATATAATAGGCTTCATAAGTTGCAATTTCGATTATAAATCTAGATAATTTACAAATAGAATGAGATCGCTGTATCGTGAATGGTGGCTTTATTTCATAAGCAAAAGAATATTTACTCTCAAATGAGCTCTAATGGCTGGTTTACACGTATTAAGTGGATAAGTAGTTAACTACATTTTTACTTAATTTTAAGTTACCAATTGCATGTAAACACAAATTTAGTTGCAAGTAGCATGTTCAAATTTAGTGAAGTAATTATAAAGTCATAAGTTAAAATTTAGTTGACTACTTATCTACTTAATACGTGTAAACCAGCCATAACTTGCATGGCAAAAATAGAGTACACAGATTATGTCTATTGTGGCAAAAAGCAGTGATTGGCGTCTCTAACTCCCTGCGTCGCTGCAAGCCGCTGCTAAACGGTGTAAAGCGTTGTAAACTGTTCATGCTTTTTTACGACTTTTAAGGATAAATTTCAACAAACTATGAATTACATCTTCCATAAAATACATCAAATAATAATGATGCGGATTTTCGAGCAGATTGGACTAAGGAATCGAGTTGTCCCATACTAACTTCATCCCCCCTTTTCACACCCTTAGGAGAGGAATTTCTAAAAATCCCTTCTTATCGCACGCCTACGTTATACGAAGAACACTCCCTCCGAATTTTAAGTATTTACAATCACTGGTTTAGGCCGTGGCGTGATTCCATTTTCATGTCATTCAGGACAAAGCCTTATATATAATGATATAGATTAACGAAAAAACCAACTTCAAACAGTACCTATTTCAATATCATGGAATTTGTACACCTTTGGAATGTCCCTTTCCAACATAAAAAGAATTTAAATTAAAATCGGTTCATATGTCGCAGCCAACTGATTTAAATAGCCGTTCAATCAAACAGCAAGCCCTTTGACTGAACAACGCCATTTAATCACAGGTCTAGCTTTTTAATTGAATATTTAAGTCTCTCAAAACGTTCAACACTACAGCTGATTAAAAAGCAGCCGTTTGATTGAATTAGTTCAGAGCTCACCACCGCGGCGCTAGGTGCTTTTGTTTACAATATGGCGTCAACTATGCCGGTGTTTGTGATTGTTTTAAGATAATATTTTTCGTAAAGAAAGAACTAAATATACGTAAATCTCCCAAGAAATTACAAAAAGTTTTCCTATTCTCTCAAATTACATAATTAACTAATGGTCACCTTAGTTAATTTGCCATTTAACCAGTTGCCTAAGCGTCGTCTAGCTGTAGTGTTGAACGTTGCAGTCAACAAGCCGGCTAAACGACGTATAGCCGTGTGATTGAATGACGTTGTTCAGCCAAAGGGCTAGCTGTTTGATTGAACGTCTATTTCAACCAGTGGGCTGCGACACATACACGGCGAAGTGATCCGCGAACAAACATAAAAAATCTTGAATACGGTCGAATAGAGAAAGTTCCTCCTTTTTTGAGTCGGTTAAAAATGAAAGGTTAAAGATTAGGAAAAGAAATTACTTTTTTTATTCTAAAAAAGTTTAGAAACTAAAATTTTTAGAACGTCTACATAAATTGTCTACCATTACCTATTCGTAGGTCTACCATTATTGATTAATATTGATTTTATTTTATTTTATTTTCTTTGGGTGGCTTACAGCTAACAATATTATAATAGTCTTAAAGGATAGTAAAGAAAAGCCAATTACAAGCCTCCACAGATAACAATTACTTATGGAGTATTAGGTGTAAGATAAAATTAATTGATATCATAAATATATTATGATGCTACAGATTTGCCTGTATTTGCTTTTATAAAATATTATAATACTGTGAAACTTGGACGTGGTTTTAAAAACTATAATGGCATAGAATAGCAATTTGCCGAACGAAATAGAATAAACTATACTAGTTCTATATTATTTACTGATAATATTAATCGTTAGCAGAAACATTGCTTGTATTTAAGCGTAGGCGTTCATAATAACATTCGAGAGAATGCGAAGGAGTAGTGAAGCTAAGTGCAAAATATGGGCTGTAATTATTATCTGCTATCTGTTGGCATTTAATAACAATAAGAAACATGTACTTTAATGTAAATAATAATTAATAATAATTTAGAACACAAGAAAGCAAATAGGAAAGTACTCTATAATACATGGAGCTCTGTAATAGCTCCATGTTAAAATAGGACAGAGAGACGCATAATATTATCTTATCCATATCCCTACTAATATTATCTATTATAAATGCCAAAGTGTATCTGCCTGTCTGTCCGTCTGTCTGTCTGTCTGTCTGTCTGTCCGTCTGTCTGTCCGTCCGTCTGTCCGTCCGTCCGTCCGTCCGTCCGTCTGTTCGTGTGTCAGTCTGCCGATTTTGCCGAAATTTGGCATGGAGATACTTTGAGTCCCGGGAAAGGACATGGGATAGTTTTTATTTTGGAAAAATGTATGGTTCCCGCGCGATAAACGAATTTTGGCGCAACGGAGTTGCGGGCGTCATTTAGTCTATAAAATCAATGTATAAAATATATATTACATAAGCTACCTTTTTTATGAAACCATAGAGCTTGCAATTAAAACAAACATGGTTAAATGACTACATTTAGCACTATGACTAACTACTAACTAGTGTGTAACTTGTACAGCATTCATGTATTTACCGTGTTTATATTTAGTGTGACAGGCTGGTGTGGTATAAATAGCCGGCTATATTCAGGTTGTGGTGACATCCCCAGCGCTAAATATAGATATACTCGTCGCGTAACTGCGGGTGCATACGACCGTATGCTTTGACACCAGTGCAGTGGTCCAAACTAAAGACGAGAAAAATTTCAAAAAATGTCAAATTCGACCTGTCATTTTCCCATCTGCTTATGATCTGGACGTCTGAATCCTGTAACCCAAGTACACGGATTTAAATAAAATACGGATGTAACCTTGTCTAATCCCGAGTGAAGCACAGTAATGGCCGCCCGTGTAGGATGTGTGCGTGTCATTGGCGCCGTCACTCTATGTACAATGACAGCGGGTTGTAGTACCTAGTTGCGTGTGTTAGTATCGGTCACGTGTACAATAAACGAAATTATGACGAAATTGTCGTACCTTGAATGCTTCACCTCTTTATAGTGTAATGCTCTATCCGTATTTTTTTTTAATCCGTGCCCAAGTGATTATTACTTTTGCAGAAGGTGTAGACAGTTATATACGTCCCAAGAAATCTCGAGAAAAGCTCTAATATCACATGGGAAGTCTACTTGTACCTCAGGTATTGCTGACCTACCACGAATATTTGCTACCGTAACACAACATGGGAGGATGGCAAACAATGATAGTTTAGTCTCCAATAGGAGATCTTTATAGTCTATCAGCTCTTGTGATCTGTAACCCTACGATAAGTCCTGGTCATACTGATAGTATTGTTTGTTAAACAAAGCCATAATATCTTGTTTGTGGTGTCATGTTATATAAAAATAGATAGCAGCTCCTACATCCTGTGCTTCTACAGCTCTCTAAGATATAGTCAAGGAAACCGGCAGCCGCTAAGTGATAAGTCGCCACTATGTACTACACTACATATTTTGCGTATGTACCGACAAGAAAAACTTGATTAGTGTTTATTTTAGCATTCGCGGACCTTTCAGGACCAAGCCTCTCGAGTCACGTGGTCCGTACGTGCATGTGCGTATTTTTGTTTTGTGTGTGTGTCTGTGTATCAGAATATGTAGTTTTACCAGTTTGTTTTATATAACCAGTGAAGTATGTAAGTCACATGGCATGCCTTTCGAAAGCAACTTTACGCGCTTGTAGTTTGTATTTGATACAAATTCTGTGTCAAACCTCAAAACAACCGTCGTTAAAAATTCTAAATACATCGACTGATAACAAGTACAACGCTCTTACTTCCACAATTACCACAAGAAGTTCCTTAATAGATTGTCTTCGTACGTAGGTACACAATGTAGGTTATTTCCTCAATTAATTATCTCAGTCGAGAGACTACCTAGTTAGTGAGTAGTATACGCATACCGCCAACCCAAATTCAGTCTATTTTATTTTCAGACGTGGGAGGAACGTCTAATAATGGAGTCTTCCGCATTACCCCTGAAATATTTTTTGTAACGCTGAATAAAAATACTTTTCACTGACCGTCATTTTGCTAAACTGTAAAAATTGGCAAAATTATCAGTTTTAAAGCATGTCTAAAATCTCGGTCATAGGACGGTGACCTGCGGCACGCCCGGTTGTCCTATCTACCAATGTTTATTAATGGATTTTATGCCTGTATTTATTAAAATAATTAAGCAAATGAATATTGCGACAGATGTGGGACACAGGTACACAAATTGTTTACACAGTACACTTGTGTTTGTCATTTGACGATGATGATGATGATAATGTTGGTCATCTGTGGAACATCTGCTGCAGCACACGCTCAGAAATATGACATGTCTACTCAAAAGCTTGTCTATATTGCTATCCCCTACTTTCAATACCCATCGCCCGATTCCTTTATAATATTGACTTGTATATGTTTTGGTACTTTATTTTAATTAACTGGTTAGGGGGCGTCCACAAATTACGTGAGGTGATTGGGGGTGAGGGGGGGTAGGGAATCGAGTCCATTCTCATCTAATCTTACGTTGGGGAGAGGGGGAGTCTCGGCAAATCTCACGTAATTTTTTTCTCTACAAAATTATTTTGGTCCATTTCATCCAGATTGTACGTATGCTTAAGATTTAATCGTAAGCGTAATCGTTGTACGATTAAGATCATTCACAAATTCGTTCGAAAGAAAATCTACTGACTGTGAAAGTGTGAAACCAAACGTTTACGTAAGAAATCCACATTTTGAAAAATCTCACGTGAGATTTATGGGGGGAGGGTTGAATAAAATCTCACTAAATCTCACCAGGGGGAGGGGGGGTAAAAAAATTCAAGAAAACACCTCACGTAATTTGTGGACGCCCAATTAATATATTTTGATAGGTACACGTAGTTTTTGATTCATTCATCTTACTTTGTAGTTTGTTCTTCCTTAATCCAGATTCAAAGTCACATAATACCCAATATTATCAATATTAAAAGCGTAGATAAAGCGTAATTTAATACTACGCCACAAACTACTACTACTGGTTATTGGATTTCATAAATATTATTATTATAATATACGTAAATATACGCGTACCTGCCTGTCCGCCACACGTTTCGGCGCCTACAACTTTGCTCGTCACGTGGTTGAATAGGGTTGTCAAAAACAAGGTCTACTTCATCTACTATAAGACCTGTGTCACTTGTCAGTCACAACTTTTTTTTATTTTCTTTATGAAAAATGGGGGCAAACGAGCAAACGGGTCACCTGATGGAAAGCAACTTCCGTCGTCAATTTTACGAGGGTATAGGGTAATAGGGTAGGGGAGGGTAGGGAAGAGAATAGGGGAGGGTAGGGAAGGGAAACGGGTAGGGGATTGGGCCTCCGGTAAACTCACTCACTCGGCGAAGCACAGCGCAAACGCTGTTTCACGCCGGTTTTCTGTAAGCCCGTGGTATTTCTCCAGTAGAGCCGGCCCATTCGTGCCGAAGCATGGCTCTTCCACGGTATAAATACTTAGTGAAGTGTCTGACCCTGCATAAATAGTACTGCTAAAATATGGTTATCAACTGTCTTATGTATCGTCAAAGAAATTGATTCATAGGCAGAGTTGATGAGCCTACACGTCCTTTGGCCGGATTATGTCCATAATCCATTCAATGTTAATCGTGATCTGACGGCTAAGTTTGACATAATGCGACCAACTTACATAGGCCAGACATCTGCCTATGAATCAACTTCTCTGATAGTACATCTAACATAAAGTTTGTCATGAGGATCCTTATTATATATGCAACCAGCAGCAGATTCGGGCGGCCGGCCCACAGGAGCACATAATGTAGATTCGAGGCCCACAGGAGCACATAATATTTTTTATCCTTATTCAGAGCTATTTTTTTACTATTTTTGAAATTAGTAATTTGGCAGCCCTGTGTGGGCGGAGCATTAATCACGGGGCCAGTCGCTGAGTCACCACCGACCATCGAGTCGCTTGATCTGGTTAACGCATTTAGACACTTCCTCTGTGCGATATCTACAGACTACAGACCACACTATACTATAACTTCTAAAAACATTTAGGACCTAAAATGTTTGTTTTCCTAATACTGCTCAGAAACCACTAAGAAAAAAATTTATAAAATACAACGCAAGTGCGTCAAATTTCTATGGAAGACGACGGACCTCACGTTATTAATATGGATCACTAGAGTTGATAATCTTTGCCCATAAAATATTAAAAATTGTCATGTAAGATGTTATTCTACTATGTTTATATATGTATATTAAATTTATGTGAAAAATTAATTCTCAAATACTATGGACAAATCTGGAAATCATTAAGTATTCAATAATCAACACGTTTACAGCCTTGAATATCACACAGATTTTGAAAATCTCGCGAGAGGTTAAGGGTGGGGGGAGTTAGGGAAAATCTTAGGAAATCTCACCACGGTCGAAAAATCCTCAAAAATGCCTCACGCAATGGACGCCCGCAAATAAAATTTTGTCAAGATTGACTAATTATTATTATGTATGTTGATGAGTGTGAAATGTGCGTGTACCTAATAATTAAACTGATTTTATTTTCTCTGACCCCAGATAACTTCAGTTTGGTGCCTACTACCAATTTCTACTGCGAAAGCCGTAAAGCATCTCCCACATGATAATACTGTTGCTGGCACGATATTTGTTTAGTCTACTTCGGGAGTCAACGACTTCATCTTCCACCTCTATAAAATATTATGATATGAATAAAACACGTCGAAACTCTGCAAAATATTATTTAACTTAGACTTTTATAATTAGAGATTCTCGGATTTTTTTCTTTGGAAATGTAATTTTTTTCAGAATTAAAAATATCGTAAGAAACGGCGGGTGCACTACAGTGCGTAGATTTTTAGGATCTTTTTACGACTAGCCAAGCGAAGCGCAAGGGTACTAGTTACTACACTACCTACCTTTTCTCGAAGTGTTTCGTCGTTTTTTGAACCCTCATAGAGTTGCTGTCCAATGTACCAGTCGTACCAGATAGTTAATATCCTCAGGATATCGATATGATGTCAATAGTAGACTTAAACATGCAAAGTCTGTTTTTGGTGGGATTTCCTTTTCTTGGACTCGAAGAAACCAGCTCAAAATAAAATTTCATCGGATAAGCGTAACGTTAGGGATAAAGCAGACGGGTACACTTTTGCATTTTTAATATTAGTAAGTACTATAGTATTACAGTACGCTTTGTAATTGTGATCACGAGTGGTACCTCTGCATGCACCGAGCGAACGATCTTTCGAGCCCCAAGCGGTCGCATGCGACAGCGATAACAAAGGAAGTTAGAACGGCTATTGTGTCATTTTTCCACGATCGAAGGATATTGGGGACGACTCTGAAACCGACACAAAGCTGCAAGGATACTCATTACTCGCTACTGCCGCCAGCGCAGAGGAGCATGTAAACAAGCCTTATCGATAGCATGTTCGGTTTGCGTAAAATGAACCTTACACAACGCTCATAGAGTTGTTTACATATACCAATATCGATACCAATACTAGTCTATCCGTGCAAAATTAAACCTTACGTAATACGCACAAGGTCGTATTTACGTGTTCCCGCCGGTCGCGTGGTTGTAAGTTTGTAACATTTCCACCGAAACACGTTTTCGGAACTTTTTGCAATCGAGTTCTGTTCAGTTTTTGTAAACAATCACATGCCTTTTAACCGATTATTGCCGATTGAGATGAAGAACTCATTAATAGTTACTGTCATCATCATTCGGAACAACAAGACAACATTTTCGTGCGAGTCGATCCAATCTCCGCCGACTGATAGGGCTTTTAAGGCAGGGATCAATCTCAATCCAAAACGATAACCTTGCACACAACCAAAGACCAAGCGTATACGCATCGCAATAAGATTCATTTTAGCTTAGCATAAAACTGTAGTTACTAGGGGCGGATCTTCTCTATTTTTCATGTTTTTTTTAAATACCTTTAGAAATAAATATTAAGAAACAAAATTGTTCGGTTCAGGATAATTTAATATAGATTTACTAACAATTTATTCAAATAAAATGTATAATTAGGTATCCTAGTTAATACTTATATTTCGATGAATTAGATTTTTGTCGGAGGTGAGTTTGTAAATTAATTACAGCCAAAGTATTACGTTTTATAAAAATATTTATGGTTTAAAGTCTTTTAAATATTGTGCTTTATATCTCATATTTTTTACATTTCGTTATTATATTGGAACTAGGTAAACCGGGAGTCACGGAATAACAAATTGGGGTTTATGCCCGCCTTAATATATTTTGAGTACGTTTGTTTATTCATTTACTAGAGTCTAGATGACGCCCGCACTCCGCGGCTCAGTTGCGCCAAAACTCGTTTATCGCACAGAACCGTACATTTTCCGGGACAAAAAGTATCCTATGTCCTTTCCCGGGACTCAAAGTATCTCCATGCCAAATGCTAAGTCGGTTCGGCGGTTTGGGCGCGTGGCATTTATAATATTAGTATGAATTGACCCTATTTATGCAAAATGAGTCCAATCCACACCATTGCCAAAATTGAGTTAATAATGCAGAAGTATTCCAAAATGGCCCTTTTATCGACCCTATGAAGATCATACTAATCTAACAATTTTTTCAGAACAAAACATTTTCACAACAAAGTTACCAACTAACAAATTAATTAGTATTGTTTTTTTTACATAGATCCAAACTAGGTACATGGTCTCTCGATTTTTTTTTAATTAGGCAAGTAGAATCATGCGACTTTGTTGCTGTTTGCATATTAAAAAAGGCTTAGTTCTTAATATTTTACAAAGACTCACGGGTCATTGTGACACAGGCCCGACACAAAATAGACATATCCCATTTTTTGATAGGGTAAAACGACTAGTGATTAGATAGTACCAGTTATTGGACAAAACACAAAAATGCAATATTATTTATAAAGTTTGCTTTAAAAACTGCATTTTTAAAGTAATAAAAAGCCTGATTTGAAAGATAAACAGGTAGCTATTAAAGCAACCTTAATGAATATTATAATGTTTTTGTGCTGTGTCCAATGACTAGTACTGACTACTGTCCAATCACTAGTCATGTTCACCCTATGTAATATTTATATTCAAAATCAGTGGCTAAGACGTTATTTTATTGCTTTCTTTTTTTCTCTTTAGGCCCAGTAAGAAAAGTGCTAATACGAAGAATAAGAATCGTTATTTGCATGTTTATTGCAATTATATTCAATGACTAACACGTCTTAGAAATTATTATTTTCATACCGTGCCTAAAGAAAAACACAAAACCAAAAAAAATATTTTGTTTAATTAGGTACATTTAAAAAGAAATCAGTCAAGTATGAGTTGAACTCGCGCACGAAGGGTTCCGTACCATTATAGAGCAAAATTAATAAGTAGTAAAAAGTTTTATAGTGCCCAAGTGTGTGCCCGTGTAAAAAGTCGGTCGTGCACCTGATCTCTCACCAGTCATGTCGGTCTTCCGCTTCGTTGGGTTACGAGAGTAAAGAATAGTGCTCTTGTGTATTGCGCACACACTTGGGCACTATAAAATTACTCCTGCTTAACTGGCCTGGTTTTATTGAAACCAAAGTGCTCTTGTGTATTGCGCACACACTTGGGCACTATAAAATTACTCCTGCGTAACTGGCCTGGTTTCATTGAAACCAGAGTGGTCGTTTGTATTGCGCACACACGACCGTTACGACACGATCGTATAGAGGGGAAAAATCCAGGAAGAACAAGCCGAAGAACCCCATATCGAGGACAAACAGTTGCCGAGTTATAAGCACTCAAAGTTTGACATTGACAGCTCGGCAACTGTCAAACGTCGAACAAAAGCGGCCACAACTCCGCTCCCAATAGGCCTAGAGGAACGGGGTTTCTTCTAACATCAAAGGCAACATCTCGGCTACCCCCTCCCTGAATTTTAACTAAATCTGAGACATCAAATTTTGTCTCAATTCTGAGGCCAGGATCGAATAGAGGAGAAAAATTCAGGAAGAACAAGCCGAAGAACCCCATATCCAGGACAAATAGTTGCCGAGTTACAAGCATTCAAACTTTGACATTGACAGCTCGGCAACTGTCAAATGTCTTACAAAAGTAGCCATAACTCCGCTCCCAATAGGCCTAGAGGAACGGGGTTTCTTCCAACCTCAAAGGCAATACCTCGGCTACCCCCTCCCCGAATCTGGACTAAATCGGAGACATCAAAACTTCAAGGACGATTCTTCTACTATATACTTACAATACTTTTAAATGAGTAATGTAAAATTTGTCTATTACAGTAATGTAATGGACAAATTTTACATTACACATTCTTTGCATTTAATGGACAATAAAGGTCCGATAATGGCTCATTATTTTGTAAAATGGCAATGTAAGATACTCCATTACTATTATTTTTGTATTATTATTATTATTATTTACATTAAGATTTTTGCAACGTTGCTTGAAACCATCACTACTAATGCGAAAGTGTGTCTGTCTGTCTGTCTGTCTGTCTGTCTGTCCGTCTGTCTATCTGTCTGTCTGTTTGATATCTCTTCACGCCCAAACCACTGAACCGATTTTGCTGAAATTTAGTATGCAGATACTTTGAGTACCGGGAAAGGACAATTCATCCCGGAAAAATGTACGGTTCCCGCACGATAAACGAGTTTTGGCGAAACGGAGTTGCAGGCATCATCTAGTTTTAAGCATCCTTGTAAAAACCAGAAAAAAGTAGGAGCCCCACATTATATCAGGTAGGTACTTACTGCCGAAGCATACAACAAGATATATTTAGGATATGCTCACCTAGATACAAAAAAATATTAAGTTTTAAATCTAAATTATATATTTTTTTCATTTCAATCTTTTATTTGGGAATATAAGCAACAATATAAACTAAAAAATAATGAATATATATTTAATTCTATTACTACATAACCGAAAGAAAAAAATGCCGGTTTTCTTCAAAATTTGAAAGTTCATGAGGCCTCAGTTTATTTAAAAGCAAATTTTATAAGTTGAAATCGTTGTTTCTATTACTAATTAGATCTTAGACATCCAAATCGGGTGCACAGATCTCATGCACGAAAATCCTGTTGACTTGTGTAATAAATCTAAAAAGATGGTTCGCTTTGGATTATATGTATCCCACACTAATATAGTTTTCCTACAAGGAACCCTCCTGTTTTTGTTTAATTTTTGTTGGAAATAGTAGTAATTTTTAACATATTTATGTTTGTACGCATAGAATAAATTACCAAATATACTATTGTAAATTAACTTTACTTAAAATAATATTCAGTTTTAAAGAATACACAATTTTAATAAAAACGGCTTTTTCTCAGAACTGTCATCGTGTGAGTTGAGTCCGGTATGCATAAATAGGTCCAATTGTTATGACTTATGAGTAATGCCCTATGCTATCCGGTCTCTAGTATGCTCGTCACAAAGCAACAAGCTCGACGTACAGACAGACAATTTACTTTTAATACGCGTGTCCTTGCGCGGCGCGAAAGTTCACAAAAAACACATTTATTTTTTCCTCAAGAACATTATCGGCTTATTTACTTGAGTTTAATTCGCGAACAGCCGAACACTTCCTCGTTATTAACCCTCAATGTCACCGGGTTACCAGTCACCGAATCCGGGCCAGAATTATCATACGGCGTGCTAATTAAAGTTCTAATTGCCGAAATACTCTAGCGTACATTTTGCGAGTCATTTTGTACGTAAACATAATAAATAAGACGTGAGTGGAAGAATAAGATAAGTAACACGAAAAAACTTCCCGCTTTTTTGCTTAAATGGAGGCTTTAGGGCCGGAAAAATTATTTGAAACAGAAAAACTATGGAGTATATGTGTAGCATTAGCTAGGTTATGAAGTAGATAAGTAACAACTGTTAATAAAAAAAATAGGGAAAAATTTAGTTATTGTCCGGATGTTTTTTTTTTTTTTTATTCGTCCCCCTAGCATTATCAGGGCTATTTATTTTCTATTTGTCTATACAATTTGTCTTTTGTCCGGATGTTACGAAATGTTACTTGTTCGATTCTTCCACTCACGTCTTCATTATTTATTATGTTCTGTTATTTTCATTCGGCTATTATGGAATAGCTGAATGAAAATCTAATTTTTAAGAAGTAAACGAGCATAAGGGCGGAGCCTAACGAGCCTAATGAGCTGTTGTGAGTCGCAGAATTTCGGTTCAGCAGAATTCTGCTGCATTCAGTTTCATATAAAAGTTACGTTCACACGAGCGTAATTTTGTGAGTCATGATTTGTATGAAAAGATCCCACCAAAACATGAAATGTAAAAGAAGCCAAGCAAAATATTGCATAGCTATTCAATACTTCTGTCGTAAAAAGTTTTCAGATCACATTCAAGCCAAGCCTTCAACTTATTTTGTAATTTAAATCAACATTCAGTAAATGTATCAATAGATTTCTTTATTTTATAATTATTGTAGTGGCTTGGCAATGAGCACTAAAGAAATAATCAGCTACTAACATTGAGATGTATACTGATTGGATTTATTGGATACTATCAGCCATGACATGCGTCGTTACATATTAAAACACTTTATGCTTGCCGTCTGTGTAAGTATTAACTCCTCCTAATATGCAGTTTTATATTTGTTTCTATTGTGCTCATTGCCAAGCCACTATAATAATTATAAAATAAAGAAATCTATTGATTCAGTTACTGAATGTTGATTTAAATTACAAAATAAGTTGAAGGCTTGGCTTGAATGTGATCTGAAAACTTTTTACGACAGAAGTATTGAATAGCTATGCAATATTTTGCTTGGCTCCTTTTACATTTCATGTTTCGGTGGGATTTTATTTCTTTTTTGAAGGTTTTTTTTCTTTTCTGTTCAGGTCACGTTATAACTTTTCTGTACTTAGCTTAGCATCCATTCCCTATCTCCTTTAATATATTTTTTCTTTGAGGCTTCGTTAGTTCTATAGGTGGACAACGTAACGTAAATACTTCTGAGTTCTGAGTCGATTATTATGTTCATAATATATAATTGACTCTTAAGCTAATACTTGAAGGTGGTCATTTTTAGCATTACCGTTGAATACATAGCAGCACTGTTGTAAGCGTCTCGACGTTCTTCGCAGGAAAGGAGCACACCTTATTTCATGCGATAACTTAAAACTCCCATATTATATCGAGCAAGTAAGGAGTGTATATCTCAGTACTGATTAGTGATTAGTGATTACACTTATAATATCTAAATCGAATTTAATTATTGTTTCATTATTAATGTTGTTCATATTATTTTTTATTTAATTAATACCATTTCATTAAGTTCATAACTAACTTAAAGCCTTTTGTAGGTCAAACAAAATATATGCAGTCGAAACTCATACAAAATCTTTTATTTTATTTAATAAGTACTTAAGTATTATATTATTATTTTTCAATTTCAGTTTTTAGGTTTCCCTACCCAAAGGATGAAAACGGGGCCCTATTATTAATAAGTCTTCGCTGTCTGTCCGTCGTACATCCGTATGTCACTAGGCTGGATCTCGAGAACCGCAATAGCTAGATAGTTGCGATTTTCACAAATTATGTATTTCTGGTGTATATATAAAAGCTAATAGTCTAATCAAAATAAAATAAATTATTAAAGTGGGCCTCATACAACAAACACGATTTTTTCCCCTATTTTTGCTCTATGTCCATAATGGTAAGACTAAGGTTTTTGAAAATTTTAGGAAACGCTCAATTTTATGTTAACTTTAATAATTAATAATAAAAATTAAATAAACTTATTATTAAAGGGGGGCTCCCATACATATTTACTCTACGGAACCCTATGTACGCCAGTCCGACTCGCACTTGGCCGGTTTCATAATTTTTCCTTTCATTGTGAATAAAGATCTATCCGGGTACCAAATTTCAAAGTTCTAAGTCTGTTAGAAGTGCCTTAGAATTTTGATGATCTGTCAGTCAGTGACAAAATGTAGTAACTTTGACCATCCGTAACTACTAAACTATTTATCGAAATTTCATGTAATTTGGAGGTTAAGCTAGTTTTAATACTTGCTCCTAGTGACCGAAATTTTAAATCCCTAGCTTTGTTAACATCGAAAAAAAAGGGGGTGTGAAATAGCCGCGAACCGCTTCGAGAAAAGTATGGTACGGCCGTGCCTTTGTTAAAAAGCTTGGCTGGGGCACTGCCGTGCCCCCAGATATTTACGCGGCTGAAATTCTGCGACTCGCAAGTCCTAAGTTTAGCTTCATCCTAAAGGTGCTGGTTGGCAGCAGGCGACATGGTTTTTTTTATTTGTATAAAATACCCTCCGCAGCTAGCGACACTTTTCATAGAAACACATAGAAATCAGTCACGACGACACGTCGTCTCTTGCAGCAGACGACGTGTCGTATTCGTGTAGCCGGCTTCCAACTTGTACTTTTAGATTTAACTAAAATTATAGCCGAGTATCTCCCGACGTCGACTTTCAAATGAAAGCATTAAATTAAAAACAACACCTAGAAAATATTAAAAAAAACTGCATAAAAATATTGAGTATAGACTATAATACGTTCATTCGCTTAGGAGCTGCGATGCTAATTAGCCATATACAGACAAATCGAGTCATAACAATAAAATTAAACATAAACAAACAATTATAATAGACAAGGCCATCTAACATGTTATTAAGAGCTTTAACGATAGGAACAGGAAAGAGACCCGCTTTCCTGTGTACATTTATTACCTCTGTAGACCAGTAAACCTTCCTCAATTTTAATGACCACTTAATGGAGAAAACGCCGTAAAATATAAATTGAGTGTGGTAGACCCTGACCCGACCATATCGATATGGCCAATGCAAATAGCCGCTTTACATAATATACACATCTGTATGATACGTAATTGTATATTATGTATGATAATGTTCATATTGTATATGAACTGAAACTGTCGTAAAGTGTCGTAAAGGCAGGAGCGAAGCCTTGAGCACAAAAGCTAGGCTTTTTATGTTTTCCGACTGAGTTTGCTTCGGCTATATCAGGGTATATTTTGTGAGCTTGCCTTTAAGGGAAAGGTTGGTTTTATTTGAAAATGAATTTTACTATTATTTGATTGATTGTATTTTTTTTTAAGAATTTGAAATGAATTTAACTGATTTTAATATGAATTGATTGACATTTAATTTATTTCATTGTATCTTCGACCATTAATTGATTGTTTTTTTTTATGGTTTGAGCCTTGAAGATGTTTTGACTGAGTATTCGTATTTACATAATTTTTGAGGATTGTATTATAATTCAATTTAGATTATATTTAGATCATAAGTTTTTTATGGTTAGATATTATAGTAATAAAGCATGATTTTTTATATTAAAAAATATTTCCACGCCCTAGAGGCAGAAATTGTGAACTATAAAAATCTTATATCTTTAAACGAGTAATTCTTGTATAAATATATTTGGAATCTCAGAATCGGCTCCAACGATTTTCATGAAATTTAGTATATAGGGGGTTTCGGGGGCGATAAATTGATCTAGCTAGGAATCATTTTTTAGAAAATGTTATTTTAATTCGTGTTTTATCGAACAGCGAACAAAGCTCGGTCAAATAACTAGTAATAATAATAAGAACATAGTAACCAATTTCTTGGAAATAAAGTTACTTACTTTGGATATAATTTCTTTTCTTTTTGCTACTGGGTAGTGTAGTACAAAATAACTAATATCAGCTAATATCAATAATAATAATAATAATAATAAGTGAGCATAATGTTATTATTATATCTCGCTGAGGTGTTTTGTCACTATCGAATCTACAACTCTGAACTTTATCAATATGCTAAGGTAGCTGAGTAAACAGCATTCATATCAGTCTGGGAAATATTATTGTATACACAACAGTCCACGACCGAATATCTGTCAATATGACACTTCAAGAAGAGAGCGTATACCCTCTTAAAAGGCCGGTCAGCTCTTCGTATATTGCGAGTGTCCATTGGCGGCGGTAGTTGCTTTCCATCAAGTGACCGTTAAAAAAAAACCGGTTGTCTGTAAAGTCGGCTTACGGACGATAGTTGAACGTGACAACGTATGACGTTGTCACGTTCAACTATCCTTAACCCCTTAACCCTCGCTTCCGAATCTCTATAAATAGAAACAAACTTTTTCGAGTGTAACCTAAAGTTATTTCGATGTATTTCTTTCAAATGATTGTTTAAAAATATTTATAATGAGTAAAATAAACTATTCGCAATACTAAACGCTACTGTATACATTCGTAAAATCCAGTAAAATCTTCGAACAAAGCACAAGTCATACCTTGACACGTAGGAAATAGAGCACAATTTTGAATAGCCGAAATAATACTAATAGCTCACAGATTGTTTATTTATTTTTCCAGAGTGTGGTCAATGTATTAAAGGTCATAACTAACCAAACTTCTTCATACAAAAGTATTCTCTAAGTCATCGAAATACGTAATACATAAATAAATACGTAATACATAAAACAGTTTCGAGACTTATGGCTGGTTTACACGTATTAAGTAGATAAGTAGTTAACTAAATTTTAACGTCATTTTAAGTTAATTGCATGTAAACACACAATTTAGTAGCAAGTAGCAATTTGCAACTAAATTTTAACTTGCTACTTGCTACTAAATTGTGTGTTTACATGCAATTATTAATTTAAATTTAGTTAAAATTTAGTTAACTACTTATCAACTTAATACGTGTAAACCAGCCCTAAGAGTCTTACGGTTGTTGAGAGACAACGTGCCTCTTTGTCGCTCGTTCCGCGCTCCCGCTTGCACTTCAAGCCCGCCTCATGAACTGTCATGTTTTTTCGTGCGCGCACCCCATATCGAATTATAAGACGTTATCACGTCAAAAACTGTCCTTTTTGACGTAATACTATAGGACCCTCAGAAATGTTACAAATCTGGTAATGAAATATACATATCTTCATAGCCTTATCTAGGTTTGAGAATAATTAGAAACACGATTAATATATTTTGCCTTGATACATTTAATTTTCGAAATTACCTCTTAAAAATACGAAATTTAAAGATTATTTTTAAACGAAAATAGATGTATTATAGGAAATTAGTGTAATTGATAGACACTTTTGCAACTCAAAATCGTATAGAAGCATTTTGCTTAAATGTTCCTAGTTATTTTTTAAATAATTATAAATAATAACGTTTTCTCGCATGTTTTCCAAGCGGGCCGATAGCTTCTGGCCGCAGCGTATTCATGACTTTATGGTCATACAAATTAAGTATAAAATTGCCCTTGCGGTATAATTTATTTTCGATATATTGCCTTAACTCGTTTTCCCCCTTATTTAATTAAAAAAATTTATCATAATATTAATTATTATGGGTTGTAGACTGTGGTATTTACCACAATATTATTATTTACCTACATTGTAAGCTGTAAACTAATAGCTTGCGGTTGTGGTCGCAAACCGCGCGTGGACTTGTTAATCAAGTTATTATTGTAATTCATAATAGCCGCTATTATTTCCGGTAAACTGGCTATAAATTATGATATTTAAATGCACCGACACTCGAGATGCACAAAATTATAAAAATATATATTTTTATTTTATTTATTAATTGGCTAAAGACTTCAAAACTATAAGATTTGTAATAAAAATCTTCATTAAAGTTTCAATCCATCTACGCTAACGTCTTATCTTAAAATATGACAAAATGGTTTTCAACATTATTAAAGTGGGGCCATTTACTTGACATGTCACGTCTATTATCGGAAGTAAGAAGATGCTTTATAGTTGGGGAGAGGAAAAAAAAGGATTTCGGGAGTAGTTTGAACGTGTCAGATTAAACTTGTAAATGTATAATATATAGGCTTCCGACATGTGTCTAGTTATCATGGTATAGAAATCAGATTTCTCACGTGGTGGATATTTTTTTTTATTTTTATATATTGAAATGTCACCGGATCTGTCAGATTAAGATAAAGAAGTATTAAGTATACCCCAAAGAAGCTTCCATATAAAGCACTGACGATTCAAAGGTTAGGTAAGCCTGTAGGGACATTTTAAAATATAAATAAATAAACCTTCATATTTTCCTAACTAAAGTTCGCAAATCGCAGATATTTTATGTTGCATTAAACTAAGTGATTTAGTCCTTGTTGTCTAAAATATATTTATAACTGACATAAATAAGCAATTTTCTAAATATATTTTCTTTTTCAAAACTTTAAAATGGCTGCAGTTTCTGACCACCAGTAAAATAAAAAACGCTCTTATTATTTTTTTATCAGCTTTACAAAAGTTTGGTAAAGGTTGTGCAAAACCTACTAGGTCTCCATGACATGACGCTCGAGTGACTACAATAGCACCCTCCCCTCCTCTACTATTACGTAAGATACATTTGGATAATCCTTTCCAAAGTAGTATTTATATTATGCAAAATCTATAACTGCCTCAATTTATTCGTATGTATTTTTAACCTGCGGGTTAGTAAATCATCACTAGTAATTACTAAACATATAAAGTAACGCCCGTATTTATCTCGAGCAGAGCCAAGCATTGACCTAGTATTCCAGACGTTTTAGAGACAAAGTTAAAGGTCAGATAAAGAGACCGAGTTCAGAAGCATCACAAGATAGGGTGAACATTGGGAACAAATTTTTATTCAAAACCGGCATCTATATAGGCACTGATACTGTAATCCAGGCCTCACAGGAGACTCTTGTAATGTACGGACAGCCCGTCAATAAGTCTGTATGAGGGTCCCACATAACTGCGAATTCACATCCCATCGCAAATATCTGCGACTGAACACATACTAAATAAAATAGTACATTACGCATCTAGGGCAAGAAAATAAGAAATGTCTCAGATCACATTAATATGTAATTGTTGGCCGAAGCGAAGCCGAGGTCAACAAACATGTGATCTGAGGCTTTCTTATTCACTGCTCATGGTGCGTATACTATTTTTCTCATCGACGCAGGCGGAAAACGGCAACATCGGTAAGTGCAGCGGGAAGAAAGTTGACGTTTTCCGCCCGAAGGTGAGAAAATGACATTACGATGCGATGCGATGCGAATTCGCAGTTCCTGCAGAGTCCCGCCGAGTTTTTAGTAGATAGGGGCTGCGTTCACAACTATCTTCGGGCGCAGCAGAGACCCACATACTTAAGGGCAGGACCCCTCATCCCCGCAAGATGTTTGAAAGCATTTTTTGGCGAAAAAAAGAGACCTTTGCAATATACCGAGAGCCCGTTAAAAAGTCTCTATGAATCGAAATCATACGCCTTTATCTACGCTTCGTTCAGTCTGGATATATCTGGATTTCTCCACGTGGCTCACACTATCTGCCGCAATCGGGTCGAAGGTGTCACCCCGGTGGAGACCACGATAAATATTCCTGACAGTCTCTAGATAAACTTATTACTAGCTATCCGGATATACATTATCTGCCACTAGAGTTCATTACACAAGCGAGTGATAGTTAATTCTGCTCAAACCGATTCATAAATAAATTAATATTTGGCACACCGAAATTTTAATTACGATAAATCTAAAAAATATTCACCCCTGTAAAGGGTTAAAATGCTTTTAAAAATAGTGCCATGAAAAAGACTTAAACGCGAGCGCGGCCGCTACGAGAGCCTCAAAATCTAATATATAAAATTCTCGTGTCACAGTGTTTGTGCGCGAACTCCTCCAAAATAGTTCAATCGATTTCAATGATATTTTGTATATACATTCGTTAGGCCTGGGAATAGGTTTTTATCTTGTGTATTGATACTAGAAATATATATAGTAAAACAACAATTGCCGGATCAGCTAGTCTAGTTACAAAACGTGAAAGTGAAATTTATCTGGAAATGACTTATAATCAGTTTATGTATGAGCATGTTCAGCTCATGATTGCTTCGTATACGTATATACCGAGAGATACGCGAGAGATACCCGGAGTGTTGCGGAACCCGACCCACTTAGCGCGACCGGGGCTGATCTCAGATGGGATCTGGTTTACACCAGAACTACTCTTTTATCAGTATACTAGATGACGCCCGCAACTCCTTGCGCCAAAATTACATACGCACATTTTTCCAGGATAAAAGTATCTGTCCTTTCCCGGGACTCAAAATATCTCCATACCAAATTTCAGCAATCGGTTCAGTCGTTTGGGCGTGACGAGGTAACAGATAGACAGACATACAGACACACTTTCGCATTTATAATATTAGTATGGATTATTTACACACTTTAGTTTTGCCGTCCCTATGCTCGAACTCTGCCGCCATCCTTGGATGCTGCCACCCTCCGCTAGGACGCCATATAGTACTGCCGCCCATAGGCCATGGCCTGTACTGCCTATACATAAATCCAGAGCATATACACAGAGCACATAAATTATTTCTAGTATCAATATAAAAAGTAGATAAAACCTATTCTCAGGCCTAACATAGGTACATTTCATTAAAATCGGTTGCGCCGTTTTGGAGGAGTTCGCGCACTAACACTGTGATATACGCGAATTTAATATAAAAGATGCAACATTATCCATTTTATCCTTTCCCGCCTTATGATCATAATATTTTCCTGAAAACTTATAACAAAGAATTTTTAGAACTAGATTTATTTAATGTATCCCTTATCAGTCCGCATACGAAATTTTGCCGATTTTGTCGAAATTGCAAAGGTTCGCTACAGAAATATTATTAGGTTCTTCCCCTCATTAGACTTTAAAAAATATATATTAATTAATAGATTTAAAATATATTTAAGCGCGGAAAGCCGACTCGAACTTGCGGCGAGTAATATAATGTGAGATTTAGGTTGTTTTGAATCGTGTTTTTTGGCACAATTTGTTTTTTTTTTTTTTTTTCTTTTTCTCGAATTGGATAGAATTTTATCAATAGATTATTTCTGTCGTTTCCTTTTTATGAATTACAGCTCCAAGTTGCCGAAATTAACAGCAATTCTTTGCCCATTTTCTCTAAAATTTTGCCGAGTTGCATATTTTTTTACTCAACTATTTCATATTAAAGTGGTAAAATGTAATTCCAATATTTTATAGACGACTTTCTCAACAGTACATTGTATTTTTTTCATACCGTTCAGACGTCAATACAATCCATAAACAGGTGATATTCTAAACCTTTTACAGCAAAAATCACAAAACTGTCGCGGGTTTGAGTTGGATTATTTAAAAATACTTTAAAAAATAAAAAATCTAGCTCCAACATTAGATTATAATTGAAATGATCTTACATGTTGGGCATTAAAACTTATAGAAATACTGTATTTTAACTGTTAAATCACGTCTGTAAAATCAGCGAAATCGGCAAATTTCGTATACGGACCCTTAACACACCAAAGAATAAGCTTAAATTTATGCTATCTTCCTATGTTTAAGTAATCCTCGCCTTTATATTTTCATCTCATGTCTTAATATCGATTTTGTTTTCTTTGAGTACCTACCAATAACTTCTCTCTACTTAATTGTATTCGTATTATTCTTGGGCACTGTAGGTCTTTAATCTTAATTATTGTTAACTTAATATAAATTGTATGTATACACGACTGTTTGTTGCCATAATAATAAAAAAAACACAAGATGTGTGTGCTCTTTGCATTGTTATGGATTATTATAGATTCAGGCTAAATGTGTATGGTAGCTTGGTCTACGATTTGAATTATTAGGTTTATCTTAAACTTTTTAAAGCTTACAATTTTATCATTCTTTGAAGCATAGAGTCACTTGTTCGTTATTAATTCTTTTATTTCAGTATTACAGTCAAACGAAAATATTAACTTGAAGGTAAATCGTATATTATTAAAACTAATATTTATTTATTTTATTTTTAACCTTTTTCTTTTTGATCGAGGCTCGCCGTAAAAATATGATGCGATGTTTTATTTATCTTACACAATTAAAACATAAAAGTTAAGTATTTTAAATTAAATGTTCTTAGCACTTAACGCAATTAATTTTAAAAATGATATTGTACCTACATAACCGTTAACATACTATGTTTCTTTACATTCCGGTAAGAAAGAAAGAAGGGAGTTTTTTTTTTATTGAAACAAAATAATAGTGAGGGAGCCCTAGAACAAATTTTTTTGTGATTACTAACAAGCCAATTTTTTGTGAGTAGCTTTTGATAAGACAAACAACTTTTTTATCTGCGAAAAATCTTGAAAGTGGTAGCTAACAGAGATAGAAAGGATTTCATACTTTGATTTGATGGTCATAAAATATGGATTGTTCTATTTGTAGGTCAATGTTACTCTTAAATTATATAACTATTAACCTACCAATATACAAAAAATCAGCTGGTTAGGGTTCCGTTTTTGGGTTCTGTTATCAACAAAACTTGGTTGACTACGGTTTGTTCTAGGGCTCCCGCACTATAAAAAATAACTCAGAAATTTTTTTAAGTTTTAAAAAATCTCAGAATATCAACATAATATTTATTCCCACCGGCCACCGGTTCTACCCTAACTAACCTAGAGGAATCTGGTCGGAAAAAGACCGTAAACTATTCTCACTTGTGACGACCTCTGTGGCTCAATGGTTAAAAGTGTGTAGCAGTTCAAGCAAGGACTGACGTGGTGTGAAGCGTCCAATGTCCATAGATATTATTATTATAACTTATCTTCCCTGACCGTAGATGACAGAATATCCACCGTACCTGTGCGGCGTGTGCGCGGCGAGGAACACGTAGTTAGTGCCGTACATCCCGCTCAGCAGCATCGGCAACGCCAGCAGCGCCGCCAAGCGCACCTGCCACCACCCCCAACCACCCACGAACTCGGTCGTCGCCATTCTCACGGAACCACCAAAGAGGATTCTCCCTCAGTTACAAGATAAATATGATGCCTTGCTTCCCACCCCGCGGCTACTTCGGCAAAGCGGCAAGCGATTGCACGGAGAGTTATTTATAGAGCACGAGGCGTCCCGCCGGCTGGACGCGCGGCGCGGTAATGCCGCCAGCCAGGATCACAAATCGCCGCGAACGCCCGATACACGAGACGAAAACGAGCTCTACCACCCGAGCTTCGAGTTCGAATGAGCTTGCGGCCCGACCGAAGCTGGCGTCGATCCGTCTCGATGTTTAAACTATAAATCGCAGCAGCATTAAACTTGCGTATATCGCAGCATCGTAGCGTCAAATCGGCTCGCGATAAAAACGGACGCACGTGCGCCACGACACGATCCCCTACCGATTCCCTCCCCGCCGGAATAGACCGGCCTCGCAATAGACCGTGAGTTCGCGTAGTGTATATATTCTTTGCCGTGAGTAATACCATGCGCCCGAGTGACTCCGATAGGTCGGTCGTTGACATATCGTGACACTTGGGCCCGCGCCAGCTCGCCTGACCGAGCCGCAGCTCGTGACTCACGATGGTGGAGACAGCCAGTATAGGAGCGGCTGAGAAGGACGAAAAAAAACACTCTAGCAAAACTCATGACAGAAACTAAAAGCCGCAAGCAGTCGACCAAAATGTAAATAATAATTTACCCAAAGAACTTATAAGTAAGAGCAATGTCAAGGGAACTATTTCATCATCTTTCCTACAGGCGTTTAATTTTCAGGAACGAGATGTTGTTGTTGAAATCCAACCAACAGCCTGCCTGCTGCCTGTTGCTATTAGTCACGTCACAAATTCACAATTTATGACGTCGTCGACGTCTTTACGTTGCACCTAGACAAAATTCGGAACCTGTAAACTTAGTAAATGGCGTAATGTAATATCCATCCAGGTAAGCTGACGTGGGAATCTCGTAGTTTACACATCGACCCACTTGAAGACTCACTGTAATAAATGATTTTTTTATTATTTTTTATCAACTTTTACATAATTATTAAATCGTGAAACTGGGTATCGGGGTGTCGAATATTGCGACACGCTTATCGCGGATACGGCGGCGCTCGCGCGTCTGCCGGCGGCTGTCAGTGTCGCGCTTGACATGACGCGGACAGGTGGGCCCGCGGCCGATGACGTCACACTAACTGACGCCGCCAGTGCCAGTGGAGAAGCAAACGGCAGCGATAGTGGTGTACACAACGATGGATACAGTGATTCTGGCACAAACCGCCGAAAAGTGGAAGACGCTACTGATAGCAATAGGACACACGGTATAAAAGTTAAGCTGGACGATTTCGAAGCAGATGTACAAGTAGACGACGACGATGAGGGAAATCCGAGGAAGCTCGATGAAGCGTTGGATCCTGGTGAGGCGCTGGAGAGGGCGATGGACCAACTCGGCCCGTTCGGCTTCTACCAGCGTTACACCCTCGTCCTGCTATGTATCCCCAACGTCTTCTCCGCGATGTACTCTCTCAACTACATTTTCGTCGCGGATCAGATTCCCTTCAGGTACGTTTGGCAAGGTCACATGTGCAATAAACTTCTTTGTTTTGTTCTGGTCATGATACTACTTGAATAGTGTTGGTTTTGACGTCAATCGTGTAAAATCCATATATAATATTATAAATGCGAAAGTGTGTCTGTCTGTACTCTGTCTGTCTGTCTGTCTGTTACCTTCACGCCCGAACCGCTGAACCGATTTTGCTGAAATTTGGCATGGAAATACTTTTTGTCCCGGAAAAATGTATGGTTCCCACGCGATAAACGAATTTTGGCGCAACGGAGTTGCGGGCGTCATTTAGTACACAATACATCGTTTAGTGTGCATAGCCGGTAAAATTTAACAACCGTTAATTCAAGAAAGCGAACTGATTGTGTTTGGAACAATGCAGAAGCATGTTTCCACGCTGTCGGCCACATCAATAACATAGTAACTGAGGAGCATTCAAAATAACAATGAACGACTACAGTAATAGGCTACTGTAGTTTGAGATATTAATTACTACTTATAAAAGCATGCAATAGTCGTAGACGTAACACATCCATTTCGTAGCGTGTCCCCTCTTAAAAGGCCGCCGACGCGCCAGCAGCTCCATTATTGCGTCGAGTGTTATTCCATCAGGTGACCATAGTTTGCTCGTTTGCCACCTTATTTTATCTTCATGAGGAAAAATAAATTGTGGATTCGTCGATGCTTGTATTGTATCTCTGTGATAAGCCCATGTGTCTTGGATTTTGTGGCAATTCGTGAAAAGAATAAGGGTCATACCTCACCGGGACGCCATAGCGACGTGGCCAGTGGCGTCGCCGACTAGTTCTATTGAGATGTATGACGTGTAACTCACCTGGCGACCGACTGGCAACGTTGCCAAGTAGCCAGCGTAGCCAGAGTCGACAGCTCCGAATGCGGCGACTGTTGGCGTTGCTAGTTGTTTCGACATCTTTGTAAGCTCCGTCACTCAATCAGTCGCTGATTTTATTGATATCCTCAAATAATAATTGAACATAATATGTATTTTCAAGGTATTTTCTTAATTTTCATAGAATTTTATTTAAGAAAAACACCTCTTTGCGGCGACGCGACGTAGAGACGCCAGAAGTAATGGTAAAGTCACTGGCCACGTCGCCATGGCATCCCGGTGAGGTATGACTCTAACAGCACCTTTGGGCATTGACACGTAATAATTATTATTAAAATAACTATAGCTGCGCTACTCTTACGCTGTATTAGGTACTGCTCTACACGCTCTACAGAGAACAGTTCCCTGTATGTAACCTTAATTTTGTAAATCGTTTTAAATATTTCGTTCATTTAAAAACCTATCGCATGATATTTTTAAAGACATAGAATCATACTTCTTAAGCAGTATGTATTACATTGATATACTGTATACTTACACTAATTAAAGTGTTTTAGTACTTTGTGAAATCAAATCAAATAATTTTAAGAATGCTACAAGGAAAAGATTGTTTAATATTTATTTTGTACAGTATTATTATTCTCTACAGGATTTGAGTTTACGTTTCATATCTGAGGTAATACGGTGACAGGCGAATATTAATTACTTTTATCAGGCAAATCAGATAATTTATTATCTTCATGACTCGTGAAAACTGAAGCTTAGACTGAGACATTACGTGCTGAGATTTACAATGTATTTAATGTTAGTTAAACAGATTAATTTCGAATTCCACGGCAAATCTCTATTTCTGTCTTATTTATATGCTTACATTTTCCTTCTACAAAGACTTTCAACGTTCACCTAACAAATATAATGAAATTTTATCTGATTTTCGTAACGGTAAGTAGTATAGTTTACTTTTCAGTACTTGAGATCGTGGGGGACGGAATTTAGTTGATACGAGTTTGTCCCAACGACGATCACTCTTCTTATCTGAATTATGAATGCTATCAAATTATATTTATCATTACAAAGTTTACTATTCACAAACACTGATCAATGTATCAAATATTCTTCAGCGACAAATGTAAATGTTACATTATGTAAGTAAATGAGACAAACAAAGGATATGGGCGACTGGCCCATAGACGACCCTAATTATTGTAATAAAAAAATTATTCAGCTCCTCGAGACATTAAAGTCAAAAAACTTCTTAAGTCAACTTTTTCTGCGACGTCTACTTACGTACACACTCCTAAGGGTCAATTCAGACCGCAACACGACACGTAGATGCATTTCTAATTTTTTACTGAATAATAAACTTCAATTGCGTCTGCGAAATCTGTCCAATCCATACATATTTAGAAATGTATACCTACACGTCCTTCGTAAGGGCTACTGGCGCCTGTGTGCAAAAAAAGGATTTTGACGCCCCTTTAGACAAATTTTTTGGGTCCTTGGTTTTGGCGCCCCTAAAGATGGCGATTTGGCGCCCTTAGAGGATGGCGCCCATGTGCATTGCACACATTGCACATATAATATGGTAGCGGCGGCCCTCTGAATTGACCCTAGGCTACTGTAGTTTAAGATATTAATTACTACTACTCATAAAAGCATGCAATAGTCGTAGACGTAACACATCCATTTCGTAGCGTGTCCCCTCTTAAAAGGCCGCCGACGCGCCAGCAGCTCCATTATTGCCTCGAGTGTCATTCCATCAGGTGACCAATTTGCTCGTGTGTCAAAATTCATAACTGGCTTGCTCTCTATGAGAGCGAGAGAGACAGAGACAGACAGGGAAACACGCGCACGCCGCACGGACATAGTAAAAGGAGGGGAAGTAGGGTAACTCCGGCCCAATCCGCGATTTAATTCCCTACTGTCTTAGGGTTGTCAATCAGCGCGGCGCGCGGCGTTGTGATGTGGGAGCGGCAAGCGGCTGTCCGCGCTTCGTTCGCAACCGCATGAACAGCGGCAACGACGCGGTCTTCCGACTTTTAATAATAATAAGTGACTCTTGATTGTCCATATTTCGGCCAATTTTCGTGCATATTTGCATGCATATTTCGGCACTTGGATCGTGCATATAATCCGATATCTAAATAAAATTATAAATATACCCTTTAAAACAACATTAAAAACTAACGCCTGTCTCTTATAGGTACCTACTATAAACAAATCTGTTGTTATGATTCGAACTTTGCTTTATGTGTATAATTAATATCTGATTTACAATTAACACACAGCAATATTAATTACTCCTGCGATTATGATCGGAAATTTTTGATTCATTTGGCGCGGCGTGGCGCGACGCGGGCGTGCAGCGTAAAGTGTTAGCCCCGACTGGTATGGTCCGAAAACGGTCCGAGATTTTAATAAGTGTGCGTGCGGCGACGCATTGATACTATGGCGCACACATACAAGCCGCGCGCGGTGCCTTTGTATGAAGATAACTTACTTCCCCTCCTTATACTATGGCACGGACCAAGGCTTATTACAAGACGTTACAAATTTAGTGTAGCAAAAACAATAACAAAAAGCACAGACATAATATTATTAGATCAAGATAGATACCGCATGTCCGAAGTACATACACAATATGATGTGGCAAAAATTGTCGTTACAACTTTTTGGTCTTAATTTTTTCCGTCTAGCCCCCATTCGCAACGCGTTTCAAAACTTCATTCCAAAACTTCACCAGAAAACTAAACATTGAACCAGATGTCTGGTACCGGAATGCGAGGGTCTCGGCGGGGGTTGGGACAACGCCACGGTGCTGGCGCTGCTGGGATACGAGCAGTGCCGCCGCCTCGCGCCCCCGGCGCACGCCTCCTGCGACGTCACCCACTACCATCCCACCGACACCGTACCCTGCGACGCCTTCGTCTACCAGAATCATGAGACTATATATGCAGAGGTATGTGCAAAACCTAAACAAATAATAGTAATAAATAGTAATAATAAAGTTAATCGAGGAGTTATTTTTTGAGGATTGAGATTTAGTCAATTCGGTGTTTTTTTAAGCAACTTCATTAACTTCAAAAAGGAGGTTATCAATTCGATGCGCATGTATGTAATGCATGTATGTCTATTGATGTGCAGTTCAACCTGGCGTGTAACGAGTGGCAGCGCACGCTGGTGGGCACGGTGCGCAACGCGGCACTACCTGTCTCCTTGCTGCTCACCGGTTTCGTGAGCGACAAGTGAGTAACTGTTTGCTCTCTGTCGGTCTTTTTCTTTGTCTTGTCCTTTCCTAAATCCTAACATAAGCCCTCCTCAGACTGACCACGAATATTTCAAGACTATTCATTAATCATTGAAGAAAGAACCGATTAGGCTGGTGCCTAGTCGGTTCTTTCTCGAGTTTTAGCGAGAATAGAAAAAGTAAAAAGTCATTTTTATTTATAAACATTAATATCGAAAATATTGCAGTTTTCATTTTCGCGAATAAAGCAAAAAATCAAACATCGCGTCCTTCTCTCTTCACACTCACGCCAATCTTTCATATATGTATTATGCCAGGTGAAAAAGGACGTGGAGGGAGTCATGTGTTAGACAGATCCAGGATATCCCTCCGTAGACGTCTGAAGCCAAAGCGCTGGTGGTTTTAGTGGGTAAACCCGAAGTCGGGAGTCCCACATACCCCCGGGGTGCTTCAGCTTAACTGAGGCACATCGCCAACCCGGGGCACCCATAAAGGGTTTCCCCTGCGCATCAAAAAAAAAAAAAGTGAAAAAGAACGACGTGGAATCATTACCAAGTTAGTTTTTTCTTAATAACTTAATAAATATATAACATTTAAAAAATCCGTCAGGTCAATCCCTCGGTGATAGAATTTTGTACAATTTGTTAAAATATTAACTCAGTTTAATGCACGGTTTCGGCAATAAATGAAAAATTCGTGAAAATTAGATACATCTTTGTGCTTTTTGCAATCGAGAAAATTTTAAGATGTCGCGTTTTCGCTAGGTCGAATCCTCGAAAATATAATGTAGTATCTATATTTAAAAAATTAAACAATTCGGGGCTTATTTTAAAGCTTAAAAATGAATTATAAAATCGTCAATTTTGCTTTAGGGTCAATTCAGACCGCAACGTGACGAGGCGAGGCGAGGCGCGGCGCGGCATAAATTTGTATGGATTTGACAGATTTCAATTGCGTGAGACGTTTTGCAAATATCTACGTTGCGGTCTGAATCAACCCTTAGTCCAGGGGTTCCCAAACTGTGCGCCGCGGCGGCGCCCTGGTGCGCCGTGGGGCGCCGTGAGTCGATCCTCCATCATTATCCGAAACCACAAATGTAATAAAAATAAATTATAATATTAATTTAATTTTATTACATTTGTGGTTATTTATTTATTGTAACTTTTTCTAATAGCTGTAGGGCGCCCGCGCCGTGACAAAATATTTTACGTGTAACTGCGCCGCAGGCTGAAAAAGATTGGGAGCCCCTGCCTTAGTCACCATCTTGACTGTTTCACAGATGGGGTCGTCGCACGGCGTTCTGTGTGTTCGTGGCGTGCGCGGGCTGCCTAGGCCTGGTGAAGTCGTTCGCGCCGAGCTACCCACTCTACCTCACCATGGAGTTCCTCGAGGCCGCGCTCGGATACGGCTTTAACAGCGCCGCATACGTCATGGGTAACATCTACAGTCTACACTATACAAAGCATCTGAGCAGTGCCGGTTTAAGCAGCACCCGGGCGTTATTTTGGTGCCCAGGTTGCTGGTAGTGCTAAAAAGGTGCTTTTTGTTCTTATCCGGCGTCCTGGGCGGTCGTCTAGCGTCGCCCCCCTTAACGTCGCTATTGCATCTGAGTTAACATCGGTGTTGCCTATTTGCCATTGTGCCATTCTATAAACTAAAATTCATTTTCCAGGTAATTTTGATACGCGACCAAAGTGACAAGTTCTGTTCGATTGTAAAACACTAAGGGCCAATCTACACCGGAATGGCAGAGGCGAGGCGAGCAGTTCCAGTGTCATATGATTTTAAACTTTATCTTCATTATTGTAATACGTAGTATTGCTTGAGAAATCGCCGCCGCCGGCGGCCGCCAGAGGCCACGAGCGACCACGAGCGTCCACGGGCGGCCGTAGATTTATCAAGCGATACTACACGTATTACAATAATGAAGATAAAGTTTAAAATCTATGACACTGAAACTGCTCGCCTCGCCTCTGCTATTCCGGTGTGTTATGAGCCTAATGAAAATAAAATGTGTGTTTCAGCGGTGGAGCTAGCGCGGCCGTCGTTGCGCGCGGCGTTCGCGTGCGCGACGGGCGTGACGTACGGGCTGGGCGGGGTCGTGTTCGCGGCGGTCGCGGCGAACGTGCGGTATTGGCGCGAGCTGCTGCGGACGATACACGCGCCCGCGCTGCTACTCACACTGTACTGGCTGCTGCTCGACGACAGCGCGCGCTGGCTGCACGCCTCCGGCCGCCGGGACCGGGCACAGGCGGTCGTGAGGAAGGCGGCGCAGTGGAATACGGTACTATCAGAGATTCCTAGGCAGATGGGGTACCTATGTAGTTTGGTCGCCTAAGGGTCAATTCAGACCGCAACATGACGCGAATTTCTAAATTGAATTTACAGATTTCAATTGCGTGAGACGTGTCGCAAATCTGTCCAATCCATACAAAGTTAGAAATGCATGTACGCGTCGCGTTGCGGTCTGAGTTGACCCGGGTTAAATCAGACCCCAACGCGACGTATAGCTGCATTTCAAAATTTGTATAGATTTGACAGATTTGCAAGACGTCTCACGCGATTGAAATCTGTCAAATCCATACTTTAGAAATGCGTCTACGTGTTGCGTTGCGATCCTGATTCAACCCGAAATCGGTATGGTAAATAAAATAAAAAATATATTTTTTAAATTTATATTTATAACCAGTTCTCCAAACCCAGTGTGTTCTGTTTCTCAGGTATTACTGGACGAGAAGCTCGTGCACTCCATAGGGGGCGAGGCGCGGGGCGACAGGGGGGAGGAGGCAGGGTGCGAGCCCAACCCGTGGCTGGCGGTGGTGCGGTCGCGCGCGCTGCTGCTGCGGCTGGCGGTGTGCGGCTGGTGCTGGGTCGCCGCCGCCTTCGTCTACTACGGCCTCACCATCAACTCCGTGGCGCTCGCCGGCGACAAATACGTCAACTTCGCGCTCAACATGCTGATGGAGGTATGAACTGTTAGCGCCGTCCGGACTTGCCGAAAATGTTGAATTAACTAGTCAGACCGCAACGGCACGCGATGCGTTTCTGACAGATTTGCAAGACGTCTCACGCTATTGCAATCTGTCAATTCAGTAGCAATTTAGAAATGCATCTACGCGTCGCGTTGCGGTCCGAATTGACCGCACTGCGATTGAAAATAGTGACTAGTCTTTATAGGCGTTGGCCTGATTAGCCCCTTAAAAGACTTTAAGTCCCAATTTCACCAGCGTCTGTAATGTCACAGCTTGTTAAAATGTCATGTCTTCTCTTTTATTCATACGAAAAACGAAAGAGGTAACATGATATTTCTAGCGTTAACTATGGGTTAAGGGTCAATTCAGACAGTAACGCGACGAGGCGAGGCGAGGCCGAAATGACTCAACGCGTCGCGTTGCGGTCTGAATCAACCCTAACAGTCGTTGATGAAATTAGGGCTTAGTTTAAACATGAACAACTGCAGGTGGTGGCGTCGCTACTGATCGTGATGTCGCTGGAGCGGTTCGGCCGCAAGCGCAGCATCTTTGCCGCCTACTTGCTGTGCGGTGTCGCCTGCGTCACGCCATACTTCGTCTGTATGTATTTTATGGGTCAATTCTATGTGGACGCTGGTCAATTCAGACCGCAACGCGACGCGTAGAGATAAACTACGATAACATGGCGCGCCCCTCCAAATGACTGTTTCAATGTGTGTAGTCACATCCTTATGAAAGAGTTTGTATGTAGTAAGTATTCAACCAATCACAGTACACGTAATATTTCAGTTAATGTCACTTATTAGTTATTACCAAGATTTGTTGGTCAACTAATCATAACTAGCCTGCCTACCGCGCAAGACAACGCACTTCAAACGTTTTGACAACGCACTTCAAACGTTTCGAATTTTGGAGGGGCGCGCCATGTTATCGTAGTTGATCTCTACATACTCTTAATTGTTTTTACATAGTTTTTACCAGTCGAGTAAATGTCATCAAGTAGATGTTACAGTCAAGTAGGGTAATTAATGTTTGTAGACGTTATGTAGTCAATGAATAGCCACTGTTGTCTGTTCGATTTCGATTGTTTCTAGATTCTAAACTGTGTGTGTGTTAGGTCACTCGTCAAAACTTATTCACTTCTATATTACGATATCGAAAGATCCGACATTTTTAGGGTTCCGTAGTCAACAAGGATCCCTTATAGTTTCGGTCTGTCCGTCTGCCCGCGGTTTTGCTCAGAGACTATAGGACCTACAAAGCTGTAATTTGGCATGAATACACATATTAACGATGCCGACAAAGTGGTAAGTACATAAAATATTAATTTTTCGTTCTAATTCCTTTGAAAGTAACTGAAATGATCTTGTTAGTAGTGTAAAACATGTTATGAATGTATATTCATTGACCATACAAAAATTTTCAAAAACTAGCGGTACTACGGAACCCCATCTTGCGCGTGGCCCGACACGCACTTGGCCGGTTTTTAATTATATCGGTGTAACAGTCGAAATTATATTGTTAAACCACAAAAGCTTTTCTTTACCCAAATGATAATGTAGTTAAAAGCTATAATAATATTATAATGATCCAGCCCACGGCGGCACGGTGACGGGTCTATACTTCGCGGGCAAGCTGGCGATCTCGTTCGCATACAACTCGCTGTACGTGTTCGTGGCCGAGCTGTTCCCCACCGCCGTGCGCTCGTCCGCGCTCGCCGCGTGCTCGCTCGTCGGCCGCGCCGGCTCCGCACTCGCGCCGCAGACGCCGCTGCTCGCGCCCACCACGCAGGTGAGTCGAGCTGTTCCCCACCGCCGCGCCGTCCGCGCTCGCCGCGTGCTCGCTCGTCGGCTGCAACGGCTCCGCGCTCGCGCCGCAGACGCCGCTGCTCGCGCCCACCACGCAGGTGAGTCGAGCTGTTCCCCACCGCCGCGCTGTCCGCGCTCGCCGCGTGCTCGCTCGTCGGCTGCAACGGCTCCGCGCTCGCGCCGCAGACGCCGCCGATTTAAGAGTGTAAGCTGACTGCAATATATCTAAAACATGAATCTTGAAAGCAACAATTTCTGCTGTGTGTGCAGGCTCTGCTGTACGGCGGCGCGGCGCTGTCGGCGGCGCTGCTCGTGCTGCTCGCGCCGGAGACGCGTCGCGCGCCGTTGCCGCCCGGCGCTGCGGCCGCCGAGCGCCTGCGCGCACCGCCGCTGACGCCCGCGCACTCGCGCGTGCACTCGCCCGTCCACTCGCCGCGAGTGACGCCCCTAGCTACGCCCGCGGACACACTCGGCCGGGCGCACGATAGACAACATCACAGCCTCAACACGCGGTTCTGATAAAGCAGCTCCAGAAGACAGGAAAAGGAAACGCAAAATAAAAGTATCAAAGGTGCTACTACTAATGGTCAATTCAGACCGCAACGCGACCCGTACATGCATTTCTAATTATTTATTTTGGATTTGACAGATTCGCAAGACGTCTCACGCAATTGAAATCTGTCAAATCCATACAAATTTATTCCGCGCCTCGCCTCGCCTCGTCGCGTTGCGGTCTGAATTGACCCTAAGGAGCAACAGAAAAAGGACGCAGTAGCTCGTACGAGAGCAAGTAGAGAACTATCGAATTATAATATTGGATGATATTAATATGATGATTATTTAAACGATGTCAAACGTGCCTTAACTAGTCAAAAATTTTGTAAATGTACGTAGGTACAACGTGCAAATTGTGTACTTAACTTGTGTTGTGATTTTTTAATTTCAAACAAAGATGAGCTTATATAATAATTAATAAGTCATACCAAAATGTAATTAATGTACTGAATGACTGTTATGTTGTTGATATTATTTTTATAAAAATATGCGCAATAAAAAGAAGATACTTAAGCCATTTTCATTATTTTATTACCAGGAAAAAAATTACATTACGGAAGTAAACTACATTACAAATCAGTGCCAATATCTAATAATAATATAAATATTATTATATAAATATTATTATTTAATAATATTCTCTTTCATTAATATAAACAATGTTATTTCGAAATACTTAGATATTAAAATTAATTAATTCAATAATAAAAAACTAGATACTTTGTAATAAGATCTATTTACTACACATATTTCTTGTATTTTAAAATGTATAATATAAAGCTTATATCCCTGTATGTTGTCCAAAACACCATTCGTCAAGAATATTAAAAACCTGAATTTTAAAATGAATATTATGGAGGCACTTCACATGGCTATTTATATTTGCTATTGGCTATTTGTTGCATTTTTGACATATACACAATACACAAATTTTTGACATATACACAAACAAGCAAATAAAGGCAAATACGGCCTTCCACACATGAACGTCAAATACCAAACTTTTACTTGTTTTTCTTTACTTGCCTATTTTACTCCTTTGATGTGCGTCAAAAACAGACAAAGGTACGGATACGTGTATTTGGTATTGGTCATATTTGTCAAATAGGCAAATAAGGCCAATATTTGTCAAACATACCGTCTATACATGGTGATTGTTTGGCGAATACATCAAATACGCAAATACAAAATAAAGCCATGTGAAGTGCCTGCATTAAATAAACTAGGTACTCGTTAAATGTATGCTAAAATTAGAAACTTAATAACAAACAGCTTAATCATAGCAACATAAAGCCGTGTTCACATCAAACCGACTGTGAACCGCCGAATGTGAGCGAAAGTTACGTGGCTTATTGTATTTCCATATTACATAATATTCACATTTTCGTTCACACCTAACCGACAATACGCTATTACGCTAGGCGTAGGCGCGGACATTCGATACCGTATATTTCCACGTTCACACTGGGGCTCACAATGAGCCTGGGGGTTGTGCCAAAATGTTTTCGTTTTCGCTTCGTTATAGAATCGCCGATGAAAATGTATGGAATTGACATAAGCATTCGTTAACCCTGGAGTGGTCGCGCCCCTAAAACTAACGTAAGTGGTCGCGTGGACTACATATTTTATTAAATGTTGTATTTGTTATTTTAAATCAAATCTTTATTAAATGTTGCTTTTTTATATTTTTCTGTTATAAATAATCAATAAACATAAACTAAACCCCTTCTGGTTTTAATAAGAATCGTCTATAACAAAAATCTACTTTTTGAAAGGTACCTAACAAAGTGATTTAGTGTCATTTTATCACAAAATAGGAACTTAGAAATAGAAATTTGGAAATTTTGTTATTATTTTCGAGACAAAACAGACACACTATTTAGGAATGGCACAAATTTAGTATTTTGGCACTTGTTCATTATCTTCTTGTGCTTTTGTTCCGCTTTTTTCCATAGTACAGCGACAAACGTCATTGCTCCTTGTTCCGATTCAGATTTGTGGTCTTGGTGATCCATATGGTCTTCTTCATCGTCAGAATTGGAAAAATTCTCGTTACTATCCTCGGTCTCATCTTGGTTTTCCTAAAACAAAAAAAAAACAATTATAGTGTACTTTCAATTACTAAACTCAAATTATTTAGGTAAATTCGTAACGTACTGATGTATTATTAAATTCCGAACGTTTCCACATAAACACAAAACGTTTTCCACTCAACAGAATGGTCCTATATCTTCGTTTCGAGGGCACATCTTTAACCATCTCCCCTAGCATTGAGATACTTGGCGTCAACATATCGAGCGAAGTCCACTTTCGATATTATCTAAAGGGTAAGGCCAAATTAGCCTCGAAGAAGCTTGGTGTTATTAACAGAGCGAGACAGTACTTTAGTCCGGACCAACGCCTACAACTCTACAAGGCGCAGGTTCGGCCTCATATGGAATATTGTTCTCATCTCTGGGCAGGGGCGCCAAAATACCAACTACTCCCTCTGGATCGTATCCAACGAAGGGCCGCTCGAATTGTTGACAGCCATAGTGTTTCAAACAGCTTGGACCTCTTGGAATTACGCCGAGATGTAGCATCACTCTGCATCTTCTATCGGTTGTATCACGGGGAGTGCTCTAAGGAATTGTTCGGAATCATACCACCTGCAACTTTTCGCCATCGTCCCACGCGAAAAAAATACCATCCTCATCAACTAACTTTCTGTCGCGCACTGTAAAACTCTGGAACGAACAGTCACCAGCAGTATTTCCGGACCTATACGACCTGCAAGCCTTCAAAAAAAGAGCGTATTCCCTCTTAAAAGGCCGGCAACGCACCTGCAGCTCTTCTGATGTTGCGAGTGTCTATGGGCGACGGTAGTTGCTTACCATCAGGTGACTCGTTTGCTCGTTTGCCCCCTTATTTAATAAATAAATAAAAAAGTATAAAACAAAAGTGAAACATAAAAGATCACAAAAGATGTTAAAAAAACACTCACGTATTAGGTCGCGTGGACTACATACGTAGTCCACGAACCTTAGCGGACAGCTTACAACACAACCAAAAGCGACCGGCGTTTGCGCTGCCTGGAGCACATGCGCATTATATCCCGCTAAAAGTACACGAAGCGTCAAATTGTTCGCTAATATGGGTTTTAGGTAATCACAAGTTTTGCGACAGTGGACTACAATGGTAGTCCGCGCAACCACTCTAGGGTTAACATGACGTTGACATAAATTTTGATCGGCGATTCTATAACAAAGCGAAAACGAAAAAGTTTCGACTAAATGGCCTGCTCACAGCCTCAGATTCGGCGGCTCACGGTCGGTTTGGTGTGACACGGCCTAATATTGAACTGTTTAGATTTAGAATATCGACAGCACTCAGTCTTAACGTTACCTATGGGGTAGGGCGCTCAATTGTCTAAAAAGCTAACAAACAATATTCAGTTATACGTAATTATTTAGTTCAAATTTAAATCTAATGCAGGCACTTCACATGGCTATTTGTATTTGCTATTGGCTATTTGTTGTATTTGGCAATATTATTGATGAATACGCAAACAAGCAAATAAAGACAAATACGGCCTTCCACACATGGACGTCAAATACCAAACTTTTACTTGATTTTCTTTACTTGCCTATTTGACTCCTTTAATGTGCGTCAAAAACCGACAAAGGCACGGATACGTGTATTTAGTATTGGTCATATTTGTCAAACATACCGTCTACACATGGTAATTGTTTGGCGAATACATCAAATACGCAAATACAAATAGCCATGTGAAGTGCCTCCATAACATGTTTAAGTTTCGTATAGAAAAATAAGTATAAAATATTTCTTCAATATTAGAATGAATTCGTTTCAAGTCGTAAACTTAATAATTACAAAATTTCGGTCTTCGATGTTTGTCTACAATCTATTATGTCAATATAATTTACTGTTCGTCTTTTATATATTGAACAAAATCACTTCTAGTCCTCAAGGACAACCGCAAAAAGTGATCTTCTTTCACATATTATATACAAGACGTATAATTTTGAAGACAATATCGCATCAAGTCGTCAAAGACTAGTTTTTTGGCTAAAACATTAGCACAGCCGCACATTTAACTTTGACCTATTTTTAGTAACAGCAGAGTAAACAGAACTAACGAGTAGACCGACTCAGAAGAGATCTCGAAATTTATACGTTTGACGTATCACGCAGTATTATATTATGTATAAAGCTTAAAACAAACCTAAGCGTCAGTGACAGGAGTCGCGGTACGCGATACGGGAGCGTCTGCAACGCGAAACTGGCCGTGCACACCTGCGCGACTACGGTGCGAACCGTCAAACGTTAATATCATGACACAATCTATCAAAACGTATACAAATCAAAAAATCATAAGCTAAATAGTTGTAGAAAATAATATAAAAAAGGTTTTAAAAAAGAAGTCTAGTTATGTAACTACACTTCAAAACACGCGTCTGACAACTTGACGCGCACGTTTCGCTTGCCGACGCGAACATTTCGCGTCGCGGTCGTGCATGTGTGCACGGCGCCATAAGATTACATGGGCAGCGTCCGCCGCGCGGTAGACGCTACCGCTTCGCAGTCGCTTTGGTCGCGTAGGTTTGTTTGTTTGTTGTTGTCCTTAAGTCTAGTATCGTTCTGTTTACTCTGGTAAGACTACGTTTCCACCGGAGCTGAGCTAAGCTGCGTTGCGAGGAATATGTTTTGCAAGACCCAATAGAATCGTTGCGCTGAGCGTCAGACATGAAGCGTTTCTATTGGTTCTTAAAAACACATTCCTCGCAACGCAGCTTAGCTCATCTCCGGTGGAAACGCAGCCTAAAGTACCCTGCAAACGATCAAATTGTTTGTCAAATTTTACGTGTTTGTCAAACAGATTGATAGTGTACAGCTATGTTTGAAGCGTTTGTCAAACGAACTACGTGTTTGACCTGTTTAAAGAAAATTTGGATTTGCGTAGCGTTAGACAAATTAACGTGTTTAAACGTGTTCCGCTGTATTTGTCAAACAAGATCTCATGACCTCAAATCGATTCTAGCTAATTTTTTGACAAACTTGTTCGATGCACGTTTGTTAGGCGCTGCTGTTTGATGAAAACGAAAATTTCATCAAACATGTTTGTCAAACAAATTTGATGGTTAACAGGGTACTTAACAGTCACTAGTGACGTCACACGAGAGCCACATCAGGCTGCGCGGGCGGCGCGGGAGTGCTGAGCGGTTGCAGTTCGGTGGGGGGCGAGGCGGACGGCGTGGGAGGCCGCAGGCGCGCGTACACGAGCCGCAGCGCGAGTAGCGCGGCGAGCGTGAGCGCGGCGGTGCTCGCGAACGTGGCGTCTGGGCCGAACCGCGCGTACACGCCGGACACGAACACGGGGCCGAGCGCACGCGACCCACAGCCCGCGCTCGTCAGCACGCCCTGCCACACGCCCTGCGGCCGTGGACCCAGCACCTGACAACACAATATTGCTAGTAGTGTAGATTATTGAACAAAAACTAGGCCTTTGCATCCGTTGTGGATGATTATACATTGTTTTTCAGAACGAAGTAAGAGTAACCACTCTTTAAATACTGTAGTGCCTGGAACAAGATTTAAATGACCGTATGGTTGCCCCAGCACATACGGCATTCTCGCAATATAGTTGGCCTAGTTCAGAGTAAAGAACTAGTTTTCAAATCGGATCAGTAGTTCCTGAGATTAGCGCGTTCAAACAAACTCTTCAGCTTTATAATAGTATAGAGGTCAATGCAGATAGGTATACAATTTCAAGTTGGGTTTCAAGTGGACTACAACTAAATTGCGTAGTATCACAATTTAATTGGACAACTTTTGAATTGTAATTTAGTACGTAATCGGAAAGAAATTCTTAATACGATTGTTGTCCAATTATTTAGTTGTACAATTTAGTTGGGAAAATGTGCGAGCTCTCATAAGTCGCTATAGCTATTGCTGTACTAAGCGATTTAGTTGGCCAACTTGAAATTGTAAGTCTGTGGTCGATCTTAGCATAGATATAAGGTGGATATAAGTAACGGTTCTTATCACCTTAGAGAATATAGTCTGTATGAGGGTGACGCCGAGCGGGTAGCCCACGGAGACGCACGCGTAGCCGAGCAGGAACTGCGGCAGGGTGAGGGCGCGGGAGGTGGCGCACCAGGGCTGCCGGTCCGCGGGGCAGCCGCCCCCGGCCTCCGCCCCCGCGGCCAGGGGCGGAGCGCTCGGGCCCCACGGGATACACAGCAGCGACGCCACCGACGTCAGCAGGAATCCGCCCCACACCAGCAGAGCCCTAAAACCACCAGGATAAAGCTGCGTTTCCACCATGTGTTTTTAAGAACCAATAGAAAGTGAAGCTCGCCTCAATAGCTCGCCTCTCTTAGTCGTAATACGTAAGCAAATAACAGCTGATATAAAACTTTGAATAGGTAATCGAAGAAAAAAAACAACTATCCTCGAAAGTGAATATCGTCTATTGTAGTAAAGTTTTCGCTACGCTACGCTACGACCGATAAAAAAATTTATTCGGGCTAAAGCAATTGCTTCTACAGTTGTGATATTATAATATTATTTGAACGAAGTTCCTCATCGCGCGTTGCGACAGGGGGCGAGACGGAAAAAATTAAGACCAAAAGTTGTAACGATACATTTTGCTACAGTTGTAAGCCGTGCGGCATGCCCGTCTCTCTCTCATAGAAATTAAGCCAGTAACTTCGTTCCATCCGGATATCCATTGACACCTCTCAAGTTTTTTAACAAATGGAGCAACAAGTGGAAGACCCTGGAAGAGGCATTTGCCCAGCAGTTGGATAGTATAGGTATAGGTAACAAAAAAATGGAGTCGACCAATTAATACCTCTCCTCGAAGATTTTTGTGAGCGGCGCGATGAGCGCGAACACGACGCAGGCGACCACGGCACCGGCGCTCATCAGCGCGCCCATGTACTGCAGCGCCTGCCGCTTGCTCCACGCGAACTGGTCCATCGTCAGCGGCGTTGCCAACGTCTCTAGTAGTACGAAGTTGAACACCAGCACGAAGAACGCGCCCACCAGCGTCCAGCTGCTCACCAGGTCAGGCTTCAGCTCCGCCAGCGCCTCCTTCTCTGTAACAACGATCAGTAAAACATTACAAACTACAGTACTCTGCAGCAAAAAACAGGAGCGTCGATGAAGTATGTCACTCTTATTATAATGCTGTAATATCATGAGTCGCGCCGCACCGAGCCGATTTGTACGAGCGAGCACGAGCCAACAGGCGAGTCCGCGCTACCCGTTCTCATGACGCGTAATATCATGAGCCGCTTGAGCCGCGCCGAGTCGCGCCTTTGAAGTTACCGACTTCAATCGGATTGGACGCGCCTGCTCGAGCCAGCCCGCGCTACCTCGACCTACCTCACTCGGCGCGTGGATCGTGATATTACGCGCTGTGAGACGCCAGCATAAGATTATGAACTATTTAATTCTAAAGTTAATAACGCTCCTAAAACGTCTACACGAGGCCTTCCATTCGGGAACTAAGCCCGACGATATTTTTTACTCGATTCTCACCTGTCTCCTTGCCGCGGAGAAGCATGGCCTCCTTGGCCGCGATCTTATGCTCCGTGAAGCAGAAGGGCAGAAAGCAGACGAGGTTAATCAGTCCCAGCAGGACGTTGGCCCAGCCGGCCGCGGTGTACATGTCGAGGCGGGGCGCGGGCGTGTAGGCGGGGCCGGGGCCGAGCGGCGCGGCGGCGGCTTGCAGCGCTGGGCCTACCACGAACCCCAGCACCTGCGCCAGCGACGCACCCGCCACTGCCCGCGTGCGTTCGTCTGCCAGCGTCGCCGCCGATAGGTACGACCGCGCGACCGCCACGTTCGCTGTAACATACCGAAATGTTACTGTAACTTCTCAACCGAAGAAACTCAGTAGCTGTTGATAATTTGTAATTTTAATCGGAACTTTATTGAATCGTTTTAAGTATATTGTATTTTAGCTCATATTTAAATTTTATTAGAATTTTTATGTATAACAACTTTTAGTTTTAAAAATCAATTATTTATTTAGGTACTACATATACCTAAATAAGTAATTGATATTTAAGGTATGTATAAACTACTGTGTTTAAAATAAATTAATAAGATTTAAAAAATCCCTTATACCGTTATGGGGACGAGAAAAATTTAAAAATATATATTCAGAAGCTGTAATTCGAACGCCGTCAAAATTGTATTTATTGGGGACAATGGTAATTCATACTAGGTATTATCATAAATTAGAAGTAAAGTTTGCAAGCGGTCTAATTTCAGTCTGGGGTGACACGTCACACGACTAATCCTTCACTCAGCGACGAGTTAACTTAGCCTACGTGAGTTAGTTGCAACGAGTCAGAAGTCTGAGGATATGAAACCAACGAAATACAAAAACAGAGTTGGTATCATTTTATTACTGCAAAAAACTTTACATTACACATACTAATTACACCAAAAACTTCAAGATGTTCATTGACGTAAATGGTTTCATAATCCAAATACCGGCGTACACGTGCGGAGTTATAATGCAAAATAGATGTGGTAGGTATTTGCAACTTTGTATTTCGCCTACATTATTGTTATTTGAATGATATTATGTATTTGGCGGGCTCCACACTCGCGGCGCGAATTGCGGATGCGATTCACGGATGCTACGTGCCGTGAACACGACGCGAACAAATACGGCCCTCTACACTCGCAATCTTCGCATTTACGTTCACGCATTTGAGTAAAATGGACGTTGAAGTCACTGTTGCTGCTGCTTTGACATTGTGTGCGACAGCGAATAAAAGCGAATATGGATGATGTTCGCATTCGCGCTTCGCGAGGCCTTTGTCGCGGGCCAATAAACCGACACCGGACGGGGAAAGCCGCGAAGCGCGAACGCGAAGCCGCGAAACCCTCCACACTCGTAGTTCACGGCCTTCCTTCGCGGGCTTTCGCGCCGCCAGTGTGGAGCCCGCTTTACAATAATTGGCGTTCAACCGCAATAACGCAAATACAGTTAAATTAATAAAGCATGCCTGTTACCTCTTCACGCCCAAACCGATGAATCGATTTTGCTGTTTGGTATGGAGATACTGTGAGCCCCGGGAAATACAATAGGATACTTTTATCACGGAAAAATACACGGCTCCCGAGCGAAGAGCGAAGAACACACAGAGTGGAAGATCGTAATATTTTGACTCAACGGAGTTGCGTGCGTCATCTAGTTTATCTATACTTTACTGTAATAAATTAGTACTTAATTGAGTAATGTCTGATAATAAAATTATTGTATTTTAAATTCCTAGTCATCGTTGCTAACTACTGACTAGCTTTATTAGTAGAGCTGATAACATTGTTTGTATGTAATTATGATAGTTACATTCAATGTTAAATACCTCGTCAGTCCTATTGTTAGGGTTCCGTACCCAAATGGTAAAAACGGGATCCTATTACTGTCCGTCTGTCCGTCTGTCCGTCCGTCCGTCTGTCCGTCTGTCTCCAGGCTGTAACTCAAGAATGGTAATAGCTAAAGAGTTGAAATTTTCACAAATTGTGTATTTCTGTTGCCGCTATAACAACAAATACTAAAAATAAAATAAATTAAATATTTAAGGGGGGCTCTCATACAACAAACGCAATTTTTCAAACGTTTTTTGCTCGGTATCAATGATGACAATAGGTAGGCACTTGAAATTTTCACATAAGCCCTAATTATATGTCTACTTTATTAATTAATAAAAATATTTAAATAAAATAAAAAATTAAGAAGGGCTCCCATAGAAAAAACACAATTTTTGGCCTATTTGTGCTCTATAACGGTACGGAACCCTTCGTGCGCGAGTCCGACTCGCACTTGGCCGATTATTATTATGTACAGTAGGTCACTAGTTATACCAAAGTTTTATATTATTGTTACTTGTTTCTTGTAAAAATAATATCGTTAGCAAGTTATTTTTTACAGTCGTCTCAAAATCAGAATACTTTGAAACTAATTGGCTCGAGTACTTAAGGGGCCGGGCTACCCTCGAAATTCTCATACATACGTAATACCAAAATCATTTTGTCATACCAAAATATTTAACATGTTTGAGTTATTTTTCAGCTTAAAATAGTAATTACCTAGGTTTCTGAACAAAAATTAACTTCAAAATATTTAAACACTAAAAAAAATTTTTTTTGTGTATAAATTTTTTTTACTAAATTTACTACTAAATATTTAAACACTAAAAAATAGAGTAAAACACTAAAAAATATATAAATAATTAGTAAATTTACTACAAAATATTTTAATACTAAAAAATATTTTTTAGTTGAAATATTTAGTAGTAAATTTAATATTTATTTATATATTTTTAGTGTTACTCTATTTTTTAAGTAAAAAAAAATTTTACACAAAAAAAATTTTTTTAGTGTTCAAATATTTTGAAGTTAATTTTTGTACAGGAACCTAGGTAATTATTAAGCTATTTTAAGCTGAAAAATAACTCAAACATGTTAAATATTTTCGTATGAGAAAATGATTTTGGTATTACGTATGTATGAGAATTTCGAGGGTAACCCGGGCTCTTAACAAAATACTAAAAACATTATAGATCTCACAGGGATCACCCTGTGGTGTGGATCTATTTTAGGCCCATTTCTTTTTCTCATCTATTTATATGATCTACTTTATCTAGTTAAGGACAATGATAATGAAAAAGTACTTTTTGCTGATGACACTTCACTTATTTTTTAAAGTGAAGAGACAACAGTCTAATTACCACAGTGTTCCATTCCTCGGAGGGGCCAGGAACTGCAGCTGCGGGTGGAGCCGGCTATTGTTCTACCGGTTTCTCCTTCCCTGCTCCCTTCTTCCTTTTAGCTTTCTTTTCAGATGGTGCAGATGTCGCCGCCGGAGTAGACGCCACCGTCCTGGAAGAGCCTGCCTGAGGGATGGCGGCCCTGTCTTTTATCGGGTGAGTGTCCTTTTCTTTGTTTTTTCCGTCTGCTGCCAGTGGGGGACGAAGCCTCTTGGCTGGGAGCAGCCGATCCTCAATGCGCGCGTTGATCATGTTCGAGGTTCGCTCCATTATCGAGCGAGAAAATTCCTCGAACATGATCCGCAGTTTGGCGACCGTTATTACGGAGTCGTCATGTTGCACCGTGTCCTCCGAAATTGTTGGCGGAGGTGGTCTTGATGGCGCCTTCTGCGCCTTCTGCATCTTGATCAGCTCAAGGCCCTGCTCACCAATGGTTTTGAGCTTGGTGGCCGCCGGGAGTCTGTCAATCGCCGCTCGTTCCGCCTTGGAAATAGCCTCCTTTTCCGCCCGTCGCTGCGCTTGCTGTAAGGCTGCAGCTTTTTCCGCTTGAAGTTGGAGATCCTCATTCCCCAGCTCCAAATGGTGCTTCCTCATGGCAGCCATGCCTACGTAATCTCCTGTAATAGGGGGACGTCCACGCCCTCTTTTGGCGGTCTTCTTGCGCGGAGTGTCAGACCGGAAGGACCGTTCAGACCCGCCTTCATCCGAGCCGGATAGCGAGAGCGAGAGTCTTCGTTTTCCGGTAGTGTTCCTCCCTGCTCGATCGCGTGATGAAGCGCGAGAGCTATCGGCGGTTCTCATTGTGTTAAGGGAACCATTCGAGTCGTCTATCCTTTCCAAACGTACTGTCGGAGTCCGTGTGATAAGCCTAAGTAAGTCGTCGTTTTCCGTGTTCGTGCCCGTTGCCGGTGCGGTAAGGAGCACCGGCCCCGAACTATCGCGCGTCATCGCGCCTTCCTCCTCATCCCTCGCCGCAGCAGCGGCCACCTCCCCACACGCAGTGTTGGCACCCCTCGTATACGTGGGCCAGACTCCTGTTGGTGAACCAGGAGTGCGGGATTCTCCAACAGAGTTGGTACCCGCCCGGGGACTTATTTTTACATTGCGCTGCTCCATATTAAATCATTAAGGCTGATTCCGGCCTGACCAATTAGGGGTGGTTCCGCCCCAGTGCCCTTGCGACGTAGACACCCACTCGTCACGCAACCCACAGCCGGGCACCAGAACCCTGGTTTGGGGACCCACAGGTCCATCCATCACGCAAACACTCACCGATATATTCACGCAAACACACACTGATGTATAGAAGGAATAAATATAATGAAAGATAGAGGAGCAAAGGCGTTGAAGAGATAGAATATATAAAATATAAGAGGCAAGACAAGATAACTAATAAAAAGAGGGAAAGATAGGAATAGACCGGCGATCAGCCACCCTGAGTACCTCACTCCGTGTAAAGGGCGGAGTGGCGCACCCAGGGCCCCAGGGACACCAACGCGGAGGAACCGGTACCACGCGTGAAACATCTAGTGTTAAATATATTTTTTATAAATTATACCGCACTATCATTATAATAATATGGTTGTCCGATAATAATCACAATAAAAATAAAACTTTAAATTAAGTAATAATAACAATTACTTGATGAGTCAACCTGCTACAGACTACTACCTATTCGCTCTGTTTTTGTTTCTCGGTTTCTCGGAAACTAAAATATAGTAATTTAATAGCGGACATTATAATTACACATTATAATGTATGTCAACATTAAAATGTTTATGCATAAATTCTTCGAGTTTTAATTGTGCAAGTTTTTTCCAATTATTATAAGTAGATGATGCCCGCAACTTCGTTGCGCCAAAATTAGTTTATCGCGTGGGAACCGTACATTTTTCCGGGATAAAAACTATCCTATGTCCTTTCTCGGGGCTCAAAGTATCTCCATGCCAAATTTCAGCAAAATCGGTTCAGCGGTTCGAGCGAGCGTGAAGAGGTAACAGACAGACAGACAGACAGACACTCTTTCACATTTATAATATTAGTATGGACTAGCGACTCGCCCCGGCATCGCACGGGTATAAAATATATAGCCACTGAAAAAATGATTAAAATCGATAGCCTATGATCCTTCACGTGGTCTACTTTTTATCTGTGCCAAATAACATAAAAATTGTTCCAGTAGTTCGCGAGATAAGCCCTTTCAAATAATTTCCCCCGTTTTTTCCACATTCTCCTATTAGTCTTAGCGTGATAAAATATAGCTTATAGCCTTCCTCAATAAATGGGCTTAAAGAATTTTTCAAATCGGACCAGTAGTTCCTGAGATTATCGCGTTCAAGTTAGCCCTTTCAAATAATTTCCCCCGTTTTTTTCCACATTTTTCTCTATTTCTTCGCTCCTATTAGTCTTAGCGTGATAAAATATAGCCTATATCCTTCCTCGATTAATGGGCTATCTAACACTGAAAGAATCATCAAAATCCGTTGCGTAGTTTTAAAGATTAAAGGGAACAAAGGGACATTTCATCAACACATTTCATCGTCGAAAAACTCTCGTACGTAGAGACTAGAGTGTAATATAATGTGGTGAAAATTTTTTGTGACACAAGACAAAAAAAATTGTACCTACCTATCTGTTATCCACATTAAAAATATTATGTTTGCAAAATACAATATTAACATTAGTAGTAATACGTCCGTTACGTTATTACAATAAGTCAAGTGAACTAACTTGAACTCTGCATAGAATTCTTTTATTAACCTTATGGTTGCCCAACCTGCGCAACGTATACAAAGCAAGGCAAATATGACAATGGAACTAGAAGTCAGAGACCAGTGACAACATATTTTTGGGCTGCTAAAGAGAGGACCAGGGTCACTGATCTCTATTACACAAGTACGCTGGATAGATACCCTTTGAAATGACAGCTATTTCTTGTGCCTATTTGAAGCGGAATCAGCGCCCCCATTATTGGGGGCTGAGAACCAAATTTGACGTAAAAATGACGTTTGAAAGCCGCCATATTGGCGCTGATAGCAGTAGTGAGAGTACTTGGAACTAATACTAGTGATGACAACTGCAGTTGTTATTGGTTCTGGTTAGGTCAAATTTAGTTCTCTACACCAATAATGGGGGCGCTGATTCCGCTTCAAATAGGCACAAAAAGCAGGCGGGTATCAGCGATCCAGAGTACTTGTATAATGGAGATCAGTGACCAGGGTGCACCTACAACGTATTATGTGGTCTATGACCCATCGCATTGACACGTTGTAAAATTAGAAATATGGTGGGAATCACTGCTCCGATTATCACTGCTCCGAATTTCTCTGCTTCGAATTTCACTGCTCCGAATATCACTGCTCCGAATTGATGTGACTGCGTCGCTCGCTCCTTCCTGTGACCATCTGCAATTCAACGCTGCGGCTGAGAGGAAGCACAGTACCTCCAGCGTCCCAGATTCACATCAGACCAGGAGAGTAGCCCTACGATCCATAAGTGACGATCAAGTAGGCCTTACCACGATATATAAATTTTGCTGTCTCACCTACCGCCACCGGGCACCTTTAGTTTTTTTTTTTTAAATTTTGTTAAATATACTACATTGTTATCTAATTGTAATTTTATTAACCCGGTACTGTAGCGGATAGGTATTGGACGCTTTACGCAGCATCACAACCTGAATGACCTCATTCGTCGGGCTCTTGTCACTGCCGGCGTGCCAGCGATACTGGAGCCCTCCGGTTTGGCGCGCGACGATGGCAAGAGACCCGATGGAATGACCCTGGTCCCCTGGAATATGGGACGGGCCCTTGTTTGGGACGCTACTTGTGTCGACACACTCGCCTCATCCCATGTTCAGGGCACCTCGAGCTGTGCGGGCGCAGCCGCCAACCAAGCAGAGAACCTCAAGCGGCGCAAATATGAGAACCTCAGCGGAGATCTCATATTTGAACCGTTTGGGGTAGAAACCCTAGGTGCATGGGGTCCGGGGGCACATAAGGTTTTTAGAGAAATATCTAAGAGGCTTATTGAAGCCACCCGAGACCCCAGAGCCGGGAGCTACCTGGCACAGCGGATAGCAATTGCAATCCAACGTGGCAATGCTGTCAGCTTGCTGGGCACTCTGCCAGATGGGGACGACATGGGGAAGTTTTTCTTTTTATAATTTTATATTCTAAGTTTGTATATGTTTGTATATTTTATTTATGTAGTATTTTAAGGTTTTTGCTATCTGGTGTGAATTAATGTAGAGATTTTCAGGTGAATCCATACTTTCATACTAAGTAATATCATAAATGCGAAAGTCTGTCTGTTTGGCTGTCTGTTACCTCTTCGCGTCCAAACCGCTGAACCGTTTTGCTGAAATTTGGCATGGAGATACTTTGAGTCCCGGAAAAGGACACAGGCTACTTTTTGTCCTGGAAAAATGTACGGTTCCCGCGCGAAAAGCGATTTTTGGCGCAACGGAGTTGCGGGCGTCATCCTATGTACAGAATATATACCTAATATACAGTCCACTGGTGGTAAGTACTTTTCAGGGTACCATAGCCTATCATTACTACCATGATAATTATTATTGTATACCCGAGGCGACGCCGACAAGGGCCCGTGCGACCAGCATAAAGGTGCGGGCGTGCGGCCGCACGAGGTGCAGGTTGGCGTACAGCGCCGAAGCCGCCACGAACAGCGCTAGCGACGCCAGCATGGCCGGCCGGCACGAGCGCCGGTTCGCCCACAGCCCCAGCAGCGGCGACGCCAGCAGCTGCCCCAGCGGGCTGATCCCCACCGCCAGACCCAGTGCCTCCTTGCTCGCGCCCGGCTCGAGCTGAAATAGTTATACACATCGCGTTAAAGTAAAAAACCGTGTTGGATATGTTTTAGATTGCTTGTTATGTATGAGAGGCCAGCCCGGCCTCTCATAGAAAACAAGCAATGGAACAGCAAAAAATGGAAAGGGCGAAGCGACAAAATGGTTTTTGTCGCGTAATTTAAAAACCATAAATACATTTCATAATGTAAGCTATGGGCAAATTAAAGTGTATTCTTGAACCAATCTATGTAGGTACTTTTGGAAACTTAAATCACTCTCCTCTGTTGGCAAAATAGGAATCCCTTTTTACAGAGGTCTTTTTGATTGATTATTCTGTGAAAAAGTTGACCAATCGTGTTATGCTATGGCTAATTCAAAGACAAAGATAATATGATGTTCATACTGACAATGAACTTTTAATTTCTTAGCTTTAGTCATTGCTGAGAAAAATAGATATCGCTATAACAGCTACAATCATGCGTTACTCCATCCATAACTTAATTATTACTTCAGTCGGAATTTCCAGGAATTGCTATTGTATTCTATTGTTGTCGCGATCACCGGTGCTCGCGCGGGGCCTTATTATTAAATTTAATACAATAATCTCTTAATAAACCTTAGCAGTGTCAAATGACATAATGATATCGATTATCGGTGCTACACACAAGCGCCATTGTTATAGAAATAATTTATAATCAGTGTATAATTTACACATAATAACACAGACTGTATGAGGTACTTGACATTTTAATAGCGTAATTTTCCATCTTTAAAGGCGGAAAAATACAAACAAAACATTGAACTTATGTAAAATTATGTTGCAGGACCAAGGTTGGTGGTTATCTACCCTGTAAGTCTGATTCCTAGTTGGTAGGTCGTTGGTAGGTTGGTCCATTCTTGGCTTAAAATCGCTTACGTACAATATATTCAATTTACATCATTTTATATTTTCTCAGTGCACACCTCGCATAAAGCCCGTCACAGACCTAGCTATAATATATATTAATATGTTTATAGCTAGGCATATTAATATATATTTTCTATACTAATTTTCGCGTGACCACACACTCAGCTATAATATATATTTCTGTGACATGTGGATTTAGTATAGAATAATATGCCTTGCTATAAATATATTAATATATATTATAGCTAAGTCTGTGACGGGCTTAATATATAGGTACACAAACAGTAGATATACCTACCTAAGATATTATAATTAATTATAAATAAATCAATAAACATTTATTTGACCCAACAGTGTCATTACACTACAATTTACATCGACGATTAGAAATACAAAATTTAAAACATAGCAATACAACACGAATAAATCAGAAACACAATAACATAACACCGAGAATACATCGAATGGTAGGTAGTGCCATGTACACTGCAGTGCCTGGTGTTACGATGATCGCGACGGAGATCTGATCGGAGATCTGATCGCGCAAATGATACAAATGTGGACGCACGCTAACGCGACCAAACTACGAGTACGTAGGTCCCCCGCCTGCCTAGGAATCAACTTCTCTGGTAGTACAAATGTCGCAGTCATCTGGTTTAATCTGCGATTCGACTGAATGACTAGCGCATTCATTAAATGACACCATTCAATTGAATTACTATAGGAAAACTCGTCAAGACGTTGACTGTGACGTTTAACGTCTTGACTAAAAGTCATATTATAGTGAAGTCGTTAAATGGGTTGCTATAATTCCCTTTTTTTTTTTCAGTAGCCGTTGACGTGTAGTTATGGGTAAATCCACGCTGTCATGTTATTTTATTACAAATAAATCACTTTAAACTTTAAAATAAATTTAATCGACAAAATATCAACACAGTGCTATCAGCTGTACGAGATGTTTGACGCCATATTTGTTTTAGTGACTACTAGCGCCGCAGTGGGAAAAAAATTAAATACTTTCAATTACCTGACTGATTTCACGTCCGCTATTTTCAAAGGGCTATGTTAGAAATCGCTAACTAGATGGACGTTGAGCGACGAACGTTCAATCGACGTTCGGCCGAGTCATTCAATTGAATGGTGTTATTCAATGAATGCGCTAGTCATTCAATCGAATCGCAGATTGAGCCAGATGACTGTGACACATACAATATGTAATTGCGCAAACTCTGTCGCGACACACATCGCAGTAAACACTCGTGTCACAACCTTGGCGACGGTATACTTCGTTTCAACTCATTTTATCCAATAAAACAAAAATTGATACTCTATCAAACTAAGCGGGCCTCAAGACGAGCAATTTTATTGCACAATATCACGTATTGCGTAATATTATTGACCGTCTAGGGTTGATATTGAACATCGTAAATTGAAGCGTGATATGCGGGCTCTACACTCGCGGCGCGAAAGCCCGCGAAGGCCGCGAACCGCGAGTGTGGAGAGTTTCGCAGCTTCGTGTTTGCGCTTCGCGGCTTCGTATTTGTATATATTGCATCGTGTTCACAGCGCGTAGCATCCGTGAATCGCGGCCGCAATTCGCGCCGCGAGTGTAGAGCCCGCAATATGTACAGTACAATAATTGATCGTCTAGAGGCCGTGTATTCTTGTCCTATCTGTGATTGTTTTATTGTTCCTTTTTGATCAATTGAATTACAACCATTTTAGTTCCATGAACCTTGACTTGTGGCGAACACAATACGAGGTGATACTAGGGTTGCCAACCTGAAATTAAAAAAAAACCAGGTATGAAGTTATAATTATTATTTTTAACAAAAAATTAAAACCGACTTCCAAGGAAAAAACAATATTAATAGCATCCTTATAATATGAACTACAAAGTGTTAAATAATTTTTCCTATCTAATATGTAGTGCCTTTTCCCGAATTCGGCTAAACCTCAACTATTTCTGTACTCAATCTTCATCATTTTGAAGTCGGTACCAGATATAGCTGAATCTTTATTTCTTTGACAGGTTTCTGGCACCGACTTCAAAATTATGAAGATTGAGTAGGTACAGAAATAGTTGAGGAATTATTTAATACTTTTTAGTTCATATTATAAGGATGCTATTAATATTGTTATTACCTTGGAAGTCGGTTTTAATTTTTTGTTAAATTAATAATTTCACTCTTTTTAGTTACCTAGTAGGTAAACTGTTAGTGCCAATTCAAATTGTATAAAAAATAGTTTCATATTGTCTTCACTAGATGTCACTGAGGCGCTCCTGTGTCGCGCTATCGCTTGTACGTAGAAGTTTTATATAGGTAGTTGTAACTTGTAACAGATTTTTGTCGTGTTGTTGAAAGTTTGTAAGCAACTGACAACTCAACAGTGAGCTTGCCGCTTGGTGTGAGCAGTGAGCATTGAATTGACAACATAAATCATAATATTGAGTGGTAATTGATCTCGTATAATTGTTATTAAGTTGACCTCCGTCATAGTCCGCGAATTTATAAGTGGTCGTCGGTGGTACTGCGTATATTCTACGTGTCTTATTACAATTTGTTAATACTGTTAAGAGTCATACGGCATACCCCAAGGCCCAAATATCAGGTAGATGCATTTAAACAATACATTTAAAAAATCTAAGTGAACACGTGCTGAAAAATGCTCGCAGAGCGGCATGCCGCATGCCCTGACATTCCGGTTAGAACCTGAATACGATCGGCGCGCGGCGGCGCGCGGCGACGCCGTTGCCTCTGCGGCGCCGACCGCCGTGTATATTAAACAGCCTATAATTGGTGTTGTTATGTATATAATTATTATTATTCTATCCATACCTATGCCTTGTACTATTACCTATTTTGTGCCATGAGACATTGGTGACCTTAACACGACGCGGTAATGATGATGATGACGATGATGATGATGATGAATTTGAATTGCATGGTAGCATATGCTTTCTGTTCTTAAAACAACGCCGAAACTCCCAAACGTGTATCTATAAAGAGTCAGGAGTTCTCTCAGCATCTTCGAAACCATGGTATACCTTGACCCAATATTTGACTTTTTGGTAGCATATTCTTAGTACACTTCACATAAAACCAATATAGCCTGGAGATAGACAGTCAGACGGACAGTCGACAGATGTCGTATTTGGGTACGGAACCCTAAAAAGGCAATAATATAAAACAAGAATTATGTTAACACTTTTTAGTTTATTCATAAGAATACTAGCTATTTGACTGAGCTTTGCTCGGTATTCTATAAAACGCGAAAAAATGACCGTTTCTAAAAAAAAATTTTATACTATAAGGAATTTTTCGTTAAAATTCCAAACTTATATTATTAATCATTATCAGGCTTTAATAAGGCTCAGAGGACCTGTTCAGTGCCTATGGATATTATAAAACGTACACCTTCGTATGGAATAAATTCCACTTATAGGTAAAATATTAAAGGTTAATGTTATTAATCTACAACACACTACAAATTAACTACAAACGACTTTAGTACCATGTTTTCGAAGGTAGGTATGTATAATTTTATAAATGATCAAACGAACTTATCAAGTGAAGTTCGATCATTATTATATGAGTCGCTTCATTCGAAGATACCTATATATAATATTATGACCTTCGAAAACATGGTACTCAATAATTATGAGATATGTAACACTAATATAATTTCCAAAATCATACAAGAGTAATAATCAAACTCGTCCGTTTTGATGTGATTGATTAATGACCATGAGAATTACCTACTAATGATAGGGTCATAATAATTATAAGGAAAGTCAATTATTGACGTTGCGTGGCATTATGATGATGATGATGATGATGATAATAATTGATATATTGACATAAAATTATGCTTTTAGTGGTTTAAACACAGAGGTTGTTTCTGTTATCTATGGGTTTAAATGTTGTAATCCCTGAACATCTATAATGATTCTTTTATCTAATATATAAAATTCTCGTGTCACAGTTTTCGTTGCCATACTCCTCCGAAACGGCTTGACCGATTCTCATGAAATTTTGTGAGCATATTGAGTAGGTCTGAGAATCGGCCAACATCTATTTTTCATACCAAAAATTATTTATATGGCAAAACAACGTTTGCCGGGACAGCTAGTATACTTATAAAATTACATGTCCTGATTGACTGACTGACTGATTCATCATCGCTGAGCAAAAACTGTTAAAGTTACAGCCACGAAATTTGGTAAGTAGGGTTGTTTTATTAAGTAGACACCCACTAAGGAAGGAATTTTGAAAATTTTACCCCGAAGCGGGTGAAATAGGGGTTGAAAGTCTGACTTAAGTTAGGAATAGATATGTATTTAAGCGTTTTTGGGAATTCCACCCCCAAGGGGGTGAAATTGGGGTTGAAAGTTTCAATGGAAGTCCGTTATTTCTTGAGTTAGAAACATAAAATTGTATGTTTTGGCTACTGATTAAAAATGATTGGATACGTGTTTAAGCGTTTTTGAAAATTCTACTCCCAAGGGGGTGAAATAGGGGTTGAAAGTTTAAATGAAAGTCTATATAGGCATACTATGTTAACGCGGACGAAGTCGCTGGTAACAGCTAGTCAATCTATAAGGATTGAAAAGTTCTGTACAGCACCTTCGGAACCAGGGTATACATTTTTTCAAAATGTTACTTTTTGATAGTATATAGATAATATATGTTTGAAATCCTTCAGGATAAGTTAAAATCGCTACATGTTTACATAAAAAATTTAAGGAGTTCCGTCGATTCCTCGTGGATCGCATCATCAGATCACAACTTTTGTGAACGTGGAACCAAATTTCAACTGTATACTATACAAAAACAGAAGAATTTTAAAAATCGGTCCACAAACAGCGGAGTTATCCGCGAACAAACATAAATAAAGAACATACTATCGAATTGAGAACCCTCCTCCTTTTTTTGGAAGTTGGTTCAAAATAAAAAGACAGTTGTCTTAATAAATTCGTTTATTTTATAATCAACCTTTGCTACGGTATCAGTAAAAAATTTGGTATGAATTTATTATAAAATACTTACTAATATTATAAATTTGAAAGTGTGTCCGTCTGTCTGTCTGTTTCCTCTTCACGCCTTAAGAACTTAGCGATGCCAAATCGTTACTTTCCACACCCGAAATTAATAAAGCTCAGCCAATTATATCATCGATTTTTATTATATTCGCCGACTGCGATTCATGTTAAACTTGAAGATTTTTTTTAAAATAAATAGACAATAAAACAGAGCTAGCTTGAAAATAATAATTTTAATACATACCAAGTGTCGTATCGCACAAAACAGTAGTAAGGAAATGCGCGAGAGTGCGCACGCTGGTTACCTAAGCGACAGTGGAACTACGACTGATCGAAAAAACCGTAACTATCCACCATATTATTAGGCATGATTTACAGCGGGGATAAGCGACAACGAATCAAGTGTTTGTTTGGGCTAACCACATTTAAAATTAAATAATTATTTTAGCAATTGGTATCCAAGTAACAAAATTCACAGATAAAACGGCAGGTAAAAAGTTACCAAGCGCCACCTATTGTCTTAGTTTCGGCGAGTAAAATTTACTATATCGAATTTTTGATATGATTAGCGTTTGTTAAAAAATACTAAACGACAGAAAAAATATCTGAAGGGTTTGAAAAAGAGTCCGAAATACCATAAATAAATAAATGTATTTTAGATAAAACTTCCCAAGTACCTAATTGAAACCAACAGTAGAAAGGCACAAATTACTTACTGTAGTTTAAATTAAAAACGCGTAAAGCCAAAAATTACCAAGTAAAAAAGAAACATGTAGATATTTCCAAATGCCTACTTTTTTAAAAGGTGTCAAAAAGTTGTCGCTTGGTCGACGAAAATTAGAAAAATACCCGTTTTCACGGAGTTCCTAAGCGACATCAAAAGTGCTCGTAGAGACATGGGACTAAGAATAATCGATAGAGAAAAATTCGCTGATTCCAAATATATAAAAGACTCATTTTGACCCCAAGTGTCGCTTGGTAACTTTTGGCTTTCCACCGTCGATATGTTTCCATATAAATTTCGAGGAGTTCCCACGATTACTCATGGATCCCATCATCAGGTCGCCACTTTTGTGAACATGGTACCAAATTGGAGTGAAACTAATACAACAAAACAAAAATTTCGAAAATCGGTTCACAAACGGCGGAGTAATCGTTGAACATACAAAAAAAAAACACAGCCGAACATATAACCTCCTCGTTTTTTGGAAGTCGGTTAAAAATGACAATTTCGTCCAAAAACAGGACACATAGACTTCCCATAGCGAAATTAATATTAAGATAAGAGGTACAAAAATAGAGGTATAACAATGAAACAATATACTTAGTTAAAACTTGTTATCATAATATTATTTATTAATGTAAAACAAACACTTTTGATTGCAACAAAACTTTAAACATACCTAAGTAAGTGATTTGTAGAAAAACTAGGACGCTGCTTAAAAATTATCCATGACGTCCCAGAAGTCAGGAGTCAGGGCACTACGAAAACTAAGACAATTCCTGGGAAAAGGAATCTTCTTGAATTGATGCAGGAGTCCTACTACGAAACCGTTTTGAGACTCAAACAATCGAACGAGCTGCTCTAACAACGACATTTCACGTTTGTTAGTGTAGAACGGGCATTCTCGTTCGATTGAGTTTCAAAACAGTTTCGTGGTAGGGCTCCATGATATCGATGCACGTATATTATGTATGCACGTGTCCGCGTGTTTACTTTGTTACGTCTCACAGGAGGGGGGAGGCAGTTGGCATGCGCCCGCGCGTTTCACTTTCTCCGTCTCCCGCGACCTTGGTATCGTTAGAGCGCCGCGCTGACTCACGAGTCACGTCGGACGTCCGCTGAGACGCTAAATTAGAGATACCGATTACTGCGATTGCCGTTGGCCGCGTTGATGACACTAGCGAAGCCAAACGAGCGTACTTTGTGAGTTGTGAGTCGCAGAATTTCGGTTCGGCAAAATTCTACTGCAGAGTGCAGAGCGAGAACAGTGGAAGATCCTGGGGCGAGAACAGTGTAAAATCCTGGGGGAGTCCTTTGCCCAGCAGTGGAACACTATAGGCTAATTAAAAAAAAAAAAAGAATTCTGCTGCATTCAGTTTCATACAAAAGTCCTGTTTGATTCACACGAGCGTAATTTTAGTGAGTCGTGATTTGTATGAAAACATATTTACGCGGCAGAAATTCTGCAACTCACAACTCACAATTAAGGGGGTCTAGTTCGAGAAACGGACGATTTTCAATATTTAGAAGTGAAAGGAGACATACAAATATAGTAATTTAAATTCTGTAAAAAAATATATGTGTTAGTTAAGGATCTAACACAGTGGAATTTATATTCCATTACACAATATCATCAACTTCACTCGATAGAAAAAAATCCCAAAGTTACCTCTTCTTTGAACGAAATTGCCATACTATGTCCAAATTACTTGGAATTTTCAGGTAATTTTTGTACTGAACGAAAGACAAATAATATATCTAGGGAGTCGCCTTTATTTTAACTCGATTGAATTATGTATAAAATAACGACGATCAAAAAACCATAAAATTGCAGGCGCAAAGGCTTCGGCTCGTGGTTTAGTCGCGCTGAGGCGCTCGTGAAGGACGGACCGTACAACTTTCTCGCAACATTTTGAATACATATTTTTACAATTTGAGAAATAATTTTAACATATTATGCAGGTGGTTGATCATTGCTAACAAGTGACGCAAACCAAGTCCAAAATAGGCTCGATAGAAGTACCTTAGAATTAGCGCAACAACAACCGTAAATACTATCGTCTATCATACAGTATTGTAATTATTTGTAGATAACTCCACCGTATTTTTTATATTTTATATATTATAGACTCGCAGTACGTACATATGCGGAGGCATGCCCAATGCCCACCTGCAACATTTTCTTTGCATATTTGACTGTCTAATTACTTTTATAATGACATGGTTATTTTTAACCAACTTTAAAAAAAACCGGCCAAGTGCGAGTTGGACTCGCCCATGAAGGGTTCCGCAGCAGCAATAAGGTTTATTTTTATGAAATTAAGTGGTTTTTGATTTATTTTCATAATCCAGTTGATTTAATGAAAGTTAAATTAAGGTTTACCATTTATGACGTATAAAAAAAATCTACTAGCTAGATATCGTTCAAACCAATTTTCGTTGGTAGTTTTTGTAGTAATGTACATCATATATTTTTTATAGACTTATCATGCCCCTACTTTAGAAGTTAGAGGGGGGGACACACATTTTACCGCTTTGGAAGAGTCTCTCTCGCAAACTTTCAGGTTAGAAAAAAATGATATTAGAAACCTCAATATGATTTTTAAAGACCTATCCATAGATAACCCACACGCATAGGTTAGATGAAAAAAAATGTTTTTTTGTTTCAGTTGTATCTATGGGGACCCCTAAAATTTTTAATAATTTTTCCATTTTTGTATCAAAATTTTAAAGCGTTTCACAGACTACATCTACTTACCAAGTTTCAATAGTATAGCTCTTATAGTTTCGGAGAAAAGTGGCTGTGGCATACGGATGGACAGACAGAAAGACAGACAGACAGACAGACATGACGAATCTATAAGGGTTCCGTTTTTTGCCATTTGGCTACGGAACCCTAAAAAGGTGGTTATTCGACCCGTATCAATGTTATATTTCCATGTAATATCAGGGTCTGAACAAAAGTGCCGTATCTGGGAAATGCATGTATGTATGTTTTTAATTTTTATGTTTTATCTCCTGAATTACTCACTCTTACTTAGACTTGTAAGTAAGTAATTCCTTTCGTTGCACTAGCTCAATTTAGGGCAGTGTTTTTCAACATGTGGGTTGTTGTATGTATGTGTGTACAATTATTTTTTTACGTTTGTGTTCGCATACCTATGGAACTGTAATTCTTATTTTGTTCAAGATATTGTTCAACTAATAGGTATTTATTATTTAAATACGGCAAGTTTCCTCAAAGTCGGTTCATTATGAGATAGGGGATAGATTCTGTGGGGATCTCAATTATTATTACGTACAGTGATATTTCAATAAAATTCAAATTTAAGGGGGGCTCCCATACAAAAAACTCATTCTTTGGCTTATTTTTGCTCTATAACGGTACGAAATACTTCGTGCGCGCCTCTGTTTTGAGCTTTTTTAAAAGGCTATTTTTTAATACAGCTTCAAAAATTTTTGAAAGTTTCCTATATTTAGAGATGTATAATATTATTGAAACGTAGTATATGCGTCGTATAATAAAGTCAAAGTACGTGAGATGACGCTGTATCGGTGAGCGTAAAATTAGGACGAAACTAGCACTATCGCGACTGTACATTTTGTCATTAACAAATGACACTAATTCGATTTTACTTTATCTTTGTGCGGTAGGACTCATTTAAAATGTTTACTTACCGTGTAAATTATCAAAACGGGCAGATTTGATTGTTTAGGGCGTGTTTTCGTTTCTCAATAGTATCGAACGTACCAGTTTCGATTATGTACGTTGTTTTTTCATAAGTACATAATTTCTGTCGAAAATGAGCATTTCGATTCTATACGTGGTATTATAAATAACTAGACGTTCCGCGCGGCTTCGCCCGCGTGAATTATATATTTCACAGAAAAATTATTTCACAAAATGCTAGCCTTATGACCTTTCACGTGGTCTACTTCTTATCTGATCCAAATCACAGAAAAATCACAGCTTTAGTAGTTCGTGAGATAAGCCCTTTTCAAATAATTTCCGCCGTTTTTTCCACATTTTCCTCTATTTGTTATATAATATATAGCCTATAGCCTTCCTCGATAACTGGGCTATCTAGCACTGAAAGAAAGTTCAAATAAGCCCTTTCATATAATTTCCCCTGTTTTTTCCAAATTTTCCACTGAACCGATTTTGATGAAATTTGTTATGAAGATACTTTTAGTGCCGGGGAAGGATATAGGATACTTTTTTCACGTAAAAATTTACGGTTCCTACACAATAAAATTTTTTTTAAGAAAAGAAGTTACGGGCGCCATCTAGTGATTAATAAACCTGGAATTTTAATGAAATAATATTTTTTGTATGAAATTTCATCTACTTTTAACGATATTAATATATTTTATTTGTCATTCTCTCACACCCTTACGAAGTAAGCAATCGACTTGATTTTTGTCATAGACTTATTTAAAAGGGCAGAGAATAAAATAGGCTTCTTTTGGTCTAGGAAAACATCATTTTCCCAAGGGAAGCGCGATATACTGAATCTATATTTATTTTTTTATGACATTCTAAATCGAAAACACTAAAATTAAACACAGATGGTTTTCTTTTATAATAAAATAAACCTACGTCTCCATGTTGACAATTAAAAATTTTTCAAAAGTCAAATGTAGCACATAGACCATCAATTTCAAAAAGTCTCGTTCTTATTATTTTTTACTTGTCATTTTTTTACTCCTTGTATTTTTTTGTACCTTGTATCTGTCTATGTAATATGTGTATTTAAGTGTAGTGTGGTATATTTGTTGAATAAATGTTTATTATTATTATAAGAATAGGCATGATGATTTTTTTTTCTTATTGGGAATTGAAAGGTCCTTGAAAAATATAAACATCACTGAAAGAATGACTCTGATAGCTTAAAAATTCACCAAGATATGACAATTCAAACATCTCATAAAATAGGCTTGCCCGAAACGCTCCATACAACGTGCAACGAAATTATGACGTCACTCTTTCATAGTTTGTACGCATTGGAAGAGAACTTTGTTCGATAGGTATATTAAATATTGCGTTTATGAAAGTAGTTTCATAACAAAAGTTGCTTTTAATTGCTTCGAATGGCATACAAATATTAAGAAATTTAATTGAAAAAAAAAACGACTTGAATATCCAATTTTGAAGGCGCATAACAAAAAAAAATACAAATGCTATCAAGTGAATGTTTGTCTATGAATCAAGTGTTGTATAGGTTTGTCACTCAAAACTTTGTCATCTTTCTTTCTGTGTAGGAATGTTGTAGTGTGTGTAATGTTTTATTTGTTAAAAAATGTATGATAAAAGCATAATTTCAAAATAATATTAGCTCGATGCACTCCATTACCATATAAACTAGGTATAAATGTGCAAAATTTCATTCACCTAAGCTACGTTTTCCCATTTTTTGTCAAAATGGATACAAAGTTTTTCTCTCGCGTATTAATATAATATAGATATGAACAGGATGTTTTCTCTACACAAAGAATGGGCCAGCTTTCAAACTATGGCAAGCCCTTCGTCAGTACAGAGACATCATTAATGTTGGCATGAACATTGGATTTCTTATTCCTAAGTAGGATATCTGTGATAATTAGTGTCATAGTTATTCTTAAAATAATATGTTTTCGACAGAAGAGCAAATACTGGCTTATAATAGGCAACTACAGAAATGGACACTAGCAAGCGAGATGAAGAACAATGTATGGTTACATTTGACTTTCAAAAACTTTATGTGCTACATTTAACCTTAAAAAAAATTCTGTGTTTAGCTTTACCGTTTTCGATTTAGCTTTAAATAAAGGTACATGCTGTGGGATATGTTTTGTAAATAATATGAGTATTCGTAGCTCATTTTTCGATTTAGGGATCGATTTGTGAAATATGAAGTTTTAAAGTGGAAAAATCGTTAAAGAGTCTCCACCCTTCTACCAGCTAAACAGTTGCTTCTGAAAATGTGAAAAAATTCACGGAATTAGAAAATATGCTGAATTTAAATAGAAAACTATCACGGCTAAGAATACTTCATAATAATTGAGTTATAGGTGATCAACAAAAAAAAATTGTATTCGGTGAAGTACAAAGGGACTTTCAGTTTGACAAATTCCTTGGAACATAACTGAGATGATGTTGTTGTTGTAGTAGTGTTGTTTTATCTATTATTTATAAAGTACGGTAGCGTTTTTTCAGTTTCGATACTTTAGGTAAAGTATCGAAACTGAAAAAAGGGACCATCGATTTATTATTGTTAACTAGGTATCAGTGCGCGAAAGGACTAGTTTAGCACTATTTGGTGCCATACTTGTTTAGTCGACACTTCAATAAAATAACATTTCGCCCATGTTATTTTATTGAAGTGACTAAATAAGTATGTCACCATGGCAACGTCCATCGCTATCCCGTCGCACAAACAATGGTCGCCGTCTGTTTCGAGTTGTAATAATTTACTATTATTCATTCAACAAATGCACTTATCAATATAAGAAGTAGTCAGTAGCCGATTCTCAGACCTACTGAATGTGCATATAAAATTTGGTAAAAATCAGTAAAGCCGTTTCGGAGGAGAAAGGTAACTAACATTGTGACGCGAGAATTTTATATAATTACTAGCTGTCCCGGCAAAGGTTGTTTTGCTATATAAAGTATTTCGTCCATATTTATTTTATTGAAGTGACTAAATAAGTATGTCACCGTGGCAACGTCCATCGCTATCCCGTCGCACAGACAATGGTCGCCGTCAGTCTCGAGTTGTAATAATTTGCTATGTATTATTTATTCAACAAAATATGCACTTATCAATATAAAAAGTACCCAGGAGAAGATTCTTAGACCTACTGAATATGCATATAAAATTAGGTAAAAATCAGTAAAGCTGTTTCGGAGGAGTACGGTAACTAACATTGTGACACGAGAATTTTATATAATTATAAGATGCATGAGATGAAATAAATAAAAAAAACAAAATAATTACATCAGCGAAATCAGTGCAATATTAGATAAACCAATTCAACTGTTAATTTTTATGCATGCAGCATGATATTATATGATTTATAGATGTACTCATTAACATCACTATAAAGGAGTAAATAAATAAAAGAAACATAATTCTAAATAAAATAAAATAGCTAATTAGACTACGGCTCATTTTTTGTATAGGTACTGTGGCGCGCTCGGGCCGTGCAGTCACTTTTTGTGTATAATTTTTTTTTACTACTACTAAATATTTAAACACTAAAAAATAGAGTAAAACACTAAAAAATATATAAATAAATAGTAAATTTACTACAAAATATTTCAACTCTAAAAAATATTTTTTAGTATTTAAATATTTAGTAGTAAATTTACTATTTATTTATATATATTTTTAGTGTCCTACTCTATTTTTTAGTGTTTAAGTATTTTGAAGTTAATTTTTGTATAGGAACCTATGTAATTACTATTTTAAGCTGAAAAATAACTCAAACATGTTAAATATTTTCGTATGAGAAAATGATTTTGGTATTACGTATGTATGAGAATTTCGAGGGTAGCCCGGCCCCTTAATTAAGCTCGTTTGGCTTCACCCTAAAGAAATGGCGCTTTCAGCACAGAATACAGCATTAGTACCTTATGCATTCATCGCACTCTGAACCGGTTCTAAACGTATAAACGCGTTTAAAACACCGAGTTGCATTTCACCAACATAAACTGAACGAGTTCACAGCAAATCCGAGTTTTATCTTGTGAACGCCCAATGTTCGAGGTTTAACTTCATAAAACCCGTCCAAATCTAGTCTGTTGTTTCCGGGGTAAGGATCATATTTCATAAACATAAGACCCTGGGAGGAATTTTATCGCAATAATGACGGGAAGACCATTCACCACAGAGACATTTAGAATCAATCGACGTTACATGAACGCGGTAGGCAATGAATAAGCTCGTTATCAGTGGAAAATTATCAACGCACAGCACGATAGGAGCCACGCTGATAACGCTAGCGGCCGATAACGCTCCATGTGATTTAACCAGTAAAAAATCGGCCAAGTGCGAGTTGAACTCGCGCACGTATTGATATCGAGCATAAAATAGCAAAAAAAACTAAAATTGAGAAATTTTCAGAACTTTAGCTGTAGCGGTTCTTGAGATATAGCCTGGAGATAGACAGACAGACAGACGGACAGACATCGAAGTCTTAGGAATAGGATACCGTTTTACCCTTTGGGTACGGAGCCCTAAAAAACACTAATGACTATAACTCTATCTATATGTATTATGTATAGGCCATTTCCGCTTTTATATACTTATTACTTTATTACTTATTTAACTAAAGTGTCACAATCGACAGCACGATTAAGTACATTTAAATCGGGACCGCATTATATTTAAATCGCCTTGTAATTATATTAATTTCCTAGTCAACACTAACTTGCAACAAACACTATCAAATATCATGCACAACGAGGAACAAACAAAATGATTTAAAATTTTAAACCGTCAGGTTGGTGAAGATTTAAATATACCTATTTACCTATAAATACCTAATATGAGTAATACAGTATTAGATGATGTTGTAATTTCCATTTAGAATTTGAGTTGAATCTTAAAAGCTTTGGTTAGAAACATAATTAGGATTCAATAAAATCAATCTATTTAGTGACACAATAGTGTTGAAATAATAGCCACAAGGCGTTCAAAAATGGCTGGCAAGCGATTACTTGTTGCAAGATAAATGTTTCGCTTATGATCAAGACTTTTTATAACATTGATACCTGAAACTTGAAAGGAAGTGAGTAGATATAATGTGAGTTATTAAGTAATTACCGAGCTATTACACAGCTCGCGTGCGACGGCGAAGGTTGTGGCACTAGAGCCCGCGGTCGGCGCGCGGCGGTGTAGACCACAGTGACTCTACAATAATTTATCTACTTACAGTAGCGATGCTGTTCTGAATGTAGACTTATAGATACGGCTTTTGTCTCATAATATAGTCAGGTTTGCAGTTTCCCATTGAATTTTTCGGTCACCTACAAAGAAAATCCCAATAGGTATGATATATTATGGTTGATCATAGAGGGTAGGAAAGAGACCATCTGGTGGCTGGTAGACCAAGAAGAAAATAGATCGATGATATAAAAGAATATAATGTAGCTACCCACAATTATTAAAGAAATTAGCCCAGGACCGGAATAAATTCAACCTCCTTGAAGAGGGCACCAGACGACATTGAATTTGTTCTAACGTCCTTTAATCAGACGCGGTCGCAGCCTGAAATTTTGGGGGGGGGGTCACTTACTAGTCACTGCTAATATTATGTATATTTTTTTTATCTGCGTACTCGGACGGTTCTGGGTTGCCAGTCACAGCTGTCTAGGTCGGACGTACTGGTGGTTAGGGGATAGATAGAAATTTCCTTTTATTATTTGGCAAGATTTTGAAATTTTTCTATTTGACCTTAGATTTTTTGTCGTGTCCCCTGTGACCCCCCCTTCGGACCGCGCCTGCCTTTAATTATTATGATATTTAATACAATCATTATGTACTTACCTACTTAGGTAGGTATTAGGTAATGCAGACAAATGTTGTAATACGCTAATTATTATAACAAAGAGCAATGAAATCAGTTTCGACCACATGGTTAATGGCAAGTTGATGGTATTATCGCCTCGTTGGCTGACAGAGCTGTTACTGTGTTATCTCGGAAGTTATGGCGATAACAATAATTAGAGACCCATTGTGTCCGCCAGCTGGGTATTATTATGTATTTACATTATGATAACATTAAAAAAGTATATTTTGGTGTTTTTTATATCAAGTAATTCATTTAAGTTTTTTAATCTTCTAACGACACAACGTTAATTAATGGACTGTAGAACTACTACATAACACGACCATCAATCAAGGTTTTGTCAGTTAATTCACGCAGATTATAATTCATACAGCATACCTACTACAACTTGAGTTCCCCCTAAATAATATTATCTTTTAATCTGTAAGACCCTATCTATCGATATTGTTGGGTTAGGACTTAGGTTAGGTTGAGTGTTGAAATGTTACTCGCCTAAAAGTAGGTACAATTATTACTACTTAGGTATTATTGAAGAAAAGTTCAGCGCTCACTTGGAAGTTGCAACGAGATTGTCGAAAGACAGGCTCTATCAATAAAAAATATTTTTTATGTGTGTGCACTGTGCAACCTGGAAACGACTAACCCAAAATTTACGATTTTATAATTTATATTTATACTTGAAAATAAGCCCCGAATTGTTTCATTTTCTAAAATTAGATACTATATTATATTTACAAGAATCCGATCTGAGCAAAAGCCAAAACACAATATAAGTATCTTAAAATTTTCTCAATAGAAAAAAATCACAAAGATGCATCAAATTTTCACGAATTTTTCATTTATTGCCATAGCCGTGCAATGAACTATGTTAAGGCCATCCCCCGAGCAAACGACCTTGCCGCGTCGTCGCCGAGATCGCACCAAAACCCTATTTTTAGGGTTCCGTAGCCAAAATGGCAAAAAACGGAACCCTTATAGATTCGTCATGTCTGTCTGTCTGTCTGTCTGTCTGTCTGTCTGTCTGTCTGTCTGTCTGTCTGTAAACCGGCCAAGTGCGAGTTAGACTCGCTCATGAAGGGTTCCGCAGCAGCAATAAGAATTGTTTCTATGAAATTATAAGGTTTTTGATTTATTTTAATATTTAATTTTTGATATAATGAAAGTTAAATTAAGGTTTATCATTTATGACGTATAAAAAAAACTACTGGCTAGATCTCGTTCAAACCAATTTTCGTTGGTAGTTTTTATAATAATGTACGTCATATATTTTTTTTTAGAATTATCATGCCCCTACTTTAGAAGTTAGAGGGGAGGGGGGACACACATTTTGCCACTTTGGAAGAGTGTCTCTCGCAAACTATTCACTATTCAGGTTAGAAAAAAATGATATTAGAAACCTCAATATGATTTTTGAATATATACCCCACACGCATAGGCCAGATGAAAAATTTTTTTTTTGTTACAGGTGTACCTATGGGGACCCCTAAAATTTTTAATATTTTTTCCATTTTTGTATCAAAATCTTAATGCGGTTCACAGACTACATCTATTTACCAAGTTTCAATAGTTATAGTTCTTATAGTTTCGGAGAAAAGTGGTTGTGACATACGGACGGACAGACAGACAGACAGACAGACAGACAGACAGACAGACAGACAGACATGACGAATCTAAAAGGGTTCCGTTTTTGCCATTTTGGCTACGGAACCCTAAAAAGTCGTTTAATTTACCGCCTGTCAATCAAAAGAGAGAGCTCTATGATTTGAAACTTCGTATACGGTCCTTATTAGGTAATAACTAAATTATAAATTTATTAGAGTGAATAAATTAACATTTATTTGAATTCGATTTTCTAATTTCATCTCTAGCAATTCTCAACTTGACGGTATTCAGAATATTATGTCAGCGATTGTTGTGGTGGTCTTGGTAGAGTAATGAGTAACTTTGTTTGTATTGTATTTTATTTAATTTTATTCTTTAGGTACTAAAGGTACTCCTGACAACTCTTTACTAAATCCTCTGAAATGTTTTATTGTAGCTTTGAGGTTGGTAGTGGGTCTGAGGAAATAACAAACCATATTTTGTGAATTATTTTTACTATACCTACCTGAAAATGGGTCAGCACTCAGGCCTCAGGATATTTTTTTGAAAATCTGCCGTCAAAATTTGCCATCAGATTCTGGTAGACCTAGCCTAGGTACCTACCTACTTATATTAATTTGTATCGCGTTTGTAATAAAGATTACATTTTGGCAGCGAGTGTTGTTGTTGTTGTTAGTTTGTTACATAAAAGAAACAAAGAATGGGACCGAATTATAAATTGTGATAATACTGACGTCTGACGAGCGTCGAGTACCTCAGTGGCTATCAGCTGATCGCCGGCTCTTTGTGTCGAACAGCGAGCGGTGACGTTACATTGTTGTGCTAATAATATTATCGCAGCGACCCTGAGCGGCGCGCACTCTCTCCCTGGGGCCTGGCCCCTGCTATCTCCTATTCTGTGCCCTTACCTTGTCGAGGTAGGGGTAGACGCCCGTCAACACTATGCTGAACCCTAGCGACATCTGGAACATGGTGAAGTAGATGACGTATACGCTGCGCCAGCGCTGCTGCCGCTCCCCCGCCGACTCCAGCCCGCCCTCCCCGCCCTCCGCCCGCGCCCCGCCCCGCACCAGCCCCTTCAGCCACTCCATAGCACTCACACGGACACACGCGGCGCGCCCTGTCAGCTGTTAGAACTGTGAGAACCGCGCATTGTCCGAGCTATTTCGACGCTAATCTCGCTCGTAAACAAAGGAAAGTGTATGCGCACGCGCAGCGTCGCAAGCGGCGCGACCGATACTGCCGACTGCCAGGCGCTTACTGAATAGTGATTAGTGAATAGAGCTGACTGTCACTGAGAGCATTCAACATTCCGCGTGTCTCGACTCTCGAATCTCGATCCTCGACCGGCGTCCGACGACCGCTACACCTACGACCTGACTTCTAGTAGATGGTTGGTCACTATAACAACAGGTCAGAGCCCACAGGTGACAGCTGGCCGATTCTTATCGTACATTTTGTGAGTTAATCACTGAGTTATAACGAAACTAGTAACGAAACGGAGGAGTGAGTAACGGAAAGTCTCACTTTTGTATTCACTTGCATACAAAAGTGAGACTTTCCGTTACTCACTCCTCCGTTTCGTTACTAGTTTCGTTATAACTCAGTGATTAACTCACAAAATGTACGATACACTATACAGAATCGGCCAGCAGCTGGACACATACATTATGATACGAAAATACCTAATACAGTGAATACCATTTTAGCTGGAGCCCGTGGCAAATTGAAGGGAACCAGCATGAGTACAAAGAAGGTATAATAATAATAATAATTATTATTTTTAATAGATGAAAATATTTCTGAGCTCGCGGCTTTTGAACCGGGGCCCTCAGGTCAGGGGCCCGAGGCATTTTGCCTCAGTAGTGGAATTGGTACGCGACTACGCGGTACGCCAATTAAAGGGCCCATTCACTATCCTGCATGGCGGCAGGCCTGCGACACCATTCACTATCCTGCTTAAATAAGCCGGTAGACGCCGGACGGCAAGACGGACTGCCGTGAATGGTCCGCTTAACTCACAACTCACAAGTAAATAGTAATGGGTTTATATATGGCCCAAGGGTTTGTAAGTCAAAAATACTCAAAATCACTTCACAAACTACGCGGCTCATCCTTGTTTTATCCCTGTTTACTTGGCACCTTTAGAGAATACATAACACGGTCAAATTAACTCGACGCATGGTTTGATCATTCATGACGTCATATGTTATAATAACAAAATAATCTACCTGATATTAAATGTGAGTGACTCATAACGAATGGTAATAAGATATTATTATATAACACAGCCACATCAACCTGACGCATCGCTGGAATTAATTTTGTATTTCAGCGATGCGACAAGCTAATGTAACCGGGCTATATAAAGTTATTAGAAAAAATAATATAGTTTTCCCGCCATTTACTTGACACTTACAATTTAGCCGAGCGCCAATGCGTGAGAAAAAAAGAAGACCAAAAGAAGATGAAGAACTTTTATAACTTTTCACTTTTGCCATTGTCAAAGAGGATGTAAACTGTATAAGTGTATACCACGGCCGTCAATCTTTATACATATTTTTTTGACCTTAATTATCTGTGGTACACATATTGATAATGACAGTTACCCTGCCCTTCTCTTACTTTACCTTCCCCTTTCTCGTCCACCCACCGCGACTCGCACTTGACCGATTATTATAGTAAGTATAAGTACTCACATACGGTTTTGCTTGATAGTTTTTCTACAAATCGAGTAATAATTACTGTGTGGACCGCAAAACTGACAGCTTCCATCAATCCTTCGAGCGGCTAGCATCGAGCCGCTCGAAGGATTGATGGAACCGGATCAAGCCGGATTGATGGAATGAAATATGAATGTGTGGACGAAAGCCCGAGCCGCGAGTTTTGTTTGACGTTATTGCTCGATTGATTAAGGTATAAGGTAACTTAACAAAATATAAATTTTGTTTATGTCATGTTGTGAACGGGACAATGAGTTTTTGGTTTTGTCGCATGAAAATTGTGTCTTAACCTAACTTCAAATTAATAGTTATTTTTATCTGTCTTCACAAAACAAGCATCTTACACACTGAAAAAGTAAATCAATTTAATTTTTCAGACAATGTGGAAGCAGCCTGTTCGAGTGCTTCTAATATTTTGCATGTTAATAAGATTTACAAAAGATCAAAAAAAAATGTACAATAGTTTGGTGTGGAATATCATGCAGGCTTTTTTAACTGTGTATAAGTAATGTTTAAATGTTTATTTACAGAAAACAATTAAGGGAGCCTGCTTTGCTGCCCGACTTGATCACACACCGTGCTAAAAAGCGAAACCAGTGGTGAGCCTTTTCAATATTTTCTTATTCTTATCCATTCTACGAGAAGCAAGGAACTTAGAGTCAAACTTTGACTCTAAGTTCCTTGACGAGAAGTAAAAGTATTTTTAACTGACTTAAAAATATGTATATGTTCAGTAATTACTCGCAGACGCCTGAATCGATTTGGATAATTCTTTTTTTGTTTGAAAGGGTGGTCTTACAGGTGGTATATGGGTATATTTCACAGATGGTCCCATATAAACTTATACATATATTCGTATAAATTCATAGTTAACTATACAAATGTTAAATATTTCTATAATACATAAAATTGTTGTTTTCAGGATCAAAAATTGCTCCTGTGTCAGTCAACTCCAAAATCAAGACTACGTATTATTACCAGCACTTGTTAAATATAAATGGAAATTGAAAAATAAAAAACTTAATAAATAACTTATTTAATTTATCAAAACCTTTCCTCAAAACAAGTAGTGAAATAATATATTTTGCTAAGCTGCATACTTCTTCTTCTTTTAATTATGGCGGCCTTTAAGCCAAAAAACTTTTGCCAAGGTCTACACCAGTCCCATTATAAAAAAAAAAAACAAAATGTCAAAATCAATATGTGCGGTTATTATGGCACATCTTTTCATTATGGAAGAGCGCTGTCTGATGCGTTAGCATTCTATATAGTTTGTGCTGTATACTACGTACATAACTGTATAACAAGAGGTCGGACTTAGAAGAAAAAAAAATAAACATCCGTTATTTTTTTTTCATTTGAAACTAAACGAGAAATTTTTAAGTGCAAAACCTTTCACTGTAATCATACCAAAAATTAAAAAAATAATAATAAAAAAGAAATGAGCTCAAATAAATGTTTTATTTCAATAAAAATTATTGTACATAGCTAAATAAATGGGTAATAAGGTAAATTAAACAATAAAACAGATTTAATCCACAAGCTTTTGTTAATTTCTATTAATAATATTACAGTACAGTTTTATGTATTTTATTTATAAATATAATAGAATGGCTGTCTATGCTACTCTACTAACTACTTGATTGGCTTATACAGTAAACTCTATATAGGGAGGGGATTAAAGCTGCGCATCCACCAGGTCGGAATCGGGACGTACGGTGCGGACGGCGCGTCGTGTAGTCATATATTTGTCAGGTGCAAAATGACGCTCCAGTACTTCTAGTGCAGTTCACAGTAGTCAATACCATAAATACAAAGCAACAAAATATCCGTCCGCTGCGTACCTACGCTCCGATTCCGATCCAGTGGACGCGCACCTTTATACATACACACTTAAGTATCATTACTTTGTTTTGTTACACTCTGTATACGACAGCTGAAATCTATCACGTGGGCTCAGGCCAGCTGCATACCACCTCACGTCTTGATCAGAGGATTTTTCCTTGGTGGCCGTACCACTCATAATCCCATACCTTCCTTCTCCTAAAATCTCCATAACAGCTATTGCTTTCAGACTAAAATGTTGCTAACTAGTATAGGGACCTAAAAATCTGAAATTATTAATGAAACATTTTTCATTTACTATATTTCCATACCTACAGTTTACCTACTTATCAACCTTTATTATTACAATAAAACAATACCTATACACATTTTAACATTTTCCAAATTAACTGCATACTGATAATATCAGATTATACATTATATTATTTTTTCTATCTTATATCTTTTTCATATTAATATAGTTTAAGTTGTAAATTATTGTACAAATATGCAAATAATACTACGACATACTTTGTATTAGAGCATGGTATGACATAGTTATGTTTTGCTTCAATTTATCAATTTACGGTTACATTTACATTTTACAATCATTAATTAATCCACTTAATTTACAATTTTTGTATGAGTTGCTAGTTGCTACAAAATAATTTTCACAAAATGAAAATCGAACTTTGAATTTTAAACTCCTTCTTCGTCTTTTTTCTGATGTAGTTTATATTCTCTATGGTCTTTTTTATCAGCCAATCACAGTCGACCTTGCACAGATTAGCTGATTTTTGGATTAAGTTTAGTAGCTACGTTTAAATTTGGAACCCAAATTTTTTTTTGTTCGGGAATTTCGTACACCTGCCATTGTGATTTGATCTGTGATTGTGATTGCTTGCAAAATTTTAAAATTAAATAAAAGTAGGTTTATGTAATGTTTTTGTGTTATTTAATTTATGAAACAACATTATATTTTATCATTTATCATTTATAAGCTTATCAAATTATTCAAGTACCTATTGAAAATCAATTAGTTTGCGAGTACATACCATAAATTGTTTACAAACATTTTGAATTTTGGTCACAATTTTTAATTAATATCAATCCTGAGCCTAACCACATAAAACAAATAAAATGAGTGATGAGTACGCAGCAGTTAAACGTGGAAAGCTCGTATTAAAAGGCGACAAACCCAAGTAAGTTTTATTGTAATAAGACACAGGTATGCTAATGGTAAGGTTAGGTTGTATAGTTTTGTCTTTTCTTTTTAAGGGCCAAGAAGAGAAAACACAAAAAGAAGGATAAAGAGTCAGATTCAAAGGTAGACGAAGACTGTATCAAGCATGGGGGCTGGTGGAAAGTTGAGAAGATAGAAGATTTATCGGGCTCCATCGCTATTGAATTTGGAACCAATTCCTACGTCTCTGCTCTTGATAATGGTCTCTTCACAATTGGTGCACCACATGACGAGGGAGATGGCCCATCACCAGAGGAGATATTCACAGGTTTTCCAGCTGGTGAAAATAAGTTTGCTCTAAAGTCGGGCTACGGAAAGTATTTGGGTGTATCCAAAGATGGAGTTGTCATAGGACGGTCTGATGCTGTGGGACCTATGGAACAGTGGGAGCCGGTTTGGCAAGATGGTATGTTGTAAAATTATTTTGTAAATTATTATCTAAATGTTATCTTCTTATTGAAAATAATAGAAAGAAACAGTTTTAACATTAGCAATACCTACATAGTCATAAGAAATTTTGGAGGCAAAGATTGATTTCAATTAATGTAGGTAAATAGTCAATTGATTATAAATCTGCTTTTGAACAGAAACGAAAATAAAAATAAACAATAAACAAATAATCCAAGAAAAATCAATACTTATTTATTTCAGGTAAAACAGCAATACTAAGCTCGCTCAACAAGTTTGTATCGATCAATACGGAAGACGATTCTGTAGTGGCTCAGAACACCGCAGCCGGAGAGCAGGAGTTCTGTTGTATACGCAGCAACAAGAGTAGGGAAGTTAACAAGTCAACGGTACCCGAGGAGGAGGAGGGAGACTTGGCAGAGGTGGAAGTTAATTATGTGTAAGTTAGCACTAATTACCTGCACTAATCACCTGCACTCGCACTAATCAAAGTGAATACAGGCCCTTACATTCATTTAAGTTGAGTCAAGTGCTTTGGAGTAATATATCTTCTTTAGAAGTAAGTATAATTATTATTATTATTATTAATGGTTTACCAGGTTTTGCCAGAGTCCTTAAGATTTAAACACAACACTCTTTCTCCAGCAATTTGTCCCTTTCTATCAAAGGTTGTCTGAAAGAAATTACTATTCACTAATAAGGCCTTTGTGTACTCTCGTCATTTTTCGTTTTTATTTTATGTTATTGTAACTATGATTGTGCACAATGAGGGCCCTACCACACCTTTTTTTACGCTCATTTGTATTGATACAAACGCAAGTTGAACGCTCAGCAAACAGAAGGAAGCCGACACGTTTTATCTGCTAAAACGCGCAGACGACGAGCGCATCAGAAACGCGCGTCGTCAGTGCGCAAAATATACGTCGTGTGGAAATTGGAAAAGCCCTAAAGTATAATTGTTTCATTCATTGAATCACAGACATTCTAATAATAATAATAATAAATTTTATTTTTCAGACTACATTTGGCCCAATTGTTAGTGACACTTTGATTTTTAAAAGCTAATGTTAGTATTTTAAAAATTATAAATAACGATTTAAGTAATTTAACAAAATAGTCGCTAACAGCTAGAATAATATTATGAAGTTATCAACTATTTTGCTAATCCATGTGACACAGCTCCACATCGATTAACATAAGGACAGTCCAATCGTTCTGCAAACATTCTCAGTATACTGTTGGTACTGCCCCTCACCCGTCGCACCAAGGATGCGCATCTTTTTCGCATGGTTGCATAAAAGCAGTCTACACGTGCTTCAGCGAACATCCCTGACGCGCTACAGCGCCAAGGCAGCCCCAACAGCACCCTGAACGCGTTGTTGAATTGGACACGAAGAGCGCTATACGATTTCTGGGTGTAATAGGTGCAATAAGCCCTGAATAAGGTCACTTTGACATTATGTGAGCTACGCGCAAACCGACGAGCGAGCATGTTTGCCCTCACCGATAGCGCTCTCCGTTCCCTCTCAATATCAGAGTCATCCTTAAGGTCAGGTGTCAAGTAGTGTCCCAAGTATTTAAATTTATAAACCCTTTCTAGGAGACTTTTGTTAATATACACAGATGGGACACTGGGTGGACACCTGCCGCCTACTCCAAAAACCATGACCTGGCTCTTCTTTACATTATAGATCAGGCCATGGGTATTTGCATAGGACTCACAAATGGATATCAGCTTTCTTATGCCACATACAGATGCGCTAAGTAGCACCATGTCGTCTGCGTAGCTGATGTTATTTAGGCAAACGCCGTCTATATGACAGCCGACCCTGGTGCCACTGAGCTCACGTATCAAATCATTGACGTAGATATTGAACAGGGTTGGTGACGTCAGCCCACCCTGTCTCATGCCACATTCGAGACCAAATGCGCGAGACAAAGCGCCCTGCCATCGCACACTATTGACTTGGTTATTATACCAATATTTCAAGATGTTTATAAGTTCTATTGGTAGGCCATGTTTATGGAGCTTCTGCCATAAGATATTATAACAAACGAGGTCAAAAGCTCGGGAAAGGTCAAGGAAGCAGGCGATGACAGGTGTTCCTCTCTTTACATAATAAGAGACAGTGCTGTTAAGGCACAGCACAGCGCTTTCAGTCGATAGACTCGGTTTAAAACCAAATTGGTTATCATGTTGCTTCACATAAGCGTTTAACTGCGCATTCAAAATACTATCAAATATTTTAGAGATGACAGTCGCTAACGAAATGGGCCTGTAATTGTTTTTATCACTGATGTCACCAGTTTTACATTTAACTACAGGTACCACTGTCGTTCTCATCATGTCACTCGGCATATAGCTATGACTCAGACAAAAATTAAATAATAAATACAGAACTCGCGGTAAGTGTGGGCCAGCAAACTGCAAGTGCTCGATACTGAGACCGTCATGACCAGGTGACTAAAGCAGTTCTTATTTTCCAGCAAGAAATTCCAAAAGTTTCAAGACAAGAAACTCCGGTTGAACGATGGTGGGGTCAGTGATCTGAAGAAGGCGAAGGTGGAGGGAAACCTGCATGAGACGCTATTGGACCGACGGAGCAAGATGAAGGCTGACAGATATTGTAAATAAATGAGTGTAAATTACTATCACTGTTTTTTAATGTTGTACCATAGACGAATTATTATACATAGACCATTGAGTTCCATACAGAATTGCGTGTACGAGAAAAGCAAAGTAAATCTAGATGGGCGAGGCTGCCAATTTTTGCTGATTTTGCAATTATTTTTCTCCGCCCTTTGTATTTTAAAAAGTATTGAGTTTATCTTATGCTCGAAAACTTATTCTAACGAAGAAAACAAAGTACTCAAGCATGCATTAGAATTATTTGAGTTCCAATAATAGTATAAAAATATATTTACAATAAAACATAAAAAAAGGTAAGAAAATAGCTTAAAATATACAATCCGCTGTGAAAGAGGTGCACTTTAACTGTCGCTGTAGCAGTAAGTATGACAGATTTGAAGATAAATCTGATATGTTATGAATACTTATATAAATGGCTATTACCTCATCTAATTCTTATAGTATTTTAAGATAACTTTCTTTAAGTATAAACTTTTTCAAATCAAACGAATCGTTAGAAATATCAATTATTCTACCCCACATTTTAAACGTCATCAATAATGTCGATTTATTGTTATCGTTGGGTGTTAGGGGAGGTAAAATCGGGAAGTGGCAACGCTGAGTTTTTACGTATTCTATGGAAAATCTCGTAATATTCTCCATTTATCGACAGTTCACATTTGAACCTCAGTCGGGCTGTGTACACAGTTTTTTCAAAGGAAGTTTTTTTGTGACACAAATGTAAGTATTACTGTTTCACATAAAACTATCAATGCATCATGTGAGTAGTCAAAAGGGCCATGTTTGGGGCTATAATAAAAACCACATTGTATATTATTTACAGAGATAAGTTTGATTTTCTCAACGCTATGATAGCCTCTACGCTATCAATTATCATTTTGGTGCTCCAACGTCACAAGCATAGATAATATAGTATGTCACAAGCAGCGTAGATTTTCTTTCCCTCGCAAAATTTTTCTACGTCATATCAGCAAAAATTGGCGGCCCCCAGATGGCGCAATCATCGATTCTGGCTATATCTGAAAATCTATACTTCTATACTAATATTATAAATGCAAAAGTATCTCTGTCTGTCTGTCTGTCTGTCTCACTTTCACGTCAAAACTACTGAACCGATTGTAATGAAATTTTGTACACAGATAGTATAAAGTCTGAGAAAGGACATAGGCTACTTTTTAACTGGAAAAAGGGGTTGTAAGGGGGTGAAAATGCGTAAATTTGTTCAAAATAAGTTAGTTCCAAAAATTCACAACAGATGGCGCCAAGAGTCTCCTACATCGCACTATCGCTTGCTCATACGTCTTTCTATAAGAGGTAGTACTACGTTAAATCAAGTTCTCCGATTTTTTCGATTGTACACACGTTATAAAATAACTTACTATTCAGTAGGTACTCTATCTATGTAGTGACGTAAGCTTAAACCTACCAATGATAAATAGTTTATGGATAAAGATAAAGTTGTGTAATGGGAGGCTAAATAAGCTTTAAATTTGGTATAAATAAAGTTTAAATTAAAAATGAAATATTATGTGCACACTGCACAGCTGTTTTTGGGTAGGTATTTTGATTTAAGGGGTACCAGGGTTTTAATTTAATACCAATTTTGTTGACACCGCGCCCTATAAACTGAAGACCACGCGGACGAAGTCGCGGGCAACAGCTAGTGTTATAATACAACATTCAACAAAACGAGCCAATGAAATCAAAAGGAGTAACCTTAAAACGCGAAAAAACATTTTTTTTGCATTTTTACAATACTTCAGTCGGAATTTCCAGGAATTGCTATTGTATTCTATTGTTGTCGCGATCACCGGTGCTCGCGCGGGGCCTGAAGGATTAAACACTCTTAGAATAATTATTATTGATTTTCTAGAAATACTTCCGAATCAATGTTTATAAATGATCAAACGAATTTACCAAGTGAAGTTCGATCATTATTATATGAGTCGCTTCATTCGAAGATATATAATTATTAACCAGTAGTACCTCTGTATCTGCGCGTTTTTTCAAAGACGTATGTGGGTAGTTGAAAAATTACCCGCACGTTCGGTCACTGGACGTTCCGGCATGTTTCATTATGTTTAGAGAGAAGTAATGCAAAAAATCTTTCTTTCTCTCTTTGGATACTGCAACAAACATAGTTTCGTGCAGACTGGGTGGGAGGGAGATTATATCTTCGAATGAAGCGACTCATATAATAATGATCGAACTTCACTTGGTAAGTTCGTTGGATCATTTATTATATTTCTTCGCTTCATTCTTCGATATATAATTATTAACCAGTAGATTTTCAGAGTAACGAAAGAAAGATTTTTTTTTTACGAAATACCATATTTATTATGAATAGTAATCATTATTATATTGGAGAAAGAATTTAACAATAAATAATAATAATAGTCAGAAACGAAACGTAAGAGACCTCTATGGTTTGTGATTTAAATGATAACATACTGCGATCATGGTGATTAAACATAATATTATAACTGATTCAGCGAAACTTTGTTCGTCGATAAAATTATGGCTAAGGAAAATATCGAAAGTATTGGAGTCGCTAGTCCTGCCTTTCGACTGTCGTCTTACTAATCGTCATTAATCGTGTCCAGTTTCAGTCCCCGTGTCTACGCTCGTGTCGACGCTCGTGTCGATGCTCGTGTAGACGCTCGTGTCGACGCTGCGCCGATCTCGCACAACACCTGCTTTATCCTATTTAATATAATCTTGAATAACCATCGCACGGCGTTATAACTTAAATTTAACTTGAAATTTATTTTTTAATAAAAAGGAATTACATAAACTGTAGTGTATGTGCAGTGTATCTACATAAATAGATACTACATTGTCTCATGCACACCAGTAGTAGGGGCAGTCTATTTAAGTCGTTGTCAAGTAGTCACAGGTTTCAGTTGTATAGTGGCAGTGACAGTGAATAGACGTGCGCTCCGCAAGTGGTACTGGGTGTGTTAGTGAGCCAGTGTCCCGAGGATTTCACATAAATTAATAACATCACCGATCCGATTACGCCCGGGAGTTGATGTCTTTGTAATATAAATTTCGATACCGCTATTTAAAACCGTAATTTTTTATTTTGCCGAGTTTTATTACGCAGAAAGTTTTAAGTCAATGGCCAGTATTCAGTAGGTACAGAGTGCAAGAAAAAACAAATAATTTATAAGTGGATCCCGGGTACTATACTACTCAGGTATGTATTTATTATACAGGTATTTTTACCGGAAAGCTTCTTTCGAAAGACTCTTCAGTCTTCACACATTCATCTGAGCCAATGTCACCAACCAATAAAGTCAACATTGTTCATAAACAATGACAGTGCACAGTGATGGCTGTAGAAGATAATATCGTGATTCGTATTACAGCCATTGTCAAATTGTTTGGCTAAGGTTCCGATGGAGCGGACGAGAGTATTTAAGTATTTTAGAATAAATTTTAAGGAGTCTACTGCTTTAACTGGGTCCAGCTCTGTGGTCGTCGATAATGTGATTATTGCATATTAATACGATTAAAAGTCGAGAATATTGTGTTCTCGGTCCACCAGGCTGAATATTTTAACAATTATTATTCAAGAATAAGTGTGATTCTGTTATCGTATTTATCATTGCATATTTTATTTAGTATTAAATATTTTAATCGCTTAAAACTAGTTGCATTCCGCGGCGGGGGTCAGGAATCAGGATATGAAGGTGTCAAAATATCTATCAGTTGAGATAGCTCACGAGTACATTGATTTAACTGTCTCTAAACATATTATTTCGTTTTTAATAGGCATATATTATTATATAATATATCTAATATATAAAATTCACATGTCACGGTGTGCGTGGTTGAACTCCTCTGAAACGGCTCGACCGACTTTTGTGAATCTTAGCGAGCTAGGGTTGAGAATCGGGCAACATCTACTCTTTTATCTTTATATTATTAATATGTTGAATTCATTTGTGTCAAGTGTATTCATTTGTTGAATAAATAATAGTAAATTGTTACAACTCGAGACTGACGGCGACTATTGTTTGTGCGACGGGATAGCAATCATGAACTTTGCCATGGTGACATACTCTTTAGTAGGTATAGTCACTTCAATAAAATAATAAAATTATGGGCGAAATACTTTATATGGCAAAACAACGTTGCCGGGACAGCTATTTTTGTGAAAAAAAAATGAAATGTAAGCGCATCTGATAGTCTGTATGTGAAGACTTAAGGCTCTTAATCCGTTAATTAAAATCTTTCGATCGACTAGTGAGTTAATAGAAAACAAGAAGTAGGCTCTTAAATCTATTTTTGCTAGATATCCACTTTCGGGTATTGGCTTGAAAGCCTTAAAAGTTAATTTTCCAAATTAACATGTAATTTTGAAATAAACTTACGAAGTGGTTTCAAATTTAAAATAATTCAAAAATGATATTTAAAATATAATACAATATTTTCCGCCGCTTTGTTTGGGGAAAAGAAAATCTTTGAAATAAGGTAACCTTCGATAAGGGTACACGAAGATATAGTCTTAAATTCTAATAGTTTATTGATGTCATGATGTATATTAAATTAAGCCAGTGGTCCCCAACCTGTTTTTGTTTTTGGAACGAAGTTCCCTAATTTTTTTATTTTTCATGCGGGCCGCAAACATTTTTGGTCTTGGTGTCGCGGGCCGCAACAAACATTTTTAGGTTTAAAAAATAACGTAATTTAAAATTAACGATTTACAAGTGAAAAAAGACTTTCATGTTGACTGTATAATATTTTGCCCGTGGGCGTGAATTTCAAAATGGTTTAACATCACGCGGGCTACAAATAAAGTCCCGGTGGCCCGCATGCGGCCCGCGGGCCGCAGGTTGGGGATAGCTGTGTAAAGCCCACAATAATTATAATAGTAACATCTATAAAATATATATAAAATTAACTGTCAGCACTATGGCTGCGGTGTTGAGCGTTTAGTCGCCTCAACGCTCTTCGAACTAGAAAGAGGTTGATTGTAGCGGTACAGTACTAGCGTCGCCAGCCGACGGTAACCAGCTCTGCCCCCCCTTTTTTTTTGACGGGTAGTGGGAAGGGTTTGCCAGAGCCCAATAGGTACCCGATTGATGGGATGTACTAATTTGTCTCTGAGAACAAATACTGGAATTATCCAACGAAACAATAATAATCTCGGTCTGATATTGAGACAAGACTTATCGAGTCCGAGTGTTATAGGTTTCCGTTACGAAGTTGTCTTTACTGATACTATATTATCTGATGAGTTTAATAATAATTTATATCGAGATAAATCAGATACTGTTGATAAGTCTGATCATATCGAGACTTTGTTATATCGAGACTTTGTTAGGTGAGATCTATAATGATTATCATCGATCGAAATGGAATCGATCTGCAACACTTATCACATATTTCCCCCAATCGGATTTACCTATTCTATAAATAGAACATATAGTTCTATTTATAGAATAGGTAAAACATCGTCAGAGATCCACAATCAATTCCGATGCATATTATAGAATATAGATTGTGTAAAAGGACTCACGGTCCAAACACACTGTACTTATTGACTCACAGTCGCAGTACGTGCCGGTTAGTTAAAATAATTGCAGTAATCACCTGCAGTTGTTTCCCCCAATTTCTTATTACACGATAAAATAACACTGACTTTAGTTACTTCCAACACTGACTCAATCATTTTAGTAATAATTATAACCAACTGCAGCGCTTTGGCATGGTTTCTAAGTATTCGTGCTCGCGTTGCCTCGCGTTAACAAAGAATGAAACATGCCGGAACGTCCAGTGACCGAGCGTGCGGGTAATTTTTCAACTACCCACATACGTCTGAAAAAACGCGATTGCCTAGAAGATACAGAGGTACTACTGGTTAATAATTATATATCGAAGAATGAAGCGAAGAAATATAATTATTTATTAAGCAACGATTGTTAGATGGCGTCGCGGTATATAGCTAACACGCTTACTAAGTATAGCTTGCTATTTTAACAGTAGATGGCGCAAAACATATTTATTTACATAATATCATCTAGAATTCTAGACGAATCCCATGGTTGTACTATGAACTTACTAAACCAGCAAACCTTCTTGGATTTTTAAATTTTGATTTTTTTTTATGAAATAAGGGGGCAAACGAGCAAACGGGTCACCTGATGGAAAGCAACTTCCGTCGCCCATGGACACTCGCAGCATCAGAAGAGCTGCAGGTGCGTTGCCGGCCTTTTAAGAGGGAATATGGTAATAGGGGAGGGTAGGGATGGGAAGGGAATAGGGTAGGGGATTGGGCATCCGGTAAACTCACTCACTCGGCGAAACACAGCGCAAGCGCTGTTACACGCTGGTTTTCTGTGAGAACGAACATCAACCAATATTATCATATTTTTCTGCTTTTTACAGCAATTTTAAATTCTTTGAACCTTTATTGTAGCACCACAAGCCAACACTCATTTCTCCATGGATGGCGTTTTTATAAACTTGTTTTTGTAATAAATAAATTAAAATTTAATGATTTTTTTTTAATTACTGCAAATTTATTGATATTAATTCATTCACTAAAATTACTTTATGTTGAGGATAGAGGTTTATCAGTTATCTTAAAACAGCATACTGCATAGGAATCAGCTAGTTTAATGAAGAGACTGGAGAATCAGTAAAGTTATTAAAGTTTAGACTTTAAACGGTCTAGCCCCGTGGTCCCCAACCTTTTTTTCATACGGGCCACAAACATGTCTTGGTCTTGGTGTCACGGGCCGCAACAACATTTTTTAAGGGTTAAAAAATAACGTTATTCAAAATTAACGATTTAAAAGTGGAAAAAATTTCACGTCTTTCACGACCACATTTACATTATTTCGCCGGTGGACGTGAATTTCAAAATGGTTTAACACACGCGGGCCGCAGATAAATTCCCGGCGGGCCGCGGGTTGGGGATAGCTGGTCAAGGCCATATCTAGGCTGCTTGGTTTCTATAGAGCAGCTAGCTCACTGGGACTTTGTCAGTGGCTCTCCTGAAGTGAAACCCCTTAGAAATTCAAGTCCACCGGCAAAATAGTGCAGCCTTGGTAAAAATCGTGAAAACTTTTCCACTTTTAAATCACTTATTTTTAGGAACGTAGTTTTTCTAACCCTAAAAATTTTGGTTGCGGCCCGCTGAGCTTAGCGGTGCCGAATTGACCAATCACCATGCTCGAAATCTTCGCTCCGCTTCGCTGTCATTCCGCTGAAATAGCACGATTTGTCAATTTGGGCACCGCTAAGCTCCGCTCAGCTTCAGTGGAAACGTTGTGGCCTGAATAAAAGAAAAAGGTTGATTACCACAGCTGCCCAGTCTAGGCCGGTATAAATAGTCAGTACTCAAGATGCATCTCGGTCGCAAGACACGGTTCAGGCTCTGTGATTGGTTGGCTGTCAAAATTTGGACCAATCACAGAGCCGAACCGCGTCTTGAGACCGGGTCGCATCTTAAGTACTGACTATTTATACGGGCCCCAGACTTATAGGATATAAAATAAAACAAATATTACAAGTTCAAATGATTTATTTCTCTTGCAATGACATTGGTACAAGGGACCTAGAAATTTCGAGAGTAATTTGTTACATGTCCTTATGCCGTATTCATTAGAGAATTTGAAAATTCTACCTACTGTCTTATAAAAAATCATATCTACACCTAAACCTATGTGAGACTAGACCGTCTAGTCTACGGAACATTATTCAGAGCTGTTATAGTTGTAACACTAAGGGATAAAACAGTTGCATCCCTTCTTAAAAAAAAACTGCTTAGGTTATTAATATTTTTATACATATTTTTGACAAAATTAAAAAAAAAAACCTTTATGAACGGAAGAGTATGTACACTTTTTAATTAGCGCCAGTGTTACAACCACACGACAAAATGCAAGTCTCTGAAATACTTGGATATACGAAAGCGTTTCAGTCGAGTTTGTATCGATAGCCTATACAATAAGGTTTAAATTACACTGGCACAGATTTATTACTAAGCATAATATTGTAGACAAGATACAGTAAGGTGCCTTTACATGTATTCAATTCTTCCTCTAGTGAAAATTCCAACCTTTTCAAAACCAACAGATTCTTTCAGATAAATTAAGATGCCCTTAGATGTGTCTAAAGTCTAAACAATAAACACATCCTCATCACTACAAGAACTCTTTAAGTCGAAGTGACAAGTAGTGATTGTGGGCACTCAATTTAAGGGCCTGATTCACTTTGATTAGTGTGCGAGTGCAGGTGATTAGTGCAAGTGATTAACGATTAAGAGAAATTAAAGGACTTGCACTAATCAGTCGCTGTCCACACGTACTTTCTCCTGATTATTAATCACCTGCACTTATCACTAATCAAAGTGAAGGGTGGGACTCTAAAAACAGTTTGAGTTCGTTTATCTTCCACATGTAAAAGTAGCCTTAGACTTAAGAGCGAGGTCTCATTGCGTGATATTGCTCCGGTAAGTAGCGCTGTCACAACAGGATAACGCATTGTTTATTTTCACACTGCGGCAACGCGCGATAATTCAACCCGTGATAGTGACAACGCAGCGCGTTATTTACCCTCTCATGTGAACGGTACAGGCGAATAATTAACTTTTTTTTTCTAAACTATTTGCTTAATCACTTAATTTTTAAAAAAGAAAACAAACAGATGGCGCCATAGACTTTTTTGTCAATGGCCAAAGCCTGGGAATGTTCATGACATGCCGGTAAAGAAAAGTTATTCCTCAAAAGCGATTCATTAGGAGATTCCCTGTTTCCTTAATTCATCTTATGCACGCATTTCCGTTCAACGAAGCAACGCAACTGAGCATATGACCTCGCTCTCGCATAAACTAAAGCGAGACAAGCTTACAAAAATTTTTGGTCTGTGATACAAAAGTACACACATTCGGAACTTCCCTCGACTTGAAATAATATACATAATATTACGATAGCATTTCCGAAATTATATTATAATTAAAAATGTTGAATCTATATTTTACAGTCTAGAGAAAAATTAGTTTCGAGACAGATGGAGAATTCGGTTTCATTTTATTTAAATGGAAACACAATTTTTTGCGACAAGACAACAGTAATCCAAACTTTAATTTTTTCTTCATTGTCATTTGTCGAACAAACTTTCTCTAGATTGGGCAGCATGCTGTTATAACTTATAAAATTTTGCTAACAAAAATCTTAATAATAAAACTAGATTAATATTACAATAACTCCAGTTGTGCAATCGACGAGCACTAACATTGACACGTTCATAGAAATGTAAACATTTTGCATTTTAACTGCATAATATACATTTTTCAAACAAATGTTGCACAAGTAAATGTTTAAACACTCATCTTTATGATTAGTATAGATGACGTTTTGTATATGTCGCAGTCATCTGGTTCAATCTGCGATTCGATTGAATGCCTAGCGCATTCATTGAATGACACCATTCAATTGAGTGACTCGGCCGAACGTCGATTGAACGATCATCACTCAACGTCCAACTAGTTAGCGATTTGTAACATAGCCCTTTGAAGATAGCGGACATGAAATCAGTCAGGTAATTGAACGTATTTCACTTTTTTCCCACTGCGGCGCTAGAAGTCATTAAAACAAATATGGCGTCAAAAAGCCCGCACAGCTGATAGCACTGTGTTGATATTTTGTCGATTAAATTTACTTTAATGTGCTTTATTAGTAATAAAGTAATAATATTATATTATGACAGCGTCGATTTACTACCCCGTTAACGGCTACTTAAAGCATCCCATTTAACGACTTCACTATAATATGACTTTTAGTCAAAACGTTAAACGTCACAGTCAACGTTTTGACGAGTTGTCCTTTAGTCTTTTAATTGAATGGTATCATTCAATGAAAGCACTAGTTATTCAATCGAATCGCAGATTAAACCAGATGTATACGACATATTATACATTTTTAATATGATTAGGCGTGTAATATTAGTGTTCGCGACTATGCATGTATTTAGTCCGCCCCCAAACAATTTCGCGTCAACTCGCTACGTCATACAAGAACATTTGTGACGGTTACATACTTCTACTATACATTTACGTTAATCAAATTTACATTTAAACAATAATTTTTCAGCCTAATACTCGTAATTACAATTTTACATACGAAATTTTGGAAATGAAAATACAGCGAAGGAAATATTGACGGGAGAGCGGCGAAATTTTACAAATAATATGAGTTACGTTTATAATTTTAATAATTTATTTGCTTAATTAATTGATACATATAGCCACCGATGCGCAGCAAAGCTGTCAATTTTATTATTATATGTATATCGTTGAGTTATCAACATATTCTATCACATCAATTAACCGACTTCAAAAGATGGCGGTTATTTAGATAATTCCAATTCGGCTCAGACTAAGAAGAAAAGTCACTTGTTACCCCTTGTACTATACCTTCGATTCGGTGGGCAAAATAAATTATAAGTCCTGGCGTGACTCGACCATAAAATGGCGGACGCAGACAAAATGGCGGCCAATTTTGCGCCAGTTTACCAAGCTTCATGTTTCAGAGTATTAGAGATTGTTATACATTAAAAATTATATTTTAACTTCTAATTCATTATGTTTATAATATGCAACACATTTAAATTATAAAATCGATGGATCAGACCTGACTGAATATACAAAGTATGGTTTATAGGGTACACAAAGACACTACACACAAAGTGTCTGCACAATTTATCAACAAAACAATTTATTTTATAGGATCAGGGCCCAGTTATCGTGCTTCAAATCTTTGAAGATTCTCTGATCCTCCGATAAGCAAAGAACTCATGAGAACTTATTAATGATGAAAATATCAAAAATCAGTATGTACACTCAAAAAATTATTCTTTGTACTTCATTCCTAGTTAGTTCAGCAAACTGATTGTAAAAATAAATACACTTTGTTCAAGGATCCCTATGTACTCTGGTCATAGAACATAACGTCAGGTGTGATCCACTATGATGACCGGCTCGGTCGACCAAAATTGACAATATACAAACATACATACATGAGCAGGCGTTCACATTCCAGGAATTAACACCTGCTGATACTGCTGTCATTACGCTACACACCTTTAAATAATGTAAACTAAAGTGGCTTTCGCTGACTCGTGGCTTCGATATTTCAAACAGTTTAATATGTTTGAAATATCGAAGTTTTCTGAACTTTCATATTTTGATCTAAAAAATTCCTAGTTTTTAGCCGACTTCCAAAAAGGAGGTTATACATTCGGCTGTATTATATTTTTACTCTCTCTCCATTCTCTCTGCTCCATTCCACCGCGGCGCAGGCTGTGTACGGCCATGCGCACGCGTGGACGTGCACGGATTTATTTCTTTGACTTGAGTCCATTCGTGCGTAGCGTGTCCGTGGGTTGCAGTGGACACAGTCGCATATATATTTTCTTACAAAGCGAAGCTTGACGCACGTGCGTGGTCTCTCCGTGCGCCGTGGTGGAATGAAGCCCTAATGACAGTTTTGGCACAGCCAAAATAAGTATAAAATGCAGTCAGATCTACGATATACCTTTTCCCACAGATATAGATAAAAAAACCGCATGTCGCTCCATGTATGAAAACGAGCGTGCCACTTTTTTCTACCTATTGTGACGTACCGATGATAAGAAACGTGTCCATTATCAAGGCCAACGTTTCTATTTGAATTTCTACAGCTCAATACGACACTTTCAGGCATTTAGGCATTTTTAAAATTCCGATTGACGTCCGATTCCGATAGCAGATTAAAGAACAGACTTTCGAAAGACGAGCATTGCTCGTCGTTTGGGAACGCGATAAATACATACACATGCGGTATCTATCTTGATCTATGTCTGTGGCTTTTCCAATATTTTATGTCAGGTCTTCTAGAAACTTAGTCTAAATAATTCCTATAGTCAAATAATTCTCATCTTTGTAATATTTGATGAGAATAATTTGACTATGTATTCAATAGCGTTTAAATTAGTTTAGAGAAACGCTACTAAGTAGATAAACTGACATTAAATGCTAACGGAATCAGTGCCGAAATTTAGTTACAAGGTAATATGAACAATTCTTTCTGCGTTTGCCATAATGCAAGTTAACTTAGCATGGGATTAGACGACGTAATGTACCGTCGTCCTTCCATGTCATTTGGTCGGGCTATAGGCAATGATCTGTAAGCTGGGTCTGATATAACGCGATCAAATTACCTATACTGTACTCGACGAAACATGGCGGTAGCGGTCATTGACTCCCTGTCAAAAACTTGTCATTTTCTATATAAACCGCGATTGACAATGAAGTGTCAGATGTTATCAATCGCGGCTTTGACCTTTGTATAGAAAATGACAAGTTTTTTGACAGGGAGTCAATGACCGCTACCGCCATGTTTCGCCGATTACAGTATAGGTCCGCCATCTGCCTATGAATCAACTTCTCTGACAGTATAACCTGCTTTATACTATAGTATATTATGTGATTTAATAAAGAATTTGTATTAGTAATACAGGTGTGACGTAATGACAGTAGCGTCGAGGTGTGTAGCAGGAGTGACGTCACACGCCGCTCGCGCCGCAGCGCTGCCACGCGCGTCCGCCTGAAATATTACGACATACTTTTACCATAATATAGATATCTATATATTAATACGTGAGAGAAAACCTTTGTAACCGTTTTTACGAAAAATGGGGAACGTAGGTGCATGAAATTTCGCACAGTTATAGTTTATATGAAGGAGTGCATCGATTCAATTCAATTACTTTATTTGCCAGAATATGGTACAAAAAGATGTTAACATTATATATTCTGCCAGATACGGCGTGCAAATATTTAGGATATATCATATAGGTAATACATAATAGCTTGGAATTTGGATTACAATAATTAAAACAGTTAAGTCAGTACATTAAAATAAATTAAATACATTATATAACATTTCATAAATTATTCATTAATACCATTTCATAAATTCAACAATGACATTTATAAATTCAATAATTACATTAATTACATTTTATTCAATTCTTTATCATTGATATATTAATTTACAAAATAATAACATTTTTTACCAATAATTGAAATAATCGTTTCTTAAATATTCTTAGGTTATTGTTTTTTATTACATCAGGTAAAAGGTTATAAATTTTGATTCCCATACAGGAAGCATTTTTTTATATACGTCTAGTCTTTGTGTGGGTACACATAATTTATTTTTGTGTCTTAGAGATCAGCTTGTATTGTTTAATTTTTGGTCAAAAAGACCAATGTTATTCTTAATAAATACATTTATTTCGTATGAGTACATACATGGTAGAGGCAGACAATTAATTTTCCTAAAAAGTGGCTTACAGCTTTCAGTATAATTTGCACCAAATATAGCCAATCGAGCCAATATTATTTTAAAATTATGCTTTTATCATATAATATATTTTTAACAAAAAATTAAAACTGACTTCCAAGGTAAAAACAATAAGTACTTACTCTAAAAAATTTTTTTTAGTATTTAAATATTTTGTAGTAAATTTACTATTTATTTATATATTTTTAGTGTTTTACTCTATTTTTTAGTGTTTTAATATTTAGTAGTAAATTTAGTAAAAAAAATTTATATAAAAAATTTTTTTTTAGTGTTTAAATATTTTGAAGTTAATTTTTGTTCAGGAACCTAGGTAATTACTATTTTAAGCTGAAAAATAACTCAAACATGTTAGATATTTTCGTATGACAAAATGATTTTGGTATTATGTATGTATGAGAATTTCGAAAGTAACCCGGGCTCTTAATCCCCGCCTACAATGATGACGTCAGGACCTAGTTGAAAATCACAGTGCACAGTTGCTTAGGCCAGCTCCTCTCTATATAAGCTCCATGCCCTTAAGTGTCAAGAGCAGACTATTTATACGGGCCATCAATGCTGGCAGTACTCACCGGTAGCAGGCGGTCCTTAGCTATTAACCATGTTGTAGTTCCCCGCTGTTAGTTCAGCATTAGACTCAGAACCAGTCGGCCTGCTAGAAAACCGTTTTGTGACTCAAACAATTGAATGAGAATGCCGTATCCTGCTCTAACAACGTCATTTCTCGTTTGTTAGAGTGGGATGCGGTATTCTCGTACAATTGTTCGAGTCTCAAAACGGTTTCGTGATATGGCCCCAGTTCAGCATTAGATATCCAGTTTGATGGAATTCGACCTATGGTGGGATATCACATTATATTACTCACTATATCTGGGCCATATCTTCAGGAACAAACAGTACAACAAGCTTCTTCAAACCATGATGGGAAAGATTGCCGGGAAACGAAAACCAGGGAGACGCAAAACATCTTGGCTGAGGAATATCCGATAATGAACAGGATAAAGTCTGTTACTCGCTTTGGACAAGGAAAAGTTTCGGAGCATGACTGCCGACCGACTTCAGTGATTGAAGAGGCACTGGAAGAAGAATTACTCACCATTAGCGGACGGTCCTCAGCTATTGGCCATATAGTCGTCCCCCGCGCCATCCCCTGCACGTAGCCACTCCACAAACTAGCTTACTCCACAGATTGCACGGTCGACTTATAATGGTATAAAGTACTCACCGTTAGCGGGCGGTCCTCAGCTATTGGCCATGTCGTCCCCCGCGCTCGCCGCCCCCGCGTCGCCCCCCGCCCCGCCCCCCGCACGCAGCCACTCCACAAACTCGTCAAGCATCACTGGCCCTGAAATGTGAGTGGGTGGACATCAAAGAATGAGGGTGTTTGATTCTAATTGCCATCAGGTGCCGCTATGTAGCCTAAGGGTCTATCGTGTCAAATAGGCATATTATCGTGACACATGACAGCATGGCAGCAGTTTGACACGACCTACATATTATAGACTACATAGCGGCACGTTGTGGCAAATGGAATATCAATGTTATCTTGTTGTCAATGTTACAACTGTGTTAAAAATGTACCATAACATGAACACATAATATTATTACTATTATGTAAAGTTAAGTGATTATAGTAACTATAATCAAGATTCTGGTGTATGCTTGCATTTCTAAAAACAAGGGCGAAAATTCCAAACGCCTACATTCAAAGACTCGGGAGTTCCGTTCAGTGATTTCGGATCCAGGATATGCCTTCAGGTTGAAACTGCCGACAATACTCACACGCGCCTTCGAGATCTAGTGTATGCTTGCAGTTCTATAAACACAGGCAAACATTCCAAACGCCTACATTCAAAGACTCAGAAGTTCCGTTTAGTGATTTCGGATCCAGGATATGCCTTCGCATGACAACTTACACGCGCCATCGGGGTCGTACGCGGCGAGCGCGGCGTCGACGGTGCGGCTAAACTCCAGTATGTTGCACCACTGGTCGCGATTGACGACGCGGTACCGGCGCGCGCCCGCCAGGAACTCGGCCAGCGGCGCTCGCAGCGGCCAACGCGGTAGCAGCACGCCGAGTAACGCACGCGCCACGCCCGCTTCTAGAGAACGCTGTTCTTTATCCTGAAAACATAGTGCAGAATTTTACTATACATACAGATAAGTATAATAAATTTTGTAAGTATAATGTAACAATTATTGGAACGAAATTCCTTATCGCGCGTTGCGAGAGGGGGCTAGACCGGCTAGACGGAAAAAGTCGTAACTTTTTTTATAACTTCGTTCCATCCAGGTGTCCCTTGACACCTCTCAAGTTTTATTTGTGTGTCCTGTACTGGCACTTTTAACTGCATACCTCATGAACATTAGTGTCAGTGATTTAAATGTAAAGAGGCTAACGACAGGCAGACAGACATACTTTTAAAGATGTTATCATTATTGTTACCATCCCTATGAAGTTACTAACACCAACAAACAACACTAAAAGTATTTTGTAAACCTCATTTTCTCAAATACAATTCCAATTAGCCATTAGGTAACACAATATCAGCACTATATTATTGTGTTCTTTGATAGTTATTATACATACCAAGCAGTCAGTTTACTTAATAAATAATATGGTACATACCCTCGCAAAGTCATATGAATATCGGTATATAGCTTTGAACATATACGGGTCGTTGAGAATGTTGCGTAGGAATTCTAACTTATTCTGTAGTTTGTGCACGCTGTCACATTGTAGTTCCGTTAAACCTGGAAAAGACACATTGTTATGATAGTGAAAACCATATAAAAGAAAGTTTCTCTAACAATACATTATGTCAAAATTATCATTTTATAAGTAGTAAACAAAGAAACTTTAAAGTTACTTATACAATAAACTTGGTGTAAAAACTGAGTGCAGCAACAGAATTCGGTCTGCTGCTTATGCACTTCTGTTATAGACCTTTTTTTTTTTGAGGAGGGGAAATACTTCAAGTATCCCCCACCCCTTCGGGGGAAGGGGCGGGGGTATGTGGGACTCCCTACAAGAGGTTTACCCACTAAAAACCCCCCAGCAGCCCTCCGCTATGCGCCTTGTGCGGGAGGAACGGGTACTGCAGAGCAATTCAACTCCGCCCCTTCCCGCGCGCAGCCAGCCGCAACCGGCCTCTTCTTCCAGCGACTTCAGCCGCTGACCTCACCGAGAGCCCCCTGGGCTATAGGGGGGCTGTCTACTCGGGACCCTTTATGCGGGCGGGGATCCCCCGATCGCCGCCCACGGGTCTAGGCCTCAGTCTCCATCGCGGCAGAGACGGGCGGAGCCCGCGCGCCCTTCGGCTTCGGCTTTTGCCGAGCCTTTTTGGACGGGGCCTTCTCCTCTCTGGGGGCCGGCTTTTTCGCGGCAGACGGACAACCTCTCTGCCGCCCAGCACGTGCCCCCTTTCGGCCCTGCCAGCGGCCTCGCACAGGGCGCAGTTTAGTGCTGCAGCCCCGCACTCCGCCGCCTTGTGCCCCGGTTTCCCGCACCGGAAACAAGTCCGGCTACGGTCCACCGGGCACTGGCACTTGGCAGCCACGTGGCCGGTGTCCTGGCAGCGAAAGCAGCGCGTCGGCCTCGCGGCCAACAACGTCACTCTCGCCAACACCCAGCCAACATGCAACCGCCCAGAGCTCGAAAGCTTCTTGGCGGCCGCGACTGGGAGGCGGATCCAACACGACCCGTCCCCCTGTGGCCCCTCTCTCATAGGCCCCACCCGGACATCGCCGGCCAGGCACTCTCCTTCAAGTGCGACCGCTTCCTTTACTTCGGCGGCCGTCACTGAGTCGTCAAGGCCGGCGATGCGCATCTCAGCACAAGCAGCCGGCCGTCCGATCCTCACCTCTTCAGGCAGGACGGTCTTCAGCCTCGCGGCAAAGGCGTCCGCCTTCTTCTCCGCACCCTCACCAGTTATAGTGAGAAGGCGCCCTCCAGTTCGGGCCCGGCGGAAACGGACTTCCGGAATATCAAACTCCGCAATGCTCATCGCCCGCCGGGCCGTTTCAATTGCCTTGGCGTACGTCATACCCGCCTTCACGGCCGACTCTTCTATGGTGAGAGCGACGGCCGCAGTGGCGGGGACGCGAAGCCTCGGCTTCTTCTTCTTCTTCGGGGCGGCTGTAGACGGTTTAGCCGCCCCCTTCTGTTATAGACCTAATGGTTGATTTAATTTTACACGGGTGACTAACAGGTCGATTTTAGTCGACCGGCAAGTCACCAGTCGAATCGCCTGTCCAAGTCGAATCGCCACCCCATTTACACATTCTACAAAAATCGTCTGTGACTAGTGCCGACAAACTATCAATTTGCAGCAAACGATCGCTTGCGACTGAGCGTTTGCACGGTCGCTTTTAGTCACCAGCCTTATGCGGCCATCGGCCGCACGACTTTGAGGCTTGCGGCTTTAGCCGCATGCGGCGTAGTCGAATTGCCATTTACACGGTCGATTTTCGCCGTGCGGCGCGGCGTAAATCATGCGGCTTTAGTCACCCGTGTAAATCGACCATAATGGTGCATTATTTAATTATTTTATTTTGTATGTAATATATAATAATTTTATATTATGCTTTAATATTTACTTTGTATGCAATATATTATAATATAATATTATGCTTAAATGTTTACATTCATTTAGATATACATAAAGCATAATTTAATTTCTAAAACGGTCATAGGGCCCCCGGGTATTTGAAATTACCATGGCATAATGGCATAACAATAATAATTGTCATATTGATAAATGATAACTATTCTTTTAAATTAGTGTAATAATTGTATCTAAACAAATTCGAAGTTCTAACTACCTTTAAGCCACTCCTCCTGTGTGAAGTAGCCCATTTGTTTGGCTCCCATCTTGTACGCTATGACCAGCATCACAACATTCTCCGGGTCCACTCCCAGATCCTCACAGAACTTCTCCATACCTTCAGGTCCTGTAAGTGAAGATACATTGTTATTTGAAACATAATATTATCCATACTTATATTATAAATGCGAAAGTGTGTCTGTCTGTCTGTCCTTTTGTTACCTCTTCTGTCTTCATGCCCAAACCGCTGAACCGATTTTGCTGAAATTTGACATGGAGATACTTTGAGTCCCGGGAATAGGAAAGGATACTTTTTATCACGGAAAAATGTAAGGTTCCCGCGTGATCAACGATTTTTGGCGCAACGGAGTTGCTTGGATTATCTAGTTATAGAGATCAACTACGATAACATGGCGCGCCCCTCCAAATGACTGTTTCAATGTGTGTAGTCACATCCTTATGAAAGAGTTTGTATGTAGTAAGTATTTAACCAATCACAGTACACGTAATATTTCAGTTAATGTCATTACCAAGATTTGTTGGTCAACTAATCATAACTAGCCTACCGCGCAAAACAGTGCACTTCAAACGTTTTGAATTTTGGAGGGGCGCGCCATGTTATCATAGTTGATCTCTACTAATATACAGCTCCTGAGTGATACAGTAATCCTTAGTCCTTACAAAGTTAGTGTCAGTATTACATGAAAATGTGCCTATCTTCATCCTGAGGATCTAAAATAACAACTAATATAATACAAAATTATTGAAATCCTTGCCAAACTATTATTATTACAGAAATAGATACCTACTTATTTCTGTTTACTTACATAACTTATTTAGTCGAGAAGTATAACATTTTGTCTAAAAAGGGAATCAACTTAGAATTACCATCAAAATTTGCACAAAAATGATGTAAATGAATTGAGAAGATAAGACTTCATAATGATGGAAAAAAAAAACAAAAAAAAAAAAACAAGACCTTTGCATCCATTGTGGGTGATTTACACAGTTTTTTCAGAGCGATCGAATCGCACCCTCTCAAATACGAACCAATGGTCTTCACACTAGGCCACAGACACTCATTTAATGAGCAAATAATATTTTAAAATAGATTAAAATCTCACCTAATACATCAGGTTCCGATACAGTTGTGTACTCTTTGAACCACGCCAAACATTTCTTCACACTAAAGCTGGTGTCCTCCGACTTGGAATGTCTTCTTGAACTGAATTACACAAATATCTATGTTATTACTTATTACACTACACTACCACCGATCTGATATTTTTACATACATTATCTATACATTTTGTGAAAATATTATGCTCCTAACAAAGAACACGAGAAATCATAATAGATTTTGGTCCACGGTGGCACAAATGAGTCATTTTTTATAACTTGGTCAAATTGTATTATCTGATGTTTAATTTGGAAGCATTGTACCAAGCTTTTTTTGTCTAAAAGTTGAAAACATTTGAAACAGTTTAAAAGTAAACATTAAAAAAAAAAAAAGTCTCCAGGATACTTATTTTTAAAGTAGTCTTTTAAGATTTAGATAGTGATGTCATACTCAACCTTACATTGTATAATTCTCATTTGCAATGCGCTGTGTTTACATTATCCAATTGAATATACAATCTAGACATAATATTATATTGTGAAGGCATCTCTATAAATTATAAACTAAAATAAACTATATAGATTGTGTTTCCCATTGCTATTTGTCTCTTTCAAGGCTACTGGAAAATGGAAATATTGCTGAAAATTTTGACAGGTATACAATAAAGTACACCGCAACTGATCAAATTGTTTGTCAAATTTTACAAATTTGTCAAACAGTTTGATAGTGTACAGCTTTGTTTGAAGCGTTTGTAAAACAAAGTACGTGTTTGACCTGTTTGAACAAATTTGGATGTTTGCAGGGTACTTTAGACAGCAAATTAACCAATCAGGACGCCGGTGACCGCGATAACAATGGAATAACAATAGATATCCAAGAATCCGCGATCGAGGGATTAATGTCTCTTTGTAGTTTCAGGAAAGGAAAAAATAGGATAGTTTTTACCCTGGAAAATGAAGTTTTTCAATGATAAACAAATTTCAAATGTTGCAGGAAATCTAGTATTAATAATAATTTGTGCAAGAGAAAAAAGTAGCAATGGATTCCCTGTAACCATACTTTATAATAAAAAATGTGTGTCTAGGAATTATAATACACTGGACCCCCGGTAATCTGCAAAATGATTTGCAGGGCAGGGCAATATAATATTATTTAATTTATCGAATTTAGTTAGGGGACTGATTAATGGGGGTCTACAATCCATAATAATATTACAAATGCAAAAGATGTCTATCTGTCTGTTACCTCTTCACCCCCAAACCGCTGAACCGATTTTGCTGAAATTTGTCATGGAGATACTTTGAGTCCCGGGAAACGACATAGGATAGTTTTTTTTCCGGAAAAATGTACAGTTCCCGTGGTGCGATGGACGAATTTTGGCGAACTGGGTAGCGGGCGTCATTTAGTATTATTTAATTTGTCGGATTTAGCCAGGGTCTGGAGTGTGGTGTGTGGAGGTGTCTACTGTCTCCTGTTTAAAATGTTGACCTGGAGTTCCTGGACCTCTTGTGATGGTGGTGGTCCTCCAGGGAGGTAGTGCCCGGCAGCAGCTCGGCCGCCGGCGCGCTGCTGCGGGTGCGCTTGCTGCAGCGGGGCATCGCTCTACCACCCTGCGAACAAATGTGAAGGAACATAGAAACCAAGGCAATCCATAGCTAACCAGTTTAAAGCTTAAGATGGGTTGAAAGTGTGTTCTTGGTATACATATAGTATAAAATATTATATAAAGAACTAAAGGTTTACTTTTTATAGTAACTAAAATTATTAAAAAGTAAACAGGAGTTTTACAATTAAAAAAAAATATATCTTTTTCTGAGTTCCAAATGTCCACCATACCGTACAGCATTTACCAAAACTAAATAATAATAATACTTTATGGAGCGTATGTGCCACCTTACATACAGTTAACTTAGCAGTGCAAAAAGAGTTACTTATTTTTAACAAAAACATAACATAATAATATTATGTTTGAACAGTTGATAAACATTGTGTACAAACATAGATTTTAAAATAGCATTCATTCATAACTTTTGCTCAAGATTGCTCTGCTAAACACCACAGTAGTGTATGTTTTTCAATGATATTATATAAAAAAAACTCAAAGCAGATATGTTACTACCGCGCGCGTTGTGAAGCCATAAATACGGGCCAATTGGCCCGTCTTTTATTTAGTCCGTCTCTTTTATGTAAATGGCATTTCGTATCTTTTGTTTCACTTATCTGACAAATTTGACAACTGAATTTAAAAATTGTTCGGAAGCAATTTAAGCCGGAAAATAGTATGAACGTAACAGATCTGTATTTAGTAGAATATCATTGATGTTTTTAAACACACTTAGCTTCTAAGATAATGTTACCCTACCAATTACCATAACTACTTCAAAGTTTTTGTACTACTTTTGGTAATTATAGTTTGTAAAGTAAGATTTATATTACCATACAACTTTAATCATATACATTTTTTGATTAATGAGTGTTTTATAACGCGAATTGTGGCACTTTACAAGGCTCCTCCAACGAAGATACGAAAAACAAATCCACTATTTTCCAATGAATGGGGATCGAGTGTAAGTAACGATTGGTGATACAATTTAACTGTTTTATGTGTTACTTAAGTTATACTCACGATGGGTGGCAGATTCGATATAAAATTAGAAAACTTAAAACGATTGTCGTCTCCTATTTTGCGATCTTGTGAAGACAGTTTGGCGAAAAAATGTCTTCTTGACAGGTCGATAATAACCTGAAAACAAAAAATCAATGTGGCGAATTATTAGTAAAAAGATTAACTATGTACTATGATGGACATGGTAATGGGTAGATACCTGCGATTTTACTTGCAAAACCAATGCAAAACAGGTAAATGGTTGTTGTATGGAATACGAAAACACGTAGGATGTCGACTCAGTTCATACTATCATTACAAGAAAATAAAGTTAAGATCAGCGAAAAATTACAAGGTACGGCAAACTACAGATTTAACATACCTTTTTTGGATTACAAATTAAACAAAGCTAAATTAAAAAATACAAACACAGCGACAAACACTATAAAACATAAATAATTTATAATCCAAAAGAAACTTTGTTTTTTTCTATTTGTTCAGTGTTCACCAGTGTTGCCAACCACATCACAGAGCTAAGCTGTAGAATGTAGATATGGTAGAAATGGTATAAAAACTGTAGAAAACTGTAAATTATCAAATTGAAAAACAGTAAATCTACAGTTTTTTTTTTATGATTTTTTATTATTTAATTATGGTAATAAATAGAATATATTTTAGAAAGTTAGGAATTAAAAACCAAAAATATCATAAAATATGCCTGTTTTACCAACATTAAGTCGGAAAAATTACCATCGATCTACCTTAGAGCGATTTCACATTATCCGATCCGATACCGAGGTAAGTAAAATGTATGAAATATGTACCTGTCTTTCATATTGTCCGGCCCGATATCGAATATCGGCTCATATTTTACTTTACCCCAGTATCGGATAGGCGTCCGACACCGATATCGGATCGGATAACGTAAAAAAACACCCTTATTCCACATAACTTAGACTAAATTTAGACGTCCTAACTAGGATCCTAAAAAGAAGACTACTTAATTATTAAAAGCTTCTGATTGCACCAATCAAAAGCCTCTATCCTTCTGATTTAGTACGATAATTAGGAGTTTAATGTAAAAATGAATGAGCTAATAAAAACTGTAGATTTTGAGGCCTAAACTGAAAACTGAGGGGTTAGTTAAACTGGTGTTCACAGACGTCAGACAATAAAAAATGCCGTACCACCATAGACAGCAGAGTATGCGCTACAGAGTAAATATTATTACAAAATGAGAGGTTTTCTTACTTTTAATCTCCACCAGACGGCGCGGCGATAGACACTTCTAGATTTTCTATTGGTTCCCCACCGATCTGAAATTATCTGCAGGTTGGCATCACGGATACATATTGGTTGCGTTTCTAAAAAATATCAGTGTACTGTCAAGTGTGGCATAAATCAAAATATCTTAAACCTAAGCGATCATTGGCCTAAGCGATTAGGCCAGTATACTGGTTACAGTTTAGGAACACGCAAATTGTCAAACTGAAAACTGACAACTGAAAGAGTTTTGGCGGGTATGTCATGGGCATGTCACTTCAAACTTCTTCTACTTTTTATTGTTGGTGTGGTTTTTATTATTTTTTCCCAAATTGTGTTAGTTGGGTCTTTGATGTTCATTATTGGTAAAATATTAGCTATGAAATACCCGTTATCTTGCACAAGTGCAGGTAAGATGTTATAAAATGTATAATTCCTGTGACATTTGGTGTGAATATCGGTAAATAGGGCTATTTCTTCCGTGAGTTTTAGCTAAAACATCGTTGTAATAACTTTGTTATCCTAGTCATTGGAATATTATGGCTTCTTTTACACATTGAAATGTATCAAGTTTTACATTCTTTTGCCCAGTTTTGTAGCAATTATTGATGGTATTCCCTGGTATTACCGATAGTTGTCTACCCATACGCCATCTAGTTACTAAAATGGAAACTGTTTGACAATCAAATTAAAAACTTAAGAAAATCCCTGATTAAACAAAATAAATGCAAAATAATAATATTATTATTATAAAATATAAATGTAAGCTTGATTTTTATTATTTTTACTTGCCTAAAATTGAAAAGAAGATAAATTATACAATATTATAATTTATTTGATTATAATATATTTTACGTAAAAGATGGTAAAAGACAGTCGCACAAATATATAAAAGTTTGCTTAATCGCAGATAGATGGAGCTTGGATGGAGTTTATCTAAGACTAGCTGTTGCCCGCGACTTCGTCCGCGTGGACTTCAGTTTATAGTTGTTCCCGTACATCGATTGAATAGTTTTGTAGCAGTACCTACACGTTCGTTCGGCGAATGAAACAAAGAAAACTACGCCCCGAAAGGGGCGCCCGCCGTCTTTGTATGTAACGTTCGTCGTAGAAGATGAAACAGAGAAGAAAATCGTTCTGCAAAGAACGTACGTTCGCAATAACGAAAGAAACCGTCCGTGTAATAATACCGGACGTGACCCAGCCCTGAAAAGGACTTTTTCTAATAAGAATTCTTCACAACACAACACTACGCGTCTTCACATCGTGCCTACATCGAGAGGGATCTTCACAAAGTAGCTGCAGTCTTCAAGGCGTTTATATAACATCTTCTGTCTTCATAAAATGGCGGTACTATTATTATTACCGGCGCGGCGGCGAGCGGTGCAGCGAAACGACGTCACGACGAGACTGCGCGGCGATATGAGGCCCCGCAGGGGCTAGCTCCTATATTTATACTCGAGCCGCGAGCGGCGCGCGGACCCAGCCAATCAGGATCGACCTTTTGTTAATATTTTTATCCCTTTCTAATAGTTTTCCCTTTCTAGCTTTTGTAAATATTTTTATCTCATTCATTAAGTCTCTTTCTGTTTTGCAATAGCCAATCACAATTAATCTTTTAACTTTCTGTACAGTTTCTGGTAATAATAATTATGAAATTTTTTTGTATATAAGCAGCACAAAGTTCTCAATAAATCACTTCAGTTCACCACAGTAAATCGAGTTTTACTCTTTACTCCTCCGACCTCTAGTGAACTCTTAGAGAGACCAACCGGTCCACTAAACTGGTGACCCCGAAGAACAACAAGCACCTGCAAGAAGGAAACGCTGCCCAAGAAAACTCTGCTCGGACAAAACGCTGCACGACGAAACGCTGCTCGGACGAAACGCTGCACCACGAAACACTGCTCGACGGAATTCTGCTTCAAATTTCTCCGAGCAATGGAATCCAGAGGCGAATTCCTGCCCGAAACCTCGGCACTCACCACCAACCCGGCGCCATCACCAGCATCATCACAAGAGATCGCCGGCATTGCGCTCTCCATGAGAATTCCACCATTCTGGAGAGACAAACCCAGGCTCTGGTTTATCACTTTCGAAGCAGCCACCAGCAGCCTACAGAAAAACCAAAGCCAGCTCTCCCAGATGGTCATCGCTCGCCTGGAGAAGGAGGACATCGAACAGATAGCCGACCTGCTATACAACCCGCCAGAGACCAACGAATACCAAGCTCTGAAGGACCGGCTCATCTCCGCATACGAGGAATCTGACAGCCGGCAGTTTCAACAGCTGCTGTCAGACATGGAATTGGGAGACCAAAAACAGTCGCAACTACTCAGACGTATGCGAAATCTGGCTCGCAACAAGGTCCCCGATTCCACCCTACAGCTCATGTGGGCCAATCTCCTCCCGACAAGTATCCGCTCCGTCCTGGCCGTCAGCGAAACATTCAAGACGAAGACCACACTCGACGAGCAAGCTGCACTGGCCGACAAGATAATGGAGCAAAATGTAAATACTGTAAATAGCATTTCGTCATCATCTCATCGTGTAAATAGCTCCGCATCACCATCATCGAACGTCGAGTGTCTGCTCATAGAAGAGATAAGAAAACTCTCATTAGAGGTTGCCGAGTTGAAGAGGCATCAATACAACAACAATAATTACAGAAGAGGACATTATCAACGCTCAAGATACAGATCGACATCCCGATTCCGTCAGCGGTCAACTTCGCGTCCACGGTCTACATCACCATCACCATTTTGCTACTACCACAGCAAATTCGGGAAAGAAGCGCGAAAATGTACACAGCCGTGTACATTCAACAACCCGGAAAACTAGACAGAACGTTGGCAGCGGCGGAATCCGGCGTTCACAACAAACAATACCGCCTATTCGTCACGGACAAGACCACGAATTTAACTTTTTTGGTAGACACGGGTGCCAATATATCCGTCATACCGAAAAAGAAAGGCCTTCATCTCCAGCCGCTACCTTTTCAACTCTACGCCGCCAACAACACCGTAATACCGACGTACGGCGAAAAAACACTAGAGCTCAACATCGGACTTCGCCGACCGTACAAATGGAAGTTTATCGTCGCAGCAGTATCGAAACCAATCCTCGGTGCCGACTTCCTGCAACACCACGAACTCATCGTCGACCTGAAAAACAGAAGACTCATCGACGGAAGAACCAGTCTACATATTAACGCTCCTGGACGCTACACGGACGTACCTACTGTCCGTAGTGTCGACAGCACGCAGTCGTATCACGACATACTAGCAGACTTCCCCGGAATCACACGATTGACAGCGATGAACATCACGCCGAAACACAGCGTCGAACATTACATCGAAACGTCTGGGCCACCGCTACACTGTCGCGCCCGACCGCTACAACCACATCGCTACAATAAAGTAAAAAAAGAATTCGAGAATATGATGCAACAAGGTCTCTGTCGCCCCAGCAAGAGCGCCTGGTCTTCTCCGCTTCACGTCGTACCAAAAAAGAACGGCGACATAAGGGTGTGCGGCGACTACCGACGACTCAACGCAGTAACGAAGCCCGACCGCTACCCTATGCCACGACTTCGAGATTTCACTTTCCAACTCGCCGGAAAAACTATCTTCTCGACGATCGACTTAAACTGAGCCTACCAACAATTACCAGTCCATAAAGAAGATATAGAGAAGACAGCAATCATCACACCATTCGGATTATTCGAGTTTCCGAGAATGTGTCCCGGCCTAAGAAACGCAGGCCAGACATTCCAACGTTTTATACACGAAATACTGCAAGGATACGATTTCGTGTTTTCCTTCATCGACGACTTGCTAGTAGCATCCAGCAGCGAAGAAGAACATCGCCAACATCTACGGTGTGTTCTTCAACGCCTAGAAGAAAACGGGATCACAATCAACCCAGCTAAATGTGTACTCGGCAAGCAAGAAGTTAAATTCCTCGGCTTTAGCGTAAACAGCGACGGAATCAAGCCACCACATGTAGTGTATATTGTTCTTTATTATCGTAAATGTGCATGCTCCTTAATGATGTCTTACGCAGCGTAATACAAACTTATTGTTCAAGTACGTTGTTTTCCATATTGTAATAATTACGTGTTTTTTTGAATTAATAATAAATTGGATCTTGACCTAACCAGTCGTTTCCATTGACCATTCCCCATCTCAAAGTGGCTGACCATCGCCACACCTCATGGCGACCCTGCCAGGATAGATTGACTGGAAAATCTACCATCGCACTATCAAGATCGTGATCCTGCCATCTAAGCGACCATTGGCGTCTGAATAATATTATGGGCAAAACGCAGAGCCGAGAGCAAGTTGTGATTGCCCAGACTGCTGGAGGCGACAACACCGCGAGGGCTGCAGCGGAGCACATCAACACCAACAACATCCTCCTGTCCATCATATGCGCCTGTATGCTGCTGGCTGTCCTTGTGGGGTTCTTCTGGCTGTACAAGAGGCTGCACACTGGCTGGATGCAGAGGCAGATGCGGAATGAAGCCCTGGAGCGAGTGCTGTCCCGCCTGAGCTACCGTCGGCGTCGAGAAATTCAGGAAGGTGCGCTGGACGAGTCGAAGGTTTAAAACCAATCAGGTATAAAACTGTTATGAGTATAATAGTGTTATGGATTTAATAATAATATTTTTTTTAATTATTATTATTATTGTGGGTTTTTTTTGCGCTAATATGTACACTTAAATATAATGATTAATTCATTAATTTTGTAGACAGTTAATTAAGATTATGAGTATAGAATTAGAATTATCGAGGATTTATGAACAGTTAAATTATTATAAGGATTATATTACTAAACTAGGACCTTCCAGAAGAGTAGGTAAAAACTTTGAGAGTAAGGTTTCAGAATCTAAATGTTTGTATAGAGATTTTAAAAATATTTTGAGTAATTTGCCTGAAAATATTTCTAATGAATTGTTAATTTTGTGTTGCTCTATAGAAGAATGTTATTCTAAAATATTAAGTTTTGAAAGTAGTTCTAATTTAGTACCGGAAAATAGTTTGTCAACAAAAATGACGACTGAAAAGTTTGATTTGAAAACGGCTGTTAGCCTTCTACCAAAAATGAATAATGATGAAAATGTAACTCGAGAACTAATTGACTCGATCGAATTATACGATTCAATGCTCGATGATAATGGCAGGCAATTATTAATTAAATTTGTTTTAAAAAATAGGTTAACTTATGGTGCAAAGATGCGTTTAGCTTCTTCATATAATTCGGTCGAATTGTTGTTAAAAGATATGCGAACATATTTACTAACTCGCAAATCCGACACCGCTCTACAGTCTTGTTTACAAAAGGCTAGGCAAGGGGAAAAGTCTGTAAAGGAGTTTGGCGAAGAAATTGAGAAATTATTTGTAGACCTAACTATTTCACAGGCAAATGGAGATGAAAATGCATACAAGGTATTGAGTCCCCTCAATGAAAAAAACGCTATTAAGTGTTTTTCGGATGGTTTGAAAAGCCAACGGTTATCGACAATTATCGCAGCTCGTAACTTAACATCTTTAAAAGATGCTATCAGAGTAGCCGAAGATGAGACAGCCTCAACTTCGGAGCTCCAATTTATGTCGTATCGCCAACCTCCTCGTTTTAATAATAGAAATCGTTTTTATTTTAGAGGTCGTGGATTTCGGCGACAGAATTATTATAATTACTTTCCAAGCAATAGGGAAATGTCGCAATCTCAGTCGCATCAATTTCCAACTTCGTCGAACTTCGCGGGGCGAGGAAGCCGCGGCGCGCGCGGACGTGGCGCGGGCGCATCGAGTTACGATGCACAAGCAAGGTATGTACGGGGTAATCGAGTGCATTTCGCAATGCATTCTAATAATAACGAGCATTTAAATAATTGTTCGACTAATGATGAGTATCAGGGTTCGAATCCCGAGCCGGTAAATGAAAATGATCCGGAACTACCGGACGAGTTTTTTCGTTCCTAAACAAGTTTTAGTTTGTGATAGTATTAATTGGGTAAATTTATGTCTTAATACGTTACAGTTAGCATTTTTAGTTGATACAGGGGCCTCATTGTCGGCTATTAAGTATGAACTATTAGATTTGACTGCTTTAGAGTTACACTATTGCGATTTGAATATTCACGGTATAGGAGGAACTTTAAAATCATTAGGTTATGTTTATTTAAATTTAAGTTATGATGGTATATGTTTTAACCATAAATTTTACGTTTTTAAAAATTTACCATGTAAGTCGATAGGTATATTAGGTCAAGATTTTATTAAACGGTTCGGTGGCGTTATAGATTATGAAATGGACACCCTGTCGCTTAAAACCGCGCAGCGTAAAGTAACTTTACCTTTGAATTATTACGATAATTATACTTTTACTGTTGAACCGCGATGTGAAGTTATCAAATATATTCCTACACGTATTAATTACGATTGTGTAGTTTACCCTAGGGAAATTAAAAAGGGTATATTTTTAGCAAGTGTAGTCGCTCGGCCGAAGAACGGTAAGATTCCTGTGCGAATATTAAATACGACTGAGGAGGAAGTTTCTTTATACTTAAATCAGCTCGAGGTGGATAAATTAGAAAATTATAATTTTTGTAAATTTGACAGGCCGAACGTTAATGTAGATAGAGTGAAAACGATATTTTCTTTACTTAACTTAGGTTCATATTTAAATAAAGAGGAGCAATTATCAATCGAACAAATTTGTGCGAAATATCCGGACATTTTCCATCTACCTGGTGACAAGCTTAGCGTTACCAACGTGTACGAGCAGTCTATTCGCTTAAAAAATAACGCTACTCCTGTCTACAAAAAACAATATAGAATTCCGTTTGCACAAAAAGACGAACTTAATAGGCAAATTGATGGTATGTTAAAAGATGGGATTATTGAAAAAACTAGTAGCGAATGGTCTAGTCCTCTTTTACTAGTGCCAAAAAAATCAGATCGTAACGGTAAACCTCAGTGGAGAGTTGTTATAGATTACAGACAATTAAACGAAAGATTGCAGGACGACAAATTTCCTCTTCCTAATATTACTGACATATTAGAGTCCTTATCGGGTGCTATTTTGTTTAGTCATTGTGATTTAAGTCAAAGTTATTACCAGTGTAATTTATCAGAGGAGTCTAGACAGTATACTGCATTTACCACAGACAAAGGTCAATACCAAATGTGTAGATTGCCCATGGGACTAAAAATTAGTCCATCTGCTTTCAGTAGGCTGATGACTGTTGCCATGTCAGGACTCAATTATGAAAAATGTATAATTTATTTAGATGATTTAATAATATTTGGCAGAAATTTAGCAGAACACAATAAAAACCTAATGTCAGTTTTCGAGCGTTTGAGAAAAGTGAATTTAAAATTAAATCCTCTTAAATGTGAATTTTTAAAGCGACAAATTCTTTACTTAGGTCATACGATATCGGCGGACGGAATTTTACCGGACCCAGAAAAAATAAGAGTCATTGAAAGTTATCCGACACCGACATGCGCTGACGATGTCAAGCGTTTTGTTGCATTTAGTAACTATTATAGAAAATTTATAAATAACTTTGCAGCGATAGTTTTACCCCTAAATAAATTATGTAGGCAAAAAGTTCAATTTCAATGGACCGCAGAATGCCAAAATGCTTTTGATACTCTGAAAAACTTGCTTTCTAGTCCCCCTGTTTTAGATTATCCAAATTTTTCAAGTAATAATAAATTTATTTTATGTACAGACAGTTCTGGTTTCGCTATAGGCAGCGTGCTCAGTAATTCAAACGATAGACCGATTGCATACGCTAGCCGATGTTTAAACAAGTCTGAGTTGAATTATGCCACGATAGAAAAAGAATTACTAGCCATTGTGTGGTCCATAAAATATTTTAGGCCGTATTTGTACGGTAAAAAATTTGTTATAAGAACAGATCACAGACCTCTCCTTTATCTCTTTAATATGACAAATCCGTCGAGTCGTTTAACTAAATTTCGACTTTTGTTAGAGGAATATGATTTTACAGTTGAATACGTTAAAGGGAAAGATAACGTAGTCGCTGATGCGTTGTCTCGTGTGTCAATTACATCAGACGATTTAAAAGAAATGAATAGTAAGCTAATGTGCGTTGTTACTCGCGCTCAATCGAAGAAAATGAACAAATTACCGGATTTGACCGACACCTTATTAGATAATACTAATATTAGGTCTCAACCTAAAATTGTAGAGGTATTAAAGAAAGTTGAAATGGATGTAGAGTTAATTATATTACCAGAAAAAAGTTTACGAACAATATTTAATAATAAAGATTTAAAGATTGTCTTATCACAAAATAATAATTTTGGTTACTGTGAAAATAAAAATAATTTATATGCAAGCTCATGTTCTTTATCGGGAAACTCGCGAGACGATTTTCTGAAAGAAATGGCATCATTTTGCAATAAATTAAATATAAAAGAAATCGTTATGGTTAAAACGAATAAAAATAAAAAAGTTATAGAGATTTTATCAAAATATATTGCCAAAAATCCACATGGCTTTCCGAGAATTTGTGTAGTAAAAGACGTTCAAAGAATTTATTCTGACGAGGAAAAGAAAATAATAATGAACGATTTTCATTTATTGCCTAGTAGTGGCCACGTTGGTGTTAGAAGAATGGTAAATAATATTAAGAAATATTATTATTGGCCATCATTAGAAAAAGACGTTAGGTGCTATATCGAGAAGTGCAATAAATGTCAGACACAAAAATATACTAAAATTCATAAGCAACCCTTATCTATAACAACCACAGCATCATCGTCATTCGAAAAAGTTTTTTTGGATATAGTTGGCCCATTAGATAAAGACGATTTAGGGTTCATATACATTTTAACACTACAGTGCGAGCTAAGTAAATATGTCGAGGCGTATCCTTTAAAAACAAAAACAACCACGGAGGTCGCTAAAACGTTTGTCGAAAATTTTATTTTAAGATATGGCATTCCGAAAGAAATAGCCAGTGACAGAGGTACTGAATTTATTTCAAAAACAATGTCAGAAATGTGTAAACTTTTAAATATAACTCAAACTATTGCAACTGCTTATCATCATCAGAGCATTGGATCTTTAGAAAACTCACACAAAGTTTTAGGTGCCTATTTACGTATACAAACCAATAATAATCCTTCTAATTGGAGTTCCTGGTTACATTATTGGTGTTTTTCATATAATACTACAGTACATTCAGAAACTAAGTATACTCCTTTTGAGTTAGTGTTTGGCCACATATGTAGATTACCGAATAACTTATGCAATGATGTTGAACCATTATATAACTTTGAAAACTATGCTTTAGAATTAAAATACAGATTACAGAAAGCACAAAAGGACGCAAGGAACAATTTAATTTTAAGTAAATATCGCAGGAAGTGTAATTATGATACATCTATTAATCCTATTTTTTATAAACCAGGCGATACATTGTTATTAAAAAATGAAACAGGTAATAAGTTGGATACTTTATATACAGGTCCATATATTGTAGTGGAAGATATGTCACCTAATGTTAAAATAAGTTTAAATGGTAAGCATGTTATAGTACATAAAGATAGAACTAAGTTGTATAAGAAACCATAGTTTGTAAAAAAAAAAAAATGATTTTTTTTTGTTTTACTAAGGGGGGTGGTGTAGTGTATATTGTTCTTTATTATCGTAAATGTGCATGCTCCTTAATGATGTCTTACGCAGCGTAATACAAACTTATTGTTCAAGTACGTTGTTTTCCATATTGTAATAATTACGTGTTTTTTTGAATTAATAATAAATTGGATCTTGACCTAACCAGTCGTTTCCATTGACCATTCCCCATCTCAAAGTGGCTGACCATCGCCACACCTCACCTAGACAAACTACAAGCTATTGAAGATTTCCCGCTACCGAAAAACATAGAAGAGTTACGTCGTTTTCTCGGCATGCTAAACTTCTACCGAGACAGCATTCCTAACGCCGCTACTATTCAAGCCCCGCTACACGCATACCTACATAATGCGAAAAAGTGAGATAAAACACCGATCGAATGGAACGAGACATCGAAAGAAGCATTCACGGCTTGCAAAAATAGCATCAAAAACGCTGTTTTGCTCGCCCACCCGAATCACAAAGCACCGATCGCTATTTTCTCCGACGCCTCGGACACCGCAGCGGGAGCAGTAATACAACAATATTACAATAACAAATGGCAACCACTCGGCTACTTCTCGAAGAAATTTACTACAGCGCAAACGAAGTACAGCACCTACGATCGCGAACTTCAAGCTATCTACATGGCAGTAAAATACTTCAGAAAAATATTCGAAGGCCGAGAACTCATCATATTCACCGACCACAAACCATTGACATTCGCCCTACAGAAGAAAACATCGACATCCGAAACTCCGAGAAGAACTCGGCAACTACTTTTCATCTCCGAGTTCACGCACGACATTCGTCACATCAGCGGAAAAGATAACATCGTCGCCGACACATTCAGCCGCATAGAAACAATCAACACGCCGTCAGCTGTAAACTATGAAGAAATATCTCGCGCGCAAGAGCGAGATAGCACGCTACCTACACTGTACGGTCAAGAAAACTTAAGTTTCAAAACAACAACGCTACCTAACTCCGATATCAAGATTATATGCGAAACTTCAACAAAATACGTTCGCCCGTACATTCCGCAAGATTTTCGACGCGCCATTTTCAACTCTATTCACAACATAAGTCATCCTGGAACAAAGGCAACAAGAAAACTCATCGCGCAAAAATTCTTCTGGCCGTCTATGAACTCCGACATTAGCGAGTGGACGAAAACCTGCATACAATGTCAGCGAAGCAAAATACAACGACATACATCGAGCGCCGTATCGATTTTCCCGCAAGTCGATCGTTTTTCACATACGCACATCGACATAATCGGACCGCTAAGTACAACAGCGAGTAATCATAGGTACCTACTTACTATGATCGATCGCTCGACAAAATGGCCTGAAGCTGTACCACTCACCGAGATCACCGCCGAAACCGACGCAAGAACATTCTACGAACAATGGATCGCGAGATTCGGTTGTCCGACTACAATAACAACCGACCAAGGACGCCAGTTTGAGAGTCAGCTGTTCGTGAACTTAACACGTTGTATGGGAATCGATAAAACCCGTACAACGCCGTATCACCCGCAATCTAACGGCATGATCGAACGCTGGCATCGAAGTCTCAAGAATTCACTGAAATCAAGACTCATCAATAGTAATTCATCGTGGATCGACGAGCTACCTACAGTTTTACTAGGACTACGCGCCGCCATACGAGAGGACACCGGAGTCAGCGCTGCCGAATTAACATACGGCCGTAACTTAAGATTACCGGCCGACTTCTTCGAAACAACATCATCATCGAGCCTAGATCATACCTACATCGAGCAACTACGAAAAAACATCAACTCTCTCAAGCCAAAAAACAATGTACATCGCCACGGTAATCAACGCAACATCTTCATACATCGTGATCTACTTACGTGCGAATACGTATTTTTACGTATAGACGCTGTAAGAAAACCACTACAAAGTCCGTATGACGGGCCGTACAAAGTTCTTCGACGAGAAGAAAAATACTACGTAATACAGCTACCCGATCGCACAGCAACAGTATCCATCGATCGTTTGAAGCCCGCCTACATACTGAGTGAAGATTACCTCGGCGAGTCAACGAGCAATGTACAACAGTCACCGGTAATTACCAACTTACCTAATACCAATGTACCTGTTACCTTACCTTCACATACCAATAATTTACCTCAAAATGCCTCATTACCTTTACCCGTTACCTCATTACCGTTACCTGTTACCTCACAACCATTACCAAGTGCAACACCAGTCAAGCAGAAGACACAAGCAAGTCTAACACAGAAGATAACAAGAACGGGCCGTGCCGTCAGACTGCCGGTGCGCTTCGCTTGAGGGGGAGCACTGTAGCAGTACCTACACGTTCGTTCGGCGAATGAAACAAAGAAAACTACGCCCCGAAAGGGGCGCCCGCCGTCTTTGTATGTAACGTTCGTCGTAGAAGATGAAACAGAGAAGAAAATCGTTCTGCAAAGAACGTACGTTCGCAATAACGAAAGAAACCGTCCGTGTAATAATACCGGACGTGACCCAGCCCTGAAAAGGACTTTTTCTAATAAGAATTCTTCACAACACAACACTACGCGTCTTCACATCGTGCCTACATCGAGAGGGATCTTCACAAAGTAGCTGCAGTCTTCAAGGCGTTTATATAACATCTTCTGTCTTCATAAAATGGCGGTACTATTATTATTACCGGCGCGGCGGCGAGCGGTGCAGCGAAACGACGTCACGACGAGACTGCGCGGCGATATGAGGCCCCGCAGGGGCTAGCTCCTATATTTATACTCGAGCCGCGAGCGGCGCGCGGACCCAGCCAATCAGGATCGACCTTTTGTTAATATTTTTATCCCTTTCTAATAGTTTTCCCTTTCTAGCTTTTGTAAATATTTTTATCTCATTCATTAAGTCTCTTTCTGTTTTGCAATAGCCAATCACAATTAATCTTTTAACTTTCTGTACAGCTTCTGGTAATAATAATTATGAAATTTTTTTGTATATAAGCAGCACAAAGTTCTCAATAAATCACTTCAGTTCACCACAGTAAATCGAGTTTTACTCTTTACTCCTCCGACCTCTAGTGAACTCTTAGAGAGACCAACCGGTCCTCTAAAGTTTATATTTATCCTGTACATTTTGTGGGAACCGTACATTTTTCCGCGACAAAATATATCCCTTGTCCTTCCCGAGACTCAAAGTATCTCCATAGTCATACCAAAATTCATCAAAATCGATTGAATAGTTAACGCGCAAATCATAAAAGTATATTGTGCGGTAACCGTAAATTTTTTCGGGACAAAATGTATCCTATGTCCTTTTCTTAGACTCAAAGTATATCTACTTTTTGAAAAATCTGGAGGTGATGGAGAAAAACTAAGTACAAATTCGTAATCAGCGCATCAAAATACCCTAGAATCAACTACCAAATTCCCGAGAGGAAGTTATGACCCTCATTTTGCAGGCCCGTGTAATTATTAATTTGACGGCTATAGTCTTTAAGTGATAACGAGCTGCTGATCGACTGATTGCGAGATGTGACATACCTAATTAATAATATTAAGTATAATTTTAAAACAAACTATATTTTTAATTTAATTTAATTTCATTTCAAAAATTCAAAAATAAAAACAATGAGACCAAACAACTAAGGGTGGGTTGCACCAGAGCGCGAACCTTGCTAGATCTGTGGGCCGCACGGTTGCACCAGAGGTGTTGTTAAAATTAAAGTTATGGTTATAGTTAAGAGGGCGACTAATGCAAAAAATCGGCCAAGTGCGAGTCGGACTTGCGCACGAAGTGTTCCGTACCGTTATGGAACGAAAATTGGCAAAAAATGAGTTTATTTTGTATAGGAGCCCCCCTTAAATATTTATTTTATTTTTATTTTATTATAAATTATTAAAGTACAAATATAATGAAGAATATTGTGAATATTTCTAGGCACTTGAAATATTCACAATATTCTTCACTGCCACCATTATTGATTACAAGCAAAAAAAGGCCAAAAAAATCACGTTTATTGTATGGGAGCCCCCCTTAAATATTAACTTTATTTTCTTTTTTAGTATTTGTTGTTATATCGGCAACAGATACACATAATGTGTGAAAGTTTCAACTCTCTAGCTATTACCGTTCTTGAGTTACAGCCTGGAGACAGACAGACAGACGGACAGACAGACGGACAGATATCGAAGTCTCAGTAATAGGGTCCCGTTTTTACCCTTTGGGTACGGAACCCTAAAAATCAAACATCGTCCTTCTCTCTTCACACTCACGCTCGTCTTTCATATGCCGGGCGAAAAAGGACGACGCGGATCCATCGCCAAATTAGTTTTTTCTCAATAACTCGATAAATATACAACATTTTAAAAATCCGCTAGGTCGATCTTTCAGTGATAGAATTTTATACAATGTGTTGTGAAATATTAATTTAGTTCAATGCACGGTTATGGCAGTAAATGAAAAATTCGTGAAAATTAGATGAATCTTTGAGATTTTTTCTATCGAAAAAAATTTAAGATATCGTGTTTTTGCTCAGATTGAACTCTTGGAAATATAACGTAGTATCTAATTTTAGAACATGAAATAATTTGGTGCTTATTTTCAAGTATAAAAATGAATTATAAAATCGTCAATTTTGGGTTAGTCGCCCACTTAAGGCGCTATAATTGAAAAATTGCCTTTTTGAAGTAATACTATAGGACCCTCAGAAATGTTCAAATCTGGTAATGAGATATACATATTATCTTCATAGCCTTATCTAGGTTTGAGAAGAGCTAGAAACACGATTAATGTATTTTGCCTCGATACATTTAATTTTCGAAATGTCCTCTTATAAATACGAAATTTGAAGATTATTTTTAAACGAAAATAGATGTATTGTAGGAAATTAGTCTAATTAATAGACACCTTTGCAACTTAAAATCGTATAGAAGCATTTATTTTTTAAATAAGTAATTAAAATTACGTTTTGTCGCATGTTTTCCGAGCGAGCCGATAGCTTCTGGCCGCAGCGTATTCACGAGTCACGACTTTGTAGTCATACAGTGTAAAATTGCCCTTGCGGTATAATTTATTTTCGATATATCGCCTTAAGGCTAATTAGGTAGGTACTTAGCTTTAACCATTATCCGTAAAAATGGACAGAAAAAATATTTGTTATAATAATTGTCATATTTTGTCACTGAGAAACATAGTAAATTTGTAAATTTCAAGAAAAATTTTCGATATAAGTAGGTATGAGCGGTTATGGTTAAAGTTAATAATATGGCGTAAGCCGTAAGGACGCCTACACCGACAGTCGGGGCATTTTAATAGGCCACATTTGACATCTGTCAGATTAATCTCCATAGTGAGGTGAGCTGCGTAAAAGCATCGACCAAAACAAATAAATCGATACGGACTTGAATTAAAATATTTGAATTTTATACGTTTGAAACATCCTCCTATCCCATTATTACTTTTTCTTTTGCAAATTCAAGGAGCAAAATAAGACAAGTACATAATTTACAAAAAAAAAAAAATGCATTTATTCGCTTGAATTATAAAAACTGTTAAATGTAGTATTATCATTATTCATTTCACATAAATATGTGTTACTTTTCACAACGTGGTTATTAATTTATGAGGATATTTCGTTACAAGTAATCAATGCATCGATACTATTTATTCGCTTTCGATTTTTAGGGTAACTTCCCTAGAGTTTAAAAAGAAAAAAGGTCAGCTGACGTAACATTGTGACGACGTGCAATTATTAAGATCAGAATTTGTTTATTACGTTTAGAATTGTTTATCAGTAAAAGCAAATCGTTAAATACTTCGTATCGGTCATATTTAATCAATTGTGCAATTATAACAAAACGAAAATATTTATTTTTTATGTACGTCGCTATAAGGTTACCTGGTACAAATTTGATGAACTGTCAAATGTGGCCCATTAAAATGTCCCGACTATAAGGCCGTGTTTCCACCTGGAATCTACCTATTTTTCAACATAATATATCATTGTTCACGTACAAATAATAAACGTTACAGGCTACTCGGATAGCATTTTGGTACATTGCAATTGCATCGATTCGTCTTGGTACAATATACTTCCTTTAGCGAAATTCATATTTAAAACAACCCGGCCAAGTGCGTGTCGTGCCACGCGCAATATAGGGTTTCAAAGTAACGCTAGTTTTTTAAATTTTTGTATGGTCAATGAATAGGTACAAGCTTATAACGTGTTTTGCAGTACTAACAACATCATCTCAGTTATGTTCAAAGGATTTTTAACGAAAAGTTCCTTTGTACTCGTACTTCTACTAGTACAATTTTTGTAGTTGATCAACTATTACTCAATAATTATTACTTATGAAGTCTGCTTAGCAATGATAGTTTTCCTTTTAAATTCAGCATATTATTTCCTACTCTCGTGAATTTTTTTTATATTTTCAGAAGCAACCGTTTAGAACTTTATCTGGTAGAAAAGGGGGATAGTGGACTCTAACGATTTTTTCCACTTTAAAACTTCATATAATATCACAAATGGATCCCTAAATCGGAAAATTTTGAATACTCGTAATATTTTAAAAAAACCTATCCAACGACACTCCATATGCGGTGGGGTGAACGCAAAAAAAAATCACTCCCCCATTGATGTGTAGGGGGTACCGTAAAAATCATTTCAATCAAAAAAATTTCAAAATCAAAACAATTTCAAATCATTTCAAAGAACGAAGAGCTTAGTGCTGAACATTTAAAATTATTATTTAATAAAAATATGTATTTAAACACCATTAATAAAACTCTCTCTATGTATAAAAGCATTTTTTATTCTTAAAAATTTACTGATATGAGGGTGGTAGATCTACCAACTTTTGGTTCTAACATCTACCTAATTCTACCTATTTTTGGCATCACATCTACTGATTTTCTTAAATTTGGTGTGACAACACTGATCTCGCAGTAAGTTATCGCACGCACGGCTTGTGTTTTGTTAATAATGATATTATACTTACTGCTTTGATAAACGCGCTGGACTGGATTGAAACATGTTTACATTGATACAGTGCTGAATGCTGATCCAGCGACGGAACCAGTGATGCTGGCGCCAGCTACTGTATCAATGTAAATCAGACTTTTAAAGTAAGTTGGTGCAACTCACCCTAACAGTTTTGGTTACAGGCTAACAGCCGTAAATAGAGGATAGAATTTGTTTCTTTTTCTAAGCTAACAGCCATAGTTTTTCCGCGTCCACAGATTAATTAGTATACATTGTCCGCGTCACACACATGACACACGCCGTGTTTTTTTAAACAGAAGCCTTAAAAAATAAAAAGCAAAACAAAAAAAGACTGGTTGCACTCCGGGAGTGCCGGCAGAATTGAAAACTTGATTATTAACGTTGTGCATTTTTTAACCCATTTTTTATGAAAATCGATTTTTTAAAATCGTCAATCAAGTTGTTTCGATCAAGTTTCGATCAAGGTTTCGATCAAGGTTTCGATCAAGGTTTCGATCAAGTTTCGATCAAGTTTCGATCAAGTTTCGATCAAGTTTCGATCAAGTTTTGAACAAGTTTCGATCAAGTTTCGATCAAGAATTCGATCATGAACCTTTATTAGGTGCGAATTGGGATCGTTTTAATGTCAATTCAATACGATTCCCAACATCAACTTTGAGATACTCTCAATTTTTATTCCACCCATTATGAAGTGGCTGATGATCAGAGCTGTTATGTATTAGTGGAATACTATTATTGTAACGATTTTCGCTCGGTATGAAATTACTTTTTTAACTGAGCGCGATCTCCCCTACTATAATATTATAAGTCTATGGGTAGGTTAATAGTTATATAATTTATGAGTAACCTTGTCCTATCCTACAAATAAAATAAAAAAACATATTTTGGGACCATCGAGTCAAAGTATGAAATCCTTTCTATTTCTGTTAGCTACCACTTTCGAGATTTTTCGAAAATAAAAATGTTGTTCGTCTTATCACAAAAAATTAGCTTGTTAATAATCACAAAAAAAAAAAAACTAGGGCTCCCGTACTATTATCTTAAATTGGTTAGGATAAGAAAAGTTTCATATTAGGTATTATAAGTAGGCTTTGCAATACGTAAGACTTTGAAGACTCAAGAAATAGCCACCTTTACCAGTTTTGACTTTACCGATGAAGTTTTGTTATATCTTTTAATAGGGTTGCCAACCGTCCTGTTTTCCCAGGACATGCCCTGGTTTTTGTAGTGTCCTGGGACGTCCTGGATAGTTTTTAAGCAGCGTCCTGGGTTGTCCTGGGTTTTTTAATTTTAAAATTCGCGCGCCTCTTTTAAAATTACGCTACGAACGGCCGCACGGTTCGCAAGTAGTAGCATTGCCGCGCTACTATGCTATTTAAAATTCAAAACAAAGGCGCATCGTGCCACTTGATGATCTCTTTCGGTCTACTAAGCAGTAAAACTAACGCAAAAAATCGAACATCGTCCTTCTCTCTTTACACTCACGCCCGTCTTTCATATGCCAGGTGAAAAAGGACGACGCGGAATCATCGCCAAGTTAGTTTTTTCTTAATATCTCGATAAATATACAACATTTAAAAAATCCGCCAGGTCAGTGTCTCAATGATAGAATTTTATACAAACAATATGTTAAAATATTAACTTAGTTTAATGCACGGTTACAGCAATATATGAAAAATTGGTGAAAATTAGATGCATCTTTGTGATTTTTTTCTATCGAGAAAATTTTAAGATATCATGTTTTCGCTCAAATCAAATTCTTGGAAATATAATGTAGTATCTATGTTTAGAAAATGAAACAATTTGGGGCTTATTTTCAAGTATGAAAATGAATTATAAAATCGACAATTTTGGGTTAGTCGCCCCCTAAATGCGTCCTGTTTTTATACTGAATTGTCCTGGTTTTTCCAACTTCAAATCCTGGTTTTTTAAATTTGAGGTTAGCAACCCTAACTTATAAGGATGTTGTAGTAAATACAAACAGAAAATGGATCCATTGAGTCGCCCCAACCCCTAGCCGGCTCAGTCGACCCCTCTCTATCCCTCTGTCGGTTAGTTTGTCGCGGCTCCCGGCGAGAACACCGCGTATCGCGACTTTTCGCTCTGCTGCGATCTTTTTCCGAACGAGTGCAATAATATTCGAATTTCGAACGTGTTCATTTTGTTTTTTGTTTCCGGCCAGTATTTGCCGTGTTGAAATTGTTTTCGACGGTTTGTTTCGGTGCCTGAAGTTTTTGTGGACGCCTGCATTTTACTTACGTAAGTATTTGCTGCAATGCGATTTAATATTTTATTAGACACATAAGCGCGGCTCGAGTGCTTTTATTTTAGTTTTTAGGGTTCCGTAGTCAACATGGAACCCTTATAGTTTCGGTCTGTCCGTCCGTCTGTCTGTCTGTCCGCAGTTTTGCTCAGAGACTATAGGACCTACAAAGCTGTAATTTGGCATGAATACACATATTAACGATGCTGACAAAATGGTAGTTACATAAAATATTAAAAATATACTTATATATTTTTTTATGTTAAGTACCTCGCCTACACATCAAGCGGGGTTGAATTTTTTTTCACACCCACCCCATCGTGTGGGGTGTCGTTGGATAGGTTTTTTAAAAATATTATGAGTATTCATAGATCATTTTCGGATTTAGGGATCCATTTGTGAAATATTAAGTTTTAAAGTGGAAAATATCGTTAGAGTCCAGTGTCCCTTCTACCAGCTAATGCTTCTAGAAATGTGGAAAAATTCACGGGAGTAGGAAATATGCTGAATTTAAAAGGAAAGCTATCACGGCTAAGAAGACTTCATAAGTTATTGAGTAATAATCGATCAACTAAAAAAAATGTTACATTCGGCGAAGTACTTTTCATTCAAACATTGAAAGTAACTGAGATGATGTTGTTACTAATGTAAAACATGTTATAATTATTAATGTACTTACATTCATTGACCATACAAACATTTTCAAAAACTAGCGGTAAGTATTACGGAATATTGCGCGTGGCCCGACACGCACTTGGCCGGTTTTTATTCTATTAACTAATTAATCTCCTATTCCTGTACTCGTAACTCGATGCATATTTGGTCTTGGTAACAAAATCAGTTTTTTTACTGATACTTTATTTTGTTTTTGCGACGGTTTTGCGTGTCAAACAACGATTTCAACGACATAATAAAGGTTCTAAACGCAAGGTGGAAAGCTTCCTTGTTTCCTGTAAAATGATTTCCCGTCGGCATGTCTGGCATCACATCGAATAATTTAATTTTGTTAACTTCTTATTATGACGTAATTACTAATTTGTGTTGTAAACTTTTTTTGTACATACTAGTATTTAGTATAGTCACTAGTCAGTAACATTTTTGTAGCTTTTTCTCTACTTTTTCATTCGGTTTCATTTTAAATTTAGCCCATCAATCCGCAAGCGGCAGCCGGCTGCCGCATAAGAATTGAAAATCTATTGTATTTGCGATACCCAAGATGGATCATGGAGGTGTTGCGTATTCTACTTTCGTTTTGTTATGAATGACGTTAGGCTCTGTTTCTACGATTAGGTTCCTACCTAACTATAATTCACAGTATGTATAACCTAAAATATTAATTACTAGTGACCCGCCCCGGCGTCACTCGGGTATAAAATATAAAGCCACTGAAAAAATGATTGAAATCGATAGCCTATGATCCTTCACGTGGTCTACTTCTTATCTGTGCCAAATAATATAAAAATTGCTCCAGGAGTTAGCGAGATAAGCCTTTTCAAATAATTTCCCCCGTTTTTCCACATTCTCCTATTAGTCTTAGCGTGATAAAATTATAGTCTATAGCCTTCCTCAATAACTGGGCTATCTAACACTGAAATAATTTTTCAAATCGGACCAGTCGTTTCTGAGATTAGCGCGTTGAAGTTAGCGCTTTCAAATAATTTTCCACATTTTCCTCTGTTCCTTCGCTCCTATTAGTCTTAGCGTAATAAAATATAGCCTACAGCCTTCCTCGATAAATGGGCTATCTAACACCGAAAGAATCATCAAAATCCGTTGGGTAGTTTTAAACATTAAGGGGAACAAAGGGACATGAGGGAAAAGAAAGCGACTTTATTAAATTTTTTATAATAAGTATAGAAGTTCAAATCTATGCAGCCCTCGCTCCTAGCATTTATAACTCAGAATAAAATTGATTCCCGTTGTTTGGGTATTTACTGGGAAATTAATGGCGAAACGGCAAGCAATTTGTTACTATTACGTAAATGGGCGTAAGTTTGGAAGTCGTTTAGTGGACCGTCGATTTAGTTTTCCGACATTTTCCGATAGCAACGGCACGAATGGTCAGCCTTGGGAAATACGGAATGCCACTGCAGTTTATAGCCTATGTAAAGCGCCTACGCAAGATTTTCATGGAAAAAGAGGTGCTTTAGCTAGGTACTTAGTACCTATTCGCCAATCAAAAATACTTTTATTATAACTTTTAGGGCCTGTTTCGCCACTTCCTGATAAGTGCTGGATAGGCCGTATCCACAACATTTTTGACAGATTCTCCATACTTCATCTGTCAAGTGAAGTGGTGGATAGCCTATCCAGCACTTATCAGGAAGTGGTGAAACAAGCCCTTAAGGTTTCATCAGCCACCTCGTTTGAGTAAAAATTAGTTTATCACCTTCTACCATACTTTTTTTCAGGGATAACGACTACCCCATAAAATATCATGTTCTTTTTGGGAGTCTGATTTCAGAATTCAAGTACTCCATAGTCCATACCCATCCAATCGGTTCAGTGAGCTTGAAGAGACAGACAAACACGCTTTTATACGGATGTTATGAAATCCTATAGAAATTGTAAAGGCTGCCTTTAGAATTTGAAAGTGTATTTGAAGTGTAGAAATTATTGGAGAGATACTTGGAAAGCTCTTGGACTGATTAAATTATATCTCGAAGATATTTTTATTTTGAGGAGTAAAATTACTTGTATCGTCTTTTTAAAAATATTTTTTTTTTATATTATGATACTGTAAGATGACTGTTCATCAATTTTAAAAAAAATCTAAATTGGTTTCTTTATGGGTTCAAAAAAAAATCAATCAATAAACTTATTATAGTAGGTAGCTACAGCTGAGATGGAAAATTTTCGCTGTTTTTATACATTATTCCAGCACAAAAATATTTTTTCAATTTGAATCCTAAGATTAGTGCATTTAAGGCTGCTCTTTCGAATTATTATTTTTAACAAAAAATTAAAACCGACTTCCAAGGTAAAAAAATAATAACATCCTTATAATATGAACTAAAAAGTATCAAATAATTATTCCTATCTAATAGTGCCTTTTTCCGAATTCGGCTAAAACTCAACTATTTCTGTACTCAATCTTCATAATTTTGAAGTCGGTGCCAGTTACAAATGTTTCAAATATTCTGGCATCTGGATTCAGCTATATCTGGTACCGACTTCAAAGTTATGAAGATTGAGTACAGAAATAGTTGAGTTTTAGCCGAATTCGGAAAAAGGCACAAAAGGAAAACGGACAAAGGCGTAGAATAATACACCCGTATATTATTCTACGTATCTTATTACAGTCACACTTACAAAATATTATAATATCAACTGCAGCCTGCAGATAATTTTAAACAATACATAAAAAAAAATCGAAGTGAACACGTGTGACGTGCTAAGTAGCCGGTCACCGGACTAGTTTCAATAGGCTGGCACTCGCTCGACTTGTCGCACACGCAGCGCACATACTACCTCCGTGAGTAATTTGTATTCTGTGCATAGTACCCGGCCCGCGCCCGCGCTGCCGCGCCGCTTGCTTGACAGCCCTGGCAGATATGCGATGCGATGCGTTGTTATACTATGAACGCTAAACGCAATGCAAAATGTTGAAATTAGGTTGTTTTCCAGAATATCTCGGCGAAGTGAAACAGAATGTTACATTATCGAAGCAACTTTAACTTCTCAGGAGTAATGTCAAATGTGTGCCTTATGCTCTGAAGATAAGGTTGAATTTGGTGACATGGTGACCCTGACGTGGTAATAATGATGATGATGATGATGATGATGATGATGAATGTAATTTGCATAGTAGCATATGCTTTCAGTTCTTAAAACGGCGCCTAAACTCCCAAACTTGTATCTATAAGGAATCCAGAGTTCTCTTAGTAGCTTCGGAACCATAGTATACCTCGGTGCAAAATCTTGCGTTTTGGTAGCATATGCTTAGGATGCTTCTCATAAAACCAAAATCACTATATGTTTCCATATAAATTTCGAGGAGTTCCCTCAATTACTCATGGATCCCATCATCAGGTCACCACTTTTAGGAACATGGTACCAAATTATACAACAAAACAAAAATTTCGAAAATCAGTTGACAAACGGCGGAGTAATCGTTGAACACACAAAAATAAAAACAAATATAAAAAAATATATATATCCACAGCCAAACATATAACCTCCTCGTTTTTTGGAAGTCGGTTAAAAAAGCGTGCAGATGAAACAACTTTTCATCGGCATTAACAGAGAAATTATATCTGAAAAAAATAATTATGTAGTAATCTACATGATATGATACGTAATTTAGTTTTGCCATATTTTTTCTATCGGTATCACATAATAAACAAATAAAAAACCAAATCACCTCCAAATCGTTGAATGAAACCACTTTACTCCTTCATTATTTACCAAAAGAATATATAAAAAATATCTACTGCTTTGCAATACATAAGTTAATAATTTGTTTTTTTTTTACTTTTTTGAAATACGTATTATATTAAGCCTTAAAAAGGTTTTTTCTCCTATTTCGCCCTATCATGGACGCGGCGAGCGTCGTAACCGCCACCGTACAAGGCGCGCTGTTATGAATGTTATTTTAATGTTATTTACGTCGATATTCGCACTGACAGACAATCGACCTGCTAATTTAGGGAGAGAGGGCCCTTAAACAAACAGATCAAACAAGCTTTTTAGCTTTGTAATATTGAAATCTAATATATCACAAAATTCTCGTGTCCACAGTGTTTGTGTGCGAACTCCTCCAAAATGGCTCAACGGATTATAATGAAATTTTGTATAAACCTACATATTTTGTTAGGCCTGAGAGTAGGTTTTATCTCCTTTTTATATTGGTACTAGAAATATTTTATATGGCAAAACAATGTTTGCCGGGTCAGCTAGTTATATTATAAAATGAAGCGACGAAATGGTCGAGTTATCTGAAAGCAGTGTGCAGTTGAAATTTCATATTGTTCCCGTGATGGCCTCGTAATGACTGCCATTTGCAACTTGTATACTTTCCCTCTGGACCATTACGACCAAGACCATTAGGACCATAAAGACTATCAGGACCAGAAATCAAGTCTCGTTATCAGCGTTTAAATATTTACATAGGAAAAATGACTAGGTTCTGAGCAGAGTGCAGACGCAAGTTGGATTTTTCGCGCCTGACGTTTATTATTGGACTCGATAACGCCCACGAATCCGTTGAGCCAAACTATGCTTATCGCGCTGGAGCCGTATGTTTTTCCAGAATAAGAAATATCGTATGTCCTTTCCCGGGACTTAAAGTATCTCCATACCAAATTTCAGTGTAATCGGTTCAGCAGTTTGGGCGTGAAGAGATAACAGACAGACGGACAGACAGACAAATACACTTCCGCATTTATAATATTAGTATGGATTAAAAATAAAGAAAACAAACACTTACAGTACACTTAAGTAGCCCGCAAGGCCGCAAACGATCAATTTTTTGTCAAATTTTACGTGTTTGTCAAACAGTTTGATAGTGTACAGCTTTGTTTGAAGCGTTTGTAAAACAAACTACGTGTTTGACCTGTTTGAAGAAAATTTGAATTCGCGTAGCGTTTGATAAACGTGTTTGAATGTGTTCCGCTGTATTTGTCAAACAAGATGTCATGATCTCATGCTGATTCTAGCTACATCTCAATGATTCTAGCTAATTGTTTGACAAACTTGTTTGATGCACGTTTGTTCAGGGCCGTGCCTGGGTATATGGCCGCCTGCGTGCCAGTCTGTATGGCCGCCCCCAGGATAACATTAAAAAAAACTACTTTAATTTTTAATGTTTATTATTATACATAGGGCATCAAACCGGGAAAAAAATCAGTTTTTGGTTAACCGAAATCGAGAACGAAAAAAAATATTGGTTTTGTTCCGAAAACCGGTTTCTGAAAAGAAAAACCGGCTAAAAACCGGTTTTATGAGATTTATATGTTTGGATGAAATTTAAGAAAAAAAAATGCACAAAATAAACATTTTTTTATTTAAAATTTAAACAAAAATAATAACATGAAAAAAATTACAAAACTGTCGCGGGTTTGAGTTGGATTATTCAAAGATACTTAAAAAAAAATAAAAAATCTAGCTCCAATTCCAGCTTAGATTATAATTAAAATGATCTCACATGTTGTGCATTTCGTTCGGCAAAATTTCGTATACGGACTTTTAACCCGGTGAACACGTTTTTGCTATTTAAGTATATATTTAATTATCATGAAAATGAATGTTCCCCATTTATTTATTTTGTCTGAAAAATAATTGTTATTGTAGGTTATAATAATATTATAGGATATATTTAGATATAGCCACACTATTTGGTCGGTCACTAACGATGCGACGATCGCTCGGCGGCTGGCGCCCGGCGGCCGGCGCGGGCGCCGAGCGCTCGCTTCTTCAGTACGAGTCCTAACGCCTTGTATGCGCCACGTGTTTTTGTTATCGGAGTGTTACTTGTTATTACTGTTTTCTTGTTATTACTGTTTTTTGTTTTTGTTGCTGTTTTGTTATTGCTGGTATTGAAAAATGCCGAAAAGACAACGAAAAACTGTACTCAACAGTGAAACGCGGGAGTTTGTTGTGCGTTTGCGAGATTACTTTGCTTGTGAACAACAAAATGGCGGCCCTTTGTTGCCACTTGAAAACGTACCCATACAAATCACAAAACATTTTTTTCGCTTTCAGCGCTGAGTACTTTCACTGTAAAGTGTAAACTATATAAGGAACGTTGTGCACTCGTTTCCATTACCGACATTTTTTATTGATACTTGCCGCCCTAGTCGATAAACGTCACACGACGTAAGTTTTGCAGGACGTAAACATAAATTGAGATTGAGATAACTTCTCGTAAATGTTAAGATTTGTTAAAAATATCAACGGAATACATTACTAATGGTATAAAGCTACGTAAAATTTTTAAATGGCATTTTTAGACGCCCCCAATATGATCCCAATTTAATGGTGACGCCACTACAATGTTATATGATGACATTAGCTGTCAGTGTCATAGGGATCAAGGTTCGCCGCGCCGAGTATAATGAAAACAAACCGATTATATTTTTGCCCAGTAAACAACTTGTAACGATTTGGCCGCCTCTTAATTTCGGCCGCCTGCGTGCGGTGCACGCAATGAACGCCCGTCAGGCACGGCCCTGCGTTTGTTCGTCTGCGCTGCTGTTTGATGAAAACCTAAATGACATCAAACATGTTTGTCAAAAAAATTTGATCGTTTTAAACAAAAACATTGGGCACACCAATCAGAAGAGAGGAACACAAAACAAAGTTGAAATATTCAATCCGACCGCCGCCCGTCCGCCATAATGAAGTAAGGGCTAAAGTTTTCCGTTCAATTTTTCCCTCGGATTGACTCGTTTATGCACCGCGCCAGGGGGCTATTACGTATAGAGATCGGTTTCTATATCCGGTACCCCATAGCAATAGAAGGAATTCTTTCATAATTATTAAGAGAGACTTAACATATTATTGTTTGTTTACAAATATCATTGCTTCTCCAAAATTTCATTTATCGTCGCAAAATCAATTGATAATTTTTTATGTATGACCACGCAAAAGTTTCAGAAAAGACCGATTTTGATAAAACATTTTTATTTTGAAGGGCTTAGGCTTCTAACAGACGAAAAGCACACAGTTCGTCTGTATTCTGTAAGAATAACTTACTTATATATGCAATGAAAGCGATCTTTTACGTAAGCTTCTCCGTCTGCTCAGACCGACGAGGGATCCATTTTGTTTGGTGTTCGTTTATTATTGCTACGGATGCAAAAATATTTTCCTTATGCTTGAGTTCTTTAAGGTTTGAGGTATGAAGAGATGCTCTGTTGACTACCTCTTTGTTGACAATTACTGTTGTCAACAGAGTATCGCAGTTAATAGAGCCTTTATAAAATCTTGATAATTGCTTTGTCTATTTATACTTACTATTTGTGATTCTAAAATCTCGTAGCCCCCATTTTTCCAAAAAATTCAGGCTGAAAACACGGCTGATTTTATGTTTGAAAACCCGATAAGGCTCCTAGATTGTTACGAAAAGAGATACAGAACCTTATATCTGATTATAAACTATGTAGTATATCTATATCTATATATATTATAAAACAAAGTCGCTTTTTTTTCCTCATGTCCCTTTGTTCCCTTCAATCTTTAAAACTACGCAACGGATTTTGATAATTCTTTCAGTGTTAGATAGCCCATTTATCGAGGAAGGCTATAGGCTATATTTTATCACGCTAAGACTAATAGGAGCGAAGAAATATAGGAAAATGTGGAAAAAACGAGGAAAATTATTTGAAAGGGCTAACTTGAACGCGCTAATTTCAGGAACTACTGGTCCGATTTGAAAAATTCTTACAGTTTTAAATAGCTCATTTATTAAGAAAGGCTATAAGCTATATTTTATCACGCTAAGACTAATAGGAGAATGTGGAAAAAACGGGAGAAATTATTTGAAAGGTCTTATCTCGCGAACTACTGGAGCATTTTTTATGTTATTTGGCACAGATAGACCACGTGAAGGATCATAGGCTTTTAATAATTTTTTCAGTGGCTATATATGCCCGTGCGACGCCGGGGCGGGTCGCTAGTGTAGGTACTTATACTTACTAGACGACGCCCGCAACTCGGTTGTGTTAAAATTCATTTCGGACGTGAAGAGGTAACAGACAGACATACTTTTGCACTTATAATATTAGTATGGATATGGATAGACTATATACGGTCATCACATGGCACGGAATGGATATAGTATTGTTTGGATAGTTTTATCATAATTTCTGCGAAAAGGATCAGGGCAACATGTTTGATAGTGTTTGATATAATTCTTAACACAACGATATTTCAATGTTTGACGGTTTCCTCCAAATAAACATTATTTCATTTCCTCTACAACACAATTGGCAGTGTATTTTGGGAGGCCTTTCACAAGCCCACAGGAATTGCAAACTGGATACACATGAATTATTACCGATGACCCTTTTCTAATCGCGAACCTTTGTGTTGCTTATCTGAACTTCCCGTACCAATTGTCATGAGGAAAACATTTATAAATAACGGCCGCTGTCTTCGATCTGCTGAATTATGTAGGCCCGAGTTTGCATGGTATTATGCGTAATGAAATTTGTTGGGTGTACCGCTAGGTACCGGTCTCCTACCCATTTTGTTTATTATGGGTCTGTTTAGGTTTGGCTAAACCGGAATAGGGAAATTTTCGTATGAGTGTTTTCGTCTTTCTTTTACGGATGTTAATGCTTTTATGATATTCATATTAAATAAATATTATTGTTATGAAGGCGACTATGATTTATTTGTTACCTTTTTATTTTTCAGCCACTAATCCATTAGGATTTTTCTGTGATTAACTTTAGTTTCTAGTTGTTTTAACTTAAAAATATTACTACTGTTTCCCATGTTTTTTCCTATGTTTCCTCTAAAATGATAAATTATCAAAATCGGTCCAGTATATTCGTAGTCGCCAAACGTCGCTTTCCTCATCATAACATTACATTACAATATATTCCATTCAGTCTACCACCATTATCAAATGAGAGCGCTGAATAACCTTGTTAGCTCATGTTTTAATTTGTGCCATTTGTGCACATCCACAAAAACATTGCCATTAACAATAGCAAGCGTAACAGTTTGTTACTTTGCCACGGAGTTAGAACGAAAATAGGCCTAATGTGGTTAGTATAAGGGTGAGATCAGAGGCAAAATAATGCTGAACGATGTAGTTCACGCGCGAGTTGGAAACAAAGAGTTCACTAGACTGGAACCACACATCAGCCCTACGCCCTACCACGGAGAAGAAAGGGAAGTTTTCTTCCTCTAATGGTCCCAAAGGGTGTTTTCTTCCAGTCTGAGAGTTGCATTGAATAATAATTGTAATAACTATTTGAGTATTTTAGTGTTTGGGAGTAAGTTACAACTTCTATTAACAACTGATTCTCAGCAGATCAGTTGATCTACATTACTAAATTTGGGCCCAGTTTCTCAGGATTTGACCAAAGTTTATATATTTTACTAGAGCTCTTGATTGCCAGAAGTCAGAATATTATCTAATCTATCCAACGCTAGATAAACTCCTGCCAAGAAACCGCAAAACCGGGCATTTAAGCTCGGCTGATGTAGATTATGACTTTACCTTAGACATTACCCAACCAAACACCGTAGAGCTGCCATTTGTCTATGGTCACTATCTTTGAAGGTCCATCGTGAGTCTTTTCTTTTTTCGGCCCCGGGACCTCTTGTTCTTCCTTCTGTTATTTGCTTTGTTTTTAATTTTTACATTTTTGCATTGTTTGAGTGTCCGTCGTGATTCGTGACAAACCACTTTTCTTTCAGGCAAATTTAGTAGGTAATTTATTCCAGAAAGAGTCTTTTCTACAACGTTATCTTTCTGCGCAGTCTCAGGCCGTCTAGCTGCTAAAATATTCCGTTTAAATTAACGTCTTCGAGCGAAAAATGTAAGATTACTGTTAGAGATCAACTGCGATAACATGGCGCGCCCCTCCAAAATTCAAAACGTTTGAAGTACGTTGTCTTGCGCGGTCGGCTAGCTATGATTAGTTGACCAACAAATCTTGGTAATAAGTGACATGTGAAATATTACGTGTACTGTGATTGGTTGAATACTTACTACATACAAACTCTTTCATAAGGATGTGACTACACACATTGAAACAGTCATTTGAGGGGGCGCGCCATGTTATCGTAGTTGATGACATGATCCCTACATCTACAACATTAATAATCAAATTCTGCAACAAGACTTTTGTCACCCTTCAAAGCTGCAGGAATGAATGCAACATTCTTTATAATTCACGAAAGGAATATCGTGGCCCTTTTCGCCTTCAGGAAAAACTAATTCGGTCGGGCGCCTTCAGAGATTTTTTCCACCTGAGATTTTCAGATGATTTGTGGGCCGCCTCATAATTTATTCCAAATGAATTTTCCGCAAGCATGTGGCGGAATGAGTCAGCGTTTTCGTTGAATAAAACATCAGCTGTCATCGTGTAGGGTTTCGTTATTGATCAAACGTGTTCGACAACGAAATATGAAAATCCTCTCGCAATAAAACAATTTATTACGCCGTGAATAAGTTAAGCTGGCAGTCCGGAGCCACTTCGCGACAAAGAGATTCGCGTATTGCTTATTCCATATTTGAATTTGAATTATACTTTTGTGAATTGAAAGATTGCCGTTATTTTGTTTGAAAGGGGCGCTTAATCATTTCTGTTTTCAAACTTGAAATATGTCATCATTATCATCATTTTCTTTGCTGCATGGATATGGGTCACGTCTAACTTCCAAAGTTAGGAATAATGCTCTGTGCTACCTTATTGGAAGTTTCCGAATATTGCTTATGCGCGTTGTTACAAGTACACTATATCACAACAATAAGCAATTTAAAGTTTGGAACTTGGTATCGTGAATAGGACTAGATTTTGCCTGAAACTTTGTTGTCCCGAAATGATACACTAAAACTATTCTAAGTCCTTTCTAGCTAAGTCGCTACTCAAAATTTCGGTTTAAGCGTGAAGAAAATATAGTACTGCGTTTCCATGCCTGCCAAGGCTTGGCAAGCATCCACAAGGCACAAGCGTCTACAAATCTCGCTTGGCATTTGGAAGTCGTTTACACGCTTGTGAATGCGTCAGTATATTACATACATCCAAGCAAGCGACCTTTGATATGTGTCCAAAAACCGACACTACACCCGCGGATCGGATACAAGCGTCCATAAGCTTACGTAAGCCAAGCCAGATACTGTCTTTACACGCTTGTGCTTGTGGAGTTGTGGACCCTGATCAAGCCCAGACCGCGCCCGCGCCCGGCCGCGCGGTCTAAGGGGCTTCGTTTGGACCACGAGGTTTTTTAAAGGACTTACAAGATTTTTTTATGAATATTTTATAAATAAACTTATAATTTATAAAAGTTTGAGTATCAAAAAGTCTTTCTCTCCAAAAATCCGTCTTCTTGCGTCATCCATCAGAAGGCCTCGCAAAATATATTTTAGGGGGCCTCGCAAGATATATATTGCCCACATCAGATCTTGCCCCGCCACTGGTCAAGCCTTGGCAAGCATGGAAACGTGGCATAACAGATAGACAAACTTTCGCATTCATAATATTAGCATGGCTGAATCCACTAATGTAACGTTGTCTAGACACAATAACAAGAAAATGGTGTTTTCATGACACGCTCCTCGCTTACGGGGAATTTCATATTCGCTTTAGAACACACCCTAACAATATTTGTTCTGTGGAGTGTGCCTAATGGAGAATTACTTTGCAAGGTGACCTAAAAAGGGTTCTAAATTCTAATGTCGTTTGTCTGTAAGATTTAGTGGATCTATAGTAAGCTAGATGACGCCCACAACAGCTCCGGTGCGCCAAATACCCGTTTATCGCGCGAGAACCGTACGTATTTCCGGACTAGAAAGTCCTTTCCCGGGACTCAAAGTATCTCCATACCTTTCAGAAAAATCGGTTCAGCGCTATGAGCGTAAAGAGGTGACAGATATACTTTCGTCTTTATAATGTTAGTATGAAATGGTATGGATGTAGAGACTGCTAGCGTCAACTCATAAAATACCTACAAGGTTCTAGGGATTTAGTTTTATTGGGCGTTTTGTGACAGCATTTATTTGGTTTGGACAGTAAACTGTTTTTCACTACATTTCTTTACCACAATTTGGAGTCTCTTAAATGGCTCATAAAATTCGAGCAGAGGCATCATTAGATTCTTCTTAGTTTTATTACTTCACCATCCACATTATTTTTCTTTGAGCGCGGCAACCAAAACAAGAAATTCCGTAACGAAAATTAACCTAACACACCCTACTCCGACTGGCACAGCGGTGTAGCGTTGAAAGCCGTGTATCATCTAACGTAATTTCAGTTTACCAGACTTCGGTACGGTGTTTGTGTGCGTGCGATAGACTAGACGTATGCGAATTATAATTGCATTAGTTGATAAAAATGCTATGCATTAGCTTTACTGCGGCAGTTCCTGAGTGCTACACGTATTTTTTTACTTTTTAAGAACACTGGTATTAAGTACAAGCATGCCTGCTTGTACGATTACAAGTAACAACTTAAGATCAGTCCATTATTTATTTTATCCTCGAGTTCTAATTGAGAAAGTTGTAGGAGCTGATGTTGACGCGAATTAATTACAGACGAAAAATACCGCTTCAAAGGACCACGCGAACTAACGAAACAATTAACAACGGACGCCGAGCAAAGTGCTCAACCATTAGCAGCTCAGCTGCAAGTCTGGGGTTCTAGAATAGTAATGAGAACTCACAGGGTGACAGGAATATGGTTTGATGTGACAAAAAGCCGTGAAAAGTGCTATGAAGAGTTTTCGTATGAATTTGAAAACAAAATCCTGTATGAAGTTTGTGTGGTAGCAAATTCGTAAATCTAAGGCATGTTTTAAATAATTTTAATAATATAATAAGTTTTTCTTTTTTGATCTAGGTAATAAGTAACAACTGGCAAGTATAAAATATAAAATACGTATGGTCAAGAATTGATCCTTGTGGTGCATCTTTAATTAAAACCAATAAAACCACTTTTAAGGCGCGCCTTGATTATTTGGCTGTAGCGATATCGATTTTTCTCAGCAATGACTAAAGCTAAGAAATTAAAGTTCATTGTCAGTATTCATACGCCTTAAATCCAGTAAAAAGCCAAAGTATCCATTTTTTAATATTTTGAAAATTACATTTTTTAACTACTATAAATGGGGAAGTTTTGAAAAAAAGAAAAAAGGATTGCCACGTCACGATAGACTCCCGTCACAGGCTATTCGATTCTTTTATCTATGGCAAATTGAGTTTGAAAAATTTTAATCAAAACTTCAAAGGCTATGTGAAATATAATCTTTCAGAGTTGAGGTTGTACGGGGGACAAACGGCAATGGTGACAACCTGAAGTTTTTTCTAACAGGGAAATGTTAAACTGTAGCCATGAACGTAGAAAAAAAGGCGGACGGAGTCTTATTATACACAGAACTGTGTCTACAGAGTCGGCCACGCACACATTCTTACGCCTGTCAAATGGACTAGCGTAATAATTTGTGCGTGCGGACCGTGTACATGCAGTCAGCTGGCCTACTCTGAAGGACACAGTTTGTGTATGGTGGGATTCCGTCCGCCTTTTTTTATACGTCAATGACCGTAGCAGGAAATTTTAAGAAAACAAAGTTTTGAGCGTTGTTATAGGGGTCTGCTTAGTCGAGTTAAGATACCATTTGATCATTTATTAACTCAGGATCTATAAAATATAAGAATAACTAAAGACCCATCCATATTTTCGCATTTTATGCTCGCTTGGCCAGCTTTGTTCTACTTTTCTATTTTAAGCTTTTCACTCCAATACTTGCAATTAAATTCAAGAAAATAGGCACCGCACACATTAAAAAAATACGTGTGTGGTGTTGCACTCGGGGAATGCCGCGTTAAATTGAGTAGCATTTTTATCAATTTATGCAATTATAATTCGCATACGTCTAGTAGCACGCACACACTGTGCCGAAGTCTGGAAACGTCGCACCTGGTGGGCTTGTTAGGTTATTTTTGTTACGGAATTTCTTGATTCGGTCACCGTGCTAAAATCCCGCGATAAAAGCTAAAAACCGTACGCGTATTTGTGACTAGGCACGTTTAGGGAAAGATATTCGGTGAAGTTGGTAACACAGATTAGTAATATGTAGGCAATGGTTGGTAACACTGCCAAACGGGAGATTCAACGGGGCACGGGCGTGCAGCCGCACAGTTGTAATTAGAGGTCGCACCACGCATGAGGCAACTACACTAGGTAGTCACTCTCAAATTAACCACCCAGATTGTAAAAGGGACGTCTGCTTCTAATTTACTATTGGAAATTGCAAATCTATCGTGCCAACGATTTTACTATCGACAAGCCATCCTCAAAGTTGCTTCTGGGCTCCGCAACGAAGTCAAATCTGTTCAACCCTTCTCTCTGTTGACAAATTGTTCAAATCCGGAAGCTAACAGAGGGTTACTTTATTTGATTTAAACGGTATAGCCCAAATCACGAGATAATGCACAGAATTTCCTATTAAATATCAAATGGTATGAAAGTGACTCTATATTTCGTGGTAATATAGTGTTCCTAAGATGAGTGTAGACTGTAGACCATATTATGTTCTTTATTTTGTTCAAGTATTTAAATTTTTTATTCCGTAATGAAAATTTCCCAAAGGCACAGATTTCTCATCTTATCTGACAAATCTATATACCTTCAAGAAATTATACAGTCACCAAAATATAGAAAATTAAAGAGCCTAGAATTAATATCAATTATGCTAAAATATTAAGCACAATTTATACACTGATGATCGTGATAAATTACCTTCGAAACCAACGATAAATTAATGAAAATGCCTTTAAGTAGAAAGCAATAAATATGATTAGTTTTTGTGAGGCTTGTAAGCCGAGCAGCGGGGTGATGCACTAAGCGATTCCGCGTGGAATCTTCCCGCTGGCGGAAACTATTTCACTTTCAAGCAAATGACAAGTGAATACTTTCCGATTTTGCTGTCATTTTGACAGTAGTGACATTTCTTTTGTATGAGTGAAATAGTTTCCGCCACGGATTCGAAAAGATCTCACCGCGGATGGGAGTTTGACATCCGACGGCGGGAAATTATCCGAGGATTGGAGTCGTTTTCGCGGAATGTTCCCGCCACCTCCGAGACTCGTGAAATCTTTTCACTTCGAGAACCGTGTCATGGCGGATATTGTTAGATGAAATTATTTAATGATAAGAATAAAACAAAGCAATTATTAATACTTAGTTAGTCGTGTCTTGTTTAAAATATTAAATAAATGTCGTACTGTAATAATTATGTGTTAAATCTTTAGGAAGTGTTCATTGAACAATAAATATTTTTATTCATAAATGCAGTAGGTATATGTATTAATATTCGGTACTTAAAGATTTAGAAATAAGTATGATAATTTTTAAATTTTGTATTAATCCTTCAATCGGGGATTCTTGGAAATGATATTGTATTCAATTGTTGTCGCGGTCACCGGTGTCCTTATTGGGCTTGAAGGATTAATATTTATGTATTATGTTAAACCATTATTGTGCTTTTACAATAATTTTAAATAGTTATTTAAGTATATAATATCATTATAATTCCAAGGTCATACTCACCACACTGGAACTTCCATAGTATATCTAATAAAAACTAATATTAAATGAAAAACAAATTTAAAACGAAAGAAACTTATATAAAATTTAAAGTAAATTAATAAGTTTGTTTTACACATAAATAAAAGGTATTCTCACACAACAAGATTTACCGATTTATTAATTTATTAAAGTACTCTGTGATTTATCGGAACTCAACACACGATTTACAGATTTGACAGATTGTCATTGTCACTCGGCAGTCGGCACATAAACAATATTTTTTGTTTTAATTCCACTCAAGCCCCAAGCGGCAGTCGGCAGCCGCGCTATTTGTACTTTGTAGTTTGTACTGCGCGGTACGCCATTCACTCAAGACTCAAGCCCCAAGCGGCAGCCGGTTACCGCGCTCTTTTATTCAATTATGTAACATATTTCGCTGACTTACAGACTACTTTTGTATAATCCTTCCATCGGGGATTCTTGGAAATGCTATTGTATACTATTGTTGTCGCGGTCACCTGTGTCCTTATGGGGCTTGACGGAATAAAGAACATAGATAATACAGTATAATTATATACTGAGAATAAAGAAGTTTCATTAGACGTACGATCCTTGATATATTGGCTACATTCTGAATGAAAAATACTACAATATAGACTATGGGCGATTAGTATTTTTTCGGCTATTGTGCGTTATTTAGTGTGTGTTGCTATAACGTGTACTTTTTTCGAAGTTTTTTTAACTGGATTTCACGAATGTAAGTAGTGTTTTGTATTTTTTTTATGAGTAGCTATATATGCCGTAGCACTTATTGTCAAAAAAAAACTAGTGTCAATTATTCTCTTTGGTTTCGGATTCATTTCCGCGGCGGAAAGTTTGTGAATCGCTGTAATACTGACAGAATATGAGATCTTTTCACGTGAAAACTTTCCGACGATCGTGAATCAGGCAGCAGGGTGTTCTATTCTCATAAATCGAACGTCGATTCGAGCGCATGCTGTGTCACTCGATCGATTGCAGCCCAGCCACGCCCAAATCGATTCGAATACCGAGAATAGGGCTCCAGCGGGGCTTCTTCCATTGCATCACAAAATTTACCTCAAATTGGAAAATAATACGGCACGCAGCCCTATAAAGAAATTAATTAAATAAATTTCTTTATAGGGCTGCGTGCCCTATAAAGAAATTTATTTATTTTGGAAACTTGACGTAAAAGAAGACTGATGTCAGTGAAATACGTTCTATTGAAATATTGGAAAATTAGGTCACTGATATTTGCACAGTTTCGTTTTACACGTATCACCATTGTATAACCAATTAAAATGAGTGGTAGGACAATAATTAGGATAATTGCCGCCTTTTTTAAGGTTGGTTAACCGAATGGATAATCAAGAGAAATCATGGTTTGATTGTGTGGAAGACTAGGTTTTTTATACTTCTAGAATCTAGAAGACCCGAAAAAACTCGTCGTCGTGTCGGTTTATATACGACAAAAAGTAAGTTTATCGTATAAACCGACAAACAAAATATTATGTTTGTCGGTGTACCATCGAGGAAATTGATTCCTAGGCAGATGACAGACCAACGTCATAATATTTTGGTCGGATCACGTCAATTCAATGTTAGGGGTCACTGCAGATATACAATAATTTCAAGTTGGCCAACTATCGTATTTAAACTAAATTACTTACGTAATATCGCAATTTAATTGGACAACTTTTAAATTGTAGGTAATCGGAAAGGAATCGAATTTAGTTGCAAAAATGTGCGAGCTCTCGTAAGTCGCTATAGCTCAACTATAGCTATAATTGATATACTGTGCGACTTAGTTGACCAACTTAAATTTGTAAGTCTGCGGTCGCTCTAACTGTGATCCTGTCGGCTGGGTTTGACGTAACGCCACCAAACTACGTCGGTCCCCCATCTGACTAAGAATCAACTTCTCTGATAGTACATCCACAGTGGTTTACAGCATGTTTGTCAAACAAACATGCTTTTTCGCGCGATAGTCTCTGAGGCAAGTTGAATGCAAAAAATTGCGTTGGGGTTTTGCACAGCACAGCAAAAGTTTTGCAAGTACATAAAGTCTTGTTTGAGAAGAGTCAAGACTGTTGACGGTATGTCGTGATATTTGATAAAAATGGACAAACAACAGACAGACGGACAGACCGAAACTAGAGTTCCTTGATGACTACGGAGCCCTAAAAAGGAAAGTTTGACAAATATACTTGAACGTTTGTAATAGTTGGGGAGGCGAAGAGGGGATTTCGGGAGTAGCTCGAGCGTGTCAGATTAAGCTTGCATAGGCTTCCGACATGTGTCTAGTTATCATGGTATAGAAATCAAATTTCTCACGTGGTGGGTAAAAAATTTTTTTTTTGAATACTGAAATGCCGTCGGATCTGTCAGATTAAGATGGATGTTTAGTATACCCCAAAGAAGCTTCCATATAAAACACTGACGATTCAAAGGTTAGGTAAGCCTGTAGGGGCATTTTAAAATATAAAAAAATATAGCTTTATAGTTTCTAAACTAAATGATTTAGTCCTTCTTGTCTAAAATATATTTATAATTTACCTAAATAAGCAATTTTCTGAATATATTTTCTTTTTCAAAACTTCAAAATGGCTAAAGTTTCTGAACCCACCGCTAAAATAAAAAAAAAAGCTCAGATTTTTTATATCAGCTTTACCTAATGTACAAAACCTAAAATAGCACCCCTCCCCTCTACTATAACCGTTTAATATGGCTAGTTGACGTAATATTTCTAATCCTCAGTGAATAGTGATCCAACCCGGTGCCGGATTACTATTGGAAAAATGTACACTGGAATGCAAAATTTTATAATTTTGAAAAAAAAAATACACTGGATCTGATCTATCACTGAATCGGAATAATACAGTATGACATTATACAATGTTGCCCGTCTGCCGAAATACGAGCAATCATGAATATGCGTCAACACTTACAAAATCAAGTGTTTTAGACTTCGCTCAAGCGTTTGAGTCCTTAATTCATACATAATTAAAGAATGGTCTTTACTAAGTCCGTGCTTTGTTCTAGAGTGGCGCGTTGGCGTCATTTGAATGGCACCCTTAATTTAGGGATGAATCAATATTTTGCCCTCGTTCCGCCCCTTCGCTCCCTTGTGTGTGTGTGTATGTGTGTATTTGGGGTAGGTCAGCGAACTATTGATTCAAATTATTGCAATCTTTGTTATGTCTAGAGTTCCTGATTTTAAGACGTTTGCCTAAAATTTGTTGTTTTTTGTTATAGGTACGATTCGCAAAGGCTTCTGCTGACTTGCCAAGAGTGGTAAGTATTTTTTTTTATTTAGGAAATTATTTGGCATAAAATATTATTTCAAGATTTTTTAGATTAATGAGTCGATAACGTAAAAATAGTTTTTTAATTAAAATTAGCGCACATGATTAATATTAAACGACACAGAGTAGACTAGTTGTAGTAATTATTGTTATGACCTTTTTAATAACATTATTTTAGCTCATAATTGTCGTTTAGACTTTAGAGTTTAAACTGTACCAATCAACCAAACTTAAAAAAAAAAATTACAGTACTTACTAGTCGCATATTTGATCAATGATTCATCTAGATCTTATCACTAGGTGAATAATGTCCAAAATATTTGATTAATACGCAAAATCTGTTTACAGTACCGTAGTTCGTAGTAGACGGTGGTTGCTTATAGTCCTTATAATAAGCGGTATGCCTATATAATAAATTCCATTCAGAGCTATTTTGCCCCCGGTAAGACCCTTTTGCTAAACACATTAGGATCATTTTCAAAGAACCTCCGACTTGAAAGAGCGTAGGCGGTGGGGCTGTTTCCCCAAGAGTCATACACAATTGCGTTTTCCCTCAATTTCCCAACCAAATGTGAAATAGATGACCAGCCCCCGTAGACAAGTGGCAAAACGCTAACGCTAACGCTAACGCTAGCGCTACAGAATGTATGGATTTGACATTAGTATTCGCTAGCGAAGCGATGACTTATGTCAAATCGCATACATTTTGTAGCGCTAGTGTTAGCGTTAGCGCTTTGCCACTTGTCTACAGGCCCAGGCAGGTGATACAGATTATTATATTCCCACTGCTTTGTGCTGACGAGCATGACCAAGATGTGCATATTATAAGTGGAAGAACCAGATAATTAACATTTGAGAACATAAGAATAATGACTCATTTTTCCTTTATAATTTTACAAACCTTGTAACTTACCTCCTTCATCGTCTGACATCTGGCTAATATATCTGGCTATACATAAAATCCATAGTCTTTTTATTTCAAATTTTTACTATTACTTACCTGCTTCTTCACTAACGTCTTCGATTCTAAATTGTTTTTTATTATATTGCAAGATTTCGTAATATTATAGATATAATAGTATGTCTGTTTGTTACCTCCACGCTTAAACCGCTTTAGAAGAACGCCGTAATCGATAAGAATCGATTTCTAGATGATTTTTTTCGGTCTTCTATATAGAATCTCCAAAATCTAGAAGACCCATATCTATCTAGAATCTAATGTAGGTTTTTGTTTATTGTGACTGGATAATATGGTAACATTTGCTTCGTTTATACGGTCCTTAGTGCATTTAAAGTTAGGTAATAGGTATCCTAATACAGTTAAAACGCCAGCTAACTTGTATGTTAAAACTAAAGCCTGCGACCAGAGCGTTTGATGTTTGTTTAGTAGTTCGTAACTATACAACTTTAGGGTTGTCTAGTCTAAATATTAGTCGATTAGAAATTAGTTCTAAATAAACTATTGATGTTGAATATATTATAATAACTTCAATTATTTTGGTGATGATGTCCAAGTGTGTCCGCAGTATTTAAGAGCACTCTAATTCTGTGCTTTCGTAACCTAGTGAGAATAATATCTATGGATAGTAATAATATCTATGGACGCTTCACACCACGTCAGTCTGGCCCCATGCTAAGTACCTGAAGAACTTGTGTTACGGTTACCAGACAACGGTAATATATTTAATACTTTTATACTACTTATACATATGTTTAAGATTTTTATTTTATGATACACATATTATTTTATACACAGCCATGACCCAGGAACTTTGAAAACTTTTTGTTCCATCGGCGGGATTCGAATCCGTGACCCCCGGCTTGAGCTACCAACAGCCCACCAACTGGGCTACAGTAGTCGTCTAATGAGCCACAGAGGTCGTCGGACAATAATAACCGACACGGTTGGTGCAGGACCAACTTTTAACATGCTCATCCTACCCATGGATCATCTTGCTTGTCAGACAATAAGGTGACCACTGACCAGTCCACACTACTTTAGTGTTTGTTTGCAATAGGCTCCAAAACTACTGTATTCATTTTGATGAAAAACACAAAGTAAGTCGACGGCGGAGAATAAAGAATACTTTTCATCCCGGTGACCGATACAATGTATGTATGAGCAACATCTAATAAAAATACTTTGAGAGTTCTTTTCTCAAAGTCTTAAGCGAAGAAGTTTTGAAAGAAAATGTAGAGTCAATCAGTTCTTTCGACTTAAATAAAGGGTTCAGCTACAAGTGCCCGACTGTTATAAAGTTTAAGGCTCAACTCACACTGGGGCAGAGTCGAAGCGACGCACGACGCGTTATGCTATTCGCCAAAGCATGTTCATCTCTATTGTTCTATCATTTAGGTACTTTCTGCTATGATAATACATTGATAATATGGAAGTGTCGTAGAGCGAATGCGCGCTACAACGCGTGTCGATGCGTTTCCATAATATTTTCATAGCAGAAATCACCTAAATAATATAACAATAGCGATGAATATCCTGCAGGCAAAAAACACGGTGCGTCGACTCTGCCCCAGTGTGAGTTGACCCTAAGACCTTCGTTTCTTGAATTCATTACCTAAGTTCTTTCTAGTTCTGCGCTTGTAGCTAGGTACTTACAATAGTATAGTTTGAATGAAAAACTGTAGTAAAACGAGTCTGCCTGGAAGTTGAAGAAGGTATAAAATCAGAAATTAAAGTGGAGATGGTGGTTGTAAAGTTTGTAATAAAATATTTCAGGTAGAGCACATTGTAAGACATTGTAGACATGAGCTGTAGATAAAAGGTTTATTTGTTTGCTAATTGAAACACACAATGTTTAAACTATTGTTGCTTCCAACTTCATTCGCTCCGATATTTGTTTATCGCGCAGAAATCGTACTTTTTTTCTAGCTAATAAACGCCACTTGTCCTTTTTTGTACCAAAATTATCAACTATTTATCATAATTATTGGTTTAATTGTTTCTGATTTAAAACAGACAGACAGAAATACTTTAAAATGTACACTATAACATTATATGAATAGAATAGAATAAGGTTTCTCTAAGAATGACAACAAGAAGATTGGCTTGGCGACAACACGTAGCATAGAAGATGGCATTTAAAGACAATGTATATTGAATATGGATATGAAGTTATCACGTTATCACGGAGTACCTATAACTGTCATCTGTATGCTAAACTGAACCCAACATTCCGATCTGTTGATGCTGTAACACATCTCTCACAACTCGCAAAATATCTTACAAGCTCCACTTTTATAACATACTAGCGACCCGCCCCGGCGTCGCACGGGTATAAAATATAATATTATAGCCACTGAAAAAATGATTAAAAATCGATAGTATAATATAGTATAGTAAAATATAGTAGACCACGTGAAGGATCATAGGATCCTTCACGTGGTCTACTTCTTATCTATGCCAAATATGAAATAACATAAAAATTGCTCCAGTAGTCCGCGAGATAAGCCCTTTTAAATAATTTCCTCCGTTTTTTCCACATTCTCCTATAACCTATTAGTCTAAGAGTAATAAAATATAGCCTATAGCCTTCCTCGATAAATGGGCTATCTAACACTGCAAGAATTTTTCAAATTGGACCAGTAGTTCCTGAGATTAGCGCGTTCAAGTTAGCCCTTTCAAATAATTTTCCCCGTTTTTTCCACATTTTCCTCTATTTCTTCGCTCCTATTAGTCTCAGCGTGATAAAATATAGCCTATAGCCTTCCTCAATAAATGGGCTATCTAACACTGAATGAATCATCAAAATCCGTTGTGTAGTTTTAAAGATTAAAGGGGACAAAGGGAAATGAGGGAAAAAAAAGGCGACTTTGTTTTATAATAAGTATAGAATGATCCAGGAAACAGGATATAGAATAGCTGTAATGTTTCCTAAATGCCCAGGCCCCAGACATAAGTTTATTTATATAAACTTCAGTGTTTAGAAAGGTTTTCCTATAATAATTTCAAGAATTTAAAATATTTGGCCCAAGTAAGATACAAGATAGGGCCTGGGCTATTATCTCCATCTATGGAATTTCATTAATTAAAATTTGGTCAGTAGTTAAGGCATAATAAACGCATAGTCAAAATAAAAAACGCCTTAAATTTTAGCTAATTATGGAGTTTTTACAATATTAAAGCGCCTGTGAAAAAAACTAATCTAAGTATATTTTAGTAATTACCGATTCCAATGTTATGTTTTTAATTTTGATAAAAGCTTCACTCACCTATTTTGTTTACCCTACTGGCCAGACAGACACTCAATTCGTATAATAGTCTAATTCGAGTTAAAACAAAATATGAATACCTCCGCCACCCTAGCTCGCGCCCCTCGCCACTTCATTACAGAAGTGCGCCCCCTGGCGGCGCGCAAGTGCAGGATTACCTGGGATGTAATTTTGAGACTTAATTTCTATGCTTGTAAATTAAAATAGTTTGAAAACGAAGTACAGTACGAGTAAGTCAAATTAATTGACGTTTTATTTTCAACTATTAATTATTACTGCCCCGATGATGCTACAAATACGTAAATTTTATTACTACGAAGCTGTTATTCTATATTTCTGTCTGTATCATTATTCTACAGCTCTCGACTAGATTGAAATGAAATCGTTCCTCACCGAAACCCTTCCCAAAACACTGGCATTATTCTAAACGCGATAGTTTGAAAACGAAGTACAGTACGAGTAAGTCAAAGTTATGCTTTGACGTTTTATTTTCAACTATTAATTATTACTGCCCCGATGATGCTACAAATACGTAAATTTTATTCCTGCGAAGCTGTTATTCTATATTTCTGTCTGTATCATTATTCTACAGCTCTCGACTAGATTGAAATGAAATCGTTCCTCACCGAAACCCTTCCCAAAACACTGGCATTATTCTAAACGCGGGTATATGTGGAAATACGGGGAACGGCAAAACTGCTCTTCAGACCCATTGTCGTAAAATATTGACGGCGGTTTATATGTATGGCTGTCGCTGTCGGCGCTGAGTGCTTTTCTTTATTACAAATTTATTACATCACCCCCCTCTAGCCCTTCGGAAGGGGGTAAAAGGGAAATCTTTATTGGCCACGGTTTAATGAATACCCCACCTCGCGTAATAAACCATACCGGGCACACACACAAAAATATTAGAACGCCTGTCGAAATAATCGGAGCAATACTCATTTTGGTGGATTGCTACTTTTGTAAGTTATGTTTTTGTGGCAACTTGGGACGAGTTATTATGTTGTTTTAGGTAATTTTACGAGCGGTTGAGGCATTTTTCTAGTAAACGCTTCAATTTTATTGTAAGTTCACTGCGGGTCATTTTATTCGTGTTTAGCGTTATTAAATTACTTATATCGCAATGCGGAGCTGGCAAGGTCGCGCGAGATTAAACATTTCAGTTTTGTTGACCTTCGGCCTTGTCACAGTCGTTAATAATTATGGTCATCCGGCACGCGAGAGTGACGTACGTGCCTGGTACCAGGTATTATACAACTAACAATATACTATTTGAATAGTGAATTATTACCAGCTACAACTTTTCGAGAGTTAGGCTCTGTTTCCACTTTTCGCGAAGGATTCGTTGCATGGAATAAGCTTTTAACATCATTGTCAGTCAAATGAAGCAATTCTATGGATTCTCAGAAGCGGAATCTTCATAAATGCAACGTCAATGGAAACACGCTCTAAAGGCCGATTTACATTGATACAGTAGCTGGCGCCAGCATCACAGCATCACTGTATCAATGTAAATCAGCCTTAACTGGTAATACAAAGACGTCTTCTAAGTTTTAGTACCTGTTTGTGAATCAAACATCTTGACCATTAAATCTATCATAGCCCATAGGTCTATATAAATAAAAATTAATTTGAAAATTTTGTTAGTCTCACTAAAACCCGAGAACAGCTAAACCGAGTTGGCTTATTTTAGTCTTGAAATATTCGGGGAAGTCCAGGGAAGGCTTATATCAAAGAAGTAATTCGAAGTTCACTAGGTCATCTAGTTCTTCATAAATTATTTATTGTAGAATTAAACTCAGACAAGATGATAAAATAATTAATCCTATAACACCCAAAACAATGTATGAATTAAGTTTAACAATATTCAAAGTATTAACACAAACTTTTAAATTAATTTGCGTGGTTTGTTGAACAGTTGTAACGCAACCTGACATTTCAAATGTTTGCGGTAATAGCTCTATGTTTTGCAGCTTAAAGTTTAATAACTTTATAGGTCAGCTTAGTACTGTATATTACGATTTACGGTACCCAAAGGGATGTAAACAGGCCTTTCGAAATGGACCCATGATAGATAAATTCAAGGGATGTTATTCGTCACCTATGTGAAGTTAGCAACCGAGTTCAAGGAAAATGATTTTTATGTATGTCATTCGATTGTACCCGGAGTGTACCCGATTGTACCGCAATTAAAATCGTTTGTACCTCAATAGGGTAGAAATGGGGGGGTGGTAAAATTTGCTTAGCAACCGACATAAAGATACCGGAATTTCAATGATGCCATCTGAAAGAGTATCGTTTGTACCGGATTGTACCCGTTTTTAAAGTTTTTTTTATTTTTTATTTTACAAAAAAAAACAAAAAAAAAAATTTTTCTCTAAAAATAAGTCTTTGTATGTAGTAGAAGGAAATAAAATATACAAAGCAGTACAAATGAGTAAAATTAGTTATTTTTTTAAATTACTCCACAATAATTAAGCACAAACGATATTGGATGAAGAAATAATGATCGAGAACCGATTCGGTCTTGATGAAACTTCTTACACTTTGCTATAAAACTCGGAGTTAAATTTTGCAACTTTTATCGTTTGCACCTCTCCAAAACAGAAAGATTATCAAAGAAGATACCATTTACTTTAAATTTACTCAAAATTTTTCGAGGAACAAACGATTTTTCATATACTAACAACGTCGGAGATTCGATCTGTCTTGACGGACTTTCCTATATCTTACTATAAAACTCGGAGTTAAATTTTGCAACTTTTATCGTTTGTACCTCGCCAAAACAGGAAGATTATTAAAGAAGATACTATTCACTTCATATTAACTTAAAAATTCATGAGGTACAAACGTTTTTTCATATAGTAACAACGTCGGAGATTCGATCTGTGTTGACGAATTTTCCTATATCTTACTATAAAACTCGGAGTTAAATTTTGCAACTTTTATCGTTTGTACCTCTCCAAATCACAAAGATTATTAAAGAAGATACTATTCACTTTATACTTACATAACATTTTTCGAGGTACAAACGATATTTCATATAGTAACAACGTCGGAGATTCGATCTGTCTTGACGAATTTTCCTATATCTTACTATGATATTCGGAGTTAAATTTTGCAACTTTTATCGTTTGTACCTCTCCAAATCAGAAAGATTATTAAAGAAGATACTATTGACTTTATACTTACACAAAAATTTTCGAGGTACAAACGATTTTTCATAAAGTAACAACGTCGGAGATTCGATCTGTATTGACGAATTTTCCTATATCCTACTATAAAACTCGGAGTTAAATTTTGCAACTTTTATCGTTTGTACCTCGCCAAAACAGGAAGATTATTAAAGAAGATACTATTCACTTCATATTAACTTAAAAATTCATGAGGTACAAACGTTTTTTCACATAGTAACAACGTCGGAGATTCGATCTGTCTTGACGAATTTTCCTATATCTTACTATAAAACTCGGAGTTAAATTTTGCAACTTTTATCGTTTGTACCTCTTTAAATCACAAAGATTATTAAAGAAGATACTATTCACTTTATACTTACATAACATTTTTCGAGGTACAAATTTTTTTAAGTTTAAATATTATGTTTAATTACTTAATTATGAAGTACTAGCTAGATAAGTACTACATGGATAGGTACTTATTAAAAGGAAAATATACAGGGTTATCCGTTTGTTACTAAAAATACTAGTTATTTGAAAATAATCACATATTTAGTTTCATTATGAGATCAACATGAATAATACTATTCGAAGATATATTTTCCATATTTATTTGTCAGAAATGTGTTCTCGTCGGTTCATTGAAGGCTCTAGAAGCATATCTTTGATAGGGCGTAAATCTACAATATCGATATAGAGTTCCACAATCCACAAGCTAGGTAAACGTAGGTCTTTTGAACGTCAGTGACTTCTCCTAAGTAAATATTGTCTCAGACGTAATTAAGCCCCCCCTTTTCTATCTAATGGCAGATAACAGTGATGAGACAGACAATGAACGCCCAAAATAGAACCGTTCAAGTGAACCAACTGATGATGAAGCAATCCATTCTCTGTTTTTGAGATTATCGGTAATTTGGTATAAAATGATTCGCAGCAAGAAATATTAAAAATGGAATGTAATATATAGATAGGATTTGGACAAAATCTGTTATAAAATGCTAAATAATACAAAAAAAAAAATCGGAAAATTAGTTAAAAATCGGATGGAATGGATGGGAATGAAGTGGATGGAAATGAAGTTTTGGCATTTAATTTAAATTTTTGTTGCATTCTTATAATATTTTTCAAAAGCCATGCAACATATCTTTAGAAGGCATTTCAATAGCCTTTATCATAATGTATTAAAAAAATCACTAGCAACAAAAGTCATTAAAATAGGCAATGGATGGTAATGAAGGCTTGCCCGTGACAAAACGAGAATTTGCAAATTAAAAATTAAATTTTCTCCGAGAAACAATGCGCACATCTTATCTCGCCTATAATGTATGGCAGACATGGGCCCGGGGGTTCCGAAACATGTTTGCACGTAGATCTACAGATGCAGATTTGGTCAAAAACATAAAAACCATTTGCTCGGAACGATATGAAAAATTTCGCGTGACAAAATTAAAACCTGTGTTCTCTCAATGTTGCACATGCACGAGTTCATTCTTATGTTTAAAATGGTTAATATTAGTATTTAAGCTAATGTTCCAGTACAAAACATGATAAGATTAATTACGAAAACTCTAAGAAAATTGTGTTTAAGCTAAGCAACCTGGGAAATACACAATACGTGGCAAAGTAGTTTAAAAGTATTTAATCGAAGAAATTTATTTCGTAAATATCAAATTTTGAACTTGAAAGCAAATGGGACCGAAAAAATAGAACGACCCATGTATTACAATAATGAAGATAAAGTTTGAAATCATATGACACTGAAAGTGCTCGCCGCGCCGCTGCCATTCCGGTGTCGCGCGGCCCTAAGTGTTCTAAAAGGGGTGACACACGTACGAACTTAAAGTACGCGGGTTTTAAGTTCGCGAACTTACTCGGCTCGCATCGGTGACAGACGAGAATCGCTCACACTGGATTACCATGCCCCCAGGCTCGCGGCTCGCGGCTCTTTGCTGACACACAGGCGATTAAGATCGTCGAGCCATAAGTCCGCGTACTTACTCGCGTGTCTATCACCCCCTTAAGAGCTCAGATGGGTTTTGCCAATTTCCGGTTCGGTATTGAACATAATTTTCCGGGGAAAATCGTCCCTAATAACACTTAAGTCCGGTCGTCTTGTTTATATCACGGACCAGACAGAATATACACATTATACTAAAACACTGAGGCCCGCTGACGCCAGACTTTTAACCCAGGGTTAAAGTTAGCCCTAGGTTAAATATAGTGCTATTTTTCTTGTTATTCTTATCATTATGAAAGACAAGTTATGACTTTATTCCTTCGATCGCGGATTCTTGAAAAACTATTGTTCTCGCAGCCACATATTGTGGCCACTTGGGAGTCGAAGCATTATTTTTATGAAAAATATTTTAACACAAAGTTAACTTTAACCCACATAAGTGCTAGTGAACCTAACTAACCCTTTAGAAATAATAAACACCGTGATAACTATTCAAGGTCTTAATAAGTCCAATGTATTATTTTAACGCGCTTTTTAAAACGCTTTTATAAGCTTGGGCTGTATGTATGTAACGGAATCTTTGACCACGGTTTTACTTAACCAGAGTAGTCTAATTAGTTCTCGAACGATTGAATGGACACCGATGGACCACAATCGAACCGAACACATGTCCAAGAGTACATGTTCACCAAGTCTATCATTGCATATGTTATAAGAGACTTTGTGCTGTCTCCCGCTTTTATGGGGAGGAAATTGGAATCTTCCTACTCCTGTTTTCTTCTGATTAATTTCGTTGCGGGTCCCAAGACAGTTTTAGCATGTCCCTCGGGCTCCCTGAGATCATATCAAAGGGTTTTCGTGGTTGGATACCGCTGTCGGTCCTGGCGACACAGGAGATACAGTGGTGGGAATGTATGGTGGGCCAAAGCCCGTTTTAAAAAAATGTTAAAAGAGTCAATGATGTTAATTTTTTTTTAAAATATTAAAGGAGAGCGTGTTTTTTTAGTTTTTATAGGTTAATATTATTACTTCAAACGTAACACAAAAACAAGTAGATTTCGTTTTGGGCTGTTCGTATAATTCTATTAGTTTGGAGGCTCAACTATACCAATATGAAATGTTTTAAAAATATAGAGATTTCCGTAAGATCTCTCCCAGGGGTATTTGCTTTTCCGAATAAAAAGAATACATTTATTTCAGCGCTATTTAAATGGCAGACACTGTTGTATATTTTATCATTAAAACAATTTTATATTCCTACAATGGAAATCTATCCCATGGGAGGCATACATCTATATTATTTTCATTTTGTATTTCCAACTATTTACGTTTAAATAAATTATTGTATTTAAACCAAACACTTTTTATTTGCATTGTAACGACTACCGAAGTACTGATGCTTTTGTTTTGCTTCATAATGTAAATAGTTATAATTATTGCTAGCCCTTAATATAATTAAAAAATTCAAAGTATACCATACCTTTATTTGTAAAATGAGAAGACGCATTAGAAAAGTCAATTAATGGATCATCTGATATAATATAAGGTGGTGCGCGCACGGGCAACTTAGTTGCCCGGCGATTTATTGTCTCTCGATCAAGTCTTTGGGTATGCTCTAAATTTCATAATACATAGTATGAAATTTCCCGAGAATCAGCCGATCGCTCCATAATGGATGCACCCAATATTCTATTTTTCGAGTTTTTTTTATTTATTTTTCGTAAGAGAAAAATAAATCGCCGAGCAACTAAGTTGCCCGTGCGCTCATAGGCTTAGACATTTTTAATACGACTTCTTAGTAGACAAAATACTAGAGGTGTAAAGTGTAATTCGTCCTTTTCCGTCACTTAAGATACTTTCCGACAAAAGTTGATCGACATCGGTTTAACAGCATGACGAAAATAATGGAGAGACAAAATACACTTTAAATAAATAAATAAAATAAACAAATCTTTATTTCCCTCAAGTAGTAGAGATCAACTACGATAACATGGCGCGCCCCTCCAAAATTCAAAACGTTTGCTCTTGCGCGGTAAGCTAGTTATGATTAGTTGACCAACAAATCTTGGTAATGAGTGACATTAACTGAAATATTACGTGTACTGTGATTGGTTGAATACTTACTACATACAAACTCTTTCATAAGGATGTGACTACACACATTGAAACAGTCATTTGGAGGGGCGCGCCATGTTATCGTAGTTGATCTCTACACGTTATCTTAAATAAACAAAGCACTGCTCCCCATAGGATTCCCTGTCGTGCTTTAGCTAATTAAGCACCCGGGTATTATTAGTAACGGAGTTATCTTTTCCTGCGTACAGCTTATCGTATCTGTCACTTGTAGGGTTTCAGCTTGTGGGCCATTGACCCGAACACCTCCGTCTAATACCTGCCTAATGCCTTATATCTGTCTCGTGTCTGGCTTCTTGCGAATCTAGTTATGTATAGCAGGATTTGCAGTTTACGACTACGTGCTCGTAACGTTGTGGAGTAATTTTTTATTGGAATTTGGAAAGGAAAATATTAATTACTAGATGACGCCCGCAACTTCGTTGCGCCAAAATTCGTTTATCGCGCGGGAACCGTACATTTTTTCGGGATAAAAAGTATCCTATGTCCTTTCCCGGGACTCAAAGTGTCTCCATATCAAATTTCAGCGAAATCGGTTCAGCGGTTTCGGCGTGAAGAGGTAACAGACAGACACACTTTCGCATTTATAATATCAGTATGGATAATTAATATTTCATTTTGTAACGAATTTGAAAATGTCATCATAATAGGGTTCTATCTTGGTAACCTCAAATCTCAATCTTCATAATCGCAAATGAAATTTAAGAAATGGAAATAAACATTTTGCCACAAAAGGCATGTAAATACTATACCTTTGTTTTCATCAAAAGAATCTAGTAAGAAAATAATGTTTTTCAAATATTTTTTTTTTTGATACTAATACCAAGAAAAGAATATTACCTCCCAGGAGTATTTTAGGTGGAGTTTGTTCTATATTTCACACATGTTTATTTTGGCTTCTAAGGAAAGAAATCAATGAATTAAGATTTTAACATTTTACAACGGATTATAGTAAATCAATGTCATTTATCAATTCGAGTGACTATAAATTAATATGACTTTTATTAGATCCACATAACTTATAAGGAACTAAATATATTTAATTAAATTTAATTGATAACACCGATTATAATAAATATTTAAGAGCCCGGGTTACCCTCGAAATTCTCATACATACGTAATACCAAAATCATTTTCTCATACGAAAATATTTAACATGTTTGAGTTATTTTTCAGCTTAAAATAGTAATTACCTAGGTTCCTGTACAAAAATTAATTTCAAAATTTTTAAACACTAAAAAAAATTTTTTTGTGTATAATTTTTTTTTACTAAATTTACTACTAAATATTTAAACACTAAAAAATAGAGCAAAACACTAAAAAATATATACATAAATATTAAATTTACTACAAAATATTTCAACTCTAAACAATATTTTTTAGTATTTAAATATTTTGTAGTAAATTTACTATTTATTTATATATTTTTAGTGTTTTACTCTATTTTTTAGTGTTTAAATATTTAGTAGTAAATTTAGTAAAAAAAAAATTATACACAAAAAAATTTTTTAGTGTTTAAATATTTTGAAGTAAATTTTTGTTCAGGAACCTAGGTAATTACTATTTTAAGCTGAAAAATAACTCAAACATGTTAAATACTTTCGTATGACAAAATGATTTTGGTATTACGTATGTATGAGAATTTCGAGGGTAGCCCGGGCTCTTAATTGATAACACCAGAAGTAGACTAATACATAGATAACGATACAAACGATTTGAATATTATCGCGAATTTTGTCACATGCAATAAATCAGAAGGAAAATCTAGATGTTGATTTAAATTTTGTTTCTCGTCACAAGTATACCACGCGTGGGAATTGAAATATTTTTGGGAAAATTATGGTGGGTTGCGCCAGAGGCGTGGTTATAGTTACAGTTATGGTCAAAGTTATGGTTATAAGTTAAGGTTAACTTAACTTTAACCTTAACTTTGACCACGGAATTCGACAGATGTCAGTTGCTGGTCGTGGTCGTGAGAGTGAGTGAGGTGAACGTGGCTGGGTATAGACTATAGGAGAACTATCAAAAATGGCGTTTTTGTATGATGTCAGCGTTAATTCCTTTTTTCGCCACGTTCATATTTTAAAGCCTTGTCGAGCTCTAAGGCTATGGTTAGATACTATGGCGTCCATTTTTGACTTTAACCAAATATTTATCATTTTGCATTGTAGTTAAAGTTATAGTTAAAGTTACAGTTATTGTTAAAGTAAGTTGGTGCAACCCACCCTCAGTAGTCATAACTTTGTTAAAAAAATTGCTGATATCAATTATTCTGCCATACATGATTGTTTGCTAGAGAGCCAGACTATAATATGTTTATTTCGATAATGAATAATTGCAAAAGTGTGTCTGTCTGTCTGAAACTAAACACATAAACATAAATAGTGATATACAATTCGTTATACAACAGATGACAGGTCACTTAGCGACTTGATCTATAGATCTATTTATCACACACTCACTAAGTGATCCACTAATGGATCCATAGAATAGGCATTCGTTTGAGGCATTAATCTATTTTCCGACTATGCTTCTGACTTCTCTAAATATTTATATTTTTCTTAATATAAATCATGAAAAACTTCGATGTTGCCCGTAATAATTTTGTTCGGGAACCATACAATTTTCTTTATTGTATTTTATTAAATTTTCTCCCAGGAACCAAAAGATCTTTTGTTTTTTGACTTGGCAGTCGTTACTTACAGAAACAAAATAGGATCAGGATTTAAGAATTGCTTCGTAATTAAACTTATAAGCTGACAAAAACACTCCTAAACGGTTACATCTGAAAACCGTCTTGTCAGTTGTCAACCGAAGAAAACAATAGAAAATGAACAATTTACATTCAATTATTATGCTTTCCATTTGAATATCTGCGAGGGAAAATTAAATTACGGGCAAACCCTCATCCTGAAATTTCTATGCAAGATAAATACACCTCACTATAAATTCGAATACCGTGCACGCCAAAAACGTATTAAACTCATTATAAATTAGGGCGCAAATGACGTGGCACATTAATCATTTGAATGGCCGCGGCGGTGCTGTATTTAAACAATATTTCTTCTTAAAATCTCTTTTTGAGCCCCCTGACATGTCCGACCCTTTCATATTCAATTAAGGTGTGTTTTGGCGTCGGGTGGCGTCGCGTCGGGCCACGTCGGATATCGTGAGCAATATTAATATTATACAGTAGGGTAGCTCTATCATTTTCTTTTGACTGATCGCAGTCCCACCTAGCTGGACGCTGACACAAACACGGAAATCAAAAAGAGTCCGGTCAGACCTACTAGACAAGTGGCAAGCTATTATCGTAAACGCCAACAAAATGTATGTGATTTGACATAAGTCATAGCTTCGCTAGCGAATACTAATGTCAAATCCCATACATTTTGTTGGCGTTTACGATAATCACTTGCCATTTGTCTAGGCCTAGTTTAGGCCCTCAGGTCAGCCTGAATTCAATCCGACCGGAAATATCAGCTTTCCCATACATATAATATATTATACTAGATGACACCCGCAACTCCGTTGTGCTAAAACTCGTATATCGCGTGGGAACCGTACATTTTTCCGGGACAAAAAGTATCCTATGTTCTTTACCGGGACTCAAAGTATCTCCATTCCAAACAGCATAATCGGTTCAGTGGTTTGGGCGTGAAGAGGTAACGTACAGAACTACAGACATATACACTTTCGCAATTTATAATATTAAATCTGGATGGTAGCCTATACGTATACACATTGCACATGTACGTAATGTAATGATATTATGTTTCCCAAGTTATCTGAGATCAGGCTTATGTGTGCGTGTGACCGCTTCGGGTGTTCTAGTATAATCTCTCTACTGTATACTCTACTGTATACTCCTTAAATTGCGTCGTCAGATCTCTTAAAAAGGTGTTAGGTGACATTAAAAGCGTTGGATGGGGTCCGCTGTTTTCGACAGATCGGATGGCGTCAGATGTCGTCGTACTTCGGCAGATGTCGTCGGATGTGGTCAAATATTGCCAGATGTCGTCGGATGTCGTCGTTTGTCGTCGGAAGTTGTCGGAATGCTTGGGATCGTTTGTCTAATATTAAATGACCCGTGGTTCAACTTTGTTCTGACGGAAAATCTCTGTTTTTGTTCGTTCCTTTGCAGAAGTTTGTTCTTTTTGTTGTCGTTTTTATTTGCCGCTGTCCTTCGTCTCTCCGTCTTCAATGTCTATTGTCTTTAGTTTATTTACCTTTGTTCTAGTGTCGAAGTAAGCTTTCTGCTCTATATTAAGTCTTCTAGATGTTGAACAAGTGTAATACAGTTGTCCGTGATAAAAATCGTGTATTTTCTCTAGATCGTATCTGTAAGTTGTAACAATCCTACTCAAAATTTTTGCAGTAGAAGTCTAGATTCTTTCAAGCTTTTATAAGCGTCGAACAAAAAGTGCTACTAAGTACTAACTTAATATAAGCTAGCTGCAAAAATACTTTAGCCCACCTTTGTAAAATTCAATTGTGACAAAATCGTATAATCTACTTTTTAAGGATTATATCGGTTAAAACCCTTTTCGGCTAATTGTTCATAACGTGATTGTTTCAGTGTAATCCTCCAAATTCACACAGTATAAAATTATTCAGTAGAGTAACTCGGGCGTTTTATTAAAATCAAACTCGCTTTGCACAGAAACAAGTTTTACGCGTATCATGATACTGCATTGCTTTGATGGTCACTTAGAATTAGCCCGTAATGGACCAATACAAGTTATGAGCAACATAATAATATTATTATAGAACAATAATAAATATATATGAGTCAAGTTATGAGCAACATAATATTATAGAATATAGAGGAATATATTGGTCTATGATCGTTGATAGTAAAAGCTACAGCCAACTTTGCAATCGTGGTATCCATCATGGGCCAAGGTCTAAATTGAAGCACGTCCATAAAGCTGCCATTCTACCGCGGCGCACGCTGTGCACGGCCTCGCGGCGCACGAATTTATTAAGTACTTTGAAAACGTCAATTCGTGCGTAGCGTGTCCGTGGGTTGCAGTGGACACAGTCACATATATAATATATTTTCTTGCAAAGCGAAGCTTGACGCACGCCACACGTGCGTAGTCTCTCCGTGCGCTGCGGTGGACTGGCGGCTTAAAGGTACATAATAGTTATTAGTTTATGTATTTTTTTGTTCGCATTGCATCGGATATCATGGGAACACGTCGGATGTCATCGGAATACATCGGGTATAAGCGGATTACGAAGAACGACTTACAATTAAATCGGCTTTAACTTTCACATTCCTACTCTTTATTGTCTGAATAAACTCCCGACTTAAGTCTCGTGAAAGGTTTTCATATAAAGAAAATAATGTACTTACGTATTACTCGTAAAATCGTCTTTTAAAACGATTTCAATTATGTACACTACCGAAAAATTTATTCCGCAGTTTACAGACCCATGTCATTTGGTTGGATTATGTCAATTCAAAAGTCGCAATCTGTCGGCTGGGTTTAGCGACCAAATCACGCAGATCCCGCCATCTGCCTATAAATCAACTTGTCTGATAGTACCTAGTATTGATCCAATTTGTCCCAAACCCCAAACGTAACCAAAAAGGCATAGGTGTGTAAGTCTATCTGTTGCCTCTTTACTCATCAGCTGTTTAACAGATAAAAAAAAAATAAGGAAGATACTTAGATTCCGAGCAAAGAATATAGTCAAGGAGAATGTAATCTAAATAGTTTTTAATCGCTTTAAAAAACAAAGAGGCAAATAAGATTCGGACTTATTATATTTTTGAATTTATAATTACTACTAACGAAGTTATTTTGGGTGCTAAAGATATCATAAATAAGAATGTATCAACATTCAGCAATCAGCACTAATTATAATAAATCATTGAAAATTTATTCCACTGTCAAAACAGATAGACGGTGAAGAATAATTTTTATCAGATAATTCATTATTATTTATTATTTTAATTAAATTTTCAACACTTATTTACATAATACTTCTGGTATTAATTAAAATAACAATCAGCTTTTTTGCATTTATATTCAGACGCGAATCAACGTTTATGCCATTTAAATGTACAAAAATAGTGTTTTTTAATCATTTATTTATCAATAAAAAGTTACAAAATCAATGTTATACGGCGCAATAAGCTTATACAAGTTTTACCATGCGCCGTTGAATTTTTATTTCATGCTAGATGACGTCAACACCGTTGCTCCAAAATTCTTTAATTGCGCGGGAGCCGTAAAATTTTCCGGGCTAAAAAGTATCCTATGTCCTTTCCCGGGACTTGAACTATCTCTATACTCAACAAAATCGGTTCAGCTGTTTGGGCGTGAAGGGGTAACAGACTAACAGACAGACAGACACACTTTCGCATTTATTATATTAGTATGGACTTGTTTATGCGGGCTCTACACTTTTCGCGGCCGCGGTTTGCGCCGTGAACACGATTCGAACAAATACGAAGCCGCGAAACCCTCCACACTTGCGGTTCGCGGCCTTCACGGGCTTTCGCGCCACGAGTGTGGAGCCGGCTCTAGGTAGACGTACAAGGGTTCGAATTTCAAGCTTTCGGGCTACGGGCTACGGGCTCCGTAGCTCCGTAGCTTAGTTCGTAGCACGTAGCTACGAGATTTCTAACAAAGTGCTCCTTCACCGGGAGCATTCACTTGTAATGTAACATTAGGTATAGATTCGACTTTGAGCATTACATAACAATACTACCTCCCTGACTGACGAGCATTCGCGTGTAATGTAACATTAGGTATAGATTCGACTTTGAGCATTACATAACAATACTACCTCCCTGATTGACGAGCATTCGCGTGTAATGTAACATTAGGTATAGATTCGACTCTGAGCATTCCATAGCAAGCTGACTTCACTGTCACGTAGCGTTGATGTTACAAGTTGTATCAAGATATTACATATTGTATCATTAGAAGGTGCGCATTGCAATGCTCGGTTCTCCTCCCTCACTGATGTAATGCTCGGATTTGTAACGTTACATTACAAGCGAATATTCCCGGTGGCACTATTATGTTTCAAAATGCAACAGGCATGCAACAAAAATGTAGTCTTATACAAAATATTACAAAGTTGTGAATATAATTACCACAGATTCTTTTTGTAGATTGTTTAACATATCTCATAAATACCAACAAAACATAAAAATATTTTTTTGTGACTTAAAATATGGATTAAAATTGTAGTTACGATAATTATATACTTACCCTGAGAACATAATTAGATTTTTAACTATTTTTTTTATTTATTAAATAAGGGGCCAAACGAGCAAACAGGTAACCTGGTGGTAAGCAGCTACCGTCGCCCATGGACACTCGCAACATCAGAAGAGCTGCAGGTGCGTTGCCGGCCTTTTAAGAGGGAATACGCTCTTTTCTTGAAGGTTTGCAGGTCGTATAGGTCCGGAAAAACTGACAGTTCGTTCTAGAGTTTTACAGTGCGCGGCAGAAAGTTACGCGAAAAACGCACTGTGGTAGACTGCCACTCATCAAGGTGATGAGGATGGTATGTTTTTCGCGTGGGACGATGGCGAAAAGTTGCAGGTGGTATGATTCCGAACAATTCCTCAGAGCACTCCCCGTGATACAACCGATAGAGGATGCAGAGTGAAGCTACATCTCGGCGTAATTCCAAGGGGTCCAAGCTGTTTGAAACACTATGGCAGTCAACAATTCGAGCGGCCCTTCGTTGGATACGATCCAGAGGGAGCAGTTGGTATTTTGGCGCCCCTGCCCAGAGATGAGAACAATATTCCATATGAGGCCGAACCTGCGCCTTGTAGAGTTGTAGGCGTTGGTCCGGACTGAAGTACTGTCTCGCTCTGTTAAGAACACCAAGCTTCTTCGAGGCTAATTTGGCCTTACCCTCTAGATGATATCTTTGTAAATCCTCCTACTAATAATATAAAGGCGAAAGTTTGTAGGTGTGGAGTTATGTATGGATGTTTGTTACACTTTCACGCAAAAACTACTGAATGGATTTTAATGAAACTTTACAATAATGAATAATATAGCTTATACATCAGAATAACATGCTAAAATTTTAACCGACTTTAAAAATGGGGGAGGTGTTATATAAGTTTTTTTATATTCAACGATTACTTCGCTTTTTTTCTGAACCGATTTTCAAAATTTATCTTAAATTGGTGTATAGGGTATCACCCCAATTTGGTACTATTCACAAAAGTAGTGACCTGAAGAGGGATCCATAACGAATCGAGGGAACTCCTCATTTATATGGAAACATGTGGTGACTTCAGTTTCGTGAGAAGTATTCTAAGCATATGCTACCAACAAGTAAGATTTTACACGAGCGCGGCGGTTAGTGAAATTCCTAATTTACGCGGGCGAAGCCGCGCGGGACATCTAGTATTCCATACATTGCAGTAATATTGAGACAGTTGTAAGTTGTAACTACATTACAGCTGAATCTAACGAAGAGTATACGAAAATCCACCAAAGACTAACTAGTAAAGTGTACTCAACGATCATTCCAAGAATTCCATCCTCTACAGATTCATAGCAGCGTTCCATTCGATTACACTTAACCCTAAAATGTCTGTTATAAACTTTACTACCCCGGGTATAAGAGAGCTCCGCGCACGTCGAGACATGAAACGCCAATAAAAGTCTACTTTCATAATTGCTTGTATTGTTGTAGCTGTAATAATAATTTTATATCTTACCCAGATGTATTTGGCTCGAGACTTTATCCTGAAATTAATTTCTTTTATTAAAGTTAAGGTAGAGCCAAGGAAACAACCACGATTGATATTGTATTTGTGTGTTAAGAATTAGGATTAAGTACAATATATTTTCAGTGTACTGGTGCTTAAAAATAATCATTAATTTCATCATTTCAAAATTTAAGCACCAAACATCTTCTTGTAGAACTTATTATAACTTTCTCAGGTCGCTGACTAAGTAATAATAATTATTAATATGCATCGTCTGGGAAACGATTTTTTCCTAGATAAAAACCATCTATTCATTCAAATATTTCCATATAAAATTTTTGTCAGAATTGGTTCAGCTATTTTTAAACGTGAAGTAGTAATAGACATTTTAACAGACTCAGATTTACTTGTTTCTTGTATATTAATTTCAAAACTCTTATACATTTAACCGCCGAGGTCCGAGGATCTAGAATTCTAGATCATTCAACCGCAAAACGTGTCGGGTTCTGCGGTCGACTCGACCGGCGGGACTCGGCGCGGTGGCAGTGCTCGCTTACAGGTTAGCAAAGGACCATGGGATTATATTATACCGCAAATATGTGAATTAAATCATATTAGAGGAGCTAGTGGCAAGCAAAAAATAATGGATATATCTTTGAAGATTCAGCTTTGAGCACTCTCGCTAGATTAAGGCCGGTATAAATAGTCAGTACTCAAGATGCATCTCGGTCTCAAGACGCGGTTCGGCTCTATGATTGGTCCAAATTTTGAGAGCCAACCAATCACAGAGCCTGAACCGTGTCTTGTGACCGAGATGCATCTTGGGTACTGAGTACTAACTATTTATACCGGCCTAAGTCAATATTAGTTTAGGACTCTAGTTAAATGGAAGGAAATTAAAAAAAATAGAAGCTTACGAAATTGAAATTAGAACACGAGCTACATCTGTGATCTGTTATATTTGAGTCGCCGTTTCACATTCGTGTGTTTGATTATTATTATCAAGTCTATTATATTTCAGAGCTTTGAATCCATCGGAGTCAAGACCTCCAGACTTTGGCCAATAATATAGACAGAGCTTTAGTTATAGGGACCTCCACGTTGGACCACGATGGATGGCCACGATTGACACATTATGTCTATAACATGCACAATCGACGTCCATTATGGGCAAATGGCAATCATACACGATCATGCTCGGCATCCACCACCACAGGTCAATCCTGGACAGGTCGCTATAAAGTACTGTCAACGCGAAAAATATTTACCTACTCATAAAAAGACATTATATTGTGTTACACGTTTCTGATGTTATGTCAACTTGCTCCACGAAACATAGTTTTCCGCGGCTGTCGCCCACTTATTTAATTCTCCTGACACGACAGCATCTGTGACACATCACAACTTTTATTGGCCAGACGATGGTTTATTGCGCGCAAGATTTAATATCGTGTCACCACTATAATCTGTCAGACTGATAACACTTTTCCTCAATGTCTCATCATCATCATACTACGGGGATTTTGAAGGCTTTATCATTTCAATAGTGTTGTTAGATGTTTGTGTAACAGTTTGTGTTAGCCTCGAAGAAGCTTTGTGTTCTTAACAGAGCGAGACAGTACTTCAGTCCGGACCAACGCCTACAACTCTACAAGGCGCAGGTTCGGCCTCATATGGAATATTGTTCTCATCTCTGGGCAGGGGCGCCAAAATACCAACTGCTCACTCTGGATCGTATCCAACGAAAGGCCGCTCGTATTGTTGACTGCCATAGTGTATCAAACAGCTTGGACCCCTTGGAATTACGCCGAGATGTAGCATCACTCTGCATCCTCTATCGGTTGTATCACGGGGAGTGCTCTGAGGAATTGTTCGGAATCATACCACCTGCAACTTTTCGCCATCGTCCCACGCGAAAAACATACCATCCTCATCACCTTGATGAGTGGCAGTCTTCCACAGTGCGTTTTTCGCGTAAGTTTCTGCCGCGCACTGTAAAACTCTGGAACGAACTGTCACCAGCAGTATTTCCGGACCTATACGACCTGGAAACCTTCAAGAAAAGAGCGTATTCCCTCTTAAAAGGCCGGCAACGCACCTGCAGCTCTTCTGATGTTGCGAGTGTCCATGGACGACGGTAGTTGCTTGCCATCAGGTGACCCGTTTGCTCGGTTGCCCCCTTATTTAATAAAAAAAAACACCGTTGTCCTTGAAACCATCAAATGAGCCCGTCAAAATGAACAACATTTCTACGAGAGCAATGCTGGGATTTAAAAAAAATCTGTCTTCACACCCATACAAATTGCCGATCCGGGCATCCGTATGGGTATGAAGTCGGCATTTTTTTGAGTTCCCAGCATTGTTCTCATAGAAAAAGTTGTTCATTTTGACGGGCTTATTTGATGGTTTCAAGGACAACGGTGTTTACACAAATACTGTATAAGTACTAAGTACTAACTGACTACAAAACATTAGAAGCCAAACAAATGAGCTAGCGAAAAGATATCCTTTCAAAAAACTCTGATAGTGGACCCCTAATACCCGTTATCTATTCTTTATCTCGTAAACATTTTTAGAAGATAACGCCCGCAACTCCGTCGCGGTAAAATTCATTTATCCCGCGGGAATCGTATATTTTTCCGGGGTAAAAAGTGTCCTTTGTCCTTTCCCAGAACTAGTAACTGCACGAACAGAAAAAATGTTTCAGCTATTTGGGCGTAAAGAGGTAACATGCAGGCAGACAGACAGACATATACACTTTCACTTTTATATTATAATATCAGTATGGTTTTACGAGATATTTGCAAAAACAAAATCAGTAACTAGAACACAAAGAAGTAAAAGAAAAGGTAGTTTTTAGGTTTTTGGGTCTTTTGGCAAAATGACGAAAAATTGATAATATATTCTAAACTTAGAATCTTAATTATCTACAGTGTTTTGGTCCCACGCTTTTATTGGCCATCAGCTATTTGACCGAGCTTTGCTCGATATTCGATAAAACACGAATAAAATGACATTTTATGAAAATGATTTCTAGCTAGATCGATTTATCGCCCCCGAAACCCCCTATATACTAAATTTCATGAAAATCGTTGGAGCCGATTCCGAGATTCCAATTATATATATATATATATATATATATATATATATATATATATATACTAGCTGTCCCGGCAAACGTTGTTTTGCCATATAAATAATTTTTGGTATGAAAAATAGATGTTGGCCGATTCTCAGACCTACTCAATATGCTCACAAAATTTCATGAGAATCGGTCAAGCCGTTTCGGAGGAGTTCGATTACGCACCCCGTGACAGAAGAATTTTATATATTAGATAATTTGCAATAAATTAAAATTGCGACTATAATTTGAGACTTAAACTATCCTATCTCTCAAGTTGGATCGAACTGCACATGGTGTGCGAATTTTATTATAATCGGTTAAGTGGTTTAGGAGTCCATTGAGGACAAACATTGTGACACGAGATTTATATATATTAAGATATATATTTATATATATACAACAATTGCTCGTTTAAAGATATAAGATAGGATGGTGCGGTCATAAAATGCACTGTAATAGACAATAGTGACGTTTTTCTTTATTTTATTATACCTATCTTAAAATAATTTTATAACGTCTGGACATAATAATTAAAATGTTATTATAGTAGCATATTTGATATTAAAAATAACGTTGCAAATTTAAATATTATGCATAATATCAAATGAATTTTGCTCCAATACTTGTAGCGTAGGTACCTAGCACGTGAATAATTTTTAAATTATTTTGATAATCTACATATTTTATTTTCTATTTATATGAACCTCAATTTAGATGTCTCGAAATGCGTTTTTCTCGCTACTATCACAGTTTATCGTTTCTAATGCATTATTGCATATTCAAACCCAATTTCCTCAAAATCAGTTTATCGGTTTAATCGTGAAGGCGTAACAGATACTACACACTATAGTAACATAATATTATTAACTTGATGACACCCGCAACTCCGTTGCGTCAAAATTCGTTTATCGCGCGGGAACCGTACATTTTTCCGGGATAAAAGTATCCTATGTCAAGCAAGTTCAGCAAAATCGGTTCAGTGGTTCGGGCATGAAGAGGTAACGGGCAGACAGACAGACAGACAGACAAACTTTCGCATTTATAATATTAGTATGGATATGGAGATCGGAGGTTCTAATTATGTGTAAATTGTAATTCTTTGTATTATTTGCAAGCATTGTGCATATTCTAAATATTATAACGTCTGGTTTATGTTTATCTTGTAAATTGCATTTTTCATTCGTATGATATCCTTTTTTGTATAACTCGGTGTAATCATGGGCGCCGGCAGGGGTTGCCAGGTGGTGCACTTGCACCCCTTGGGAATCTCGGGATCAACAGGAATTATTGAAACCAAACTAACCTAACCTAACCCTATTACCATGCCATACAAAGATAGTTCGTAATGTTTCGGCACTAAATGTATTCTGTTGGCGTAAATAGACAGTCACTGTTGTTCGTAAAAAGTAAAAAGAAAAGAAAGAAAACTAAAATCTGCACCCCTTGGAAATTATTTCTGCCGGCGCCTGTGGGTGTAATACCCACCTTTTCCAATAATATAAAACCAAAGCACGATTCATTTTATCTGTCCATAGAAAATAATATTTTCAGCGTGAAATAGTAATTTAATACACACGGAAAAAGGAGAAAAATGGAATAAACACTTGTAAATAATTTATGGGGCAACTGTTAGAGAATTATAATAAGTTTGGAGGTGCGGTGTGGGAGAGAGACGGGGAGTGTGCGAGCGAGAGGGAAGAGGGACAGTTTAAATAATTGGTAGCGTGTCTGGACAGGGGTGGATGTACAGACGTGTAGACAAGTGTTGTTATGTCATTATTTTTGATGAAATTTGATACAGTTTTTTTTATCTAATTTGTTATTACTTTTAAAATACTTGATTGTACAAACACGAAGACAAGTGTAACTAAAATATTGATTTTATTTTAGTTAAGTATAATAATTGTAAGCTACCATTTTACAAATCTATTTTTAATGAGTACTAGATGACGCCCGCAACTCCGTTGCGCCAAAATTCGTTAATCGCGTGGGAACCGTGTATTTTTCTGGGATAAAAACTATCCTATGTCCTTTCTCGGGACTCAAAGTATCTCCATGCCAAATTTCAGCGAAATCGGTTCAGCGGTTTCGGCGTGAAGAGGTAACAGACAGACAGACAGACGGACAGACAGACAGACACACTTTCGCATTTATAATATTATGTATATGTATGTATGGATATGTATGGATTACAATATTAAACAGTATCGTTAATTGTGTACAAACGAGTGTTGCCGATTAAAACTTTACCCAATTGATAGACGGGAATGGCGTAACTAAATTCCTACTAATTGGAGGTCGGTCTACGTTTTAATTGAATTCCAGTTACTATTCAATTATTTATTTCAAATACTGGCCCGAAAAAGCCTACCTTTCAATATTTTAAATAGTGTGAAAAAAGCTTTTTTTGTGCCGCTTGTTTTTTGATTCCATTGCGGGATAAAGTAATTAATTTAGTAATCTGTGGCGTAATATTATACAAGAAAAAAATAGTAGGCAAGTGATCGCTGAAATTTTCTTAAGTTTCCCGAAAATGATATTAAAATCCCTCTAGCATACAAAATATATCGGCGAAACGATACAACAAAAAGGTCTCGTCATTCCATATAAGCTGTTTACATGAAAAACTATTTATCCCCGAACCCAATACGTCCGATCGTCCGAGTAAGCGTTTAGGGCCCGGGGTCCCTATTCTCTTGCCTTTTTTTTCGATGGCTGGCTGTCACACTCGCGTCAGACAGGTGTGCGGTGAGAAAGCCTGTGTAACAGCGAATAATGAATACTACGAAAGAGTAACTGAGTAAAAAATTGGTTCAAATAGCCCACCTTGGCTTACTGCATACTCTATTTGTTGCTCTATTTGTTATACTCGGGTCATACAATTTTCGTTGCCCCAGCCTTAAGCGGTTCAAAGTTATCCGTACAGGTTAATCGTTCTGTGCTGGATTCCATGCTGTGCTCGGAGCGAATTTCGAGTGATGAGAATAAGCCCCAGGGGCCAGGGGCTAGGGGCTAGGGGCAGGGGCACGGTAACCCGACGGTAATCGAATTGTCGAGGATCGTGTTACATGCCACCGCACGCGCCTTATTACTTGTAGATTAAGGTCACTGTATCACCACTGTTCTATTAAAGATACATTATGTTCTATGCGGCTTAAAATAAATCATTAATGTATTTTTATGTTTGGCTTAGTTCTTTATGTTTTCAATTTATATTTTAATTCCTCTAAACATATTATTATTATTACAAAAGATATATTTTATAATACACTCCATGGTTTCAGGAACATGTTAACTCAAGTCTTTTGTTTAAAATTAACATTACACACCAACAACTAAATACGATAAGTTAAAAAAAAGCTTAATCAAATAGCCAGGAAACTTCACTAAAGCCACTAAGGCTTACTTGCGCAGATCTGAGTTAAAGTTAACTCTGAGTTAAACATCATGTCATATCTGTCACTCACCAAGTGACTGGTAGAGACTAGAGATGACATGATGTTTAACCTAGAGTTAACTTTAACTCAGATCTGCGCAATTCCGCCTTAAATGATAAAAAAATTGGGACTTAATATTTCTCTAAGCGTTGTGTTCGCGACTATACGCTTATCTACTCGGGTCCGTTTGTATCTCCAAACGTCAATTATATGCGGATTCTAAACTATCCCTATTTAAATTACTCTACCTTGTGTCCTTGTCCCTAATTTATTTAATTTAATACAAAATGTAATTAAAAAAACTTTCCTCCTAAAATCCTTTACATTAAAAAATCCCGTATCTCGCTCTTTGTATTTTAATTTATTTTAAGCGCCCTTTGTGAGGGAAAAGTTTCCAAATACATTTTTAAGCAAAAAACTTGGGAGGCGCGAAACGGTCTATGGAAATATTACAGTTAAAGAAACCTTTTTTGGCAAATTCGCACCTAACGGAGATAAAGGTTGGGAGCCACTGTTTACGGAGAGTCCCCAGGGAACAAAGGGGGCACAAACAATGTATCGTAAAATGGCCGCAGATCGTTCTGGTCAGTGGCTCCCAAACTACATTCGGCAAAAAATGTTTTTGGACCTATAATTTTTTTCAAATCAATATTGTAATTTATACCATACTTAAATTCAATTATGGTTTCCTCTTTTTTTATTTGCAACCAGCTTGTGTACATTATTATTTGACGACTCATGATTGGAGTAAATTGCATGACGTAGTCTACATCTGCGCAGTCATTGTAACATTTACGGCGAATTATCTGTTTGTCTATTATTACTAGCCCAAAGTCTAAACCCCAGATACAGCGGCAGTGGAAGAGTAACCAGCAGATTTTTACCGATTCAAACTGCAAGAAAACTTTTGTTTTTCTCGTCAGTTTTAAATCACGTATGCAAAGTTTGCATTATAACAGCTGACGGCCGCATCTAACGACATCGCGACACGTAGCGAGCGACGAACACTTAGTTTCTACAAAAGTTTAAAACTGTTAGAAGAAAACCTTTGATAAACTACCCAAGTTTCCTTGAGAGAATTTATTACAGATTTTAAGCTGCTACTAATTAAAAAAACTTCACATTTTCATTAAAGAAATTCTAATATTAAGTTACGTAGTTACTCTGATAAAGAACTTGGTATTTTAAAACTATGACTTAATTTGCAGTATTTTCTACTTTATTACAAAATATTATGATACGCAATAATGAAAAATTCGTAAACAGTTGAAAACCGAATAAATATTTATCGTAGGTAATCGTATTATTTGCAATGTAAAGCGTATATGTTATCCTACTAATATTATAAAGGCGAACGTACTAAGTGAGCTTGCGAGTTTGTATGTTTGTAACTTCTTCACGCTTAAACGGCTGGAGCAATTTCGACAAAATTTTACAAGGAGATAGCTGACATCCTGGATTATCACATAGGCTATATTTGTTTTGGAAGTCGGTTAAAAACAATATCATAAGACAGCATAATCAACTTCCATCTTTCAGTCATCAAAATTGATGATTCCGATGATCAAACTCAATTCATTTTGTCTCTAATACCAATAACTATTTGCCTATTAAAACACAATTTAGTTTACCTAATAAATCGCGGGTAACACCGCGGGGCACAGCTAGTAAATTATAATTTAAATTAATTATCTCTTTTATCAGTCCTCGTCAATCGCATTGCCTTATCGCGATAAATATTAGATAACACGCATATCCCAATACCTACCAATTTCCGATAGTTACAACGACCAAGAGGGATTAGCTCTTAAATTAAAAAATAAAGACGGGTTGCACTCCGGGAGTGCCGGCAGAAGTGAAAACTTGATTATTAACGTTGTGCATTATTTTTTTTAACCCAATTTTTATGAAAATCGATTTTTAAAAAACATTTTTTTTAATTAATCGATTTAATTAATTTATCTAAACCCTTACAATCGATGTAATTTTTAACCCATTTTTTATGAAAATCGATTTTTAAAAATCGATTTTTTTAATTAATCGAAACCCTTACAATCGATTAAAAAATATCGACAATCGAAAAAAACAATCGATTGTTCGATTAATCGATTTTGATGTTACAACACTACTCTCCAGCCGTCTTACGGTTTTTCCCACAAAAGTGCTCAACGCCGCTAAAGAAGTTTTCACTTCAAAAATGAATAGATAGACGTCATTTTGCCCTTGCCTATTGAAGAAAACAATTTAGAAAATAAAATTTAAAATGTTGAATAGAGACAAAATATGGAAAAAAATCTTCCGTAATTTTTTAATAACCCCACTTTTTTCCCTTATCATACAGTTTGGGGATCACTGATATCGCCCCTATGCAGGGCGACAGGGTGTCAGGGTGTCAGGGCGTCTCTCTGCCCCCGCACGGAAGTCGGCGCGTGTCTGACGAAGTCTGTCACGCGAACAAATACCATTTCTCTCTATTGATATTTAGTAGTGGCCACTGGAGAGTGAATACTGTAATATGACGTAAAGGTAAAGGTTAAAGACTTCACTGAAGATTGGAAAGCGTGTTTTTAAAAATTAAAATGCGTCCGTAATGTTACATAATATTATGTATAGTAAAGAAAATTAATAATATGCATAAGTCTGTCTTTATAATTTCATTGAAGTACTTTTCACTCTCCACAATTAAATCTATGGGAGTCGCATACATTAATAATTAAATTCTTAAAAATATAATATGATGGTAATATCTTCTTATTCTTTTATATAAAATTCTCGTGTCACAATGTTAGGCCGCGTACTCCTCCGAAACGGCTTTACTGATTTTAACCTTTATATGCATATTCAGTGGGTCTGAGAATCGGCTACTGGGTACTTTTTATATCGATAAGTGCATTTGTTGAATAAATAATAATAGTAAATTATTACAACTTGAGACTGACGGCGACCATTGTTTGTGCGACGGGACGGGACGGGACGTTACCATGGCAACATACATTATTTAGTCATTTCAATAAAATAATAATATGCTCGAAATACTTTATATTACTACGGCAAAGCAACGTTTGCCGGGACAGCTAGTAATATATTTTAAAAAAGTAAATAGACGCACACAGCTGTCGTACGATACATACAGATCGAAATATTTGAATTTTAAAAATACGTTGCAGTCTCTGAGACCGCTGGTAGGTGGTTAAGGGTTAGCATCATAATTATTACCTCAGGTGTGCTCAAACCTTTAATAATGTATAGTGGACAGATCGTCACGGGTGACTCGCCTTAAACGCTCTGCTGGAAAATTGATTTCTGATGCGCGCGAATATTACATGATAATGCCTTTACGGATCTCCCCGCTTATTGAATATGCTTTTAGATTCCATCCTAGATAGGCCACTCGCTTCGAGCACAATTGCAGTACGCCAGTACCTAAGCTTTTCCTTTATTATGTCAGCTTCTAGGGCTTGCGAAGATCTGTACTCTATATTTTTATACAACATTAAATGACCCGGTAAAATTCGTATCACTATTCACTTCCTTCTAAGTCCATACTAATATTATAAATGCGAAAGTGTGTCTGTCTGTCTTATTCGAATTGGCTAGCTGATTCTACAAGGTGGCTGCAAGATATATGCGCTATGAAGTGATATATTATAGCACGAGAGTCTGAAGCTGGTTGACCGCTAGCCTGCGGTTGACGCGGCAGTTGGATTGTCGTCAACTCAACGATGTGGAATGCACGTTCCTAAATCTAGCTGCGTCTTCCGTTGCACCTAGATTCTAGACCTATAATATAATATCTTGCATTCCACAGGATTTACACATGACCTAGGACATGTTATAGGAGGAATGCTTTTAATAATTATTATTAATGTGTAGGACTGTGCGTATTTAATAATCATGAATATTTAGTGGTGCATAAGAAATAAGTCATGACAGGACAGGCTTTTCGAGAGTTTTCCGAGCTGAGTCCTTTAATGCCTTAATTTTTTTGCTGCAGAAAACCGAAACCCGAGATGAGTTAAATAAATATTGTGTAGATATATTTCAAATCTCATATCTACATGTTCAACAGTGAAAATAACAAAAATATGTCGCTTATTAAATCGCTAATATACTTTTCCTGTAATTATTATTACTAGTAACTCTTACAATAACATTTTGTACCAAATCCCCAATATCTAAATATATTAATGAAACTCAAAGGTGATAGACTGACATGGTGATCTATCTACGCCCAGCCCAAACCACTGAACGGATCGGGCTGAAATTAGGCATGCAGGTAGATGTTACGACGTAGGCATCCACTAAGAAAGGACTTTGATCAATTCTACCCCCAAGAGTTTGAAATAGGTGTTGAAAGTTTGTATGAAACTTTGTCAATTTTAAGCCGATCGGGCTACACTTTGATTCCTATTTAATAATAATAATACTTCTTAACGCGAGCAAAGCCGCGGACAAAAGCTAGTTCTGCAGATAAAATCTGAGTGTGACGAAATTATACTCCCTGATCCTCTGCCGTTTGTTACATTTTGTTGGGATCCCCTTGTGCAATGTAAATCGAATATAGATCGTGATCTTTTCAATTGGGCCATTGTGCACGAGTATTGAGCTATGCTTGTGCTCAAAGAATGTAGAGCATGTGGCGCATTTTTGCAATTTTGAGGCTTTGGAAGAAAACAAATAATGTAGTCAGCAACATTATTTGTTGCACATTGCCAACCAAGGTTCTAGTTTTTCAGGCACACATGTAAAAAGAATTGGGATTGACGCCTTTGAGTACTCGGAATTTAGGACCGGTAGTGTTAGGTTTCATATAGGGTAGCTCAGGTTTGATATTTAAAGCTTGTAAGAAAATGTAAAGTACCTACGTGCCGCGTAAATAGAAATTTCTTTTCTCTATCCGAATTCCGAACTTTTAGTAATAATAGCTCCCACACCGGTTTCGGTGACGGTGGTTTCATTGAAACCAGGCCAGCTACGCAGGAGTAATTTTATAGTGCCCAAGTGTGTGCGCAGTACACAAGAGCACTCTCTATTCCTTTACTCTCATAACCCAGTGGGACGGAAGACCGACACGTCTGGTGAGAGATCAGGCTCAGGACCGACTTTTTACATGACCATCCGACGCATGGATCATATTTTTACTTGTCAGACAATCAGGTGATCGTCCTGGTTGTCTTAACTAAACTTGGAAATAACATGTTCCAACGCGCTCTATACCACTAGACCACGGAGGCGTTACTTTTAGTAAGTGCATAAACTAAGAAGACATTTTTTATTTTTGAAATAAAATACGAGCACGTTGCTACGAATTATTTCTGCTAAGCCTGACTGGATATTATTATAATGCATTTATAATTCACTAGCTGTTGTCCGCGACTTCGTCCGCGTGGACTTCCGTTTATAGCGCGCGGTGTCAACAAAATTGGTGTCTTTAAAAGCTTTTTAAAACCCTGGTACCCCTTAAATCAAAATACCCAAAAACAGCTGTGCAGTGTGCACATAATGTTTCATTTTTTTAAATTAAACTTTATTTATACCAAATTCAAAGCTTATTTAGCCCCCCATTACACAAATTTAGCTTTACCCATAAACTATTTATCAATGCTAGTTTTACCGTTTAAGGTCACGTACGTCATTGCATATATAAAGTACTGAGTAGTGAGTTATAATAACGTGTATAACAATAAAAAATGGGTCTCCACATGGTACCACCTCTTATAGAAAGACTTATGAGCAAGCGATAGCGCGATGTAGGCGACTCTTAGCGCCATCTGTTATGATTTTTTGGAACTAACTTATTTTTAACAAATTTACGTATTTTCACCCCCTTACAACCTCTTTTTCCAGTTAAAAAGTAGCCTATGTCCTTTCTCAGGCTTTAGACTATCTGTGTACAAAATTTCATTACAATTGTTTCAGTACTTTTGACGTGAAAGCGAGACAGACAGACAGACAGACAGACAGAGATACTTTCGCATTTATAATATTAGTATAGATTGAGCCACGAGAAAGCCCTATTATCTCACTAAACAAAGGAGACACAGAAATGTACTACGTGGGCACATTATTCGTAATATCAGAGGGCAAATGTACCGTGCGTTAGTGACGTCACAACTCACAGCACACCCCTGCAGACTATTCATATTTATTTTACCTCTCAAAAGACCTTTATGGAAATCACACAAGGTTCAATTTCGTGGAAACTTTGAGTAAAATCAGTAGTCCGCCGAGATTTATAGCCTTAGGCGCGCCTCTCCCTAAATCAATTAGCTATCACACTATATCGATACTTTTATTACCCCGATAAGCTAATCTGCGTTTTTACTACCGATACTAATAAGGAGTATAATGGCTTGACGCTGTGTCCATTAGTATAGCTGTGAATATAAAGGTCAAAGTTGTTTGAAAGTTCAGTATTGTCTTCTACTCTGCCCTTACTAACAAAATATACCTTTGTGTGTGATTTGGAAGATGTTCTTTAAAATTTCGTCGTTAGTGATGAAATTAAGGGGATTTTTCGTGACAAAACACAATAAAGCCCGGTTGAATCCCTGGAAAACACGTATTTTTGAGTTATTTATGTTTTATTAGTACTTATCACATTAAACACACGGCACTCGGGGACTGCCGCGGTAAAGCTATTGCATAGTATCTTTATCAACATAAGCAATTATAATTTGCATACGTCCAGTCGCAAGCACACAAACACCGTGACGAAGTCTGGCAACGCCGCATGAGCGAGGGGTTAGGTTTTTTCGTTACGGTATTTCTTGATTCGGTCACAGCGTTCAAAGCCCGTGATAAAAGCTATGCAATTCAGCTTTTTTCAGCTATTTTTAAACGTGAAGTAGTAATAGACATTTTAACAGACTCAGATTTACTTGTTTCTTGTATATTAATTTCAAAACTCTTATACATTTAACCGCCGAGGTCCGAGGATCTAGAATTCTAGATCATTCAACCGCAAAACGTGTCGGGTTCTGCGGTCGACTCGACCGGCGGGACTCGGCGCGGTGGCAGTGCTCGCTTACAGGTTAGCAAAGGACCATGGGATTATATTATACCGCAAATATGTGAATTAAATCATATTAGAGGAGCTAGTGGCAAGCAAAAAATAATGGATATATCTTTGAAGATTCAGCTTTGAGCACTCTCGCTAGATTAAGGCCGGTATAAATAGTCAGTACTCAAGATGCATCTCGGTCTCAAGACGCGGTTCGGCTCTATGATTGGTCCAAATTTTGAGAGCCAACCAATCACAGAGCCTGAACCGTGTCTTGTGACCGAGATGCATCTTGGGTACTGAGTACTAACTATTTATACCGGCCTAAGTCAATATTAGTTTAGGACTCTAGTTAAATGGAAGGAAATTAAAAAAAATAGAAGCTTACGAAATTGAAATTAGAACACGAGCTACATCTGTGATCTGTTATATTTGAGTCGCCGTTTCACATTCGTGTGTTTGATTATTATTATCAAGTCTATTATATTTCAGAGCTTTGAATCCATCGGAGTCAAGACCTCCAGACTTTGGCCAATAATATAGACAGAGCTTTAGTTATAGGGACCTCCACGTTGGACCACGATGGATGGCCACGATTGACACATTATGTCTATAACATGCACAATCGACGTCCATTATGGGCAAATGGCAATCATACACGATCATGCTCGGCATCCACCACCACAGGTCAATCCTGGACAGGTCGCTATAAAGTACTGTCAACGCGAAAAATATTTACCTACTCATAAAAAGACATTATATTGTGTTACACGTTTCTGATGTTATGTCAACTTGCTCCACGAAACATAGTTTTCCGCGGCTGTCGCCCACTTATTTAATTCTCCTGACACGACAGCATCTGTGACACATCACAACTTTTATTGGCCAGACGATGGTTTATTGCGCGCAAGATTTAATATCGTGTCACCACTATAATCTGTCAGACTGATAACACTTTTCCTCAATGTCTCATCATCATCATACTACGGGGATTTTGAAGGCTTTATCATTTCAATAGTGTTGTTAGATGTTTGTGTAACAGTTTGTGTTAGCCTCGAAGAAGCTTTGTGTTCTTAACAGAGCGAGACAGTACTTCAGTCCGGACCAACGCCTACAACTCTACAAGGCGCAGGTTCGGCCTCATATGGAATATTGTTCTCATCTCTGGGCAGGGGCGCCAAAATACCAACTGCTCACTCTGGATCGTATCCAACGAAAGGCCGCTCGTATTGTTGACTGCCATAGTGTATCAAACAGCTTGGACCCCTTGGAATTACGCCGAGATGTAGCATCACTCTGCATCCTCTATCGGTTGTATCACGGGGAGTGCTCTGAGGAATTGTTCGGAATCATACCACCTGCAACTTTTCGCCATCGTCCCACGCGAAAAACATACCATCCTCATCACCTTGATGAGTGGCAGTCTTCCACAGTGCGTTTTTCGCGTAAGTTTCTGCCGCGCACTGTAAAACTCTGGAACGAACTGTCACCAGCAGTATTTCCGGACCTATACGACCTGGAAACCTTCAAGAAAAGAGCGTATTCCCTCTTAAAAGGCCGGCAACGCACCTGCAGCTCTTCTGATGTTGCGAGTGTCCATGGACGACGGTAGTTGCTTGCCATCAGGTGACCCGTTTGCTCGGTTGCCCCCTTATTTAATAAAAAAAAACACCGTTGTCCTTGAAACCATCAAATGAGCCCGTCAAAATGAACAACATTTCTACGAGAGCAATGCTGGGATTTAAAAAAAATCTGTCTTCACACCCATACAAATTGCCGATCCGGGCATCCGTATGGGTATGAAGTCGGCATTTTTTTGAGTTCCCAGCATTGTTCTCATAGAAAAAGTTGTTCATTTTGACGGGCTTATTTGATGGTTTCAAGGACAACGGTGTTTACACAAATACTGTATAAGTACTAAGTACTAACTGACTACAAAACATTAGAAGCCAAACAAATGAGCTAGCGAAAAGATATCCTTTCAAAAAACTCTGATAGTGGACCCCTAATACCCGTTATCTATTCTTTATCTCGTAAACATTTTTAGAAGATAACGCCCGCAACTCCGTCGCGGTAAAATTCATTTATCCCGCGGGAATCGTATATTTTTCCGGGGTAAAAAGTGTCCTTTGTCCTTTCCCAGAACTAGTAACTGCACGAACAGAAAAAATGTTTCAGCTATTTGGGCGTAAAGAGGTAACATGCAGGCAGACAGACAGACATATACACTTTCACTTTTATATTATAATATCAGTATGGTTTTACGAGATATTTGCAAAAACAAAATCAGTAACTAGAACACAAAGAAGTAAAAGAAAAGGTAGTTTTTAGGTTTTTGGGTCTTTTGGCAAAATGACGAAAAATTGATAATATATTCTAAACTTAGAATCTTAATTATCTACAGTGTTTTGGTCCCACGCTTTTATTGGCCATCAGCTATTTGACCGAGCTTTGCTCGATATTCGATAAAACACGAATAAAATGACATTTTATGAAAATGATTTCTAGCTAGATCGATTTATCGCCCCCGAAACCCCCTATATACTAAATTTCATGAAAATCGTTGGAGCCGATTCCGAGATTCCAATTATATATATATATATATATATATATATATATATATATATACTAGCTGTCCCGGCAAACGTTGTTTTGCCATATAAATAATTTTTGGTATGAAAAATAGATGTTGGCCGATTCTCAGACCTACTCAATATGCTCACAAAATTTCATGAGAATCGGTCAAGCCGTTTCGGAGGAGTTCGATTACGCACCCCGTGACAGAAGAATTTTATATATTAGATAATTTGCAATAAATTAAAATTGCGACTATAATTTGAGACTTAAACTATCCTATCTCTCAAGTTGGATCGAACTGCACATGGTGTGCGAATTTTATTATAATCGGTTAAGTGGTTTAGGAGTCCATTGAGGACAAACATTGTGACACGAGATTTATATATATTAAGATATATATTTATATATATACAACAATTGCTCGTTTAAAGATATAAGATAGGATGGTGCGGTCATAAAATGCACTGTAATAGACAATAGTGACGTTTTTCTTTATTTTATTATACCTATCTTAAAATAATTTTATAACGTCTGGACATAATAATTAAAATGTTATTATAGTAGCATATTTGATATTAAAAATAACGTTGCAAATTTAAATATTATGCATAATATCAAATGAATTTTGCTCCAATACTTGTAGCGTAGGTACCTAGCACGTGAATAATTTTTAAATTATTTTGATAATCTACATATTTTATTTTCTATTTATATGAACCTCAATTTAGATGTCTCGAAATGCGTTTTTCTCGCTACTATCACAGTTTATCGTTTCTAATGCATTATTGCATATTCAAACCCAATTTCCTCAAAATCAGTTTATCGGTTTAATCGTGAAGGCGTAACAGATACTACACACTATAGTAACATAATATTATTAACTTGATGACACCCGCAACTCCGTTGCGTCAAAATTCGTTTATCGCGCGGGAACCGTACATTTTTCCGGGATAAAAGTATCCTATGTCAAGCAAGTTCAGCAAAATCGGTTCAGTGGTTCGGGCATGAAGAGGTAACGGGCAGACAGACAGACAGACAGACAAACTTTCGCATTTATAATATTAGTATGGATATGGAGATCGGAGGTTCTAATTATGTGTAAATTGTAATTCTTTGTATTATTTGCAAGCATTGTGCATATTCTAAATATTATAACGTCTGGTTTATGTTTATCTTGTAAATTGCATTTTTCATTCGTATGATATCCTTTTTTGTATAACTCGGTGTAATCATGGGCGCCGGCAGGGGTTGCCAGGTGGTGCACTTGCACCCCTTGGGAATCTCGGGATCAACAGGAATTATTGAAACCAAACTAACCTAACCTAACCCTATTACCATGCCATACAAAGATAGTTCGTAATGTTTCGGCACTAAATGTATTCTGTTGGCGTAAATAGACAGTCACTGTTGTTCGTAAAAAGTAAAAAGAAAAGAAAGAAAACTAAAATCTGCACCCCTTGGAAATTATTTCTGCCGGCGCCTGTGGGTGTAATACCCACCTTTTCCAATAATATAAAACCAAAGCACGATTCATTTTATCTGTCCATAGAAAATAATATTTTCAGCGTGAAATAGTAATTTAATACACACGGAAAAAGGAGAAAAATGGAATAAACACTTGTAAATAATTTATGGGGCAACTGTTAGAGAATTATAATAAGTTTGGAGGTGCGGTGTGGGAGAGAGACGGGGAGTGTGCGAGCGAGAGGGAAGAGGGACAGTTTAAATAATTGGTAGCGTGTCTGGACAGGGGTGGATGTACAGACGTGTAGACAAGTGTTGTTATGTCATTATTTTTGATGAAATTTGATACAGTTTTTTTTATCTAATTTGTTATTACTTTTAAAATACTTGATTGTACAAACACGAAGACAAGTGTAACTAAAATATTGATTTTATTTTAGTTAAGTATAATAATTGTAAGCTACCATTTTACAAATCTATTTTTAATGAGTACTAGATGACGCCCGCAACTCCGTTGCGCCAAAATTCGTTAATCGCGTGGGAACCGTGTATTTTTCTGGGATAAAAACTATCCTATGTCCTTTCTCGGGACTCAAAGTATCTCCATGCCAAATTTCAGCGAAATCGGTTCAGCGGTTTCGGCGTGAAGAGGTAACAGACAGACAGACAGACGGACAGACAGACAGACACACTTTCGCATTTATAATATTATGTATATGTATGTATGGATATGTATGGATTACAATATTAAACAGTATCGTTAATTGTGTACAAACGAGTGTTGCCGATTAAAACTTTACCCAATTGATAGACGGGAATGGCGTAACTAAATTCCTACTAATTGGAGGTCGGTCTACGTTTTAATTGAATTCCAGTTACTATTCAATTATTTATTTCAAATACTGGCCCGAAAAAGCCTACCTTTCAATATTTTAAATAGTGTGAAAAAAGCTTTTTTTGTGCCGCTTGTTTTTTGATTCCATTGCGGGATAAAGTAATTAATTTAGTAATCTGTGGCGTAATATTATACAAGAAAAAAATAGTAGGCAAGTGATCGCTGAAATTTTCTTAAGTTTCCCGAAAATGATATTAAAATCCCTCTAGCATACAAAATATATCGGCGAAACGATACAACAAAAAGGTCTCGTCATTCCATATAAGCTGTTTACATGAAAAACTATTTATCCCCGAACCCAATACGTCCGATCGTCCGAGTAAGCGTTTAGGGCCCGGGGTCCCTATTCTCTTGCCTTTTTTTTCGATGGCTGGCTGTCACACTCGCGTCAGACAGGTGTGCGGTGAGAAAGCCTGTGTAACAGCGAATAATGAATACTACGAAAGAGTAACTGAGTAAAAAATTGGTTCAAATAGCCCACCTTGGCTTACTGCATACTCTATTTGTTGCTCTATTTGTTATACTCGGGTCATACAATTTTCGTTGCCCCAGCCTTAAGCGGTTCAAAGTTATCCGTACAGGTTAATCGTTCTGTGCTGGATTCCATGCTGTGCTCGGAGCGAATTTCGAGTGATGAGAATAAGCCCCAGGGGCCAGGGGCTAGGGGCTAGGGGCAGGGGCACGGTAACCCGACGGTAATCGAATTGTCGAGGATCGTGTTACATGCCACCGCACGCGCCTTATTACTTGTAGATTAAGGTCACTGTATCACCACTGTTCTATTAAAGATACATTATGTTCTATGCGGCTTAAAATAAATCATTAATGTATTTTTATGTTTGGCTTAGTTCTTTATGTTTTCAATTTATATTTTAATTCCTCTAAACATATTATTATTATTACAAAAGATATATTTTATAATACACTCCATGGTTTCAGGAACATGTTAACTCAAGTCTTTTGTTTAAAATTAACATTACACACCAACAACTAAATACGATAAGTTAAAAAAAAGCTTAATCAAATAGCCAGGAAACTTCACTAAAGCCACTAAGGCTTACTTGCGCAGATCTGAGTTAAAGTTAACTCTGAGTTAAACATCATGTCATATCTGTCACTCACCAAGTGACTGGTAGAGACTAGAGATGACATGATGTTTAACCTAGAGTTAACTTTAACTCAGATCTGCGCAATTCCGCCTTAAATGATAAAAAAATTGGGACTTAATATTTCTCTAAGCGTTGTGTTCGCGACTATACGCTTATCTACTCGGGTCCGTTTGTATCTCCAAACGTCAATTATATGCGGATTCTAAACTATCCCTATTTAAATTACTCTACCTTGTGTCCTTGTCCCTAATTTATTTAATTTAATACAAAATGTAATTAAAAAAACTTTCCTCCTAAAATCCTTTACATTAAAAAATCCCGTATCTCGCTCTTTGTATTTTAATTTATTTTAAGCGCCCTTTGTGAGGGAAAAGTTTCCAAATACATTTTTAAGCAAAAAACTTGGGAGGCGCGAAACGGTCTATGGAAATATTACAGTTAAAGAAACCTTTTTTGGCAAATTCGCACCTAACGGAGATAAAGGTTGGGAGCCACTGTTTACGGAGAGTCCCCAGGGAACAAAGGGGGCACAAACAATGTATCGTAAAATGGCCGCAGATCGTTCTGGTCAGTGGCTCCCAAACTACATTCGGCAAAAAATGTTTTTGGACCTATAATTTTTTTCAAATCAATATTGTAATTTATACCATACTTAAATTCAATTATGGTTTCCTCTTTTTTTATTTGCAACCAGCTTGTGTACATTATTATTTGACGACTCATGATTGGAGTAAATTGCATGACGTAGTCTACATCTGCGCAGTCATTGTAACATTTACGGCGAATTATCTGTTTGTCTATTATTACTAGCCCAAAGTCTAAACCCCAGATACAGCGGCAGTGGAAGAGTAACCAGCAGATTTTTACCGATTCAAACTGCAAGAAAACTTTTGTTTTTCTCGTCAGTTTTAAATCACGTATGCAAAGTTTGCATTATAACAGCTGACGGCCGCATCTAACGACATCGCGACACGTAGCGAGCGACGAACACTTAGTTTCTACAAAAGTTTAAAACTGTTAGAAGAAAACCTTTGATAAACTACCCAAGTTTCCTTGAGAGAATTTATTACAGATTTTAAGCTGCTACTAATTAAAAAAACTTCACATTTTCATTAAAGAAATTCTAATATTAAGTTACGTAGTTACTCTGATAAAGAACTTGGTATTTTAAAACTATGACTTAATTTGCAGTATTTTCTACTTTATTACAAAATATTATGATACGCAATAATGAAAAATTCGTAAACAGTTGAAAACCGAATAAATATTTATCGTAGGTAATCGTATTATTTGCAATGTAAAGCGTATATGTTATCCTACTAATATTATAAAGGCGAACGTACTAAGTGAGCTTGCGAGTTTGTATGTTTGTAACTTCTTCACGCTTAAACGGCTGGAGCAATTTCGACAAAATTTTACAAGGAGATAGCTGACATCCTGGATTATCACATAGGCTATATTTGTTTTGGAAGTCGGTTAAAAACAATATCATAAGACAGCATAATCAACTTCCATCTTTCAGTCATCAAAATTGATGATTCCGATGATCAAACTCAATTCATTTTGTCTCTAATACCAATAACTATTTGCCTATTAAAACACAATTTAGTTTACCTAATAAATCGCGGGTAACACCGCGGGGCACAGCTAGTAAATTATAATTTAAATTAATTATCTCTTTTATCAGTCCTCGTCAATCGCATTGCCTTATCGCGATAAATATTAGATAACACGCATATCCCAATACCTACCAATTTCCGATAGTTACAACGACCAAGAGGGATTAGCTCTTAAATTAAAAAATAAAGACGGGTTGCACTCCGGGAGTGCCGGCAGAAGTGAAAACTTGATTATTAACGTTGTGCATTATTTTTTTTAACCCAATTTTTATGAAAATCGATTTTTAAAAAACATTTTTTTTAATTAATCGATTTAATTAATTTATCTAAACCCTTACAATCGATGTAATTTTTAACCCATTTTTTATGAAAATCGATTTTTAAAAATCGATTTTTTTAATTAATCGAAACCCTTACAATCGATTAAAAAATATCGACAATCGAAAAAAACAATCGATTGTTCGATTAATCGATTTTGATGTTACAACACTACTCTCCAGCCGTCTTACGGTTTTTCCCACAAAAGTGCTCAACGCCGCTAAAGAAGTTTTCACTTCAAAAATGAATAGATAGACGTCATTTTGCCCTTGCCTATTGAAGAAAACAATTTAGAAAATAAAATTTAAAATGTTGAATAGAGACAAAATATGGAAAAAAATCTTCCGTAATTTTTTAATAACCCCACTTTTTTCCCTTATCATACAGTTTGGGGATCACTGATATCGCCCCTATGCAGGGCGACAGGGTGTCAGGGTGTCAGGGCGTCTCTCTGCCCCCGCACGGAAGTCGGCGCGTGTCTGACGAAGTCTGTCACGCGAACAAATACCATTTCTCTCTATTGATATTTAGTAGTGGCCACTGGAGAGTGAATACTGTAATATGACGTAAAGGTAAAGGTTAAAGACTTCACTGAAGATTGGAAAGCGTGTTTTTAAAAATTAAAATGCGTCCGTAATGTTACATAATATTATGTATAGTAAAGAAAATTAATAATATGCATAAGTCTGTCTTTATAATTTCATTGAAGTACTTTTCACTCTCCACAATTAAATCTATGGGAGTCGCATACATTAATAATTAAATTCTTAAAAATATAATATGATGGTAATATCTTCTTATTCTTTTATATAAAATTCTCGTGTCACAATGTTAGGCCGCGTACTCCTCCGAAACGGCTTTACTGATTTTAACCTTTATATGCATATTCAGTGGGTCTGAGAATCGGCTACTGGGTACTTTTTATATCGATAAGTGCATTTGTTGAATAAATAATAATAGTAAATTATTACAACTTGAGACTGACGGCGACCATTGTTTGTGCGACGGGACGGGACGGGACGTTACCATGGCAACATACATTATTTAGTCATTTCAATAAAATAATAATATGCTCGAAATACTTTATATTACTACGGCAAAGCAACGTTTGCCGGGACAGCTAGTAATATATTTTAAAAAAGTAAATAGACGCACACAGCTGTCGTACGATACATACAGATCGAAATATTTGAATTTTAAAAATACGTTGCAGTCTCTGAGACCGCTGGTAGGTGGTTAAGGGTTAGCATCATAATTATTACCTCAGGTGTGCTCAAACCTTTAATAATGTATAGTGGACAGATCGTCACGGGTGACTCGCCTTAAACGCTCTGCTGGAAAATTGATTTCTGATGCGCGCGAATATTACATGATAATGCCTTTACGGATCTCCCCGCTTATTGAATATGCTTTTAGATTCCATCCTAGATAGGCCACTCGCTTCGAGCACAATTGCAGTACGCCAGTACCTAAGCTTTTCCTTTATTATGTCAGCTTCTAGGGCTTGCGAAGATCTGTACTCTATATTTTTATACAACATTAAATGACCCGGTAAAATTCGTATCACTATTCACTTCCTTCTAAGTCCATACTAATATTATAAATGCGAAAGTGTGTCTGTCTGTCTTATTCGAATTGGCTAGCTGATTCTACAAGGTGGCTGCAAGATATATGCGCTATGAAGTGATATATTATAGCACGAGAGTCTGAAGCTGGTTGACCGCTAGCCTGCGGTTGACGCGGCAGTTGGATTGTCGTCAACTCAACGATGTGGAATGCACGTTCCTAAATCTAGCTGCGTCTTCCGTTGCACCTAGATTCTAGACCTATAATATAATATCTTGCATTCCACAGGATTTACACATGACCTAGGACATGTTATAGGAGGAATGCTTTTAATAATTATTATTAATGTGTAGGACTGTGCGTATTTAATAATCATGAATATTTAGTGGTGCATAAGAAATAAGTCATGACAGGACAGGCTTTTCGAGAGTTTTCCGAGCTGAGTCCTTTAATGCCTTAATTTTTTTGCTGCAGAAAACCGAAACCCGAGATGAGTTAAATAAATATTGTGTAGATATATTTCAAATCTCATATCTACATGTTCAACAGTGAAAATAACAAAAATATGTCGCTTATTAAATCGCTAATATACTTTTCCTGTAATTATTATTACTAGTAACTCTTACAATAACATTTTGTACCAAATCCCCAATATCTAAATATATTAATGAAACTCAAAGGTGATAGACTGACATGGTGATCTATCTACGCCCAGCCCAAACCACTGAACGGATCGGGCTGAAATTAGGCATGCAGGTAGATGTTACGACGTAGGCATCCACTAAGAAAGGACTTTGATCAATTCTACCCCCAAGAGTTTGAAATAGGTGTTGAAAGTTTGTATGAAACTTTGTCAATTTTAAGCCGATCGGGCTACACTTTGATTCCTATTTAATAATAATAATACTTCTTAACGCGAGCAAAGCCGCGGACAAAAGCTAGTTCTGCAGATAAAATCTGAGTGTGACGAAATTATACTCCCTGATCCTCTGCCGTTTGTTACATTTTGTTGGGATCCCCTTGTGCAATGTAAATCGAATATAGATCGTGATCTTTTCAATTGGGCCATTGTGCACGAGTATTGAGCTATGCTTGTGCTCAAAGAATGTAGAGCATGTGGCGCATTTTTGCAATTTTGAGGCTTTGGAAGAAAACAAATAATGTAGTCAGCAACATTATTTGTTGCACATTGCCAACCAAGGTTCTAGTTTTTCAGGCACACATGTAAAAAGAATTGGGATTGACGCCTTTGAGTACTCGGAATTTAGGACCGGTAGTGTTAGGTTTCATATAGGGTAGCTCAGGTTTGATATTTAAAGCTTGTAAGAAAATGTAAAGTACCTACGTGCCGCGTAAATAGAAATTTCTTTTCTCTATCCGAATTCCGAACTTTTAGTAATAATAGCTCCCACACCGGTTTCGGTGACGGTGGTTTCATTGAAACCAGGCCAGCTACGCAGGAGTAATTTTATAGTGCCCAAGTGTGTGCGCAGTACACAAGAGCACTCTCTATTCCTTTACTCTCATAACCCAGTGGGACGGAAGACCGACACGTCTGGTGAGAGATCAGGCTCAGGACCGACTTTTTACATGACCATCCGACGCATGGATCATATTTTTACTTGTCAGACAATCAGGTGATCGTCCTGGTTGTCTTAACTAAACTTGGAAATAACATGTTCCAACGCGCTCTATACCACTAGACCACGGAGGCGTTACTTTTAGTAAGTGCATAAACTAAGAAGACATTTTTTATTTTTGAAATAAAATACGAGCACGTTGCTACGAATTATTTCTGCTAAGCCTGACTGGATATTATTATAATGCATTTATAATTCACTAGCTGTTGTCCGCGACTTCGTCCGCGTGGACTTCCGTTTATAGCGCGCGGTGTCAACAAAATTGGTGTCTTTAAAAGCTTTTTAAAACCCTGGTACCCCTTAAATCAAAATACCCAAAAACAGCTGTGCAGTGTGCACATAATGTTTCATTTTTTTAAATTAAACTTTATTTATACCAAATTCAAAGCTTATTTAGCCCCCCATTACACAAATTTAGCTTTACCCATAAACTATTTATCAATGCTAGTTTTACCGTTTAAGGTCACGTACGTCATTGCATATATAAAGTACTGAGTAGTGAGTTATAATAACGTGTATAACAATAAAAAATGGGTCTCCACATGGTACCACCTCTTATAGAAAGACTTATGAGCAAGCGATAGCGCGATGTAGGCGACTCTTAGCGCCATCTGTTATGATTTTTTGGAACTAACTTATTTTTAACAAATTTACGTATTTTCACCCCCTTACAACCTCTTTTTCCAGTTAAAAAGTAGCCTATGTCCTTTCTCAGGCTTTAGACTATCTGTGTACAAAATTTCATTACAATTGTTTCAGTACTTTTGACGTGAAAGCGAGACAGACAGACAGACAGACAGACAGAGATACTTTCGCATTTATAATATTAGTATAGATTGAGCCACGAGAAAGCCCTATTATCTCACTAAACAAAGGAGACACAGAAATGTACTACGTGGGCACATTATTCGTAATATCAGAGGGCAAATGTACCGTGCGTTAGTGACGTCACAACTCACAGCACACCCCTGCAGACTATTCATATTTATTTTACCTCTCAAAAGACCTTTATGGAAATCACACAAGGTTCAATTTCGTGGAAACTTTGAGTAAAATCAGTAGTCCGCCGAGATTTATAGCCTTAGGCGCGCCTCTCCCTAAATCAATTAGCTATCACACTATATCGATACTTTTATTACCCCGATAAGCTAATCTGCGTTTTTACTACCGATACTAATAAGGAGTATAATGGCTTGACGCTGTGTCCATTAGTATAGCTGTGAATATAAAGGTCAAAGTTGTTTGAAAGTTCAGTATTGTCTTCTACTCTGCCCTTACTAACAAAATATACCTTTGTGTGTGATTTGGAAGATGTTCTTTAAAATTTCGTCGTTAGTGATGAAATTAAGGGGATTTTTCGTGACAAAACACAATAAAGCCCGGTTGAATCCCTGGAAAACACGTATTTTTGAGTTATTTATGTTTTATTAGTACTTATCACATTAAACACACGGCACTCGGGGACTGCCGCGGTAAAGCTATTGCATAGTATCTTTATCAACATAAGCAATTATAATTTGCATACGTCCAGTCGCAAGCACACAAACACCGTGACGAAGTCTGGCAACGCCGCATGAGCGAGGGGTTAGGTTTTTTCGTTACGGTATTTCTTGATTCGGTCACAGCGTTCAAAGCCCGTGATAAAAGCTATGCAATTGCTTAATATTTATTTATTTTAAAAGGTTTCTTTAATTTTTTAATTGATCTATCACATCACATCCACCTTTTCACGGCGCTACATGAGGGTAGTATTCCCTGAAGATATTCTCCCAGAATTCCACCTCCTCCTTGTCGATGTGTGACTTCAGGACGAGTTTCTCCCCAATGTCCAGATAAGCCTGATCATCTAGGGTGTACGGCTTCCATCTGACCAGGAGACTGTCGTCTGGAGTAGGGTCACTGAAAAAAATATCTGATAAATTAACTGTAGACAAGAAGGTAGGATAAGATTTGATAAGATATGGAAATATAATGTTCATTTTGCGAACAATGCTCATTAAAGAAATTGATCTTCTGCTCAAGAATTCTATATAATAGCTGTCTTTATAATCGAATAGTTAGAATTTGTTTATCTCAAAGAACATTGCCATACCTGAACTTAGCAAAGTTCGTCCAAAGCGTCGTGAACTGCTCCACCATTTGGAAAATTTCCGAGTCTTTTTCAACCTTATTGGGCACCACCTTCATTGGGAATAAGTAGCCCAACTCGTCGGAGTGCGACACGATGGTCCTGTACCCGAACAGCTCGCCCGTGCCCGATGCATATTTAAAAACGTTCCTCTCGGAGACGCAAGTAAACTTGTACATGTACAATTTATTCCTGTTCCGTTTTGCGCAAATTTTCTGCCACAACACCGCCCCGTACCCGAAGATCTCCATGCCGAAGAATTTGATTACCGTATCCAAAGTCTCCCTCGAAACGGGTTTACCTTTCATATAAAATTCCTTGAATTTTTTGCCGATTTCCATTTGCGTCTTTATCGGACAGTTTATAGTGAGCGGCTCGGGGACGAAGTATTCCAAGTATTTGTTGGCCTGGTGGAATATTCTGTCGAAGTCGCAGCCGGTCTGGAACCAGAACGCGCCCTCGTCCTCATTGTAGCCGTTGATGACGGTCACGTCCTCGTGGATTCCCTTCCTCAGGAGGTCGTACACGTCGCCCTCTATGAACGTTTCGTTGTCACCGAACTTCTTCTCCGGGACGATACCGAAGAACACGTTGACGCACTCTTTCTCCGTTTGGGCGAAGGTTATATTTATTCGTTTCTGAATGAGGTCCTCCACGGGCTGTTTCTTGAAAAACTCGTAAATTTCTTTGTCGTCGGATGAGTCGCATCCCAGTTCTTTTGCCAGCTGCAGCGCTCGGTCCCTCGGTCGGAACGTGTTCGGCCACCAGCAGGCTACGGTTCCGCTCTGCATGATCGCTTTATTGAAGAGACCTTTGCTCATCGGCGATATCAAGTGGAGGGATACGCTGACGCCTCCTGCGCTCTCCCCGAATATGGTTATGTTGTTTGGATCCCCGCCGAAGCTTTTAATATTCTTTTTGATCCAGCGCAGTGCGGCAACTTGGTCCTTCATGCCCGCGTTGCCGGGTATATCCTCTGTATCGAGACAGAGGAATCCGAGGACTTCGAGCCTATAGTTAATGGTCACTAAAATCACGTCTTTCCTGACGATAAATTCTGGGCCGTAGAGCATGTCGCTTCCGCTTCCGTTGATGAATCCTCCCCCGTGGATCCACACCATGACTGGCAGGGGTTTTGTTGGGGATACTGTTGGGGTGTACACGTTAAGGTACAGGCAGTCCTCGCTTCCCTGCGGAGGCAGGGGCGGGTACGTGAACAAGTCATAGTGGTAGCAGTGGGGTCCGTGCTTTTTAGCACTGCGCACGCCCTGCCAAGGGTTAGCTGGCTGCGGTGCCTGCAATATTAAGATAAAGTATACATCGCAGTACTGAATTCTTAAATAAACATTTCATTTATATGTTATTTTATACGCTATGTCGTTTTTCTTTACAAATTAAACATTTTAGTAATTTATACTTTTTAGAGTTCTAAATTCTTAAAAGTATGAACTAGTTACTAGAATGTAACAAATTAAGAATTTCCTTTTTACATAATATTTTTCTAAGTTTATTTTTATCAAGTGCCAATATTTTTATTTTTTATCAATAAGATATTAGATTTCTTCATACATGATCATCTTCGATGTTGACATTAGATAAGATTTAGAAAGTTGAACATTACAAGGCCATTCCATTTGTTACTACTCAACTGCTTCTGAGTATATTTGATGTTATGTTGAGGTTATGTTCAGTGTTTTATAGTACCATTTGATGCAACAAATAATTTTATTCAAAGATGTTAATTGCTAAATTTGTATTATCTGAGATAAAAAGAAGAAAACAATAGAACAATCTGTATACTACGTTTATGAGATTCCATTAAAATATTATCTTGTTTATGTCCACAGTTAGTCAAAGGAATAGATTTTCACCACCTACCTTAAACCTCAAGTCTCCCACAGGTGGCTGAGCGTACGGTATGCCCTTGAAGCTACAGAAGGGTTTTCCGTACTCATTTTCCACCACTTCTCCCTCCAAGGTACCCTCATGTACTTTAACTTGCACCATTTTGATGTGAAACACCCAGCGACGCGGATATAATTATATAATGGTACGAATCACGATAAGCGTTGATAGTGATTCACTAAAGAGCCAAGCAGGAAAATTTTGCCTGCTGCGTAATTGTGACGTTATTGATTATGATTCGATATGGTTACGAATACGTAGCTAGCCACAAGACTCCCAATCATCGGTTTTTCCTATCTCTATTCTCTTTTCTTTGGTAATCTTTGATTAATTATCAAATTATATGTAATTGATTGTACTGACGGTTCTTGGTGGAAATTCATGTTGAACACTAATAAAACACACTTATTCTTGCTCTTTATCCACTATATTAAGATATTATTATAACTTTTTAACAAATTACACGACCGGTTTCGAAATTATTCATCATCAGGTGTAAGTAAAACTACCGACGTTAAACTTACACCTGATGATGAATAATTTCGAAACCGGTCGTGTAATTTGTTAAAAAGTTATAATAATATCTTAATATAGTGGATAAAGTGCAAGAATAAGTGTGTTTTATTAGTGTTTAATTATCAAATTGATTATCAAATTGATTATCTTAATTGGTTAATTTGTAATTAATCCACATGGTACCACCTCTTATAGAAAGACTTATGAGCAAGCGATAGCGCGATGTAGGCGACTCTTAGCGCCATCTGTTATGAATTTTTGGAACTAACTTATTTTTAACAAATTTACGTATTTTCACCCCCTTACAACCTCTTTTTCCAGTTAAAAAGTAGCCTATGTCCTTTCTCAGGCTTTAGACTATCTGTGTACAAAATTTCATTACAATTGTTTCAGTACTTTTGACGTGAAAGCGAGACAGACAGACAGACAGACAGAGATACTTTCGCATTTATAATATTAGTATAGATTGAGCCACGAGAAAGCCCTATTATCTCACTAAACAAAGGAGACACAGAAATGTACTACGTGGGCACATTATTCGTAATATCAGAGGGCAAATGTACCGTGCGTTAGTGACGTCACAACTCACAGCACACCCCTGCAGACTATTCATATTTATTTTACCTCTCAAAAGACCTTTATGGAAATCACACAAGGTTCAATTTCGTGGAAACTTTGAGTAAAATCAGTAGTCCGCCGAGATTTATAGCCTTAGGCGCGCCTCTCCCTAAATCAATTAGCTATCACACTATATCGATACTTTTATTACCCCGATAAGCTAATCTGCGTTTTTACTACCGATACTAATAAGGAGTATAATGGCTTGACGCTGTGTCCATTAGTATAGCTGTGAATATAAAGGTCAAAGTTGTTTGAAAGTTCAGTATTGTCTTCTACTCTGCCCTTACTAACAAAATATACCTTTGTGTGTGATTTGGAAGATGTTCTTTAAAATTTCGTCGTTAGTGATGAAATTAAGGGGATTTTTCGTGACAAAACACAATAAAGCCCGGTTGAATCCCTGGAAAACACGTATTTTTGAGTTATTTATGTTTTATTAGTACTTATCACATTAAACACACGGCACTCGGGGACTGCCGCGGTAAAGCTATTGCATAGTATCTTTATCAACATAAGCAATTATAATTTGCATACGTCCAGTCGCAAGCACACAAACACCGTGACGAAGTCTGGCAACGCCGCATGAGCGAGGGGTTAGGTTTTTTCGTTACGGTATTTCTTGATTCGGTCACAGCGTTCAAAGCCCGTGATAAAAGCTATGCAATTGCTTAATATTTATTTATTTTAAAAGGTTTCTTTAATTTTTTAATTGATCTATCACATCACATCCACCTTTTCACGGCGCTACATGAGGGTAGTATTCCCTGAAGATATTCTCCCAGAATTCCACCTCCTCCTTGTCGATGTGTGACTTCAGGACGAGTTTCTCCCCAATGTCCAGATAAGCCTGATCATCTAGGGTGTACGGCTTCCATCTGACCAGGAGACTGTCGTCTGGAGTAGGGTCACTGAAAAAAATATCTGATAAATTAACTGTAGACAAGAAGGTAGGATAAGATTTGATAAGATATGGAAATATAATGTTCATTTTGTGAACAATGCTCATTAAAGAAATTGATCTTCTGCTCAAGAATTCTATATAATAGCTGTCTTTATAATCGAATAGTTAGAATTTGTTTATCTCAAAGAACATTGCCATACCTGAACTTAGCAAAGTTCGTCCAAAGCGTCGTGAACTGCTCCACCATTTGGAAAATTTCCGAGTCTTTTTCAACCTTATTGGGCACCACCTTCATTGGGAATAAGTAGCCCAAGTCGTCGGAGTGCGACACGATGGTCCTGTATCCGAACAGCTCGCCCGTGCCCGATGCATATTTAAAAACGTTCCTCTCGGAGACGCAAGTAAACTTGTACATGTACAATTTATTCCTGTTCCGTTTTGCGCAAATTTTCTGCCACAACATCGCCCCGTACGCGAAGACCTCCATGCCGAAGAATTTGATTACTGTATCCAAAGTCTCCCTCGAAACGGGTTTACCTTTCATATAAAATTCCTTGAATTTTTCGCCGATTTCCATTTGCGTCTTTATCGGACAGTTTATAGCGAGCGGCTCGGGGACGAAGTATTCCAAGTATTTGTTGGCCTGGTGGAATATTTTGTCGAAGTCGCAGCCGGTCTGGAACCAGAACGCGCCCTCGTCCTCATTGTAGCCGTTGATGACGGTCACGTCCTCGTGGATTCCCTTCCTCAGGAGGTCGTACACGTCGCCCTCTATGAACGTTTCGTTGTCACCGAACTTCTTCTCCGGGACGATACCGAAGAACACGTTGGCGCACTCTTTCTCCGTTTGGGCGAAGGTTATATTTATTCGTTTCTTAATGAGGTCCTCCACGGGCTGTTTCTTGAAAAACTCGTAAATTTCTTTGTCGTCGGATGAGTCGCATCCCAGTTCTTTTGCCAGCTGCAGCGCTCGGTCCCTCGGTCGGAACGTGTTCGGCCACCAGCAGGCTACGGTTCCGCTCTGCATGATCGCTTTATTGAAGAGACCTTTGCTCATCGGCGATATCAAGTGGAAGGATACGCTGACGCCTCCTGCGCTCTCCCCGAATATGGTTATGTTGTTTGGATCTCCGCCGAAGCTTTTAATATTCTTTTTGATCCAGCGCAGTGCAGCAACTTGGTCCTTCATGCCCGCGTTGCCGGGTATATCCTCTGTATCGAGACAGAGGAATCCGAGGACTTCGAGCCTATAGTTAATGGTCACTAAAATCACGTCTTTCCTGACGATAAATTCTGGGCCGTAGAGCATGTCGCTTCCGCTTCCGCTGATGAATCCTCCCCCGTGGATCCACACCATGACTGGCAGGGGTTTTGTTGGGGATGCTGTTGGGGTGTATACGTTGAGGTACAGGCAGTCCTCGCTTCCCTGCGGAGGCAGGGGCGGGTACGTGAACAAGTCATAGTGGTAACAGTCGGGTCCGTGCTCTTTAGCACTGCGCACGCCCTGCCAAGGGCTAGCTGGCTGCGGTGCCTGCAATATTAAGATAAAGTATACATCGCAGTACTGAATTGTTAAATAAACATTTCATATAAATGTTATTTTATACGCTATGTCGTTTTTCTTTACAAATTAAACATTTTCGTAATTTATACTTTTTAGAGTTCTAAACTCTTAAAGGTATGAACTAGTTACTAGAATGTAACAGATTAAGAATTTCCTTTTTACATAATATTTTTCTAAGTTTATTTTTATCAAGTGCCAATATTTTTAATTTTTATCAATAAGATATTAGATTTCTTCACACATGATCTTCGATGTTGACATTAGATAAGATTTAGAAAGTTGAACATTACAAGGCCATTCCATTTGTTACTACTCAACTGCTTCTGAGTATATTTGATATTATGTTGAGGTTATGTTCAGTGTTTTATAGTACCATTTGATGCAAAAAATATTTTTATTCAAAGATGTTAATTGCTAAATTTGTATTATCTGAGATAAAAAGAAGAAAACAATAGAACAATCTGTATACTACGTTTATGAGATTCCATTAAAATATTATCTTGTTTATGTCCACAGTTAGTCAAAGGAATAGATTTTCACCACCTACCTTAAACCTCAAGTCTCCCACAGGTGGCTGAGCGTACGGTATGCCCTTGAAGCTACAGAAGGGTTTTCCGTACTCATTTTCCACCACTTCTCCCTCCAAGGTACCCTCATGTACTTTAACTTGCACCATTTCGATGTGAAACACTCAGCGACGCGCATATAATTATATAATGGTACGAATTACGATAAGCGTTGATAGTGATTCACTAAAGAGCCAAGCAGGAAATTTTGGCTGCTGCGTAATTGTGACGTTATTGATTATGATTCGATATGGTTACGAATACGTAGCAAGCAACAAGACTCCCAATCATCGGTTTTCCTATCTCTATTCTCTTTTCTTTGGTAGTCTTTGATTAATTATCAAATTGATTATCTTAATTGGTTAATTTGTAATTAATAATATTTTGTTTCTGAATTAGGACAACCAAGGCACCAACATAATAATAATATAATACACCTAAATTCATTCAAATTCTCGTGCGAGTAGTATGTAACTTCGACGTGCTTCGACGTTTAAAAAGCCTTACTCAGATACATTGTAACTATCACTTAACTTTAATTTAAAGAAGGTCTTGAGCTTGACTTAAATTTCAAACATTTTTTTTAACAAAATCTTCATTTGCAACAAATAATAATAAAATCGGGGTACTAGTACCTATCTTTAATGTCTAAACACACCAGGCCGAAGTTACGCTGGCGTAAACTCCGCATGATTACGCCCGCAGGCCGCAATGTATTTTAAATTGCCACTATTCCGTCGCGTTCCGTCCGTATTTCGTATGTGTTTGACATTGCGGACGTAATTTACGCTGCGTAACTTCGGCCTAGTGTGTTTAGACCTACGTTTAGACACTTTTTTTTTTTTTTTTTTTTTTTTTTTTCGCAGAGAAATGCTGTGACGCATTCGACGCAGGGGATGGGGACTCCCACTGCGGATATGTGGGGCTCGCCGCGGCGAAGATGGTGAGTGCCGCGGCCCTACCCACTAAAACTCTGCGGTGCTCCTCTCCACCACTTTTGACGATGACGTGGGAACTGTACAGACACCACATCACCGTCAGTGGACGTCTGCTCGTGACGTTTAGACACTTACAGAAGCCGGATTTAACAATAATTGAATTCTTCTCTATTTTTCGAAATTGGTACAAGTTGGAAGCGAGCGACACGTCGCAACCGCAGACGACGTATCGTCGCGACACTGCTGGTTTGTATGTATTTTTATGAAATACCCACCGCAGCTAGCGACACTTAATCATAGAAAATATAAATACATAGAAACCAGTAGTGTCGCGACGACACGTCCTTTGCAGTTGCGACGTGAGTCGTGACGCTCGCTTCCAACTTGCCCTCTCTCCCTAAATTAGCAGGTCGATTGTCTGTCAGTGCGAATATCGACGTAAATGACGTTAAAATAACATTCATAACAGCGCGCCTTGTACGGTGGCGGTTACGACGCTCGCCGCGTCCATGATAGGGCGAAATAGGAGAAAAAACCTTTTTAAGGCTTAATATAATACATATTTCAAAGAAGTAAAAAAAAACCAAATTATTAACTTATGTATTGTAAAGCAGTAGATATTTTTTATATATTATTCTTTTGATAAATAATGAAGGAGTAAAGTGGTTTCATTCAACGATTTGGAGGTGATTTGGTTTTTTATTCCTTTATTATGTGATACCGATAGAAAAAATATGGCAAAACCAAATTACGTATCATATCATGTAGATTACAATTATTTTTTTCAGATATAATTTCTCTGTTAATGTCGATGAAAAGTTGTTTCATCTGGCACGCTTTTTTTGAAAGAGCAGCCTTAATACTACAGCTAGCCTACTCCATTGAAAGCTTACAGTCATATCGCTGAGAGACTTGTTGAGTAGTACAAGTCGTCTCGGCGGATATTCCACCTGCGATGATAGTGTCAATATCACTTATTTCATGAATATATTGCTCTCTGAATTCCAACTCTAAACTATACACTCTCTCTTATACAAGAATACTCTCAACTATAAACTCTTTATACAAGAATTTTGTTTCTTCGATTGTCATAAATCATACTTAATAGTGGTGGTTCCGCTACAAGTTTATCGAATTAAACCTGCATCAAGCCCCGTACGAGCACCAGTGATCGCGACAACAATATAATTCAATAGCAATTCTTGGAATCTCCGATCGAAGGATCAATGTAAACGATAGAAACCCGACCAAATTAAATTATATTTACTACAACAACATCAATATTAAGATAAGATATGACGCCTGCAACTCAGTTACGCCAAAATTCGTTCATCGCGCGGGAGCCGTACATTTTTCCGGGATAAGATTAATCTTGTGTCTCTCCCGGGAATCAAAGAGAGATATCAGGAGATACCAAATTTTAAGCAAATTCGGTTCAGCGGTTTGGGTGTGAAGAGGCAACAGACGGACACAATTTATATTAATATGTATACACTTTCGAATTTGTATAATATTAGTATGGATTTTAACGAGGCAGCTATAACACGACAAAAGTAGGAACGGAGTAGGTAAAAGGTAATAAGTAGGATTATTATCTTCTCTTCTTCACTTCCAGACTTAGCCGGTGGTCACTAGTAGGCAACATGTGGCTCAACGCTCTGAAAACATTTGATTAAAATTTATTTAGAAATAAAACATGTTTTTTAACCGACTTCAAAAAAGGAGGTTATCAATTCGATGCGCATGTATAATGTATATGTAATATTTCAACTGCCCAGTTTTTGTATATTATGTTAATCTATGACAGCTTCTGAACAAATGTGTATGTATGATTCAAAAGTGTATATATATGTATATATATGTATGTATGTATGTATGTATGTATGTATGTATGTATGTTTTTATGTTTGTGCACGCATGTCTCCGGAACGACAATACTGCAATTTTCATCAAAATCGGTTGAGTAGTTTTTAAGATAGGGAATTTTAATTCTTAATTACGTACAAAAATTTGGAGTCGGTTTTATCTTTTTAAAATACTATTATTTATTTATCTCATCAATGATAAAATAGATTAAATGAGGAGAATGAGATGTAATTTTTTCATTTAGAAATTAATTTTCCTTTTTCTGGGCTTTCCCAATTTGCGTTGTAATTGGACAATTTTGAATAAATGGCTTCGGTATAAAGAATCCCAAAAGTTATTTGTTCGTCGCAAATTTTAGATTAAGTAAAGAAAAACCTTCATTTTGTGTATCAAGCCATATTATATTCTGATGTTTTGTTAGAAAAGCTTCGCTCGCGTAAGAAGTATTATTATATACAAACTTTCATCCCCTATTTTAACCCCTTGGGGGTGGAATTGATCAAAATCTTTTCTTAGCGAATGCCTACGTCATATCATTTACCCGCATGCCCAGCCCAATCCGTTCAGTGGTTTGGGCTGTGCGTTGTTAGATAACCATGTCATTCAGTCACCTTTGAGTTTTATAATATATTTAGATTAGATGTTTCCCTGATAGTGATCCCGCCCTAGAACAAATTCAAGATTTTTCGCAGATAAAAATGTTGTTCATCTTATCAAAATGAAGCTAGTAGCTACTCACAAAAAATTAGCTTGATAGTAATCACAAAAAAACGAGATACGACTGCAGAACTGTGCAGGTATCGAGTACACGCTAAAAACCACATTTTTACAAATATTTATGATAAGGAGAACATATTTCTACTGGGGTGCCAGTCCAAATGTGGCCGCAAATATTTTAAAAAAAATTTTGAAAAGTTGAGTTTGCGGGATAAAATGTAATCATCAGGTATTGAAAGCAAACATCGTTCATTTCATGGCAATGAGTATAGAGATTTAGAAAAATCCGGTGTGCCTTTGGGCACCCGGCCGCAACCCTATGGTAACCAGGTGTGAACAGGTACCAACATATATTGATCTTTTATATATCAAATGGATACTTATTACCTGTTCACAACTGGTTAAAATAGGGTTGCGGCCGGGTGCCCAACGGCACACCGGATTTTTCTAAATATCTATACTCATTGCCATGCAATGAAAGATGTTTGCTTTCAACACCTGATGATTACATTTTATCCCGCAAACTCAACTTTAAAAAAAAAAATTAAAAATATTTGCGGCCACATTTGGACTGGCACCCCAGTGGAAATATGTTCTCCTTATCATAAATATTTGTAAAAATGTGGTTTTAAGCGTGTACTCGATACCTGCACAATTCTGCAGTGGGATCTTAGACTATGACTATTACGTCTTAATCATGATCATGATTATCGTATTGTCAGTAATTGTATTGATTCCTCAGGATTCTGTTGGTATATTTTGTTGTTACCCAGCGATACACAGTACACTGCGATAGAAAGATACAAGTTAATGAAAAATTCGTTACCATTATCATGTAGAAATATTGATGCCAATTAAAAATACACGACTTATCAAGCTTAATCTTATTTACCTAAATATAATTTAGGCACAACCTTTGAGTTAGCTTATAGCTCAAGAACTGTAGACCAGTGTTATTCAACCTGTGGGTCGCGGCCCTCTGGGGGGTTACAGATATTTTTTGACTAAACGTCATGTAGACGTTTAGGCAGAAAAATATTTATGGTAGTCAAACTACTAGTCAAAGTAAATATTTCATGTAAGTATGGGTAAGAGCCATACCTCACCGGGATGCCACGGCGACGTGGCCAGTGGGGAGTGACGTTACCATCGTCGGCGTCTCTACATCGCCGCAAAGCGGTGTTTTTCTTAATAAGAAAAAAAAAAAACCTTGAAAAAATATTCAATTATCTGAGGATATCACTAAAATCAGCGACTGATTGAGTCGGAGCATACAAAGACGTGCAAACAACTGGCAACGTCAACAGTCGCCGCATGCGGAGCGGTCGACTGGCTACGCTGGCGACGGCGACGTGCAATCATCATCAATTCCCAATGCAAGCTTTACCATTATGAAAAAAGTTTTTATTTAAGCAGTACATATATATAAGTATGTACTTCAAATTATTATATGTTGCTGATTTCTTACCCTTATAATTTGTATTTATTATAGAAATATTTGTTGTTTCAGATTGGATTGGAGATATCAGGAAAACTAAGGTTAGTTTTTTTTTCTTCTCGAAGAACTCTTACTTCAAGGTTTAATACTTTTAATCTAAACACTTTAGCATTTCAGCTTTATTTTGTTATAACGAATTAGGGATCCAAGTCGCAACTTTTGAATTGGTGGTCTTTATTATGAAAATAACACTTTAATTAATAAGTTGATAAGCATTCTTGATGAAACTATTTCTGAATTTCCTTAAGTTTATATTGGATTATTTACTTCTGGTATATCCCCAGCCTCTAAAGTTTGAAGATTAACTGTTGAAGACCGACCTTGGAATCTGTATTATCCATAATTATACAAATATGTATAATTATACAAACAATAAATTTTGGTCGACCATTTAACTCGCCGCCAAAATAATATTATCTTTACTGCCATCGCAAATCGCAAGCAGAATTCAAATTAGTCTTGAAGTCTTAAAAATTTTATGACAAAGAGTAAGATAATATCTTAAAACGCACATTTACCTACATTTATGTACTTCGTATTAACTTAAAATCAAAGACCTTTTTTCAACTGAAAAAGTTAAGTGTCTTAACGTCATTACTATTAAAAATTATTGCTTACCTTTTCCATGTAGGTAATTTTCTATAGAAATTTAGCAAAATATAAACGCAAAATAGAAAAAGGTAATATTACCTATTAATAATTATACATTTTTAGGGCGTTTAGTCAAAGAGTCAAGGCTTAAGGTGACGCCGCGTTAAAGTAAGAAACCGTGTTGGATATGTTTTAGATTGCTTGTTTTCTATGAGAGGCCGGGCCGGCCTCTCATAGAAAACAAGCAATGGAACAGCAAAAAATGGAAAGGGCGTAAGCGACAAAATGGTTTTTGTCGCGTAATTTAAAAACCATAAATACATTTCATATAAGCTATGCACATATTAAAGTGTATGCTTCAACCAATTTATGTACAAGTTTTGGAACCTAAAATCACTCTCCTCTGTTGGAAAAATAGGAATCCCTTTTTTTACAGAGGTCTTTTCGATTGATAATTCTGTGTTATAAAAGTTGTCCAATCGTGTTATGCTATGGGCAATTCAAAGACAATGACATGATGAATACTGACAATGAACTTTAATTTCTTAGCTTTAGTCATTGCTGAGAAAAATCGGCATCGCTACAGCCAAATTATCAAGGCGTCGCCTTAAGACAATACATTTTAGAAGTCAAATTTGAAAACCAAAAGAATTGGATTTGACATAAGCTCATCTTGCGATGAGTTTTAGAGCAAAGTGTTTTTTGAAGATGTATTAAATCCCATACATTTTCGATTTTAATAAGCTTCACTTTCAACATTGCTAAAACATCGTGACATGTATCCCGCTTAATCGAAAAATTGTTACATCAGTTACATGTATTTCACTAGGGATCTCTAAAATCCTCGGTACTCGAGTCTGCAGCAGACACTATTATACTGTACAGGAGTGAAGGGCCCTCTATATGTCGAACACTGGAAAAGGTACCGAGTGGAGGCACTCGGGCTGCAGCACGCAGCTTTGTATCTTTAATCCTAAGTGAAGGAAGAATTCCGTTTTTTGTAGTTAGAAGTTAGATCAATGTTGACTATTTTACAATTAGTTTGAGTTTATAATATACTGTTCGCTTGCGGTTGGCTCCGCTAAATAAACTTTTCTCCATACTGCAAATGTTCTTGGTGATTTTTCTTGAAGTTAAAATTATTTCGTTGTATCAAAATATTATATGAAATACTTTTTTTATGAAATAAGGGGGCAAACGAGCAAACGGGTCACCTGATGGAAAGCAACTTCCGTCGCCCATGGACACTCGCAGCATCAGAAGAGCTGCAGGTGCGTTGCCGGCCTTTTAAGAGGGAATAGGGTAATAGGGGCGGGTAGGGATGGGAAGGGAAGGGAAAAGGGGAGGGAAGGGAAGGGAAAAGGGGAGGGAAGGGAAGGGAATAGGGTAGGGGATTGGGCCTCCGGTAAACTTACTCACTCGGCGAAACACAGCGCAAGCGCTGTTTCACGCCAGTTTTATGTGAGAACGTGGTATTTCTCCGGTCGGGCCGGCCCATTCGTGCCGAAGCATGGCTCTCCCACGGCTCTCCCACGCTCTTTCATCAAAGACTAGTAGAAGAGTTATGTATATGTAGTATAATTATATTCTGTTTGCTAATATAACATTAGTAATAAGTTAACTAATTTTTGTCTTTGATACATACATAACATCTAAACAGTTAAAAGTTGTAAGATCAAATCACTTGCAAATTGATCTTGCAAATCACGTTTTATTCGATGCTACTTATAAAACTATAATAAGAATAACAAATTATTCATCATCAATGATTTTTTGTACGGAAACATTTTAATGTTTCCGTACAAAAAATCATTTATGTTTTTTTTTTCAAATTAATGGCTATTAGGGCCGCGACACAAAAACACGATACGACGTCGTGGATTCCCACGAAGCGACGTCGTTTCACGATGCGTCGTGGTACGACACGACGTCGTATCGTGTTTTTGTGTCCCGGCCCTAATAGCCATTAATTTGAAAAAAAAAACGACGTCGGGACGTCGCATCGTAAAAACTACGATGCGACATCGTGACGTGCCACGATATACGTCACGACGTCGCGTCGTAGAAACTCACATAGAAATTCAAAGATGAGTTTCTATGACGCGACGTCGTACGATGTCGTGTCGTAGTTTTTTACGACGCGCGTCGTAGATTCCCACGACATGACGTCGCATCGTGAAACGACGTCGCGTCGTGGTACGACACGACGTCGTGTCGTGTTTTTGTGTCCCGGCCCATAGTCCTACAAAAACACGACCTATAAGTTTTTACAACAAAGTTAATCATAGTAACATGAATACGCATTTATCGTACTGTTAATTATTATTATCTATTTTTAGCACGCTTTTATAAGCTTGGGCTGTATGTATGTAACGGAATCTTTGAGCACGATTTTTACCTATCTCCAGTAGTCTAATTAATCCTTCGATCGCGGATTCTCGATCTCGATCGATCTCGGAAAAGCTATTGTATTCTATTGTTGTCGCGATCACCGGTGCTCGTATGGGACTTATAGGTTTAACTAGATGATGCCCGCAACTCCGTTGCGCCAAAACTCGTTTATCGCGCGGGAACCGAACATTTTTCCGGGACAAAAAGTATCCTATGTCCTTTCCCGGGACTCAAAGTATCTCCACGCCAAATTTCAGCAAAATCGGTTCAGCGGTTAGCGTGAAGAGGTAACAGACAGACAGACAAACAGACAGACAGACAGACACACTTTCGCATTTATAATATTAGTATGGATTCGAAACTTTTTTTATAACAATGCAATAATTTGTTTAAAATATAATCATTTAAAATTAATAAATTAGAAAGGGTGTTTTGTAGTTTTTTTTTAAACATAATATATTATTAGTTATTATATAATAATTACTAATTTTCATATTATATGCGACAATAAATAAACATTTTCCAGTGGCAATAAGATTATTTAAGGCCGTACCCCGAGCAAACGACCTTGACCATACATTTGCCGCGTTGCCGAGATCGCACTAAAATCCTATTTTTTTATCATAATCATAATAATAATTATAATCATTTGTTTGCCTTGAATGTAGGTTACAAAAGTTCTTACATTATAATCTTGGATCCCACCGTAAAATTCTGCATGAATCGTTTTTTTCGATCAAATATATTTTAAAATAATCTTTAGAACGTATAGAATGGATTAATGTTGGGTTGCCTTGTCAAAAGTAGCCGCAAGTACCTCTAATTAAGTTTAATGTTCATGAGATAAATGCATAAATTTGCATGTATATTTTTTTTCAATAAATTTTATACTATTTGAAAGAAAATGACGAGAAAAAATAAGGTATAAATGGTTGCCAGCTCTAAGTCGGCCGCAACCTAGGGTTGCCAGCCCGTAAACAGACATAGTACTTCAGCAAAATTGAAGCATCGATTTTTTTAATAATTTTGATACAGAATTAAAGTTTTATGCATTTTGTACAAGAATATCCATGGTTGCCAGTTGCACGATAGCCGCAAACTGGGGTTGCCATCACTTTTGTATACGACATCGCGTGAGGTTAGGAAGCGCAAGAGAAAAGAAGCAGGCATTGTTACGTGCGATAAATGAGGATATTGCATAGCAGCTGCGACACTGATAGCCTAGTCAACAAATATTTGTGGATGGAAAATTCCAAAACAGAATTTGACTTAGAATTTGAGTGAAAAGTTCCTTTATACTTCCTATTTTTTTGTGTTAAACGAGTATCCATACTATACACTTATACTATAATATTATAAAAACGAAAGTGTGTCTGACCATCTGTTGCTTCTTCAAGCCCAAACCATTGAACTGATTTTGCTGAATATTGGTATATCTATAGATGCTTTGAGTCTCGGGAAAGGACAAAATACTCTTATCCCCGAACAATACACGGTTCATTCGCGATAAACGAATTTTGGCGCAACGGAGTTGCGGGTGTCATCGAGTTACTCAATAAATTATGAAGAACTAGAAGACGCCCGCAACTCCGTTGCGCCAAAATTCGTTTATCGCGCGGGAACCGTACATTTTTTCGGGATAAAAAGTATCCTATGTCCTTTCCCGGGACTCAAAATATATCCATACCAAATTACAGCCAAATCGGTTCAGCGGTTTGGGCGTGAAGAGGTAACAGACAGACAGACACGCTTTCGCATTTATAATATTAGTATGGATTTTTAGCCGTGATAGTTTTCCTTTTGCCATATTATTATATTTTTTCAAAGATTTAGGGCCTGTTTCACGGCTTCCTGATAAAGCCCCAAATATCTATTTACCAAATAAAATATCTACCATATAAATTCACAGCGAATTCTATACACGAGACCCATACACATTCTAAAGTATTATCACTTAATTTTGATACACCCTGTCGTATACGAGGTATTGACAAAATATGTAAGTATCTCCTCCTGTAGCGTAGAGCGTTGATTAATAAATGATATTCAATATTAAGTTTTTTTTTATTAGCATATCCATAAGACTGTCTGTCTGCCTGTCTGTCTTTCTACTTGTCTGTCTATCTGTCTGTCTGTCTGTCACCTGTTTACGCCTAAACCGCTGAGCCAATTTTGCTGAAATTTCGTATGGAGATACTATGAGTCCCGGAAAAGGTCATATGATATTTTTTTTATCCCAAAAAAACTTATGGTTCCTGCGTGATAAACGAGCCTTAGGGCTGGTTTACACGTATTAAGTTGATAAGTAATTAACTAAATTTTAACTTAATTTTGAGTTGATTATTGCGTGTAAACACAAAATTTAGTAGCAAGTAGCAAGTTAAAATTTAGTAAGTCCTAAGCTAGATGACAATTAGAATTTAGTTACTACTTATCTACTTAATACATGTAAACCAGCCATTAGCGCAACAGATTTTCTGGCATTATTTAGTGTAATTACTAATTATTATTAAATTATGTCAGTTAAAGGGGTATGAAGATTTTTGTATGGAGCCTGGCCGACCAACATGTCCGTCATTTTGATTTTTTTTAAATCGCGTTCACGAATCATTCTTAGAAAAATGGATAGCTAAAATCAATACAAACAAAAAATAATCTTGGACAAAACCGCGTAAAGTGTCACATTTCGAAGATATGAGCTGCCAAAGTTTTACCATTGGAAATAAATATTTAAGATATTGCAACTCTAAGGCATGGTTATTCCAAGTGGTTTCTCGTCTATAAAACAGTAGCCACTCTGTAACACGCCGTCTCAAAGAGAAACCACTTGGTTTAACCATGCCTTAGAGTTGCAATATCTAAAATATTTATTTCCAATGGTAAAACTATGGCAGCTCATATCTTCGAAACGTGACTCTTTACGCGGTTTTATCCAAGATTATTTTTTGTTTGTATTGATGTTAGCTATCCATTTTTCAAAGAATTATTCGTGAACGCGATTTAAAAAAAAAAAACAAAATGGCGGACAAGTAGGTCGGCCAAAATCTTCGTACCCCTTTAGTTATTTAGTTCAGTCCGTCCGCCCGCCTACTCATTTCTATGAAATTTTTTGCCTGCTTGCCCGCCTGTCTACTTGCCTGCCTGCCTGCCTGCTTGCCTGCCTGCCTGCTTGCCTGTCTGCCTACCTGCCAGTCCGTCCGTCCCTCTGTTCCTATGAAATTTTTTTGTACTAAAATATACTAGTAAAACAAATAATTTTGCTTGGGACTTTTCCATCCACAAATATTCGTTGACGATAATATTAGTTGAATATATATAGGTGTATTTACTAGTTTATTGTTTACAATACCCGGCAATAAATATGATAGAGACAATCGGCTAATTTCGGCTTCATAGAGCGTTATCTTTGTAGCACACACCTATTTGACATTATGTCAGTCGTTGTTCAAATTCAATAGAGTGCAGTCGCGTCCAGTTCAAAATATATATCTAGAGTTGTTAACACCCCTAAATTTGCTACAGCTGTAATTTTCCAAAAGAATTTTAAATACGTAAACATAATTTGAACACCCTTTTTTATTTTATTTTACCCGAACCTAAAGCCATAACTTATAGAAAATTTGGTGTATTTTATACAAAGAATAATAAAATTGTCAAAAGAAGCAAACCTTAATTGTTTTAACAGCTCCTAATATATACCGGACTTTTTGTATTTCGTGCGTAAGAGATAACACTCTACAAAACCGAAATTAGCCGACTGTCACTTTCCAAAGGTCGATGTGCAATATTTATTGCCGGGTACTGTACGTTGTATTTCTTACAACGTAAACAATAACACAGAGATGCAAATATTTATAATATATTAATTGGTGTCAGTGTGAGTGTCATGTTTTAAAATCTGATAGAAATTGATAATGGCATTTTAGAAAATTGAAAAAAATTTAAAATGGCGTGACCGTTTAACGAATATACAATCTCTTATAAATTAAAAACAAAGAACTATCTCTGAATCCTACACGAAACAATGTGGCGTACTCGAGTGCGGTTTTCGTAGTCAACAGGGAATTTATAGCTTCGGTCTGTCCGTCTGTCTGTCCGCTGTCCTCAGAGACTACAGGATCTTTAATGTTCAAAGTCGTAGTTTGGCGTATTATGCGCATATTATTGATACCGACAAAATTGTAAATCTTTAAAAAAATATACCTAATATGGTAAAAGGAAAACTATCATGGCTAAGAATAATTCATAATTTATTGAACAACTAGATGACACCCGCAACTCCGTTGCGCCAAAATTCGTTTATCGCGAATGAAGCGTATATTGTTCGGGGATAAAAAGTATTTTGTCCTTTCCCGAGACTCAAAGCATCTATAGATACACCAATATTCAGCAAAATCAGTTCAATGGTTTGGGCTTGAAGAAGTAACAGATGGTCAGACACACTTTCGCTTTTATAATATTATAGTATAAGTGTATAGTATGGATACTCATTTAACACAAAAAAATAGGAAGTATAAAGGAACTTTTCTCTCAAATTCTAAGTCAAATTCTGTTTTGGACTTTTCCATCTACAAATATTTGTTGACTAGGCTATCAGTGTCGCAGCTGCTATGCAATATCCTCATTTATCGCACGTAACAATGCCTGCTTCTTTTCTCTTGCGCTTCCTAACCTCACGCGATGTCGTATACAAAAGTGATGGCAACCCCAGTTTGCGGCTATCGTGCAACTGGCTACCATGGATATTCATGTACAAAATGCATAAAACTTTAATTCTGTATCAAAATTATTAAAAAAATCGATGCTTCAATTTTGATGAAGTACTATGTCTGTTTACGGGCTGGCAACCCTAGGTTGCGGCCGACTTAGAGCTGGCAACCATTTATACCTTATTTTTTCTCGTCATTTTCTTTCAAATAGTATAAAATTTATTGAAAAAAAATATACATGCAAATTTATGCATTTATCTCATGAACATTAAACTTAATTAGAGGTACTTGCGGCTACTTTTGACAAGGCAACCCAACATTAATCCATTCTATACGTTCTAAAGATTATTTTAAAATATATTTGATCGAAAAAAACGATTCATCCAGGATTTTACGGTGGGATCTTAGGATATTATAAAGTGGTACTTTTTTTTTGTATGGGAAACGCACCACCTTAAGTAGATTTTGCCCGCAACTATGTTACGCCAAAATTGGTAATTTATTTATCGTGCGGGAATCATACTGTTTTCGCTTATAAAAACTGTTTTAAGTCATTTCTTTTGACTTAAGAGGGCGACTAACCCAAAAAATCAGACATCGTCCTTCTCTCTTCACACTCGCGCCCGTTTTTCATATGCCAAATGAAAAAGAACGATGCGGATTCTTCGCCAAACTAGTTTTTTCTCAATAACTCGATAAATATACAACATTTTAAAAATCCGCTAGGTCGATCTCTCAATGATAAAATTTTATACAATGTGTTGAAATATTAACTCAGTTCAATGCACGGTTATGGTAATAAATGAAAAATTCGTGAAAATTAGATGAATCTTTGTGATTTTTTTGTTTCGAGAAAATTTTAAGATATCGTGTTTTTGCTCAGATTGAACTCTTGGAAATATAATGTAGTATCTAATTTTAGAAAATGAAATAATTTGGGGCTTATTTTCAAGTATAAAAATGAATTATAAAATCGTCAATTTGGGGTTAGTTGCCCACTTAAAGTATCTACTGTGAAACGAGCAGCGCCAGATATTACTAAATAGTTACTACATGCAGCGCTGAAATCCATTACGAAAGTGTGTCTGTCTGTCCGTCTGTCTATCTATCTGTCTGTTACTTCTTCACGCCTAAACTGCTGAACCGATTTGCATGAGAGGTAAGGAAACACTTTGAGTCCCGGGAAAAGACAAAGGGTACTTTTTCCCCCGCAAAAATGTAGCGTTCCCAGGAGATAAATGCGGGCGGCATCTACTAGTTTGTAATACAAAAAATATTAAAATATGTGACGTAATATAAGTAAAATAATAAATGATGAATATTACATAGTCATTAAAAATTTTAATTGTAATCGATGCGGTGCTATTTTTAGCATGAACGTGAAACTTTTAATTATTTCCAGAACAAAGAAAGGAAAAGTTAATTATTATTTAAATTAAAGTTATGTTTGTATCATAGCTAATAGCTTGAAGGTAGGCTTGAAGTGTTTAAAGGATATTTTAATGGTCGGCTATAAAATTTGCATTTTCACAGCAGTATCTTCTAACAATCCGGGTTTATATTTTTTGTTGTTTGACGTACTAAGTAAATAATAAGTAATAATATCTTTTATATGAAACGTGATAGTTAAAATGTTTAGTTTCGTCTGAATCCTTCGATCGCGGATTCTTGGAAATCTATTGTTATTCTAATGTCGCGGTCACCGGTGTCCAGGGGCGTGATGGGTTAAGAGAAAACCCGACATATACGTTGTAAATTGTAATATCTATGCATACAACGTAAATAAAATACGAACTAGATGCCGCCCGCAACTCCGCTGCGCCAAAATTCTTTTATCACAAGGGAAACGCGTACATTTAAAATATTTATTTAGGGAGCTTATTTTTCCACGACTCATACTATCTGCATACCAAATTTAATCAAAATCGGTTCAGACATACATTCGCATTTATAGATAATACTAGTATGGATACAATAAAAAGTTAACTGAAAAATATATTTTCGGTATGCAATTTGATTCTCAATAGGGGTTTGTTAGTAACAACTTGGGACTTCTCAAAATGGGGCTCACAGCTGAACCTCAGATTCCTAATAAGCGTAGCAATAACCTCTTTGCTGAAGAATTACATAGTTTATCCACACTAATTTTTCTGTCTGTCTGTTACCTCTTAACACCCAAACCACTGAACCAATTTCAGTACCCCTAGTATATAGGGGGTTTCGGGGGCGATAAATCGATCTAGCTAGGAATCATTTTTAGAAAATGTCATTTTATTCGTGTTTTATTGAATACCGAGCAAAGCTCGGTCACATAGCTAGTTTAGATAAGACGAAAAATCTACTCACAAAAAATCAACTTGATAGTAATAAAAAAAAGTTGTTGTAGGGATCCCTGAATATAATATATATTTTTTAATAATAATTTTAAATTATTAAATTATTGAATCCAAATAAATAGAGCGAAAAGCTAATTACCCTTTTGTCGTAGACTGGTAATAAAATATATATGGTTGGTTTAACTTTTATACTTCAGCTCTACTGCTCAATCACATCAAGACTCCGCGCCGGCAGGTATCTCCTGTAAATCTCGTCCCAGAACTCCAGGTCTTCTCTCTCCGGGTGATGTTCCACCTGCAGATGCTCGCCGATGTTGAGGTAGCTCTGGTCTTCCAGGTCGAACTGCGGCCAGATGTTGTCTGGAGTTGGGTTTCTGAAAGGGAGAGTTAGTGGTCAATTGAGCTCGATTATTATGGTCCAAACTTTTACTAGATGTATAATTGTTGGTATTTTAGGTAGAAACTACAAACTAATATGCTGTTTATTATTACTTATAATAAACTAGCGACCCGCCCCGGCGTTGCACGGGTATAAAATATATAGCCACTGAAAAAATGATTAAAATCGATAGCCTATGATCCTTCACGTGGTCTACTTCTTATCTGTGCCAAGTAACATAAAAATTGCTCCAGTAGTTCGCGAGATAAGCCCTTTCAAATAATTTTCCCCGTTTTTTCCACATTCTCCTATTAGTCTTAGCGTGACAAAATATAGCCTAGAGCCTTCCTCAATAAATGGGCTATCCAACACTGAAAGAGTTTTTCAAATCGGACCAGTAGTTCCTGAGATTAGCGCGTTCAAGTTAACCCTTTCAAATAATTTTCCCCGTTTTTTCCACATTTTTCTCTATTTCTTCGATCCTTCTTAGCGTGATAAAATATAGCCAATAGCTTTCCTCAATAAATGGGCTATCTAACACTGAAAGAATCATCAAAATCCGTTGCGTAGTTTTAAAGATTAAAGGAAACAAAGGGACATGAGAGAAAAAAGCGACTTTGTTTTATAATAAGTATGTATAGATAATAAATTTTATACAAAATCTTAACGACCCAGACACAGACAATAAAAATAGTTTCAATACTTTTCCGTGGTCTACTCTGTACCACGACAGAACTATATATAATTCGGTAGTATTACCGGGTCTACAGGGTGTAACAAAACTAAGTGATACCTAATTACATACACACTGTAGGGTAACCAACCTATATCGAGTTCACTGTGAAAGTGTCAGCGCTGAAAGATGAACTTTTTTCAAACATCGACGCTCGGGTGCTACAAACCACAAAGAAAATCAAAATTTAGCTCTTTTAGCGCTGCTACTTTCACAGTGAACTCTATATAAGGGACACATACAAACACTAAAGTATTATCACTTAGTTTTGTTACACCTTATCTACAAATTCACCTAGAAGCTTCGCAACTTATTTAATTTTGTTAAAAACAAACAAAATATCTTTATAATAATTGGTACACGTTTTTTGCTCGGCGTTCGTCGCGTGTAGGAAGACCACAAATGAGACAATATTATAGTAGAGGTTAATTTTGTTACAAACAAACAAAATATCTTTATAATTGGTACACGTTTTTTGCTCGGCGTTCGTCGCGTGTAGGAAGACCACAAATGAGACAATATTATAGTAGAGGTTAATTTTGTTACAAACAAACAAAATATCTTTATAATTGGTACACGTTTTTTGCTCGGAGTTCGTCGCGTGTAGGAAGACCACAAATGAGACAATATTATAGTAGAGGAGGGGAGGGTGCTATTTTTGTAGTCACTCGAGCGTCGCGTCATGGAGACCTAGTAGGATTTGTACATTAGGTGAAGCTGATAAAAATAATAAGAGCGTTTTTTATTTTTGTGGTGGATTCAGAAACTGCAGCCATTTTAAAGTTTTGGAAAAGAAAATATATTTCGAAAATTGCTTATTTATGTCAGTTATAAATATATTTTAGACAACAAGGGCTAAATCACTTAGTTTAATGCAAAATAAAATATCTGCGATTTGCGAAGTTTAGTAAGGAAAATATGAAGGTTTATTTATTTTTATTTTAAAATGTCCCTACAGGCTTACCTTAACTTTGAATCGTCAGTGCTTTTTATGGAAGCTTCTTTGGGGCATACTAAACATCCCCTATCTTAATCTGATAGATCGGAAGACATTTAAATATTAAAAAAAAAAAATAACCCACCACGTCTCAAACCTGATTTCTAAACTATGATAACTAGACACATGTCGGAAGCCCTACACAAGCTTAATCTGACACACTCGAGCTACTCCCGAAATCCCCTCTTCTCCTCCCCTACTATAAATACGGCATCAATTACTGTAATGAGCGACACGATATGTCTGAATAAATTACGATGTCTGTTTGTCCCTTTATTGTATCTACGATATACGATTACATAATCGTATACCGTATGCATGATACCAGGGGGGTGTGCCAAAATGTTTTCATTTTCGATTCGTTATAGAATCGCCGATAAAATGTATGGAATTGACATGAGCGTTCGTTAATATGACGTTGACGTTCGACTCGTCTTATGTCAATCCCATACATTTTTATCGGCCATTAAATGGCCTGGCCATTTGGCCGAAACTTTTTCGTTTTCTATGTCAATTCTATACATTTTCATCGGCGATTCTATAACGAAGCGACAACGAAAAAGTTTCGGCTCAATGGCCAGATTTGTTTGCAGAACAAAGAGTCATAATGTCAACAATTCAATATGTAATTATATAAATAACAGATATCTTGCGTTGCATGTTATGTTTCTAATGGATCTACTTAATGATTGTATATGAGGTTTCTTTATTACTACATAATTGTATAATTATTATGTATATTATATTATGCTACCTTAAGATTTTTACAACTATTTAGAAAAGGACTGCGTCTTATCCTGGTCTTATAAAAATAGGGATGTCTTTATTTCATTTCTAAGATATTCATTTTAAAATATCTAAGAATATATTTCTTCATTTGTTCCGAATAATAAAAACTAAGGAAGAGTTAGGTACCTACTGTGTCAAAAAATTTGTCAAAATTTGACCCGAATACATGCATACTTTATGCATGTATTCGGTACACAATTTTGTGTAAATATAGAAGTGACAATTAATGTCAACGGCTTTATTTCGCAAATTTGAGTGTTAGTGTTTCGTTGCTATTGCCATATTTGGGTGTGCGAAAAGAAACCAAATTCTAAACGGTTGAAACGCGGGAGTTACGTTTTCTTAGTTTTTATTATTCGTAGTCCATTTGCATATTATATCTAAAAGTATAATGTAAATGTACACTTACCCGAATTTTGCGAAATCCGTCCACAGCTTATTGACCTGCGTGATCATCTTGTTCTCAACGGAGTCGACGGGGTGTCTTTCCGTGTGAATGTTCGTGAACAAGTAGGGAAGGTCGTCCGCGTGGCAAGCCGCCTTCTCGTCCGGATACAACTTCGTCCCTCCGAAGACCTTGTTGAACATGTTAAGCTTGGACCGACATGAAAACTTGTACAGGAACACCCTATTCATTCGTCTGCTCGCCGCGAGCCGGCACCACGTCAATATATCGTAGAAAAAGAACGCCGCCGAGAAGAATCTGACGAATTTCAGCGCATTGGACTTCGTTATAGGCTCCTTCCCGATGTAGAAGTTTCGAATCGTCTCCCCGATTTTGTGGGACTGGAGAGGCGTGTTGTTCAGTATGATCGAATTCGGCACGAAGTATTCCATGAAGGTGTTGGCGTGCTTGATCGCTTTGTCCGTCTTTGGGATGAGCGCCGGGAATATCAGACCCTCGTGCTCCATGTAGCCCATCATGATATCGACGTCCTTGTGAAGGTTGCTAAGAAAATTTCCAAAATTGTCCCCACTGTAGAACCTTTCGACGTTATCGAACTTCTTTTCGCTCACAATAGCGAAATATAATTCAGGATACTCCCTCCTTCCTTCTGAAAACGTGAGCGGCAGACGCGGGAAGAGGATCGATTCGGCTGAACATGTTTTTAGGAATTTGGCGATTTCTTTGTCATCATCTGATTCACAGCCTAGGCTCGAGGCCAGGACCAGTGCTCTTTTTCTGGCATTAGTAACCTCCGACCAACAGTTTGTGGTGACGCCGCTCTGCATTATAGCTCGCTTGAATAATCCTTTACTCATCGGAGACACGAGATGAAAAGAGACGCTGGCTCCACCGGCACTCTCCCCGAAAATCGTCACGTTATCAGGGTCTCCACCGAAATTTCTGATATTGTCCTTCACCCACTTCAGAGCTGCTACCTGGTCTTTCATGCCAGCGTTTCCCGGTATGTCTTCAGTATCTAGGCAGAGAAACCCAAAAACACCGATCCTGTAATTGATGGTGACGAGTACTACGTCATGCTGGAGAAGATATTCTGGCCCGTAGAGGTTATCGTTGCCGCTGCCACAGAAGAAACCACCCCCATGAATCCAGACCATTACAGCTTTCGGCTTCTTTGGCTTCAGGTCCGGACTGTACACGTTTAGGTACAGGCAGTCCTCGCTCACGAGGGGGTATTCCGTCCTGAACAGTAAATCTATTTGAGGACAAACGGGACCAAAATCTTTGGCACTGCGCACTCCACTCCATGACCGCACAGGTTTAGGTACCTGCAACAAAGATACCTACGAATTACGATGTATATTTCTCACATAATATATATGTTATGTGAGAAATTAAAAAGCCATAAAAGTTTACTTCGATTACTGTATACCTCGAAAAATTAAAGCGATTAATTTGCAAATTTTGTTTTTTAATTTGTTATGAAAAGTACCACAGAGCTAAAAATAAACCTACACTATTATATTATGATAATTTTATTTTTATATCTCGTTCACTTCACTGTTTTAAAGGTCACCGGTATGCAGACCAGCTCACGGATAAAAATTATACCAAAAATAAAATCCTTTCCATTAATCAGTTTTATTTTTCAATATTTGTTTAGGCAACAGCCTTCGCAAAGTAAAAGCCTTCTGAACAAAATAAACACAAAAATATCATTCAATTCAAGGAAAAAAATCACAGTTTGTACGTAATCCGCGAAGGTTTTGATTAAAGAGTAAAAACACTGTAATTTTATCTACAAACAGAATTGTCATTGACGCCAAATAAGTTAAATTGAATGACAAGGGAAATCTGAAATGGACAAATCGTGAATTATTAACATCAGCTAAGATTGTCAATTTTTATACATGCAAATCCAGAAGGGCGTATATTAAAAAAAAATATTTTTATTATACGCCCTTCTAGCTTGTAGCCCGCTTCAGAAGATATTTTTCAAGGAATTCACCTGAAATCTGAGTTCTCCCACTGGTGGCTCCGCGTACGGGACACCTTTGAAGCTGTAGTAGTGTGTCCCATCGTACTCGTTCTTCAGTTGTTGTCCCTCTATAAGCCCCCCGGTCACATGCACTTGAACCATTGTCACTGGAAACACAGCCTTCGTCTTAATGCTCACTTTTGAAGTACTTTGATAATATCATGGACTTGGCGCATAATATTTTTTAATATAAAAAATAAGTAAAATTTTTACTTTAATTTTTTTAAAATGGTTACTGCTGATATATTTTTTATGTAATTAATTTATTACTTCTTAAAAAAATTAATAAATAATCATATTATTTTAAAAAATAACAAGGAAAAAACTGCAATATTATGCTAAGTCAAATACAAAAAATATTACTTTAAAAATTTCAAAAACACATGACATATTATAATAATTGTATACACTTAAGAATTTTACCTTATAGATACATATATACGCGTATTACCGATCAAGGTCTATGTGATAAATAAACGTTCGTATATAAAGCACCGGTATATATAGGCCTGGAGATACTGACACAAAATTCTTGGTCATTTATACCAGTATGGCAGTTTTACAGGGGTATAATTACGTAAAGGCAAAAAGGAAAATTATGGTCATAGCGCTCGCACTGGCAGCACAAACGCGTGGGCGTTAATCGAAGGTGTCGGTTAAATAACGAGTGTCGAACGATTTGTTCTACAAAAATCCTTGTATTTTCAGATAGTCGAAAAAAATAAGCAGGCGAAAGTGTAATGCCATACTTGTCGGGTGCGGCTTACAGCCCGCCATACCGACGCGAATACGTTAATTTTAATAAAAAAATGAACTATTTGTACCAGGCTAATTTTTGCATAGCTAATCATCGTCGAGTTATAATTATCATATAATTATTAAATATTCACGAAAATCACCTTGTCATACTTTTCCGACAGATCCCAATGGCCGCCATACCACTGCAAGGGTGTAAATTTTTTTTCGCCTAACGATTTGTACCAGTATGGCATTTAAATTTTTGGAAAGTATTTGACAAAATACGACCGTCATTATTTTTCCCATACTTCTAGTAGGGGGAAAAAGTGCTGCCATACTTGAAATACTTATTTATTTGACACGTTTTATAAATACGTCTATAAAATGCGTAAGATCATTTTTTACATCATGGCATCATTGTATTCTTGTCATTTGGCAATTGTGCCAAAAAAAACAAAATATTACAGATTGTAACCATGGGGCGGGATGACTATCGGACTTGAGCAAAAAAGTGATAAAAATTGGACGATTTAGTACCAGTATGGCATTTGGACTTTTAGAAATTATACGATACAATCTGACCATTATTATATTTGCCATACTTGTAGTAGAGGGAAAAAGTGGCGCCACACTTGAAAAACCATTTGAAATTACGAATAAAATCTTAGGATTTTGATATAATATTGTTCATATTCGCTACCTTCCACAGGTATGGCATTATTAGGCGCCTATTTATGATCATACAGGGCACTATTAAAAAAGTTTCAGGGTGGTACAAATCGCTTGGCGAAAAAAAAATTACACCTTTGCAGTGGTATAGCGGCCATTGGGACCTGTCGGAAAAGTATGACAAGGTAATTTTCGTGAATGGCTACTCGACGATGATTAACTATGCAAAAATTTGCCTGGTACAAATGGTTCATTTTTTTATTTAAATTAACGTATTCGCGTCGGTATGGCGGGCTGTAAGCCGCACCCGACAAGTATGGCATTACGCTTTCGCCTACTTATTTTTTTTCGACTATCTGAAAATACAAGCATTTTTGTGGAACAAATCGTTCGACGCTCGTTATTTATCCGACACGTTCGATTAACGCCCACGCGTTCGGGCTGCCAGTGCGAGCGCTATGACCATCATTTTACCTTTTGCCTTTACGTTACAATATACCCCTGTAAAACCGCCATACTGGTACAAATGACCAAGAATTTTGTGTCAGTATCTCCAGGCCTAATAACTATATACGATCGCTGATGAACAGGGGTTCCCAATCTTTTTCAGCCTGCGGCGCACTTACAAGTCAATATTTTGTCACGGCGCCCTACTTTACCTAGCTATTACAAAAGGATACATAAATAAACATAATATGTATTTAATGAATAATGAGTTAGGTGAAGCAAGCAAATAATAATAAACAAAATATATTTAATCATCTGCCTGCTTCATATAATTCATATTACTAATAATTTAATTTTATAATTGGGTAAGAATATAATGATGGAGGATCGACTCATGACCCCCCTCTTGCCTTTCCACGGCGCACCAGGGCGCAGCGACGCACAGTTTGGGAACTCTGCCGAAGAACCTTATATAGAACTGCTAAAAGCTATTCTGATGCGGTGTCAAACTGATGAGTGTGAATGATTTTTTTTTACAGAAACTTGTACTATAGGTTGTCAATAATTGAAATACTATCTTATCTTATATGATGATATTATAAATATTATCATCATTTTATTTTTTCTTGAAACGTAACCAAACCAGCTATAGACTCGGCTATAGACTATAATATATTATTCAACAGGCATGATGGCTATTTGTTTTTCTTATTGGTAATTGAAAGACCCTTAAAAATAGAAACATCGCTGAAAGAATGACTCTGATAGCTTAAAAATTCACCAAGATATGACAGTTCAAATATCTCATAAAATAGACCAGCCCGAAACGCTCCATACAAAGTGCTACGAAAGACTGACGTCACTCTTTCGTAGTTTGTACGGATCGGGAGAGAATTTTGTTCGGTAGGTATATTAAATATTGCGTTTATGAAAGTGGTTTTATAACAAAAGTTGCTTTAATTGCATAAGTTATCGAATGGTATACAAATATTAAGAAATTTAATTGAAAAAAAATCGACTTGATTATCCAACTTTCAAGGCGCATAACAAAAATAAAAAATACAAATGCTATCAAGCTGAAATTTCGGGAACACTTATTTTTTACCGTGATTTCTTTATTTTATAAACAAAATTCGCTAATCCTTGTCATTATCCCTATTATTGAAGTATACAAGAAAAAAATTATATTGTGACGAAAAATATTTTTTTTTAAATGAAATAAAGGGCAAACGAGCAAACGAGTCACCTGATGGAAAGCAACTTCCCTCGCCCATGAACACTTGCAACACCAGAAGAGCTGCAGGTGCGTTGCCGGCCTTTTAAAAGGGAATAGGGTAATAGGGTAGGGATAGGATTTGGGAATATGGGAAGGGAATAGGGGAGAGAAGGGAAGGGAATAGGGTAGGGTATTGGGCCTCCGGTAAACTCACTCACTCGGCGAAACACAGCGCAAGCGCTGTTTCACGCCGGTTTTCTGTGAGAACGTGGTTGAGCCGGACCATTCGTGCCGAAGCATGGCTCTCCCACGTATAATATTGTAATAACGTCTAAACTCCACAACATTTTGAAAAATAAAACTTTTTCTGCAGACGTTTGCATAATAATGTACGAGTACAATATATCCAAGGCTGACTTTTTATTTTCACATTTAATTACAAAATGTATAATAAATTACCAGAATGCACCTCTTATCTTCTTTTTAATTTTAATAAACTTATATATTCTATTTATTACAGTGTGCTTACATCATTTACATGTTAGTCGTAACTAGTGACTACCTAAAAATTATACATTATATTCGAAAGTCGAAACAAAAACTGATCACTTTATTGGTAGCATTGACCTCGAATGCTTCAGAAATAATTAAAATCACTATATGTTTCCATACAAATTTCAAGGAGTCCCCTCGATTCCTCAAGGATCCCATCATCAGATCACCACTTTTGTGAACATGGTACCAAATTAGAGTTGAACCCTATACAACACAAAAAGAATTTTGAAAATCTGTTTTCAAACAGCGAAATCATCATCAAAAACTTCTGCTTCGATGGAAAATATCACGAAAAGTACCAATAATTGGGTCATAGTGTGATGAGCCATGGTATAATTATAGTTGTGATGATGATGACCAATCAAATTGATGTGTTAGCTTATGCTTTCAGTTTTTTAATCTTACTTTTTGGTAGAATGCTTCAGAAAAAATCAAAATTACTATATGTTTCCATACAAATTCCAAGGAGTCCCCTCGATTCCTCAAGGATCCCATCATCAGATCACCACTTTTGTGAACATGGTACCAAATTCATAATTAATTTTTATCTATACAGAATGTAACAAAACAATTAATACACACCCTAAACTTTAAAGTATTATCATATTATATTTAAATATGATAATACTAAATACTTTAGGATGTTTATATTGTGTTCTTTATATTATAGAGTTCATTGTGAAAGTAGCAGCGCTGAACGAACATTTCGTTTGTATGGATAAATTCATACGGGGTATTAACTCGCGACACTGGGGCGCTTGCCGATACAAAAGTGAAAAAAACATTTGGTTTTTCAGCGCTGCTACTTTCACAGTGAACCCTCTACAAGGAACACGTACACACCCTAAAGTATTATCACTTAGTTTTATACCCTGTATAGAATATTGCAAATATTTTAAAATCCCGGATTCACTAGTCTTTGTAGTCTATATAGCACTTACCGCAATTCACAACTGACTGCAGTATTTTAATGCTCTATCTTGATGATAAGATTTTATTTTCGTATCACATAACATTTTACGTTGTGTTTATTTTATAAATAATGTGAAATTAACAGTTAAATGCTAATCACGGCTGTTGTCTGCTGTATTCTCGATAGGTGTTGTACTGTTTCATAGAAGAGAAACCACTTGGAATAATCATGCCTTAGAGTTGCAATATCTTAAATATTTATTTCCAATGGTAAAACTTTGGCAGCTCATATCTTCGAAATGTGACACTTTACGCGGTTTTGTCCAAGATTACTTTTTGTTTGTATTGATGTTAGCTATCTATTTTTCAAAGAATTATTCGTGAACGCGATTTAAAAAAAATATCAAAATGGCGGACATGTTGGGCGGCCAGGCTCCATACAAAAATCTTCATACCCCTTTCTAAATCAGAAACAAACAACAAAGGTACAAGAAATATTATGACGACGGTCTATACTGTCCACTTACTATAAGAATAAATTAATACTTCGATACACAAACTCCTAAGTTTTTATGATTTTCCATTATATTAGTTCGTCAGGTTCGATAAAATAACAATGAATTAATCCATTCCTACAATCTTTTCTGTTTTATTTCAGAAATATTAATATTAATTATGATTTCTTACAACACAAACAATTTTACAAAGTAAAATGTTTGACCTCCTTCCTTCTGTGCGGATTTATTTATTGTTGAATTTAATTGAATTAAAATAACTTTTATTACGATGTTCATCACATAAAATATTATTATTTTTTAAAATTTTCCGATGCAAATTTTACGACTGGTGTTATATTCGTTTTTACCTGCGCCAGAATGATTGTCGGTGTAGTATTAGCTTGTCAAAAAAGAGTATTTTGAAATCACATTAAAAATATGAAAACCTTATTAAATCGGGATGAAAATGCGCAAGATGATAATATTTAAAGTGTATTAAGCTTTCTCTGTGGAAATAGAAGAGAAAAAACCGGCCAAGTGCGTGACGGGCCACGGGCAATTTCGTTCTGTAACTTAGTACCGCTAGTTATTGATAATGTTTGTATGGTCAATCTATACTAATATTATAAATGCGAAAGTGTTTTTGTCTGTTTGTCTGTCTGTCTGTCTGTCTGTTACCTCTTCACGCCCGAACCGCTGAACCGATTTTGCTGAAACTTGGTATGGAGATACTTTGAGCTCCGGGAAAGGACATAGGATAGGTATTTTTTATCCCGTAAAAATGTACGGTTCCCGCACGATAAACGAATTTTGGCGCAACGGAGTTGCGGGCATCATCTAGTATTATGCTGAATTTAAAAGAAAAACTATCACGGCTAAGAAGACTTCATAAGTTGAATTGATAGATGATAATAGGAGCTCTACTTAAAAAAAATATCGGAGAAGTATAAATACTCAAAGTATCTCCATACCAAGTTTCAGCAAAATCGGTTCAGCGGTTCGGGCGTGAAGAGCTAACAGACAGACAGACAGAAACACTTTCGCATTTATAATATTAGTATGGAAGTATGGATATGGATGTCCTACTTCCGTTAATTTTTTCACATTTCCAGAAGCAACCGTTTAAACTTTAGCTGGTAGAAGGGGGGGGGGGGGGGGTCACTAAACAGTTTTTTCCACTTAAAAATTTCATATTCCACAAATGGATCCCTAAATCGGAAAATAATCTTTGAATACTCATAATAGTTTTGTCGGCATCATTAATATGCGCATTCATGCCGAATTACAGCTTTGCAGGCCCTATAGTCTCTGAGCAAAACCGCGGACAGACGGACAGACAGACAGACGGATAGACCGAAACTATACTTGTTGACTACGGAACCCTAAAAATGGGTAATTGCTATTATGTAATAAAATGTCACTTGTCCATTTCGTCCACTTAGAGTCTACACAGACGGACTGCATTTCAACTGCAATCCAACCAAACGCGCAGTCGGATTGCAGTTCAGTTGCAGTCGGCGTGCAGTCGTGTGAACTGTTTGATTTGCAGTTCTATTGCAGTCGTATTGTAGTCGTGTCAACTGCATTCAAACTGCACTTGAACTGCAATTTGCAGTTGAATTGCAGTTGAAATGCAGTCCGTCTGTCTAGACCCTTAGGTACGTCTTCAAATCAGTTTTCTTCTTCCCAGCGAGCAAATTTGCATTTATCACTCTTGAGATCCGGTTGCGTTTGATGTCTACTTAGGGTGAATAGACAACCTTCGTGCAACCTTAACAAAATTTTGGTATCTGATTAAGACATTGTAACTAATTGACACAATAAATAAGCATGATGCTTGTGAATTATAAAAAATTATCCGTACGTTGTTAGTACAGTTTCCTTAAGAAATAGAGATTTGGAAACAGTATCTTCAAGTCTTTCTAGAAAAATGAAGGCTGCTTGCGCGATTGTTTGACATGAAAACTATCCAAGCGACGGATAGGCATGTTAAAATTCGATCCTGCGTCTGATCTCATGCCATTTGTGTCGTTTGTTTGTCTTATCGGATTACTAGAAAAGAGAAAAATATTGGATACTCTTTGCCACTTGTTGCATTATAATTTCGTACCGAGACTGCTTTCAACGAAAATTTAGTTACTACCACCGCCAAATCGATGTGGAAAGACATTGTAAAGTTATGCGTACTTATAGCTAAATTAAAGTATTTAAAGTAAAACAAAAAAAAAAAAACTTAAGAACTTTTTCTATTGGTGTAGTAATAGTACGGGAGCCCTAGAACAAATTTTTTTGTGATTACTAACAAGCTAATTTTTGTGAGTAGCTTCATTTTAATAAGACAAACAACTTTTTTATCTGCGAAAAATCTTGAAAGTGGTAGTTAACAGAGATAGAAAGGATTTCATACTTTGATTTGATGGTCCTAAAATATGGATTGTTCTATTTGTAGGACAATGTTACTCTTTAATTATATAACTATTAACCTAATATACAAAAAATCTGCTGGTTAGGGTTCCGTTTTAGGATACAGTAGTACTAGTCAACCAAGTTTTGTTGATTACAGAGCCCTAAAACGGAACCCTAACCAGCAGATTTTTTGTATATTGTTATATAATTTAAGAGTAACATTGTCCTACAAATAGAACAATCCATAATTTAGGACCATCAAATCAAAGTATGAAATCCTTTCTCTGTTAGCTACCACTTTCAAGATTTTTCGCAGATAAAAAAGTTAGCTACTCACAAAAAATTAGCTTGCTAGTAATCACGAAAATTTTGTTCTAGGGCTCCCTCACTATAAGTTTATTGGATATTTAAATTAATAAAAAAAATACCTTCAGCACGAATTGTGTATTGCTAATACAATATTGTAAAGCACCGCATTAAAGCGCCTACTGAAATAAACATAGTCTCTCAGCAGAATAGCATGTAGAGACATATACAAACTTAGAATATAAAATTATAAAAAGAAAAACTTCCCCATGTCGTCCCCATCTGGCAGAGTGCCCAGCAAGCTGACAGCATTGCCACGTTGAATTGCAATTGCTATTCGCTGTGCTAGGTAGCTCCCGGCTCTGGGGTCTCGGGTGGCTTCAATAAGCCTCTTAGATATTTCTCTAAAAACCTTATGTGCCCCCGGACCCCATGCACCTAGGGTTTCTACCCCAAACGGTTCAAATATGAGATCTCCGCTGAGGTTCTCATATTTGCGCCGCTTGAGGTTCTCTGCTTGGTTGGCAGCTGCGCCCGCACAGCTCGAGGTGCCCTGAACATGGGACGAGGCGAGTGTGTCGGCATGTAGAGACATAAAAATATAACTATCTAGCCTAACTTTGTGAGGGCTCACGTCGTCATACCTTGACTGATGATAACACATCGACATATAAAAAACCTTGACTGACGGATTAAACACGTCTACATAATATAAATAAAAAATACTATGTTAGACGACAAATCAATAGGACTGATAGTTTTTCCGTAAAGTGTACCACAAAATGTACAGGCTGTGGGATATACTAGGGCTCGCTTCGCTCGTCCTGATAAAACGTTTTGTGCTGACAAGTCTATTCCATTCCAGCGCCATTAGCGTAAGAATTAATGCGGAAAATTATGTAACTAGCTGGTTACAAAATTTTCCACATTTTCGGCATGTCATGTCACAGTGGCCATACAGTTTAATGATACAGCCATTTATTTATTACTTATAACTTATAAGTAAGAAATAAATGGCTGTATCATTAAATAATTGTATGCCACAATTCTAAAATATCCATCTAATTACTACATCTATATACTTATTATAAAACAAAGTCGCTTTTTTAATATTTAAAACTACGCAACGGATTTTGATGATTCTTTCAGTGTTAGATAGCCCATTTATCGAGGAAGGTTATAGGCTATATTTTATCACGCTTAGACTAATAGGAGCGAAGAAATAGAGGAAAATGGGGAAAAAACGGGGAAAATTCTTTGAAAGGGCTAACTTGAACGCGCTTATCTCAGGAACTACTGTTCCGATTTGAAAAATTCTTTCAGTGTTGTCTAGCCCATTTATTGAGGAAGTCTATAGGCAATATTTTATCACGCTAAGACTAATAGGAGAATGTGAAAAAAACGGGGGAAATTATTTGAAAGGGCTTATCTCGCGAACTACTGGAGCAATTTTTATGTTATTTGGCACAGATAAGAAGGAGACCACGTGAAGGATCATAGGCTATCCATTTTAATCATTTTTTCAGTGGCTATATATTTTATACCCGTGCGACGCCGGGGCGGGTCGCTAGTAATAACATACATGTTATATTTAATGTAGTAATTAGATGGATTTTTTTTCAGAAAAACATCGACGCAATATATACGACGTTGTATTTATGTCGCAGTCATCTGGTTCAATCTGCGATTCGATTGAATGACTAGCGCATTCATTGAATGATACCATTCAATTGAATGACTCGGCCGAACGTCGATTGAACGATCGTCCCTCAACGTTCAACTAGTTAGCGATTTTTAGCATAGCGTTTTGAAGATAGCGGACATGAAATCAGTCAGGTAATTGAACGTATTTCATTTTCTTCCTACTGCGGCGCTACTAGTCACTAAAACAAATATGGCGTAAAACAGCTCGCACAGCTGATAGCACTGTGTTGATATTTTATCGATTATATTTACATTAAAGTGCTTTATTTATAATAACTAATAAAATAATATTATCAAAGCGTAGATTTACCTATAAGTACCCCGCCAATTTGGAAAAAAATATAGCACTCCATTTAATGACTTCGCTATATGACTTTTAGTCAAGACGTTAAACGTTACAGTCAACGTCTTGAGTCTTGACTATTTGTCCTTTAGTCATTCAATTGAATAGTGTCATTCAATGAATGCGCTAGTCATTCGATCGAATCGCAGATTAAACCAGCTGCCTTACTCCCGAAACTGATATCAACTTGATACGAGTCTGATTTCGATTTCGTTTTTGATGTCATTGTAATGCGTAGGAATTCCGGAACAAAATCGTATCAAAATCGAGATGTTGCCATGGCGTCTTGTCAACGTCGTTATAGCAACGTCCTTGTTATAAAGTAGTAGAAGGTTACGAAAAATATGAAATAATGTTTGTGTTTTTTCGTCATACTATAAAAATACATTTCTTTAGAAACTTTAGATGGATGTGCCCATTTTCTACTTAGTGGGTTATAATGGGACGGTACAGCTGTAGACTGTCACATTAAAAATGCTTGCAGACGAGTCATATTATCTTATTTCGTAAAATAATAATGAAATAGTAAATATTATCAACAAAAAATGAAACGACACCACACCAATCGATACCCTAGTGACCCTAAAAAACGTTTACAATACTTAATTCGGCAATGTTTCGATGCTGATTAGTTCCAAATTGAGCCGCAGCCCATCCGCAGTCCGATAGTGCGCTAGCATAGCTGTCAGGAATAGCAAAATCCATTGAGGTTGAATTAGTTTCAAACTGATCCGCAGCACGATCGTGCGCTATTTTATATGTCTAACGCATGTCCAAAGTGTCAAAAACCGTTGTTAAATCGAAAATTGAAATCGATATCAGTTTGGGGAGTAAGGCCCCAGATAACTGCGACATTTACACAATGTTCGTCATTGTCTGTAGACAAGTGAATTGATAGACAAGCAATAAATAATTTTTAACGCCTGTTTGATTGTGTAAGATATTATTGTGGATCTTTTTTAGTAAAGGGGTAAGTCAATACTAGTCAAGGGTTAACACAATAGGACTATGATACCATCATTTTTGATCATATCACTAAAGAGACATTAATGGGAATTATTCGAAGATTAACGAGTACAAAAATATACTTTATTAAATAAGCTTATATTAACCATCACAAATATCTAAATATATTCGAAGCACGAGACTCCAGCTATCTCATAGATGTGGTCCCAGAACTTCACAATATCTAGGTTGACGTGGTCGTTCAACACCAGCTTCTCGCCAATGTCCAGCTGCTTCTTGGTGTTCTCGTCGTATGGGTGCCAGGATACGCCCAGCGATGAGTCAGGAGTTGGGTTACTGGAAGCAAACAAGAACATTTTAGAAAAGCGGTTAATTTCATCGAGGAACGTGGAACGTGGAACTATATATTTTATGATACTGACATAACAGTAAATTTTTCAATGGTCTTAAGCCATTGCGCATTTACTGGTTAATTTCGTGAGAAAACTGACAAAGATGATAAATGATAATATTACTAAAATAATTATTTTGCAATGAAATAATATGGAATTTTATAGTACACTTACCCGTACTTAGCGAAGTTGGCAAACAAAGCACAGGTTTGTCTGATCATTTTGTAACTCTTGGCCTCCTTGTTGATGGGTAGATTTAGGAGTTTCGGATTGAACAAATACAGCAAATCATCTAAGTGCGCTGTGCCAGTCATACCAATGGTCTCCTTATGATTGCCGAAGACGTTCCTTTCACTGAATACGGATATATTGTACAGATAGTACTTCCCTTTCTGAGTCCTGCTCATCAGATCGATAAATTTGTGAATGAAGTGTATAAACGTTATATCCGTTGCATATTTTATAAAGTTCCTCATATTTTCTTTTGGGTGGAAAGTTTTCTTTCCGAAGTAATGTTGGATTATCATTTCCGCTATCGGCATTATTGTTGTCAGGGGCTTCTTGTATAAAATACGTTTGGGCACGAACATGTCTGGGTACTTTTCAAAGTCCTCGCACATTTTGTCCTTGAGGATTGTCAATCCCACGAGTGCTTCGTTATTGGTGTAGCCTAACATCGCGTCTACTTCATTAATATCTTTTCGCATTAAAAGCTTTAACGGTTCCTCGAGTAGAAAGGCCTCCTGGCCTAAATTTTTTTCTACGACGGGCGTGAAGTGATACATTTTAAAGGGATTGTTCAAAATTACCTCAGATTTGGTAATGCAGGGGTTCGTGTGGACGAGCTTATCAACCGGTACGGACTGAAGAAACTTCAAAACTTCGTGTGGGTCCTCCGACTCACATCCCAGTTGCTTGGCCAAAGTGATCGCTCGCTTCTGCGGATTAAAATTTAGACTCCAATCACATATAGGTACTCCACTCATAAGAATGGCTCTCTTGAACAAGTTCTTGGACATAGGTGATAGAACGTGATAGCCAGTGGAAGCCCCACCCGCGCTCTCTCCGAATATAGTCACAGTGCTCGGATCACCACCGAAGTTGGCAATATTCTTCTGGACCCATCTCAACGCTGCCACCTGGTCTTTCATGCCCGCATTACCTGGCGCCTCCGGTATGTCCAAACAGAGGAATCCCAGGGCCTCTAGCCTGTAATTGATCGTGACAAGAACAACGTTCTCCTTAACCAAGAAGTCAGGACCGTAGTAGTCATCATTTCCTGATCCAGATTTGTAGCCTCCTCCGTGGATGAAGACCATTACAGGTAGAGGGGTTTTTGCAGCCACGTTCGGTGTGTACACGTTCAGGTATAGACAGTCCTCGCTGCCGTCCACGAGACAACTGGAGAAGATGTCATACTGTGGGCACAATTTGCCGTGAGATGTGGCTTTCCTCACGCCTTCCCAGCTGCTCGGCGGCACTGGGGCCTGAAATGACCAAACGAACAGTTATTTAAATAAACATCAGTAGGTTTATTATAGTTATCACTGCATCTAGATTGTCAAAATTACATTTTTATCATATTAATATTATTACTCTGAGATTTAATGCAAAATATTATGTAAATTGCTATTGTTTCCATAAATATTTTAACGTTTACTAAGTTGTAGTCCTAACCACGAATGTAGGTAACAAAATATCATAATAATTTTTAAATTAAGTTTTTATAACTGACCTCATGAGGTCAGTCATATTTTATAAAGTTACAAATGGAAGCAGCTATAAATAAAGTATGATCACTCTACCAATCATTATCACTCTAACTTTGTACCACAAATAAGTATTTATCTCTAGTAATTTAGCCACAAAATTATCTCTTGTCATAGAATTACAGCTTTTTTACAACTTCCGGTTTCATTTATCGCATGCTTAACCTAAACTAGATTCTATAAGAAAGACAACTACCTTGCGAGTTGTGAGTTGCTACCAATAGTATGTTATGGACTTAAATATGGTCAATGTGTATTAAAATAAGTGTCCTTGCTCTCAAATTCGTTCGTAACTTGATTAACCGTGATTTTGTGTGAATTTCTTACGCCGGTTCTTTTCACCGGGCTAGTTCCCGAACCGGTGGTAGGGACCACTAATAATAGTTTCGCAAAGACCTATATTATGTCATTGTAGTTTCGACTTTCGACGCGACGTTCAAAAACCGGCCAAGTGTGTGTCGGGCACGCGCAGTATAGGGATCCGTAGTACCGCAAATTTTTGATTGGTCAATGACAGGACATTTATAAAGTGTTTTACACTACTAACAACATCATCTCAGTTACGTTCAAAGGAATTTGAACGAAAAGTTCCTTTATACTTCGCCAACAATTTTTTTTAGACGATCGACTATTATAACTCAAAAACTTATGAAGTCTTCTTAACCGTGATAGTTTTCCTTTTAAATTCAAAATTAAAACAACCGTTTAGCTAGAAGAAGAGGGGGACACTGGACTCTAACGATTTTTTCCACCTTAAAACTTAATATTTCACAAACGGATCCCAATCGGAAAATGATCTATGAATACTCATAATAGTTTTTAAAAACCTATGCAACGACACCCCACATGATGGGGTGGACGCGAAAAAAAATTTCATCCCCGCTCGATGTGTATGGAAGGTACCATAAATTTTTTTTTTTAGATTTCATGTACCATTTTGTTGTCATCATTAATATGTGCATTCAATTCAAATTTTCCGATTTAGGGATTCGTTTGTGAAATATTAAGTTTTAAAGTGGAAAAAATCGTTAAAGTCCAGTGTCCTCCCCTTCTACCAGCTAAACGGTTGCTTCTGGAAATGTGAAAAAAATCATGGGAGTAGGAAATATGATGAATTTAAAAGGAGAACTATCACGGCTAAGAAGACTTCATAAGTTATTGAGTAATAGTCGATCAACTAAAAAAAAAACGTATTCGGCGATGTATAAAGGAACTTTTCGTTCAAATTCCTTTGAAAGTAACTGAGATGATGTTGTCAGCAGTGTAAAACACGTTATAGTATAAAGAGGGGAAGTAAGTTATCTTCATACAAAGGCACCGCGCGCGGCTTGTATATGTACGCCATAGTATCGATGCGTCGCCGCACGCACACTTATTAAAATCTCGGACCGTTTTCGGACCATACCAGTCGGGGCTAACACTTTACGCTTCACGCCCACGTCGCGCCACGCCGCGCCAAACGAATCAAAAATGTCCGATCATAATCGCAGGAGTAATAAATATTGCTGTGTGTTAATTGTAAATCATTATATCAAGATATTAATTATACACATAAAGCAAAGTTCGAATCATAAAAACAGATTTGTTTACCTTGTTTTGTTTGTAGGTACCTATAAGAGGCAGGCGTTAGTTTTTAATGTTGTTTTAAAGGGTATATTTATAATTTTATTTAGACATCGGATTATGTGCACGATCCAACTGCCGAAATATGCATGCAAATATGCACGAAAATTGGCCGAAATATGGACAATCAAGAGTCACTTATTAGTTATTATTATTAAAAGTCGGAAGACCGCGACGTTGCCGCTGTTCATGCGGTTGCGAACGAAGCGCGGACAGCCGCTTGCCGCTCCCACATCACAACTAGCGAATGCAATCTTGATCTTGCAAGATCAAGATTCCACCAAGATCTTGAGTGATTTCCCAAGATACAATCTTGAAAGCCACCAATCCTGAATTTCGAAATCCTGTTCGCGATGTTCGGAACAAGATTTCGAGATTTTCAGTTTGTTTATAGTTTATACCTGCGCGGCAAAGCGCGAACCACAGATTAGGGTATATATAGTAGACAGATAAGCATCTTAGAAGAGTTTTACGGCTCACGAATCAAACATTTGATTGAAAGACCTTCATTACAACATAAACATAACATCTGTTTATCTTTATTATTATTGATAAGATGCGTAGGTTTATTGGAAGCTACAAACGAGGATGCCTGCGAGCGGCAACCGCCGCTAGCCTTATTGACGGCGCGCGATTGTTTACTAATTATTATGTTCGATGGGGCAGTCATAATATTAGGTTGACTCACCTCCAGAATTTTTATATAACTTTGTAAGTATGAAATCAAGTTATTAAATGTCGGAATCTCGTTAGTATTTTGTAGCTCAAACCGCCTTTTAGTTTCGATGTCGAGAGGTCGAGAAGCGATGTAAAATAATATAAATTCAGACAAATCCTGAATATTTAAGGCGCGCAGGGCATTAACACTTTCGTATAAAGTATTTGTAAATACCGATAAGTTATTGAGAGACGGCTTTTGTATCGGTGTTAATTGAAATAACTTTTCTAAGTAGGCCGTAGCCAGGACGCGCTTATTGTCATACCTATCTAAAAGTGCGTTATAGACAACATTATAATTAGCTTGAGTAATCGGTACGCCCTTGGCCAATGTCAACGCAGACCCCGACAGGCAGGATAATAGATAATGAAACTTCTCGATATCCGACAACGATTCATTTTTATGTATTAGCGGAACATAACTATCTATAAATGTCTGCCAATTCTCAATACGACCGTCGAATTTAGGAATTTCTAATTTAGGTAATTTAACGCGAGTAAAGGAAGAAGACTGATGTCCAGATTCCGTAGGCTTCGAGGCAGTATTCGAACCGAGCGAGTCGGCGAATTCAACCGCGGCGTAATATAATTCGTCAAAGGAAAACAAAAAACTATTGTTGAACTCATATTTTGGATTTAAGCTCAATTCTAATTTATTTATCTGTTCGTGTGACTCAATAAAATTAGCACGAATTCTTTATATATTTTTGTACCTCGCCTTAAATGACGCGAGTTTTGTAGAATCCTTGCCAATCTCTTTAATTAAATCGTAAATAATTTGTACATTTTTAAACTCGAATTCACGACGTTTAATGAAAGATTGCAATTCAGCTTCCGCCATTTGTTTGACCTTTATGATTTGAAAAAAACTGAACAAACACTTTTCTTAATTTACGAATGTAAATAGTATTTCACTATCTAGACATTGACGTAATTAAAAAATTAATAAAACCTTTACTTCCTAGATCTACCTAAATAATTTAGAGCACAACCACACCCACAAATAACACTACAAAATTCAGGTTAATGCAGTGCCAATATTACTATTTAAGTACTAAGATGTAAGAGTTTAATTTTGATAAAAACTAACTTTAATATGCCTCAGATGGCTATGAAATTATTTAATTTAATTAAGAATGAATTTCAATGCAAAAATTTACAATTTGCAGGTGTACCGTGTAGGTAATAATGGCGAACGCGTGCAGCGACCGCGGCAAACAATGCTAGTTAAGTTAACTTAATAGTTATTAAGGAATAATTTAAGATAATAAGTTTTAATGCGTCTGGAAGACGGAAAATACTATTTACTTAGCAAAACATTAGGTTTAGTGAGGTAATTGATCGGCCTTAGTTGGCGGCGAAATTAATCCTCACAGGAGGCACTATAAAAATGGTGAAAAACCTAAAACCAGAAACAACACTCTGCCTTTGACTGGTGCGGTAAAATTGGAAGTGGTTAGCAAATTTGTCTTTGATCTTTACGAACAACGACTCCTGTTAACCAAATATACGTAGAAGAATTGGGATGACTTAGAGCGCCATGTCTCAAAATGCATAAAACCTGGCTTGACAGGAAGATTTCGTTAAAAACCAGGAGGAAACTTATGTACGTGCTCATATTCTTCATCTGTCTTTAATGATCCGAGACATGGACTCTGAAGTCTGCAGACCGCAGACGTATCGACGCCGTCGAGTGTGCTGGAGGAAAATGCTCTGAATTCCATAAACTGCTTTCAGAACCAACTCATCCAATCTGGCTCAACTAAACATACAAACAAGGCTCTCTACCATCAGACAGACAGACGCATCTTAGAATATTTCAGACACATTACCAGAAAAAAAGGAGGAAACCTTGAAACCATGGTATGGAAAACTCATGATAATTGGCAAGATTGAGGGGAAAAAGACGGCCGCTGTCTCATGCGTTGGTCTGATCAAATCCGTACCACACTTGAGTCGACTGTCTGCGACGCTCTTCGAGTGGCCGATAATAGAAATAGCTGGAGTAACGCCATAAAAAGGAAGGTTATAGAAGGGGACACGACTGGGCACTGGCGAAGCAGCTCTGACAGGTGCGATAAAAGAGAACAGTAGCTCCTGATAAGGTGAAATGAGAAGCTTGATGACAGGTCAAGAACGAACTTTTAGACTTGTGGTGTGGTCAGGTCAGGTTAGGTTTTAGGTTAGGTCTAGGTCAGGTTCACAGAAAGAGGCCGCAGAGCGGAACAGGGAGGAAGATCCATCTTCTATTCGGCTCAGGATACAGATTTCGGTAGGACAAAAGAGCAGAGACGTGGTTTTGTAAAGTTCCACCTTGTCTAAAGGGGCTCTGGGTGTCGATGGGAACAGTCCCGGTACCAAGGGAAATGCTTCAGTCTGTCGAAGTTCCCTTATTTTGCTGGAAATTCTATCCCTTATGTAGTAGACCAGCCAGTCGTGGTGGGCTTATTGTGTTAGATTTTAATATATTACATCAAACTTCCTCCAAAGCATAGTTTTTTATGTCCTTTACAGTATATTTGTGTCGCAGTTTCATATTAAACTTGGTGCTTACTTTAATATGGCATAGTTGACATAAAAAAATTCAGTGCTGTAAGGAACAAATAAGCAAATTTTTTTAATGTAAGGGACATGCTATTTTCTAAGCGCGTAAATTTACGAAAATATTTTTTTTTATAGTTATATAGCCGACAAAATTCTAAGAAACTTTGCCATAAACACCTTTAAGATCGGACTAAATGATAAAAAGTTACAGACGAATTTGTAAAAAAAAATGTGTTTTTTCGCTCTCCTGAAAAGTCGTGTTTTGTCCCTTACATTAAGTGATATTTCCGGTGTCGATATACATATCTTCATAGCCTTATCTAGGTTTGAGAAGAACTAGAAACACGATTAATGTATTTTGCCTCGATACATTTAATTTTCGAAATGACCTCTTAAAAATGCGAAATTTGAAGATTATTTTTAAACGAAAATAGATATATTGTAGGAAATTAGTGTAATTGATAAGACACCTTTGTAACTCAAAATCGTATAGAAGCATTTTGCTTAAATGCTCCTAGTTATTTTTTAAATGATTATAATTACGTTTTTTCGCATGTTTTCCGAGCGAGCCGATAGCTTCTGGCCGCAGCATATTCACAACTTTATACTCATACAAATTAAGTATAAAATTGCCCTTGCGATAAAATTACTTTCAATAAAGCGCCTTAATAATAACAATATTTTTTATATAAACTTTGCGAATTTAATTATTATACTCATTTCATTATATTTTTAACAACTAAGTATCTGGCATTATTCAAACCAAATTACGAGGGTTCAAAAATACGACGAAAGGTTTCGAGAAAAGGTAGGCAGTGCCCTTGCGCGCTTCGCTTGGCTCATCTTGAGGCACTACCGTGCCCCCAGATTTAATTATGACAAAGAATTTGTTACGACAGTAAGAATATCTTGCTCTTGTAATAATTTGTATGTAACAGCCTTGCCATTTTAAAACTGCTATTTTCCTGCTAGTACCAAATACTTGGCGGCCAGTGTTTGGAACTAATGAAACTACCGAAAAACCTGTTTTTAGGGATCCGTATTTCAGTCTCGGAACCCGTCTAGTCTTCAATCTACCGCACAGAGCTAGTGTTGAAATGAGGAAATTTTACATGGATATGCGAACATCAGCAGGCTTAGCATAACAACACAGGGAAGAATCGACACACTGACAGATTTTAGTGATAAAATGGCGGATTACCTTTGTCAATCTGTCACTTTGTCTATTCTTCCGTAGAAAGAAACCATTTCTATGGTGACCATGGTGGATACTGATACTTTGTTGTCTCGACTACTCTAGACTCGACGTCCAAAAAGAGTATAATATTTCTACCAACTTTGAACAATGTTATATTGATTATTTTTTTTGCTTAAGAGTGAGGCGTAAGTCATAACTCGTAGAATTATGCACATAGAGAATTCTCATTATGTATGGCTACGGAACCTTATTCTATGAGGCCTGACACGTACTTGACCGGTTTTCACTATTGTATATAAACTACAAATACCTATTCCATAAATAAAATAATAATGTTGTAATGTTTAAACAAAATACTTGATAAACATGTCACGACTCACGCAACTACATGATACCACAGATAACTAAATAGTTACTACGTAAATTATACCATGTAGAACATTGATCTATAACAGGGTTTCCCAATCTTTTTCAGCCTGCGGCGCACTTACAAGTCAATATATTGTCACGGCGCCCTACTTTATCTAGCTTTTACAAAAAGACACATAAATAAATACCTTTAATGATTATAGTAACGTAAAGCAAGTAAATAATAATAAACAAATATTTAATGATCTACCTACTTTATATGTATATAATTCATATTATTATAATTTTATTTTATAATATTTGTGGTTATGGATAATGATGGAGGATCGACTCACGGGCCACGGCGCCCCTCTTGCCTTTCCACGGCGCACAGTTTGGGAACCCCTTATCTATAATAATTGTATTTATCACCATCACAGATAATTAAGTTAATGACTGATCACATTGATAATAACAACTATAACTATATAATATTACAATTTACGACACTGCTTAATAAATACTATTATATATATTATATATACTGTGGTTATGTAGTGGTTATTTAGAAAGTAAAGTTTAGGTTCCTGGAAACTCTATATTAGGGGTCACCAAATGGCGGACCGCGGTCCGCATCCGGACCGCCGACCCATTGTGTGCGGACCACTGACCAAGCATTTTCGAAGATGAACTTCGTTTCATGTCAATAGCTTACACCAATTTCTCTCCAATCTTCATCAGACAGATATAATTAGCAACAACATTTGTCACTTTTCTCATTGATTGATACCTTTGTAATTTCCGTTGTTTAAAAAATATTTTTTTATAAAATGTGTGGACCGCGAAGGTCATTTCATTTCTTAAAACGGACCCCGAGCAAAACTAATTGGTGACCCCTGCTCTATATAATTTGAAAAATGGAATCTAACTGACGCCCTCAGAGATGAGTGTTAATTAAAAGCCTCCAAAATTCAAAACGTTTAAAGTGCGTTGTCAAAACGTTTGAAGTGCGTTGTCTTGCGCGGTCGGCTAGTTATGATTAGTTTACCAACAAATATTGGTAATAAGTGACATTAACTGAAATATTACGTGTACTGTGATTGGTTGAATACTTACTACATACAAACTCTTTCATAAGGATGTGACTACACACATTGAAACAGTCATTTGGAGGAGTGCGCCATGTTATCGTAGTTGATCTCTTATTAAATTAAGATTTTGACACAAGCCCCATAATATCTTCTGTCAAACTCTTCGTTAAGGCGATATATTGAAAATAAATTATACCGCAAGGGCAATTTTATACTTAATTTGTATGACTATAAAGTCGTGGTGAATACGTTGCGGCCAGAAGCTATCGGCTCGCTCGGAAAACATGCGACAAAACGTAATTTTAATTATTTAAAAAATAACTAGGAGCATATTTTAAGCAAAATGCTTCTATACGATTTTGAGTTGCAAAGGTGTCTATTAACTAGACTAATTTCCTACAATACATCTATTTTCGGAAATAATCTTCCGTATTTTTAAGAGGTCATTTCGAAAATTAAATGTATCTAGGCAAAATACATTAATCGTGTTTCTAGTTCTTCTCAAACCTAGATAAGGTTATGAAGATATGTATATCTCATTACCAGATTTGTAACATTTCTGAGGGTCCTATAGTTTAAAGTATTACGTCAAAAAGGACAGTTTTTTCAATATAGCGTCTTAAATAATTGAAGTTTAACCATCATTCAATGTTTTTGAGTGCGGCCGTAAACTCTGAAGCAGCCACTAATATTTCGTACCATTAATATTATAGAGAGGACGATTAATGCCATGATGTCGAAGAAAACCGGCGTCCACGATGCTTTTCCGGTAAAACATAAAAGGAACCTGGCGTCCCATATTATCAACAAAACTTTACTTACTTTGAACCTAAGTTCTCCTAAGGGCGGTTTCGCGTAGGGAATTCCCTTGAAGCTGTAGTAGTGGCCGTCTGCTGTCACCATAGGCAGTTCCTCACCCTCCAGCCATCCCTGCTCCACATGGACCTTCACCATTTTTCGACAAAACAACAATTCAGGCGACTGCCGTGTATCAAACTTGTTCGCCGACTGATTTAATATACTTAATATGTTGTGTGAGTTTATTATCACGTTATCATAAGCATGATCGATAGTCAAGTTTAAGACTCACGAGTCGCGGACTCACGACTAATAAAGTCATTTGTGTTGTGGCAGTTAAAGCGGGGAATTGACTACCGGGCTGCCCGCGGGCCGCCCGTTAGTCAATTCCCCGCTTAATTGAACCGTCACAAAAACACAGCTTTTATGTACTCAAATACTTAGTAGCGCCGTTTCGTTCCCACGACTAATAGCGGGCTTACATTATTCCAATCTAGTGATCTTTCATTTAAGGCCGTCTCCCGAGCAAACGACCTTGGCCATACATTTGCCGCGTTGCCGAGATCACTCCAAAACCCTATTTTTGTACTTATCTTAGTTCAAAATTGTCCTTAAAAAATTTAAAACGGGGAATAAGTAGTTTATGATATTGTCGATCTATTGGCGTGTATTTTAAATAAATTTGTAAATCCTAAGGAGATGCTGAATGTATGCTTGAATTTTCATAAATTGGTTTTACTTTGGAAGCTGATATCATAAGTATAATAAACAAAAATAGAAAATTTAATACGGGGAAAGGAATGTTGATATACTGAAGATTATTGCTGTATTTTTATTATAACATTGTAGCTTTCAAATTATGAGTTTATAAGCCTTCAAATACGGTAAATTACGGAATCTCCGTAAGGAACGCCCTTAAGCCAGGGATTCCCAAACTTATTTAGTCTACTGCCCACTTCGAGAACAAATTATGTTTTAGCGCCCTCATTGTTTCAATTAAAGGTGAACGCAGATTTGGCCGCACCGCACGCACCGCAGTCGCCGCATTCGCAATTCTTCATATTATTATGAAGTTGCGAAGACTGCGGCGCGGGTAGGTAGGTATGCGAGCTTGCCTATAACTTCATATAAGTCATCACAAAAGTCTAAATGGTAAAGGACCTCAAATGACCATAAGATTATTTACCTCTACGCTGTTCGCGAAATTAATGTTATTCATTCACTGACATAGTATGTACTACGTACTAGACTCGACAACGCAACGCAATGCTTGGTCACATTCGACGTAATCTATATAGCAGCAGTGCACTTAGTCGCCCGCGAGCTGTTCTGCGCGCCAGACGTACAACAATCAAAAACGAAACCAAAAAAAGTCGCAAAAATGCCTAGTTGTGGGTTAATATACTGCAAAAATTATTCCATTAACACTCCCAAATGCAACGGAATAACATTTCATCGGTATTAGCATTCTTATTTAATTATTTTCAATTAAAATACGAACATTCAATTACTAGGCGAAGACGCGCGCCATTTGCATTGTCATAGAGTAATAGATTCAGAGTGGAATGTAGGCAGAATACAGATCTATGATAAGACGACGATGAATGAAGTACTTACTCACGTAGACGAGTTTGTATTTTGGTAATATTTAGAATATTACGTACATTATACATGCGTACATTATAATAATTTTATTATGGTACATATTTGAAAATATTTAAGTAATTTAAATAAGGTAATTAGCTATAGTGGACTATGGATCCATACTTAATTAATTTTTTTATAAAAAAGTGAATTTTAATTTTTATTTTATCCACTTACTCAAATAGATTCTGCATTCATTCGAGTGTAGGCACAAAACTGTGTCACTTCTGCGGTACTGATCTGCACTGCAGTCACCGCCCTGCCTCCCACCCCGCTCATGCCTCAAGTGCGACATGTTTTTTGTTTGCAATAGCTGCTCTAGTACGTAGTACTTACTACCTCAGTGGACTCATTGGACTTTCATTGGACACAGCGAGAGGTAAACAATAGCATTTCCTTAAAACATCTTATGCCATTGATCTTTATTTCTTGGTGATAAGATACTTTTTACAATGACAAAAATTGTTAGTAGTTTGGTTCACATGATTCTTGTGGTAGTATTAACTAATGGTAATTACCTAACAAAATATTACTACAAGGATTCTCGTTTACATATCATATTCGGTTTCTTTATTAAATACAAATAATAATTGCATTACTTGTCTTTAATACTGTGTATCGAGGTTCATTTTTAAGTGTCATAAATAAAGTATGATTAAAGTAGGTTTTAAGCTAACATTAGGATTTAAAACGGGATATTTACCATGTTTAGGGCCTGTCTCACCGCTTCCTGATAAAGTACCGGATAGGCTATCCACAACTTATTTGACAGATTCTCCATAATCTGTCAAGTCAAGTGGTGCATAGCCTATCCGGCATTGTCAGGAAGTGGTGAAACAGGCCCGTATTCCTTTGTTTTTAGCTTCAGATATCACACTAATATTATAAATGTGAAAGTTTGTTTGTTTGGATGTTTGTCCGTCAATCACGCTGAAACTACTGAACGGATTTTGATTAAATTTTATTATATAGTTATAGACATTAGACAGGGTATGAGCTAACTATGGTGATAGGATACTTTTCGGCGGGTGGAACTATTAATACACAGTGGAACTGTTGAAACAGCTAGTATAGTATTATAACGAATAAATATTATAATGCTTGCGACCCTTTAATTTATTAATTAGATTCCGCTATGAAAAATAATATTTCTCGCCTAGTATGGATTTATTTTTTTATGTTATAAATAACGAGCTATTGCCCGCAATTGACTATGGATTTCATGGTATTCTGCCTTCTGCAATGGGTCATCAGCCCCTTTTGTGTGTAGAAAAAAATCTATTGAGGGACTGTACCATATTCTGCTATTGTATGGATGCAATTCAGAGAAAAAATGAGATTGGTTTGATGTTCTACAAAACTTCTTTTGACCAGGAAACATTCGAAGAGGTACTAGCTAGTTTCATACGATACAAACAGAGAGGATTTTCTGTACCCACGCCGAAACCTATTCGAGAAACACAAAAGCCTATTTAGAGACTCAAATATAACGACTTACAAAAATCGTCGCAGTGGATACCAGCCATGTTCTACGACTATTATAGGAATCTTCCATGTGCAGATGTCCCTGGACTTACCTAAAGCGTGCGAGTAGCTGTGTTGGTTATCCATACTTCCATATCCGTAGACCATATCCATACTAATATTATAAATCCAAAAATGTGTCTGTCCGTCTGTTACCTCTTCACGCCCAAGCCACTGAACCGATTTTGCTGAAACTAATATTATAAATGCGAAAGTGTGCCTGTCTGTCTGGCTATCAGTCTGTCTGTTTGTTACCTCTTCATGCCCATCTGCTGAACCGATTTTACTAAAATTTGGCATGGAGATACTTTGAGTCCTGGGAAAGGACATAGGATACTTTTTGTCTAGGAAACATGTACGGTTCCCGCGCGATACGCGAATTTTGGTGCAACGGAGTTACGGTCGTCATCTAGTTTAAAATAAATTGTATTTTGATTTTAGCTTTATGAAGTAAATTTTGTTTCATTTTGCTAGTAAACCCCTCAGAAATACTATAATAATTCCAACACGCTACGTACTGAGACATAATGTTTCTAAATGCCGAATTCCAATAACATCCACAAGGTTTATTTAGAGGTAAACAGAAGTATGATATCTTAATGCTCTCTTAAAACACCTTAGTTCATTTATGTTGCAAAGTAAATAACCTCAAGTCCACAAAATCAGACAAGAATGAACTTTAATATAATATTGTGTATTACAATATAATTTCAACAAATAATAATAAAACATAATGTTCAGTTTGTTGCAATATCTGTAAAGCTACTATGTCAAAATTGCATTCAAAGTTTCGCTCCGCGCATTTTTGCCTGTCCTGTAAAATTTTTGTTTTGTCGGTTAATGTTGTATACCTCTGAGGTACAGATATATACGCGAGCGAAAAACTTTGAACCCTTTTTTACTAAAAATGCGGAAACGTAGGAGCATGAAATTTTGCACAGGTTTACATGGAGAAGGAGTGCATCGAGCCAATATCGTTTTAAAATTGTTTTTATTGTACATTATTTTAATAAATAAAACATTACACATTGAACTATTGCACTTTATTATTAAAGTTCAAACTTAACCTTCTGAAAACATTTATTTTAAAGGCGTACGAAGATTTTGGCCGACTTACTTGTCCGCCATTTTATTTTATTTTATTTATTTATTTCAGGCTACGTAGGCCCATAAAATATATACCTTAATGTCTAACATACATATCAATTATAATCTTAATAACTACACTTTATCACGAATTAACGGCGACGTGACGCCCGCTTCATTCCGGAGTCTTCCCCGGAACCTTCGGTCAGTCAGTCGGCCATAATTTCTCCGCTTCAAAGGTCGACAGAAGATGCGTCGGTATGCGGTCGTATTTTTCATAGAATTGCAGTGCAAAAAAAGCAAAATAGTGAGAGATTTTGCTTTTTTTTTAATCGCGTTTACGAATAATTCTATGAAAAATAGATAGCTAACATCAATACAAACAAAAAGTAATCTTGGACAAAACCGCGTAAAGTGTCACATTTCGAAGATATGAGCTGCCAAAGTTTTACCATTGGAAATAAATATTTAAGATAATTATTGCAACTCTGGCCCGTATTTAACCGCCGTCAGACAGACGGACAGACGGACAGACGGATAGACGGACAGAGGGACAGACGGACGGACAGACCGAAACTATGAAGGTTCCTTGTTGATTACGAAACCTTAAAAAGAGGTCGGACTATAATCATAATATTAATAATTATATTTATTTTCTCAACGTAAAGTAATTACTAACCTTCGTCGATTCGACGACGCGGTTTAAAAAAATTCGTTCTATCTTTTGAGCGCGCGATCATACTTTTTCCATACTTCAGCAAATCTCTATCGACCCGTTGCCCTCGCGACCGACGGTAGTATTTTGTATGTGGGGGGGCTGTAAGCGCCATACCAGCAACCATGTTTCGTCGAAACGACGAGGGTTGGTATTAACGTGACATTTTGTGTTATTATTTTTGTGCATTTTTATTCTTTTGCGGATTTATTTTTTTTGATATTGTTTATTATTATTATAACTACAGTACTTTGGATGTTATTACAAGCTGAAAGCGCTAATCAAAATTCATCAGGGAGTGAAAAAGAAGACCATATCGAAATTGATCCAGCTTACATAATGGATGGTCGTATAAAATGTTTGCAAAGTAGTAATTTTTAGATTTTCACGATAGAAACTGGACAAAATAGTAAAGCTCATATACCTCTTGTACAAAAAAAGAAGGAACAAGTGTAAAAATCGTTGTGTGGAGAGCACAAACTTGACATATGCCACAAACATATAAATAATTACTTTTTTATTTCATTTTCATTTTATTAGCCTTTTGCATTCATTATTTAATTAATTTTAAAGTTTTCTTTCCACAATATCTTCATAAATAGTAGTAGTAAAGATTTAACTTGTTGACTTGTCATGCAAACTATGACCTCAATTATAAGGCTGTTTGGGTAATAAATATGCCATATCACTTTATTAAAGTAGTATAAATAATTTAAATACAATATTTCCATTAAATGAAAAACAAAACTGTAAACATTTCATTTGATTAACACCTTTTAATCGCCTTTTTAAAATGTCGTAGTCGAAACGACGAAGGTTAGTAACAAGCGTCGGAAAATAAGGTTAGTGTTCTAGGGTTAACAGAGAAGTGTACCGTAGATTTTGTTTTATAATAAAATATCGGAAAAGCGCTGAATCGTTAAAACTGAGACTTTGCAGTAGTAGTTTCTCATTAGGTAGTTGATAAAATATTGTTTGAGCTAGATTGCACTTTGTCATCACGCGACGGCGTGTTACAGAGTGGCCACTGTTTCACAGACGAGAAACCACTTGGAATAACCGTGCCTTAGAGTTGCAATATCTTAAATATTTATTTCCAATGGTAAAACTTTGGCAGCTCATATCTTCGAAATGTGACATTTTACGCGGTTTTGTCCAAGACTATTTTTTGTTTGTATTGATGTTAGCTATTCATTTTTCAAAGAATTATTCGTGAACGGGATTTAAAAAAAAATGGCGGAGAGTAGGTCGGCCAAGCTCCATACAAAAATCTTCATACCCCTTTATTCAAAAATAAAACAATTTCGAGTTAGATTGACTTTTGATTTAACTTAATCTAAAGTCACGCATTATATAACCCCCAAACTAAAATACAAGGCGTATAATATTATGTAAAACTGATTAAATATACTTACTGTATACACTCAAAAATAAACTCTTTTATTTTAGTCGAGGAAAATCAAATAACCAAACTTTAAAATTTTAAAAATATTATAATAATATTATGTAGAATAGTAATTAATCATAAATAAAAACTTTACTCCTTGTCTATTAAAGAGTTTTTTGCTAAACGAATTGCAAAAATATAATATTATATGTTTTTATAAATTGCTGGCCTTGAAAAATTTAGTACCTGCGAGTATATTGTGTTAGCGATGCGCGTACTTTTGTTTTTCAAAATACAGAAAAAGTTCCAAACCAGAGGGCGCTACTAGTTCGTAAATCGTACAGTAAATAATCCGACAAAAATTCGACGTGTTGCACCTACGAATAATAACAACTAAGGAAACGTAACTCCCTTCCTAAGGTTCCTTTCGAACTGTCATGTAACGTCAGCTTCATACCGCTCAAGGCCACCTAAATATTGCAAATCTATTGAAAATGTGTATCTAACTACCTAGGTACACATTTTTGACAAGTATTGTAGGACATGTTTTTGACGGAGTTACTTTTCCTTAGTTTTTATTATTCGTAGTATTGCACACATCATATTATCAGAATATTGACAGAAAGGTTGTCATTTGTCAAACGTCGAACAAAACTTTTGGTCTACTGTCTGCGCTGGTGCTGCCTCTAGCGTGAAAACATTACACATTATATTATTATTGTAGTTTTACTGATACCGAGATCGAATTAAATTATTAATTATTATCAGAACAATTTACAAAATTTCGCATGAAGTTTTGAGAAAAAGACTATATGAATACGTTGAATATTTTTACTTGAAATTCACATGTAGGTAAGATTGCAAGACTTTTAAAAATATTTTTAAAATTTTTATGAATATTTCGACATAAATAATTGCATTTTTACATATTCATTAAACATTACTCCCAAGTCCCAGCCATAAGTTATTTTTACATCTGACACCACGGTGCGTCCACATTTGTATCATTTGCGCAATCAGATCTCCGTCGCGATAATCGCGCCGTATCAAGTATGCGTATCATAGTGTGGACGCCTATCAGATCATTCTGCCGATCATGCGTGTATTTGATAAGACACGTATCAGATACGCGGTTAATAGCGATCGGGGCGTATGATACGCGTATCATTTTGACACGCTTCGATGATACGCGACGGAGATTTGATCGGAGATCTGATCGCGCAAATGATACAAATGTGGACGCACCCTTACTGTGGATATACCGCCGGAACGGAACAGAGGCGACTTTTTGAAACGAAACTGTACAAGGTATATAGCATACAATGTACTTACTACAAAAGTATAAACACAAATTAAATATGACCAAAAATGGGACACGCGTCTTCCGCGGAATTCTCGAGAATTTTCCGGTGCCGTCTGTGAAATCCGCGGGAAGTGGCGAGAACTAGTCAAGTAAAAGGTACAGACTAAACAATGGGGAATTTACGGGAATGCTCGAGCATTCCAGCGAAACCTGCGTCATGAGGGGAAATTCGCTTGTAAATTGAGCCGGTGTAAATTGAGCTTTAAGTATGTTTAAAAGTGTGGATGACTCTGCCAGCCCCGCTGGACTCAGGAGTATGGATGTGCAACTAAAACTGCTGTCTCTCAAGGATTAAGCAATACGATGGCGTTTCCAATTTCGACTGACTTGCTTGTTGATATAATAATCAGGGCGAGCAAAGCGAGCCCTACTATATCCCACAACCTGTACATTTTTAACCCCCGACAAAAAAGAGGGGTGTTATAAGTTTGACGTGCCTGTCTGTCTGTCTGTCTGTGTGTGTATCTGTCCGTTGCATCGTAGCATCTAGTTTCTTTTTTGTTTGAAAGCTGACAAGAGTGTTATTAGTTCATCATCATCGGCCTGGTCAGTGCTGGAAAATCCCGGTTTATCTGGTTCGTGAAAGGCCGATTAGCAACTTGCAGTCGTTTGATGGGTTTTATATTTTGCATTCTAGTTCGTGACATCATTCAAGGTCAAGGTTATTATTATTATTATAAATATATTGTGACGTCATACAGAGATCATCATCTTGATTGTTAATCGTGGAACTTGGAACACAGAAAGATTTCACTTGAGTGATATTCTATGGGACGTATCAAGTGTATGCTTAAAAATATTTTTATTACATTATAGTAATTATAATGTCTTAGAAGTATGTGCCGTAAGGTTTTCTACACTCTTGATAGATTTTATCCCAAAACTGTACAGCGTCTGTATCAGGAGATTTCTTTACAGTAAGATCTTCCGCGATATCCAAACATGTTTTGTTCTCTTCATTGTATTTAGGCCAGAGCACTCCCAAAGAAGAATCCGGAGTAGGATTTCTGAAATAATTATAATATATAACTGAAATGTTATAATATCAATTTTAGGCATAGAAAACAATATGCGCTAGCAACGAGGACACATAGTATTTTAATTTGTAAATAAATTTTAATTACGTATTGAAAATTTTAATAACATAATATTTAAGAATCATATTATTATCCTAACACTTACCCACTCTTAGCAAAGTTAGTAAATAGCATACATATGTTTCTTATAACTTTGTAGCTTTGATCATTCGTACCGACTGGTGGTAGGTCGTAGATTTTTGAAGGGAACAAATACACTAAATCATCGTAGTGTGAAGTGCCAGTTATATTATACTTCTCCATTTGGTTCCCAAAAATATTTCTCTCTGTATAACCAGAAAATTGGTAGAAGTAGCATTTGGCTTTGGTATTCTTAAACATTCCTAGTAACATATGCATATGATATTTAAAAGTTACATCACTTAGGTATTTGACAAGGTCGACGTTATTGAATGACTTTCCACCAAAATAATACTCGATTATCTCTTCTGCTAAATATAGTACCTCTCTTGGCGATTTCTCGTACATTATAGATCTAGGTACAAAAAGTTCAGGGTACTTTTTATATTTTGCGAATATTGAGTCTCCGTAAATCGCTAAGGCGGCTAAACCTTCGTCGGCCGTGTATCCTGCTACGACATGATCCACATTGATGTCACCGGAGAGTAATATTTTCACTGGGTCTTCCTTTAAAAAAGCATTTTGGCCAAAATCTTTCTCTACGACAGGAACTAAGTGGCACATTTTAAAAAAGCTCATGTTTTCTTCTAATCCAAGAATGCAAGCATGACTTTCCAGCATTTTATCTATTGGCATCTCTTTCAAGAATGCCCACAGAGCTGGAGCGTCATTTGTGGTATACCCCACTCGTGTTCCAAATGCGAGTGCACGTTTATGCGGATAGAATGGTAACGTTATGTCACTGAAAGGCGAATCACTCGTTATTATAGCCTTTCGGAACAAGCCCTTCGACAACGGGGATAGGGCGTGCAAAGCGACGCATGAGGAACCCACACTATCTCCGAATAATGTTACATTGTTTGGATCTCCGCCAAATTTAGAAATATTTTTGTTCACCCACTCCAAAGCTGCCACCTGATCCTTCAGGCCAGCGTTTCCTGGAACTTCTGGGATGTCCAGGCACAGAAATCCTATTATTCCCAACCTGTAGTTCAGCGTAACCAAAATCACATTATTTCTGACCAAAAAGTCTGGACCGTACATTTCAGAATTCCCCGATCCGGAGATGAACCCACCACCATGGATGAAGACCATCACAGCTAAGGGTTTGGAAGGTGTCAGATTAAGCGAGTACACGTTGAGGTATAGGCAATCTTCGCTGCCCCCCTCGACGATTTTACCAGTAAGTAAATTCTTCTGAAAGCAGACGGGACCGTGACTTGTCGCCTGTCTGACACCCTCCCATTTTCTCGGTGGCTTTGGTTCCTGAAACATAATCTGAATTAGATTTATTAGAAAATTTACAACATTTTTGTCCTGATATAATAACGAAGTCAAAGCCTATCGCTTCAAACATCAAGGATTTACCTGGAATCTAAGTTCTCCCAAGGGCGGCTGCGCGTAGGGTACGCCTTTGAAGCTGTAGTAGCAGCCGTCTGACGTCACCAGAGGCAACTCCTTGCCCCTCAACCACCCTTGTTCCACGTGAACCTTCACCATTTTCTTCAACAGAAAGTTCTTGCTCGTAATGAACGAAGCTTATTATGGATTTGTATTTTATATGAGCAAAAACAATTAGCTTTAGTGGTGCATTCTTTTTATGTGCTATTCGTTTTTATGATTTTGGTTAATGACTTTCAACAGTATGCGGTGAGTTCCGTTTTTAGTAAAAGTGCTGACGCTGGGGTGTAATTGATTTTGACTTTTTTATCGGACAAGTGAGACTTTTTAATATTTAAAAGTATGTATTATCTAGGTCCTAGGTAAGCTTAATTACGTTACGTATGATAATTACGAACGTTGGAAATATTATATTTTGTTATTATTTTTTTTAAAGAATCAAGTGACGAGGCGGTTTGATGTGTAAAGATATTATACTTTTCTGATCCTACATTTGCAAACTTTTTCTGCGTGGACAATGCTGCAGGCGTTTACTATAGTAGTATTTGATTTTAATTTTTTAATTACTATTGTCTTATTAGAAGTAATTACTCGCAATCGGAGTGTCGATAATTAACACCATTAATTGTGTTATTAACATTGTGAATATACATTATACATAATATTATTTTGAATCTGCTTCGTCAGGTGATTATAACCATTAAGTATACTCTATTAGTCCGGGATCCCTAGAATATTTTTTTTGATTACTATCAAAACTACTTCTGATAAGACAAACAACAATTTTATTTGTTGTACTTAACCTACCAAGTATACAAAAAAATCAGCTCGTTAGGGTTCCGTTTTAGGGTTCTGTAATCAACAAAACTTGGTTTACTACGGAGCCCTAAAACGGAACCCTAACCATCTGATTTTTGTATGTTGATAGGTAGTTATATAATTTAAGAGTAACATTGTCCTACAAATAGAACAATCCATATTTTGGGACCATCAAATCAAAGTGTGAAATCCTTCCTATCTCTGTTAGCTACTACTTTCCAGATTTTTGGCAAATAAAATTGTTATTCGCCTTATCAAAATGAAGCTACTCACAAAAAATTAGCTTGATAGTAATAAAAAAAAATTGTTCTAGGGATCCCTGACTTCGCTTAACAGTATTAAGTATATAATATTACATTCCATAATAACTTCATATTTTTTCATCACTATAGTGTTTAATGAATGTCTTATACTACGACGATCTTAGCAACTTTTGTTAAGCAAGGACCGTTTCTTTTCATATTTTTTATAATAATTCTAATGGAATAACGTGTACAATAGCAATAATACCACACTACTAATGTATTCAGTCTAGACATGATTTATCCTGTCGCCATTTTATGGGAAATTTGTGGAAACAACCTTGTACTGATACGCCCTAAAAACAAGACAGCTCTTTGATTTGTACGGATTCTCTGAAATTGAAGTTAATTATCGACGTACAGACATAATTAAGTATAAATTAAAATGTTTCATCATTTTTGTATATTATTATCGTTTTAATAATTTTAATATCTGGGAAAATTCATCGTAAAATAATACTCTCTTGTACCTATTTTTAATCTCAATTACTAAGGTTTCCTATGAGTATTAAAATATTTTACAACTACAAAACGGCTGAAATGCATTCAAAATTACACAGATTTTCCCCGAAAATAGGGAAAATTGTGCAAAATAATTCTAAAATGTCAAAAAGTCATAGCAACTACACAAAACACAAAGTTTGTAGCGAGCTGATGAGTTTAGTTGGGAATAATTACACGAGTGACGTCAAACGTGCTCCCCGTGGAAATATTATTGATTCATTTTAGCTTATCATAAAATTGTAGTTACTAGGGGCGGATCTTCTCAATAGAGAAGATCCGCCCCTAGTAAATGAAAAATATTTCATGTTTATTTAAAATACCTTTGGAAATAAATATTAAGAAACAATAATATAGATTTACTAACAATTTATTCAAATAAAATGCATATTATCCTAATTAATACGTCTTATATTTCGATGACAAAGATATTTGTCGGAGGTGAGTTTGTAAATTACTAATACATTTTTTCGGGATAAAAAGTATCCTATGTCCTTTCCCGGGACTCAAAGCATCTCCATGCCAAATTTCAGCGAAATCGGTTCAGCGGTTTGAGCGTGAAGAGGTAACAGACAGACAGACAGACACACTTTCGCATTTATAATATTAAGTATGGATTTATGGTTTAAAACCTTTTAAATATTGTGCTTTATATCTCATATTTTTCTACATTGCCTTATTACATTGAAACTAGGTAAACCGAGAGTGACAAAATAACAAAATGCTCCTCGCCTTAATAAAAAAAACTAATGCATTCGGTGCTTTTGAGTAGCTTTAGCATTGATAGAGTTTGAGAGTAGATTGTTTTATCAATATGTACTCAGGTAAAATTGTTGTATATTTTTTGATGCCTTAATCGTTCATAATCAAAACTGACTTTGGTTTCAGATATCAACTTCCGGTATTGAAGAGGTAAGTCTTTCACTAAACTTATAAACACGTTACAGTGACATGACAAGTGACGTCACATGTCATGTAACAGGTCAATGACCTGCTCACCTACTTACCGAATTCCGCAATCCTCGCGTCGAACATTTGTCACGGTCATCTATAATCTATACTATCTTTTGTTTGTGTCCCATAATCCCGCGTCGAACTATGGAAGTTTTCAAAGTACAGCAAAACCCGTTTATGACGATTTCACAGGGACTATTATGCGGGATATAGGGAAATAAAAAACGAACCTGCTACATATGTATGTATTAATGTTTGTTACCTTTTTTCGGGTGCAGGTGTTACTATGAATGAAGATTATGCGTCTACATTTAATCTGGAAGTGATCATCTAGATTCTAGAGCTTTTAACCAATTGAATTGAATCATTTCAACAAATGCCGGTCATACAAGCTCGAGGTTGTGAATCATAAATTAATAATATGTTACAGGAAGCGATTTTACGTTTTTGAAACGACGTGAATTTTTCGCATTACCAATCACTAGCAAACGAAACTTTTGTGACCCATTAGAAATGGCACAGGCCAGGACAGTCAGTCTCTCTTTATTTGCTTTGCCACCATGACAAGTCTCTCTCTTGAAAACATAGGATTTTTCTGGCATTCGTAAGTTTGCAACAATTCGGGAAGTGTTGCCATCCACATATTAACTATCAACATCTCAATTCCCACTGATTTGACGGCAATCGGCATATGTGTTGGCCGTTAGGGCGTAATAAATGGGATGACGATCGTATTAAGCGTTAAAGAATGTATGAAAGCATGTGTCAAGTTGCAGGGACTGATGCAAAATGGCGTATTATGCGGGAAATCGTATTAGGCGTGATCGTCTTAAACGGGTTCTACTGTATTTAGTATTATTGTCTAAACTAGATTACGTCCGCAACTGCGCACCAAAATTGGTTTTTACCCTTTTCCGGAATAAAAAAGTATCCTATCTCCTTTGCCAGGACTCAAAGTTCCATTCCAAATTTCAGCAAAATTGGTTCATCGGTTTGGGCATGGAGAGGTTACAAACAGACAGCAGACTAGATTATTGTCTAGATTATACTCATTCTCGTATTTATAATATTAGTGTGGTTATAGTAGGCTTAAACATAAACAGTAAACAAACAAGCTTCCTCTTTAGGAATAAGAAAGCTTAGACCTGATACGGCAACTAGCATAAACTAGTTACGATGTTCCCTTTTAGCGTACTACGTAACTTTTAGTAAGGTTCTAAAAGGTAATATCAAAGCGTAGATCAAAGCGCACGGAAGTGCGCAGGCCTAGTTCCAGCAGGCCGCGCGCATGCCGTGCACTATTTACACGAACCGTTTCGACGCACTTTTGACCCCCCTGTAGCTCAGTGTCTATTGTGAGAGCAAAGATAAAATTATACCTACGTAATATATACTAGTACTTAAGCAGTATACCCAATTTCATAGATATAGCTTCAGTAGATCCTGAGGTAATATGTCCCTGTAAAAATAGCTAATTTTGGCACTCACTCACTCATTCACTCACTCACTCACTCAATCACTCACTGACCGGTAATCAAAACCTCTAGGCCACTTCCAATTGTCCTAGTGTTATGAAATTTGGCACACAGGTCGTGTGTTAAATTAATGTAGATTAAAAAAATTAAGAAATTTTAGAAATCGGTCAAGCGTGAGTCGGCCCATCTACGAACTTTAGAGGCTACTTCCAAATGCCCTAGCGTTATGAAATTTGGCACACAGGTCGTGTGTTATATTATTATGTAGATTAAAACGAAAAATTAAGAAATTTAAGAAATCGTTAAGCGTGAGTCAGCTCATCTATGAACTTTAGATAAAAATTCTAATATGTACCAGTGATGGCATCTATTGAAAGTATTGTTAATATCGGGCGTAGTACAAGAAGAAAATATAGGTATGATTTCTTGAAAAAAAGTTTGAAATCCCACCAAAAACATACCTGTTAAAATAGGGCTTAGTTCCTATAGGCTAATTGTTGGTCTAAAAAAAAGAGTTGAAATCCAATTCAATGCCAAGTTCAGATGCACTTCATCGATCATAATCATCTTCATCAACAGCCTGATCCATAATACTTCTAAATTTGAACTTGGCAGGTTTTGTGCTATACGTTACACTTGATTAATTATATATGTAATTAGATAATATTTATAGAATTTAAATAACCTGCCAAGTTCAAATTAGAAGTATTATGGATCAGGCTGTTGATGAAGATGATTATGATCGATGAAGTGCATCTGAACTTGGCATTGGATTGGATTTCAACTCTTTTTTTTAGACCAACAATTAGCCTTCCGAACTAGGCCCTATTTTAATAGGTATGTTTTTGGTGGGATTATGTTTTTACTTGAAATTACATCTAATTTATTTCCATGTACCAAAAGTTTATATTTTAAGACATACCTGCATTATGCAGAATACAAATAACTAGTTAAGTTGTGATCTATCTGGGTACAGTTTTACACTTACTTTTACACTAACTGCATTTACTAGTTGTAGAATATAGAGACAGAGGAAAAGAGAAAGGGATGAGGGGGACTAGTAAGCGCTACAACCCTTACTGACTATTATAGTCTAATCCTAAAAAACCTATTTAACCTTTAGCTCAAATTAATCGTTCGATGGCCTTATCGTGTATGGGTGGAGAAGGCTGGCATTGACGCGATTGGGGCTCTCGGCGTGACGTAACACGCGTGACCAGCATTAACCGTAGCACCAACCTTATGATACCATTTGTGATAAACAAAGACTCGTTAAACGCACCTCATGGTATAAATGAGACACCCCGATTGGAACTCATCAGTCAAGTGTTGGTCTATCTAGAATCAGTCTAGTTGCACAGGAATTGGGAATCATGAAGTTTGCAATCGTTCTCTGCCTCATTGGCGGAGCATTCGCTGAGCTGCCTCGCTTCTGGCCCGCGAGGTTCAGATCTCAGAGACAGGAGCTAGCTCCCACCACGGAGGCGGCAGAAACTACCACAGACTTCCCCGGATATCCTGCTTCGGGATGGAAACCTTCAGGCGAGCCGTTCACTCTACCTCAGGAGACTCCGGCGTCGACGTACGGACCACCCGATGCGAGAGCTCCCTACCCTGCTTCGGGATGGAAGCCGGCTCAGCCATTCACGCTGCCGCAGGAACAGTCACCACCAGCTACCAGCTATGGAGTTCCTGACAACAGTTATGGAGTACCTTCAACCGACGCTCCAACGACCGAAAATCCAGCGGCTGAAAAGCCGGAGGGACCAGTTGAGGTGGCCAAGAGCGTTGGAACCTACTATGTGCTGCTGCCAAACGGTCAATTGCAGAGGGTTGAGTTTGTGTCAGAGAATGATATCCAAAACATGAAATACACTGCTCGCTTGCAGCTAAGAGACAGAGCGCCCTTGTATGTGTTTGGACCTTGAAAGTGACAAAGTGTACCCAAAATGATATGATTCTAGTGCACATGAAAATGGAAATAAATTAAATAACCAACCATTATATTTTGTTACTATCAGATCATAAACATTTTGCTCCAAATAATCACTCTAAAAGAGATATTTTAGGAAATTGTGATAGCATTTCCAATCGCGAAATTGCCGGAATTGATGATGTGAGTGCTTCGGCACGGTCTGGATCGATGACGTCAGAGTTCATTAATTACCAGCTGGCATTTTTCACTTTTTGCCCCTGCTCCTTTTGCCTCGTGCCCCTTTTGCCTCACGAGTCTCACGACTCACGCCTGGACCATCACTAGATTTTGAATCGAATCTTCGTAAAATAAGCTGAGTTAATTAACTGGTTTTAATTAGATTTCACGATGCAAATTTTGAATTTTAAAAGAAAATAGCTTTTTCGTATGTATTTCATGAAGTAACTAGGTATTATTTATGTAATGAAAATAATCTTAAGTTGAACATAATTATGGGTATAATATGTAAATGAAATAGTCTTATCACCCCAGGAAAATTAAACATTCGACCTTGGAATAATTCGCATAGAGCTGAAAATTGGTAGAGACGTTAAATACACCATTACAAATGAAACTTCAAAAGTCCCCGGCGATCCTCCTTGTGCTTAAAAAAATTATTCAAGGTCAAAGGTTTGGAAAAAAACGGGAAAACTTCATTTTAATACCTTTGACCTCGAATAAAATTTTTAGCACAAGGAGGGTCGCCGGGGACTTTTGAGGTTTTATTTATAATAGCGTATTTAACGTCTGTATCAATTTTCAGCTCTATGCGAATTATTCCAAGGTTACGATTTTTTTGCGTCTAATTAGACCGAGCTATATGTAAATAAGGAACTTAAGGAGCTGAAGTAAGAAACATTAATGACAGCAGAGCACAGTGAACGCTATTACATTGCGCAGAGTAAATACTGCATCCTGGAGACGCTGATGAGATGAGCGCTTTATCTGTACTGCCTCTCTCTTCGCCTTCTCTTGGGTTCCATTGCTGCCTTTTTAATAGCACCTGTAAATAAATATCATTTTTAGACGAACTAGATACTTCTTTACGATTTTTTGTTTTACAAGGCGAACAACGTTAGTTTTGTGAAAATAATTGAGTGCCAAATAATGACTCTACCATCAGTTCTGTGATAAGGAAACACTCAATAATTGCGATCGACCGATGTATACATGGTTTCTAAAAAACACTTCACACCAGTTCCTTTATGACGGATACGGAAGATCTTCGCAAAAGTAAAACCCTTATTTGCCTTTTCTCTCACGAACAACCAAGTTTTTCCAATTCGTCCTTTCCCTTCCTGTTCCAAAGACATATTACAGATCACCACTTACTGCCTAAGATAGTATTTCCCAACTTTTTTTAGCCACAGACCCCTAGAAAGTAAGAACTCAAGCACACGAACCCCCTTAATAAAAAAAGACGGGTTGCACTCCGGGAGTGCCGGCAGAAGTGAAAACTTGATTATTAACGTCGTGCATTTTTTTAACCCATTTTTTATGAAAATCGATTATTAAAAAATCGATTTTTGAAGTGAAAACTTCTTTAGCGGCGTAGAGCATTTTGTGGGATGGGTAAAAACTGTGAAACTCGAAATCGATTAAGAAATATCGACAATCGAAAAAAAAACAATCGATTGTTTGATTAATCGATTTCGATGTTACAACACTACTCTCCAACCGTCTTACGGTTTTTCGATCAGCACGAGAGCAGCACGAGCACGAGTTTTTACCCATCCCACAAAAGTGCTCAACGCCGCCAAAGAAGTTTTCACTTCAAAAACAAAAAAAAACGGTTTTAAAACAAAAAAAAATATGTATGATCCAGTGTTGATACCGCGGACCTCCAAACATACGGTCCGTGGACTCCCAGGGGTCCGCAGACCACAAGTTGGGAAACACTGCTCTAAGACATGTCACCGAGGTAAAATAACAGCATACTGACGGTGAGCCGCCAAGCCCTCCGTAAAGTTATCCAGCACGAGCCAGTAATTGATGATCCAGAGCACCACAGCGCGCGAGCTTATGTACGCGAACAGCAGCGGCACCCACGAGGTGTCGGTCTCGTCAGCGGATAACGCCGGGGGGAGCTCCCCCAGGTAGTCCTCGCCGGCACCGATGTAGTTGATTATTGACTCTGAAGCAGTAAAAAACAAGAAATGCAGTTTAGCAAGCATCTGTAATAATCTATTAATTAGTGTTTTAGTAGAATATCATTTGGTATACCTCTATTCCTACTACCAAATTTTGTTCTTTTTTTTATTAAATAAGGGGAATAAATAAGGGGAATAAACGAGCAAACGGGTCACCTGATGGTAAGCAACTACCGTCGCCCATGGACACTCGCAACATCAGAAGAGCTGCAGGCGCGTTGCCGGCCTTTTAAGAAGGAATACGCTCTCTTCTTGAAGATTTGCGTCGTATAGGTCCGGAAATACTGCTGGTGACAGTCCGTTCCAGAGTTTTACAGTGCGCGGCAGAAAGTTACGCGAAAAACGCACGGTGGAAGACTGCCACTCATCAAGGTGATGAGGATGGTATGTGTTCTGATTAATTTTGTTGCGGGTCCCAAAACAGATTTAATCAACTGAAAGAAAAAGTTGTAAGGCAGAGCCATAGAACTGACGTGCAAGAGTATGTAATGGTAATTGCAATAGCTCCTACTCCTCCTCTGTTCTGATTTATTTCGTTGTGTAGCCTAAAACAAATTAAGCTTGTCCCTTCCCACCCCTATAACTTTAAGATACTTGCTCTGATAAATAATTACCAGAATATTGCCTTTTTAAAGCCGTTAGCCATATTATGTATTCTTTGAACCATAACGTAACTGTAAACGTGATATAGGCTTTATCGACATGATAGCATCCATGGAACTTACTTAACCGTATATACTTCAGAGATTCCCTTAATAGGGATCAAATGATCATACGCCGTGTCAATCACACGAGTGGGCAGTAATGGGTTCAGTTTGCTTCAGTAGAGTTAGATGACGTCACTTTTGTCGACTCATCCGTGAGAGATCATTAGTATGCAAACGCCGTCGGTGTGGAGTACGGACGCCATCGAATATTAACGTGTTTATTACAAGTTGGATTGTTGTTAAGGCGCTATATTGAAAAAACTGTCCTTTTTGACGTCATACTATAGGACCCTCAGAAATTTTACAAATCTGGTAATGAGATATACATATCTTCATAGCCTTATCTAGGTTTGAGAAGAACCAGAAATACGATTAATGTATTTGGCTCGATAAATTTCTCGATCGAAATGACCTCTTAAAAATACGAAATTTGAAGATTATTTTTAAACGAAAATAGATATATTGTAGGAAATTAGTCTAATTGATAGACACCTTTTCAACTCAAAATCGTATAGAAGCATTTTGCTTAAATGCTTCTAGTTATTTTTTAAATAATTAAAATTACGTTTTTCGAATGTTTTCCGAGCGAGCCGATAGCTTCTGGCCGCAGCGTATTCACGACTTTATAGTCATACAAGTTAAGTATAAAATTGCCCTTGCGGTAAAATTACTTTCAATATAGCGCCTTAACGCTGAGGTTTTGTTAACGAAAACTTACATCGCGTGGTTTCGTTCGCGTAGATTGTAGAAGTTAGAAGTAGTTATTATACTACGCGTCTATATATGATGTAGCATGAATATATTGGTTTCCGATAAATTGTTAACGCTATTTTTTTTAACGAGAAGTATATTAAATAAAACTATATAGTATTAGTAGAGGAATGCCTTTGAACAATATTTCTAATTGTTTGCACAAAACATGCTACAATTTTTTTTGAAAAGAAATGCGATAACACTCAATATCAAAAGTTGATAACAAAAAAAAATTGAAAAAATCTGAAAAACATATTTTTTCAATCAGTACGCGAGCTGATAATGAATTATAGTAGCTGAAACAGCGTTTTAGCAAATCCCAAAACTGGGTTATTTCCTTATTTTACAATGTCACATAGATACAGACAGACATAACATAATACCCTCGTCGGGGATAAAATGCCACCTCCTAAATGAATGGTTCAATTCCTTTCTCAGTTAGCCCGCAGTATTTCGAGTTAGAATAAAGAGTTTATCAACGGAAACTACTTGCAGCTAATTACGTTACTGTTTTGTTAGTTTTTAATGAAGTTTTACTACTTGAAAACTTTAGCACTAGATTAAGATGCAGTTTCGCGAATACGGCTTTGGATTTTTATGATGGTGGATGCGAAAGAACTATAAAGAAAATGAATGGTGACTCGGATTTGGTCGGGAATTACTATAAAGCTCTGGTTCCCTCCAATACCGCCGCTCTTGGAGGAAACCAGTGCTTAAGGTCCGACTTTACCTACGTCTGTTAGTGTTAACAGCTTGTTAAAATGTCAATTCTTCTCTTACATTCATATTATGAAAAAAAATTGAGCCTAAACTTTTACAGTCATTAATGAAATTGGACCTTAGTCTTAAGATGGCTGTGATTTTATTGTTTATGCATAAATAAAAAACAAGTTTTTGTAGAAAAACCACAGACCATATTATAAGCCATTTCTAAAAGGATTTCCATTGCGCAATGTTTTATTAGTCGTCCCCAACTCGTTATCTCCTAGCACCTTAATTACAGAAGCAACGACGATTTTATCTACCTGAAGTCTTTATTGCCTTTTTAATTCGCTGATACAACAAGCTACGTGAGTAATGTTATTAGTCATTTAAGTGGACATACTTTTTCTAGACAACATTTTTTGAACTAATAATTATTTTGTTTGTTATTTTAGAATATTATTAGGCAGGTATATGAAATAGATCGCGGACTAGCAAAGAATAGAAAGGAAAGGGCCCCTAGACCCTTCAATGGCCCTTCAAGGAAGAATTATAAGGACCACTAGAGCAAATGCGCAGCAATAGCAGCAACTCTTTTGCCCAGTGTCCTTTTTTCTGCTCGTCTATTTGATAAAAAAAATATATATTTAAAAAGAAACGTTGGATTTGTTAAATTTATTGAAATTGAATTAAATATATTGGTTTACATAAACAAAAACAAGCAACACCCGACACTAAATATTTGCTCGGGGAAAACAAAATTTTATTCGGAAGTAAATAGCATTATCGCATTTCAAAACCTTATTTGCTTTGTGAAACAACATGGCGACCTGGGGTACTCGTATTTCAAATTGGTTATAATTTTGCATTTACGCCTCTTTGAAAATGTTTGGAATATAACTTTGTAAGGGGCGGAAAGTTTGGAAGACGATTTTGTTATAAAATAGTACTATGATGAGAATGAAGATCTGGGGGGTGTGCCAAAATGTTTTCGTTTTCGCTTCGTTATAGAATCGCCGATGAAAATGTATGGAATTGACATAAGCGTTCGTTATAGTTTGTTCGTTTTATGATGATATGCGTGACACATTATAATTGACAATAGTAGGGAAGTTACCTAAAAAAATTAATCGAATAATTTAAAAATATCGAATCACCTCGTAAAGGAATTGCAATCGAAATTATCGATTTCGTACTGATGTTTCAGAGTGACGCCGGCGATTTAAGATGGCCGCCCTTTTTTATCGATTTGATTTCGATTCAACTGTGTCAATCTCTATTGACATAAGTTCCGTTTCATGCATCTGACATTTTTCAAATATTTTCGTAACAATAATTTTATACTCCTATTTCAAAGTTAATATTTATAATTTTATATCAATAAGTTAGCATTTAGCAACTTTTCATTTTTATTCATTTACAATTACAGGAAACATTTATTTTTGTAGATGGAATATAATTTATTACATTCTGATTTTTTTTTGTTTTCTTGTAAAAAAAATCCGTAGCAAGGAATATGAGAACTGTCACCCATATCATCTTACAACGAACAAACTATAATATTATGACGTTGACGTTCGACTCGTCTTATGTCAATTTCATACATTTTGATCGGCGATTCTATAACTAAGCGAAAACGAAAAAGTTTCGGCTAAATGGCCTGGTCACCGGATAGAGAGAAAATTAAGACCATTGACCGATAGCTGCTTGTCTCTTTCGCATGTTTATAAAAATACTAGACGTTCCGCGCGGCTTCGCCCGCGTAAATGAGATATTTCACAGACAAATTAGTCCACAAAAATAGCCCATGATTCTTCACGTGGTCTACTTCTTATCTGTGCCAAATAACATAAAAATTGCTCCAGTTGTTCGTGAGATAAACTCTTTCAAATAATTTCCCCCGTTTTTTCCACATTTTTCTCTATTTCTTTGCTACTATTAGTCTTAGCGTGATAAAATATAGTCTATAGCCTTCCTCGGTAAATGGGCTATCTAACACTGAAAGCATTTCTCAAATCGTACTAGTAGTTCCTGAGATTAGCGCGTTCAAACAAACAAATTCTTCCGCTATTTAGATGATGAGTGTCGAATATGACCAGACCAACAATACTCAATTAGTACTAGTACGTACTAGGAATACATAGATAGGCAGCAAGCAAGTACATTATTGTCCTTCGCGTTAAAAGCACAGACACTATAATAGGGCCCATTCACTATCCTGCATTGCGGTCCTGCTGCAGTCCGCCGTGCAGGCCTGCAACACCAGTCACTATCCTGCATTGCAGTCCTGCTACAGTCCGCCGTGCAGGCCTGCAACACCAGTCACTATCCTGCATTGCAGTCCTGCTACAGTCCGCCGTGCAGGCCTGCAACACCAGTCACTATCCTGCATTGCAGTCCTGCTGCAGTCCGCCGTGCAGGCCTGCAACACCATTCACTACCCTGCGTGCAGTCCGCCGGCTTATGCAGGATAGTGAATGGTGTTGCAGGCCTGCACGGCGGACTGCAGCAGGACTGCAATGCAGGATAGTGAATGGGCCGTTTCATAGCGTAATACTAGGCACACATAAATCAGTAGGTACTAAACTCACCCTCAGTGCTCGTATAGGGAATATCCATGAGATACGTGGTGACAATATAGATGTCAGACACCAGCAGCGCCGCCCCAGCAGCAGTAAACGGTAGTACTGTCAGGTACAGGCCGAAGAGATGCCGACCGTACAGTGCCGATGCCAAGCCAAGGGACAGCCAGAGCATGTGTAGAGTGAGGGAGAATTTCAGCTTCCTGAAATAGATGAGTAAGATTTTAGGAAACAGTACCGCTATACAAAATCTTGAGAAACGAACGTGTATATTTCTCTCAAAATTAAACTTTATTGTATTAAACTTTCATAAGTTACCCGCATTTTCGTTGCATCTAGATTTTATTTATCACACGGGAAACTTACATTTTCCGTGATGAAAACTATCATAAGCTATACTTTCGTCAAAGTACAGCTCATGGCGCTAGGTGTAGTGATAACAAACATAAAACAAACAGACACACTTTCTCTTTTATATTATTCGCATGAATATTAGAAAATACAAATTGATATTTCATTGCAGCGCTTTTATCTCTGTCCATCTATATCAAAAACTAGTGGTCTGCCTCGGCTCCATCCGTGGTACATGCATACTGCATAGCCTATAGCACTCAATGAACTCTTAGCTCTACATTGGTGAAAGAATTTTTGGAATAAGTCGAGTAGTTCCTGAGATTGTCGCGTTCAAACAAACAAACACACTATTCGGTTTTATAATATTACATGGTGCTGATACTAGGAGCACATAAATACCATCGAAAACCAGCAGCAACGACGTTCTTCGTCGGCCAGATAATACTCGACATGGTGGTGCGATTGACGGCGGTACTGGTGAAGTTGTAGGACTCGATTCTCCCGCAGGCCACCGGGTCGTATAAATAGAGGAGCTTCATGAGCGTGACTTCGTGCAGCTCGGAGGGGGAGGGGGGGAAGCGGCAGCTGAGAGTGCACCAGGAGAGCACGACCACGAAGGCGGCTGAAAGAGGTTAAGTGAAACTCATGAAATACTGCAAAAGGCCCGATAGAGAGATGTGGCCTTTCAAATGCGCTGCGCACGAAATAGTACATTACGCACCTAGGGCAGGAAAATAATTAATGTATCATATCACATGTAATTGTTAGCCGAGGCGAAACCGAGGTCAATAAACATGTGATCTAAGGCTTTCTTATTTACTGCCCATGGTGCGTATACTATTTTTCTCATCGATGGAGGCGGAAAACGGCGACATTGGCCCTGATATCCTCTTTTCCCTGTGACATATATATTATATGTCACAGGGAAAAGAGGATATCAGGGATTTCACGATATCCCTAGGGATATTACGAACTCACGGTAGATGCCGAATATTCTTGTTTGTTACGTCTTCTTACTAAAAATATCTAGTGATATGTCATTTCACTAAACTAAATCTAGTGAAATGTCAGAAACGCGGATACCGCCGAATAAAAATCGAGTCACTCATTTCTCTCCCTCGCTCTAGTTCCCACACGTGACACGGGCACTAGTGGGAGTGAAACAAATGCGTCGCTCGAGCTGGCGCGGCTCTTCTAGCCCGGAGACAGACAGACAGACTAACCCTTTGGGTACGGAACCGTAAAAACTAGGATAATCGAAGAGCTGGAGTACCTGTAGTACCTGTGCCTGTACAAGAGCCTAACCAAACTAGAGATCGACATGCCACCTTTACAAAAAATATTCAACTTGGTCGGCCGCTTCATTTGACGCCAACAATCAAAGGTCTGAAGTATCTGATGAAGAACCCTTACTTGGTTTCAACTGTATGATTCAGAGATATGGTGATGCCCCCTCAGATCTGCTATAGTTGCATTACACGTGTGATAATAATAATAATAACTCCCACTCTGGTTTTGGTGACGGTGGCCGGTTTCATTGAAACCAGGCCAAGAGTAATTTTATAGTGCCCAAGTGTGTGCGCAGTACACAAGAGCAATCTCTATATTCCTTTACTCGCATAACTCGGTGGGACGGAAGACGGACACGACCGGCGAGAGATCAGGCGCAGGACCGACTTTTTACATGCCCATCCGACGCATGGATCATCTAACATCTTACTTGTCAGATTCAGATGTTAGATGATCCTATCAAAGTACCCGTGTGTATACTAGAGCAAGCGAGAGAAATGCGTGGCTTGATTTTTACTCGGCGGTGTCCGCTTTTTTGACGTTTCACTAGATTTAGTTTAGTGAAATGACATATCACTAGATATCTTTAGTAAGAAGACGTAACAAAGAAGAATATTCGGCATCTACCGGGAGTTCGTGATATCCCTAGGGATATCGTGAAATCCCTGATATCCTCATATACACTACGCGAAACATCGGTAAGCGCAGCGGGAAGAAAGTGGACGTTTTCCGCACGGAGGTGAGAAAAATATTATTTCGTTGATAAGAATAATTCTCTTCAGCTTTGCTATTAACGATAAATTTTTTAAGAAAATCCGGCTCGTAATCCTTTTAAAGCGGCTTTATAAAACATATTTATTTACCTTAAATAAAATCTTTCCTAATTACCATTATTTACTTATTGCCGGACAAATTTTAATAAAATTTCCGTTGTATGAACAAGAGATCAGAAAACATAGAATATTGAAATATTCCAAACGCTAAAGACTGACTCCGTTAATTACGTTAAAATGAATGAGCTGAATAAAACATTACGTTGTAACAGAAAATTAATTATTTCCTTCACAACTCCACTCATCTTAATATTGAAGTAACTTACTTTGGAAGAATATTATTAGCAGCGTGTAGAATAATAAGGAAGCCATTTTTTACCTAAAATAGGAAATCAATATGACCTTCCTAATCTAATAGGCCGCGACTGGTCGATGAAAGCTTGGCATAGATAATATTTGGCAAAGGTTTTCTGTAGCCTTCAATATGATTATCTTGTACATAGCCTTTTTACCTCAATATGGCAAGGACACAAAGTATGTTAACGATTTTAACAGTCTATCTACGTTACTTCTATCCAGGCATTTGAACAATTTGAATAAATAATGTGTCAATTGATGGTGTGAATGTGGTCTGTTGTTTGCTTAGTTAGATCACAGAATAAATATTAAGTATAATATGTATTATTATAGCGGTTAGTATAATAGATTGTAAAGAACTGCGTCGCTTCGCCAAGCTAAATAAATATTTTTAACCGACTTCCAAAAAACGAGGAGGTTATATGTTCGGCTGTGGATATTTTTTTTTTTTTTTTTATTTTTTTTTTATTTTTGTATGTTCAACGATTACTCCGCCGTTTGTGAACCGATTTTCGAAATTTTTGTTTTGTTGTATTAGGTTTCACTTCAATTTGGTACCATGTTCATAAAAGTGGTGACCTGATGATGGGATCCATGAGTAATCGAGGGAACTCCTCGAAATTTATATGAAAACATATGGTGATTTTGGTTTTATGTGAAGTGTACTAAGAATATGCTACCAAAAAGTCAAATATTGGGTCAAAGTATACCATGGTTTCGAAGATGCTGAGAGAACTCCTGACTCCTTATAGATACACGTTCGGGAGTTTCGGCGTTGTTTTAAGAACAGAAAGCATATGCTACTATGCAATTCATATTCATCATCATAATCATCATCATCATCGTCATCATCATCATTAAGGTCACCAATATCTCATGGCACAGAATTAATAATAGTACAAGGCATAGGTATGGATATACTAATAATAATAATTATGTACTGTATAACAACACCTGTTTGTTTAATACATGGCGGTCGGCGCCGCAGAGGCGACGGCGTCGCCGCGCCGCCGCGCCGTGTGGCGCGTGGCGGCAGACAACAGATCGAATACTTTACTAATTACTTTATAAAATTTAAATAGACAAATAGAATTAAAATAAAGTTATTTTAAAAAGAGCATTTACACAAAACAAAGTCATTAAGTGTCTTTTTAATCAGTTATACTTATTAATCGATAGATGGCGCACTAAGTATTGATTTGAATTCTTGATTAAGCGCTTATTCCACTTATCCTAGCTAGGAAGTCCTAGCTAGGGTCCTAAAAAATTTAGTCAAGTGGAATAACATTTAGAAGCTAGGATCCTAGCTAGGATCCTAAATCGGAAAAAATTTAGTCAAGTGGAATGACATTTAGAAAGCTAGGATCCTAGCTAGGACTTCCTAGCTAGGATAAGTGGAATAAGCGCTTTACAAGAACAGAGCTGTCAATAATTATGATAATATTAAATATTATGAGTAGCTACGCTACATCCTATGCAAGTTTATACAATTTTTTATCTGATAGATCCTTCGATCGTGGAAAAACGAGACACAATAGCCTTTCTATTGTTATCTCAATCGCCGGTGACCGCTTGGGGCTTGAAGCATTAAAATTGTTAAATTACTTAGCACAATATGTTCACTTCACTGATAATATATGATTTTGTGAGTGTGAGTTGTGACTCTTGACAAATTGTAATAAGATACGTAAAATATACGCGAAGGTTTACCTACTAGTGTAACTAAAAAGAGTGAAATTATTATTATTTTTAACAAAAAATTAAAACCGACTTCCAAGGTAAAAACAATAATAACATTAATATGAACTAAAAAGTATTAAATAATTTTTACTATCTAATGGTGCCTTTTTCCGAATTCGGCTAAAACTCAACTATTTCTGTATTCAATCTTCATAATTTTGAAGTCGGTGCCAGTTCCAAAAGTTTCAAATATTCTGTCAGAGGACTGAAGATTCAGCTATCTGGTACCGACTTCAAAATTATGAAGATTGAATACAGAAATAGTTGAGTTTTAGCCGAATTCGGAAAAAGGCACCATTAGATAGTAAAAATTATTTAATACTTTTTAGTTCATATTAATGTTATTATTGTTTTTACCTTGGAAGTCGGTTTTAATTTTTTGTTAAAAATAATAATAGAAATAGTATTATACTAGCTGTTGCCCGCGACTTAGTCCGCGTGGACTTCAGTTTATAGCGCGCGATGTCAACAAAATTGGTGTCAAAAGCTTTTATAAAAAAAACCTCAAAACACCCAAAAACAGCTGTGCAGTGTGCACATAACTTATTTAATTTTTTTAAATTAAACTTTATTTATGCCAAATTTTAAAGTATATTTAGCCCCCCAATTACACAACTTTTGTCATAAACTATTTATCATTGGTAGGTTTAAGGTTACGTCTCTGCATAGATGAAGTAGTGTGTTATTTAATAACGTAAAGAGCACATAATAACAATCGAAAAAAATCGAAAACTTCTTACAATATGATACCACATCATAAAGAAAGACGTTTGTGTAAGCAATAGCGCGATGTAGGTGACGCACAGCGCCATCTATTATGAAATTTTGGAACTAACTTAATTTGAAAAAAATTACGCATTTTCACCCCCTTACAACCCATTTGTCCAGTTAAAAAGTAGCCTATGTCCTTTCTCAGACTAGACTATCTGTGTACAAAATTTCATTACAATCGGTTCAGTAGTATTGGCGTGAAAGCGAGACAGACAGACAGACAGATACTTTCGCATTTATAATATTAGTATATCACCAAAAGAGATAGCATAAAAACATTTAAAAATACACGAGATAAAAATATAGAATAACTATTTGAATGAGACCAATGTGGAAAATATATTTGGTACGAAATATTACGTAAGGCTTTGAAAAAAATAATATATTAACTTGCCACATTTTAATAAGGCATTTAATAGCTATATAACCGTTATGGTTCGGCCATTATTCAATTCGATTTAGATTCGATCACCTTTTCATATTAAGATGGAGCTAAGTACAAAATTAATGGCGCGGCCTTTCGAATTAATATAATGGAAATCCGATGAAATACATTATTTCGTTTGGCGATCCCATTAAACAATAATTTGATCATCATCGTCGATTCAATTCGACAAAAAGTCTAAATCTAATTTTAGTAAATTAGTACTTATTCGTGAATTTTGTTTAAGTACATGAAACACTTAAATCTTAATAATTAATATTTTTACTTAGGTAATAAATTAGAGAAACTAAATTCTAAATATTTTGTCGTCCTTGATGAACACTGAATTGATTTCCGGCTTGATTATAAAAGCTGTATATCCTTCTATAATAATAGTATATATAATAATAATAATTTAAAACAATTGTATGATAATCAAATTGGAATATAAATACACCAGTTTTTGTTAATGTCTATTTGTTCGTGATCGAAATTAAAATGCCAAACAAAATAACCAATCTTTTATTCTTGTTTGATTTCCACGTAAGCTGATGTAGGTTGATACTGTTGCGGCATGTAGACAAATATTGGCGCACTTTCACTCCTGTAGCTCAGCCTGGTGGTATATGCCATATTCTGCCTGTCATTCTCTGTCATAAATTGAACTCTTTGCAGCTGGGAGCTCGGTAGCAGAACATAGTACGATCCTTCCACTTTTTCTACTTCAATTTCGCTTGTTTTATCGTCTTTTCTGCCTTTCTTATTTCCTCCTGGATTGTATTCAATAGCAGCGTTATTGGTATTATCATTATTCTGTTGTTCTTCTAGATTAAAGCTTTCTGTGTAGATATACGATGGTACTTCATAGCTATCGGCTGGTACTCCAAAGGTCTGAGGGGCATCGACTTCAGGTACTCTATAGTAGTTTGATAACTCCTGCTGTTGGTCGAAATATTTCTTATCAGCGTAAGAATCTTGTGTGTTTTCCGGTTGATACCTCACATTGCTGTACTGCGCCAGGCTGGATACTAGGGTAGTAGATATAATGAGGAGTATAGCGATCATCTTGAGAGCCTTCTCTTCACTGGCGGTTGTTTCATCTGGAACTTATATATCTATTTCCTCCCTGGTTTCCGCTTGACACGGTTAAGGCCACTTGACACTACGTGACTTAATTCCTAAGTCCTAAGACCTTAGTACTTGAGGAACTTAGAGTCATATTGACGGGAAATTAGTTGAATTTTGCATAAACGGGAAGATGGAGAACAAACAACTTACGATAGTCTTTAGTATGGTGTTACCCAAAATAATAGCGTAAGAATTCAAGAGCTCGTCTCTTCGAACCATTTATTACTGGTGTATGTGTTGTAATACGAGATATTATCTCTTGTATTTAATCTCATTTATAAAAAAGAATTTCACATCTTTTTCAGCAGATTATCTATTGATAAGCAAAGATTAGCCGTCAGAATTTAATAACCCGGATAAAAAATATTCCATCTAAGGTGGGTTAGCGATGTTTCGGTAACAGGAAAAGATTCCTGTAATAATATTATAGGTAATATTGCGTGATCAACGTAGAGATTAGGGAGAGCCATGCTTCGGCACGAATGGGCCGGCTCGACCGGAGAAATACCACGTTCTCATAGAAAACCGGCGTGAAACAGCGCTTGCGCTGTGTTTCGCCGAGTGAGTGAGTTTACCGGAGGCCCAATCCCCTCCCCTATTCCCTTCCCTTCCCATCCCTACCCTCTCCTATTACCCTATTCCCTCTTAAAAGGCCGGCAATGCACCTGCAGCTCTTTTAATGCTGCGAGTGTCCATGGGCGACAGAAGTTGCTTTCCATCAGGTGACCCGTTTGCTCGTTTGCCCCCTTATTTCATTAAAAAAAAGAGTAAATCGTTAAACGTTTTGTATCAAGACCCGCTCAAGTGTGTTCTTGGATGGAAAGGATTGATCCTTGGTAATTTTTTGTTGAAATTGCGAGAAAAACTTGTTTGATTTAATTTGGGAACAAAACTTTTCTGTATTTCTTTCTTAGAAGGAATTTCTTAATTTCTTTTCTTTCTAAGAAGGAATGTGTAGGCTTAATAAGAAAATGGGAATATCCTACGGTATATCGGTATGTGCCATCGAGAAAATTAATTCCTAGGCAGGTTGATAGACCAACGTCATTTGGTCGGATCATGTCAATTCAGTGTTAATTGTGAGCTGTCCGCTGGGTTTGACGTAACGCGACCAAACTACGTAGGTCTCCCATCTGCCTACTGTGGCGGCGGTGAGATTCGACCTCCGGTCTTCGGGGGGGGAGTAATACGTGGCGGTACCTACCCACAATTCGCCTAACATTCCTGCATCGCGCTATCGAAGTTTTCTGAGCGCGTCGGTATACGACAGCTGAAATGTATCACGTGGGCTTCGGCCTGACCGAGCATACCACGAGGTGGTTAACAACATTAAAAATAGTATCACATTTTGCTCACATTCTAAATTTCTATGAGCGTTTAACATTTTCTGGTGCAAGTAATCGATTTCCCGTATCTGCTGTACCGGGCGAGTGACAGGTGAGTTTCGTTATCGGCTACATGTTACGGACAAAGCCGACAAAGAGTCGACAGCCCTGTGTGCCAGTTAGATAATACTTTTACACTACCGAATGTGGTTATCATGAAAATATGATATTCAAAATGAATTGATTGAGCACAACATTTCATAAAAATTTTGAAATTTTATAATATTATTACGAATATTTGTGCCTCGATTCGCCGTTTGGACTTTAGATCTAATAATAAAATCGTTTAGCCTACGAATAATAAAAACTATTTTTATTCGTAGCATCTAGCATTCTATTTTTCAGGGTCACTAGCGCAGGTGCGCTAGTGACCCTCGGGTAAAATATTTTTACCCTATCAGGTATTGGAGTTGTTACAAGCCTTAGTCGAATATTACAACGTTGCACGAAAAGCGCAATATTGCGACACTCTTTTACATTCCGAATTGGTTTTTCGTTAGTCGCACTTCACACTATACGGAATAAAGTTATGTTGACATATAGTATAAACTAAGTGCAGTAGGTACAACTTACAAGTTATTCAGATACTACAGCTAGTATATCTTAGGAATTTAGGTTGACCAATATATTCTACGTTTACTTATTCAGAAATTCGTTATTTTGTGGGAAGTATACATTTTTAGTGAGAAGCATCTCTATAATTTTACTTCCTTGGTACTTTAAGTACCGTATTACCAAATTTACTAGATTACGCCCGCAACTTCGTTGCGCCAAATTTCGTTTATCGTCCGGGAACCGTCCATTTTCTGAGATTAAAAATTCTATGTCCCTTTCCGGGACTCAAATTATCTCCATACTAAATCCCAGCAAAATCGGTTCAGTGTTTTGGACGTGAAGGATAACAGACAGACAGTTACACTTTCGTATTTGAAATATTAGTGGTTGTTGTGTCTCTAAGCCATTTTACGAACTTCGTTATTAATAATTGAAGACATGAGTGGAAGAATGGAACAAGTAACATTTCGTAACATACGGACAATACCTCATTTTTTCCCTAATTATTTTAATAAAACTTGTAACTTATCTACTTCATATCCTAGCTAATATATCTGGCTACATATTATATACTTTATAGTTTTTCTATTTCAAAATTTTTTTCCGGCCTTAACGCCTTCATTTAAGCAAAAAAACGGGAAGTTTTTTCATGTTACTTACCTTATTCTTCCACTAACGTCTCGAATTATTATGTAAATATCACTAATAAAACTGATCACTGAATATCATAGTTACCGCTTTTAAAAGCAGCTTTCCCCAGCAATATTTTACTCATATTTTAAAGCTGTAATGATATGTAAATGACGCAGCTCAATATCGGAAAGTTTTTATATCCAGTGATATTCAAAGGAAAAATCGCTTTCTTAAGTTCCGTGGAACGGTTTAGCGCTGAAAGCCTTAAAACCGAGCTTACCTCACTCAGTGCCAGTGTAAACGGACCACTACTCATTATTATCATAAATTTATCTACTGTCACGGGAGAGGGTGTTGATTCAATTTTTTTGACAAGGATATTAAATAAATTATGTGCTGTGCTTAGCTTCGGAAAAAATATCAAAATACCTACGTGCGTTTTGAAATCTTTACACACTCAATCTTACTGCAGGATATTTTATTTGCATTTAGGTTAAGAGTTCTAATACAATATTAACGTTCGCTTAAAAATAATTTCAAATGTTTCTAAATTCTTCTTCTTCGTCGTTGTCTCAAAATTATTTAGAACAAAGTTAAGAAGTGATGCGATAAATTGTATCTCGTTTGCGCCGATCGTCAAGGTTTACCTCTCTCTCGCTAAAGTACTGGGCCTTAATTGATCGCTGCACTCAGCCGGGACTAACAGAGCTCAACTAGATGGGTTTCTATAAGAGACATCGAGTAAAGAAAAGAACTTCAGTAATTTTGTCCTCATAAATTACTATGTAGGAAGTCCAAAATGAATAGGAAGTATCTTTTGTTACTCTCATCAGCAACTTGCAATGATAAAAGCGATCTTCGCAAGAGATTTACTGCCGCACTTAGTAATTAAACGAAGAATTTGACAGATAATGCTCTGACATAAAAACTAACATAAATTACAGCTAAATTAATGTTACACTCTTAGTGCGACAGTCAAAGATGCATGCAGGTTACTTCAACTACGTTCAAAACTTTTCTTATGCATCGTACACGAAAAAATATTCGGGGTCCCTCTGTTAAAGAGGGGAACCAAAATGAATGGAGGAGGTCAAAATGTTTTCTTATTATAAGAAATATACTATTAAAATTGAGGAAAAAAAACTTAGGATTTCGGTCGTCAGTTTATTCGGATGTCAAGATACGTTTATACAAGTTGTACATAAGCAGCGGTTGGTTGGTACTGCGGTTCGGTGTACACGAAGAGAGGTGCTCGGTCCTCGCTCTTGTACTGGAGTCTAGCAGTGTACGCCATGTTGCGAATATCATTCTCCGTCTGAAACTGTACTCTTTGCAGCTGGGATCCTGGTAGCAGCACATAGTATGCGCCTTGAGCGTTGATAACCTCGGCGTCCCTGTTCTCCTCTAGCCTCGCATTTTTGTTCTCTTCAATAGTTTCAACCTCTTTGTCTTCTATATTCCTGGGTGTCCCATACTGGTTCTGAGGGGCGTTGTTAAAGGGTGCGCCATACTGGTTCTGAGGGGCGTTGTTAAAGGGTGCGCCATACTGGTTTTGTGGAGCTCTGTTTAAGGGCGCGCCATACTGATTCTGAGGGGCGTTATTGAAAGACGCTCCGTTCTGATTCTGAGGGGCGTTATTGAATGGTGCGCCATAGGTGTTGTCAGGTACGCCGTAGTTCGTGGATGGGGGTGATAATTCCTCCCGGCTGGGCAGTTTGAACTCCTTGGTTGGCCTGTAGCCCGCTGCCGGGTAGGGAGCGGGCTCAGCCTCCTGTCGCTGGAACTGGAACTGCCTCCGAGGAGGCTCGGCCGCCACCGCCGCCACCAGGAGAACAGCACAGATGAACTTCATTGTTAATTCTTCAGCGGTCAATGCACGAATGATGTCCCTTGCCAAAATTTTCCCGCTTATATACGGGGTTTTTTTTCAATTGTTTCCGTTTAGTCCGGATGCTCAGTATTCTGCGGCGCGGCGACATTGGCCCAAAGGTTGTGTAACGTGAACTTGCGTCTACGTGACTGTATTACGGTCCGCGGCTGTTTTTCCTCTGCCAGGACCTTACTGCTCACATCATAAGGATCACTATTACATAGCTCATGGGGAACATAGCGGTGAATGTCCCGGTGTCGTTTTGCAAAACGCCTAATTAGTCGCTCAATATTCATGAGTCTGGGAGAAATCGCTCTTTCAGCCGCTAATTGTGTTGTGAGCAAACTGTGCCGGATAATTCAAGGTGGAGACGGGAGACAATACGCATGTGACACTGTTTGTAACGGTATATATTATGTATGTTGTAATAGGTCTGATGTAATGACTCATCACAAGTCCATACTTCCATACCAATAATAGCTCCCACACCGGTTTCGGCGACGGTGGCCGGTTTCGTTAAAACCAGGCCAGCTACGCAGGAGTAATTTTATAATGCCCAAGTGTGTGCGCAGTACACAAGAGCACTCTCTATTCCTTTACTCTCATAACCCAGTGGGACGGAAGACCGACACGACTGGCGAAAGATCAGGCGCAGGACCGACTTTTTACATGCCCATCCGACGCATGGATCATCTTACTTGTCAGACAATCAGGTGATCAGCCTGAATTGTCCTAACCGAACTTGAAATAACATGTTTCCAACGCGGGAATCGAATCCACGACCTCCGAGTCAAGAGCCGCGCTCTATACCACTAGACCACGGAGGCGTCCATACCAATATAGAAAATGCGAAAGTGGATATTCTTTTCACGCCCAAACGTCTGAACGATTTTGCTGAAATTTGGTATAGAGTCCCGAGTTGAGCCCCGGGAAAGTACATAAAATACTTTTTACGCACGATAAACGATTTGTGGCACAAGTTGCAACAGATTTGCGGGCGTCATCTATGTAGTACCGCAAGATCATAGTATCATAAGAGTACGGCAAGTCTAAGAGTATATAATATCTAGCATTTTGTATGTTTTTTCCACCGTGGCGCCTATACTACTATAATTAATTTGTATCGATATATTCGTTACAAATAATATATTATTATTAGCGTTTAAAATATTATACTATCATAATATAAACCGTTCCAAAGTCGTGTTCCAAAGTAATTTTCCTGAATATATTTTCCAAAGGAAAACACATGTAATTGCGCTATTTTAATGTGTCCTCAGTTGTCACTTGTCACACCCAACGAGAAGGATACTCACACGCCGCACATGCAAATATGCAGGGTTACCGTGGCCTTGTTGAGCATTACACCTTTCCTTATGAGTCATCAAGACGTCTTCTTCTCACATAGACTCGAATCTATGAGTGATTCGAGCCTATGTGAGAAGAAGCCTATGTAATTTTAACTATAACTACAGTGCAAAATGTCAAAGTGCAAAATGTCATTATCTTTGGTTAAATATGGCGTCCTTACGCCATATTTAACGATGACCATAACCGCTCATACTTATATCGAAATTTTTTCGTGAAAATTTACTATGTTTCCCAGTGTTGTTATAATAAATAATTTTCCTGACAATTTTTACGGATAATTCAATTTTTTTATTCTCTCATTCCCATTAATTGTAGCTTTAATAAAAAATAAAATAAACGCAGCAGTCATCTGTCAAATTCTGTGGTCAAAGTTTAAGGTTAACGTTAAGTTAGCTTTAACTATATAACCATAACTTTGACAATAACTTTAACTTTAACCACGCCTCTGGTGCTACCTACCCTTAATTGTTACCTCTTGATGCCCAAACTGCTGAACCGATTTTACTGGGAATGGATTCTTTGAGTCCCGGGAAAGCCCCATAGAATTGTTTTTATCCCTAAAAATGTACGGTTTCCGCGCGATAAACAAATATATATCACAACGAAGTTTTGTACGCATTAATGTATTACGTATTTCGACTCTGTTTGTTCAGAACTTTTCTAACGCTTCGGACAGTCGTCAAATTTTTGTACCCAGTGTCAATAATTTTATCAGTAAAGTTTAAAAGTTGTACCTTACCTCTATATACACTCGAAAAAATTAAATTCCAAAAAGACAGACAAAAAGTCAACGTAAACGTTAAATTTTCTGGACACAGCATCCTAAAAGTACTAAAATATTTCTGAAAATCATGAAGACGCGTACAATAATAATTCCTCTGAGCTCTGATTGCGGTGGTAATTGATTCTGCTACCGTCGTAATGTTTATGATTAACGTTTGTAATTACTTAATCAAACATTTCGGTGTTTGAATTTACGAAAATCAGAAATGGGCACGTAAATCTTAGTGGTTAGGCCACGAACTGAGTTCTTGGCGGTGCGTTTTGCGTTTATTGTAATGAAAACCGCTTTAATAAGCAAGGTGGATATAACATGAGCAGAATATAGGAAGAAAGAAGAAAGCATACAAAGAAAGTTTCCAATAAAATTACATTTTTAGTTTATAAAGATAATTAAGTCAATATTTCGATTAGATAATAATTATTATGCTCGCGTGTTGTGTTAACGCTGAATAATATTTTAAATTGATACAATTTGCGGCGTTTTAGATAGCAGTATAAGTCCTTGGGACTGGAAAGCATTTCATAAAAATATTAATTGGGGGCTTTAAAGAGCATTATTTAAATCTGGATTCCGATTTCGAAAAAAATATGGCATTTGACATAACGCAAGTACCACTTCACATAGCGATATCATACCTTATTTTTACATCTTAGTTAGATCGAATACAATTTATTAAAGGTATAGCCCAGTCGTCGACGTTTTAATTCCTACCGCAGCCGCTGCACGCTTCACTCGTGGCCACGGCGGTATATCAGCGTGGTCGGCGCGGGCCTTTACCGTAATTTCATTTAGCCGCCATTGTTCTGACGTCATTAAATTAATTTGAATAACGAACAATTTGTATAGACACTCGTAATCACTCGCCCGCCTTCCTAGACCTACCGATGAAAGAGGCCTTAAGTGTCTATTGAAATCTGCTGCTTAGTTGGGTAAACAATTTCAGAATTTATCTTTAGTGGAGAATTTGAACCAAAATAGCAAACTATTTTATAATCATTCTAAAGACCAAGGACTTCTCCCTCTAGTCGTAGGTTTATTTCCATTTCAAGGAGTGTGTGCTTTACGATGAATATATTCTGTTTTTTTTATCGAAAATTAACTATACAGTTTCGATTTTATTTGTGCATACAAATAAAATCAAAACTGTAAACATATTATTATGTTCTTCTTGGTATAACGAAACTACAAAATAGTGTTCCCATAAAATTTCCACCAAATCGGCACACATCTAAACTAGCATGTAAAATGAATGTAATCCTAAGATAGTGTCAGGATATTGCTTTTTAGATACCAATACTGAATATTTTTTCAGTAAAGGCGTCTGCTCCTATTTCTAGGCCACATATATAAATAAGCCCCACTTTACCCGTTACGGCTTGGGCCTACACAATTTAGGCCGTCGATATTACACTACAATAAGTGTGGGACTGAACAGGATATTAAGAAGACATTATGTATTGTTTCTTGTGTCTAATATTAGATCTGCCTATATCTTCGCATATTGCATCGTTTCCTTAAAGATGTAGATTTGAGAAACTACAAGTAAATTAAATTGTTTATCATAGTTTCCTACCTTATCTGAATAAAAGCGTAAAACACCAAATTTTCTTCAAAAATATATCCATACTAATATTATAATAGCGAAAGTGTGTCTGTCTGTCTGTCTGTTATCTCTTCACGCCCACACCGCTGAACCAATTTTGTTGAAATTTGGCATGGAGATACTTTGAGTCCCGGGAAAGGACATAGGATACTTTTTGTTCGGAAAAATGTACGGTCCCCGCGCGATAAACGAGCTTTGGCGCAACGGAGTTGCGGGCAACATGTAGTTACTGAATAAATATTCAAAAGGGGAATGTTAAGGCGAATCAGGAAGTAGAGCGAAAGAAGTTGTGAAAAAAACATAATATTAACTACATCAAGAATTTTGATGAATCAAGTAAATGTTTTTATTGAGGCTTCTTACAGACGAACGGCACTTGTCAACGGCAGTCGTTGTTGTGCCGTTCGTTTGCAAGCGCTCTTACTTGGCTGGGTATTGGACCGATCGATTATTATTAAAAAATAATTACACGCCCTATATTGTTATACCATATTGCATCGTTGATTACACCTAATTTTGGCCATTTTCAACAAAATCACACCCATATTAGCTGAAACGTTAAAGAAGCGAAGTTTTCAATAGAGGTACACGTTCGGTAAGCAAAGTTCATTAAATTTTCGTCCGTGGCCTGCTCTGGTGCTGAAACCTGCACACGTCAAACTCCGTGTTAGTTCAGTGTAGGGTGACCGATGTACTGAGGGATGTTATAGGACAAATTTGGGTATTTAATACTGCGTTTGGAGGACAAAATATAGCTTAGTTTATACTGTGTCAGCTATAGCTTGAGCAATGCCGTCCAGGCTATGCCGTCTGCTTGTAACTTAAAACTATTGAGATTTGAACAATAATTAAGATGTTTCTTATCTGAAAAATAAATTAAGAGCCAGAAAAATGCCTTGCAATTTCTACGATTGTGGCTAAATATTTTTTAGGATTTTTCATTTCGTATTTCCTTTCCCACACTAGCAAAAAACAATGTACATTTAAAAAATTTAACTCCCTGTAATGAATCTATTTTGTTAATATGTCTTTCGAGAGTCGTCGTTGATACGTCAAAATGTGCCACTTCCATAGAGGTACAAAAAATATAAAGCCACGAGAGATTAACACGGTAGTCATTCCCTAGGTCTCTATGAAACACGTTTCTCTACTCTAATAAAAGCTCTTATTTGTTCTTATTTCAGCTGTTTTTAGACTTAGAACGAGTTTTCAATTAGGACACGCGGGAATAGAAGCGAAAATCATTTTGTATTTCACAGCTTGATATGTGACGCGGACATGAAACGAAAAACCGATGAAAAACGACCAAAAATTATTTTATTATATTTTGATGCTTTTAAAATGGCGCTCGCATCTGACTTTTAATAGTTGAATTTGACATAAAAGGTCCTTTATTGCAGTCTGTTATGAGTGTTAAAGTTATTTTAATTCAACTGATTATTGCGTCCAAAAAGCTACCATAACTTAGAGGCCACCATTGGAAGATTAATAAACAGAGTTTGACTTCAAAGCAAAATCAACATTTAGCTAACTAAAGCCGCATTCATAAGTTGACAGACATATCTGCAGTGCCCCCTTTTGTCTGCAGGTGCAGATGCATCCGTCAACGTCTAGAAAAGGCTCAAATAGTTTTTGATGGTTCTAGAACCTATATTTTGCCATTTTTTGTATCAACTTCACTAGTTCATAAAATAATTTAGTTTCATTATACAATTCATTACCAATATCTCACATAATTCAAACTTATAGTCTCCCGCATGTATGTAGTAGAGATCGACTACGATAACTTGGCGCGCCCCTCCAAAATTCAAAACGTTTGAAGAGCGTTGTCAAAACGTTTGAAGTGCGTTGTCTTGCGTGGTCGGCTAGTTATGATTAGTTGACCAACAAATCTTGGTAATAAGTGACATTAACTGAAATATTACGTGTACTGTGATTGGTTGAATACTTACTACATACAAACTCTTTCATAAGGATGTGACTGCACACATTGAAACAGTCATTTGGAGGGGCGCGCCATTTTATCGTCTCTAGTACTACTGTAAGCAGTAGCCGGTACGGAATTTAAATGTGAAACAAAAGGGATTTATAGCGCAAAGTTCCGTGGTTTTAGTCTGGAACTGTTCGTCAACTGTTTTTTAGTCCCCTCCGTCCCCCGTTCATCTCCCGCTTCATCCCCCGCGACAACTTTTACATCGAATCGCACTCCGATCTTAAAATAACTGATAGAAGTTGTGTCATTTTTATTATCTCTATATTTTACTTCACAAATGAGAATGTTCTGCATAAAGTTGCTTTAACTTTTTGCGTATTGCTATTGTATCCTAACGTATTATTGTTAAAATAACAAATAAAGTAAAATGAAAATGAATAAATAAATAAAAAATGAAATATAATGAAAATAACATTGCTCTATAATCCAGCAAAATAATATGTAATTAGACATAAAAACTACACAAACAACCAAAAAAAAAACTGCAAAAATCGTTTAATTGCAACAAGTAGGACAAATATGTATTAAGGCTGGATTTATATGCCGCGGCACGAACGCGCCTTTTAGCTTTGTCCATACTGTGCCTTTTTCTGTTCATCAAGGGCATGCGTTATAGCGCAGTCAATGGCGAACGTGAGGCATGCCCGCGACGCATGCCCTCTGACCGTATCCAAAACTTTAGCTGTGTAGGCGCACACGATGCGACAGGCGTCTGCGACAACTCGACGACTAGACACAACGATAGGCTACGGCCGACAATTTTCATATATTTTGTTCGAAGCTCCGCACACTTGACGTCAGAGTCACAGAGTCACAACGACAAGCTAGGGGAGCCGCGCGCGCTCGCGTCTAGTCGCTGCGTCTGGAATCGCGTACACGCGCACACACGTGACACGACGACAGTCGCGCGTCAGTCTCGCTGTGAGCGCTATCCAAGGTGCACGTCTGTTGATAATCTGGGAAAATGGATAAAATGGATACGTTCGATGTTGATGTCTTCATTTCGGACGTCGAAGCGCGTCCTGCTGTTCGGGACTTACGTTCGAATGAGTATAGTGACCGAGGGAAGAGAAATCAGGCTTAGGAGGAATTATGCCCAAGCACCAAGGCAAGTGCAACTAGCATCTCATCCATATTCACTCACAAGATGAACAACACGGCCGTCTCTCTCGAATACTCTACTACTAATGATGGCTTCCTGCACGATGTCTGTCGCAACGACTAGTCGTCGATGCAAGCGTCAGCTCGGCGACTAGACGCAACGACTAGTCGTCGATGCAAGCGACAGCTCGGCGTCTAGACGCAACGACAAGTCGCACTGTTTGCGATGGCTCTAAAAATGACAGGTTGGCGTTGAGTTCGTTGACGCATTCAATTATTGAATGCGCCTAGACGAAAGTTGAATGAAAGAAGATGACGAAAATTGAAGACGAAAGCGCATAGTGTGGACATAGCTTTTGGCTGTTATACCTGTCATTTACATACATTTGATTGTCATATATCACATATCTATACGTTTTTTTTTAATGAAATAAGGGGGCAAACGAGTAAACGGGTCACCTGATGGAAAGCAACTTCCGTCGCCCATGGACACTTGCAGCATCAGAAGAGCTGCAGGTGCGTTGCCGGCCTTTTAAGAGGGAATAGGGTAAAAGGGGAGGGTAGGGATGGGAAGGGAAGCGAATAGGGGAGGGTAGGAAAGGGAATAGGGTAGGGGATTGGGCCTCCGGTAAACTCACTCACTCGGCGAAACACAGCGCAAGCGCTGTTTCACGCCGGTTTTCTGTGAGAACGTGGTATTTGTCCAGTCGAGCTGGCCCATTCGTGCCGAAGCATGGCTCTCTCACGTCTCTGTGTGTCTGTATCCAATATTTTTACAAAAGACTTAGGGCCTGTTTTACCACTTCCTGATAAGTGTTGGATAGGCTATCCAAGTTATCTGACAGATACTCCCTACTATTTCTGTCAGATAAGTTGTGGATGGTCTATCTGGCACTTATCAGAAAGTGGTTAGACGAGTCTGTGATATTGAATCATTAGCGCCAATCATAGGGCTTCTTTTTTTGCAACATAAAGTCCTTCAATTACAGAATATAATGAGTATTATAAAAAATAAATATTTAAATTTTTAAAATATTGAAATGTGTTTACCAAACACTACGCCCACATTACACAATATGCTAATTTACAGAAGTTTATGCTATGAAGAGACTTCATTAGAGTTAAATTCAAAATGGCCACTGAAGGCACCAAACGTAAACTTGTAAGTTTCAGATTATCTACTTGAGATTTGTAGATTATTTACTGTTATTTTAAATTTTTACAATAATATTTTATTGAATAACTAGCTTTTTTGGCTGCGCCTACGTAAATACAGTATTCATTTAAATACTATAAAAAAATATTTTATTAAATACATAATTATTATTATCATGACGCTTTCGGGGAGATTTATTTTTTGATCCAGTCCTCAAAACTTGTGCATTTTTTAGGATTAAACTCTAATCAACGGCTACTTTTCCATGTACTATCTAGTATCTAGTCATACTTTACTATGTTAAAATTTGTGACATGCGAAAAAACTGTGTAATACGGAACCCTGAAAACAGAACCGAGAGAATGAACTGAGCGCTGTAAGTAATTAATCCTTAATGAAGTCTCGAAATGAAATAAAATCAAAGGGTTCCGTAGCTGGGTAATGAGAGTCGGTCATTGTTACAGAGGTAAATAAATAACGGTAATTACTCGCATTGTCCGCCATTTTGCCCGGCTCCCACCCGGGTAGGTGAACCGGCTTTTATCCGGCTCCAATATTTAATAGCGAATGAGTTTGAAAATGTTTTCCGTATGATGTCCATTGCTGTCTGATTGGTATTCATATTTCATGGATTTCACAAAGTGCTACTAAAATGAATATTGTATGTGCTTTTACATAGTGTATTCGTGGCACTTCACATATTATATACAGGGTAGAACAAAACAATGTGAAAATACTGTGTGAATGAGCAATTTTTTACCCCTTTAAAAGTTAAAAAAAAAAAACTCTTTCAGCGCTGCTACATTTACAGCAGTAAACTGTATGCAGAGGATTCGTAACACGCTAGCACGTTCAATGAATGTTATAATTTTGTGCCTGAGTGTCAAATAACTTGGTAAACAATACAGGTGTGATAGATGTCAGGAACGCATTCTCTGAACGTCCGAACTTTAAGCCTTCGATTTGATCACATCATTGTCTAACTCAGGGGCTCCCAAAATGTGCGCCGAGGAAAGGCAAGACGGGTGCCGTGAGTCGATCCTCCATCGTTATCCGAAATTAGAACAATAAATAATTATACCTAAGTAATTATTAATTATATAGATCAGATAGATAAATATTTGTTAACTTTTATTTACCTGCTTTACCTATATATATTTTAATAATTAAAAGTGTTTATTTGTGTATCTTTTTGTAATAGCTAGGTAGAGTATAGGGCACCGTGACAGAATATTGCAACGTGTAGCTGCGTCGCAGACTGAAAAAGATTGGGAACCCCTGGTCTAACTGCTAACAAGAAATTCATCCATGCGTCGGAAGGGCATGTTAAAAGTCATTCTTGCGAATAATCGCAAACTAGTAATAGGTACAACAATATTTTAAGCTGGAGGCATCACCAGCATATTTAGTAAACAAAAAGTTTTGTTTGACGTTTCTGTCATTATTCTGATACAATGTTAGCAGTGTGTATTGTGCTGGTAGCGCCATCTGTCTCGAACTTTGTGTAATATTCCCTATTTCTGAAAGCATTCGTTTCAAATGTATATTTTAGAAATATACTTTTTTTATTTTACATTAAAAGGATACGTTATATTTTACGAATAAATTCATATGGGTACGCTCACAACCATAATATTATTCACTCAATGAATTTCTAAGACTTACGGAAGTGTAAGTGGGAATGAATACTGAACATGTTCGCGCCCCCTTCCGAGTGAACACGTCATGAAAGTGTTAAACGATTTTTCAAACCACTGATCTGTACTGGAATATTATGATTTAAATTTTGGTAAGACTCCTTGGACCATTTATTGCTTATCACGAGTCCGATGAGTCTTCCCGACTGAGGAAGAAGGGTTATTTCATCTTTAAAATATGATATTTAAGGTTTATTAGTGCGCCGTATTTACGGCTTAGATATCTGCAGGCATTTTGCAGACCTGATGGTCTAAATGTAAATGATGATGGTCATAAAAGTAAATTGTAAGAGTGATCTCTTACAATTTACTTTTATGACCACCAAAGAGACTGATATATAATATCCAAGCCACAACCAAATAAAACGACTAAATTCAACAACGTTGGAAGTTGTAACTATACTATCATGGTTGATCTACTTAACTTTGTAAAACGTCAAATTTTGTGGACTGTATTTGGCTTCTGTTAATTAGTTTAGTCCAAACTACAAATAAATCATTAATTTAGCGTTAAAAGTTTATGAGAATAGAGAAATTACAAGAAGAAAATAAAATATTAAATTAGTGCTAATTGATAGGACCCTGGCCTATATTCGATAGCAGAGCTGTATGTTGGACTGATATTGCAACATCGGAATAAATCAGATTAGAACCTGCTAAAACGGCCCATTCACTATCCTGCATTGCAGGCCTGCTACAGTCCGTCGTGCAGGCCTGCAACACCATTCACTATCCTGCATAAGCCGACGGATTGCACGCAGGATAGTGAATGGTGTTGCAGGCCTGCACGGCGGACTGCAGCAGGCCTGCAATGCATGATAGTGAATGGGCCCTTTAAAAGTGCAGTATTTTATTAACTGTACCTCTATAAAACCATGCGTTGGAGGGTGAAAGATGCTGATAATAATTAAGTCATCCTACAAAAAGTGACATCCGAACAAACTGCAGAGCAATTAATCGAACTATTTCCGACAGTCCATTAGTGGCGTCTTCGTCCGGCGAATTAAAACGCCAATCTCCGCTTCAATCTCGCCGCCATTTTGTTTCGGCCGCCATGTTGTTTCGGGCGCCATTTTGCATCGGAATCTGTGCTAATTGTTGCAATGTTTACTGGACTGTTGGAGCAACATCTATTGTGTTCTTGAGGTGATTTATTTTTACTTTTAATCTTTGTAGACGGTTTTACCAGTCCATTCTCAGCCAAACTCTTGCACTCTCAATTTTTTAGCCTGGTTGTAATTATAGCGTCGTTATGATACTCTATTTTATATTTTTTTAATTCAAAACATCGTTCTGCGTTCATTTTCTCCATAACATCAAAAAGATTCACAAAAATTGGACCGACCTGCCACGTTTGACAAAAAGTCGAAAAAACAGAGCCTTATCCCGCCACTGTTTTGATTTTATTTGGTGCATAGATACAATTACAATATTTGTTTTCACAGGCGCAACGAAATCTAAACAAAAATCACAAAAGTGCCGGTATCGGATTCGATGCATTTTGATCAACATAAACCAACAAAATTGAATTTCTAAACGGAATCAAACCGTTTGTTTAAACTCAATAAACAATAAAACAAAAATTCAGTCTCAGCTAAATCTTAATTCATAATGCTGTATTTGCTAATGTTCTGATTGGGAGAATAAAATTACGTTCAATATTTATATGCAACTTTTTAGTTTTCTTTTTATTCTTCGTTCTCATTGCTAATTAATAAAAGTCGTAGTTCTCAGATAACCACAGCGATAATTTCATGTTTATTATATTTATGAGTTCAATTTCAAGTTGCATAAAATATTGAAGACTTGTACTAATTTGCAGTTAAAGTAAAACTATGAGTATATTTTGAGTCTAGATTTTTCGGCCCATTTTTTGTTTCTTGTTTTTGCTTTCTCTAGTTTTGTTGCCAAGTCATCACGTAGAACTATTCTAAAGGCAGTTATTTCTTTTCAACCTAGAAAAAAATACTTTTTCATTTTAATATAGTAAAAACTAAAAACTGCACTTAAAGATTACGCCAATGCCTGTTTGCGCCATACCAATGTAACACTTTTTCATTTGTAAAAACTAAACAATATAAAGTGTTTTTTACTATACTGTACTCGGCGAAACATGGCGGTAGCGGTCATTGACTCTGTGTCAAAAACTTGTCATTTTCTATACAAAGCCGCGACTGACAACATCTGACACTTCATTGTCAATCGCGGTTTGTTATCCGTTCATCTGTCACGAACTGTCAAATCATTTTCGAAAATTTTTCAATTTTTAATAATTACTCTCTATATTATAATATTATCTAAACAAACTACCACGAAAGCCATAATATATACAACTTATACAATATACATCGGGTCGGGTTACGTTGACTACTTTTTTCTTATTTTTTTATAAATCTATCTGGTATAGAGGCGCTGGAGTACTTATAAGCTTGATATAGATTGATTATAATTTTCAATAAATAAACCATTAGTGGAGCAAACACACATAGTTTTATATTTGAAACAAAATACTGAATTGGTGGTCAAAGTAGAAATAGCTACTTTTGAATAGTTCCAAAGTAAGACGCCCATTTTGGGCGCTTGACAGACGAGCTATTATATAGAAAATGACGAGTTTTTGACAGGGAGTCAATGACCGCTACCGCCATGTTTCGCTGAGTACAGTATAACAAGTATATTTTAATGTAATTGCCAGTCCTCTCCAACATAACGAAAGGTAACGGGAGCCGCGACAAACACCAGTTCCATTAGGTTCCACTCGCATCTGGAGATTACGATAACAATGTCGGAAAGTGTACATATATGCATAGGATACAACGTAAATGCAGGATGAAAGCTTCAACAGTGTTCACAATATTAGCATAGTATAGAATCCATCCATACTAATATTTTAAACGCGAAAATCTGTCTGTTACCTCTTCACGCCAAAACGGCTGAACCAATTTTGTTGAAATTCCGTATGGAGATACTTTGAGTCTCGGGAAAGGACGTAGGATACTTTTTATCCCGAAAAATGTACGGTTCCCACGCGATAAAAAAATTTGGCGCAACGAAGCTGCAGGCGTCATCTAGTAGAAATATCATATTATATCTGCGACTTTGTAATAGTTGTCTATGTTGTAGTCTGATAGGCAATTTGCTATCGTCCTATGGCCGATGCTAGTCACAAATTTCATACAGTTTTGACATTCTAAATGAAGGTAACGCGCCTTAAAATAAATAAAATTGTGTTACAAGTAAATAATTTTAAAGCAAAACTTTCCATACTGTCCTACTTTTTGACCTACCACTGGTAAACTAGCTCGGCGAGAGGAACCATAGATATGTTGCAGCCTTAAAGCCTTTTATTTCCACGTACAACTCATTAAGTAATCCACTCTCTCGCAAGTAACAGTGCTCACATCACTAATGACATGGAATGGAAATGCTTTCATCTCGTCAGTCTAGCTTTGTTTCACCCACATTTAGGTCTTTGAGGGCTGAGCAAAAAGATTCGTGTTTTGGTAATGTAATTTTTACAACGAGAGCACAGTATAATAATTATTATCATACAGTAACTAAGCAGATTGAATACAGCCGTGTCAGAATCAAACTCGTTCAATATACAAGATGTAACAAAATTAAGTGTTAAGGCGCTATATTGAAAAAACTGTCCTTTTGACGTAATACTATAGGACCCTCAGAAATGTTACAAATCTGGTAAAGAGATATACATTAGGGTGGAGCGATTTTGTATGAAGAAAAATTTTTTCTAATTTTTTTTAATGGCATAGCAATATAAAGTTGCCTTATGATGAGTAAATTCTGCATACAAAATATGGTTTACTTGTCTTGATGTTATGAGGTGCCCCAACCCAATTGAAAATTCGAAAAATACGAATTTTTTTATGACATTGGTCTACTTTTGATAAATAGTATTTTTCTATATTTGCTGTTCCTTGTAAAAAAACTACATTGTAATATGTTAAATAAAATACTGACCTCTTAGCCAAGACCTTTTCTTTATCGCTTTTCTATAGAATCGCCGATCAAAATGTATGGAATTTACTTAAAATTCGCGAATATGACGTTGACGTTCGACTCGTCTAATGTCAATTCTATACATTTTGATCGACGATTCTATAAAAAAACGATAAAGAAAAAGTCTTGGCTACAGGTTCTGGTTAGTGATATCAATGTTTTTATCAAGAAAAATTAAATGATCCTTGATAATATTTTATGATATATTATCAAGGAATTATCATCAGAAAAAAGTAGATTGTTTGATATTAAATTGTTTTTTTATTTCACAATTAGGCATTTGAAACAAAAAACTACCTTAATGGTTTGTTAATTACTTCTTCTATAAAACGAATAACATCTCCTTTGAAAACTATATTCACAACTGTACCATCACAGTAACCTTTTCTACCATCAAAATAATTTATGCGTATACTTTTATAATTGCGATCTACATCGTGTGTGCTGATCTGTTTTTCATTATTTCTCATCGAATTTTTAACGATCAATGACAGCACTAGAATCCTTCGATGTAATAATACCAACAATCGTAATAATACCAACAATCAACATCTTTTAACACAGATAAAGAAGCAGATAAAGCTATAATAGCAGCTGCTCTGTCAGAGACTCAGGTACGATCGCATACGAGAGCTAATGATGGAAAATTGAATCTCTTTTTCTTGGGTGGCTGAGCAGCTACTTATTATGGCGATTGATTAGCTTGTAAAAGCTACAAGAAGAGGCTACAATTGCTTGAACTCGTTCTTTCGGTTCTTAAGTCTTCATGCAAAGAACGAGAACAAGACGTCTGGTTAGGACCCATTATCTCTTTGTTACGCAGTGATTCTTTTTATTGTATTTTAATTTTCTTCATATTTTTTACAGTCGCATTTAAATCTACACGACCTATCATCATTTTTCTTGCAGTTCGTTAATCAAGTAAATAATATATTTCTTTTTTTGGGAAGCGACGCTTTTCGCCAGATATGTAAAATTTCCGTAGCCAGTCTTTGGAATACATCATGAACTGTCGGCTCTTTCGTTGTTTTGTCAAGCTTTGATTCATATTAATGTGATATTAATTAATAAATAAGTTATTTTTATAACAGAATTGGTAGTTGAGACTTGAGACACTGGTAACTTCTCCGATAAACCAAAAACGGGACAACATGTCTCTTTTCGTGTTTTGACTACATATTTTGACTGTAATAAAGAGAGATACTAGGTATAAATTATATCGCAAATACTATTTTATCAACAATCAGTGAATTGGAAATTAAAAATATTACTTATAGGAGTTTATTTTCTTGTGGGTAGTGCTTAAAATTACTCTGTCTCACAAGCAGAATAACATTAATAGCGCGCACTTTATGGCGTTCGAACAACGATTGAAAAGTGCAATGAAACCTCTCCTGCCTTAATCTCCCAATCTATCTACGCAATATTCAAGCCTAAACAGTTACGAACGTAACGGAATACACATAATATAATTCAGCGTTAATTTGGCAATATTAGAAGTTGGTGGTTTTTGACAAAAAATTTCGATTTTTTCTAAAGTTCATGACGTTGGGGGCACCTCTAAATTTATTATGATTTAAATAAAATTTTGTATATATATTTGTGAACAGTGACAGCAACTTTTTATAGGTATCCCGAAACGAATATCAAAAAAATTTTTTTTCGCTCCATCCTAATATACATATCTTCATAGCCTTATCTAGGTTTGAGAAGAATTACTAGAAACACGATTAATGTATTTTGCCTCGATACATTTAATTTTCGAAATGATCTCTTAAAAATACGAAATTTGAAGATTATTTTTAAACGAAAATAGATGTATTCTAGGAAATTAATCTAATTGATAGACACCTTTGCAACTCAAAATCGTATAGAAGCATTTTGCTTATATGCTCCTATTTATTTTTTAAATGATTATAATTACGTTTTTTCGCATGTTTCCCGAGCGAGCCGATAGCTTCTGGCCGCAGCGTATAATTCACGACTTTATAGTCATACAAATTAAGTGTAAAATTGCCCTTGCGGTAAAATTACTTTCGATAAAGTGCCTTAATATTTTAGGCTATTATCTATTCACACCCTAAAATATTATCACTTAGTTTTGTCACTTTTTGTTACACCTTGTATATTGAACGAGTATAATTATAGACTTATACTCGTTCAATATACAAGGTGCAAGGAGTAAGGTCACCGCAAAGCCTATACCTATAATAAGAAAGTAGCAGGGCTGAAATAATAACTTTATTTTTAGGGTTCCGTAGCCAAAATGGCAAAAAACGGAACCCTTATAGATTCGTCATGTCTGTCTGTCGTCTGTCCGTCCGTATGTCACAGCCACTTTTCTCCGAAACTATAAGAGCTATACTATTGAAACTTGGTATGAGATGTAGTCTGTGAACCGCATTAAGATTTTGATACAAAAATGCAAAAATTATTAAAAAATTTAGGGGTCCCCATAGGTACAACTGAAACAAAAAAAATAATTTTCGTCTAACTTATGCGTATAGGATATCTATGGATATGTCTTCAAAAATCATATTGAGGTTTCTAATATCATTTTTTTCTAATCTGAGTAGTTTGCGAGAAAGACTCTTCCAAAGTGGTAAAATGTGTGTCCCCCCCTCTAACTTCTGAAGTAGGGGCATGATAATTCTAAAAAAATATATGATTTACATTATTATAAAAACTACCAACGAAAATTGGTTTGAACTAGATCTAACAAGTAGTTTTTTTATACGTCATAAATGGTAAACCTTAATTTAACTTTCATTTAATCAACTAAAATTTAAAAATAAATCAAAAACCTCTAAATTTATAGAAATAAACCTTACTTCTGCTGCGGAACCCTTCATGGGCGAGTCCAACTTGCACTTGGCCGGTTTTTTAATTTTGTATGGGAAAGCGCTACTAAATAGACAGCGAAATCTATACAAGTTACACATACATACCCCAAAATATTATCGGTTATCACTTTGTTTTGTTGATGTACACTACACACGTGTGTGCGACGTCATTCCGAATTATTGTTACCTGAAATCAAGCCAAAGTGTGCTTCAAAATATCAGCCGCCTTATTCCGAAGAGGTAGTAAAATATTCGTTATATATAAACACAAACATAAAAATTAAAAACATACATAGATAGGTACATACATTTTTGAAAGGCACATTTGATCAAATACTGATATAGACTAATTTTTATGTCATACGAAAACTAGGCAGTTCTAGATATATAATCACATACATACTACGTAGTTAAATTACAAGTATAGATAATGACATGAATTAACAAAAAAACATCTATACTTACGTAATTCTTTAACAAGGTAGCACAAGAACATGAAATTGGTCTCACAAATGGAGGCAAATGAAGGGTACGATATAATCGTTTTAACTTCAAATTGTATATCTGTGACGTACAGGCAGTAATGCGATTGCGAGCGCTGTTTGTGTACAATGGCACGGTAATGAAGGAATTAAATTGGGCTGGCAATAAGTGTAGTCGAGACCGTGGTACATACATGTAGCCTGTACATACAAGCCGAGTTTTTTACGCCAGCAGGGCTAAAATGGTAACGTTTTGCAATTCCTCCAGAAAATGAATTGTCAAAACTGTCAAACTGACAAATGTCAAAACAGTCAAAAAACGAATCATAATTACTATGATTTATTTTTTGAAAATCACTATACTTCTGGAGGAATTGCAAAACGTTACCATTTTAGCCCCGCAGTTCTTCTCGCCGGGCTAGTTCCCGAACCGGCAGTAGGTCTCATGTAGACGTTCTAAAAGTGTTAATTTTTAACCAGTTTGGAAACAAAAAGATTTTCGTTTATTCAAGCTTAGCTATTCATACTAAACGTAGTACTGAAGCAACACATAACTCTACCCTTCTACCTGGATTCCATAAACAAAAGGCGGAAAGATATCGTTTGTCCACTGGAAATAAGTACAAAACATGCTTTTGCTGATAAATTCTATATATTCTTAGGTCCTCTTCTTTATAAAAGAACAAATACCGCGCTAAATATATATGCTGCTAATTACTTTATTTGTAAAAGAAACCTTAAAAATTACCTTCAAAGTATGAGTTATGAGGAAACAGAGAAACATTTAGTGGTTTTGCAATAAAATAACATTACTAAAATAAGATTAAGTATAATATTGTGTAATAATAACAATTAACATGTTAATATAGGTCGTCGTAATTACCTATTTTTTCAAAAGTGAGTTATTTATGTCATTATGTTATGTAAATGGATATTGGTCTATATTTGTGACATCATTTAAATAACCAGCCTTGTGAATCGGGACAATATGTGCGATTTTCCATAAATCTGGAAATAATCCCTCTTTAATGGACTTATTATATATAATATGAAGTGGCTTTACGAGACCATCTACACAGAGTCGAATAAAGATCGGTGGTATTCCATCCGGACCTGCGCCCTTATTTAATTGTAATTTCTTTATACTCTTCCGAATTTCATCCTCAGTAATTTCTATGTGAGCAATAGAGTAATTAGATTTCATCGAGCAAGAATATAAACTTTGTCTTTGAGGGTCATCATAATAAACAGACGCAAAATACTCAGCGAATAGATTAACAACATCCTTACCTCCTACTCCCACACGGTCACCATAACAAACTTGATTTGGGACATTAATACAAGCATGTGTTGATTTTGTATATCGCCAGAAAGATTTAATGTTAGAATTCAATTCACTTTCTATTCTGTGTATGTTACTGTCTAAAACAGATATCCATACATACATACAGACATATTCAGTAGGTCTGAGAATCGGCTACTCGGTACTTTATATATTGATAAGTGCATTTGTTGAATAAATAATAGTAAATTATTACAACCTGAGACTGACGACGACCATTGTTTGTGCGACGCGATAGAGATTGACGTTGCCATGGCGACATGCTTATTTAGTTACTTCAATAAAATAATATGGGCGAAATACATTATATTATGGCAAAGCAACGTTTGCCGGGACAGCTAGTTAATAATCTATATAAAAATAAGTGGCAATTTTCGTTGTCACTTTTTAACTCAAGAACGGGCTCACCTATCCAAACCAAATTTTAAGGGTTTGTTCGGACTATTTAGTAGATGGTTTATGTAAAGTTTGCACATAATCGGTCGAGTGGATCCAGGAGTAATCGAGGGAACTGGATCCACTCGACCAATGTAATGTGTATACAATATTATATTATACACTAATTTCCTATATCTACGTACAGACGATACACAGGCGCGACGCGGTGTAGCAAGTGTGTGAACGACGAATTCATTACAGCATCACTCCGCGCCGAATATGTCTTATTTGTGGAAACATACGAAACACAAAATGTATGGAAATCGCACGATTTTGTGAAATATGAATCGTAAAATAAAGCAAGTTGAACATCGAAGACCATCAGACATTTTGAAAGTCAAATTTCTACGTTATCAACAGTAATTGCATAAAGACAAAACATAATATTATTAATATAATTTTTTTGCTGTTTTTAGGAAACATAACGGTTCCACGGGCATCATTGCTGCATGCCAAGTTAGCGGAAATGTCTTCAAATTCTGCAATCTTTGATAAAGTTCTTTTAATTTGGCTAACTAATTTAAAAGTTGGGATTGATTACAATTTTAATTATAAAAGTTTCAGATGAAGCGAAAAGCAGGCAATTAATTAAAGTTACTTCGGTGCTGAATATTTTCGTAATTTTGCAAAGGATATTGTAGTAAAACAGTGTTGCTAAAATCTCACAGAAAGATAATATAATATCATACATTATTGTTAAATAAATTTGGCAAAGAGATTACTAAACTGCTACAAAATGCAGAACTCACTACTAACGCAGACTTCTTTAATCAAGGACCATAATTTGAGCTCTGTCGTTGCGATTTTCAGTGGGTAAGTCTCCTATATGTTTTCGTTTTTTAATTTCGTATATTTAGACGCAATATAGACATCAAAGCCGCGACGTGTCACGTGTGTGTGCTCATTTGTCATTATTGCCTCCGCCTGATAACTTCAAAGTTCAAACTAATTAATCATTAATTCAACGATAATTTATTAGGTGCCAAAAACGGTTGTTAAAAAATAATTAAATTAATGAAAACAAGGAAACGAGTGTATGCTTTATTAATGAAATAATAAAATATTATTAGATGCAGAGTAGTCAAGTGTTTGAAAAGTTGTAATGAAAATTGTTTATATTATTATGAAGTTTGTGATTATCTAAATTTCATGTGTCTTCTACTTCTAAAACGAAATGTTCTTATTCTATTCTATTTTATTCTATTCTATAACGTGGGAGAGCCATGCTTCGGCACGAATGGGCCGGCTCGACCGGAGAAATACCACGTTCTCACAGAAAATCGGCGTGAAACAGCGCTTGCGCTGTGTTTCGCCGAGTGAGTGAGTTTACCGGACGCCCAATCCCCTACCCTATTCCCTTCCCTACCCTCCCCTATTCCCTTCCCTTCCTATCCCTACCCTCCCCTATTACCCTATTCCCTTTTAAAAGGCCGGCAACGCACCTGCAGCTCTTCTGATGCTGCGAGTGTCCATGGGCGACGGAAGTTGCTTTCCATCAGGTGACCCATTTGCTCGTTTGCCCCCTTATTTCATAAAAAAAACTAATAAATACTATTACTAAAACTAATAAACAAAGTCAAAGAGTCCAGACTGAGGTGGTACGGTCACATACAAAGAAGAGACGATGCCTACGCCGTAAAGAAAGTCCTCAATATACCAAGCGGGTACAAGAGACCAGGAAGACTACCCGCAACCTGGTGGAACAACATTAAGAGAGAGATGGACCAGAAAAGCCTAACTACTGAGACAACCCAGAACAGAAAATTCTGGCGCAAACGTACAGGGAGACGGCCGACCCCAGATAAACTGGGAACATGGGGTGGACAAAGAAGACTAAAACTAATAAACGGTTCAAAGTTAGTGGTAAAGTATAAGCTTTACTGTTATTCCCAAAGGAAAAACCAGGATATCTGGGAGTGATATATAAATGCTAGATTGCAGATTATTTGGAAACTTGTAACAGAAATTATTTGGAACGAAATGGGAAGGAAAAGGTTGCGTTAAAATTTACAATAAAATTTTTATTCAAATTTAATTTTTATGGTCCAAATCAACTGTTTAACCCCCAAAGTACAAACAAAACCAGCAAATTCGATGACGGATGTCGGCGGTTGTTGTCCCAAACTGTTTCGTATCATTTTCCTGACATGATAAGGGTCATTGTGAATGTAATTCAAAGAGTCTGTTTTTGTTACAACTGCCGGAAATTTATGGTTTTCAATGTTAACGATGTAAATGATCATTATTATATTTGGATATTATAATATTAGATTATATACTAGATGACGCCCGCATCTCTGTTGCGCCAAAATTCGTTTATCACGCATGAACTGTACATTTTTCCGGGATAAAAGTATCCTTTATCCTTTCGCAGGACTCAAAGTGTCTCCATACCAAACAGCAAAATCGGTTCAGCGACTTGGGCGTGAATAGATAACAAAAAAACAGACACATTTTTGCATTTATAACAATAATTATTATTAGTATTCAAATTATATTTTTATGGTTATATGTAAGCACTCGTTCAGTGCATAAATAATAAACAAGTTTATAAATACGAAACTTATCTTTTGGTGATTCGAGACGAATAGAAGTTCCAAGTTCGTGATGATGATGAGCTAGTTGTGAAGAGTCCACACATTTGAATAATGGCCTTCATTATACAGTCAGTTGTCTTCTGTGAGATTTTAATTGCTACGCTACTGCACAGATTTAAATATTTCAAAAATTCTAATGTTTTACGAGCGAGCGTAGTGCAGACTGCAGAATATGTTTTGTTCTCAACGATTTTTAGGTACAACTGAAGTTGCAAAAATTTTCACGACATAATAGGAACCATTTATCATTTTTGTTATAAATGCGAAAATGTGGCCGTCTGTCTGTTTACTTTTTACACTTAAGCCACACTTTGGTGTGGACTACAGAGATACTTTGTCTGGTGGAAAGAAAATAGAATTTCGTTTTTATTACGCCAAAATGTGCTGATCTAGTGGGATCGAACGATTTCTGTACTAACAAAGTTAAACGAAAAATAAATACTTTTTATGTTAAACTATTATGAAATTATTTTATTTTTTAACAATTTCTTCTTTGTTACAGATACAATATGCACACCGCGTGAGGTGAGTTGTGGAGTTTTAAATTATTTCAATATTTTTATATCAGTTTTTTTCACAACCTCTACGAATTTTAATAAAATATGCAAAAGATTTTGGAAACAATTGTGAATAATAACCATTTTGTGAACTAACACTGCTGAAATCTGCTTCCAAAAACTCTATGTATTGAATAAAAAATATCCACAGCCGAACATAAACTCCTCCTTTTTGGAAGTCGGTTAAAAACTCTATATTATATGGAATAATAACACGGTTCTTGGAACCAGCTTGTAAAAAAATATTGTTTTTCGAGCTAACACCTCGATTGGGTAAACCTGTAAAAACTGTTTGCAATCGAACCTGCAATCGCCGAGAGTGTATGAAAGCCGAATTGGATTTCCTACGAAAAGCGATATTAAGAGCCCGGGTTACCCTCGAAATTCTCATACATACGTAATACCAAAATCATTTTGTTATACGAAAGTATTTAACATGTTTGAGTTATTTTTCAGCTTAAAATAGTAATTACCAAGGTTCCTGAACAAAAATTAACTTCAAAATATTTCAACTCTAAAAAATATTTTTTAGTATTTAAATATTTTGTAGTAAATTTACTATTTATTTATATATTTTTTAGTGTTTTACTCTATTTTTGAGTGTTTAAATATTTAGTAGTAAATTTAGTAAAAAAAAATTATACACAAAAAAATTTTTTTTAGTGTTTAAATATTTTGAAGTTAATTTTTGTTCAGGAACCTAGGTAATTACTATTTTAAGCTGAAAAATAACTCAAACATGTTAAATACTTTCGTATGACAAAATGATTTTGGTATTACGTATGTATGAGAATTTCGAGGGTAACCCGGGCTCTTAAGATGTTTTTAATGGGATAGTTACGTTTACAAGTACCGAGGGAGTATGGCGGTATCTGCCGCTAACAGCTAGTACTTAGTAACTCCGTGAAAGGCTTACGTAACGATAAGAGCCAGTCCACACGGCGCGTTGCGTCGACGCAGCGCTGCCTTTGCGTTGTTTCACATACAAAATAATATATAACTAAGGTGTTCACAGGGCGCGCTGCGTCGGCAACGCACGTACATGACGGACAGCAGCCCCCGAGACGAAGCGGGAGAGGGTATTTACGTTAAGACTGCTTCGTAGCCGGCCACACGGGCGATGACGCAGGCTATGCAGTATGCATCGAACAGCAGCACTGCGTCGACGCAACGCCCGTGTGGACAGGCTCTAATGCTAACTGAAGTTTAACGGCAACGGTTTTTCGATTGACGTGTATTTTTTTAGAGTTAAATCTCTTTGAGATTAGATAATAATTAAGTAGGTAAGTATTAGAGAAATAAATAATTAATTAATGTTTGTGGATTATGGTACACAGACACAAAATATGAATATGTTAAAAAAAAACTGTTAGACCGTATCAGATTCTATCGCGGCTTAAGTCTAAATTACAAAATATTATAACAATGGAATTTACATAACATTAATGTAAAGTAAGTTCATTTGAAGTACCCACTCACTATCAAGTACCACCACTTAAGCTCTCTTTCTCGTTCTGGTAAAATGTAATAAAGTGCATTTCCTCTTATCCTTAAGTCTGACACACATTCAACGTCTTGATCAAGCTGACCCACCCCGAGCACTGACCTATATCCTATATACGACGGGTTGAAACAAAAGATTATCTTATAGCCCAGGAAAATTAAACATTCCACCTCGGAATAATTCGCATAGAGCTGAAAATTGGTAGAGGCGTTAAATACACCATTACAAATAAAACCTCAAAAATCCCCGGCGATCCTCCTTGTGCAAAAAATTTTAATCAAGGTCAAACTTTTTTCCAAGCTGTACATTTTATCACAAAAATAGGTAGGATAAGAGTGTAGATCAAGGCTGCTCAACCTTTTTTACAGTGGGGCCAAACGGTGGATTCCGACATTTATAACGAGCCATTAACTTAAGCTTGATTAAATATTTTAATACCAATCAAACTTCAATGAGTTATTATGCATAAATTTATTTTTTGATATTAATGAGATTTTTGCCGTTGTATGTATTTTAACAATTTATTTATGTTGGGTGATTAATCTAATGTTGACAGTAGCAACAAACCAGAAATATGTTGCTCAGTTAATGATGTGCGGTATTTATTTTTAACATAATTAAGGTCTGAAAACACTTTTTCACAGACATAATATTATGTTGATCCAAAACTATATAAAAACTGTAACGCTATATCAGTTTTTGCAGGACAGTTTTCTTTTGGTACCAATTTCCAAAAACTTTGAGGTTTCGACGATACTTTTTCGACAAAAAGGGTTTTCAATTATTGATGATTTTGCAGTTCAACCAGTTCTAACTGAATATTGGCAGGGTAACTATTAACTATGTCAGTCAAACCGATTAAGAAAGGATTTACGAAAATTTGTATAATATTATCCTTCGCGGCAGCCAATTAGGCGGGATTTCTCAGTTCGGCGGGATATTCAAAACTTCCTTGTGCGGGCCATTTAAAATTCTTTCGCGGGCCATAATGTGGCCCGCGGGCCTGGGGTTGAGCAGCATTGGTGTAGGTAGAAATTCTCTACAAAAAATATCCAGACACTTTTTTCATACGACTTAACATTCCTTATAAATGGCGGGCCTAAAGTTGGGGAAAATCATATCTAATACTTATATTATAAAGCTAAAGAATTTGTAGAACTATAATACTTCTTAGAATTGAAGAATTCGTTTATTTGTTGGATAGTCTTATTTATCGAGAAAGACTCGAGCTATATAACATCACGTTGCCACCAATGGGAGCAAAGAAACAGAGGGAAATGGGGAAAAACGGGGAAAATTATTTGAATGAGCTTATCTCACAAACGGTTGATGCAATTTTTATGTTATTTGGCACAAATATAAAATAGACCACGTGGATGGATATAGCCTATTTTATTTTTCAGGAAAATTTACGGTTTGCGTGAAATTTATAATTAATACTACTTAGCATCTAGTACTACATACTAGGGTTGTTTGAAAAAATTGAAATGTTCTCGGCCTGACATACTTCTGAGTGACTTGCAAGTGTACTGTTGCTCTTCGCGACTCAAAAAGTTTAGATTTGGTAACGGTAATAAGTCACACAGAAGTATGTTTGGCTGTGAACAGCCCTCGTATGCTGTAGTACAAGCAGTTCCGCTCCGCCCTGTTAATTATGTATTTCATGGAAACCGTACATTTTCCCGAAAAACAAAATAGCCTATATCCTTCCTCGTGATCTACTTTATATCTGTGCCAAATACATAAAAAATGCTTCAGCCGTTTGTGAGATAAGCTCTTTCAAATAATTTTCCCCGTTTTTCCCCATTTTCCTCTGTTTCTTTGCTCTTATTGGTGCCAACATGATTTTATATAGCTCAAGTCTTTCTCGATAAACTATACTATCCAACAAAAAACGAATTTTTCAATTCATAGCAGTAGCTCCACAAATTCTTTAGCTTTATAATTTATAAGTATTAGATATGATTTTCCCGAACTTTAGGCCTGCCGTTTATATGTAATGATAAGTCGTATGAAAAAAGTGTCTGAATATTTTTTGTAGAGAATTCTATGATCTTGCCGTACCTATTTTTGCGATAAAATGTACAGTTTGAAAAAAAAACCAGGAAAAACCTCATTTCTTTGACCTTGAATAAAAATTTTTGCACAAGGAGGATCACCGAGGACTTTTGAGGTTTTATTTGTAATGGTGTATTTAACGTCTCTACATATTTTCAGCTCTATGCGAATTATTCCGAGATTTCGATTTTTTTGCGTCTAATTATACCGGGATATAAAGCTGATATCAGACGGGTCATTTTTTGTTCATTTTCGTCTTTCATTTTGCATCTTTCACTCCAAGTGACACATCTAAACACAAAATGAAACATTAGTGCCGAATGAATTCATTAGTGAATCGATCCAACTGTGTTGGATATTGTCATCCGGCATCTTTCACTTCCACTCCGAATGAACGAGAAATTAACGGTCTGAACACTGAGAGAACGATGATTCGGGTTCAGTCATTTTGTCTCGAATCCTGTAGTCGACGTACGTCACGTGTTGACGACTCTGAAATCTAAACTTCCAAAACTATTATCTGTAGCAGGTATCTTAGTACTTACAATTTGAAGTTTTATTCAGTTAAGTATTCTGTCTCTCATTAAAGTACTTTATTTCGTTAAAAACGGAGCAACAAGAAGCAAAAGTTCTTCAAATTTATTTTCCTCCATTCGAAGGTAATAATATGAATCAGGATCTTCAACTAGTTCTCTCAACAATGTATTTGAAGCTTCTAAAAAAATTCTTCTTTCAATCCATGGTCACGCCCACGGCCCACCACCGTCGATGTTTTCTTTGCTTCTTTTTTTGTTAACTCTTTGATTAAAATATGATCACAAATTAAAATAAATCCAAGACGCACGACTTCATTCAAGGACATATTAAAAGAAAAGAAAAGTGAATGTTCTTTTCTATATCATTCCCTATATGCCGTGTGAACATAGAATGAAAGGAAAATGAAGTATTCACTCGAGTGAATAATCATCCGAGTGAACCGTCTGATATCACCTTTATTAAACGGCGAGACATCATCATTGACATGACATAATACTTATCCGTTCCCTAATAAAAGGATTAGGGAAGGCGATGTTCTTAGTTTGTAGGTCCCCTTGTTAGATATTATAGTAAAAGGAGATGCGTGTTAGTTTTCGTTTAATTCGTAGGCCTCTTTAGTGCAGGTAAGCAGCGTAAAATACTGATTTTGATACAAAGTACGGAATTCAAAACATGGCTATTATAAACTTGATAACGCCTGCAACTCCGTTGCGCCAAGACTCGTTGTCGTACGCAGCAACCGTACATTTTCCGGGATAAAAAGTATCCTATGTCCTTTCCCGGGACGAAAGTATCTCCATACTAAACAGGAAAATCGGTTCAGCCGTTTAAGAGTGCAGATGTAACAGACAGACAGACAGCCAGACTTTCGCATTCATAATAATATACTTAAGTAAGGATTTCTCTCCAAAGCGTGCTTCAGACATACTTCCATCCAAAGTATGGGTTAGCTAAAATACCCTCCAAATCATGGCGTAGAACATGTAACATTTCAGGTTTGTTGGCTTAGCGTTACATAATATCCAAAGTCCACTTAGACAAATTCGCAGGCTTATCTTAATGGTGTAAATGAATCAAGCTGGATATCCTGGGAACTTAAACTGTAGAGTATCAAATGTGACAAATCGAGAGAAATTACTCAAAATATATCACCGGTTTTTCACTGGCCACAAGCGAAGAGTGTCCTTCAGGAGCAGATATGGATCACGCGGCAATTACCATAGACACCGCGACAATCTCGTCCATCTATCTAAATGTCCGCCATTACGGCTAGTTAGTGGCCATCTTGTGATGTCACGGGGCTATGACGTCATCGGCGGCTACACGCCGCTGGAGGGATGCCAAGACAGCAGTGTCTTGACTCCATTAGTTATATGGTGTGGAGTGAAAAAAGTGTTGAATATGAGGGGACGCATTAGGCACGCTTTGTGAATGAGACAGATGTGGAAAAAGCATAAAGATCGCTTATTTAATTAATTAATGAGGTATCTTTAGTGATGGTAATTTACTTTTCATTCGCCTATGCGCTAGTGCTAGCATAACTAATTTAGATTTTAGATTCGTGTTGTCGTTGGTCTTCATGTTTAAGAGACAATTTTGTTTCGTGAAATAGTTTTTTAGTATATTATTATTATATCCCTATGGAGTGAAAATAGTGCCAAAATTTTAAATAACACACGGTCACAGTCAGTTCTATCAGCTTGAATATGACTGGATACACTACCGCTAGATACTTGAAATAATGTACCATCGAGGAGGTTGATTCCTTCGCTCTGAAAGATTTGACTTATCGCGACCAAATTACTTAGGTCCGCCATCTGCTTAGGAATCAACTTCTCTGATAGCACATTGCATTATCTTATTAAAAACCTTGGTGGGTCATGGCTTTGCTCCAATTGTCTTTTTTACAGAGAAATATAGACACAAATATAAACCAAATGACGCTCGCAACTCCGTTGCGCCGAAATTCGTTTATTGTGCGGAAACCGTACATTTTCTGGGATAAAAGGATCCTATATGTCCTTTCTCGGTACTCAAAGTATCCTTATATCAAGCAGAATCGGTTCTTCGGCTTGGACGTGAGTAGGTAACAGACAAACAGACAAACATACACACTTTCTTTATAATATTAGTATGGATTCAAAAGCTCAACTCATAAGACGCCAAATAGATTGAAAGTAGACGAGAAACTCACGACATTAAAATTACCTTTCAGTTGTGTAGCGACAAATGTGTTTTGAATATGCCAGGTTCTCGTGAATGTTCTCATCAGGGTAGATTGTCAAAATCGGGTTAACGTTAAGGCGACGCCTTGATAATTTGGCTGTAGCGATATCGATTTTTCTCAGCAATAACTAAAGCTAAGAAATTAAAGTTTATTGTCAGTATTCATCATGCCTTTGTCTTTGAATTACCCATAGCATAACACGATTGGTCAACTTTTATAACACAGAATAATCAATCAAAAAGACCTGTAAAAAAAGGGATTCCTATTTTGCCAACAGAGGAGAGTGATTTAAGCTTCCGAAATTTGTACATAGATTGGTTCAAGCATACACTTTAATTTGCCCATAGCTTATATTATGAAGTGTATTTATGGTTTTTAAATTACGCGACAAAAACTATTTTGTCGCTTACACCCTTCCATTCCATTTTTGCTGTTCCATTGCTTTTTTATGAAATAAGGGGGCAAACGAGCAAACAGTTGTTATGTGAGGCCGGGCCGGCCTCTAATAGAAAACAAGCAACGCGGCGTCACCTTAATGCAGTAACTCAAGAAGGAGACTGCCTTTTAGCTGTCTGACACGCGTGTATAGTCTGAAGTATAGGTATTTAATCTTGATAAAAGTAGTTCATGAAACTAGTCTGAAGAGTCTTGAGCCCTATGACTTCCATGGTCAATACAACGAAACGAGTCTCAAATTTTGACCTTCTGTTGTTTTGAGCTAAAGATCTACATTTATCCCTTCGAAAAAGCTTTGAAAAACTAGATTCAAATAGGTCCATTTATTTGCTAGTTAGAAATCAGTATATGTACTAAATCATAAAAAACGATCTTCCGCTTTTATTCATCCAAAACCTATCGTAGAAATCCCTGAGATAAAGAAAGGACGCTGATTTCACACTTTCAACCGTCAAGGGTATTTAATCCACTTTCCAGTATTCTTAGTGGCATTACAGATGTTCAAATTGAACTCTATAATGGCGTTATAAAGCCTTATTTAGTTTGTTTTTACCCACACTGCATTTTGGATGCGATAAATACGGCAAAAATTAGCCAGCTTATTTTGAACTTTATTTTTGGTAATAGACTTGAAATTCGTTTGGTCATTGGTGTCTGTTGGAGGCAACTTGGGCGCTGGCCAACGCGTGATATGTGGTGGTCATACTTCACGACTATTTCCCCTCTACACGTATGTTAGGGGTCGATTACACGCTTCCGATTTGCTAAAAGCGGCGGCTGCGAGTGAAGTTGATGCATAAAAATAATAGCTTCAGCTGTCCTTTTAAATTAAAGTTCTTTTGGTGGATAAATGACCAGTTTCTGTGATTTTTAAATAGAAAAGGCTAATGGCACGGAGCGCGGCTGAACTTGGCTAATTTTAGTTTTTAAATATTCGTTGGAGTCTTGGGAAGGCTTAGGAGGGAAGTGATACGCAGTTCACTGGGTCATCTAGTATTCTGTATTCAAAAATGCCTCCGTGGTCCAGTGGCTTAGGGCGTGGCTCTTGACTTGGGTTCGATCCCCGCTTTGGAAACATGTTATATCCAAGTTTGGTAACGACAACGCCGGCCGATCACCTGATCTCTCGCCAGTCGTGTCGGTCTTCCAGCCCACTGGGTTATGAGAGTAAAAGGAATGGAGAGTGCTCTTGTGTACTGCACACATACTTGGGCATTATAAAATTACTCCTGCGTAACTAGCCTGGTTTTTACGAAACCGGCCCCGTCACCGAAACCGGTGTGCCACAGGGTGTGGTAGTTATTATTATTATTCTGCATTACAATATTTTACACAATCTTAATCAAAATGTTTTTGTAATGCCTATACTTATTATACAATGCAATCGCGTAAGTGATATTGCGTGTATGTTTATTCAGGACCCACTCGCGTGATGAATGGCCCCACTCTCATACAAATATTATTTTAATGTATTTAGATAGCCCGTGAAAACACGACTAAATCCCATACGAAAATATTTTCCCAGGGCACGAAAATAAGTGACTTTTTTTGCTTAAATTAAATTATACATGTCGATTTTCTTTATTGTTAGTTGCAGATATTATAATTACACATTTTTTGCGACCCCGCTTGCTTAATAAATAGGTACAGAATCCCACGGTAACCCTGTACGAACAACTGTAACGAGTACAAAATGTAACAAATTTTAAGTTCCGTTACTAAAAACAATAAAAGATAGAATGTGATCCTCGCATTTAGAGGTAAATATAGTAAGAATCTCGTTTTACTCTTGCCTGTATTGAAAGTTTTCATTGCAATAACTTTAAGAGTAAAGTGCTTTCTCATCTTTCCTAGTTTTAAGAATTCACCATACTTTTATTATGGGTATTCGACATTCGTTGCAGTAATTCTAGGATAAATTTCTCTTAGACAACTCGCATCAGAAAACTCTACCAGCTGCCAGTGTACGTTTAGATTATGAAACGCGTTTTGAACTAATTCTTACGTTATAACTTGTTATAACTACATAATAATTAAACATTTTAACTTTATATAAAATATAATTTTTGATTGGTTTGGCAAACTAGCAGAATAATTTCCGTACATGAAGCCAAAACAACGACAATAAGTTGTGTTTGTATTATTGGTTTGAATTAAAACATACATTAGAGCTCGAGTGCAAATTCAAATTAGCGAGGCCACAGCCCACAATACTCAGTTGCGTTGCGTTATCGAAATGGAAAAACGCTGTAGTCAAAACAATACGAGACGGTGATAGAGCCGTGCGTCATAAATCTTCCCATTTTATTTCCTGTCACTCGAACTGTCAAAAACCGTATCCAACGACAACGCGTCAATCTGGTTTGCACCCTTTTCAAGTTGGCGTTCTTTTCTATGGTGTACCAATAAAAAAAATACAAATCAGTAGAGTTATTCGTCCATAAGTACCCATGATTGACGTCGATTGTATGTAGAAGACTCCAAGATTGTGTTGGCAATCAATTACCCATCATACAGCCGACGTAGTAGGGGTATTTAGGGATATCATATAATATGTTTGTAAGACGTTAGTTATCGTTGTGGCGAGACTGATTTTAGAGTCACGCTGACTGCGCGCGCACCGTCAGCGCTGATGGCCCGAGATGTATGAAATTGTACTAAGCGTTTTTGAACAACGCGTAGCGGTCTGCGCTGATACTCGTATTTCATACATTTTGGTGTCGGCGCGGACGATCAGCGAGCGGTCAGCGTGACTCTAAAATCAGCCTGGCGTCGCATTGCAGTCCGCAACGCAAAGGAGCACTGTGGCCACGCTCTTCCACGGATGTGTCACATTTGCTCTCCTCGATAATACAATAACAAATTGACACAATAATCCTAAACGTATTTCATTGTAATGACATTGTTAGCGTCATCAAAGTTTACCATTCGTAATGGGAATTAATTGGTTTAGGCTAGGTTTAGGCTATTTGCTAAATTACTGAGTATTAACAAGAAATAATGAGTATATTTTCTGTGACAAAAAGTACGTTATATTATGTAGCTTCATAATATTAAATCTCATTTTGAAAATTTATCTAAGCATCTTTTTAAAAGATTTTTTGAGCTTTACTATAACAGAAATAGTTATCATTATTTTCAATCGCATTTTATATTTGTTTGATTCATAATATATAATCTAGAAAAATCTACAGGAAAAAATTGTAATGCTACATGTTTTGGTAATCATTTTAAGCTAATACTAGAGCCTTAATCAGAAACGTACTTTTTATTTGACGAAACCAAGTTTCCCATAAAATCTTTGACGATTCTCTTCACTCTCTTAGGCGAAAGCATAGCTCACTTACGAAAGGCTTAAGTATAAAAACAGTTTCCTTACAAGTTACGAGTCCTAAAGTAAGTACAAGGTACTTACTACTTACGTAATGACTTACTAACTTTCACGGGACCCCTGAAAGCCACTTAGAGCTGAATAAGTCGTTATGGTGTTGAGTAAAATCCTTTTACATCATCATTTCCGGAAAACTCTAGTTTTGCCAACAAGAAAGGTTAATTCTTAATAGGGTTCCCTTTTTGGTGTGGATTACTTTGTTTCTTAACTACCTTTGTCCAAGCTTTAGGAGTATGTATCGGTCTCTTGAATTAATGAAAATATATTCTTTACTAGATGACGCCCGCAACTCCGTTGCGCCAAATTTGTTTCTCACGCGTAGGAACCGTACATTTTCTCGAGACAAAAGGTATCCTATGTCCTTTCCCGGGCCTCAAAGTATCTCCATGCCAAATTTCAGCAAAATCGGTACAGCGGTTTGGGCGTGAAGAGGTAACAGACAGACAGACAGATGGACAGACATACAGACACACTTTCGAATTTATAATATTAGTATGGATATGGAAGTATGGATTATCCATAAAAAACTGAGAGAATACGAAAATATGAAAAAAATTTATAGGTGTTACAATAGCGGCCTCATTACTATAGGCACCAATCTCTTCCTTCCATTTTAAACTAGGCGTTAAAGTCTCGAAATGAAATGAATACTTAACATAAAATATATTCGCTCTGTACCTATTTGCTTTCTAAAAATCAGTTTATCGTTACGATCCATTACAAATTAGTGACCGCCACTATCTTCACGCGACTGAATATATTTAATTTGCAAATAAAGTGTGAAAATCCATTAACGGTGACCTTATCTTTAAGCGCAGGTTTGCATGATAGTAGCAAGTTCATCGGCTGGAGCGTGCAGACTGCATCGACCGATGATTCATGTTGTCTGGGGCCCGATTCTTGGTCCTTGAATGGCGGTCCGATCGCTGGTTATTAAACTTAAGCGTAAAGAAGTCTTTATATGACTTCCTTCTCTGCCCTCGCAAAAATATAGCGTCCCACGGGGAAATTATATTGTAATATTTTGAGATAAAACGTATCACTCGAAAACAATTTCGTAGGTTTACGTAAAAGCCTACCGACATACACGTGTACGCGTACAAGGTGAACTTGTCTTTGGCATATTGAAAAAGTCAATTTACAGAACCTTAAATAGTTTTACTGTATTTATTAAATTGCTTTAGTAAAATATTATCTAAAGTTTACCATACATAATAATCCCACCAAAAACATTTCTTGTAAAAAGTTATGGTCATTAGAGTTAGGCCGTACAGATTCAGAAGCTTAAATCTACATAAGATCTCATATTATCTTTTTCACAGGGTAAACCTTATGTGGTCGTCTCGGCAACATTTTACAAGAAGTGTTTTTGGTGGGATTTCAGTTCTTTTTGTAAAGTTGTTTGTTGTAAGTACTTATAATTAAAGGTTTTTTAGTTACTGTATCAATTTTTTTAGGTATCAATAAAATCTAAAGTATTAGAGCTATTCAATTGAGACCTTGCATGTTTGATTAGTCTATTATTGGCATCATATCCGAATATAAAAAACGACAATACACTTCGAGAAAAGGTAGGTAGTGAGTGCCCTTGCGCTTCGCTTGGCTCGTCTCGGCGGGTGCATTTCCGTGCACCCAGATTTAATTTAAGTATTAGATTCAATTTAAGTATTATATTGTATACTTAAGTAGGAACTAGGAAGCCATATTTTCCACAGCCATACAGCCACAGCCATATTTCTAATCATCTGCAATCTGCGAGAGATTTTCAATTTTCTTCATCCATTTTTCTATTTCCCAGGCCGCACATTATCACATTAAAAGGTAATAACTTGTGATATTGCCGGCGCGCGGCGGTTGACGTTTATATTATGTCGACCTTTTATATCGATTGTCGTCATAGTTCAATGAACAAGAAGAAAAATTTTATACAAAGTGTGCTAAGTCAAGTTGAAGAGTACCCTACGTAGAAATTTGTATTATAAATGCGAAAGTGTGTTTGTCTGTCTGTCTGTCCGCCTGTCTGTCTATCTATCTGTTACCTCTTCGCGCTCAAACCGCTGAACCGATTTTGCTGAAATTTGACATGGAGATACTTTGAGTCCCGGAAAAGGACATAGGATAGTTTTTCTTCCGGAAAAACGTACGGTTTCCACGCGATAAACGAATCTAGTAATAATATAATATATTTTTTTATTAAATAAGGGGGAAAACGAGCAAACGGGTCACCTGATGGTAAGCAACTACTCGCAACATCAGAAGAGCTGCAGGTGCGTTGCCGGCCTTTTAAGAGGGAATACGCTCTTTTCTTGAAGGTTTGCAGGTCGTATAGGTCCGGAAATACTGCTGGTGACAGTTCGTTCGTCCTGCTTACGGATCCCGTCCGATAAGCACGTGTTTCCCGCTCAAGTGCACGCTGCTAGGCGACTGTGGTGCTGTCTCTTTCTATAGACAGCGCGCTCTCGCTCGGCACACCTTGTGCTTGTTGCGATTTCGCGATCACGTCCGCGCCACGAGGTTTTTCGATTTTAGTGTGTCCGCGATCGAGCGAACTCTGCGCCGGCGCTTGTTTCGCCTCGCCCGAGTGCGGGCCCTCGCCCGCGCTTGCCGCCGTAGGTCGCGCCACACCTTGCTCGCCAGCGCCCGAGTGCTAGTGTTGTGAGTGTTTGTGTGTGTTTTCCGACCGCCTGGAACACATCGTAAGTACGGCGACACGAAAACTAGGTACACTACACGAGGTTTATACCTCTTTACACACCTCCCCTCCCGGTTGCCGGGCGGGCGGGGTTGTACCCTCTCGGAAATTTTTCATTAAGAGCAGACTGACCGACCGACATCATGGCCGACATGATTGATAAAAAATTTATCTTTCTTAAAAATAGAGTACTCTGACGCCGCGAAAAGGTGGGACAACTTCGTGCGAAATCACGATGCTGTTTCCCCCGCGTCTCCCGACTGTGACACCGCCGTGACTCCTGTAGAGTCCGTAGTCCCGCGACTTACATACTCGTCTCCTGAGATGTCTTGCTCGGAGCAAGAGACTGACCCTGGTGAAGGCGACTTCACCACGGTCGTCAGTAAAAAGACCAAGAAGAGGAAGCGCGCTGAAGGCTCTCCCTCTCCAGTCTCGTCCTCCCCGACTAAACAGGCCGGAAAACCAAAGTCTAGAAAGACTAAACCGGCCCCTAGGCCCGAGCTACCCGCGATGTCCGTGCAGACTAGTACTGCCGCGTCCCCCGCTCGCCCCCCAATCGCCCCTCAGGCATCCCAGGCCTCGCAGGCCTCTCAAATAGTTCCGTCTCAGGCCCCTCTGACTTCCGAGACGGAACCCGCTTCCAAAATGCCTCCTCCTGTCATAGTACAGGAGAAGGAAAAATGGAACATCATCTCGGCCGCGATAAACGAGAAAAAGCTCCGTTACTCGTCGGCTACCACAACTCCGATCGGGATAAAGGTCCAGGTCCAAACGCCTCAGGACCATCGCCTCCTAACTGCGTTCCTCCGTGGAAAAAACATAGGTTACCACACCTATGCCTTAGAGGACGAACGTGTCCTCCGCGTCGTCATTGTAGGTGTCGACAAGTTCATCTCCGAAAGGGATGTACTTGAAGACCTAATAGCCCAAGGTTACCCCGCGACCGAGGTACACAGGATGTACCACCCCGTCAAAAAACACGTGTACAACATGGTACTAGTGATCCTCCCCCTTACCCCCGAGGGTAAGGAAATTTTTAACATACGCGCCGTATGCAATATAACCGGAATACGCGTGGAACCCCCCCGTAAAAGAGGTACTCCTGGCCAATGCCACAGGTGCCAACTTTACGGGCACTCCGCGCGAAACTGCCAAGCCCGACCGCGTTGCGTCAAGTGCCTAGGAGACCACGGCACCTCTGACTGCCCACGCAAAACACCAGCTGAGGAGTCCGAACCCCCCAGCTGTGTGCTATGCAAAACACAAGGCCATCCGGCTAATTACAGAGGGTGTGTAAAAGCACCCAAAGTAAAGAGACGAATTGCGCCTCAAACAAAGAAAAACAATAAGGAAAAAACAAAGCAGAGATTTATCCCTGCTCCGCTTCCCACTAAATCACCTTGGGTGAACAGCACTAGTGCCCCTAATAACTTCCCCGTGCTCCCCAACAGGGCCCAGCCCACCGCCGCGCAAAAACCCGCGCCCTCCGCGACAAAACCTGCGCCCCCAGCGGCAAAGCCCGCAACACCCGTGGCAAAACCCGCGCACCCCGCGAAAAAGCCCACTCCCCCCGCGAATATAACCTCCAATTACGGAGACGACCTGCGTGACGTGACCGACTTCCTAAGTCTCATAAACCCGTCAGAGGTAGCCGAATTCTCCTACGGACTACGGACGGCTAGGACTTTTTCACAATTATCCGCCTGTCTGTCGACTTACAACGATTTGATCCGCAGGATCAATTCTCTCAATTTATCACTATCGTTTAACTAATGGATTCAACCGGAAGAATAAAACCGCGCTCCCTACAGGTAGTTACGTTTAATACAAACGGCATACATAATAATATAGACGAAATCCGCGAATTCGTCATAAACCACAATGTCGATATTTTACTAATGCAGGAGACGTTCCTTAAGCCTAGTAGAAAAAGCCCAAAAATAGCTAACTATAAAATAGTTAGAAATGACAGAACCCGATCCCAACTCGGAGGCACAATGATTTATTACAAAAAATCATTGCACTGTGTTCCCCTAGAACCCCCATCCCTAACTAACTTAGAAACTTCTATTTGTCACATTAGCATGACAGACCATCAACCTATCATAATTGTATCTGCCTATTTAGCCAGCAAAATGCCCATAACTTCTAGCGAATTAAGATCGCTATTTAATTTAGGCAATGCCGTCATTATTGCCGGCGACCTAAACTGCAAACACACAGAGTGGGGCAATGTCATATCTAATACGAATGGCATTAGATTATCCGTCTTAAGCGACTCCTTAAATTTTGCAATTTTAGCCCCTAACGACCCCACTCGCTACGACACTGCTAGCCGTAGTAACAACCTTATTCATAACCCTAGTGTTATTGATATTGCGTTAGTTAAAAACATTAACCTCAACATCTCTTTGGAAACAATCCACGAGCTTAACTCGGACCACAGACCAGTTAAAATTGCGCTTGGCAATTCTTTAAACTCGCTGCTAGTACTAAAAAGATAATTGATTATAAATTACTAGCAGATAACCTAGAAAACCTTCAATCGAGTCACCTCGATCTCATTCCCGATTTTATCGAAAACTCTAAAGTGGCGCTTGAGGCCTCTCTCCACTTGACTGATCATCTGGTAGAGAACATCGAAAAATCTTCTAGGGAAATGCCAACGATTCATGAGAATCGCTGGCCTCTCCCAGATGATATAAAAGAGTCCATCAGACTCCGTAACGCGGCTAAACGCACATACGATCGCTACCCATCGGAAGACTGGAGGAGGGCCCTCCGTCACTATGAGAGGGAAGTTAAATATAAAATCAAACAACACAAAGCCGAGAGGTGGGATCGACTTCTTAGCGAACTCGAACCGTCTCACACGGCCTACTGGCCGCTCGCGAAGTCCCTCAAAAAAGATACGGAGAGCGACATGCCTCCACTAAACAGACCAAATCGTCCTCCTGCACTGGAAGATATCGACAAAGCCGAATGCTTGGCCGACACCATAGAAAATCAGTGCCGACCTAGTACTCTCCCGACCGACCCTGATCATGATAATCTAGTCAATACCGAGGTAGAAAGCCGACTCATGGCCCCACCATCAGAGCCCCTCAGGCCGGTGGATATGGAGGAAATCAAAGATATTATTAAAGATTTGAATTCCAGAAAGGCCCCAGGCCTGGACGGTATCTCAAATAAAACCCTTAAATTACTACCTGCCACTATAATTGAATTGCTCGTGAACATCTTTAACGCCCTTTTACTAGGATGTTCATTCCCAGATATATGGAAAGTAGCTATAATAATAGGTATCCACAAACCGGGTAAACTCCGGACGGAACCAAGTAGTTACAGACCAATTAGCTTAATTAGTTGCCTCGGTAAAATTTACGAAAGAGTTATACTAAGACGCCTAAAAGACGTCATAGTTGATAAAAAACTCTTACCTGACGAACAATTCGCATTCCGCGAATTCCACAGCTGTCCCGCTCAGGTACACCGCCTAACGGAGTACATATTAGAACAAAAGAACAATAGGAGACCGACTTGCGCTGTTTTCTTTGATGTCGCAAAAGCATTCGACAAAATTTGGCACAATGGGCTAATTTATAAACTTTTTAAACTCGGCATTCCCGATAGTCTTGTTATAATAATAAGTAACTACCTCAAAAACCGTAAATTTCGTTTTAGAGTCGAAGGCATTCTGTCTTCACTTAGAGATCTAGAGGCTGGAGTACCGCAGGGCTCGGTTCTCTCCCCGACCCTCTACAATCTCTACACGTCCGATTTGCCCACCCACCCTCGAGTACAAAAAGCGCTATTCGCAGACGACACGGCCCTGTTCTTTGCTCATCGCCAAATAGCTTTCGCGTCCAAAAAACTCCAAGAAGCAGTTACCGAACTCGGTAAATGGTTCGCAAAATGGAGAATCGAACTAAACCCCGACAAGTCACGCTATATTATTTAACGGACTAAAACGTAAGAAAATGCAACCTATTAGTCTGCACGGAAAATTAATTCCCGAAGTCACGGCTGTCAAATACTTAGGAGTAGTACTAAACAAGTCGATGTCATTCACGAACCATATATCGAATACCGTACGTAAAGCGAAATTTGTATTATACAAATTATATCCTTTACTCAACGCGAGTAGCAAAATGTCCTTAAGACATAAGCTCACCTTATACAAAACATGTATAAGAACGATACTCACTTATGCGTGCGTCTCTTTCGCACACATAAGTGACAATCAGATGAACCAATTGCAACGAGTTCAAAACCGTTTTTTGCGCATGGCAACAGGTGCCCCCCGTTATATGCGAAACATCGACTTGCATAGAGACTGCGAGCTTATCACTATCAAAGCCTATATCAAAGAACTCTCGGAGAGATTCTTTGAGAAAGGAAAAGTACATCCCAATCCGCTCATTCGTAAGGCTGTGGACTACGAACATGACGCACTGACATTCCGATACCCCTTCAGGCGGCCTAAGCATATCTTAGCCGACCCTGTAGATCCCATCACAGAATACGTAACGTACTGTGTACAGTTACGCAAACACAAATCACACTCACCCGCGTGGTTAGTACTGCACCGGGGACGACGCCGGCGCCTTCCCCGAGGACTTAACACGACCCGAACGACAAACAGACAGACCGACCGAAATCCGGTGCCGAGCTCGATCCCGGATTCGAGTTCGCATGCGGATAGCATAGGAACACACCTAAATCATGACCGCGACCGCGACATTGTCGTAGAGAGCTCTACCAATTACTTTGACATTAGAACATACACGCGTATGTCACCCCAACCGGACTCGGAAGGGGAGAGGGACGGCCCTCTTTTATGCAATAACATTAATAACTTGAGCTCATCTACCGCGATAACTCGTACGCAGCTAGTTTGTGCTACCGCGCGCGAGCAGCCTCACTCGTCAGAGAGTGAGTAAGGGGTCGGACCCCTTAAGAGCAGGGGGGATCCGTGTCCCCACGTCAGATGAAAATAGCTTATTTTCGTAGCTCTCCCCAATATTGCCCGATTAGAATGTCACACGTGTGACTTTAGGGGAGGGGGCCAGGCCCCCTCATTGTTTATCTCCAAACCAACTAGCAACAGACTAGTTATAGCCACGATTAAACTACCATGGTCTTAACCAGACCAGTAGCTTAGACCCTTTCGAAAAAAAAAAAAAAAAAAAAAAAGTTCGTTCCAGAGTTTTACAGTGCGCGGCAGAAAGTTATTTGAGTTTGATCCGCGTAAACAGTATCCTTACAAAAACATTAACCTACTTAGGTGTAATAAACAATCTTGTCGTTGTGGATGTCTCATGAAATGAACAAGTGTGTAAAATTTGAAGTTTTTCGCTCTTAAAGGTTCCACGCCGCGTTGGCCATGATGCATATCCATGATTGCGAAGCATCTGTACTTGTACAAACGACGTTGATCGTGGACAAACTTACACGACAATACGCCCCTATATTATGTGCACGTTCGTAATAGGATATAATATTACCTACTGCAATTTTTTCACGCTAGCGGCAGCACCAGCACAGACAGTAAACAAAAGTTTTGTTCAACGTTTGACAACATGTCGAATTATTTACTGTATGTAGACTGTAGAGTCCCGTTGCTAGTTTTGGTCGATCATAGGCAAAATATGTGATCAGGAGCCGACACTATTGTGGACTGTATGACTTTTGTTGACATTTGAGTTTTGATGACTTTAATTAAATCACTTTTAACTATTTACTTTGTTTATTAACTTTAAATTAAAACTAGACTATTCACTATGTACACTGTACCAATGAAAAGGGCAGACAGATATTCGTCAAAGTTTCTGAAGCCGCAGTTGCCGTATGAGTCCTATGCCCAAATCTAATCACTACGTGTAACGCAACGCCCGTCTTGACCGCTGACCGGTTAATTTATACCTCTAAGCTTCACTCCCGCCATGCGCTAGCGCAGAGGGAGAAGACCCCGCCCACTTATCCCGGTGCGGGGATATACGCAGAATCCCGCCTTGTTTCTATCGCGCGGAGATACCATTTCAGCGTACTGCGTACATCTATCTCTTTTCTACTCATTGCGATGGCACTGTGCACTACACAATTACAAATTACATTGGCCCATGATCGAGGACTATCGGTCAAACCGCCTATTCTTCGCCTTAATTACAGTTTTTACAGTTAAATAATTTACAATTTTATCTCATTTAGCATCATAATTTATTCCTTACCAGAAGAACTGGGCACTGCAAGCTCAACAAACAGAATGGGTATTTGTAGCATAACGACTTGCAGATTCTGTGAGGAGGAGGATGAAACACCTATTCACCTTCTCCTCGACTGTCCTGCTCTACTACAGAGCAGGAACAGGCACCTTGGTCGCCACGAATACTCATCCACAGAGAAAATTCGTGGCACCAACCCCAACCATATCGTTCAATTTATGAGCAGTAATGGGTTGGGGATGATTCTCTAGTGCGAAGGAGTCACAAATCACAAAAGATTCTCATGGATCCCAGTAACGTCAGGGCTACAGCGACATGCCTTATTATATATATATTAATTTTCAAGAAATAGATCATGTAAATTAAAAATATCTTCCCGACATGACAATAAAATCAAATATTGTAGAGGAAAATCAGCGTCAGTGATGGGTATTTATATCACCAGACGGGCTTTCTGTCGGTTCACTGAAAATTCACTTCTTTGTGCGAAATATAATACTTTATTGCGAATTTTTTCCACAATGAAAATCGACGTTTTTCAATTTTATAATGGTCTGTGTTGGTGGCGTATTCTTTGTTAACGTTCGAAATTAATAAACAAATTCGTATTTCATATTCGCTTGACAGAAAAAATATTTTTACGAAAGTATTTTTTGTAATTAACTTGATGACGCCCGCAACTCCGTTGAACCAAAATTAGTTTATCGTTCGGGAACCGTACATTTTTCCGGAATGAAAAGTATCGTCCTTTTCCGGGACCAAAGTCTCTATACCAAATTTCAACAAAACCGGTTCAGTGGTTTGGGCGAGAAGAGGTAACAGGTAGATAGATAGACGGACATACAGACACACTTTTGCATTTATAATATTAAGATTAAAATATAGAAGTATGGATATGGATATATAACAACTATTAATAGCTACCTACAATACATAAAAACACAAAGCTTAGCAGCAAATGCACCCTCCGTTTATTTGCAAGGTATAAGAATTTATGTGTCCCCATATTATGAATTCTGCCACCACGTCTGGATATTGGTTTTTTCCCTCCAATTTGGCGGTAATTGCCGGTTTGGCGGGAAACAGGAGCGTGGCGCCGGCAGGTGGCGCTGGACACGCTACGGGGAATCCCCGGGAAAACCGGACATAATTCATATAAGTCACTACAGACTTGTTGCAACTTGCAAGCCACTGAGTTGTGATCGATATTGTGTTTGATTGGATGTGAATTGAATATTAACTAGCGCACAGTCCTTCTCCTCGCGTTGTGTTTCTCGTTGCTGAGAAAACGTTAAAGCTAAAGCCGCTGCGTTAAAGTAAAAACCGGCCAAGTGCGAGTTGGACTCGCCCATGAAGGGTTCCGCAGCAGCAATAAGGTTTGTTTCTATAAAATTAAAAGGTTTTTGATTTATTTTATATTTTAGTTGATTTAATGAAAGTTAAATTAAGGTTTACCATTTATGATGTATACAAAAAAAACTACTTGTTAGATCTCGTTCAAACCAATTTTCGTTGGTAGTTTTTATAATAATGTACATCATATATTTTTTTAAGAATTATCATGCCCCTACTTTAGAAGTTAGAGGGGGGGACACACATTTTACCACTTTGGAAGAGTCTCTCTCGCAAACTATTCAGATTAGAAAAAAATTATATAAGAAACCTCAATAATAATAATGCGAATATAATTTTGAACCCTATCCATAGATACCCTATACGCATAGGGTAGCAAATTTTTTTTTGTTTCAGTTGTACCTATGGGGACCCCTAAATTTTTTAATATTTTTTCCATTTTTGTATCAAAATCTTAATGCGGTTCACAGACTACATACCAAGTTTCAATAGTTATTTTCTTATAGTTTCTCTTATAGTTTCGGAGAAAAGTGGCTGTGACATACGGACGGAAAGACAGACAGACAGACAGACAAACAGACAGACAGACAGACAGCTGACAGACAGACGAATCTATAAGGGTTCCGTTTTTTGCCATTTTGGCTACGGAACTCTAAAAACCGTGTTGAATACGTTTTAGATTGCTTGTTTTCTATTTGAGGCCAGCCCGGCCGGGAGATTATACGTGGGAGAGCCATGTTCTCACAGAAAACCGGCGTGAAACAGCGCTTGCGCTGTGTTTCGCCGAGTGAGTGAGATTACCGGAGGCCCAATCCCCTACCCTATTTCCTTCCCTACCCTCCCCTATTCCCTTCTCTTCTTATCCCTACCCTCCCCTCCCCTATTATCCTATTCTCTTTTAAAAGGCCGGCAAAGCAGGCTCTTCTGATGCTGCGAGTGTCCATGGGCGACGGAAGTTGCTTTCCATCAGGTGACCCGTTTGCTCGTTTGCCCCCTTATTTCATAAACAAAAGCAATGGAACAGCAAAAATGGAATGGAAGGGTGTAAGCGACAAAATGGTTTTTGTCGCGTAATTTAAAAACCATAAATACACTTCATAATATAAGCTATGGGCAAATTAAAGTGTATGCTTGAACCAACAACAACCAACCAACCAACAAATGTACAAATTTTGGAAGCTTAAATCACTCTCCTCTGTTGGCAAAATAGGAATCCCTTTTTACAGAGGACTTTTTGATTGATTATTCTGTATTATAAGAGTTGACCAATCGTGTTAGCTATGGGTAATTCAAAGACAAATACGTGATGAATACTGACAATGAACTTTAATTTCTTAGCTTTAGTTATTGCTGAGGAAAATCGATATCGCTACAGCCAAATTATCAAGGCGTCGCCTTATGTGGTTTAGTTTAGGTTTTACATTACGCCATCCGTGGCGATCCTTGGCAGGATGGAGAGCAAAGAGACCACAGTAATTATTATTAAGTTTTATTTTTTACTAAAATTAATCTCAACAATGATAAGTACAATAAAAGAAATAACAAAAGAAATACCAAATCAGATTAAAAATGTTTTACAAAAATCGAAAACGCTTTCGATGTTGTTTACTGCGCCTAAACCAATTTGATACTCGCTTCTTCACAGATTTCGCTCTAAATTCAAATAATATAAATTAACAACAATATAATCAACAATAAAAGGGAATGGGGGTTGAGATGAGAAAAACTCAATTTTCCCGCGTCGTTACAGGCCCGTTAGCGCCGGCTGCGACGTCTGTCCCCTAATTAGACTTCGGAAAATACTTTTTTAATCTGTTTTCATTTATTGGACACGTCATTCTTTAATGGAGATTGTTTTGACGTGTGTCATAACAGTGAAATGTTTTGTTTCTATTGTACGTGAAATGCTCGATTTTGTTATTTTTTACGGCTTGATTTTTTGGTGGTTCTAATTTCAATTACAACTTGACTTGTTTTTCGTAACAAGACTTTTCCTTAACGTCACGGTAACTTTATGTTAAATCAGTTGAAGTAAGTTGCTAAAATAATTATCATAACCAAGTAGAATTTTGTTATTTTTCTTTTAGAGACATATTTTGCAGTTGAGAATATTTGAAGAACAACACAGGCTATTAGTGGAAGGCTGTTATTTATAAAGCACTTGCCAACAGCTGCGCTGCATACAATGTAAGATGACATTTTAAACAAGAATTGTGTTTCGTAACTTGTAAGTTCCAAACTATAAAATAATAAACGTTTTGCGACAGTTTTCTTTAAAAAAAAATCATAAGAATTTTTGGAAAAGGGTAACGTTTATGTACAACTAGATGCCCGCAACTCCGTTGGGCCAAAAACTCGTTTATCGCGCGGGAACCCTACATTTTCCGGGATAAAAAGTATCCTTTGTCCTTTCCCGGGACTCTAAGTATCTCCATACCAAATTTCAGCAAAATCGGTTTAGCTGTTTAGGCGTGAAGAGGTAACAGACAGACAGACAGACACACTTTCGCATTTATAATATTAGTATGGATTATTATTATTAAATTAAAAAATGAACATATAAATATGCGTTTTTATCCGACTTCCAAAAATCGAGGAGGTTATATGTTCGGGTGTGGATATTTTTTTATTTTTTTTGACCTCAATTCTTAATAGGTAAAAAAACTTTAAAAATCTATTTAAAGTGAATAACATAAATTATGTCCTATTTTAATGTGCTGTGAGGTCTGTGACAGACTTTTCTACTGGGTTGTTGGCTGGTAAATGTTGCGATGTCAGCCAATGAAAAGTGCTGTAAATACATAAACAGTCAAACGCCTCAGAATCCGTGCATTTTTTTTTATGCAATAAGGGGGCAAACGAGCAAACGAGTCACCTGATGGAAAGCAACTTCCGTCGCCCATGAACACTCTCAGCATCAGAAGAGCTGCAGGTGCGTTGCCGGCCTTTTAAGGAGCAATAGGGGAGGGTAGGGATGGAAATAGGGAAGGGTAGGGAAGGGAAAACGGTAGAGAATTGGGCCTCCGGTAAACTCACTCACTCGAAGAAACACAGCGCAAGCGCTGTTTCACGCCGGTTTTCTGTGAGGACGTGGTATTTCTCCGGTCGAGCCGGCCCATCCGTGCCGAAGCATGGCTCTCCCACGTCAATATTTATATATATATATATATATATATATATAAATATTGACGCAGTATAGTTTTCACAGAGCCAGTACTGCTGAGAGACTACAGCTGCCAATGAGACTGACAGCCAGTATTGGCTTGGTATATGCCGCGTGTGAACAGTTTGGCCTGGCTTAAAAAAATGTTCACACGCGGCATATACCAGTCTTATTGGCAGCCAGTACTGGCTCTGTGAATACTAAGTTTATAAAAATCCCGAGAAAGTCTGTCATTTCTCCTATCGTTGCAAGTCCAATTGAAGTGACTGACATTTTTCTAATTATTGCAAAATCAAATATAATATTAAATAAGTGTATCTGTAATTTCTCTAATCGTTGTAAAATCTCATAGAAGTGTCTGTCATTTTTCTAATCGTTGCAAAATCCAATAGAAGTAACCTATCTGTCATTTCTCTAAAGTACCCCGCAAACGATCAAATTTGTTTGACAAACATGTTTGATGTAATTTACGTTTTCATCAAACAGAAGCGCAGAGGATCAAACGTGCATCAAACACGTTTGTCAAACAATTAGCTGGAATCGGTTTGAGATCATGAGATTTTGTTTGACAAACAGCGGAACACGTTCAAACATATTTTTCAAACGCTACGTAATCCAAATTTTCTTCAAACACGTCAAACACAATATAGTTTGTTTGACAAACGCTTCAAACAAAGCTGTACACGATCAAACTGTTTTACAAACACGTAAAATTTGACAAACAATTTGATCGTTTGCGGGCTACTTAATATTATGTAGTTGCAACACTATAAAACAAAACTAACCCCTGGCCGGTCGAGCCGAAAGCAATCAAGATTTAATTCCGGGGATTGTCTTAACAGTTCCACCTCTGTTCATAATTCAGAGGGTCAACCCTTCGTGCCCGAACATTAGCTCTTATTTTACTATAAGCCCACAACTATGTCTTAGCTAAATAAGTTTGCGTCTTAAGCTGGCTTAAACTGGTGTTGAAATGTTAGCCAAGCGGATATGAAAACGTACATCACGTTGCCCTATAAATTAACCAAGCATAAGTAACATGTATAAAACTACTTATCGAATTTTGATAATCTTGAAAGTAAAGGCCTTTGATTAATCCTTCGATCGGAGATTCTCGGAAATGCCATTGTATTCTATTGTTGTCGCGATCACCGGTGCTCGTACGGGGCTTGATGGTTTAATACACATACAATTTTTATACCTAAAAGTACATTGTTTTAGCGGAATATCATTAGGTTTTACTCGCTTTAAGGCCGTGGGTAAAGACTAGTAAATTGTTGGAATAATTTAAATGCTATAACTTTGAGAAAATCTCACAGAATTTCTTCTATTATTATTCTAAGAAACTGTCATTCTAAGAAACTATCAAATTAATAATTCAACGAGTATCTTGAGTGGTTGTGTAGTGCGGAGTGCCGTTGATTTGATGTACTATTATGTTATGGGTTCCTGCATCTGTGGCATGGCTGCAGTAGAAGTACGAAAGTATAGACAAACGGCGGAGATAAACGGAAGATGCCGTTCCGATCTTTGCCGCGGGTAGCAGCGATCGACAAAAAATCAAATACAAGGATCAATATATCAAAATTTGGCAGGAAGGTTTAATTGCACCCCGTATAATCCCACTTTATGACATGTACTATAGGCCTAAAAATTGCTTTTGACTAGTCCTAAAGGGTAGCCGCGGTAAAGATCGCAACGGCACTTTCAGTTTATCTCCGCTATTTGTCTATACTTTCGTATTTCTACCGTAGCCATGTTACGGGTGCTACGGTACGGTGGTATGCTACGGTAGGTATATTCTTGTTCGTTTCATGAGAACTAATAATGCAAAGTTCAGAAGAAATGGAAACAGGGGGGTGTGCCAAAATGTTTTCGTTTTCGCTTCGTTATAGAATTGCCGATCAAAATGTATGGAATTGACATAAGCGTCCGTCAATATGACGTTGACGTTCGACTCGTCTTATGTCAATTCCATACATTTTGATCGGAGATTCTATAACGAAGCGAAAACGAAAATCTTTCGGCTAAATGGCCTGGATATTTATCTATGAAATCCGCAATATGGGAGATGTGAGAAATGGAAAAGAAAAGTAATATTTATGGCAAACCCCAGAGACCATAACATACGATTTCGATTTGAATTTAAAATTATGGACTGTTTAATTTGACATTACCTAAGTTATAGTAGATTCAAAAACCACTAGGCATGCATGGATTGCATGACTTGAAACTAAAATGTATTATCCCAGCCTAACAGTCGCTAGTCAATCCGCTAAAGGTTCACTACAAACTTAACGCGAATAAATCTGAAATGCTCAGTGACGATCATCCGTCACGCTCTAATAATTCCAATTAGGGCAATTAGATCAATCCCTCAAATCAGATTATGATCTAGAAATTTAGATTAACCTCGGATCAGGTATGGCCTAAATGTTTCCACGGAAAAATCATTAATCTTCTGAACTGGGTAATGGGCTAATGGGCTAATTGTTATGGCATGAAATATGGTGGCACGGATGTGGCACGCATTTATGATGTGGGCACAGGGGTGGTATATTTAGATATAATATATAATATAGCACACGCGAAAACATCTACTTTGGACTGGAAGTTTTAAGTACAGCAGAAAAGCGATCTCACTACAATATGTATAAAATATTTCGTGTTTCTATTGAGGTATCTAATTTAAAATAAGTAGGTCTCAGTTAGGCTTCTTTTTTCACTTTTCACAAAGTGAACTCGTGCAATACATAGTTCCATAGTTTTTGGAGTTTACTCCTTAAGAATCGATTTTCATATATAAGGCGCCCGGTATGAGAAAAATCCGAGGCGTAAAACCTACTAACAAGTAACGAAAATGTGTCACGTTTTTGGACGACGGAAACTTTCTAATTTGGCTGTGAGTGTATTAAGACCATAAAGGTAATATACCTATCGGAATATAATATTATATAAAATAATATAATTATATAATAATAATATAATTATATTATTTAATTATATTATAATATTATATAAAATAATATAATTATATATTAATATAATTATTTCAAATTCAGGGATGGGGTAGCCGAGGTGTTGCCTTTAATGTTAGAAGAAACCCCGTTCCTCTAGGCCTATTGGGAGCGGAGTTATGGCTACTTTAGTAAGACGTTTGACAGTTGCCGAGCTGTCAGTGTCAAAGTTTGAATGCTTGTAACTCGGCAACTATTTGTCCTGGATATGGGTTTCTTCGGTTTGATCTTCCTGGATTTTTCACCTCTATTTGATTCTGGCCTTAGAATTGAGAAAAAAAATGATGTCTCTGATTTAGTTCAAATTCAGGTAGGGGTTAGCCAAGGTGTTGCCTTTGATGTTAGAAGAAACCCCGTTCCTTTAGGCCTATTGGAAGATGAGTTATGGCCGCTTTTGTTCGACGTTTGACAGTTGCCGAGCTGTCAATGTCAAAGTTTGAATGCTTGTAACTCGGCAACTATTTGTCCTGGATATGAGTTTCTTCGGCTTGATCTTCCTGGATTTTTCTCCTATATTCGATTCTGGCCTTAGAATTGAGAAAAAAATATGTTGAAATAACTATGGCAGAAAGGGGTGTACATAATATTACCGGAACATCTGATTTCATTTTATATTAATTTTTTTCAGTTAAATAAACTCTTTTTGCGTATGGTTAGATGACACACTTTTTTTATTGAGGTACTCAGTTAAAATCTTTTGCGACAGAATCCTATTAGTCCATTGAAATGTTACATTTGCTTTGCATTTATTAGAGGACGCAATTTTATTTTTGGAATATGTTGGGAGGCTCAATAGAAGCTTAACCTCAAGTTTGTGGGGTTGCCACTCTTGTCCCCCGGTCGCCATCTTGAAAAAAGGGGTGATAACACTATTTTGTGACCCCACAAACTTGAGGTTAAGCTTCTATTGAGCCCCCCAACATATTCCGAAAATAAAATTGCGTCCTCTAATAAATGCAATATTCGGTCCTAAAATTGTAACATTTCAATGGACTACATAGCGCTAAGATGTGTTTAGACGATCTAGAACGAAAAAAATGTACTGTATATATTATAATCACCGTGCTACTCCCCTTAAATAGTTAATTTGAAGATTAAGGATTAAACGCTTAAAATCGATCAGCCTAATCGAATAACTGTTGGATTTGGCGATTGCTTTTCCATTGCATGGTCCGGGGGGACCTTTTATCCCTCTTAACATTTATATCGGTTTTACATTGTCTTGCTCTACCCTTACCCTTACTCCGCCCTTACTCACTTACCCCGCAGCGATGGGCGTGAAAAATAACGTTAAGAAAACTTATGAACTTGAAAATCTTCCAATGTTTTTGCGATTCTTTCAGCGCTATTAAGGGCTGTGCCCTCATAATGGAAAAGGTCTTTGTGATGCTATTTTTGGAGTATATTTTATATGTTTGGAACACACCAAGGAATAGAATTCTGTAGTGATTTTATTTTTTAAACAACGATGGTATAAGTTATGTTTATTGTTTTATGACTTTACTATCAACGTAATTTACTATCTACTGTACCCCAAATCGCTACCACAAAAACTCTGATAGATATTTAGTTAGCAATTTTTGAGCTTCCAATATTATTAATAATTTTAATAGGTACATCAGGTATCTATTACATTACCGTCGTCTTATTGGATTTTTTAATACCAAAACACCTTTACCTCAGTAATTCATCATTATAACAAAGTGTTTTTAAATCCCCATAAGTTTAATCGCAAGTGCAACAGAAAATTACGCGTTGGTTTCTGATTACAACCAGCGGCCAATAAAACAAATTGTTTCAATATTGGCTGGAACTAGTCAACGCTAACCACAGTCGTTACCTTGTGGTTACTTGACACCAGGTGTCTGCAAGCTCGTTATCTAGGTTGCTCACTACCTAATCGAGAAGGTACCATCGAGAAAATTGATTTCCGTAGTTGACGGACCTACGTCATTTGGTCGGCTTATGTCAATTCAATGTTAGCTGTGATCGGTCTGAAGGGTAGTTCCGCCATCTGCATAGGAATCAACTTGTCTGATAAAACTTAGATTGTTAGGTTTGTCTTAACAATTGATTGATCTGTACTTACAAAATTTGTATGACGTTGAAAGCTGTTTATCACACTGTTTATCGAACCGTAGATTTTCGGAAATAAATATTATCCTCCCTAGGTATTCAAAATATCTCGTAAAGAATAGACAGATAATTTATTGCGAAAACTGTACGGTTCCAGTGCCATAAACAGCTTTCAACGACGTGTACTGTCTACACAAATATCGGTGCTAAACTAAATAATATAATGTTGGCAGTTAGCGCATATAAATAGATACTAAGATGTCTTTGGCCATCCCCTTTAAAATAGTAAGCCTGCCTTTTATTACTGCCTTTATATTTAACGCTGTATTTTGTGAATGTTTTCGATACATTAGACAGAGGTCTCATCTCCGTTCTGTTTATATCCGAAAATAATATCCGCTTGAACCTTTTTGCTAAAAACCTTTCACCTTTTTCGTCACCTTTTTAATTGACTGAATTGGAAAAACTAAGCTGTAGCATATGATCAAAAATATTGCAATAAATATAGCCTTTAGAATGGGATTACATTATTCCAATTAAGCGCTGGATTGCTACCTGGAATAATGTAAACGGGCACTGGAAAGCTCAGCTGGAATGCACGTAGCAGCGCTGGATTGGATCACTGGATTGGAATAATGTAAACCAGCCATAATTTTTGGCCTATGAATGCCAATTAAGTTCTTATCACACTTGAGCTCTATAGAATGTAAGCAGGCCTCTAGACGAGCAATTTTATTGCGCAATATCACGTATTGCGTAATATTATTGGCTGTCTAGGGTTGATAATGAACATCGCACACCTTTAATCTATTTGTCAAATAAACTGTTCAATAATTCTAGGGTCCGGCTAATATTATCTACTAATCGTAACTAAATATCCTGCCATCTCTTTGATAGAGCCTAAAAACAACAATAAACTTCAACCTAAACTGTCACAAGTCACCCCATATCTGTTGAATGCAATTTACTCAACTTGTTTGTGTGAGCTTTATTATAACTTGTATGTTTGTGAATTCATACGTATTTATATTATGCACATACATGCATAGTATAAATATGTATGTATGTGTGTGAGGGTGCGGAAATTGAGTTGTCGCGCGTCGATCGCGGCCGGAGACAGCGGCACAAGACATTCTAAAACTAGGAAATAAGCTTTTAAATGCTTTCTTACGACTTTAGTAGGAGATTTTTCTCATTCTATATATCTAAGATGTAATCAATATTACTAGAGGTACTGTGAAAATTAATAAAGAATTGTAAAACATCTGGAATATTGTGAGATTTAAGCTATTAGTTCGTTTTGGGCTGGTTAAATTAGCTTTGTTATATTTTGTCTTAAATATCTTAATTATTCTTAATATAACGTCATTCTTAATATAACGTCATTCGTCGTCTGTATACAAGTTACAACTATCTAGCACAGTTAAGGATACAATATACAGCCTTATGACAGACTGTCAGATGGGTATACAGTCAGTGAAATCTTAGGGCCAAACCAGACGTACCACAACCACACGACAACCACAACCACACCACAACCACAACCACACCACACCCACACCACACCCACACCACGTGGTCGGGCGTATATTTCGTATTGTAAATGAACTGGACCATTCACACGTACCACATTTTGCAGTCGTTGTCGACCACTTGTCAGATAACTTGTCAGACGCAACCACGGCTGACCACATCGTAATCACATCACAACCACGTCGCAACCACATCGCAGCCACAACGTTGCGTCGATGCAACGACAGTGCCCGCGCTCTTTCCTCCCTCCGTTTCATTGACTTTCGTACGTAACCACATCGCAACCACATCGCAACCACTGGCGACAACGCAACCACGTCGGCATTTAGTAGGTACCACAACGCAACCACAAAAAGCTGCAGCGACACCATTCACACGTAACCACAGCTCGACGACATTTTGTCGTTGCGATGTCGTGTGGTTGTGGTACGTGTGGGTTGGCCCTTAGTTAAAGAATTCCATTTTACCCTTCGGTCACGGAACCCTAAAAGCTGCCACAAAATTCACCTAGTAACAGCATATTTTGTACCTCAATTCTGCTAGACTACAACTTTGTTCCTTGCTAGATTCAGTCAAATGGACTCTGATTTTTACCTAACAACTATCGCACTAAAATTCTTTTTCACTTATAGAACTAATGATTTGTTTGATGACTATGATAATAGTAATGACACGCGCAACAACGTTGCACCAAATTTTAACGTAACTTTTAACTAACGTAACTTTTTTCGGGATGAAAAGTATCCTATGTCCTTTTTTGGGACCCAAAGTATCTCCATACCAAATCTTAGCAAAATCGCAGCAATGGTTTGAGCATGATGAGGTGATGGGCATGACATTCACATAGGATTTCTTGCTGTTAGCTAAAACTGTATCGTACACGGCACGAAGCCGCATTAGCGTTGTAGAATAGATGTGTAGGTGGATTCGTTATTTGTGTATGTATTTAAATCCCGGGCAGCGCGCAGTAAATCTACCGGTACAATGGAATTGGCACGCTACAGGCTACAGGCTACAGACCCGGGAAAACGGACATATTGCTGAATATACTGAGCTTGAAAACGAGATAGCGAACTTTAAAGTGTTTAATTTGTATTTTGACGACCTCTGTGGCTCAGTGGGTGGGCTGTCGGTAGCTCAAGCCGGGGGTCGCGGGTTCGAATCCCGCCGACGGAACAAAAATTTTTCAAAGTTCCTGTGTCATGGTTGTGTATTAAATATGTGTATTATATATTAAAAATCTTAAATATACGTATAGTATAAAAATATTAAATATATTTCCATTGTCTGGTACCAGTAACACAAGTCCTTCAGGTACTTAGCACGGGGCCAGACTGACGTGGTGTGAAGCGTCCATAAGATATTATATTATTATTATTTGTATTCACAATATCTGCACGAAAAATATAATGAAGAAGTTTGTTAAAGAACTATGACTGTACCGATTTTGATGAAAAGGAAATAGACGTGACTACGGATGACTTCACTTTTTTCCGTATAATTTTCTGTTTTGAGCAGAAGTCGCAAAAATATCTGGTTCAGTTAGAAGGATATTATAATTCAAAACTACTTTGACTTACAAGGCACATTGTATTATAATATTAAAATATAAAAAAGCAACAGCTATCAAGAGTATAATTATTAGACTATTTAAAGCCACAATTATTTACTTTTTTTTTAAAGGATCCTTGTATTTCATATCCTTTTATTTCATATCGCGATTAAAGTAAGAGTAAAATCTATTAAAATCTTTAAAGTGCTCTACGCTCGTAAGAATCCTTTTAGAATGTAATAAAACTTTGATTATATCCAAACTATTCTAAGTCTGTAACCCGACCCGGCTTAACACGTACATTACACTCACAATATAAATTATGTGCAGTAGATCAACTTCTTACTAAACTGCACGAATCTTGTGTCTGCAAGCATATTAGCATATCGGTACTTTAATTCTACTTAATTATGAAACATTAATGCATTGCCTTGTGCCATTGCTCAATCTAGTGAAATTGATTTAGACATAACTACAATTCTAGCTTATGAAATGTCAAACCAACAAACATTTTTAAACATTTTTTTGCTGTTTGATATGAATATAGTCACCGAGAGCAGCAAATTACAAACAAGTCGCACGCACGTAGAGCTTGTCCAAGTTAAAATGACTCGCACCTCTCTCAAAAAAATCAAAATAAAAATATTTATTTCAAAATAGGTTAACAAATTTAACACTTTTAGAACGTCTACCTCTTGAATTTGCAATTCAAAATTTCACATTTATATCAAATTTATAGTGGTGAGCGTCAATTCTTGTAAGACAAGCTGAAAGCTCTAACACTATTGTCTCAATGATAAGCGCCTTTCTGAAGGTACGATTAACTTACTCTACTGTATGTACTAGAACTTTCAATCATATGAGTTGGCCATTATCCCTGTAATTAACAAACATAACTACTAAACACGTTTGCCCTTCTCTAAGACGGTCGCCGGGGACACATACCCGCGCTTAAGAGCTAAGGGTTTAATCCAAGTTATGTCCGAAGACGTCCTTTACTTAGGGCTCTTGTCGTATAACTGGCTAAAGAGTAAATAAGTGTTTTATAAGGAAGGATAATCTAGCTCTAATAGCGAATATTACGCTGAGGTCGGAGCAGAGGTTGCTAATACGGGCGCTTTCCTGGGACTCAAAGAACCTCCATAACAAATTTCAGTCAAATCGGTTTAGCTATTTGGACGTGAAGAGGTAATAGACTTGTCTGTCACACTTCCCGTGTTTATAACATTAGTATGGATATGGAATCTAATACCATTTATAGGAATAAAATGTAAGTCAACTTGTTGTTACAAAAGCAACGTGGAAAAGTCAATCCGACTTCTTTGAAACTCGTTAAACTCGGAGACTAAAATAATAACGTCACATCTAGGGAATACAAGAAATACGTTGAGGGAAAGTTTTCAGGTAAATTAGGAAAACTTATGCAACATGTTGAAATCTTGATGAGAGGAATCATTTAGGCGAAATCTCGAGCGCCATTTTTGATAATTAAAACATGAAGTTGTTAAAATGCAAATGTCTGTGGCGTCGATGTACGGTCATATAGATGTAGCGGATGTGACATAAAATAAAATTACCTGGTGAAAAAGTTACTAACAGTAGAGATCAACTACGACTACACAGTACGACACAATTGAAACAGTCATTTGGAGGAGCGCGCCATGTTATCGTAGTTGATCTCTAGATACATTCTTTTTTATCATACAGGGTGTAACAAAACTAAGTGATAATACTTTAGGGTGAAGCCGTTCCTTGTAGAGAGTTCACTGTCAAAGTAGCAGCTTTGAAAGACAAAAAAAACACTTTTGTATGGGGAAACTCGTGACGCTCGGGCCCTTGCCCATACAAAAGGGATAGGAATTTTTTTTTAGTCTTTCAGCGCTGTTACTTTCACAATTAACTCTCTACAGGGAATACGTACACACCCTAAAATACATACACTTAGTTTTGTTACACCCTGTATTGTTGGCCTACTATTGAAAGATATTTAGTTAACTATTGCACGGTTTTTGAGATTTTTTGACAAACGTCACATCTAGAGATGCACCACTCCTTCCACTTTCCACAAATCCATACCACAACTTTGCTGATTGATTAGGTAATGTTAGTATAAAATATATTCAAGTACTTATTTAATTGTCAGCAAATCAAAAAAGCTAGAGAGTACATACACTGTGCAAAATTCTTAGAAACTGGGCGTATGAAGATTAAACGACAAAATACAAATGTCATAATATAATTTTTCCTCGTCTATGCCTCTTTATTACGCTGTCAGATCAGCGTAGTCCGCGCTATTGGTACATCATCCCGCTGTAAATATGTTAAGTCGGCTATTAACATTCCGCCACTCATCCCACTCGGCCCGACTCGACCCAAACGCGTCAATTCGCCCGCCACTGGCCCATGTTCGCAAATTACACGCCAAGAAAACCGAATTGAGCTGTCCGGAATTTAATTAAGCAGAGGTGATGTAATTATTCATTGAGTAATAATTTATTGAGAAATAAGTTCATTTTAAAATTAAAATAAGTTGTAACAATAGATGTTCATGCAACATTAAATTCTTTCACCGCGAGAGAACTGTACATTTTTCGGCAATGAACTACCTATATCCATTCCATAGACTCAAATTAAGTGAAAAAAACTTTTCTATACGATAGTATCAAGTAAGATGTTCACCTTTAGATAAACGGACTTTTAAGTTATAGCGATTATAAATTAATTACAACAACAATTTTTTTGTGGTTACTAACAAGCAAATTTTTTGTGAGTAGCTACATTTTGATAAGACGAACAACATTTTTATTTTCGAAAAATCTCGAAAGTGGTAGCTAACAGACTTAGAGAGGATTTCATACTTTAACTCGATGGTCCTGAAATATGGATGTTTTATTTGTAGGACAAGGTTACTCTTAAATTATGTAACTATTGACCTACCAATGTGACAATCGAGTCAAAGTATGAAATCCTTTCTAACTCTGTTAGCTACCACTTTCGAGATTTTTCGAAAATAAAAATGTTGTTCGTCTTATCAAAATGTAGCTAGGTACTCACAAAAAAATTAGCTTGTTAGTAATCACAAAAAAAATTGTTCTAGGGCTCCCGTACTATTAGATATGAGGCAAGCTAATATTTCCATGATAGTTTAATCTATATGCGGTTTTAAAGATACCTTCTTAGTATAATTGGTTTCTTTGAGCAAGGTAGAGGTATAGAGAAAGCCAGGTACTAGCTATACAAGGTATACGCTCAGGATTTGCGAAACGGATCAGCTACGCCAAAGGAACCGATGTTGCCAGACGAGATTTAGATTAACCCAAATTCTAAAACAGTTTTCAAGAAACAGTTTCTGAAAAGTCTTTTAAGTGAATGTTTTGTATGTTATAAAGAGAATAAGTTTGCTAAGATAAAATATCCTAGTCTAGTATAAAGTTAGTCCCATAACTAGACAACTGAACATAAAGGCTTCTTTTCATAGAAAAAACTTCCTTACTTTTTGTGTTTGTGTGCGCGAAATATTAGAGGCATTCAGTATTTTGAAAAGTTTTACTAGAACCTAATTAATATTTTATGTATACAACCCTAGTTATTCAAGAGTTTTATATGCAATATAAATGTTTTACCCGAAACGGCAAGCAATATAGAAGAGACATTTACTCGCAGCGGGCAACCCCGAGTAAATTTTGTTACAAAACTCAAATTGAAATCCAAAGTTGCTGCATCTTAAACGATCTAATCGCTAGTCGAACGCTGCGGTCGGAAGTTTCTGTTGATGTTCATCATGAGCTGATGTAGGTGTACTGATTCTGCTAACGCAATATCACAGTAATAGTAACAATTAGGAACAATACCGCGTTTGTCCAGTTTGAAAAGTTTTCAGGGGAGACAAAAACTTCGTATTTCATAAGATTTGAAATGAAATTAAATGAAGTGTTTTAAATGAAAAAGAAATCATCTTAAAGGAAGTGTCAAATGATTTCTTATGAAATATACTACGAATAATAAAAACTTAAATATAAGTTTTTGTTTAGCTACTCTCTCCTGAAAACTTGTCAAATTTGACTTACGCGGTTTTGTTTTCTAAGCGACCGCGGTAATATTTCCTATCCTCAGAAGCTAGGCATATTCATTATAAAGTCTACGAATAATAAATAGTTTTTATTATTCGTAGTAAGGAGTATTAAAAATTTTATTTATTCACATGTGTTTTTAATTGGTTATAACGTTAGCCAAAGAAATTTAATTTATGTTATACAGTTTAAACATTATTACTTGATATGCCATATGAACGTATACCCAATAATAAACCCAATAATAAGTTATGTTAATCATTGCGTATTATGTTAGTATTTATTATTTAATGATCCAGCAGTGATTTTGTGACGAGCAATGGATAATTCAAAACCGACTCTGTAATGCAAGTTGCCGCTAAATGTACCGGAAATTTTGCAGATAGACAATAATTTATTACCTTCAAATGTTTGAATTGTAACCCTTACAATGCAGTTTTAGCTTATAATATTATCGTGCGGGAACCGTCCACTTTTCGGGGATAAAAAGTATCATATTATTATGTCCTTTCCCGGGACTATCTCCATATCAAAAATCGGCAAATATCGAGGTAACAGACAGACAGGCATACACACTTTTACGTTTATAATATTATTAGTATGTGCCTTCTTAACCGAACGCAACTTGGCTAAGAACCCTGCTCTTTTGCTAGTGTCTCTCGAATCTCGATCTATTGTTTCGACGTCCGCTTAGAGTTTACACAAATTGTATTGCGGACAGCTGCGTGACGACGGTGAGGATCAAGAGACTTTGAGGGAACTATATTGTTTTATTACGGTTATTAGGTTTTGTATTGTACCATCAAAGATGTTCGTTGAATGTACTTAATTGCAATTTCGTTGCGCCAAAATTTGTTTATCCCGCGGGTACCGTACATTTTTCTGAGACGAAAAGTATCTCCATAGCAAAGAGCAAACCACTGAACCGATTTTTGCTGGCTGGGGTTCGAAGAGGTCACAGACAGATATTGTATAGACTTACACGCTTTCGCATTTATAATATTAGTGAAGTATGGATTTCTCTTTTTTTTTATGAAATACTAGATGACGCCCGCAACTCCGTTGCGCCAAAACTCGTTTATCGCGCGGGAACCGTACATTTTTCCGGGATAAAAAGTATCCTATGTCCTTTCCCGGGACTCAAAGTATCTCCATAATAGCAAAATCGGTTCTGCGGTTTAGGCGTGAAGAGGTAACAGACAGACAGACAGACAGACAGACAGACAGACACACTTCGCATTTATAATATTAGTATGGAATTATGGATTTCTCTTTTTTATGAAATAAGGGGGCAAACGAGCAAACGGGTCACCTGATGGAAAGCAACTTCCGTCGCCCATGGACACTCGCAGCATCAGAAGAGCTTTGCTGGCCTTTTAAGAGGGAATAGGGTAATAGGCGAGGGTAGGGATCGGAAGGGAAGGGAATAGGGGAGGGTAGGCAAGCTAATAGGGTAGGGGATTGGGCCTCCCATAAAGTCACTCACTCGGCGAAACACAGCGCAAGCGCTGTTTCACGCCGGTTTTCTGTGAGAACGTGGTATTTCTCAATGCAATGCGAAGCATGGCTCTCCCACGTATGTCTTTACCTACTAAGTTAATTAATTATATTGATATTATTAATTCATAATTGCACATCTTCCTCCTAGTGTAGTTCTAGTAGCCTATGTTTGTAGTTGTAAATGTAAATAGACATTTTCGTTAGTGTGCGTACCTGACGGAGCAGTCAGTAGCGAGCGAGCCATGTACGCGTGTATAGATATGGTCACTCACACAACTAAGGGCGCCGCGCGCTCGTAGATTGCAAGATCTGTAAAATGTACTATGTACTATAAGCTCACACTACGAATAATAAAAACTAAAGGCCCGTATTCACTTTCATTAGTAATAAGTGCAAGTGATTAGGGCAGGTGATCAGTTATTAGGAAAAAGTAAGTGTGGACAGCGACTGTTTAGTGCAAGTGATTAGCCGGCTACGTAGTAACGTGATTAGTTCTGTATTCACTTTGATTAGTGATTAAGTGCAGGTGACTAGTACAGGTGATGAGTGATTAGTAGAAAGTAAGTGTGGACAGCGACTGATTAGTGCAAGTGACTAGTCGGCTGCGTAGTGACGTGATTAGTTCTGTATTCACTTTGATTAGTGATTAAGTGCAGGTGACTAGTACAGGTGATGAGTGATTAGTAGAAAGTAAGTGTGGACAGCGACTGATTAGTGCAAGTGACTAGTCGGCTGCGTAGTAACGTGATTAAAAGCGTGTTCTATTTTTTGCGAGTGCAAGTGTGTGACAGATGAAAACCAATTTTGGTTTCGTTTGACAGCTCGAGATTGTTACTATTATTCCGCTAAGTATATTAACTTTATGGGCCAGACTGGCGTGGTGTGCCGTGTGAAGCGTCCATAGATATAGTATATCATTATTATATATACCTATTAAAAGTACAAAAGGACACCCTTTCAATTACTTCCATACTAATCCATACTTATTACTTACTAATATACTAATAATATTATAAATGCGAATGTGTGTCTGTCTGTTTGTTACCTCTTCACGTTTATACCTCAGAAATTTTGCTGAAATTTGGCATAGAGATACTTTGAGTCCTGGGAAAGGACATATAAAAATACTTCATGGTCAAATAGTTTTTAATAAAACCAATATTAAAAATGAAGGACATGTCAAAATGGCAGTTTTATTTTTGAAACTTGAACGCTCGTGTTGACAGCTGCTACTGAATTTACTAAATTAAATTACTAAAGAGCCACTAAACAAGAATTGGACACTACTTGCACTACACACCTGCACTCCACTGCCTCAATTACTAGTCACTTGCACTTGCACTAATCAAAGTGAATACAGGCCTTAAGGAAGAGTAACTCCGTCAAAAAACATGCTCCAAAATACTTGTCAAAAAAGTGTACCTTAGGTTCACTTTTCATACATTTGCAATATTTAGGTGACCTTGAGCGGTATAAAGGCTGACGTTACATGACAGTTCGAATGGAACCAAATTTAAAACTGTATTAGTATGGGAGTTACGATTCCTTAGGTTTTATTATTCGTAGGGCTCACATAATAATAAAGAGTATGTTGTTCCAGATGAGGTGATGGAGCGGTAGCAGCATGCGGCGAGCCCCCGCCGCCGCTCTGCTGCGGCTGCTGTTTGTTGCAGGTGAACTTGTCTCTTTCTTATTTACCTCATCTGATATATTTTGTCCTTTTCTTTATTTTGGTAAAACAATCTAACAGTTCACGATGCTATATTTGACGTGGACGTAAAGATAACTAACGGCGCTTTCTTTTATAACTTAGGAAATGGCTGTTTTGCGTTTACGCGCCAACGTGCGATAAAACATCCGAATAAGTATGGTTCTCATGAGTCATGATTGGCCTAAACGATAGTCAACAAATTGTTCGCTTTTTAGAATAATTAAATTGACAGTAAAATAATTAAACATATTTTTTTCTGCTCATGGACTCTACCTTACTCTGATAACAAGTAAACATTCGCGCAATAGTATGAAACTTTAATCTTAAATGTTCAGATTGAGTGGCGATTGCGTCGTAAAGTTGAAACGAAAAAGTTCACTAACGTAACGCCCCCTCGGGAAATCTCCTGCAGCAGACGGGCATTATTCTTGCTGGCACTGCCTGGCGCCTGCTGCCCGACGAGACCTATAACCCTAACGTACTTTGTATTAATACCCTCGTTGTGGTTGGTTTTATTCAGTTTCAGAGCATTTGAAAGTGGTAAATATTTTACGCCATATTTTGATTGTCTCTGATAATAAATTAATCTTCCATACAACAACGCTTTTTTTTATTACATAAGAGGGCAAACGTGAAACGGGTCCCCTGATGGAAAGCAACTACCGTCGCCCATGGACACTTGCAACATTAGGAGAGCAGCCTTTTAAGAGGGAATACGCTCTCTTCTTGAAAGTTTGCAGGCTTTTTTTCTTTACTATAAAAGTACTAGGCTTGCATGGATATAAAGGAGCTAGCCAGGCGACACTATATTCAATAACCTCTTTTATCTTGCAGGTGGAATATTCTTCGTGAACCCATACACAGACGAGCGGGTGGATCTGAGTGAAGTATGGGTGGAGGTGCCTTCGCCCCTGGTGGCCCTGGGGGGCGACGTCCACATGCGGGTGCGCGGCGCCCCCGCCGGTGCCCTCCGAGTGCGCCTCGCCCGCGAGGACGACGAAGGGCGCGCCCTCCTCGCCACGATGCCCTTAACCCTGGACTCAGAGAGCCGCCTGACGATCCCCTGCGGATACTTCTCCAGGGGAGGCATTTACTACATCGAAATCGTGGCAGACAAGGAGTACGTGTTTGAGGACAACTCCACGATCGACGCGGTGAAGGTCAAGCGAGATGTATCGGGAGTTATCTTCGAAACGGGTGAAGGCATTATCAAAACGTGGAAGTTCGATGTGCTCTGGCCGCCTGCGACGCTAGATGTGACCCCAGAACAGATCCAGACGTATCCGGAGCGGCAGGTGACGGCTATTCTGGAGTTTCCGAAGGCCGTGTGTGCTCCGCTCAAGTCCAATGCAGACTTCTGGCTGGAGCTGCTGTACTGCGGTCACACGAGCGGCGGCGCGGTGCTGTGCGATGGCAGGAACACCAGCTCGCATGCCCATGTGTTGTATTCTGAACAGGTAAGCACTTTGATATCTTCGGATATTAATTATTATTAATTCGTCCATCCAACTACAAATCGGGTCTCCAGATAGAGAGAAATTGTAACACACGCCCATTACTTTTTTTTGTCAATACTGTGCTAAAAATATCATTTACAAATGAAAAAATTACAGTTAAATTCATTATTTTAAATTTTCTCTACATTAACTAAATTAAAATACCTAAAATCCTCGAGAAAACTACAGAAAAAGCCCACATTGAACTAAAATCTTACGTTTCGTGGTTTTGAATGGGGTCCAAAAACGGGATCTCAATAACACGTCTTTTTATCTCGGCTGTGAGGGTCTGCCGTTCAAAGAGAGTGGAGAGCCTTGAATTATTTTTGTACTTTTAATATTTTCTAAAGTCGGGAAGGAGCTCGTTATTCTTGGGAAACTAATATGGTGGCATTATTCGAGTGAAGTCGGGTTTTAGGGTCCTTTGGCTGAATTGTTTCTTGATCTGTTTTCAGTATTTTGGTTTAAAACAAGTATAAAATAAAGACTGTCATTATATTATGTGCTACATGCAAATTACACCTTTTTCAGACCTAAAAGAGTAATTTGGTAGCTAAAGTTACTATTAAATGAAATATAAAGTATTGTGTATTTTCTTAACAAATAATTTAAACAAATATTTAACGACATCAAAACTGTATAGGTACTTACAGTTTATACTTAGATGGCCACTACATTCGGTAAATATTCTCAAAGCTATAATTATTTCTTCTTGATGCACTGAATAAATAATAATAAAATCATAGCTTCGAGTCAGTCTGTGAAATATATTTTTTCAATAGTGGATGAAAATTGAAAAGAAAAAAAGGAACGTGTAGCTGATAACATAAATAATAAAGTTTACCTATTGAAAAGTTGTGCTTTTGATTTTTAAATTATTCTCTTCCACTTCAAGTAAACTCATAAACTGTAAAATTTTGAAGAAAATTTGCATATTTCTTTCCTTTAAATATATAGCAAAATAATAAAATATATTATTTTTTTTTATTTGTATCGTTGCTTATATTCCAAAGAAAAAAATAAGTTGAAAAAATAGATAATTTAGATTTAAAATTAATATTTTTGTATGTAGATGAGCACACCTCCAAATGTGCTTATTGTGTGCCTCGCCAGGTAAATGGCGTTCCTATTTTTCTTTGGTTTTAAATAGGAAGTTTAAAATGATTTTTTAGGGTTAGCAAAGCCTTCTGTTTCTTAATGTGTATAATTTTTTAGCTTTTACTTTATTAAATTTTCTGAAAATGTAGCACAAATTTTTCACGGATATTTCGAAGAAAATCTGTATTTTATTTCTTTTGGTTAGGTTTTTACAGAATAAAATTGATTTTTTTTTCATTAATTATATTTGCTAAAACATACTTAAAGGAAAAAAATACAAATTAGGTTAAGAACTTTTTGTATTCAGGTTGTATTTTTTGTATTCAGGTAAGCATTTTTCAAACATAGGTTGCAGCATGCGTCTTTACTATGTACGTGAGATTTGTAGCACCCAATTTTTTTTCTGGCTTCAAGTAGGAAGTTTAAATATATTTCAAAAACTAGAAAAAGTCTTTCATTTGTCGATGCAATTAATGTTTTATCTCTCACTTAAATAAATTCTTTCCGTTATTTCTTGAGTTGGAAACATGAAACTTTATTTTTGGGCTAATAATTAAAAATCATTGGACGCGTGTTTAAGCGTTTCTGAAAATTCTACCCCCAAGGGGGTAAAATAGGAGTTGAAAGTTTAAATGAAAGTCCGTCATTTCTTAAGTTAGAAACATGAAAGTTTATTTTTTGACTGCTGATTTAAAAATAAATGGATAGGTATCTAAGCGTTTTTGGAAATTCAACCCCCAATGGGGTGAAATTGGGGTTGAAAGTTTGTATGAAACTTTGTCAATTTTAAATCGATCGGTCTGAGACATTGCATGCATAAAGCTGCGTAGGCATGCTGCTAGGCTGGATATGGACAGACGGACAGGCTGATATTTTATCTTTGTGATCGGGTCCCGTTTTTACCCTTTGAGTAAGCTAAAAAGGAGAAAATATGCATCTCCGTTATTATACTATGCTAACGCGGACGAAGTCACGGGCAATAGCTAGTTAGACATATAAAAGCCAGGAGTTTCTTGAAAATGTGCTTTGGTTGAAGCCTATCATGCTAATCACCGTAACAAAGCACCCCTAATTTTCCACTCTCCCACTGCTCGGCAGCAGTGCCAAATTCATGCTTCATGAGAGCATGCCACTTTTTTCCGCCGCCCAATGTATCTTATCTACAGGGTGTAACAAAACTAAGTGATAATACTTTAGGGTGTGTACGTGTTCCTCGTAGAGAGTTAACTGTGAAAGTAGCAGCGCTGAAAGACAATTTTGTTACTTTTGTATGGGGAAATTATCGTGAAGCTGGGGCACTTGCCCATACAAAAGTATAACAAAGTGTCTTTCAGCGCTGCTACTTCTACAGTGAACTGACTACAAGGAACACGTACCCAGTTACACACCTTAAAGTATTATCACTTAGTTTTGTTATACCCTGTATAAATAAGGCCTCTATGGACGCTGCTGCCAATAGGCCGGGGCTTACAACGGCATATTTTTTTTTACGGGCTTTGGCCCACCACACATTCCCACCACTGTATCTCCTGTGTCGCCAGGATCGACAGCGGTATCCAACCACGAAAACCCTTTGATATGATCTCAGGGAGCCCGAGGGACATGCTAAAGCTGTCTTGGGACCCGCAACGAATTTAATCAGAAGAAGATAGGAGGAGTAGGAAGTGTACAGTTTCCCTCCCCATAAATAGCGGGAGACAGCACAAAGTTGCAATGACCGAAAGTCAAAGAACTAAAGGGATAGCACCACGGGAATAATTAATATTAATTATGACTACTAAGCTAGATCTAAGTTAATGTTGGGATTTGTTGTGTTACACTGTTTCCAGTAATAATTATGACAAAAACGCTTAAAGGCACGGAAGTTCCTTGCGTTGTCCACGAGATCATCGTAATATGGGACTCCAGATTTGCAAAGTATGTTGTTAAGCATTATAGATCTTTCGTTTTGCCAGAGGTTACACTCCCAGAGAACATGATGGGCGGTTTGTTCGAATATGTTGCCTTCGGTCGAGCACTCGCACATGGGTGATTCTACTAATTTAAATCCATAGAGTTTGGCTTTAAAATTACCATGACCGGTCAGGAATTGAGATACGCAATGATCAATATCCATCCAGTGTTTGGATAGCCGTTGACGTATATCTGGAAAAAAGTTATAAAGGTGGCGACCTTTTGTGGAGTTATCCCAACGAGTTTGCCATTCGGACATTAGGTAACGTACTGAATCATCTAAGGGTTCAAACAATCTAGCTATTTTTGGTTTATCGCGAGCGTTTAAAAAGTCCGGGCTAGTAATGTTTTTGTTGTGGTAGTACATAGTCGCACGACGCTGTATTTCAAGGTCTACGGGTAAAACTCCGGCTAGTACGGGTAAAGCTTCGGTACTTGTGGTTCTGTAAGCTTTACACAGGAATATGAGAGCAAGACGTTGGCTTTGTAATAATTTGCGTCAGTTACAACGGCATATATTTATAAATCCCCCCCTGTTTCCCAGATCCACGGTTTCCCCGGCCGTCGGACGATGACGCTGCGCTGCGAGCTGTTCGGCCAGGCCGGTGACTACGCGCTCACACTGCGCCCCGCCGCCGCCGCGAGGGACCTCGTCACTGCTTTTATTAAGGTAAGAGTGTAAAGGTGCCTCTTCACAATGGATCATGCTGGCCCACTACAAGCCATCGTCATGGTGGAGACGGGGTATATGGTGTATGATAGCAGACGATTTCCCGGCGTGTCACGCGCTTTGGTGTGGCCTGCAGTGGGTCATCGTGGGTCATTGTGTACTGGCTACTATTAATACAATTTCGTTTAGCTTATTTTATGACCGAGAAAATCTTGAGTATATTTTGTTGCTTTCTCGGCAACGGCTGAAATTTTGAGCAAAGCTACATTTCTTGTAATTATATACAATAGTATTAGCTGTTCATCCTACTAATATTATAAAGGCGAAAGTATGTGAGTTTGTGAGTTTGTATGTTTGTTACTTCTTCACGCTTAAACAGCTGGAGCGATTTCGACAAAATTTTACAAGGAGGTAGGTGACATCTCAGATTAACACATAGGCTACATTAGTTTTGGAAGTCGGTACAACAATAGCATAAGACAGCATAATCAACTTCCATCTCTCAGTCATCAAAATTGATGATTCCGATGATCAAACTCAATTAATTTTGTCTCTAATACCAATAACTATTTGCCTATTAAAACACAATTTAGTTTACCTAATAAATCGCGGGTAACACCGCGGGGCACAACTAGTAATATCTTATATCTTTAAACGAGCAATTTTTGTATATATATATATATATATATATATATATAATTGGAATCTCGGAATCGGCTCCAACGATTTTCATGAAATTTAGTATATAGGGGGTTTCGGGGGCGATAAATCGATCTAGCTAGGAATCATTTTCATAAAATGTCATTTTATGTGTGTTTTTTGAATTTTTTGAATACCGAGCGAAGCTCGGTCATATAGCTAGTTATATTTTATACGTTAGTCATGTTTACATAGAATATACTGTGCGGAACCAGCTCTTAACTCTTAAGCTAGCACCTTTTACTGCAACTGTATCAAATAAATCAGTACTGACTCGTCTTAAGTTTTTAAGAAATATAATCTATGTATTTGGAAAGGTCACTAGGAAATATTAACGTGAGTTAGATGATAGCCTCTCTAGTGTTACGAGTGAAGTCCATTAGTAATGGTATTCGCTTCCCATCAGCTGAAACGCTGCTCGTTTCTTGGTTTTCTTCATAAAAAGGCGCATAATTGAAAAAATAAATAAACCCCTATTAACTTTTAACGTAACTCGCATACGACTTAAACCTTTTTGCATTTTAAAACTGAAAGCGTGCAAATGTCTGATATAGTATGCAAATTGTATCGCGCATGCAACCGACACATACATTCTGTAGCGTGCGGCTTATTACGTTAGTCTTAAGTTAAAAGCCTACGTGCAATGTTCCTATCAGATATTTAAATAAAAAGACCTAGAACATAAATTATTTTCGCTATTATAATACAGGAAACGGAAAACACAGCAATTTGCTTTTAATATTTTTTACAATGAAGTTAAAAATAAATGGGATTTTATGGCATCTTTAAGTCAAATCCCATACAATTTACTACCTAACTTCATTGTTAAAATTCTCTATGGAAGCTTTCTAAATATCCAGGTTAATTGACTGATTATTATTATTATAGTACCTGCGGTGCAAAAGAGACTAGAATAAAAAGTCATAGTTTTTAATTAAAACGTTTCTAGTCGAAACAAAATATGTGTTTAAGAACTGTTGTTGTTTTAAAACTAACTAGCAACCCGCCCCGGCGTCGCACGCGTATAAAAAATAAAGCCTCTGAAAAAATGATTAAAATCGATAACCTATGATCTTTCACGTGGTCTACTTTTTATCTGTGCCAAATAACATAATAAATGCTCCAGTAGTTCACGAGATAAGCCCTTCCAAATAATTTCCCCCGTTTTTCCATATTCTCCTATTAGTCTTAGCGTGATAAAATGTAGCCCATAGCCTTAGGTACTCACACTCGATAAATGGGCTATCTAACACTGAAAGAATCATCAAAATCCGTTGCGTATTTTTAAAGATTAAAGGGAACAAAGGGACATGAGGGAAAAAAGCGACTTTGTTTTATAATAATATGACTGTATAGAAAAGCATTTTTGGCGCTAGTTTTCGGCAAATTTTTCACATCACTATCATCATCATAACCTAATGATTGTCATTCGTGCTGAAAAATATATCTTCGACTGTAAATTATTCAACTAGTCTTCGTCTAAAAGCCTACAAAATATCCTTTTCAAAGACACATCTGTCTAAACTCTAAAGGACTTTCACCCTTATTTACCTACATATTGATATAATCCCCAAGAGAATCGGTTGGAGCGTCTGAAATTGGATCTTTTTATTGTCCCGTGTAGGGACACGTCCCGGAGGTCCAGTAAATAAGATAATTAAAGTTTAATCCGGGACTTCGCCCTGATTGGACTGTTCTTAGTCTGGCAGTTCTGAAATACAGCTAGCGACCTTTTCATGTTAGTATAAATAGATATAGAGTAAATTATTGTAAGCCAGGGGTTCCCAAACTTATTTTGTCTTTGAGAACAAATTATTTTTAGCGCCCCCTTGTTTTCCCTTCTTTCTTATCTTTATTATTAACTACCGGCCCGCCCCAGCGTCGCACGGGTATAAAATATATAGCCACTGAAAATCTTATTAAAATCGATAGCCTATGATCCTTCACGTGGTCTAAGCTTCTTATCTGTGCCAAATAATATAAAAATTGCTCCAGTAGTTCGCGAGATAAGCCCTTTCAAATAATTTCCCCCGTTTTTTCACATTCTCCTAGTAGTCTTAGCGTGATAATATATAGCCTATAGCCTTCCTCAATAAATGGGCTATCTAAAACTGAAAGAATTTTTCGAATCGGAATCAATATAGTTCCTAAAATTAGCGCGTTCAAGTTAGCCCTTTCAAATAATTTTCCCCGTTTTTTCCAAATTTTCCTCTATTTCTTCGCTCCTATTAGTCTTAGCGTGATTAAATATAACCTATAGCCTTCCTCAATAAATGGGCTATCTAACACTGAAGAGTCCGTATACGAAATTTTGCCGATTTCGCTCATTTAACAGACGTGATTTAACAGTTAAAATACAGTATTTCTATAAGTTTTAATGCACAACATGTAAGATCATTTCAATTATAATATAGTGTTGGAGCTAGATTTTTTATTTTTTTAAGTATCTTTAAATAATCCAACTCAAACCCGCGACATTTTTGTGATTTTTGCTGTAAAAGGTTTAGAATATCACCTTTTTATGGATTGTATTGACGTCTTAACGGTATGAAAAAAATACAATGTACTGTTGAGAAAGTCGTCTATAAAGTTTTGGAACTACTTTTTACCACTTCAATATAAAAATAAAAAAAAACCCTTTAAAAACAGAAAACGTCTATCTGCCCGCTAACTTGGCGATCGTCATTTTTCACCTGGCATATGAAAGACGGGCGTGAGTGTGAAGAGAGCAGTAGAAAAGAGAGGACGGGCTCTTAAAGGGAACAAATGGACATGACTACATGAGGGAAAAAAGCGACTTTGTTTTATAATATGTATAGAAGTGAAGGGGTTTTTGCCGCTATAAAAATAAATACAAAATGCTAAATTAGTCGTTTTCATGACGAGTCGCCTCCAAAACTTGCTAGCCAAAAATTAAAAGTAATATAAGGGAATAGATGCATTTAATTTAAAATGCATCCGGATGAAATGAAATTACAAATCAACTACCCCTACACAACGCCCCCATTTTTTTGGGTTCCACACCACACCCCCCTTTAGCCTTCCGCGCCCACAATCGTTATCGCCCATTTTGGGAAAAGCTGTTGTAAACTATATACCATGTACTTTGGTGTGTAATTATTGTACCTTCTCATAATCCCTTATAAAAAGTTCACCAATATGTAAGTAAATATAAAGACGATTTAGTAATGCAATGTTTTATTCTTGGCTAATACGTTTAAGAAGTAGCTTGACAGAGAAGGACAAGTGACAACATATTGTATAATTATTTTCGGAAATAAAAACTATCCTAGAAAACAATGTTTAATTAAGGTACAATCATTTTTGAATATTATTTAGTAGTAATTTTTATTTGTATTTTTCTATCGCATTGTGGTAAACCTGTAATGGTAGAAATAAGTATAGAAATAAATAAACAAAAAAAAAAAAAACAAAGAAGTAGAGACCGACATACCTTTCTTTAATTTAGATTTATATGGGCAAAATGAAAATTATATATTTGAAACCATAAAGGAAAACTAAAAAGAAGGGAATATCAAATAAAATGTTATTAAAATTCGCTCGGTTTCATTATTATCTACTAAATGTATTACGCAATCTATCTCTGATGGAACTTCTAAAGATACTTTATATAAAGTGTTAAATAGTTTTCCACCGCTCTAATGCTCTCGAGTTATCTCACAATCTCTGGCTTTCATCGCCGACGGAGATTAAACACACTGATATTTCACTTATAATGGCTGATGGAGTTTCTCATCTTTAACATTTTTAAGCTTGGAAGCACGCTTGGAAGTAGGAAATGTATTACAATACATTACTGTGACGCTATTAAGTTTGTATTGAAAAAAGTTTTATCCATACTAATATTATTACAAATACGAAAGTGTGTCAGTCAGTCTGTCTGTCTGTTACCTCTTCACGCCCAAACCGCAGAACCGATTTTGCTGAAATGGTATGGAGATAAAAGTATCTCCATATCTCATTCCTGTCTCCTGTGTTAACCCTTTCTTAACCGCTGCAATTGCATTTTATTCTGTTGTTTGTGTCAAACGCGTTGGTAAGCGCGCTGGCCCAGCCACTGGCCCAATGTATAGAACGCATTGGCGGTAGGTATTTGAACGTTGGCCGGCGCGCTTGCGAGCTTGCCGCGCGCTGTCATGTCGGTAGCATTAAAGGTCATAATATTTTGTCGCAAGCGTGTGGATTACTCTCAAGCGCGTTGGCAAGCGCACCGCGAGTGCGTTGGCGAATACGCTTGCCTATGTGGAGAGGCGGCATAACCTCTGCTTTTTTTCAGGCGGACTGGTCGGAGCAGTTCGTGTTGAATGTGCACGGGGGCTCGGTGTTCCCGTGCGGGGACGGTGTGCGGGCGCTGTTTCAATACCCCGAATGCGCGCTAGATGGCGCCGACCGCGTGCGCGTGTTTGGGCGGGATGCGGATCGCCTGCGGTATGTTGCTGAGCGGCGCGTGCGCAGGTAACTATGTCTAAAATATCATGTTGGATTTTGTTTACCTATATTAAGTGACTTAGTAATGAGGCTGATATTATTGAAGCGATGACCACTCGTTGATCGTTGCCAACGAAAGGCATGAAATATCAGCGCACACTGCTAGACCCAAAATGCTTGTGTTTTCTTTTGTGTACTAACAAGAAAAGTCTTGACGTTTATAGTAATTAAGTTGATGGTATGGTTTACTAAGACAGGTCATGAAGCACGTAAAGCTTCATTCGCACACGAATGAATTGCTAACGCACTGCCACAGGGTAATGAGAGGAGGGCAAAAGTAATAGTTACAAGCGCGAGAGAAATAATATACAAGTAGCAATATACAGGATTATTTCAAGCGGTATTAGATTGGATAAAGGATAAATTAATTGAAATAAAAAAGTGAAATATACTCTATTATCGATACCAATGACGTGGTAAAATTTATTGTACTGGTGAAAAAATAATCCTGTATATGGTGTGCGGTTTTTCTACGTACACAAGCGACCTGGCTAATCGTTAAAGCTATCGATATTGATGATTATATCTTTTTTATCTCCATGATTCTCTCTTCTAGAGGCCAGCACACGGCAATGTTCTCTCTTCAGCCTCTATATTATCTCTTTCTCTCTCCCAGGGGCCAGCACACGGCGATGTTCGACTGCCGGCTGTTCAGCGAGCGCTACCCGGAGTACTGCTTCGTGTACGTGTCGCAGGCCGTCACCGGCGCCGTCGCCGACGTCCGGATGGACTGTCTGCCGACGCTGCCACTCTCAGGTATAGCTACAGTAGCATAGTTATATATAAGAGAGCCTTAGGTGAGGATGTAGGTCCTCAAAATATAGAGGTAAGTAAAGCCGAATACGAAAGGAGTTGTAGGGATTCGCGCCACTGCCTGGTAACCATAAGATAATGTTATATCCAGAGTATTGTATATCTACTAGTCTCGTCGAAGAAATCAGAACTACTTGTTAGCAGTAGCGTCTATAGAGACGCTACTACTAACAGATAGAGACCTATAAGGAACAGTGTATTGTATAAATACCGAGCGTCTAACCTACGTCTTTAATATGACGTGACGGGCGGATAAATAATACGCTTCGCTGTCATCACCTTACCGAGGTACTTTTACTACTGTAGCTGGCGTCGCCGGTAAAAGTAATCTGGTGGTTAAAAAACCCTTTCTTTTTGTTAAGGATAATGACTATGATAATGATGATGATGACGATGTTGTGAATGATGATGATAATTCTTCACAGAGGGTGGCGCGGGCGGTTGGGGCGCTTGGTCTGCGTGGTCGGCGTGCCCTGCGCCAGCGCGGTGCTCCACGCGCACGCGCAGCCGACATCGCTTCTGTGACAGCCCGCCACCCGCGTACGGCGCTAAGTATTGTGAGGTAATATTATAATAATAATATCTACGGACGCTTCACACCTCGTCAGTCTAGCCCCGTGCTAAGTACCTGAAGGACTTGTGTTACGGTTACCAGACAACGGAAATATATTTAATACTTTTATACTATACATATATTTAACATTTTTATATATAGAGATCAACTACGATAGCATATGATAACATATTTCAGTTAATGTCACTTATTACCGAGATTTGTTGGTCAACTAATCATAACTAGCCGACCGCGCAAGACAACGCACTTCGAACGTTTTGACAACGCACTTCAAACGTTTTGAATTTTGGAGGGACGCGCCATGTTATCGCAGTTGATCTCTGTACATATTTAATACACATCCAGACCCAGGAACGTTGAAAACTTTTTATTCCGTCGGCGGGATTCGAACCCGCGACCCCCGGCTAGAGCTGCCACACACTCAACCAATTGAGCCACAGAGGTGAGAGCGATAGATTTGACTGGACACATCCGAACTACATAAGCCCGCCATAAATAAGTTTCTGTAATGGCCAATGCACATTGATCAGAGAAGTTGATTCTTAGACAGATGGGCGACCTACGTAGTTTGGTCAAGTTATGTCAAACCCAGCCGACAGATCACATATAACATTGAATTGATTGAAAAAAATATATATTATGACGTTGGTCTATCAACTGCCTAGGAACCAATTTCCTCGGATATACTTTAACTTAACGCCATTTGATGTGAGCCGGGACACAAAAACACGATACGACGTCGTGTCGTACCACGACGCGGCGTCGTTTGACGATGCGACGTCGTGTCGTGGGAATCCACGACGGGCATCGTAAAAAACTATTGCGACATCGTGACGTGCCATGATATACGGCACGACGTCGCGTCGTAGAAACTCACGTAGAAATTCAAAGATGAGTTTCTACGACGCGACGTCGTACGACGTCGTACGATGTCGTATCGTAGTTTTTTACGACGCGCGTCGTAGATTCCCACGTCACCACGTCGCATCGTGAAACGACGTCGTGTCGTGTTTTTGTGTCCCGGCCCGGGTTGTATAATATAATAATTAAAAATCTCTATGCATGTCCGTTACATTTGGTCGTTCTATCTGATTTTATCAATCAGACAACTTAGATCTAATACATTGAGATGTACTAATATAAAATTTTCCATAATCACTACATTTCCTGCCACCTAGTCCTGATTTTTGAAACGAATACTTCGCATACTAGGTACTCAAATTCGCATGATGTAATATTACAGGTAATAAAATTAATAAGAGCTAATAAAGAAAGTGAAAAAGTAAGTTATTGATACGTCGTGTCGCAAGTGTTTTCGCTACGTTGCCATGGCGATGGCTGGTCGTTGGCCGACCCTATCATATTCCTCCGGTAACACGTTGTATTTTACATATTTTATAACCCAACGTATTTATTACAATCAAAGAACTTTTTATTACAATATACTGTGTAAAATATACAGAAAGTTATGAAAATATAAAACTCCTTACCAGTTTAGAAATAGTTTTCGCACGACAAAGTGGTTGTCACAGTGACGCGCTTGGCAACAGTTTGATCAATGTCAACGCGATATTTTCCTAAAATTTTGTTCTGCGATTTATTCAAAACACTTTTAACTTAAAAATGGGACCGAAAAAGGACAAAAAAGAGAAGAAGAAAGGAAAGGAAGCCGATGAACCGAAAGCTGTTGGTACCGTTACAGAGGTAGAGAAAACATTTTTGGAATTAGAACTTGCCGAGTGTAATCGAAAAGTTGCTCGTCTGCGAACAGCTGTTGATGAATACGAGCAGAGGAATGAAGAACTACAGAAAGCCTACGATAAACTAGATGAAGATAGGGCTGATATTATTGCGTACTTGAAGAAAACACTTAATTTGAAATCGGAAGAAAATAATGAGTTAAAAGACAAAGTGAAGGGTCTCGAGGAAACTCGAGCTATTGAAATGGCACAATTTAAAGAAACAGTTGCAGAATTAGAGAGAAATTTCTCAGTTATGAAAGACCAATTGACGTCAGAAAATAAACTTCTAGCTGGCAAACTCAATACGTTAGAAGAATTTAGAGCTATTAGAGATGACCTGATGAAAAAATATGAAAAACAAGAGCAAGATTTTAAGGATCAAGAAATGAAATATAAGAGAATTATATACGATGCTGAAAAGAAATTTGTAATAGGTAAAGATAAACTGAAAAGGGAAATGGAATCTCGTCTTTTACAACTGGCACAAGACTTTCAGGACGCTACCGAACTAAGAATTGCTGCATCTACTCATAGAGTCATCAGAGAAAATATTGCGATTAACAACGAACTTGACAGTATATTATCAAACCAAACTAAGTTAGCTGAGCAAAATGAGAAATTAAAAGAAAGTGAACAAGCAGCCCGGATTGCTAAAGAGCTAGCGGAAGAAGAACGAGATAAAGCAATCAATAAAAATGTTATACAACTGAAAATAATTGATCAATTAACTACATCTTTCCAAAATATGAAAAAAGAAAAGGCACATTTCGAGAAAAAAAGTTTTGACTTGGAAACATTACAGTCTAAAATTGATTGTTTGACAAAAGAAAACGAAGAATTGTCTTTGAAAGTTCGTATATTAGAACAGAATTTACATTCTCGCTTAACAAACCAAAATAAGTCGTCAACGGAAGTATCGTTGCTTGTAAAAGAGCACAAAAAACTGAAAAAAATATTAAAGGAAGCCGCAATTACCATAAAAGCTGCGCTCAAGTTAGATGAGTGGTCTAAAACTGATCCCACGCAGAAAGCTGTAGATAGACACACATTGTTGAATCAGTTATTGGAAATAATAACTAAACACCACGAAATCAAAACAACTAAATCTGTTGACACCTTAGCATCTCTTGGAAAAGTGTACGAGGAAGGTGATCTAGGCTTTATACCGAAAGTCACGAAGAAGTCGTCAGTTATGCACACACCATCTTCCTTAGAGACAAAACGAGCACTCGAAAAGTCTTTGAAGTCTGAGAAACTTTCAAGTGAATCGTCATCATCTTCTCGGTCTTCGCCTCAAGGTAGCTTAAGAACTGTGCCTTCCATGAGGCTCGTACCACAATCTTCTGAGGTTAAAGTTCAAAGCGAGAGTTTTCTCTCATTTGTTACTTCGACAAAATCCACTCTGAGCTCCGAGGAAAGCTCTGAATCTGGTGATGAGACTGATATCGCAAAGAAAATCGATGATTCTAAGCCATCAATCCAGAAATCTATGACGGAACAGAGTGTTGATCCGGGAGCAACGAGTAAATGTGCGCTTAAAGAAGAATTGCTACAAGAAGATAAGATAGAAGATAAAGTATTTACTAAAGAACTCACTGAGCCTGAGACCAAAGATGATGTAAAGCCTGAAGAAGAAGATTCTAAAGATATGGAACCTTCGCTGGATGTTGATGTAGAGGAGGACGTACAAGTAACAGAACAATAGACGTGAAAATTTTATGTTCTTAACTGCATTTGAGTAACATAATTTTAGTGCGTGTTTTACAATATTTGAGTTTTTGCATTGTAACGTTTTAATAATATAATAATTTCAGTTCACGAAACAACAAAACTTTTGTTTTGTTGTTATTATTAAAAATATGTAGATCCTTAGTATTGCTTTTGCCCCTGCAAATTTAAATTCAAATTAACGACACAATAATAATAATTATAGTTTTTGAATCATACTAACTATATAATTATTTTGTACTTATTCGTATTTAAATATCTAACTTTGAATTTTATAATTAAATGTAATTTTGTATGTGCTATTTTTGCACTGAATAATGGAGGTCTGTGTATTTTTGTTTTATTTTGTAATCATTAGATTTGAAAATGAATAAAATAATAATGCTTGCATTCCACCAATGTATGTGACGAGTGACGCCCGTTTTGCTATCCAAACGGCCAACCCAACGAAGTAGCGTAGCCATATACCGGTAGATAGATACAATAATTCATTGCTCATAAATACGGTACATTCAAGTTACTTTTAAACTGAAAAAACATAAATTCTGTTTAATATTATTATCACGGATGTAAAAAAAATATTTTTAAGTCCGTGATTATTATATTTTTTTTTTCAAAACACGCCGTTTCTTGGTCTCATAGCTAAACCCCACCAAGTACATACATACAATAATGATTGACCTTAAAGTTTTTATTATTGGTAGCCTTATGCCCGTTTTCACCAACAACACCTAAAATTTAGGCGTCCCTTAATAGCCCATTGAAATGTTACAATTTTAGGACCGAATATTGCATTTATTAGAGGACGCAATTTTATTTTCGGAATATGTTGGTGGGCTCAATAGAAGCTTAACCTCAAGTTTGTGGGGTCGCCGCCTTTGTCCCCCGGCCGCCATCTTGAAAAAAGGGATGACAACACTATTTTCGTGATATTTCGGAAACTATAAGTCTTACAGAAAATTTTAAGAACATAATTTGATGCAAACTATTTTGCCTATAAATATGTTTATATAATTTTTTACCCTAAATTAAACATTTAAAAAGTTATAAGCAAAAAAGTGATAATTTTTTTTTTAAGTTTTATTATCGCTCTTTAACTTTGTTTAATACATTTTACAAAAAAATACCTTAGAACAACCTTGTTAATGGCCGACTTAATCTTTAAGATGTATGGCCTTTATAAATTAAGAATAAAAAAAATAAAAAAAAAAACCTTGTTAATGATCTTTTGAGAAAAAGATCCCCCAATCCCCCCGATCTCATGAAATTAATTTTCTGCAAATGCAAAGGAAACTGTGAAGGCATGCGTGATGCGTGCCTGCAGAAAAGCAGACCTAAAATGCTCTACAGTATACCTACTATTCTGTAAAGCTTTTCAGACCTGCTTTTCTGCAGCCACAGTCTGCAGTATTCCCACTACACTACATAAATATATTATGCAAATTGCAAACAATATCATAGTATGCCTACTATACTAGTCTGCACATGCCTACTATACTATAAAGCATTTCAGGCCTGCTTTTCTGCAGCCACACATGGTTCCACAGTTTCCCTTGTTTGGACCGGGGGATCTTTTTCTCAAAAGATCATCTACAAGGTTGGTCTAAGGTATTTTTTTTTGTAAAATGTGTTAAACAAAGTTAAAAAGTGATAATAAACCTTCTAAAAAAAAAATCACTTTTTTGGTTATAACTTTTTAAATTTTTAATTTAGGGTAAAAAGTTGTATAAATATATTTGTAGGCAAAATAATTTGCAACAAATTATGTTCTTACAAATTTTTTGTAAGACGTATAGATTCTGAGATATTACGAAAATAGTGTTGTCACCCCTTTTTTCAAGATGGCGGCCGGGGGACAAGAGTGGCAACCCCACAAACTTGTGGTTAAGCTTCCATTGAGCCTCCCAACATATTCCAAAAATAAAATTGCGTCCTCTAATAAATGCAAAGCAACATTTCAATGGACTATAAGCCAATATCTCAAGTTTTGTTCTTGATGAATTGACAACCCCGTAACTCTTAGGTGACGTATATCTATATATAGTATAAAACAAAGTCGCTTTTTCTGTCCTCATGTCCCTTTGTTCCCTTTAATTGCGGTTTTCTTTAATAGATAGAGTGATTAAAGAGGGAAGGTTTGTGATAAATATCAAATATGTATATTAATTATGGGAGTTCGCTATTTTACAAGTAAAATATCAGACGGCCATTCTATAACAGATTCATTGTCAAGGCAACCGTCGTCGTCGCCACATACGTCACCTAAGTGTACGGGGTCGTCAATTCATCCCGTAAATTATAAACGTCATCTAATGGTTTGATGGATGAATCGCATAATAGGTTGTTTTATTACAAATAAACGTCACCTAAGAGTTACGGGGTTGTCAATTCATCAAGAACAAAATTTGGAATATTGGCTTAAGGGACACCTACATTTTAGGTGTTGTTGGTGAAAGCGGGCAATAGAGTATCAATAAAAAAAAAAAAATATCCTTCCCAGGGTGAAGCAGTCGAGCTGGCGGCGTGCGAGTGCACCGCGCGGCCGTGGGCGGGCGACGCGTCGACGGTGGTCGCCGAGGTCGGCGCCGCGTGCCGCTGCGGCTGCGTGCTGCATCTCGCGCCCGTCGCGCGGCTGCTGGCGGGATCGGCGAGGGCATGCCCGGCGAGATCCTTCTGGCTGCTGCAGGTAAGATGTTTGAGAAGTGAGAGTTAGCGTATAAGAAAGAAATGAGTTTCTGTCAATAGAGTGTGGGTATCACCAGTGGGATGTGGCGTGGTGGCCGCAAAGGAAGATCCGACCGAGCGAGGTGGTATACTCAGTCAGGCCAGGCCCACGTGATACATTTCAGCTGTCGTATATATACCGACGCGCTCAGAAATCTTCGATAGCGCGATGCGTGCGTGTGTAAGCGTGGCGCTAATTGTGGGTACCGCCGCACGAGTTTAGCGTCTGCATACTGGAGAGTTGAGTCGCTGCTCTTGTCTACGTATTATAACCAGTAACCTTGGTCACCATAGTGGCGGACACGAGACAGACAACAACGATAGAGCTGCAACAACATCTTCATTAATATTATAAACTAGACTGTGTTAAACAACCCAATATGAACCAGTTTACAGAAAAGTCTTAATATTAGGTGTAATAATGATATTCCATAAGTAACCAAAGTGTGCAATTACATCGTTGTTTGCACATGCAATTAATAACTAATATACCTCTTTTTTGAGTGATTGATACGTATATTATATCAAAATGCCTATTTAGAACCTTAACTCTTTATAGTCCCTCAAATTGCAATCCAAGCTCATAAAATTTGCATTGAAAATTAAATACGAGTTGGAAGTAAAGTGTTTTGCATAGGATTACTAGCGAATCTAGCTAGATAGCGTGGTAACAAAGTTACTACAGTCTCTACTTGAGTTGCTAGCGTTTAATATTAGATATCGAGACAAGAGCTCTTGAGCTACGAAAGAGATTTGTAATCGAAAATCGATAACTGAAATATTCGAGTTATGTTTGGGCTTAAAGTTTAAACTCTGTTTATTTGAAGTTGAATAATTAATGTTTGGATGATATACTCAAAACTAAAACATTACGTTTTAAGGGCCCTAACCCACGGCGACTTTTGTAGCGATGCTATAGCGCGTTTGTATCAGCTACAAAAGTCACCGTGTACTAGGGCCCTAAATGAGAATTACTCTACTTTAAATACATTTTTATATATCACTAGCTGTCCCGGAAAACGTTGCTTTGCCATAATATAAAGTACCTATTTCGCCCAATAATGTTTTAATAATAATATCATACATTTCGCCTAGATTTCGCCCATATTATTTTATTGAAGTGACTAAATAAAGTATGTCACCATGGCAACGTCCATCGCTATTCCGTAGCGTGTAAACAATGGTCGCCGTCCGCGTCAGTCTCGTGTTGTAATAATTTACTATTATCTATTCAACAAATGCACTTACAATATAATAAGTATTAAGTATCCAGTAGCCGATTCTCAGACCCACTGAATATGCATATAAAGGTTAAAATCAGTAAAGCCGTTTTGGAGGAGTACGCGGCCTAACATTGTGACACTAGAATTTTATATATAAGACTAGCGACCCGCCCCGGCGTCGCACTGGTATAAAATATATAGCCACTGATAAAATGATTAAAATGGATAGCCTATGATCCTTCACGTGGTCTACTTCTTATTTGTGCCAAATAACATAAAAATTGCTCCAGTAGTTCGCGAGATAAGCCCATTCAAATAATTTCCCCCGTTTTTTTCACATTCTCCTATTAGTCTTAGCGTAGTAAAATATTGCTTATATACTTCCTCAATAAATTGGCTATCTAACACTAAAAGAATTTTTCAAATCCGACAGTAGTTCCTGAGATTAGCGCGTTCAAGATAGCCCTTTCAAATAATTTTCCCCGTTTTTTCCCCATGTTCCTCTATTTCTTCGCTCCTATTAGTCTTAGCGTGATAAAATATAGCCTATAGCCTTCCTCGATAAATGGGCTATCTAACACTGAAAGAATCATCAAAATCCGTTGCGTAGTTTTAAAGATTAAAGGGAACAAAGGGACATGAGGGAAAAAAAGCGACTTTGTTTTATAATAAGTATTATAGATAAAGATGCTGTTTTTTTATTTACTTTCTTAAGCTCCAAAAGTATAAGTCTGATGTTTAACAAAAAACAGTGTTATAAAGTAGACCGGAGAATAGGACTTTAAATTTATAATTTCGTCATTGCAACCAAATGTAGATACAGTGTTCAATGAAAGCTTGATTTTATTTCCTGAGCAGAAGTATTTTGTTTCTTGCTTTTCTCACTGATTTTATATGGACCAGTAAGTACTCATAAGTCTTATCTTCTTATATCTATATATAAAATTCTCGTGTCACAATGTTAGTTCACGAACTCCTCCGAAACGGCTTTACTGATTTTTACCAAATTTTATATGCATATTCAGTAGGTCTGAGAATCGGCTACTGGGTACTTTATATATTGATAAGTGCATATTTTGTTGAATAAATAATAGTAAATTATTACAACCTGAGACTGACGGCGACCATTGTTTGTGCGACGAGATAGCGATCGACGTTGCCATGGCGACATTCTTATTTAGTCACTTCGATAAAATAATATGGGCGAAATAAGTACTTTATATTATGGCAAAGCAACGTTTGCCGGGACAGCTAGTCTTATATATAAAATTCTCGTGTCACAATGTTAGTCCAAGAACTCCTCCGAAACGGCTTTACTGATTTTTACCAAATTTTATATGCATATTCAGTAGGTCTGAGAATCGGCTACTGGGTACTTTATATATTGATAGGTGCGTTTGTTGAATAAATAATACTAAATTATTACAACCTGAGACTAACGGCGACCATTGTTTGTGCGACGAGATAGCGATCGACGTTGCCATGGCGACATACTTATTTAGTCACTTCAATAAAATAATATGGGCGAAATACTTTATATTATGGCAAAGCAACGTTTGCCGGGACAGCTAGTAAATTATAAAAAAATCGGGCTAGTGCTCTTTCCACAGACCACAGCTAGTTAGTAATTCCTTTACTAACACAACTATTTTGCTAACAGCTATTAATTCCTTGCTAATAGCTTGGGAATAAGCGATGATACAGACCGCACTCAACAGTTAGTTGGAGGCTAACTCTGACAACTAGTTTTACTTCCGTCATCGTTAACTTGTCTCCAGACACACCGTAACTACTAAACTCATGTTAAATTCCGTTAGTTCAGTATTGAGTGACTAATAGTTAGGCTATCGTTACGGTCATTAAATTGATAGCCTATTTATCCTAAGACCTAACTGTTATATAGCCTTACGCTGGTTCATTGAGCTGCATCCACGATTTTTTTTTCAATTGAGAGATATTACTCTGACCTTAAGCTTAATTCTGCTGAAAAAATAAATATTTAAAGGTATTTAAATTGTTTTTACTTCGGGTAATGAGTGAGGAAGATCTAAAAGGGGATCTTTCTTTTGTTTGGTCAAGTTAGAGGCCACAGTTGGTTTCGACTTTGTAATAGTTATATATTTATAAAACAGGTTCAATATGAAAGCAATACAACTTTACTTGCAAAATACTTTTAATTGTAGCAAAATAAAGTCAATAAAATCGAGTTCCGGCAACTCTGTAAGAAGCCTTATTAGGTGCTAATTACAGCACACCCTGTAGTCTGTACACACTACACGGTATACAGGCAGCTGTTGACTATAGCGTGTTTACTTCACAGGGTGTGTGCTGTGTGGTCGTGCAAAGTAAACGCATGTGGTTCTGTAGAACAACATTATGTATTTGTTCAAGGGGAATAATAAATATTTATAGTGTTTGGTTAAGGGAGGTAATAATTTTAAATATAGGAGTTTGATTGTACAATATACAGAACATTTTTGGAGATATCAACGAGCACAAGTGCCTGATAAAAACTAACTAGCATAGACAACCGCAAAATTAGCGACTGTTAGTATTTGTAATATTATAATTTTCACTTTACTTTTAAAACTCAATTTGTATTTCAATACACTAGAATTTTATAGGCTGCATAGTTTGTACGAGCTAAGTTGGCACTTCATAAAGCGTGTAATTTATACAGGATGTGTATGATTGATATTTCGGCTCGTTAGCGACATTACCGCGAATGTGCGTAATATCCAATTTGAAGTAATATCTCATTTGTATTCTGCGGAACGATGCACCTGAGTGGAATTTGCATTTCATTTGTTTTGGGTTCGAGTTTGATAAATAACTAGATAAGATGACATTAAATAGCTGTCTAGTATCAAGCCGAAGGTATTCATAATCAGGGCAAGCGAAGCGAGCCCTGGTATATCCCGCAACCTGAGTACCTACTCTTGTGGTACAATTTACGGAAAACTATCACGCCTCTTGATTTGTGCTTTAACATAGTAACTGTTTTTTCCCGGTGTTCTACTCTTTGTATAAATTAATTCGCATGTAGGATTTGAATAAGATAATAAATAGTTTGATTGAGGCGTTTGCGCAATGATTACGTGGATAGGCGGCCAAGTTTCTTAGTCAAATTGCTTATAAAATTTCCGACAAAAATATCTCAGATATCCAAAATATCATGGAAGTAAGCGATGCTGTTCAACAATCCCGTGCATTTTTGCAATTTAACAAAGTCCCCTGACTGCCACTCTCAATCGCCATTATATCAAAGTGTGTATTCCCTCTTAAAAGGCCGGTAGCACACCTGTAGCTCTTCTAATGTTGCGAGTGTCTATGAGCGCCGCTAGTTGCTTTCCATCAAGTGACTGTTTGCTCATTGACCCTTATTTTATAAAGAAAAAAATTAAAGCTGGTCTATTTCTAGGCGGAGGAAGGTCTATCAGTGCGCGTGCGGTTCGAGGCGGTGCGGCTGCCGTGCGCGGGGCAGGGGCTGCGCGCGCGGGACGGCGACTCGCTCGCCGCACCCCTGCTGGCCAGCTGGGACGGCCCCGATGACGTGGTGGTGAGTATTGTTACAGTAACACTTAAGCCCGTATTTTTGGTCAGTACTCAAGATGCATCTCGGTCTCACGGTTCAGGATCTGTGATTGGTTGGCTGTCAAAATTTGGACCAGTCACAGAGCCGCACCGCGTTTTGAGACTGGGTCGCATCTTAAGCACTGACCAAAAATACGGGCCTTAGTACAGTGAGACACTGACTTTGCCAGCTACAGTAGTAAAAGTACCTCGGTAAGGTGATGACAGCGAAGCGTATTATACATCCGCCCGTCACGTCATTATGAAGACGTAGGTTACACGCTCGGTTTCGCGTCAGTTAAGTCCATCAATCTGATAAGATTAACGTCTAAGCACTGGATTGACGGACTTTTAAATTTATGGATTTTAAAAGTTAAAAACAATAATATTATACTCAACCTATGTAAGATAAAGTTTAATTTAACCCGGCGTGAGTGATGTCGGGTACGTCATACCCGGCGGTATATAAAACTCTTAATATTTCTCAACTGTGCGATTTCTGGAGCTTGGTTTGCTCAGTAGCTGGAGGGAGTAGGAGAGGGACTTATTTTAAGTGACATTAACAATAATACACCATATACACCAATAACAATCATACCCGACGTCATAGTCAGTGTCACTAATTTGTGTTTTGGTTATTTTTTTAATTTATACGTTTAATAACGAATTTGCTTTATTTTTACGTCTGCAAATTCTAGAATGTAATAATTCAGTCATATAATTTGTATATTAGACTTGTCTTTTGTCATATTTATTGATTTTAAATTGTTGAAGTTATAATTATGTAACTAGATGACGCCTGCAATTCCGTTGCGCCAAAAAACATTTATTGTGATGGAAACGTACATTTTTACGCGATGAAAAGTATCCTATGTCCTTTCCTGGGACATAAAATATCTCCATGCCAAATTCTAGCAAGATTTCAATGGTTTCGGTTCAGTGGTTTGGGCGTGAAGAGGTAACAGACAGACAGACAGACTGACAGATACTTTTGTATTTATAATATTGGTATGGATAAGAGAGTGATTTATTATTTAATTTTAATTACAAAGTTGATTTTTGCCTAAATTCCTAAATAAAATTAATTTGTGCGTATAAAAATACCACTTTGTTGCTAATAGAAAATAAGATACTTTTTTTTAATTGGACGTGGTTGTTATATTGTAAAAATTAATTTGCTTTATGATAATTAATTATTACAGTAATAAGAATTATTCTTTTAATCTCCAGTTATGAAATTCGATAATACAATATTACGATATACCCACCTCATAGCTGGTGTGATAATTTTTCACCTCATTCACGCCGGGCTAATATTTCGTTTTAAGAAATAATAATTTTATAAAAAAATACATTTGATATTAATGTAATCATAATTGAAGACGTGAGTGGAAGAATCGAACAAGTAACATTTCGTAACATACGGACAATTACTCATTTTTTCCCTAATTACTTTAATAAAACTTGTAACTTTTCTACTTCATAACCTAGATAATATATCTGGCTACACATATTATAATCTATAGTTTTTTTATTTCAAATACTTTTTGCGGCCCTAAAGCCTCCATTTAAAGGAAAAAGCGGGAAGTTTTTTCATGTTATTTACCTTATTCATCCACTCACGTCTTGAATTACGTTAATATCAAATATTATATCCATTTAATAAGGGCTTTGAAATTTCAGCCGGTCGTTAATTCACACTGACCTTTAACCCAACGCCCACAACTTATTACAATAAAAACAACGTATTCATCATCAACTTGAAAAATTATTATAATATTATAATTACAAATTTAAATAGAAGACGTGGTAAGCCTCATGTGGACACGACGTTCTAAAAGTGTTAACTTTGTTAACCTATTTGGAAATAAAATATTTTGATTTTTAAAGGAGTAGAAGCTATGCATATTTATGTGCCTGCTACATATCCTGCAGAAATATGAACAGTATCTTAGCTTCTCTAAGTCGACGGAACACTGATCTTTGCGAATGCTTCGCTTCGCGTAACATTACTACACTGCTCGTAGCACACACTACGTTGCTCATAGCACACTACACTGCTCGTAGCACACTACACTGCTCGTAGCACACACTACGTTGCTCGTAGCACACTACGCTGCTCGTAGCACACACTACGCTGCTCGTAGCACACACCGAGCTCCTCGTAATACACACGACGCTGCTCGTAGCACATACTACGTTGCTCGTAGCACACACTATGTTGCTCGTAGCTCACACCACGTTGCTCGTAGCACACACTACGCTGCTCGTAACAAACGCAACGCTGCTCGCACTAAAATACTAAAAGTCCATAGTCTGCGAGGACTCTAAGGGTCAATTCAGACCACAACGCAACGCGACTCGAAAACTTCAATTGCGTGAGACGTTATGCAAGTGTGTCAATTCAATGCCGAAATATATGCATCTACGCGTCGCGTTGCGGTATACTTCGAGATTTTTTTTAAATTCACATTTAATATTACCTTCTATCATCTCCAGTCGAGCGAGACGGAGCTACCGACGGAGGGTGGCGTGGTAGAGGTGGCCGGTGGTCGCCACATCCTGGTGGAGCTGCGGTCCAGTGACACCAGCGAGCGCTGCGCTGGCGGCTTCCTCGCGCATGCTACACAAGTCGGTGAGTGAGATAGAAAGTGTGTGGGAGTGAGAGGGGTAAACTAGCTAGTTAGTAGCTCCCGGACTTACTCACCAGCTGGTGAGTGAGTCCGGGAGTATATTATGATGTGAGAGAAGGAGAAACAAATATAGAGCTATACGCTACTAATTGACACTCAGGTCATATTTACCACAACGCCTAAACACAGAGGCGAAATATAAAAAATTGTAAGGAAATGGTTGAAATGGACGGGAAATATAAACTGTAGTAGGAACTTTTAACAAGAACTTTACCTCGTCCTCTTGTGGCGTAATACAGTCGACTAGATCAGACTAAACTTGTAATAATAATAATAAATTGAATTACTTGTTCTATCTGCTTTCAATATTTCGATGTGATACATAACAGCACTCTGAATAACTGGCATCTCTCTTGGAAGGACTAAGAGTGATACCAGTTATTCTTTTAAGTTGTTGTTGCCTCTTTCTTAAAGTTGGTCCTAATATTCTCCTCTCAGAGTCGTACCGCAACGCCTCAGCGGCTTGGTCCACCACCGCTGCGCCCTGGTGGTCCGGCGGGGGCGGCGCGCGGGCGGCGGCTGGAGCCCTGGCTGCCCTCGCTGCGGCCGCAGCACTGGCCCTAGCGGCACACTCCGCGAGACGCACCCGAGCGTACCACAGAGCGGCGGACAAGGAGTCGCTCACTGATAGTGATGGTATGTATTCATTGTTGCCATGGCAACGCTTTAGCCTGGCGATTATTAACCTCTCAAGCCCCAAGCGCTCGCATGCGACCGCGATAACAATATAATAACAATAGATTTCCAAGAATCCGCGATCGAGGGATTAAAGCACCGTTGTACCATCGAAGGAATTGATTCCTAGGTAGTTGACGGACCTACATCACTCGGTAGGCTTATGTCAATTCAATGTTACAGATAAACTACGATAACATGGCGCGCCCCTCCAAATTACTGTTTCAATGTGTGTAGTCACATCCTTATGAAAGAGTTTTTATGTAGTAAGTATTCAACCAGTACTCGTAATTGTCACTTATTACCAAGATTTGTTGCTCAACTTGATTGGATAAATGTCATACGAAACTAGACCGTATATCTGCGGTGACCGGTAGCGAGATCTGTCGCGAGTCCTCGTAGACATGTTTAGACACATAGAACTAGAATGTTGTTGACATTTACATCGTTGTTTAGACATGCTGTCGCAACTACTCGCAGGAAGCGCTTGACAAATTGTCGCGACAGCACTTGCTACGGGGCTTACAAGCTGCAAGTATTATCCACGAGCTTCTCGCACGACATTTACTGCAGCAATAAATTGCAGGAATTGGTATGAAATGTAAACAATATTGCAAGAAACTCACGCAAGACTTCTGCGAGTTTGCTTGTGGAAACACGGCCTTACACTTGCAAGCTGCTGTCAGACAGACTGTCAGACACTTCTCGCGACAGTTGTCTTGCAGGTAGAAACACGGCCTAACACAATTTGACTAAGTTATGTCAAACCCGGCCGACAGATCAATTTCTTCGATGGTACATTTTTTCCGGTTGTAATTTGGTTGGTTTTAATTGCTATAGCAAGATAGTTATTAGTTACTCATCCTGCCGTTATTATGTAGTTATATTATATATATAACGAGCTTTTGCCCGCGGCTTCGCTTGCGTTAAGAAGTATTATTATATACAAACTTTAATCCCCTATTTAAACCCCTTGGGGTTGGAATTTATCAAATTTCTTTCTTAGCGGATGTCTACGTCATAACATCTACCTGCACGCCAAATTTCAGCCCGAGCCGTCCAGTGGTTTGGGCTGTGCGTTGATAGATCACCATGTCAGTCAGTCACCTTTGAGTTTTATATATATAGATTATAAACCATATTTTTTATTGTTTAAAAGAACCTGCTAGTCTATACCAAATACCAATGTGTCCCTCAATATGCACAATTTATATTTTGTTCGTAATGTTTTTGTTTCGTGTATTTGATGAGTAAATAAATTGTATTCTTTGATGTGCAAATAAAGAGCTTATAAATAAACGACTTTGCCTTGCGTATGAAATGTGTTTGTAAAAGCTGATGGAAGTATTATGTAGCTTTATCCCGTCTCATTCTATATTTGAATAACTTTTACAAAGTATGTTACACAGTCAGCCTAGTTACAAAAATCTTACGTATATGTGCTTTTCTCTATTTGCCACCTGATTACAACTTTAGTGGCATCAAAATAAGGTCCAATTCTTTACAAATCAGAGATATTCTTTACAATTTACATGGTTTGTAGAAAAGTAGACTCTATTTTCTGTGTGACGAAGTGGATAGTTCTCATGCAAATGAGCGACGGAGACATTAATTTAGTCCACGCGTTACACTATTACGTATATTGTGGTGTACAATATTCAATGTACTATCAGAGCAGTTGATTCCTAGGTAAATTACGTACCTAAGTAACTTGGCCGCGTTAATTCAAACCCATTAGACCGATTGTATTATTGTATATATTTGTATATTGTATTATTCACAGCTAACATTGAATTGACACTAAGCCGACCAAATGACGTTGGTCTGTCAACTGCCTAGGAATCAATTTCCTCGATGGTACAATGTACTAGTGGTGTTCCTAACGGCTATATTTTCATAGCGCGCTAGATAGAATACGCTACATGTTTCAAACGCGCTATTTTTGACGCTACGTTATAACGAATTTCAAGCGCGCTAGTTTTGACGCTACGTTATAACGAATTTCAAGCGCGCTAGTTTTGACGCTACGTTACAACGAATTTCAAGCGCGCTAGTTTTGACGCTACGTTATAACGAATTTCAAGCGCGCTAGTTTTGACGCTACGTTATAACGAATTTCAAGCGCGCTAGTTTTGACGCTACGTTACAACGAATTTCAAGCGCGCTAGTTTTGACGCAACGTTATAACTTATAACAGTTATAACGAATGAAATCTCGATTCTTTCAAGCTCGCTAGTTTTGACGCTACGTTATAACGAATGATACGTTATAACGATCGATTGGACACGTTGTAAAGTTACCGACGTTACTGAATTCTTTCGCTAATAATAATTATTACGCGGTGGGTGAGTTAATATAATATAACGTCTTTGTTAGATAACTTAGAATCGTTTGAAGAAATTATTAAGTTATTTAAATGATTTTTAATTATTTTATTTTTATTTTTTGGTAATATACTTAAATTATTTTTACATATTTTTTAACATTTAAATTACATTTTATTTAAATTTTATTATTAATTTTTTTTAAAATAAACAATTTTATTATATCATAAGAACATATTATTATAATACACACTTACCGAAAAAACTTAATAAATAATTATTATAAATTATAGAGCTTACATAATGTACAAAATTATAAAGTTGTTCTAATAATTACTATAAAATATATTACTAAAATATAAAACAGAAAACACAAACTTAAACATATACAATTTTAACATTTTATTTACTTACATTTAAAAATATAATAACGTATCCAGATTTAGAAAAAAATACATTCACATGGAACGGAAGTTACCATTATATTACAGTACAGTGCTCTTCGGAGCAGGGGGTCAATTACTGATGATTATAAAACATTATAATTTACTTATGCACGCAACGCAACACTGAAAAAATTATGACAGCCGAATTCACCCGATTTGGACCCGAACGACACGACAACGAACCAACGAAAGTCGCGACTCGCGCGCGATAGGCAGCGCGAGCGGCGCCGCGCTAGGTCAGTGACCGCGCTATACGTTATAACGTAGCGTCTTATGCATAGTTTTATAGCGCGCGCTATTCGTTGTGAAGAAATAGCGCGCTAATTTTTTCAGCTATACGTTGTATTAACCACCACTACAATGTACAGTATACAAGTGTAATGTACATTGTACATCGTACAGTGTAGTGGCAAATGGCGCGCTAATGCACACTCAGTCGCTCTCGTCGTGTTCCGAATTCGTCGGCCGTCTGTCTGTGTGTAGCTACTCTATTGAATCCACATGACACATTACACATGACACATGACAGATTTTAGAAGTAAAGTGGTGAATGAAAGATGATTAAATTAAAGCTGCCTTCACATGAAGTCGCGAGTAGTGCGGCAGCCGCGCGACTCTCTTTTGTATAGAAGTCGCGCGGCTGCAGCGCTGCTGCCGCACTGCTTGCGACGTTTAAGAGCCCGGGCTACCCTCGAAATTCTCATACATACGTAATACCAAAATCATTTTCTCATACGAAAATATTTAACATGTTTGAGTTATTTTTCAGCCTAAAATAGTAATTACCTAGGTTCCTGTACAAAAATAAACTTCAAAATATTTAAACAGTAAAAAAAAATTTTTTGTGTAAGTATTTATTTTTTTTTACTAAATTTACTACTAAATATTTAAACACTAAAAAATAGAGTAAAACACTACAAAATATATAAATAAATAGTAAATTTACTATAAAATATTTAAAAACTAAAAAATATTTTTTTGGAGAATAAATATTTTGTAGTAAATTTACTATTTATTTATATATTTTTTAGTGTTTTACTCTATTTTTTAGTGTTTAAATATTTAGTAGTAAATTTAGTACAAAAATTTATACACAAAAAAATGTTGTTTAGTGTTTATATATTTTGAAGTTAATTTTTGTACAGGAACCTAGATAATTACTATTTTAAGCTGAAAAATAACTCAAACATGTTAAATATTTTCGTATGAGAAAATGATTTTGGTATTACGTATGTATGAGAATTTCGAGGGTAGCCCGGCCTCTTAAATGTGAAGGCGCTCTGTAACAGCTGTAATATTATGTAATTGGATACATTTCGTATTATTATCATAAAAATTTGGAGTACGTAATACGCTTGCCATTGTCATTTTGGGGACGCCAAAAACATAATGGCGTTTATCGTTAAAATAACAATTAGAACTAAAATAAAAAAAAAAAAAAAAAAAATTATATTTTTTACAATATAACGGCCGTATGAATAAAAACTTAACGAGGGTTTTAACTACGTTTTTACTATGTTAAAACCTGTTATAAACCCTCGCTAAGTTTTTATTCATACGACCGTAAATCTATAATAATCTATAAGTATGTAAGTATACTTGACTACTTTATACCATAAGTTTTGATTAGGCTTTTACTTGGTTTTAAAAAATATTTGTATTAATCATATATTAATACATATATTTAGCACTCGTGTCACGTAGTCATCAGCTATAGAGTATAGGCTGTTACAGACCATTCATAGTTATTTCAACTCTTATAGAGCTCTTATATCTACTACACAAGGATCACTTTCCTACGAACTTGGAGATAAAATATTTCTGAACGAGCCGAGCTGAGAGACGCTTGAGGCTGTTAAACGTGACTTTAGTATTTAACGATTAAATAGGACATTCATACGTCTTAGCTCTAGCGTCACCTTTTTATGGTAGCGATTATCATCTAAGCTGTGGAGCTATATTTAGTGCGTTTTATATTTAAGAAGAAATTATTATTAGCAATATATGTGTTGTAATCGCATGCAGTAAACTGCGCCGAGAGTGAAATAAGATAACGTGGGAGAGCCATGCTTCGGCGCGAATGGGCCGGCTCGACCGGAGAAACACCACGTTCTCACAGAAAACCGGCGTGAAACAGCGCTTGCGCTGTGTTTCGCCGAGTGAGTGAGTTTACCGGAGGCCCAATCCCCTACCCTATTCCTTTCCCTACCCTCCCCTATTCCCTTCCCTTCCCTACCCTCCCCTATTACCCTATTCCCTCTTAAAAGGCCGGCAACGCACTTGCAGCTCTTCTGATGCTGCGAGTGTCCATGGGCGACGGAAGTTGCTTCCCATCAGGTGACCCGTTTGCTCGTTTGCCCCCTTATTTCATAAAAAAAAAGATATGAATTTTGTTTGTTTAGTACTCCACGCTAATCAAAATACCTATATAAATCACATTACTTTGCCGCGATTTTTAAAAATATTTTCTATACTTACATATAATAAAACTGAAATGACGATTCTGTACATTAAAGATATTTAAAAAATAATAAGCGGGGGTGTCACTACATCGCTATACAAGCCAAAAATGTGGTAATTTTTTTTGTCTGTCTGTCTGTCTGTTTGTCTGTCTGTCTGTCTGTCTGTCTGTATGTTTGTTCCACTATCACACGAAAACTACTGATCCGATTTGAATGCGGTTTTCGCAGATATATTTGTCTTCTTCCAACTTAACATCTGGTGTATAAAAAAATTTCCCCCCACCCCTCTAAAGGGACGAAAGGGGGGGTCAGATTTTGTATAAGATTTTTGCTTTAACACGAAAACTACTGATCCGATTTGCATACGGTTTTCGCAGATATATTTGTCTTCTTCCAACTCAAAATTTGGTGTATAAAAATTATCCCCGCCACCCCTCTAAGGGGAGCAAAGAGGGCGTCAGATTTTGTATGAAACTTTTTTCTTTAATGGACTTACTTCATATTATAAACTGTTTTTTCCAACTTAACATCTGGTGTATAAAATTTTTCCCCCCACCCCTCTTAGGGGACAAAAGTGGGGGTAAGATTTAAATACTTTAAATGGCAAAACAACGTTTGCCGGGACAGCTAGTCTTCAATAAGCTCTTATGGCTATTTCGACCTAAAGTCTACTTAATCAATTACTCTTGTTTCATAACCTTATTTCATAATTTTTGAGTGCAAAACACCTTTTCGCCCATTCAAATGAAAATGAAAAATATTATATTTCTATTATTTTGCCATATTATATTATTTATAGTATCAATATAAAAAGTAGATAAAAACCTATTCTCAGGCCTAAAGAATGTACATAAAAATGTAATTAAAATCGGTTGAGCCGTTTTAGACCGTGCACAAAAACTGTGACACGAGAATTTTATATACTAGATCTGTCATTTCTTCCAGCATGCTCCGCCTCCCTGGAGCTGGGCACTGGCTCCCGCAGCACCCTGCTGTCGGAGGTAGTGGGAGGGGGGGTGTCGTTCAGCAGACTGCTGCCCGGCCGGGGCAGACACCAGCGACTCCGGGATGACAGGAGTCAGGAGCACAGGTGAGAAAACGTGGCGGGGAGAAGTTAAAAAGTTAGGTATAGGGGACGGGTCAAGAATAGGAGTCTTCTGCCGCACTCAGAGACATTTAAATATGATTAACTTTCAATTTAACAAGGAGTTTGACAAATAATACATGCTTATGTAGGCTTATGTCAAAATTATTTATTTAGGTAATTAATTAATCTTCGACTCTGAGTGCGGCAGTTGGACTCTGAATACATAGCTCTTATGTATAAGATGATGAGAGTTATTAGGTTTACGGCTTTAGGTAGTTATTGTTTGCTTTTAAAGATGTGATATACGTGATTTCCTACCCCTGTAACGCTGCTTTATTCATCTTTACAAAGAAGACAACTCGTAGAATTTGATAATTTTAGAAATTCGCCTTTTAACATCTAAATTTAACTTAACATAAAATCCTTATCGTGGGTAGTATAAAATTTTGTCGCACGTGAAATGTTTTCTATGAAACAGAGATAACAAACATTTCGTGATTTTCAAGCTATATGCAGATACCTTCTTTTAATGTAACAACGTCGCACAGAGTTGTGCAATGTTCAGCTTTCATTAAAACACTTGTATTGAATCGTAACGTGCTGTGAAAATCACAGCAGTTTTTTTTTTCGTTAACTCGTAGAATAGCACAAGAATAACGTACGGTAACACTTTATAATAATTGTTGAGGATACTTTAACGATAAAATTGCTCAAGAAAATTACAGTTTAATCCCAATTATAAACTAGGTAAATAACTAAATAATATTTTAATTTGACGCAGCATGAAATATATTTTGTCATTAAGTAATTAATTGAATCCTTAATGCCCGGGCTACACGAGGCTAGTATTTCAAACTAGGATAGCAAGCTAGTGTCAGTAAGCTAGCAAGCTATTACTTCTCCTGATAACGGTTAACAATTATTCTAAGTTTATTATAAATCTCTAACGAAATTTATACTGTGATTAATATTTTACAATCTCATAAAGTTCCGATCCCCATAATTTACATATCCAATATCTAGCGGCGTTCGAACCCCAATCATGTAACCCTTATCCAATTGGTAGCAATTAACAGTTTTCTTCGGGGGTTCCCCTTACACTCGAGACCCGATTTATAATTAGAGACGTGTAGTGTCATTGTTTACACACGTACCGATACTTGTGTTGATGTGATAATTGTTGCTATGAACGCTTGAGGGTGTAATCAAAGATCTAAGATAACATGCCAATATACGGAAATAGTTGACAGTGTTATAACAAGATAACTTAAAATATGTTACTGTCATTCAGTTAAAAGAAATAATTTTAACAAAGATACATTTTTGGCCGCCATTTGTATTAATAGTTTGAATATTTGGAAATATAATAATAACTGATATAAATTAATAATTATAACCGATAAAACGAAGAGATTTGAGGCCTACAATTTATTTAGTTCTAATGCCACAAGACGTATAATACGTTGGTTTTTAAAGATGAGATTCTTATTGTTAATAAAATTCTTACATTACCTTTTTTATATACAGAGAAGAAGACCAAGCATCAGACGGAGAGGCTGAAGCGGACAACGCGAGCGTAGCCAGTGGTGGCAGCGGTGAGACCCACGCCAGTGGGGGCAGTGGTGGGAGCCACGCCAGTGGTGGCAGCGGTGGGAGCCATGTCAGTGGTGGCAGCGGTGGGAGACATGCCAGTGCTGGCAGTGCTGCAAGTAATACCACGGTGATGCCTGAGAACGCGTCGTCCAGCAGTGCCCCAGCTTTTACAACGGCCAGTGTTAACCCATCGCCCCTGAGACGATCAAAGACGGTGTCGTCGCATGTGCCGCAGGTAAGGAAAATAAGCTAAATTGTCAATCAGGAATTTAGGATTTAGGATATAATATAAATAATTTGGTTTAAATATCATTTACCTCAGTCTATAAAAACGTTTTTTTTTCATCTTGCAGAACTGTTTTTTTACTTCTCTGCATTAAAGAGAAGTCAAAGCAAAGTTTACACATCCTGCCTGAATTTAAATAATTATACCATGATTCTTTAGGAACAGGAGCAAATTGAAACTTTACGCAGCTTTCAATACTCTCATGTACTGAAAGCTGCGTAAAGCATACAAAATAGACCATATTAATTATAGTCTGTTTGCACAGAAGGCTTACAATGATTGCCATAAGTTATTAATTGGATTAAAGATAACGGGTGATATTAAATAATGTATGGCGTTAAAAGCGTGTGGGAATATCTGAATAATGAATGCACTCCTTGGGGAGCGTTAATATTACAGTGACGTTAATTAACTGCAATGTTTATTCTGATTCTTATGTTTTCTGTAAAATATTGCTCATTCATTTTCTTAGCATCGTCATAGTTTGTATCTATGAATAATTATTATTATGATCTATATTTAAGTACACCGAAATTGTTGCCAAGTGTTCCATGGTATCAATCCGAATAGAGTTCTCATTTCGTCTGTTTTGTTGCTTTTACTTATGTGGGTTTTACGTGGGATGTTAGTTTAGTGGCTAGTGGTGTACGTATACTGAGTAACTATATGACAATGATCATAAAGAGAAATCTGTTTTTACAGATTAATTCTGCTCCCCAAACAACAAGCGAGATCACGGACGTCAGCACCAGCATCACCAGCATGAGCGAGCGAGACAGCTGCAGCGAGAAGGACAAAGACAGCGTGTGGGAGAAGGATAGAAGCGATAGTCGGGCGTCCTCATCTATTTCCGCCGCTACTTTGACAAATGTAAGAGAAATTTAAATACCTAAAGTCTGACCATTTAATTAATATTTATGAAACTAAATTAAAAACTGTAGGATAAGCAAAGTAACCATAAATAAATAATGGACCCATTTATGCATACCGGACTCAATCCACACGATAACAGTTCTGAGAAAAAGCCGTTTTTATTAAAATTGTGTATTCTTTAAAACTGATTGTGATTTTAAGTAAAGTTAATTTACAATAGTATATTTGGTAATTTATTCTATGCGTGCAAACATAAATATGTTAAAAATTACTACTATTTCCAACAAAAATTAAACAAAAACAGGAGGGTTCCTTTTAGCAAAACCATATTAGTGTGGGATACATATAATCCAAAGCGAACCATCTCCTTAGATTTATTACACAAGTCAACAGGATTTTCGTGCATGAGATCTGTGCACCCGATTTGGATGTCTAACATCTAATTAGTTATAGAAACAACAATTTTAACTTATAAAATTTGCTTTTAAATAAACTGAGGCCTCATGAACTTTCAAATTTTGAAGAAAACCGGCATTTTTTTCTATCGGTTATGTAGTAATAGAATGTATAAATATATTCATTCATCATGTAATGTGTAAATGTATTCATTATTTTTTAGTTTATATTGTTGCTTATATTCACAAAAAAAGATTGAAATGAAAAAAAATTATAATTATTTAGATTTAAAACTTAATATTTTTTTGTATCTAGGTGAGCATATCCTAAATATATCTTGTTGTATGCTTCAGCAGTAAGTAACTACCTGATATAATGTGGCGCTCCTACTTTTTTCTGGTTTTTACAAGGATCTTTAAAACTAGATGATGCCTGCAACTCCGTTTCGCCAAAACTCGTTTATCATGCGGGAACCGTACATTTTTCCGGGATGAATTGCCCTTTCCCGGTACTCAAAGTATCTGCATACCAAATTTCAGCAAAATCGGTTCAGTGGTTTGGGTGTGAAGAGATACCAAACATTCAGAGAGATAGACAGACAGACGGACAGACAGACAGACACACTTTCGCATTAGTAGTGATGGTTTCAAGCAACGTTGCAAAAATGTTAATGTAAAAAAATTAATAATAATACAAAAAAAATAGTAATGGAGTATCTTACATTGCCATTTTACAAAATAATGAGCCATTACATGTATCGGACGTTCATTGTCCATTAAATGCAAAGAATGTGTAATGTAAGTATAGATGTAAGTATAGAAGATTCGTCTTTGAAGTTTTGATGTCTCCGATTTAGTCCAGATTCGGGGAGGGGGTAGCCGAGCCTTTGAGGTTGGAAGAAACCCCGTTCCTCTAGGCCTATTGGGAGCGGAGTTATGGCTACTTTTGTAAGACATTTGACAGTTGCCGAGCTGTCAATGTCAAACTTTGAGTGCTTATAACTCAGCAACTGTTTGTCCTAGATATGGGGTTCTTCGGCTTGTTCTTCCTGGATTTTTCCCCTCTATACGATCGTGTAGTAACTTTCGTGTGTGCGCAATACACACGACCATTTATGCAAGAGTAATTTTATAGTGCCCAAGTGTGTGCGCAATACACAAAACCACTCTGGTTTCAATAAAACCGGGCCAGTTACGCAGGAGTAATTTTGTGTCATGTCGGGCCTGGGTCACAATGACCCGTTGCCTTAATATCAACAAAAAACCAGCCACGTGACTGACGTGAGTCTTTGTAAAATATTGAGAAGTAAGCCTTTTTTAATATGCAAACGAGAACCAAGCCGCATGATTCTACTTGCCTAATTTAAAAAAAAATTGAATGGCTTACAGCTTGGATCTTTTTAAAAAAAAACAATACTCATTAATTTGTTAGTTGGTAACTTTGTTGTAAAAATGTTTTGTTCTGCCAAAATTGTTAGATTTGCATGATCTTCATAGGGTCGATAAAAGGTCCATTTTGGAATACTTCTGCGTTATTAACTCAATTTTGGCAATGGTGGATTGGACTCATTTTGCATAAATAGGGTCAATTGTTCAAATGAGGTATATCATTTTTATCAATAGTCTACGTCAACAGGGTTGGTATTCCCCCGCACTGAGCGGTGTGTCAGCAGCCAGGATACGAGACAACCCAAAGCATACCAAAGAGACTTGCAACAGAAAGCTACTGCGGTCCGACCTCAGCCTGACCTCACATCCCGAGATGGAGATAGACTACTACGACTATGAAGTTAATAACGCAGGTGAGATGGGAAATAGCAAATGTGAAGCGAGTGAAAGAGACGTAGTAAATATTTAGTGAGAAACAAAGCTATAAGGGATTTATGGCAAATTAGTTCTTGTAGAGTCTTAAGTAAATATATCACTTTTGATGCAGCATGCAAAGTTCATTTAAGCATAAAATAATACATAATTTGATACACAAATTAAATGATTGAGCCCAAAATTGTAAACACCTCTAGTTTGGACGATAATGCAATGCAACAAGTATTTGATTTTATTCAAAATCCATATTATGGCAGCACTTTCAGCAAAGCCATTTATTTTTATCACTTCTACTTACACCAATAAGAACAATATATTTAAATAATCGAGTCATGTAAACAATGTTTTATTTATTATTAAATTCATTTTTTGAACCACCAACGTAACACATACATGCAATTTTATCCACATCATCTTTTCTTATGCACGTAATAAGATAGCAGACAATGTTTTAGGTTCTGTTCCCGGTTCTTATTTAGGCATGGACCCCGCCTTCCTCGTGTGGATACCGCCGCTGGAGGAGGGGGATATCATCAAGGAGATGGATGAGACTGCGCCGGTACATGAAGTAAGTTTATAAATTACTGGATCGAAGCAAATAATAAAATTATAAGCTAGCTCTTTTAAATTATAAGCTCAAGGCTAAGCGTGACTTTTTGATGGTTGATTGGTATGAACCATTAATTCAACAAGTCATGTCGGCTAAATTAATAAAAATATCGCAGAGAAAGAAATAATTTCATCTTCAAATCAAAAAATGATTCTACTTATTAAAATCGATACTCTTTTCAAAATCAAAGCTGTAACTTAATTTCTCATTGATAATGATAGAAACAGAGGTAATAGACGGCGTCTTCCATAATCCAAACCGACCTTTAAAATTCTGCCCATAAGGTTTTTACAGAAAAAATATCATGAAAAGTTACGTCTAATACCAAACTTTAATTCACAGGATCTCCCAAAAGAGTTACGACCGGATCCAGGCAGCAATACAGAGTCTCCTGAAGAACACCCAGCATCAACTCTAAAGAGAAACCCTCAAGACAACAGAAACAGATCCAATGAATCTATAAAGTGCTTTCGAAAAGTCATCGACAGAGGTAACATCATCCATCCTCTCAATTTCAGCATCAGTGACCTCCAAAACTCCCCCAAGTTGTCCAAAAGAAAGAAGAAGAAAGAAGATATTCCTATGAACGATCTTACTCTAACGATGTCACCGGTTAAAGTGCACAGGAGAGAAAAGGACGAAACATCAACGCTTAAACGGATAAATGATGCGAGGGAAAAGGACGACACGTTAAAACGCACTACCGACTTGAGTGATATAAAATTTGCAGATGAGAACTCAGACTCGTCGGGTGAGATAAAATTTGCAGATGACTCGCCCGATAGTAATAGAGTAATAGACAGGTACGAAGTCAGGGCCTAAATGATAGTAGATGAACTATAAAATATTATAAATAAATACTGGCTCAAACATCTGGTAAATTCTATTTAAATCATAATCTGTTTACTAATAAAGACCTTTTTATAGCAAAGAATGAGATTAATAACTTACACATTTAGAAAACAATGTTAAATAAAAAAAGATTTCAGTATTACTGAACTTTTTAGAACATAACATAATAAATTATCTGCTAGTAATAAACTTGAATTTATTGGAAAAACCTTGTAAAAAGTAGTTTTGGTGTGTCCTTACGGATAACTAAGAGACTAAACTCCTTCGTCCTTTCTGGAATTGTAATAGCTGTATGACTGTATGTGTAATTATTATCGAATCCTTGAATGTAACGAACCTTGCCATTGATGTACTAGCCTAACTTTGAAGAATGTACATAATATTATACTTATCTACATAGTCTTTAACCCTAGCGACAGTATCATTGCGATTGTGGGATATAAGTGTGGAGGCCAAAGGAAGATCTTCCGACCGAGCGAGGTGTTATGATCGGTCAGGGCGAAGCCCACGTGATACATTTCAGCTGTCGTATATATACTGACGCGCTTAAAAAACTTCGATAGCGCGATGCAGGAATGTTAGGCGAATTGTGGGTACCGCCACATCACTCCCCCCCGAAGACCGGAGGTCGAATCTTGAAGTCTTGTTCGCTTGAGTCGCCAGTGCCAGAGAGTTCCAGTGAGTCGGAACTGTTGCAGTGAGTCCCAGTGAGTCGGAACTGTAAGCTGCTGCACGGGATCCAGTGAGTCGGATAGCTGCCGTGCGGGGCCGATGCTACATGCTGACCAGGAGAGATGTGCTCTGCTTGCTGACCGGTCGGTGTAGTGAGAAAGCCCGATGATGCCGATGCGGAGTCGCCCAGGCCGCGGTACGTTGCGGCTAGTGGACGATGTACCCGATGAGGCGATGCTGGCTGGCGCGGTGCAGAGGGGCGGGGAGTGATGATGATGAAGGAGGCATGTTCTGTCGAGGGTCACCAATGTGGGATATAAGTGTGGAGGCCAAAGGAAGATCTTCCGACCGAGCGAGGTGTTATGATCGGTCAGGCCGAAGCCCACGTGATACATTTCAGATGTCGTATATATACTGACGCGCTTAGAAAACTTCGATAGCGCGATGCAGGAATGTTAGGCGAATTGTGGGCACCGCCACACGATCAATGACAGCATTTCAGCAAGTTTTAACGTTTAGTTATAAGCTAGGGATTTTGCTAGTTTGTCTATAGTAATCTTCAGAAATTATGTGTTGTATTGCTATGAAAAGATAAATTTCAAATTTCTGTGCATTGTTTTCAACAATTTCAATTCTAAAAACAGAAAGCTCATAGTAAAAAGCTTTTACTTATATATTTTAGAGTTAAAAGTAGTCAAATGTACATAATATTTTATTCTAAAATAAATATTGTTAACACTGCTTCTAAATCCAAATATAGAACCACTCGCAATAGATTTTTGTATTGGATGTATTTAGTTGCGTGTGTACAGTAAATTATACGGCTATTGTTGAACCAAAAATTTCCTTTGGTAGGATTGGTCCTTATGGCCCAAGGATGGATTTAAGATGTGGAGCCACCGCGATTATTGATGTATTTTTTTTTTTAATTTTAGCAGTTTCTGCTCTGGAGGAAAATAGAGTCTCAATCTGTATAGAGGCATTAATTATGGTAATATTCCAAGTTCGGTACCATATTCGGATGACTTAAGAATGCTTAATTCATTTTAGGACTCATATTTGCACGATAAAGATGTTAAACAACGTAAAAAGAAGAAGAAGAAGAGGCATTATTTAAACGCGCTAATCTTAGTAGCCCATTTATCAAGGAAGGCTATAGGCTATATTTTATTACGCTAAGACTAATATAAGCGAAGAAATAGAGGAAAATGTGGAAAAACGGGGGAAATTATTTGAAAGGGCTTATTTCACGAACTACTGGAGTAATTTTTCTGTTATTTGGCACAGATAAAAAGTTGAAACGTGAAGGATCATAGGCTATTTATTGTGAACTAATTTGTCTGTGAAATATCTAATTTACGCGGGCGAAGCAGCGCGGAACGTCTAGTAATATTGTAAAGCTTAAGAGTTTGTTTGAACGCGCTAATCTCAGGAGCTACTCATCCGATTTCCGAATCTTTCAATGTTTGATAGCCTAATTATCGAGGAAGGCTAGTCTATATTTTATTACGCTAAAACGAAAAGGAGTAAAGATACAGAGGAAAGTGTGAAAATAAAGCTGAAGAATTTGTTGGTTAGTTTGTTTGTTTGAACGCACAAATCTCAAGAACTACTGGCCCGATTTGAAAGAATCTTTCAGTGTTTGATAGCCTATTTATCGAGGAAGGCTATAAGCTATATTTTATCACGCTAAGACTAATAAGAGCAAAGATACAGAGGAAAATGTAAAAAAACAGGGAAAATTATTTGAAATGGCTAATATCTCACAGACTACTGCAACAATTTTTATGTTATTTGACACGAATATATAGTAGACTACGTGAGACATGGGTTATTAATTTGTGAAAACTATACGGTTTCCGTGAAATTTCAGATTTACGCGGACGAAGCCGCGCGGAACGTCTAGTATTACTAATATGTTTATTGCTCCATTCATCACCATGTCTTTGGCATGCAGAATAATGCGGCTATCAGCCTCCTTATATTAATTAAGCCCTGTCAACAGCGTTTTCGTTGGTTGAAAATCATATATTCTACATTTTTTATTTTGTTTTATTTTTACTATCTTTTATCTAAATATTATTCCAAAATTGGCATTTAAACATTCGATTCGAAAATGATACCAAACTCGACTATATACCTAAATCCCACGCAGTTATTGACCTTGTTAAAGCCAAACACCCCCCCCCCCCCCCCTCCCCCACCTGCATGAGATATTCAGGTGGCTCCACATCGTAAACCCATCTTAGGGATATAAAGATCAATCCTACCAAAGGAAATCTTTGGTTCAGCAAAAGCCGTATTCCTCGTTTTTTTGTCTTGTACGCACACGACTAATTGTAGATGTATGGACCAAGAGTTTGAGTGTAAATTGTATGTAGCTCATATCATCAAAATGTTTAACAATTTCATACATAATCAGACACATTACAAATTTTATTATAACAACAATATTAATCAATAGTTTTATCAGAATGTGTGTTGGAAGCCCCTCTGTATACACGACAGTAGAAAACGCAGAGACTTAACTAATATTAATATTTCTACTATGATACTCATAACTTAAATTTTTTTCTGAAGAGACTTTTATTTTTTAATAATAAAGTTAATGTTCCAACAATAAATGATGATTTTTAGCCATGTTTGATATTTTTGCGTTGTAAATTATTGTTTAGGAATCGGCACTAGCAAAAATTTGTTAAGACTGAGCGATCGGGCCGTGCAATATGTCTCATTTAGAAAAAAGTTTAGTGCCATTTTAATTATGATAATAATTCATACCCGTGCGAAATATCTGTACACTCTAACCAACAAAATTATCCTTTGTGGTGTGATAGGAAATAGACTAAAATGGTTAAGGCGCTATATTGAAAGTAATTTTACTGCAAGGGCAATTTATACTTAATTTGTATGACTATAAAGTCGTGAATACGCTGCGGCCAAAAGCTATTGGCTCGCTCGGAAAACATGCGAAAAACGTAATTTTAATTATTTTAAAAATAACTAGGAGCAATTAAGCAAAATGCTTCTATACGATTTTGAGTTGCTAAGGTGTCTATCAAATAGAGTTTAGATTAATTTCCTACAATACATCCATTTTCGTTTAAAAATAATCTTCAATTTTCGTATTTTTAAGAGGTCATTTCGATCGAGAAGTATATCGAGGCAAAATACATTAATCGTGTTTCTGGTTCTTCTCAAACCTAGATGAGGCTATGAAGATATGTATATCTTATTACCAGACTTGTAACATTTCTGAGGGTCCTATAGTATTACGTCAAAAAGGACAGTTTTTTCAATATAGCGCCTTAAGGAACGAAGTCAGAATTCTGGCACTAGTCGTCAGATATTTTGGTCGATTTATATTTAAGTTAACTTAATAATATAATAATTAATAAAATTTTGCTGTCTCACCGTCTCACCCTATGTTAAGTTTTTTAGTTACCATCATCCAAAAGCTTGAACACACTGGACCCATTTAACGCGCGTTTGTATGTATCCTATGCGTTCCAAGCTCCTACTCATAACTTAATATTATTTATCAATTATTAATATTAAATTTTATCACAGTTGTTTAATATTAAACAATTCTGTATCCAGCACAGCTATAAACAAAATAATATTATATTATCAATATTATAATAATGTTATTGTTATAATTTTTAATATTAATCTAAGGAGAAACCTTAATATGTATTTTTAAAGCTCAATTGCAATATTACTAAGCATAAATTATTGTATTACAAATAGTTTGCTGCCAATTTTTATTGAAACAATATTCTAATTATTTCATGTCAATTACTAATAATATCCAATAAGTACATTAATTATTGATTTTGTACCATACAACAATTTAGTAATTTATATGCCTAATATTATGTCTAGTCATTTGAGAAATTTATTTATGTTACAAAATTATATTTTTATTTATTTAAATTATTTTAATACAGTAAAAATGGAGTTGTTGATGTGTGTAGATGGATTTTAAAAGCACAAGTTAAAGTCGGTGCGATATTATCGCGTAATAAATTCACCCGTGTGAACCCGGTCTTGTTTTATGATTATTATACTATGATTTTGTTTAAAATAAATGTAACTTTTAGCCGGCCCCTATACGACCAATTATTGTATTGTGCAATATGAGACTTCATTTTATTGAACAGTTTATTTGACAATTAGACTGATGGCGCGCGATGCTGAATATCAAACCTAGACGGTCAATAATATTACGCAATAAGTGATATTGCGCAATAAAATTTCTCGTATAGGGGCCCGCTAACAGATCTTCAAACGCTGTTAAGGGCTCGGGTGACGCGCTCGAAAAAATGAAATTCGATACCGCGCCAGTACAAGTTTTATATGTTGCTGTCTCGCTATTGCGCGCGGGGTACGGGGTACCCCCGCGCCCCGCGCGCCTCCGGCAGCGTATTATATGTGTGCGTGCGTCGTCATTCATTATTTTATTCAAGCCGTGCGTTTGTTGCGATTTGCGAAGTATTATATTTTATTGTTTCATGAATCATTAACAATATTGTTTTTGTGGTTGTTTTAGATATTGGAATAGTAGGAATACGGGCGCGGGCGTAGTGTCGTCGATCTTGTCACTGAACTGAACAGAATACAGATTCTACATAATATATTAAAATAATATACTTACTATAATATCTACATTGGACTCTTCACAAATCACACCACGTCAGCCTGGCCCCGTGCTAAGTACACTAAGGACTTGTGTTACAACTTACAAGTACCAGACATATAATACCGAATATATTATAATTTATACTAGCGACCCGCCCCGGCGTCGCACGGGTATAAAATATATAGCCACTGAAAAAATGATTAAAATCAATGATCTATCCTATGATCTACTTCTTAGCCTATGATCTACTTCTTATCTGTGCCAAATAACATAAAAATTGCTCAGTAATTCGCGAGATAATTTTCCCCCGTTTCAAATAATTTCCAACGTTTTATCCACATACTCCTATTAGTCTTAGCGTGATAAAATATAGCCTATACTCTATAGCCTTCCTCAATAAATAGGCTATCTAACACTGAAATAATTTTTCAAATCAGACCAGTGTTCCTGAGATTAGCGCGTTCAAGTTAGCCCTTTCAAATGATTTCCCCCGTTTTTTTCCACATTTTCCTCTATTTCTTCGCTCCTATTAGTCTTAGCGTGATAAAATATAGCCTATAGCCTTCCTCGATAAATGGGCTATCTAACACTGAAAGAATCATCAAAATCCGTTGCGTAGTTTTAAAGATTAAAGGGAACAAAGGGACATGAGGGAAAAAAGGGACTTTGTTTTATAATAAGTACCTATAATATTACTTCAGTCGGAATTTCCAGGAATTGCTATTGTATTCTATTGTTGTCGCGATCACCGGTGCTCGCGCGGGGCCTGAAGGATTATTTAGATATAGATTTCCTTTTTATTATACTCAACTTATTTAAGATCCATACTTCCATACTAATTGTAAAAAATTAATAAAAAAGTGTGTCTGTTTGTCTGTCTGTTAATAGCTTATTACCTCTTCACGCCCAAACCGCTGAACCGCTTTTGCTGAAATTTGGCATGGAGATACTTTGAGGCGGTCCCGAGTCTTTGTCCTTTGACATATAATACTTTTTATCCCGAAAAAATGCACGGTTTCCGCGCGATAAACTAGTTTTGGCGCAACAGAGTTGCGGGCGTCATCTAGTTTTTACAATATTATTATACACATATTTAATACACATACATGAGTCATGACTCATGAGTCATGACCCAGGAAAACGTTTTGTTCCGTCGGTGGGATTCGAATTTCGAACCAGCGACCCCGGATTGAGCTACCATGCGCTCAACCACTGCGCCACAGAGGTCGACGCTTTTATTTAAAAATTATTAAAAGACAGTACGTAACAATAAAGTTTCAAAAACAGAAAAAAGGCTACTCCAAATATTCCTCACATTGTTATCATTCAAAATAATAAAATCGGACAAGTGCGAGTTGGACTCGCCCATAAATGGTTCCGCAATCCGCAGCAACAATAAGGTTTATTTTTATGAAATTATAAGGTATTTTTTTATAGTTTCGGAGAAAAGTGGCTGTGACATACGGACAGACAGACACACAGACATGACGAATCTATTAGGGTTCTGTTTTTTGCCATTTGGCTACGGAAGCCTAAAAATCAAAAGAGTATTATTAATTACTAGCTGTTGCTGTTCAGTGTTAGATAGCCCATTTATCGAGGAAGGCTATAGGCTATATTTTATAACGCTAAAATTAATTGGAGTGAAGAAATAGAGAAAAATGTGGAAAAACGGGGGAAGTTATATGAAATTGCTTATTATCTTAAGATCTACTGGAGCAATTTTTATGTTATTTGGCAAACATAAAGAATAGACCACTTGAAGGGACATAGGCTATTTTTTGCGGAAAAATGTACGGTTGCGTGAAATTCCTAAATTACGCAAGCGAAGCCGAATAATAAAATCGTAGGAAAGTCAATTCTGTACATTGAATATTTTTGTACAAAAAATAATACTTGGGATGTGATCTACTATGATAATGCGAACGAAGTCGCGGGCAACAGCTATATTATAATAAAGTCATAGGAAAGTCAATTCTGTACATTGAATATTTTTGTACAATAAATATTAATACCTACTTGGGATGTGAACTACTATGCTAACGCGGACGAAGTCGCGGGCAACAGCTAGTATGGAATATCTATTTCTTCGCTTCTATTAATCGTAGCGTGATAAAATATAGCCTGTAGCCTTTCTCGATAAATGGACTAACACTGAAATAATTTTTCAAATCGGACCAGTAGTTCCTGAGATTAGCGCGTTCAAACAAACAAACAAACTCTTCCGCTTTATAATAATATTATTTAATTATTAAAGTATTTATATTATTTAATTGAATAAAACTGACATCAGGAAATAATTACTAAAAATACAAACTAAAATAAAATATACAAACATAGGTATACAAACTTAGAATACAAGTTCACTTTTATATTTTATTTTATTTCAAGACAGAAATTAGCAAGTCTGTTCAGGAGTTCTCGAGTTTTAGCGAGACTAACGAAATTAATTATACATAATATCAATGTATATTGTATAATCATATTATAATATTATGACTATCGCTAATATTCCTAAACGTTATTTACAAAAGTTTAAGCAATAAAAGCAAGTTGTTCAAGCAATTGTCTTCAAGTATCACATAAAAATTTTCAAAATCAACATTCAACAACAATAACATTCTCTCGATCGCGGATTCTTGGAAATCTACTGTTATCGCGCGCGCGGTCGCATGCGACCGCTTGGAGCTTGAGGGAATATTGTACTTGAATAATGAATGCCTTGAATGAATTATTGTCACGTGCACCGGTTACAACACTCCGCCACCCTGAACGCGCCTCCCGCCCGTTGCCGCGCTCTGTCGTGTGAGCGGATCGGCACGATACCATGTTGGAAATTATAGAGAAATTTCGTTGCGTTTACGAATACCAAAAATGATGAATGAAAATTTATTATATTGCCATTCTTTTGAAGACATTCTGTAACTACACAATATAAGCTGTGTTCCCAGGAAAAATACATTACGATTCGATGAGTTTTTAATATAAAACAAGTGTGCGAAAAGTATGTCGACAATGGCGTAAAAATTTATGAAATGTAATCGCTTATATTTTTTAGTGTGTAAATATTTTGAAGTTAATTTTTGTTCAGGAACCTAGGTAATTACTATTTTAAGCTGAAAAATAACTCAAACATGTTAAATATTTTCGTATGACAAAATGATTTTGGTATTACGTTTGTATGAGAATTTCGAGGGTAACCCGGCCCCTTAAAGTGATATAAGTTACCATTGATTTTGTAAATTATGTTCTGGTGTAGTGTACATAGGTTTATTTAGAAGTAGGTATTGTTTAAGTGTTCTTTTAACTGATAATAAAACATTTTTATTTATATTTCCCATTGTTGTTTTATTTTAGATGGATGTTCGGTTCTAGTGGTTAAATAATATCTGCACTGCCTCACAAAATAGGTACTTAACTCATTCTGTGTCCAGCCAAGGTCCCTTTGGCTTTTCGTATTCGCCTGGTATTTCGAAAAAATCTGTATGTTGTGCGCCATAGAGCTGCCACACAACTTCGAATTCGTGCGAATTCGCATCGCAATGTTATCTTTATTATGAGTTTTGTTGCAGATTTTAGCGATGCGATGCAAATTCGCAGTTTCGTGTGGGAGCTATCTTAAAATTCTTAACAACTTAAAAAAAATATTATTTGCAAAGAATGGCTTGTCCCCGAAAATACATATTATATGCATACAATCGACCCTTTACTGTGCAGGAGTTCGTGACCGCACTATTGTGTAACTCCCGGCAACTGTCGACCAGAGTTTACAGTTTGTATACCACTATAAATTTATAGTTTATACACCGTTCACTCGGTTTACCGCTATCGACTTGGCTCAAAAGGGGTAAAGTTGTAAAGGAAAAATTAAGGGTAAAAGAAGGAAATGAGGTTTATAAAGGTGGTGAAGTTTAGGCGTAGATACGTCCACTTAAAATAAAACTCATATGGTGTACTTACCCCGATTTTTTTTAATAAGGGGGTAAATGAGCAAACGGGTTTCCGGATATAAAACAACTAAGTACCGTCGCCCATGGATACTCGCAACATTAGAAGAGCTGCAGGTGCGTTGCCGGCCTTTTAAGAGGAAGTACGCTCTCTTTAATCTAATATTTTATTCAATAATAACGTAAGTATTCTCATTATTGTATCCAAAATATGATTATCATATTATCTTAGAATACTCTTACTATTTATAGGAAATGTACATTTTATATTTAAATAATTAATTAAAGGAATATAAAAATATTATATCCGAAGTTAAAATGTTGTGTTTATTTGTATAATTTTATTTTGTCCTGTTCATCAAATAAGATCCAAATTATAGAATTACATTTAGGACAGACGGATTTGTTAATGTCTATGAATAAAATTAGGTCCTGTCGTCAGGAGTTGCGGTCTGCAGGGGAGCGATGCTGGAAAACTGTTTACTGTGTGACCCACGGGACATAGTGTAGAGTAGATACACATAGAGGAAATTCATATTTTTTAATAAATTCAGAAAATGTTGATATTAAAACGCAGCGAACTTGTGATAATATAATATATTAAAACATAAATTATGCAGTATTTCTATTATGGGAATATTATTTATTACGAAGATTAGGCTATCGTGCAAAAGTTTTTAATCAGAACTGTAATAGGACAGCATTTGGCAACCGCTTGCTATCACGGGAACCAAAACTTACAAAAATATACATTAATTAATATAATGTCCTTCATTTTTATATGATATATGGACCTATCAGACAGAGAGCGGTCACGCGTTCAAGTGTTCTTTGTTCGCATTCTGCGTTCGAGTGGTCAGTCACATAGCACACTGCACACAGGAGAAATATTGGCGCGGTCAGAATACGCCTCTTGTGTAAATATCTTTATATCACAGAAATCAGAATACAAAACAGAGAACGCAAAACTGGACCTATTTATGCATACCGGACTCAACTCACACGATGACAGTTCTGAGAAAAAGCCGTTTTTATTAAAATTGTGTATTCTTTAAAACTGATTGTTATTTTAAGTAAAGTTAATTTACAATAGTATATTTGGTACTTTATTCTATGCGTACAAACATAAATATTTTAAAAATTACTACTATTTCCAACAAAAATTAAACAAAAACAGGAGGGTTCCTTTTAGAAAAACTATATTAGTGTGGGATACATATAATCCAAAGCGAATCATCTCTTTAGATTTATTACACAAGTCAACAGGATTTTCGTGCATGAGATCTGTGCACCCGATTTGGATGTCTAACATCTAATTAGTTATAGAAACAACGATTTTAACTTATAAAATTTGCTTTTAAATAAACTGAGGCCTCATGAACTTTCAAATTTTGAAGAAAACCGGCATTTTTTTCTTTCGGTTATGTAGTAATAGAATGAAATATATATTCATTATTTTTTAGTTTATATGCTTATATTCCCAAAAAAAAGATTGAAATGAAAAAAATATGTAATTTAGATTCAAAACTTAAGGCGACGCCTTGATAATTTGGCTGTAGCGATGCCGATTTTTCTCAGCAATGACTAAAGCTAAGAAACTAAAGTTCATTGTCAGTATTCATCATGTCTTTGTCTTTGAATTGCCCATAGCATAACACGATTGGACAACTTTTATAACACAGAATTATCAATCGAAAAGACCTCTGTAAAAAAAGGGATTCCTATTTTTCCAACAGAGGAGAGTGATTTAAGGTTCCAAAATTTGTACATAAATTGGTTGAAGCATACACTTTAATATGTGCATAGCTTATATGAAATGTATTTATGGTTTTTAAATTACACGACAAAAACCATTTTGTTGCTTATGCCCTTTCCATTTTTTGCTGTTCCATTGCTTGTTTTCTATGAGAGGCCGGCCCGGCCGCTCATAGAAAACAAGCAATCTAAAACATATCCAACACGGTTTCTTACTTTAACGCGGCGTCACCTTAATATTTTTTTGTATCTAGGTGAGCATATCCTAAATATATCTTGTTGTATGCTTCGGCAGTAAGTACCTACCTGATATAATGTGGCGCTCCTACTTTTTTCTGGTTTTTACAAGGACGTTTAAAACTAAATGATGCCTGCAACTCCGTTTCGCCAAACTCGTTTATCGTGCGGGAACCGTACATTTCCCGGGATGAATTGTCCTTTTCCGGTACTCAAAGTATCTGCATACCAAATTTCAGCAAAATCGGTTCAGTGGTTTGGGCGTGAAGAGATATCAAACAGACAGACAGATAGACAGACAGACGGACAGACAGACAGACAGACAGACACACTTTCGCATTAGTAGTTCAAGCAATGTTGCAAAAATCTTAATGTAAAAAATAATAATAATATAACAAAAAAAATAGTAATGGAGTATCTTACATTGCCATTTTACAAAATAATGAGCCACAATCGAACCTTCATTGTCCATTAAATGCAAATAATGTGTAATGTAAAATTTGTCCATTACATTACTGTAATAGACAAATTTTACATTATTCATTTAAAAGTATTGTTAGTATAGTAGAAGATTCGTCCTTGAAGTTTTGATGTCTCCGATTTAGTCCAGATTCGGGGAGGGGGTAGCCGAGGTATTGCCTTTGAGGTTGGAAGAAACCCCGTTCCTCTAGGCCTATTGGGAGCGGAGTTATGGCTACTTTTGTAAGACATTTGACAGTTGCCGAGCTGTCAATGTCAAAGTTTGAATGCTTGTAACTCGGCAACTATTTGTCCTGGATATGGGGTTCTTCGGCTTGTTCTTCCTGGATTTTTCTCCTCTATTCGATCCTGGCTTCAGAATTGAGACAAAATTTGATGTCTCCGATTTAGTTCAAATTCGGGGAGGGGGTAGCCGAAGTGTTACCTTTGATGTTAGAAGAAACCCCGTTCCTCTAGGCCTATTGGGAGCGGAGTTATGGCCGCTTTTGTTCGACGTTTGACAGTTACCGAGCTGTCAATGTCAAACTTTGGGTGCTTATAACTCGGCAACTGTTTGTCCTGGATATGGGGTTCTTCAGCTTCAGGAAGAACCTGGATTTTCCCCCTCTATACGATCGTGTCGTAACGGTCGTGTGTGCGCAATACACACAACTCTGGTTTCAATGAAACCAGGCCAGTTACGCAGGAGTAATTTTATAGTGCCCAAGTGTGTGCGCAATACACAAGAGCACTTTGGTTTTTTTTAAAATGAAATAAGGGGGCAAACGAGCAAACGGGTCACTTGATGGAAAGCAACTTCCGTCGCCCATGGACACTCGCAGCATCAGAAGAGCTGCAGGTGCGTTGCCGGCCTTTTAAGATGGAATAGGGTAATAGGAGAGGGTAGGGATGGGAAGGGAAGGGAATAGGGGAGGAAAGGGAATAGGGTAGGGGATTGGGCCTCCGGTTTCACGCCGGTTTTCTGTGAGAACGTGGTATTTCTCCGGTCGAGCAGGCCCATTCGTGCCGAAGCTCTCCCACGTATGAGTTTCAATTAAACCGGGCCAGTTAAGCAGAAGTAATTTTATAGTGCCCAAGTGTATGCGCAATACACAAAAGCATTATTCTTTACTCTCGTAACCTAACGGAGCGGAAGACCGACATGACTGGTGAGAGATCAGGTGCACGACCGACTTTTTACACGGGCACACACTTGGGCACTATAAAACTTTTTACTTCTTATTAATTTTGCTCTATAATGGTATGGAACCCATCGTGCGCGAGTTCAACTCACACTTGACCGATTTCTTTTTAAATGTACCTAAGTAAACAAAATATATTTTTTTTGGTTTTGTGTTTTTCTTTAGGCACGGTATGAAAATAATAATTTCTAAGTGTTAGCCACTGATATTGAATATCTAGTTCTATTACTTTAAAAAAGGCAGTTTTTGAAACAAACTTTATAATAATATTGCGTTTTTGTGTTTTGTCCAATAACTGGTACTGTCCAATCACTAGTCGTTTTACCCTTACTTGGATAACCATAACATAACGAAAAAAAGGGATATGTCCCTTTTGTGTCGGGCCTGTGTCACAATGAGTCTTTGTAAAATATTAAGAATTAAGCCTTTTTTAATATGCAAACAGCAACCAAGTCGCATGCTTCTACTTGCTTAATTAAAAAAAAATCGAGAGACCATGTACCTAGTTTGGATCTATGTAAAAAAACAATACTCATTAATTTGTTAGTTGGTAACTTTGTTGTGAAAATGTTTTGTTCTGAAAAAATTGTTAGATTAGTACGATCTTCATAGGGTCGATAAAAGGGCCATTTTGGAATACTTCTGCATTATTAACTCAATTTTGGCAATGGTGTGGATTGGACTCAATTTGCATAAATAGGGTCAACTGACCTCTTGAACGCTTGACCGCGTGACCGCTTTCTGTCTGATAGGTCCCTCAGTGTTTCGGCAAACTTTTAACTTTCTACCAGTTTCGGAGCCACCCCATCGTAAATGTCTAGAAGCTCTAATCTAGATGAAGTATTATGTCGAACACGGATTATTGAAAAAATCGAAATTAAAATATAGGGAAACTAATATTTAAAGTGCAAGAAGACTCTTTTTTTTGTACTCTTAAAATAAATGTAAATTTCCACCAAGAGCCTAAATCACAGTGTAATATCAGCGGTTACTATGTTGTCTCTGGATATCAGTTATCCTGTAACATGATCGATGCACGAAGGCATGCAGCCAGGTAATTGCTTTGGCACAACATTCCACCGACTGTCATACACTCACTACATACTATATCATATTACACACTACATACCTACTACATAGATATTACGCAATGATTATGCGTACAAGAGCAGGGAATTTGGAATTTGTTTATTGTAAAGCTGCGATATTCAGGCGATGTTGGTGACACACATGCTTATAGCCTAGTTAAGCCTAGTTAAGCATTGCAGATAATATCTGTGGATGGTTACAGATTGATTGACGATATGGATGGAAAACGGATAATTTCTTCCATTGCCATTGCCATAATTAAAATGTTTTACTTCTCTTAAATAAAATAAGAAGCAAAGCAAATAACTTATTACGTTTGCTGTCTCTGTCTGTGAAATTCCAACAACTTTGTACCAAAATAATATAATATTTACTTAATAAAATGACACTTGTTTAGGTCAACTGCTTTATAAATATTTCATAGTCGTAGATTAAATATGTATCAATATTTCATATTGTTATGCGCGGAACCAATTAGCAATTTAGTCTCCAAAACACTGTAGACAGTTGATATTTTCAGATGGTGATATTTCCCCGATGGGAATTTCCAATTTTCAGACTAACGAGAGAAAAATCCATCGCACGCTCACTCTTCATTATAAAATGCCTCACATTTTCAGCGTATTGTTCATATTTTACGCCTACATCCAAATAATTTATATAATGTGCGAGGAAAAATGTTAAAAGCATCGCTGCTATGTAACATTTTTACACTATTTTTTCGGCTTTGTTCGATAGTATTGTTTGTTTTTAGAAGTTAGTCCATAATATTGTATAGTATAGCATAGTATATATATATATATATATATATATATATATATATATATATATATATACTATGCTATACTAATTAAAAACATAATATATATATATATATATATATATATATATATATATATATATATATATATATATATATACTTATAGTAATATATAGTAATTTGGTGGTAATTACCCGACTGCCGGGAGGGTTATTTGATAAAGTATCTCAATTTTATCTTACCTTACGTACGTACCTTAAGTCACAAAACTTTTAGGGATATATTTTGGTATATATATACCAGCTAATTTATTCGTGAGTTCAGTAATGTCACAACTTAGAATATCTGAAACTTTTGGGATTTGTACCGACTTCAAAGTAATGAAGACTGTAGTATGTACAGAAATAGTTGAGATTTAGACGAATTCTGAAAAAGGCACTATTAAATAGTAAGAGTTATTTAATACTTTGTAGTTCATATTACTATTGTTTTTACCTTGGAAGTCGGTTTTAATTTTTTGTTAAAAATAATAATTTCACTCTTTTTAGCTATCTACAAAATAAGTATTTATGCGTAAATAACCAATACGAATGTTAACTATTCACATTATGCTACTGTAAGCGAAATTGTGGTAAATGCATTGCTTGCAGTTATCTAAGCGATGCTGCAATTTCCAAACTTTAATCTTTAATGGTTCAGGTTCTCTTATTCGTAACATATTATGTTTAACTTACTAGAAACAACATTTTAACCACTATGAGTGTTTTGTTAAATTTCAAGGATTTCTCTCGATTGCTCATAGATCCCATCATCAGCTCACCACTTTCGTAATTGTTATACAAAATTAAGATTATATCCCATATAACAACACGAGAATTTTGAAAATCGGTCCACAAACAGCGAAATCATCATCAAAAACAACTGCTTCGATGCAAAATATCGCGAAAAGTACCAATAATTGGGTCATAGTGTGATGACTCATGGTATAATTATGGTTGTGTTGATAATGATCAATCAAATTGATGTGTTGGCTTATGCTTTCACTTGTTTAACCAACGCCGAAATCCCCGAACCTGTACCTATAAGCATTCAAAAGTTCTGTTCGGTACCTTCGGATCCAGGGTATAACCTGGTGCGAAGTCTTACTTTTTGGTAGCATTTACCTCGAATGCTTCAGAAAAAATCAATATCACTATATGTTTCCATATAAATTTCAAGGAGTCCCCTCGATTACTCATGGATCCCATCATCAGATCATCACTTTTATGAACATGGTACCAAATTCGAATCAAACCCTATACAACACAAAAATAATTTTGAAAATCGGACCACAAACGGCTGAGTAATTGTTGAACATACTTTAAAAAATATACATACAACCGAACGTATTACCTCCTCCTTTTTGGAAGTCGGTCAAAAATAAACATAATATTATATAATTTCGTCAGTATCGCCTTTTTATACAGCCAAAAAACAAATCCACCGCCGAACAAAGAAACTTCCTCCTTAAGTCTGTTAAAATTAGTGGTTCATTTTACAGTACGGAGTACCGAGAATACTGTGGGGTATACCATCCATAATCGCGCGTGTGTTTGTTCGCAGTGTTTAGTGTTCACTGCGAGTCTAGACTGGAGCTAGATAATGGATTGCCTGGGGCTGGAGATGAACTTCGATTGGATATCGGTACCAAAATAAATACAGAATGGAAATAAACACAATAGAAATAATTATATAGGATCCAGACTATTACTAGTATTTTAATTAATAATTATCAATAACTAAACTATTCCCGCGTTTTCGTGAAACTTGTGTTATTTGATCCCCAATCCTTAATCTATACTTCCATATCCATACTAATATTGTGTCATCTAGTTATATTATAAATATCTCTGTCTGTTATCTCTTCACGCTCAAACCGCTGAACTGATTTTGCTGAAAGGCATAGAGATATTTCTAGTCCCGAGAAAGGACATAGGATACTTTTTAACCCGGAAAAATGCACGGTTGCCGCGCGACAAACGAGTGTCGGCGCAACAGTTGCGGGCATCATCTGGTATTGAACAAAAGAAACCTAAAAATTCTAAAAAAAAACTTTTTTTGTGGACAACACAACATAGTATTGCATATATGCGATATGCGTATATGCGATGTAAGAAAAAAGGGTTAATATTTGATGTTGTGTATGAGTCCTATGTATAGGGCTAATTGTGAAAATAGCAGCACTGAAAGAGTGACATTTTTTTAAATTTTTGTATAGGCAAATCTATGACGCTTGTCCATGCAAAAAAATATTTAGTCTTGATAGACTAAATATTTTTTTGCATGGACTGATGCGCAGCTGTACTTTCAGAACGAACACAACGACACAAGTACACCCTTAAGGATTATATTATTATGACTTATGCCCGTTTTCACCAACTACACCTAAAATCTAAGAGTCCGTATACGAAATTTTGCCGATTTCGCTGATTTAACAGACGTGATTTAACAGTTAAAATACAGTATTTCTATAAGTTTTAATGCACAACATGTAAGATCATTTCAATTATAATATAGTGTCGGAGCTAGATTTTTTATTTTTTTAAGTATCTTTAAATAATCCAACTCAAACCCGCGACAGTTTTGTGATTTTTGCTGTAAAAAGTTTAGAATATCACCTTTTTATGGATTGTATTGACGTCTTAACGGTATGAAAAAAATACAATGCACTGTTGAGAAAGTCGTCTATAGAGTGTTGGAATTACTTTTTACCACTTCAATATAAAAAAAACCCTTTAAAAACAGAAAACCTCTATCTGCCCGCTAACTTGGCGATCGTCCTTTTTCACCTGGCATATGAAAGTCGGGCGTGAGTGTGAAGAGAGCAGTAGAAAAGAGACGACGGGCTCTTAAATATTCCAAGTTTTGTTCTTGATGAATTGACAACCCCATAACTCTTAGGTGACGTTTATCCATACTAATATTATAAATGCGAAAGTATCTCTGTCTGTCTGTCTGTCTGTCTGTCTGTCTGTCTGTCTGTCTGTCTGTCTCGCTTTCACGCCAAAAGTACCGAACCGATTGTAATGAAATTTTGTACACAGATAGTGTAGAGCCTGAGAAAGGACATAGGCTACATTTTGATGAGGGAAAATATCTTATTTTCATGAAAATAACGATAAAATGAATTCTTACTGCAGTTTCAAAATATGACAACAGATGGCGTTTAATTTTTTACTTCATTGTAACATAGAACCATAGATAGAATTAATCATACTTATTATGTTTTTAATTATAATTTTTAATACGTTAGATATGTTTTGTTTAATAATATTATCACTTAGTATAATCAATCTATCTTATCTTATAAGTTATCTATATAAATTGAATTCCTACTGCACAACAGATGGCACTCTAAAATAAAGGAATGTACCGTGTTGGCCTATAGGGACCGTGCAGAAACTATAGAGGGCGTCGTAATTCGACAGCAGCGACACGATGCGAGTAAAAGAAGTAACTTGTGAGTGACTTTGGCTTCGCATTCTCTTTGACCCCGGCTAGTTTCTAAGTGATTTTTTTATGTTTTAGACTATAAAATGATTTAATACTTACACTCTTAAGTGGCCACATGCGGCCGCGAGAACAACAACAGATTTCCAAGAATCCGCGATCGAAGGATTAAAGTAAAAAACTAGATGACGCCCGCAACTCCGTTGCGCCAAAAATCATTTATCGCGCGAAAACCGTACATTTTTCCGGGATAAAAAGTATTCTATGTCCATTCCCGGGGTTCAAAGTAAATCCATACCAAATTTCAGCAAAATGGGTTCAGCGGTTTGGGCGTGAAGTGCTAACGGACATACACACTTTCGCATTTATAATATTGAGTTTGGATGAGTTTCTAACAGTAAGCAAAGAACGAAAGCGTGAATAAAAATGTATAAAGCTTATCTAGTTATCTAAGAAAATATCTGAAAAAGTAATTAGTAGCATCCATCAGCATAGAAAGTAAAAACTTGATAGGTAGGTAAATATTGCAATAAAATAATGAAGATGCAAAAATACTTATAATAATTACTGAAAATGCTTGTGGATTAATAAAATAAAACAAGTTCACTAAAATAAATGCTTTTATTTCATCAGCCTTCTGCGATTTGCTCGATACCATCTTCACAACTTTTGTCTGTCACTATTTTTAACTAATTTCAGTCTGGATCTCATATTCAGTGCAAACACCATTTAAGTATTATTTAAATAACACACAAAGACTGCACTATTAATCTTTTTTTACTTGAAGAATCATCCTTTTGAGAACCAACACTTTGACAAGGTGGTTAAAGTTCAATACTATCCTCAGTGTTGAATTCCTGGCAGGACTTCTCCAAATTATCCTTACTTTTGATGCAAATTTATATGTAATTGGCATATCAATTTAGATGGTAAGCCAGTTTGGATGTTTACTGAAAGAAGCAACGGTTATAGGTTAGGTTCATATTGGGTTCATCAAAAATGAATTTACGGTTATAATCTACAAAATTCAGTGTTTTTACGACTCTACACTTATCATTCATAATAATAATAATAATAATAATAATAATAATAATAATAATAATAATAATAATAATAATAATAATAATAATAATAATAATAATAATAATAATAATAATAATAATAATAATAATAATAATAATAATAATAGCCTTTATTTGAAAATCTTACTTACTAACATTACAATATATTATTGTTTTTTTTTTTAATTATTGACACCAGTTACACAAAGATTGACTTGCTTTTCAGCATAGGCCTCCCCTAAAGCTTGCCATAGGACACGATCGTGTGTTTTCCTCATCCAGGTAGATCCTGCTACTCTCTTTATTTCATCTTCCCATCGGCGGCGTTGTCTCCCTTTCTTCCTTTTATATTGTCTTGGGCACCACTCGGTGACATGCTTAGCCCATTTTTCCTTTTTACTTCTCATCATGTGCCCTGACCATCTCCACTTTAGTTTTTTAATGAGGAATGTTACGTCCGTTATTCTGGTTCTTTTACGAATAGTATCTAGTCTTATCCTGTTATGTAATTTAATATTGAGTAAACTTCTTTCCATACTATGCTGACAGGTTTTTAATTTACGTATGTTATTTTCTGTTAAGCTCCATGTTTGGCATCCGTAAGTCAGAGTGGGTAGAATACATGAATCGAATATTTTACTTTTAAGTGCTAGATTGATTTGTGGGTTTTTTACAATTTCTTTGAGCGACCAGTACCGTTTCCAAGCTAAATTGATTCTATTGTTTATCTCTTTCGTTGTGAGGTCATTTGGTGATATTATTTAGCCAAGATAAGTATATTCTTCCACGTATTCGACAGGATTACTATTTACTTTAATAGGAATTTTTTCTGCATTTGTCATCAATTTAGTTTTCGACGTATTCATAGACAGTCCCACCTTTCCACTTTCAAACACTAGTTGTTCTAGCATATCCTGTAAGTTTTTCGCGTCGTTTGATATAATTATGAGATCGTCTGCAAATCGAAGGTTGGTTAGTAGGGTTCCATTTATATTTAGTCCATAGTTTGGCCACTCGAGATGTCTGAAAACATGTTCTAGGACTGCCGAAAAGAGCTTTGGTGAAAGTGGGTCACCCTGCCTTACTCCTCTTTTTATGGGAAAGTCTTCACCTATCCTCTCTGTTTTGATGTGAGCTTTCATATCTTTGTATATGTTGTAGATGAGACGAATAAATTTTTTGTGGACACCTTGACTTTCTAATGCTTCCCATATTTTAGCGTGTCTGAGTGAGTCAAACGCCTTATTATAATCTACGAAGGCCAGATAATAAGTAAAACCATATTCGTTGCTTTTCTGAATTATTTGTTTTATGGTATGGATGTGATCTAGGGTCGAAAAGTCACTGCGAAATCCAGCTTGCTCCTTCGGCTGATTTTCGTCCAGGATCTTGGTTAGACGATTTAAAAGTATCTTTGAAAATATTTTGTATATATTAGACATTAGGCTGATAGGTCTATAGTTAGCGATATCATTTCTTTTTCCTTTTTTGTGTAGTAGTATTATGGTAGATGTTTTCCATTGGTGAGGTATATATTCTGTTGTTAAAATTTCGTTAAATAGCTCTGTCAAGGTATTTAGTATTATATTTGACGTCCCAATCAAAAGTTCGTTAGATATGTTATCTGCGCCGGGCGATTTTCCTCGTTTCTGAGATAAGATTGCTTTTGTAACTTCTTCGCGCATTATGCTTGGAATCTCTTCTTCGTCAACTACTTGTTAGGCCTTTTGCATTTGAGACGGTGTTTCATCCTCACCGTATAACTCACTATAGTAATCTGTGCCAATTTTGAGTATTTCGTTTCTTTTTGATTCATCTATTTTAGTTCTTCTATGACTCATACTTGCTATCCATTCTGTGCTTTCCTTTAATTTTTGCCATGCTTTTTTAACTCCACCTGTATTTTTTATGAAGTCTCTAAATACTTCGTCTCTTTTGTTTTGTCTGTATTTGCGTATTTCTAGTTTTATTTCTTTACTTATTCTTACTATTTCTTTCCTGTTAGATTTTCTATCGTTTAATAATATTTTTCTTTGTTCTATTAAATCTCTAGCTATTGATCCTAATTTATCTTAAGTTGGTTTATAAGTTCTTGCTTTCTGTTCTGTTATTTGTAGTGTTTCTTCTAATATATTATACTTCTCTTGAATATCCTTGGCCTTCTGCAGTTGATTTAGGTTGTTTTGTAGAGATGCTAAGATATTTTCTGGGATTGGTAGTACTATAGGTTTATAAGCTTCTGAATAAATTTTCTAGATATTTTCGGTTCTGTTATTAATAATTGGCCTCGAAGCATTCTGTGATCGGTATTAAAATTGAGTTGGCTGAGCACATCAACATTTGAGAACATTTTTGGTTTGTTTGTCATAATATACTCTATTTCATTTCTTCTTCTACCATCTGGAGACTGCCAAGTCCATTTCCTATTAAATTTCTTTTTATAAAAGCTATTCATTATTTGTAGTTTGTTTTCTAAAGCAAAATTAAGCAGTTTCTGTCCGTTGTCGTTTCTCCGTCCTGTAGTCCAAGGTCCCAGTATAATATCTTCATACCTTCTTCGTTCACCAATTTGACCATTAAAGTCTCCCATCACTATTAAATGTTTGCTTAGTTTTGGAATAATTTTGTTTAACTTATTGTAGAAATTTATTTTTGTTTCTTCTTTAGCAATTTCTGTGGGAGCATATATCTGTACAATCGAAGTTTCTTTCCTGTAATTAGGAAGTTTAATAGTCAAAACGGCAATTCTTTCGGATATTCCTTGAAATTCAATTATGTTATTTTTCAGATATTTCTTCACAAGAAACCCTACTCCATGTAATCCTGCTGTTTCTTTTTTGTAATATAGTATGTATTTTTCATGTTCTTCTAACTTCTCTTCCGCTCTCCTTACCTCGCTCAATCCTAGAATGTCCCATTTAATTGATTCTAAAGCATGTTCTAGTTCTATTAAAGATTCGTTAGATTTAAGTGATCTTGTATTTAGCGTAGCTATGTTTAGTCTTGTCTTTATTTTTATGGTTATTGTTTCTTTTAAATTTAGTTTATTTTGTTCATTAAACTTTAAGGGGATTTGGTCATGCACCCCGCGGTGACCAGCCGTGTTGGGGATATTGTTCTTTTTTGTTCTTTTGCTGTGTTTTGTATTTGTGTTCTTTGCATTTCTGGTGTCTAATGAATCCTATTCTTTATTTTGTTGGGTAGATATTTTGTCAGTTAATGAAAAGGATCTTGCTCTCATGTACGCAAATGCGTCAGTCTTATGCATTTTCGAAGGAGCTTTAGCATTTTTCTCTAGATGGTTTGGAAGTGTTAGTGTATTGCTTGGTGACATTGAAGACTCCCTTTTTCTTTTCTCAACTTCGGATTTTTCTTTGATAACAATCTTATTATTTTTGATAAATGCTATCTTTCCACTTTCACGTTCTTTCTTTAACTGCTGCTGTAAGTTTTTACGATCTTCCCTTGTTTCCTTTGATAAATCGTCTGTTATAAAAATCTGTTGAGTCAAATGTTTTTTACGTTTCATAATCTCCGCTTTCTTTAATTGCGAAATGAGAGTAATAAGAATAGATCTAGTTTTACTTTCGTGTTTTTTTCCTAATCTGTGATATTTATTTATTTCCTCCTTTTCAATTTTTAAATTTATGTCTTCTAAAATATTTTTGATTACTGTAAATAAGTCTTCATAAGATTTTTCGGTTTCTTCCACGCCATGAATTATAATATCGTTTTTGCGCAGTGCCTCTCCTTGGTATCTTAACTTTTTATTTAGCACTCCTATTTCTTGTTTCAAAATTTTGTTTTCTTCTACTAGCGGTTGTATTTTAATGTCTATTGCTTTCATCAAGGTATCGGTAACATTCTGAGTTATTGTTGCCGTTTGATTCTCCATTTCCATTTTCATCATATGAAATAGTTTTAACATATCTTCTGACATTCCATTGGAATCCATAGTTCGGGAGTAAAAATAATAAGTGGGTGCAGATACAATTCGGCTGATGAGTATTTTACTTTTACCGGGTATTCGTAGCGCCTCTTCAAAAAAATTAGCAACACGTCTTGTTGTGCAGTCCAAAAGCGCCTGCCAAAAAGTTTTAGTTACTACAGTGCTCGTACGCCTGTAGGGTACGCGAGTCTGGTAGGAGTTGTGCGCGAAAGGTGGAAGAAAAGTAGTATTATAATAATTAACAAATTGTGTCAGTTGGTTAGTTTTATTACGCTTCTGAAGTTTTAAAATCGTATTGCAGCTACTTGATTAGTTAGCCATGTTCCTTTTCCGGACGCTATAGGGTCATGATTAGATTTTTTTTGCTTTTCTTACTTTTCAGTCACTTTAGTCTTATTTATAAATTACACAATTTACTATCTTTTTAGTTAAAATCCACGTTGAAGACGCTCAAACCGTTGTACCAATTTTTTTTCAAGTTTTAAAAACTAAAACTAAAAAAAAAACTTCATGTAAACATACTTTCAGTCTCGAGACATACAGGATTTTTAACCCAGATTTATTATCGGTTTCCGCACTATAAGCAAATTTCGAAGCAAAGAAGTTGCGGGCAATATTTCGTACTGTTCTTATCATATCAAATTATTATTAGATTTCCGTACCTCACATGAGTAACAAAATGGGTTTCATTATCAGCTAGTTTTTGTAATGTAGGTCGTCGGTGTAAAAGGGTTGGGTTGGGTCAGCTGAGATAAGAACGCCTCGTGGGTACTGGCTGACTAATTAATGTTGAGCTGACTAGCCGGATAAAGGTCATTACTGTCCTTCTAAAACTACAGGTTTTATTTTTTACAATTTTATGTGTCATGTAAAATATAAGAAAATAAAATACTATGGTTAAGAAGAATGCTTTGTGGCTTTTGCATACGTTTGGTTTCTACCAATCAACTCAGATAGGAAAATTATATAAATAACTAGCTGCCCCGGCAAACGTTTCTTTGCCATATTATATTAAGTATATCGCCCGTATTATTTTATTGAATTAGTGACTAAAATATAAGTATATCACCATGGCAACGTCCATCGCTATCCCGTGACCCGCGTCGCATAAACAATGGTCGCTCTTTATAGACAAATAATTTGCAATTAAATAAAATTGCGACTATAATTAAAGATCTAAGCTATCCTATCTCTCAAGTTGGAAAAAAGCACACATTAAAAAACAAAAAACATTAAAATCGGTTAAGTAGTTTAGGAACCCATCGCGGACAAACATCGTGACAGGAGATTTATATATATTAGATAGTATTATTACTCAGGGATTTTTTTTGTTATAATATGATTACACACAATATGCAACTACACTTTTTCGAAGATCTGTACTGTTGGGCTAGCCGACGCCTGAGTTAGTTCGGCTAACACATGAATGAAAAAAATATATACAGACTATAGACGAATATATAACTTCCTTTTTTGGAAGTCGATTAAAAAGCGACCGAGAAAATATCACTGTGTGGTTTTTAAAACTCGTTTCATTCGGTGTGATTACAATACTTAAAAAAAAACTAAAAACTGACACAATTTACCACTACGATTTATTCAAATGTATCCGGGACCCTTCGTGTTTCACACGCACTTGGCCCTTTCAGCTTACACGTAGACTGTAGTGCAAGACAGATAATCCCTGCGCTAAGGGCTCGTTAGGAAGTAATTATCCCTTAAGTGGCAGGGAGCATCCGAGAGACGGCCCTTAGCTGACTGTTCTATAGTTCTCATATAGTTGCAGATTACGAACCTGAGTGTTTGCTGTTTAGTCATAATGCATTCGCTAGTTTCGGCAGAAAGGTTAGATGTCAAAAATTTAATGCGGAAACCTTTTTTATACTGTATCTACTAAAAACTTTTAGAATCATTTACTCTCATAAAGGCTGATTTACATTGATACAGTAGCTGGCGCCAGCATCACTGTATTCCGTCGCTGGATCAGCACTGTATCAATGTTTCATACAGTGCTGATCCAGCGACGGAATCCAGTGATGCCGGCGCCAGCTACTGTATCAATGTAAATCAGCCTTAACCCAGTGGGACGAAAGACCGACGGCGCAGAAACGACTTTTTACATGCCCATGCGCATGAATCATCTTACTTGTCAGACAATCAGGTGATCAGCCTGCATTGTCCTAACCAAACTTAGAAGTAACATGTTTCCAAAGCGGGAATCGAAACCACGACCTCCAAGTCAAGAGCCACGCTCTAAACCACTAGACCATGGAGGCGTTAGTGTCTAAACACACCATGTCCCGCGGCGGAAGTTCGGCATGATTGAGTCAGCAATGTCAAACGCATACAATAACGCGACGGAATTTCGGCATAGAATGTCATCGGTAATCCATACTTAATATTATAAATGCGAAAGTGTGTCTGTCTGTCTGTCTGTTACCTCTTCACGCTCGAACCGCTGAACCGATTTTGCTGAAATTTAGCATGGAGATACTTTGAGTCCCGAAAAAGGACATAGGATAGTTTTTATCCCGGAAAAATGTACGGTTCCCACGCGATAAACGAATTTTGGCGCAACGGAGTTGCGGGCGTCATCTAGTTTAAGGGCCTTCCCTATGGAGATTCCGTAATTTACCGTATTTAGAGCCTTATAAACTCATAATTTGAAAGCTACAAAGTTATAACAAAAACACAGCAATAATCTTGAGTTTACCAACATTCCTTTCCACCTTTTAAATTTTCTATCTTTGTTTATTATACTCATAATATCAGCTTCCAAAGTAAAACCAATTTATTAAAATTCAAGCATACATTCAGCATCTCCTTAGTATTCACAAATTACGTTTATTAGAAACACACGACAATAGAATAGACAATTATTAACTACATATTCCCCGTTTTAAGTTTTTTTAGATCAATTTTGAACTAAGATAAAAAAAATAGGAATTTTGTGCGATCTTGGCATCGCGTCAAATGTATGGTCAAGGTCATTTGCTCGGGGGATGGCCTTAAAATACATTGCACATGGAATCATGCCGAACCTCTGCCGCGGAACTTCGACATGGCATGTATTTAGACACGACACGTCTATATGTATAAGCGTGGTACAAAACAGAAGCAATTTTAGTGTAGTTACAAGTACGGTCAGCATGTAATTGTAATGTACTGTACTCAAACGTGTCTAGTATACAGACGTGGTCAGAATCAATGCAGTGGAATTGGCCGGCTCACACGGATAACGCGGTACACTCGCAGACAAATTGAGCGCAAACAACAACGTGACGGTGTTATTCTGGAAGTTGAAACACTAGTTTGTTAGGTATTAAATGTAACAAAATTTTAGGTTACGTAGTCAAATGTAGGCTACTGATAACATGTACCTACTACAACTTCAAGACTTAAGAATTATAGATAATTGAAACTGAACTGAAGATATTTTAAACGATTTGTATAATAATTTACATTACTTAATTACTTTAGTGGACTATTTTGCAATATTTTAATGCCATCATATAACAATGTTAGAAATGTCATGATAACAAACTTGGTTTACTGTAATACTGCAGGTCTAAAAAAATATTATAATGTATCTAACTCTACAAAATATGATCTACGTGTGGAGCCAGGATTTTCATGCCTCTCGTTGCGATATCGCCTCAATATCGCCCTCATGATAGAGCTAATTTACGTAATAAACGTTTTAATATCCCATAATATTATAATTACGAACAACATTATTACGGCAACGAATTTCGATGTTCCAGTACTTTAGCTTTATTTAAATCATCATTTTGTAACTTTTGTGTTCATCAATTTGATGAATGACTCTCAAAGTGAAATTAATAACTTTGTTGTGGAATGTAATTTATACACATCTGAATAACCTATAAAAGATATTATTATTGTATTTTTCTCTCAGTTATCTCTTGTTAGTCTGTTACCTTTATGCCTGTAGGTTAACCACTGAAATGATTTTAATGAATTAGGTATGGAGCTACATGCAGTCCTCCCGGGAATTATCATTGTCAGGCAATAATACGATGAATAATTGATTTTCGTGGGAGTAAAAGTTGCGGGAAAAATCTTTTAAGATTTTTGCACTCCTTGCGGTCCTACGTAAACATACTGTTTACATAACATTAACTTGCTCTTACAACATACGATCCAACATCTTAACGCCAGAACTAACCCAATAGATATAATGTAACTCTGTCGTGTTCTTTTAATCTTGTTTTAGGCACGCATTAAGTGGTACTTGTTTGGATTTCTAAGATGATCTAGTAAAATTGATGTGGCACGAGTAACGACTTCTACCTTCTACCTACATAATATGTAAATATATTATGTCAGGATGTATGCCACTATAGACTGACCAATTTAAGCGCGACCATACGTATTACAATATATATTTTTTTATTAAATAAGGGGGCAAACGAGCAAACGGGTCACCTGATGACAAGCAACTACCGTCGCCCATGGACAATCGCAACATCAGAAGAGCTGCAGGTGCGTTGCCGGCCTTTTAAGAGGGAATACGCTCTTTTCTTGAAGGTTTGCAGGTCGTATAGGTCCGGAAATACTGCTGGTGACAGTTCGTCCCAGAGTTTTACAGTGCGCGGCAGAAAGTTACGCGAAAAACGCACTGTGGAAGACTGCTACTTATCAAGGTGATGAGGATGGTATGTTTTTCGCGTGGGACGATGGCGAAATGTTGCAGGTGGTATGATTCCGAACAATTCCTCAGAGCACTCCCCGTGATACAACCGATAGAGGATGCAGAGTGAAGCTACATTTCGGCGTAATTCCAAGGGGTCCAAGCTGTTTGAAACACTATGGCAGTCAACAATTCGAGCGGCCCTTCGTTGGATACGATCCAGAGGGAGCAGTTGGTATTTCGGCGGCCCTGCCCAGAGATGAGAACAATATTCCATATGGGGCCGAACCTGCGCCTTGTAGAGTTGTAGGCGTTGGTCCAATACTATATCCATATACAGGGTGTAACAAAAACAAGTGATAATACTTTAGGGTGTGTACGTGTTCCCTGTAAAGAGTTCACTGTGAAAGTAGCAGCGCTGAAAGACCAACATTTTTTTTCACATTTGTATGGGCAAGAGCCCGAGCGTCACGAGATTCCACCTACAAAAGTGAAAAAAAATTTACATACAATAAAATACATACATAATTACATAATATACATTGTAGCATATTTTTAGTATGCTACGAGAGTCGCGCTTAAATGGTCAGACTTTATAGTATATTTTTATTTTATATTATTATTATAGTGTGTTACACTGAGCGATAGCTATTGTTAGGAACTTTAACACGTATCCAAATCCGACCTGAAGTCTCTACACAAATACTGTGTCCATTACGCTCAAGTGTGTAACTTGGCTTACGTTTGTCCGCAGTATTTGTTGAGTACGGACTTGTTTACGTTGTGTCACTATTGTGTCCGTATAATGCCACCCCGGTTTAGGTGATAGTCATGGCGAGTTTCATTTAAAGCGGCCAGAAGTAATTTTATAGTGCTAAAATGTGTTTTTTTCTCTCGTAACCCGTGGGATAGACGACCGACATGACTAGTGAGAGATCAGGCGCAGGACCGACTTTCGCATATTATGCCCATCCGACGCAAGGATCATGTTTCTTGTCAGATAATCAGATGATCACCATGATCTAACCAAACACGAAAAGGATATTTTCCAATGCGGAATAAAATCGACGATCTCCGATTCCAGAACCACACTTTAACCCCTGGATTGTGGCGTCAGACAACCAAAGACTTATATCATGATTTAGGTAATAGAGCAGTGTTTTTCAACCTGTGGGTCGCGATTCCTGTTATGTGACTATGTCGTATCCCTTGTATAATTCACTGTGAATGTAGCGGCGCTGAGAAATGTCCCAGCAACATGAAATTCTCACACAAATTAAAAAATAAGTCACACAACATAATACATCACACCCCCTAAGTACTATAAGACGAGAATAACAACACAGTTCTCGTTGTTATAAGCGGCAAGTTTTAAGCTGAGTTGTGACAAGGCAGTCTTAATGCACAATAATCTGGCCGTGCAGCGCCGAGTTTGCGGGTACTTCGAAAACTTCCAGCATTAGTGCGCGATGCCAGCGATGTACCATACTCTAGAGTCTAGGATATATCAGGTATAAGTATAAGGAAGAAATATAGGTTTTTAAAAAAAGAATATAGGTTTTTAAAGACTAACTAAATAACTCTGAATGATAAATCTTAAAGACCGAATATTGTTCTTCACAAAAAGTTTAAGCTCTATACTGTACTCGGCGAAACATGGGTGTAGCGGTCATTGACTCCCTGTCAAAAACTTGTCATTTTCTATACAAACAACATCTGACACTTCATTGTCAATCACGGTTTATATAGAAAATGACAAGTTTTTGACATGGAGTCAATGACCGGTACCGCCATGTTTCGCCAAGTACACTATATTACTCTTTGTGCTCCCTCTAACATAGTGGTGGTTAATATAACGTATAGCTGAAAAAAGTAGCGCGCTATTTCTTCGCAACGAATAGCGCGCGCTATAACACTATGCATAAGACGCTACGTTATAACCTATCGCGCGGTCACTGACCTAGCGCGGCGCCGCTCGCGCTGCCGACCGCGCGCGACTTTCGTTGGTTCGTTGTCGTGTCGTTCGGGTCCAAATCGGGTGAATTCGGCTGTCATAATTTTTTCCGTGTTGCGTTGCGTGCATAGGTATATTATAATGTTTTTTAATCATCAGTAATTGACCCCCGGCTCCGAAGATCACTGTACTGTAATATAATGGTAACTTCCGTTCCATGTGAACGTATTTTTTTTTAAATCTGGATACGTTATTATATTTTTAAATGTAAATAAAATGTAAAAAAAAAACTGTTGTAAGAAAGATGTAAAAATAATTTAAGTACTTATATTACTTACCAAAAATTAAAAATTAAAATATTTCAAACATAATAAAATTAACCAAATAAATAATAATGCCTTCAAACGACTATATTATTCTAAGTAATTATCTTCAACAAACACGTTATATTATATTAACTCACCCACGGCGTTATAATTATTATCGAAAGAATTCAATAACGTCGGTAACTTTACAACGTTTCCAATCGATCGTTATAACGTATCATTCATTATAACGTAGCGTCAAAACTAGCGCGCTTGAAATTCGTTATAACGTAGCGTCAAAACTAGCGCGCTTGAAATTCGTTATAACGTAGCGTCAAAACGAGCGCGCTTGAACGAATCGAGACTTTATTCGTTATAACGTAGCGTCAAAACTAGCGCGCTTGAAATTCGTTATAACGTAGCGTCAAAACTAGCGCGCTCGAAATTCGTTATAACGTAGCGTCAAAACTAGCGCCCTTAAAATTCGTTATAACATAGCGTCAAAACTAGCGCGCTTGAACGAATCGAGATTTCATTCGTTATAACGTAGCGTCAAAACTAGCGCGCTTGAAAAATGTAGCGTATTTCATCTAGCGCGCTATGAAAATATAGCCGTTAGGAACACCACTGCTCTAACCTAATCCTTGCAAATCCAACAGTGGCAGTAATCCATAGGTACGTAATATTATAAAATATGTGAAACTATGTCTCTCTGTCTGTCTGTTATCTCTTTACACCTAAACCGCTGAACCGATTTTTCTGTTTGGTATGAAGATACTTTGAGTCCCGGGAAAGGACATAGGATACTTTTTATTTAAAAAAAATTTACGGTTCCCTGCGATAAACGAATTTTGGCACAACGGAGTTTCGGGCGTCATCTAGTTTAATATAATATTTGATTGCGACGTTCAGTATATGATACGTCGATGTCTATCGGCTATTAATTAGTTGCACCTGAGCGCAGTTGGGAACATTCGGGAATCGGGAATACTGCAATCTCTTGCCGTTTGAATATTACCGATCCTGGATTGTAACGTTGTGATCTATTATTGAATGTTATTGTCGACTTGGTCCTGGTTTTGTAAGTATGCAGCATAAAATATTGTATTATTTTTAAGGCGCTATATTGAAAAAACTGTCCTTTTTGACTTAATACTATAGGACCCTCGGAAATGTTACAAATCTGGTAATAAGATATCCATACTTAATATTATAAATGCGAAAGTGTGTATGTCTATCTGTCTGTCTGTCTGTCTGTTCACCTCTTTACGCTCTAACGGCTGAACCGATTTTGCTGAAATTTGGTATGGAGATAGTTTGAGTCCCGGGAAAGGACATAGGATACTTTTTATCCCGGAAAAATGTATGGTTCTCGCGCGATAAGCGAGTTTTGGCGCAACGGAGTTGCGGGCATCATCTAGTACAATATATCTTCATATCCTTATCTAGGTTTGAGTAGAACTAGAAACACGATTAATGCATTTTGCCTCGATACATTTAATTTTCGAAATGACCTCTTAAAATACGAAATTTGAAGATTATTTTTAAACGAAAATAGATGTATTGTAAGAAATTAGTCTAATTGATAGACACATTTGCAACTCAAAATCGTATAGAAGCATTTTGCTTAAATGCTCCTAGTCATTTTTTAAATGATTATAATTACTTTTTTCGCATGTTTTCCGAGCGAGCCGATAGCTTCTGGCCGCAGCATATTCACGACTTTATAGTCATACAAATTAAGTATAAAATTGCCCTTGCGGTAAAATTACTTTCGATATAGCGCCTTAACAGTGTACACCGAAATAAGACGTGGTAAAGCGCGAAACTTGAGCGTGCATAATGCCGAAACACAATTGAAATGTCAAACGTCATCGCGCTAATTGGCGTTTTATCAATTTTATGCATCGTCGTGCCGCGCTTCGTCTCGTCTCGTTTTGATGTGAACTGACCCTTGAATGACTTTTTATTGATATAATTTACAGCAGGCTGGATTTATATTTTTTATGAGTATAGGCCACTTTAATTTTTCGGCCCCTATGTACGAACTCTGCCGCCCCCTCTCTGCCATAGGCCATGGCCTATACTGCCTAATACCTATACATGAATCCAGAGCTGCACTGGGCTAGTATTGGATATTACTAAATTTTCTTTATTAGTAAGTACAAATAAAGAGAATTTAGTAATATCCATTATGCTTGTGGCGTGCTTAAATACTTAAGTAGGTATTTAAGCACGCCACAAGCATAAAGTTACTTTAAGCTTTTCATTATGAAAACGTTCCAGGTAATGAAATTCCGAACAGGTGGACGCGCCACCTGATAGGAGGTGTCTAGACATGCCAGCTCATTATTTAATACCACTAAATAACCTACGTGCATGCAGAACAGAGCTATGGAGAGCATTATCTTATTTATTTTGTTTGCGATAAACGTGAGAGGCTGGTACTGGTTTTACATTTCACGCTCTAAAGTCTTAATTTATTCGGTTGGAAATATATTTTATATACAGGGTGCAATTAAACCTTCCTGCCAAATTTTGATATATTGATCCTTGTTAAAAATAAAAATACACGTAATTTTTCTTTTATAGTCACTCAGTACTAAAATGTTGAGAAATAGCTTCCGAAAGTTATCCTAAAAAACACTACAATTAATGGACACGATGCGTCGGCCGCGCGTGACGCGCCTCCGCGTGTACGCCTCATCCCGCGTCACCCCCTCTCATTCCCCCGCGCTGCGAATGACCATTCTGCAACGATTTTAAATGGGATAAAATATGTCATTGAAAAAAAAAATAACACCAATTTTTTTTTTTTTTTGGTTAAATGGACTCTCCTAATGATACCTAAGACCTGGGAAAAAATTGGTAGGAAGGTTAATTGCACCCTGTATAACTAGATGACTTCCGCAATTCCGTTGTGCCAAAAGTTGTTTCCGTTGTTGTATCATACAGAAACCGTACATTTTCTAGGATAAAATCCTAAATCCTAAATAGTATCCTTTGTATTTTCTCGGGACTCAAAGTATCTCCATACAAAATTTCAGCAAAATTGTTCAGCAGTTTAGGCGTGAAGATTTAACAGACAAACACATTTTCGTACTAATTTCTAAATTAGCATCCAGGATTTGGAAGTGCATATGGATGGGCGAATGTTAAAACATTTTTAGTATAATTTTTGTTACAATATTTCGTCTCCACTTATTTACCTGTGCCGCGCGCGGTCACGCTACACATATCGCTGGCGAACGCTAAAAATTTTACTAGCCTTTACAGAATAGCCATTTTTTCACCGACATCACCGTTATTTCAACGACATAAGGATTATGTTGCCAATCTTAGAGGTATAATAACTCTGAACCGCCCTTACAATTTATAAGTGAACCGAATTGGAACCGAACTTGCGACGACTTTTTAATCACTTGACGATATCAGTATCGATAAAAACAGCACTAAATATATAGTGCTCGGGAGTCTAGATAATGATGATGAAATTCCTGTCACGTTTAGTATAAGTTGTAAAGTGTTATGAGCTTTTTGCCCGACTACGACGACGCCAAGCCCACCCAAACTCCAAAGGGATCCTAATTTTGCAAATACCATTTAAGCATACTATCGCTCCTACTACTAAATTAAGATACTCGAATGGTGCTCCCTCACCGGGAGCATTCGCTTTTAATGAAACGTTACAAAGTCGAGCATTACAACAGTGAGGAAGGAGAGGAGAGCCAAGCCGAGCAAAATGCGCATCTTGTAATGATACAATGTGTAATATCTTGATACAACTTGTGACATCAATGCTATGTGACAGTGAAGTCAACTTGGTTTAATGGAATGCTCAAAGTCAAATCTATAATGTAAATTACAAGTGAATGCTCCCGGTGAGGGAGCACCTTTAAGTTTTAATTTCAGGCAGGAACAAATTACAGCGGGGCTAAAGTAGTCACATTTAGCAATTCCTCTTAATCAATTCAGCAAATGAATTGTCAAAACTGTCAAACTGACGTTCATGTCAAATTAGTACGAATTACTAGACATGAATTGCAAGCAGAGTGACTATTTTGCGATTTAAAAAATGAATCATAATAATTTATGATTCATAAATCATAATAATTTATGATTCATGATTCTCTAAAGCGACTATTTTAGCCCCGAAGTAATTCACGCGTAAGTCCTAAACTAATTTCAAACGAAGTCACGGACAGCGACTAGTATAATTAAAATAAATATGAAATGTCAGCATTAATGATATTTCAGTTCTAAGTTGCGAATTAAATTGTATTTGTGACAAACTTGTAGATGAGCTGGCGAAGGGTCGAGCGGACCAACTTTGTACTTTCGTGATCAAAGCCAACCCTGAAAGCCTTCAAATCTGAATATTAAGTTATTAGTACTAATGCTTCAACGGGAATTGTAACAAAAGTCACTGTAAATGAGATTATTTAACTTGTTGTTATTTCAAGGATAACTTAATAGGTAATATTATTTTGTATTCCTAATGTAAGAGCACCTAAGAGTATTTTATATGTGACAATAACTAGTTATTTGTTTAGTCTTTAAAGAAAAGTATTAATAATAGTATTAGTATTATTATAGATAATAATACAATACTATTATTAATACTTTCAAGCTACTGGCGAAAAGAACTGTTATTGGCCCTATTTCCTATTGTTAGTAGAGCTTTAAATGCCTAAAATGTATGCTTATGTAATAGTTTACAAAATAATATATATTAAGATATACAAGTGTTAGTGATTTAAGGGGCCGGGCTACCCTCGAAATTCTCATACATACGTAATACCAAAATCATTTTGTCATACGAAAATATTTAACATGTTTGAGTTATTTTTCAGCTTAAAATAGTAATTACCTAGGTTCCTGAACAAAAATTAACTTCAAAATATTTAAACACTAAAAAATAGAGTAAAACACTAAAAAATATATAAATAAATAGTAAATTTACTACAAAATATTTAAATACTAAAAAATATTTTTTAGAGTTGAAATATTTTGTAGTAAATTTAATATTTGTGTATATATTTTTTAGTGTTTTACTCTATTTTTTAGTGTTTAAATAATTAGTAGTAAATTTAGTAAAAAAAAATTATACACAAAAATTTTTTTTTAGTGTTTAAATATTTTGAAGTAAATTTTTGTACAGGAACCTAGGTAATTACTATTTTAAGCTGAAAAATAACTCAAACATGTTAAATACTTTCGTATGACAAAATGATTTTGGTATTACGTATGTATGAGAATTTCGAGGGTAACCCGGGCTCTTAAGAATGATTGGCTGTTGTTATTCCAAATAAAAAAAAAAAAAAAATGCACATCTGCATTTTCGCAAGTAGCTTGCTTCCCAAACTATATTGACACACGAAAAAAAGTTGCGGTACGAGAGTCAAGACACCTGAATGTTGTTCATTAGTTAACACTGTTTATTATCTAAGTTTTATTTTAAAGTGTTATTGGTTTAAATGTTTTTACGTCCCATGTAGATTTTTTTTTTATTTTTTTCGAAAGGGTCTAAGCTACTGGTCTGGTTAAGACCATGGTAGTTTAATCGTGGCTATAACTAGTCTGTTGCTAGTTGGTTTGGAGATAAACAATGAGGAGGCCTGGCCCCCTCCCCTAAAGTCATACGTGTGACATTCTAATCGGGCAATATTGGGGAGAGCTACGAAAATAAGCTATTTTCATCTGACGTGGAGTCCCATGTAGAAGAAAAACAAGTTGGTTCGGAGCACGTGGCAAAATTGTTAGGCAAGGCCCGACATTTGAGAAAATCGACCGTGAAATATTATGTTAGTCGAAACCAGCATCTGGGGGCACGGGAGCGCCCCCGCCAAGATGAGCTAAGCGAAGCGCGCAAGGGCACTACCTACCTTTTCTCGAAACGTTTCGCCGTATTTTTGAACCCTCGTAACTTTGGTTTGGATAATGCCAGATACTTGAAATTTTTATGATATAATGACATGAGTGAAATAATGAAATGCGCAAAGTTTGAATATCGTAGCTATTATACTTTAGATTTGATAGGTGTCCAAAAACCCACAATTTTGGCACTGATTCACCTATCATCAAAACTGTTAGGTTAGGTTAGTCCTGAAGTCTGAGAAAGCTGAAATTTGGTATGTAGCATACTATTAGTACAGAAACAACAAAAAAATTATCAAACCCAACCTAACCTATATCCGTACACTTATAGAGCAAAATTAGGCCAAAAATTCTGTTTTTTGTATGGGAGCCCCCCTTATTTTTTATTTTATTTTGATATTATTATTAAATATTAAAGTAGACATATTATTAAGGATTTTTAGAAAAAAATCAAGCACCTACCTATTGCCATTATTGATATAGAGCAAAATAGGCAACAAATATACATAATCTGTGAAAATTTCAACTCTCTAACTATTCTTGAGTTACAGACTGGAGACAGACAGACAGACAGACAGACAGACGGAAAGACAACGAAGTCTTAGTAATAGGTTCCCGTTTTTACCCTATGGTTACGGAGCCCTAAAATACGTGTTATCCTTGAGAGACCACAGACTCACAGAAAACCAGCGTGACACAGCGCTTGCGCTGTGTTTCGTCTAGTGAGTGAGTTTATCTGAGGCCCACTGCACTTTATACCAGTACATTATTCCCTATCCCTATTCTCTTCTGCTTATTCCCTTAGCCTATTCCTTCATAAAAAGGCCGGAAACGCACTTGCAACTCTTCTAATGTTACAGTGTCCATGGGCGATGGCAGTTGCTTTCCGTCAGGTGACCCGTCTGTTTGTTTGCCCCCTAATTTCATAAAAAAGGGAAAGAGAACAGGGGACCCTATTCCCTTTTCTCTATTCCCTCAATTAAGCCTTTTCTTTCTGAAAGTATGCCAACTCAGTGACGGTAGTACTTTCCATCAGGTGACCTGTTTGCTCGTTTGTCACCTAATTTTATATGTATCCGATCCCCTCTTAAAGGCTGGCAAAGCACTTGCAACTTTTCTAATAATACGAGTGCAGATGCTCGTATGCCCCTTCATTTCATAAAAACGTGTGTGGTATAAGTTGCAAAAGGAATGAAATCCCACCAAAATACATTTTCATGTAAAAATGCTGCCAAGATGAGAACATAATAGTTCGTGGTGTCAAAAAGTAGTGAGATCTCATGTAGGGCCAAGTTTCAAAATGGCCAGGCCACGGATTTTGACTAATTTGTAGAGTTTTTAGATTCTTCTTGTGCGGCTGACACATTATATCAAGTATTTTGCCACGATTTATGTGTAAAATTAAGGTTTTTAGATTTAGGGCTGAGTGTGTAAGGTTTGAAACTTGGCTCTACACGAGATCTCACTACTTTTTGTCACCACGAACTATTATTTTCTCATCTTGGCAGCATTTTTACATGAAAATGTTTTTTGGTGGGATACGATTTTCCGAACGGCTTGTATTAGGGGCAGTAGCTGCAGGTGAGCTATAATAAATTTTGAACTTTTTAGTTCAACCACGCACGTGGTTTAGCGTAACGCAATTCAGCAAACGTTGAATGCCATCTATGAGAAGCACCTTGAACTACAAGCTTACTGTGCAACTCCCTCGTCAAAATGTTTCGAAAATCAGTTTAGAGTGGGTTGCACAAACTAACTTTAACTTTAACCGGAAAAATTGACAGATGTCGTATGAGCATATGGGGTGTTTGGACGCCATATTTAACTTTAACTTTAACCACGCCTCTGGTGCAACGCAGCCTTATTAGATATAATATGTCACTTTTCCAAAATTATTTAGCGCCATCTGTATTAGTGTGGCGAAAACTCGTCGAAGTGCAGCTAGCAGAGTCAAGTTAGAACCCTTGCTGCTACTTTACAGGATATTTTGTTACTGTAGTTCTATTGTAGATGTCACTTTTGCTATACTTTATTTAATAATTTTCTGGCATTTTTCAAGTAAACTGTACCGGAATATAGCAATAATATTATTTATATCAGAATGACAAACTTATACAAGATGCAACAAAACAAAGTGATAATATTATGTACTGGGGTAATAAATAATAATGTGTCTCTAGAGAGTTCGCTGTGAAAGTAGCAGCGCTGAAAGAGCGAATGTTTTTTGTGAATTTGTATCTTGGGAAATCGCCCTAGCGCGAGCGTCATGACTCATGACTCATGACTCTCATGAGTGTTCCCATACAAAAGTTTTTAAAAAAGTTACTGACTCTTTTAGCGCTGCTACTTTCACGGTGAACTCTATATGAGGAACTCATAGGTACACACATGTTTTTATGAAATAAGGGGGCAAACGAGCAAACGGGTCACCTGATGGAAAGCAACTTCCGTCGCCCATGGACACTCGCAGCATCAGAAGAGCTGCAGGTGCGTTGCCGGCCTTTTAAGAGGGAATAGGGTAATAAGGGAGGGTAGGGAAGGGAATAGGGGAGGGTAGGGAAGAGAATAGGGTGGGGAATTGGGCCTCCGGTAAACTCACTCACTCGGCGAAACACAGCGCAAGCGCTGTTTCACGCCGGTTTTCTGTGAGAACGTGGTATTTCTCCGGTCGAGCCGGCCCATTGGTGCCGAAGCATGGCTCTCCCACGTATAACATTTAGTACTATCACTTTGTTTTGTTACACCTAGTACCTACTAATAATATTATTATAAATTCGGAAATGTTTCATTCATCCTCTTACTGTTATATCAAAATATTATGTTGTCTTATAATTTCAAAATAAACACACACGGATATTAAAACATTGACTCCAATATCCTGTGCAGGGTTAGGTGGGGGTAAGTTTGACCCCCGGCGACTCATTAGAGGCACGTGCGCTAGACTAATGTTTATTATATCAGAAGATCCGCCGACGGCGTAGGGTTACTGTAATTGGCTTTGACATGACGGGGCCCATAAGTCCCATATCATCAAAATAATAATCCCATAATGTACCTGTGAGCTAATAATGTTAATTTAGTGTCTTATGTATTTTTTTGAAAAAAACATTAATGTTTGTTAATTAATAATATTATTGTTCGTGTATTAAAATGATGTAAATCCACTGATATTATAAACATAAAACAGCGCCTATCAGTCTGTCTATTTGTCGCGCGGTAACACCCCACTTTATTTGGGATTTGGGAATCAAAATAATCGCATTTCTTATCCCAGGACTCATAGTAGATCCATACTATTATTTTATTGCTACGCGTTTTATCCTAGAAGAGGTTATAAGCTCTAGACAGAGACTCTTTCGCTTTTATAATGTTCCGAATCATAATAAAATATAACATTTTAAGCTGTAACATAAATTATGATTCCTCCCATTTCACATTTCTGAGTTCAATATTCAACACGCATCGCGAGAATTTCTCAACTATATTTATCCCTGTCTATGATATATCTCAGCAACTACCGTGAAAGATCGGTGTAGTTTTATACGTGGGCCTTTCGGGCTCGACGTGTCCCGAGAGAGGCCTGCCGGGCCCGCGTGAGCTATGGCAGGGTTAAGTCGGCCATATTGAGTCGCTGGGATAACTTATTGTTTTTATGTTCCTGAAAATTGCGAGTATTTCAGGCGCCATAACCCTTGACATTCATAAAACAACAGAACGTGTATTTAGATAAGTTATATAAAATGTTACTTATTAGTTTTTTTTTTTTTTATTATTTCTATGGACGCATCACACCACGTCAGTCTGGTCCCGTGCTAAGTACCCGAAGGACTTGTGCTACGGGTACCAGACAACGGAAATATATTTAATACTTTTGTACTGTAAATATATTTAAGATTTTTATTATATTATGATACACATATGACATAATATTAATTAATCCACATCCATGACCCAATAACTTTGAAAACATTTTGTTCCGTCGGCGGGATTCGAACCCGCGACCCCCGGCTTGAGCTACCAACAGCCCACCAACTGAGCCACAGCTGAGGTCGTATTAATATTATTTTTATTAAAATGTTATGATATTAATGCAACATTGAAAATAAGAATAATAATAGTATCTACTTATATTGGTGATGGTTTCGGAGACGGTTGGTTTAATTGAAAAACCGCAGTAGAAATTATAAACTGCACATTAGCCATTTTTGAGGGAAATTGTACGGTTCCCGGAAATTCTTTATTTACGCGGGTGGAGCCGTTGGAGAGCTTCATTGGGAATAGGGAGTGCCCATTGCATTAACGGCAGATGAAACGGTATACCTGGCATTATTAAGGAGCTTGCTACTTTTCTGTAAGTCTGCCGAACACTCACTCTCAGTGTTGTTTTTTTCGACCACTCAATTAAAAAAACCACAAGGTGTGGTGGTCAACCCATCGCCATTCATGGTGTACCGCTGACACCACCTCTATAAAACATTACCGGCTAATGTAAACACTTCATTTCACGGTACATTAGACCCCACCTGCCTGTATAACCCCATATTATAACTTATTTTCGATCAAAAGTGATCGAATTCCGATTATTTTACGTGTTGTTCAATTAAGTTTTTTGATTATAGTACGAGTTTCATACCCTATGATATATGACAAAGAAATTAGGCATTTTAATGTGTATAAGTAAAAATTGAAAATGGCTTACATCGTAAAATATCTATACTAATATTATAATTGGGAAGATTTTGTTTGTTTGTTTGAACGCGCTAATCTCAGGAACTACTGGTCCGATTTGAAAAATTATTTTACTGTTGGATAGCCCATTTATCTAGGAAGGCTATAGGCTATATTTTATTACGCTAAGACTAATAGGAGCGAAGAAATAGAGGAAAATGTAGAAAAAACGGGGGAAATTATATGAAAGGGCTTATTTGAACGCGCTAATCTCAGGAACTACTGGTCCGATTTGAAATTTTTTTCAGTGTTAAATAGCCCATTGATCTAGAAAGGCTATAGGCTATATTTTATTACGCCAAGACTAACAAAAGCGAAGAAATAGAGGAATATATGGAAAAAACGAGGGAAATTATATGAAAGGTCTTATTTGAACGCACTAATCTCAGGAACTACTGGTCCAATTTGAAAAATTATTTCAGTTTAGATAGCCCATTTATTGAGAAAGGCTATAAGTTATATTTTATCACGCTAAAACTAATTGGAGCGAAGAAATAGAGAAATATGTGGAAAAAACGTGGGAAATTATATGAAACTGCTGGAGCAATTTTTATGTTATTTGGCAAACATGAAGAATTGATCACGTGAAGAGACAGGCTATTATTTGCGGAAAAATATACGGTTGCGTGAAATTCCTAAATTACGCAAGCGAAGCCGCGCGGAACGTCTATATATAATAAAATCGTAGTCTGATTAGCAAGTGCCATTTTCGTCAAAACCTGATCTCATGCACCGAAAATTATTATTTTGGGCTCATTCGATTCGGAATACCATCTAGAACATTCTATCAAAATTCCAAGAGGGGCTGAAAAAAAATGCAATAGTTATAAACAATTAAGTAAACATAAAAAGAAGGGTTTGGTTTTTTTTTTAATATTTCGAAAACTATTTGAGACAATCAAAATTTGAAAATAGATCCTTAAAGAGCAGGAAATTTCCTAAAAAAATCTTAGACCCAGGAACCTTACCAATAATCCTTATAGCTTTAAATGAGCGGCGAAAGTAACGGTAAAAACGCGTAGTTCGGGTTTCGCGTGAATTGCCGTAATCTGCCACGCGAACTAAAAAATATATTTTAACTGATTAAATATTAATATAACAAAAAAAAAATTGGGTACTAAGTAGACATATCAATAAACAATAATCCGTCAACAAAAATAAATTATCACAATTTGTTTAAATGTTATGCTTTTGTTCATTTGTTTATAGTCACCATTTTAATGTTAACATAAAGACGCTGATTATTTCTAAACAAGAAATCTAGAAATTTTTATGATTCTTTTGAGCTAATCTTAAAAGGGCTTAGAAGAGATATCCGGTGGAAAATTTCAATAATTTTGATTTTTCACTTTTTTATGAACAATCAAAGGCATTCATGAAATTTTCATGTAAATAAAACAATTAGGGTTTTTTCATCAATAAAAATGATTATTTCAATTTTATTAGTTATAAATATAAAAATATGTATTGTTATCTGGCTTCTAACAACAACAAAACAAAATAATAACAATAATTGGATATAAAAGTACCGTAATTGCTTTATTTACATGAATAATTTTGGAATGCTTTTGAATGTTAATAAAAAAGTGAAAAATAAAAAAAATGAATTTTGTCAACGGGAATCTCTTTTAAGCTCTTTTAAGATTAGCTCAAAAGAATAATAAAAATTTCTAGATTTCTTGTTTAGAAATAATCAGCGTTTTTATGTAAACATTAAAATGGTGACTATTAACAAATTAAGAAAAGCATAATAATTAAACAAATTGTGATAATTTATTTTTGTTAACGGATTATTGTTTATTGATATGTCTACTTAGTACCCAATTTTTTTTATTCCTTAATATTAATATTTAATCACTTAAAATATTTTTTTAGTTCACGTAGCAGATTACGGCAAATCACGCGAAACCCGAACCACGCTGTTTTACCGTTACTTTCGCCGCTCAATTAAAGCTATAAGGATTATTGGTAAGGTTCCAGGATCTAAGATGTTTTTTAGGAAATTTCCTGCTCTTTAAGGATCTATTTTCAAATTTTGATTGTCTCAAATAGTTTTTGAAATATTTAAAAAAACAAACCTTTATTTTTATGTTTATTTGTTTATAACTTTTGCATTTCTTTTCAGCCCGTCTTGGAATTTTGATAGAATGTTCTAGAGGGTATTCCGAATCGAATAAGATCAAAATCATAATTTTCGGTGCATGAGATCAGGTTTTGACGAAAATGGCACTTGTTTACCAGAGTATCGTAGGAATGTCAATTCTGTAGATTTAATATTTTTGTACAATAAATAATACTTGGGATGCGTCATTTGATCTACTATGTTAACGCGGACGAAGTCGCGGGCAACAGCTAGTAACTAATTCTTATTTAATTAAGACTTAAACTTAAAAAACTAATAGTGAACTTGAATGTATGTATGTTAGTCTCTGTATCATTATTATTGTGTATGTTACCTTTTCACATTTTGGATGAACACGATTTTTTTCCGCAATAAACACTGTAAGTACTTTAACAAGGTACCCCATGAGTTCGTCGGTTTACGCGTTATTCAGATGTAACAGACAAATATTCTTTGAGTTTTAGGTTAAAATTACCTACATTAAAACATTAAAAATGGCTTTTTAAGACAGACTTTTTAAGACTTAATGATGATGAATGAATTTCGTTTTATATCACACTTCGATCGTAAACTCGTATTGGTTGTTAAGCTTTAGAAAATATAGGATGCCGACAAAACGATTAACCCAACATTATGACAACATTGCTTATTTTATGGACCATCAAAATAATGTTCACAATAGAAGAGGATTCAGGAGTTAGGAGATATTGAACATACAATGGTGCCAGCAACTCCGTTGCGCCAAAATTCGTATATCGCGCGGAGAACGTACATTTTCTGGGACAAAGTGTCATATTATGTCCTTTTCCAAGACTCAAAGTATCACCTTGCAGCAAAAGTTCAGTGGTTTGGGCGTGAAAAGGTAAGGGAAAAGGTAAGGACCTTTACCTGGTACAGACATAAAATTTTCGCAAAGATTTTCGCATTTAACCCTAGAAGCCTAATCTACGTCTGCGAGGCGTACACGAAACCGAATATCGTTTGTATATGCCAACTCAGTGGAAGCCAGGAGCTAGCATACGATGTCCTTATCGATAAGGTAGGTCATTTATTAGTATGGTTTATAATCCACTAGATGACGCCCGCAACTCCGTTGCGCCAAAACTCGTTTATCGCGCGGGAAGCGTACATTTTCCAGGATAAAAGCTATCCTATATCCTTTCCCGGGACTCAAAGTATATTCATGCCAAATTTCAGCAAAATCGGTTCAACGGTTTGAGCGTGAAGAGGTGACAGACAGACAGACAGACAGACAGACAGACAGATAGAAAGACAGACACACTTTCGTATTTATAATATTAGTATGGAAGTATGGATATGGTAGTATGGACTAGTATGGAAGACGTATGGATTATATTGTTAATTTATCTACTTATATTATTTTGAGTACAATGACAACAAGCTATGAAATGAAAAGGTATTCTTATGGAATAAATCTAGGCTAAAAACAGCGACACAGTCGACGCCCACAAGCAATAATATGATACTTGATTATATTGGATCATACAGACGCTCTTGTTCTACTACCATTATTAATGTTTATACTGTGCCGCCAGCGACGTGCCATACAGGGATGACGCATTTCTTAAATCATTATTTTATTTATTTTCTTATAGTAGCAACACTAGCAATAACCGTTGTATGTACGATGATACTTAAGTAGTTAAATACAATATTATAATATTGTTAACGAAAAAAGTTGGACTATAAAATGCTAAAGTACAAATTAATAGTACGAAAATTCTGCCTAAAATTGTAATAGAAGAATTGACCTGACTTTGTTTTTTATATATTATCTTCCCAATTAGAAGTTTAATATTGATATGATATTATGTATTGGTTAAATTTTTTTGTATGACAAAAGAAAGTAGGATAACAGTTAACACCTAACAGACTTTTAGATTACTTACAAATCGCTTGTAATTTCTAGGACATAATATATGTTATAGGAATAAGAATTTATAAAGTTTTAATATTTTCATTCACAATATTCATTCATATTATTGATGTCTCTTTACATTTCAAGTGTAACTTCTATCGATATAGTATGTCGTTCCACACCAGCGATGTTTGTGGAAGTTCGAGCGAAACCAATCGCGATCTAAACTTTGTTTCGCAAACACTTTGAAACAAATTTAAATTTCCATTTATCAAGGATCAAACCCGGTCCATTCGTCGCGCTAGCAAATGATATTGCATTGTATTATGGAGCCCATCTGCCCACGATCACTGACAAAACGACATAACAGCTACTCAAAATGGTAATGGAAAATATACTCTAACATCTAATGTTAAAGATCGAAAGCTCCCTAACAGTAAAGTTAAAAGGGAAGATACAAATTTCAAGAAAAACCCAACCGCCAATGTTCCTGCTAAAGCAATCAATAACGTAAAATAACAACATAAGTCGCAGTTTAACAGTCAGCAGTAAACTGATAACCTAGGATTTGATAGCCGTGACCTATTAGCAGTGACAAAACATACGGTTGTCATCGTGATACGCGATTTATTAGGGGGTGCCGCATGGGCGCTTGCTAGCCCGCTCCCTTTCCTCATATATGAATAGAGTCGAAATCAGAATCTGCCTTATGAATTTTATTTGTTTGCTCGTGTTGGGTGTATCGAATAATTGCGAGTACCGTGACAAGAGTCCCGTAATATAATTCGTAATTGTAAAGCTTTGTTCTATTACCATCATTGTCAACGTATTTTTATATGCAAATGAGGTCCCGGGAAGAGGTAATTAAAATATAAAACACATACAACACGTCGGCGTAGATTTATTACATTATTAATGAATTTAGTTCGCCACCGGAGTTGTTAATTTGTTTCGGTATGAAATATGGAGAGTGTCAACTGCTCGAGTGTTCGCAACTCGTGGAGTTTGTGAAGAATTTCTGAGTGTATAGAGTTTAGACACTTGGACTTGGCGGGTTCATTATAAATTGATCGACTTCGCATTCGATTAGAAGGGGTCCGTAATCAATAAGGGGATGGTTATGCTTAATGTACTATGAAATATGAATATAGAGCACCTGTGAATTGGATTAAAATTTAGTAACTATAATAGTGCTGGTAGTTTGTATTATAAAATTATTATTGATTGTTTTTTAGTTTTATTATTATATTTTTATTTATTATATTGTTAAATAACATGTTTATAATTTTACTTGCGATATAATAATGTATGGTTAACGTAATGTATTGAATTTGCGTTGGTTATTTTAACTAAAATTCTAATAATACTGAACTGTTAGTTACTTAAATTAATATATTGTAATTATTACTGAAAAGTTACCCTAAAAGTCCGGTAATACACACAGTATCTCACTATTCAATTGAATATTCAAATTCGGGTAAGGCTTCGGTTCCATTTCGGTTTGATGAAAATTACATGAGCACTCGTAAGCTTTCAATAAGATAGATATCGATTATTGGTTCCTGAACATCCATTTGTTGTATATTTTAATTACATATAATAAAACGTTTTTTTTCTGACGGTCATTAAAATTAGTATGTACTTAATTTTTCTATCCTCTTTTTCATTACTCCTCAGGTGCTTTATAACTGTATGTAATGTCAGTAATTTTTTATAATATTTCATTTTAGCGCTTCTAATAAGAAAATAATATGATGCCAACGCATTTTTGTTGGCAAGCTAGTACGCGAAAGTAAAAAGTAATTAGACCATAATAATTATATAACTAATTCTAAACAAAAGAGTTATCAAAAAATTTAATATTGATTGAGGTATTTGATTGGGTCATTAGTGATTTATTTATACCAAATAATTTAATTTTCGAATCGAACATAAGTATTCGAACGCACTAAAAATACCTATTAAATAGATGTGAGTGTGTAATAAAATAAATGACGCAAATGATAAACAAATAGCAACCCCCGTTGTTGACCGAAAACCGATCGCAAATAAATCAGAACACTCGTCAACGGACAGAGCTGGCTGATGAAAAACAAATTCAGAATTCACGATTCAAATAGACACCAATGAGATGCCGCGTGCCGCGTATGGCTTCACCAACTTATATCTACAGATAGACAACCTAAAAAACAACCTTATGGCTATAGACATAGAGGATACAAATCAAAATTTGAGGGGTCACGATAATTTTATTAGTAATTGGGGATGCATCGCAGTTGAAAACTCAAATAAAGCATACATTGGATGCACAAAAAGAAGATCAAACGAATATAGCCCGTATGTGCATATAAATAGGGGTACCATTTTTATGTTGGCAGCATCTAAGTTGGCTGTGCCGCACGCGGCGGCGTATTGCCATAGATAATAAATACTTTTAGCAAATAATTACGCTGTTTGATTTTAGATGGATGATGGTCGTGGGATCGACTTATGGGGCTTTCACTAATGGTACTCGATTAACAATTCAATGTTATTTATTACAAGCTACATATAAATCGAGATGAGTTTTTTAGAAAACGAAAAATGAAACGTTTAGACGTTTATATAGAATAATATTATAGTCTCATAACAATATTTAAAGTAACCCAGGGTTAAATAACAAAGTAATATTGTCTTAGATAAATACGAAGAACCTAAGTTTAACTTTAACTATAATATTATAGGAGGAAAATCAACCAGCTGACCGCCGAACTTCGATATGAAGAGGGCACTAAATGATGATGATATAATATTATGGGCAAATGGGCCTAATGGCCGCATTTCTTTAAATTATTACTTTATTAACGTCATAAAAACTTTCATAGATTAAATTAAGGTAAACATTAAATTAAAGTAAAGTAATCATTAAATCTCTCTGAGTGCAGCCGTTAACATTGTTTGTCCGATAAATTCGAATGTTAAGGCTCGTCCACATTTGTATCATTTGCGCGATCAGATCTCCGATCAGATTTCTGTTGCGATCATCGCGCCGTATCAAGTATACATATCATAGTGTGGACGCCTATTAGATCATTCTGCTGATCATGCGCGTATTTCATACGACACGTATCAGATACGCGGCTAGTAGCGATCGGGGCGTATCATGATACGCGTATCATTTTGACACGCTTCGATGATACGCGACGGAGATCTGCCCATCTAGCATACGCCAACGAGAAAATGTTGTCTACACGTTTTCTCGATGTTTGATGGCGTTTCTCTTCATCTCTATTCACCCTAAGGGTACGTCCACATTTGTATCATTTGCGCGATCAGATTTCCGATCAGATCTCCGTCGCGTATCATCGAAGCGTGTCAAAATGATACGCGTATCATGATACGCCTCGATCGCTATTAACCGCGTATCTGATACGTGTCGTATCAAATACACGTATGATCGGCAGAATGATCTAATATGCGTCCACACTATGATACGCATACTTGATACGGCGTGATGATCGCAACGGAGATCTGATCGCGCAAATGATACAAATGTGGACGCACCGTAACATGACATAATTTTTTTCTCGTGTAGATCTGTCGTCAAAATCTATCGATATAATGTCAAAAAAATTATAGTCGTTATCGACAATATAACTACACACGAGAGTGAGATATCTCGAGATTTTCTCGTTTGCGCATCTTAGGCCGTCTGATCGGAGATCTGATCGCGCAAATGATACAAATGTGGACGCACCGTTAGGTGCTACGTCGTAGCCGCCAGCTACGCGGAACCGTAGGCCGTAGCCTTTGCTGAAAAATATCATGATATTGTTAGACAGTGCAAACAAAATTATTTATACTTTTTAACATTGCAATACTTTAACTATTAAGTATTATTGATTGAAATGTCAATTCTTATAAGATAAAATTCCAATTAGTATTTCAACATCAAAAGAATTAACGTTCAGTTAAATAAACTTTTAAAACTAAATTTTGTTTCAGGAAGAAATAGTACTTTATATTATATTAGGCTAAGAGTATAATAAATTAGAATACACTACGCAACAAAGATAAACTGTTTGTTACCGAGACAAACTGCCGATGTAAATAAATATTGTGATGCCAATGTGACAAGTATAATCTAGATACTTAACTTTTACCATGCCTTCGATTATAATCCGTTCGATAGTTTTTAAGTTTTACGTACACCGTAACAAACATACAAACTATCTATCACCCTTATAATATAAGCGTCATGATGTATTAGTATGTGTAGTTTCATCAATCATCAAAATATCTTTTGCATTTTTAATAAGTTATTTCAAATATACGACAAATGCAAGTCACTTTTCAATTACGACTGGGGAGTGCGTCAGGGTGCAAAAATTTCACCAGCATTTGTCGAGTATTTTAATAACGACAATGTTGTCGTTAGGTATGTTAATATGCGGAACCCCGGACGTTCCCCAGAGAGAGATAATGGCATAGCGACCCCTAATAACTAATAAAAATACTCGGAACACTTGGAATATCTTAAATCTTAGAAAACTATTAGACAGTGACTGATAAGAAGAAATTAAAATAAAATTGAAAAATTATGTGATGAAAATCAGCTCGAGGATTCTATATAACTTTTAAAAAGACTAGGCCTAAAAGATATCAGCATATCTAAATCTTTTTTTCTTTTGTATTATTCTGAGTAAATTTGAATCAATTTTTTTCAAAAAATCTACGTGATGACCTACCACCGGGCACCGGTTCGGGAACTAACCCGGCGAGAAGAACCGGGGTCAAAAATTTAAGACGTGTATTGGCAATAGAAAAACTTTTCAACCATATGATTAATGCCACTGAAAAGCCTTAGTTGTGATGTTTGTAGTAAAACTACAATTGTAATTTATTTAACTATAATAATAGTTAATTGATATTTAATCAATAGTACTATATAATTATTTTTATGCTATTAATATTTATGGTATAACTTTTTTATAAATTATAATTTATAACAGGAGTTATTCAAGATTAAGTTGGTAAAAGGAAATGAAAAAGGTTAGTTGGTATAAAATTCATTTATTTGCTAACAAGCGGTAAATTTTTATCAAAAATATTCATCAAAACTGACTTTTTATAAATTATTATTTACAACTATGTACATTTTAAAGCGTATATCTTAAGGTTCACATTAGTATATTTTATCAAAAATAGTTTTCACAATGATAGCAAGCACAAGCAACTTTCACAGTTGATTTTTATTACGATTCTAATAAATTGTTACAAAAATACAACATTTCTAAAAGTACATAGTTTTCCAAACTTACTGTCTATATTTTACATAAGTTTAGAACTGTTTTTATGAACCTTGTACCTTTCAGATTTTCAATAATACTTTTTATGAACTGAAATAAGAATATCAAGAATAAATACTATCGGTACAAGTTCACAATATTTTTGGTTCCAAATTTTCATTTAGACGAAGGGAACACAATTTAATAAACTGATACTCAATTAGGAATTTTGACAAAATCATTGTACTAATATTTAAATTATTTAAATAAGTCTCGGGAAACTTCGCAATGTAATTATTAAGTACCTAGAAACTAAATTGTAAATTTTAAAATTAATTTAGAACAGTTCTCAAATCCACCATTCACTCAAATCACTTGAATTCTTCCAAAACACACTTTGTTTTCTTCAGCAGCTCCAGATTTCATTTTCTAGCTTCAATAAACCACACTTCATTTTCATAAGCGATCAAGAATATCTCGTCAGATTCTGCGCTTCAAACTGGGTTTCGTGATCGCTTACCACATCTATATGCTCCTGGTCGTTGTCACAGGATTCGGACGAGTTTTTGGATGAGCAGGACGACTTGCAGCAGCACTTCTTGGTTCTGCCGTCGGCTACCGGACTCTCCTCCTTCTTCAACTTAACGCGGCGGTTCTGGAACCAGATCTTCACCTGCTTCTCCGATAGCTTGAGACGCGAGGCGATCTCTATTCTTCTCAATCTGGACAGGTACATGTTCATAGCGAATTCTCTCTCTAACTCCAGAAGTTGGGTGCCAGTGAATGCGGTTCGGATGCGCTTGCTGGAGTCTTCTTTGAGCGGCAGGCGTTTTAACTCCTTGGAGTAGCCTGGAAGTAGTTCTTCGGGGTGGGCTAGCGGCGGGCTCGGCGTGGCGTTTCTGCCATCACTGGATAAGGACGGTGATCGTTGTCCTTGGCTCTTAGCCGGCGACACTGCTTTATACGGGTGGTACGGCGAAACGGACTTCTTTCTTCTGTTCACAAAATTTATTGGCTCCTCCTCCGTCTTCACGAAGGGCTCCTGTCTCATCTCGTGCGGCTGCTCGTAGAACTCCGGCCGCGGGATCTGATGGAGTAGGGGATATCTGAAGTTGAGATGCTCCAGAAACGGTCGGAATAGTTCGGGAGCCCGCTGCTGGTGTAGCCCAAGAGACAGGAGGTTGAAGCCGTTTGTGTACGGGTATGGCGTGAATTTCGGCCTCTCGAAGCTCATGGTGTAGGGCTGGTCCTTCTTCTCCTTGGGCTCGCTGATGAGGGTGTCTACTAAGAAAGATCTGGACATGGCTGGCGGCTGCGGCGTGTGCGCTGCGACTGACGGGCCGGGGTGGCGGGCGCAGCTACCATACCAACCCCCACCGTACCACCCCATTGTGATCCCACAATGGGGTCGCATTTTGGCAATCACTAGGCCCGGCCCACCCCTTTGTCAGGCCGGCACAAAAAACTTTTATTATCATGAATGAAGTATTTTACTGGCTATGAATAATTTCGTATGTCTGTCTGTCTCATTAAATACAATTTGGGGTACTTATTGGTGTTCTGTTTTCATTATTTTCGAACTGTTGCTTTATCCGAACGCGGAGGGTGAATTAGGTTCGCGATGTATTTTATTGATGTGAATTGAGAATATCACTGTGAGTACTCTTCATGGTTTTAAATCGAGTTTTGAGTGCGCGTCAATGACAGATTATAATGGGAACATTACGCTTATGAAAAATTGGGTTACTTTTTAACCGACCGCCAAGAATGGCTCTTTGTTTGGCTGAATACGTGTATAATCTTTTTCTTAACGACTTTTATGAGAAGAAAATCAACCTAGTTATAATAGAGGCACAATATTTTATAATATTACTTTTGCTCAATCGCAAAGTATTAAATATAGGTGAAAGTGTTTTCACAACCAATCTTGATACTTGAAAAATAATTGCAAGTATCAAACTACTCCCCATCCATCGAATTAATTAAGTATGAATACCCTCGCCGTGTACGCACGTGATTTTGATACTTGAAGGGTGGCCCAGGCCCCGCCCATAGTTCTAACGTATTAAAGGGCTGAGTTATTTGTTAGTATGTAGCTCTAAGTGCTGTATGATTGGTTTTGTAATATAATTATTAGCTGTAACCGGTTTGAACTAGATTGGACTGGATTTCTCAGGGCTTACATCTTTATTATAGCCCTCTTTGATACTTGAATTGAATGTAGATTACACGTTTCTTAATGCTAGAGTATCAAAGTGCTATAGTGTAGTAGGGTGTAGCTCTAGTATATATTTTATAATGTAATAATAAATTATCAATTTTGTAATAATTCTTTTTTTTATTTTGTTGAATCCCTAAAAATGACCATAATGCTAAGTGCTGACATTCGGTTTTGCTCGATAGTTTTACTCCAAATCGAGTAATAATTACTGTGTGAACCGCAAATTTGACAGCTCGAAGGCTCGCATCGAGCCAGCTTGATAGAATTAAATGTATTGATAATCGATATAGAGTAAAAAGCAATGCTGAATGTGTGGACGAAAGTCCGAGCCGCGGGTTTTGCTTGACGTTATTGCTCAATCGAGCAAAACCGTATGTGGGTACTTAGCATAATATTTAGTTCCTTCGGATTTTGTCGCGAAAAACTTTTCTTACGCCCATTTTTCTGCAACTGCTTTTCATCTGCGAAAACGGGAAACTTCTATCTAAAACATTAATTGTCGACTTTGTCTTAAATAGATAATTTTATTTTCGCGAAAATCGTAATGCCTATACGTGAGTGGAAGTCTTAGGCCCAAATAATATGTTGTCCTGAAACTATTTCGTGTTTAATAAAATTGTGCGTAAATTGAATATTATGGCGCAAGCCACAACGATTTTAGACTTATTTTAGTTCACACTAACCGCACGCTAACCGTCGGTATCGAAATAATATAATATAGGTATAATAATAATATCTATGGACGCTTCACACCACGTCAGTCTGGCCCCGTGCTGAGTACCTGAAGGACTTGTGTTACAGGTACCAGACAACGGAAATATATTTAATACTTTTATACTATACATAATAATAATAATATATTTAAGATTTTAATTATATAATACACATATTATGTATTTAATACGCATCCATGGCCCAGGAACTTTGAAAAATTTTTGTTCCGTCGGCGGGATTCGAACCCGCGACCTCCGGATTGAGCTACCAACAGCCCACCAACTGAGCCACAGAGGTCGTCAATATGAAATATCAGCGTAGTCCCAAAAACGTTTCCTAGACTTTCATATACCTCGGAAATCTCGAAGTATCAGTGTCGTGATTCGTGAGACTATAATATAACTAGACGTTCTGCGCGGCTTCGCCCGCGTAAATTAGATATTTCACTGACAAATTAGTCCACAAAAATAGCCCATAATCCTTGACGTGGTCCACTTCTTATCTGTGCCAAATAACATAAAAATTGCTCCAGTAGTTCGTGAGATAAGCTCTTACAAATAATTTCCCCCTTTTTTTCTATATTTTCCTCTATTTCTTCGCTACTATTAGTCTTAGCGTGATAAAATATAGCCTATAGCCTTCCTCGATAAATGGGTTATCTAACACTGCAAGCATTTTCAAATCGTACCAGTAGTTCCTGAGATTAGCGCGTCCAAACAAACAAACAAACTCTTCCGCTTTATAATATTAGTATAGATATAATCAGCCTAAGGCGGGCCACATATTAATATATACGGAATTCTAAAACTTCTACATTAGGAAATTCTACATAGGAATTTAATTTAAACTAGCGTCCCGCCCCGGCGTCGCACGTGTATAAAATAATATATAGCCACTGAAAAAATTATTAAAATTGATAGCCTATGATCCTTCACGTGGTCTACTTCTTATCTGTGCCAAATAATATAAAAATTGCTCCAGTAGTTCGCGAGATAAGCCCTTTCAAATAATTTCCCCCGTTGTTTCCACATTCTCCTATTAGTCTTAGCGTGATAAAATATAGCCTAAGTATAACCTTCCTCGATAAATGGGCTATCTAACACTGAAATAATCATCAAAATCCGTTGCGTAGTTTTAAAGATTAAAGGGAACAAATGGACATGAGGAAAAAAAAGCGACGTTGTTTTATAATAAGTATAGATTTTTTTGACTCGCCCTGATAAGTTACGTTCATAATAATATATTGAATCGTTTTCGGGCTAGTAAAAGCTCTTAATTCAGAAGTATCTAAGTTTAAAGGCATGTTTCGCTATCGCTAAGTCAATATTATAAATGCGAAAGTGTGTCTCTCTGTCTGTCTGTCTGTTACCTCTTCACGCCCAAACTACTGAACCGATTTTGCTTAAATTTGGTATGGAGATACTTTGGTCCCGGGAAATGACATAGGATACTTTTTGTCCTGGAAAAATGTACGGTTCCCGCGCGATAAACGAGTCTTGGCACAACGGAGTTGCGGGTATCATCTAGTCCAAGTTATAATTAACTTTGTGTAGTAACAAAGCAATTTTTTAATTACAATTGAACCTTCGTAGGTACCTACATCATTATGTACCTAATTACCATAATATTTGACCTACTAAGTACTACTACACAAAGTATTAAAATACAAAGTAAGTAATAATAGGTTACATTTTTAATTATTACCTTCGCCAAAAACTTAGGCCTAAAAGTTATGCTACACTTAAGTAGTTACAACTTTTATTTGTGATAACTTTTTTATAAAACTTTGCAAAGATTAGAGTATAGCACGGGAAACACAAAGATTTCCATTATATTCTTAAGTAGTTATTTTAAATTTAATAGCGATATTTACGCATATAGGTATGATTGAGACGAGGTCAAGTTCATCGTATTTGGTAACCGCAGAAATTAAACTTTAGTGTAAAGAAAATGTGTAGTGCTCAACCGAATTTTCGGCTTAACGTAATTGAATTATCCGAAAAAAATGTCCCTGCTTCCTTGTTGGGACATTTTTCTTGCATTCTAAAAATTCTTTATTATATTTTGACTTTCTTTGGTTTGCAAGTAAAAGCGAAATCTTTGGCTGAAGATAGGCAAGCAAAACACGGGCTGAACGTTATGGTGATGGCCTCCTTCGGTATTTTTGAAATCTAGTAACAAAATCATACTATAATTGTTATGTTATTTATATTATTATTTCCATGCATACACAGAGTTATAATCGTATGCGGCATGAATAATGTATAACCATATTAAAATTATTTGAAATTTCGCCTGGGACCGGTACGATGCAGGCTAGATCAAACTACACTTTGTAAACATATCTTCGTGCTAAGTCTGGCTTCCCCAGCAACGTTGTTTCGCTATATAATTTTTTTCTAGCTAGTGATCGGTCTGGTGGGTTTGACTTAACGCGACCAAATTACCTAGGTCCGCCATCTGCCTAGGAATCAACTTCTCTGATAGTAGGTACATACAAAATTTCATTAAAATCGCTTGAGCCGTTTTAGAAGAGTTCGCACACAAACACTGTGATACGAGAATATTATGTATATTAGATTCTAATATCCATTTTTTAAACTTTATGATCGATTTCTGCGCCTTATTATTTATATTTATTTGTATAAATAAAACCTTTTTTTATCCTCGAATTGTTTTACTAAAATTATGTTAACGCGAAAGGGGTTATTCATGTGTAATATTGGAAGCCTAATAACCATTAGATATGCGAATATGCTCAATAGTAGACAAATGATACAAATTCCAGACACGTTTCTGGTACTACACAATATATTACTGGTAGTACACAACGACAAGTTTTGTGTAGTGTATACCCTACAAAACTCCATCGAAATTTTAAGTGTCTATCATTATACTGAATCCACCGACTTCACTCTTTGACTGTATTGACTTTAACTTAGACTATTTGACTTGCCAAATTGGAAAATCGGTGCTAGAAATTGTTACAAGAACATTGATATGAAGAAGAAAAACTAAAAAGTCGGTCCGGCACCAGACCACTTTTACACGCATCTGACGCATATTACATCCTCTCTCATGTTAATCAATTAGATGATCAGTCTGCACTGTTCCAACAAATCACGAAAACGACATCCCTTCAACGTAGACATCGAACCCACGACTTTAAAAGTCAAGAAACCCGCTCTAAGCAACTGACCAAAGAACTACTCGACATTAGAAATAAAATATAACACGCTCTAAAAACATGGACACGACAGTCAACCTAAAATTGGAAAATAGTGATGATTTTCTTCTAAGTAGGTATAATAAATTATATTAGTAATGTCATGTAAATACTATTTTGCAGCAAATACTTGCGATCCGGATGTTTGATAGAATCTATAAATCGAAAATTTTTGTTATACCCAGAGGCGGCATTTCTTGCGCAGCTGAGCAAGTTCAAATGTCAACTTCAAAGATACAAACCCTTTCATCGCGATAACATTTTCGCTTATTTCAACCCGGGGTAAAAAACACCCACTATTGACACAAAAACTGCAAAACTTTTTACACAAAATCTAATAAAGAATCCTGCTCATTGTTGCGAAAGACCCCGTATTGATACTGACAATTTCGTATATTACTAACAATGGATGAGATTCGCGAATTTTCGGCGCTACTTTCAACCCTATGGGGTACACAATAAGGGCTGTGTAGATGTGATAGTGTATCAGATGTACAAATAGGAAGGGTTGGGTCCCCAGGTACCATAATTATGGCTTATTAAATAATTATGATCATAATGGTATCGATATCCACGTTTGGTGTAAACATTATATCGATATAATAGGAACATCAAAATATTGAGCGCTCATTCTCGAAGACATGTTAGATTTTAATTGTTATAACTCATAAGAATAACCGTATAAAGCTGTATTTATTTTTATTTATTTTAGTGTGGCCTGGTAGGGAAACGTAAAAACGTTTCCCTACCAGGCCACAATATCTACAACTAGAAACAGTAACAGCGGTATCCAACTAAGAACCCACTAAGCATATTAAAATGATCCTAAAAAGCCTGATAGACAAGCTAAGTCGTGGACTGTGGCGAAATTAATTAGAAGAAAGGTAGAAGTAAGAATTATTCCTATATCTTCAATTAACTTTCTAGCTCAAAACAGATATTTTTAAGACATACAAGAGGTAGAAATAAGAATTATTCCTATCTTTCTAGTTCGTAACAAATATTTCTAAGACGTAGGTACATACTGTATTGGCTATTTCATCCGATAGAGTACCTATGTTGGTAGCAAAACTATAATGATTTTAAAAGGAATATACGTAATTTTTTCGGCTTATGAAGACTACAATAATAAGTATTTTACTCCATTTAAATCAACTAAAATGGCTGCTTATTCTGCTTCTTTTCAAAGACATATTCTTTATTCTTATAAACTGTCTATAGGTATATATTTATCAATGAATCAAGATTTACGCTTATGGTATTTCAATTTCATTTGCAATGCAGAGTAATGACCATTGGAATGGCCAGAACGGAAATGACATTCACCTGCTCGTTCCCCGAACACTATGGTCCTGGCCATTGTCTGACCATGAATACAATGGCTGAGGACCAGGAGAATGGCCGCCATGCTGTCTGCGGGAAGTGGACTCGGCGGGTGGCTTCATTCATGACTCCGAACGTAACAAGTCTTTAATATGTAGTAGAAATCGTTTGTATTGGATTTAAGTTTGTATGATTGGATAAGGCTGTTTGGGTAAATTGGATTGTAACACTAGGAGATTATAATATGACGAAGGGTGCTAGGCCTAACTTACTTACTGATGTTACCGTCAATGTTGTGCCGAAAATTTATCGCATGGTACCTACCCTTAAATAGTAAAGGATAAACTATAACAATTCTATATCTTTTTCCCGGATTTAAAATACTACGTAGAACTGAAACTCTGAATCAAAGTATAAATTGCTGAATATTATGTTGATTAAATTGAATTTAATGAAGAATTTGACAGAAAATTCCTAGGGATTACGTCAAAATCTTCATACAATTACATTTAAGTAATTAATATTTGCCTCGTGCGGCAAGTCTTACCCTTCTATTGTGGCTTTGTGGTAGTTGGAACAAGATCATCTTTAATCCGTCGATCACCAATTCCTGGAAATCTTTATTATCGCGGTCCATATGGGCCTTACGGGGCTTGATGGGCAAGAAAAACGAGAAATCACATTTAATTCCTTTTATCTTAGCTGAGTTATTATGTAAGCATTAATCTTTTAACTTATAACAATACATCCACCATAATATTATAAAGAGCTTATAATAATATTATTAACAAAACTCTAAAGAATGAACTTAAAGCACCAGGGTCTGAGAGAACACAAGGAGGTATTCTTAAACACTCGAGAATGACATGTAGTAGGTATGTACTGTACGGTTCCCATACTCGCGGTCACCCATCAAAGGAGCCGTCAGAGTAAGTGGCCTTTACCTTTGACAATTTTCGAGTGGCTTGTGGAACAAGAATTTGAGCTTAGCGACTATTAACGCTTGCTAGCTGTTACTTGTGACTTATATCGTAGAACAGCTTCGCGAGTTCTATTATAGCCTACTCTATATCTTATATTAGTATTAAATATGTTTCCGTTGTGTGGTACCTGTAACACAAGTCCATCAGGTACTTACCACGGGACCAGAGTGACGTGGTGTGAAGCGTCCGTAGATATTATTATTATTATTATTATTATTATTATTATTATATCTGTATTAAATGTCATCAAACTTGATTCAGCTATTCACCCGTGACGCTATGATCATGATAAATATAAAACAAAAAAAAATCTTAAGGCGACGCCGCGTTAAAGTAAGAAAGCGTGTTGGATATGTTTTAGATTGCTTGTTTTCTATGAGAGGCCGGGCCGGCCTCTCATAGAAAACAAGCAATGGAACAGCAAAAAATGGAAAGGGCGTAAGCGACAAAATGGTTTTTGTCACGTAATTTAAAAACCATAAATACATTTCATATAAGCTATGCACATATTAAAGTGTATGCTTCAACCAATTTATGTACAAATTTTGGAACCTTAAATCACTCTCCTCTGTTGGAAAAATAGGAATCCCTTTTTTTACAGAGGTCTTTTCGATTGATAATTCTGTGTTATAAAAGTTGTCCAATCGTGTTATGCTATGGGCAATTCAAAGACAAAGACATGATGAATACTGACAATGAACTTTAGTTTCTTAGCTTTAGTCATTGCTGAGAAAAATCGGCATCGCTACAGCCAAATTATCAAGGCGTCGCCTTAACTGTCACACATAAGTAGAGAGAAATATTTTCATACCTATATGCGAAATATAATCTTCGACTAGGTACTTTTTTCTTTAAAAGTGTTACAGATTCCATTTTTTTTATTGTCATCTCACGCATTCGCGCTTAAACACATAGTAAAAGTATTGTACTTATTTGAGACTTTTTACAAATACTTAACCTTAAGCCGCTCGCGTCCCTTCGCTTGTCCCGTCACCGCACGTTTTTTACAAGAATACCATTGTGACATGTTCTAAACTACTTACGATTGTTCAAAGCAATTGTTGCTATTGTGAGCAATAATTGTTCAGTACAATTGTTGTTCAACGTACGCGAATGTTTGAAAACGATCCCTAATTCAATTAATTAATTTAACTTATACGTTGAGGGCACATTAAAAGTAATTATGCTTATTGTGCTACAATGACTTATAGAGCTATTTGTCAACATGGTGGTGAAAAAACCAGGCAATTATGCATTATTTTCCTATGTTCGGATACAAAAAAATGTCAAATATAGTTAATAATTTAAGTAAAAGTTTTTTACGACATTTGAAAATGTTTTTGTCAATATTCTAATATGATGCAACAATAGACATCAAATTTTGGTCACATTATTTACTATTTACATATATTATGTTATGTTATGCCTTTGTGTAATATTCCCTGTTACAAAAAACTAAACTTCAAAGTGTAGTTAACTTCAATAAAAAAGTATTAAAAACGTGTCATTTACACTGCATCAATTATTATAAACTAGTAGCGTGAAAATAAACTTTAAAATGTTTGTCACGCTGCGAGTTTCGGCCAACATCAGTGACACGTGCAGCAAGGGGTTAGATTTTCATTAACTCCTACACTACACCAATTTGTTTCATGTACACATGCGAATTAACTGGTATTGCAGCTGGTATAAACTGTTAAATAGGTACCTATGCATGTCACATTCTGACTATGAGTACTAGGGCGGTCCGATAAGTACTTAGCCTCACCGCCCAGTGGCGCCATTATTGCAAGATAAATTTACTATCGTGTAGTATATTCTCGTAGACGGCTACTGTTAAAATTTCAGCCAAATCGGACTCTTTATTTGATTTTGACCGCAGGTGGAATCCGGCGTGTCCGCAGATTTTAGAAGAATGGAAAAAGAGCAGTATCGGTCGGTGATTTGATTCTTGTTTTTGGAAGGGAAATCACGCAGCGAAGTCAAAGAGCGCTTGCATTCTGTGTATGGTGACTCTTCTCCTTCGATGGCGACCGTCAAAAATTGGTTTAACGAGTTTCGTCGTGGTCGCACGTCGGTTTTTGACGAGCCACGCCTAGGTGCCCCGAAAACGGCAACTACGGACGATAATGTGACAAAAATCCACGATCTCGTGTTGGCAGACCGCCGATTGAAGATACGCGAGATAGCTGAGACAGTAGGCATCTCGAAAGACCGCGTGGGTCATATCCTGCATGAAATTTTGGGCATGAGAAAGCTATCGGCGCGATGGGTGCCGCGTTTGCTCACTCCAGACAACAAGCGCAACCGTGAGACCATTTCAGATCAGTGTTTGACGCTGTTTAAGCGCGATCCGAAGGAGTTTCTGCGTCGTTTCGTGACCGTCGACGAAACATGGATCCACTGGTATACGCCAGAGATCAAGGAACAGTCAAAACAATGGACTTCACCTGTCGAACGTGCTCCGAAGAAGGCGAAGACTGTCCTATCAGCCGCAAAGGTGATGGCCACCGTTTTCTGGGATTCACACGGTATGATCTACATCAACTACTTGGTGAAGGGAAAAACGATCACAGGGTTGTACTATGCCGAATTATTGGGCCGGTTCGACGCCGAATTGCAGAAAAAACGGCCCCACTTGGCGAAGAAAAAAGTGCTCTTTCACCATGACAACGCACCGGCTCACACCTCCGCCCTCGCCACGGCCAAATTAGTCGAATTGGGCTACGAACTGCTGCCCCATCCACCGTATTCTCCGGATTTGGCCCCGTGCGACTTCTTTTTATTTCCTAATTTGAAAAAGTCACTCGCCGGGCAGAAATTTGAGTCGAATGAGCAGGTCATTGCCGCCACGGAGGCCTATTTTGCAGACCTCGAGAAAACATATTTTTGTGATGGGATAAAGAAGTTGGAGCATCGCTGGGTTAAGTGTATCGAGCTAAAAGGAGACTACGTCGAGAAATAAATCGCCACTTTTCCAAAATTTTTGTTTTTCTTTTGTAGGCTAAGTACTTATCGGACCACCCTCGTATGAGTAAGTTTTCACACGAGTCATTATTATCATTATTAATCAATATCAAATTGAAAATACTGTAACTGACTATGATAGAGCTTTAACAGGAGATGATTTAATATTTTAGGCACTTTAGGTTTTTTTACAGAGGACTTTATTTATTTCAGCTTATTTTTAGCGGCAATTTTAGCTCCTTTGGTATGATCAAATTTTAATGTATGATTAGCAGAGGTTGTTGCAAAATTATCTAGTAGATAATAATTTTATATTTTGTAAGTTTGATTGATCGCCTTCTTAACGGGATTAGCTAATAATCTCGAATGAAACTAAGACGCAATTTATATTACGGCAAAAACTATTGAGATGACTTTTATATACTCTACAAAAATCCTTTTGAGTCACTCAATTTACATAACATTTCTATAAAATCCCATGACACAGCTTATTTTACACTTTCTACCAAACTCCGTGTCACTCACGGCTACGACTACTAATCAGCACCATGAAAGTACTTCCAGAAGTAATTTGTCCGTCACACCGAGCCCGTCAGCGGACACGTGCGAGGGTCACAGTTTCATTAACTCCGCCATACGTTATTGTTCCAGTTACGAAATTGAGTTCAAAATTGCCAGTAATTGACGGTGAATTTGAAGGGGTAATACTGTGTGTTGAATTTAAGTAAGTCTCAAACAAGTAAATACTGTATGAACCATAAACTCAGTTCGATACTCGGCACTCGCCATGTAGACCAGCACGAGTCGGCGCATGAGTACCGAAAACTATTCCACCTCAATTTTTTGATGCGATCCTCTTCAAATTGCCCTCCTGATGATATAAATGCATGTTGCCATGGTTCAACCCGGTGCCATATTGTTTAAATAAACATTGTTTAAACAATTGCAAGGAATTGTTGTTTTTCAACCGAACAATTTTTTTTTTAATATTCTTTATTGACCAATGATAAAGGTCCTATGACTTTTTACGATAATGTTAATATTTTTAAAGATATTAATTTTTAAAGGTTCGAAAAATCTCAAATTCGGGAACATTCGACCCATGAAATATAAAAGGCCAAAAAAATCACGTTTCTTGTATGGGAGCCCCCCTTAAATATTATACTTTATTTTATTTTTAGTATTTATTGTTATGGCGGCAATAGATCACAATCTGTGAAAATTTCAGAAGTCTAGCTAGTAGTAGAAGTCTAGTTTTTGAGATACTGTCTGTCCGTTTGTCTGTTATATTATGTCTCCAGGCTGTATGTCTCCAGCTCTCCAGTTACTTCTGAAATGTTCACAGATTGTGTAATGTGTATATCTGTTGCCGCTATAAGAACAAATACTATAAATAAAATAAAGTTGATATTTAAGGGGGGCTCTCATACAAGAAACGTGATTTTTTTGGCCTTTTTTGCTCGTTATCAATAATGGTAATAGCTAGACACTTGAAAATTTAACAAAATCCTTGATTATAATTGTACTTTAATAATTAATAATAAAATTAAAATAAAGTAAATATTTAAGGGGGGCTCCCATACAAAAAACACAATTTTTTGTCTACTTTTACTAAGATAAAAAAAGATATAAACAATATATTTTTTTTAATCTCTATTAACGGTATTATTAACTATTGTATAGGGAATTAAAAAAATATATAACTTAGACATTATTATGTTTTTTAATACATTTTTAATGGATCAAAAGTACCCAAATTTGAGATTTTTCGAACCTTTAAAAATAAAATATTAACTTTATCGTGAAAAGTTATAGGACCTTTTTTATTGGTATTTTAATAAAAAAATATAAAAAAATTGTCCGGTTAAAAAATAACAATTTCTTGCAATTGTTTAAACAATGTTTGCTTAAACAATATGGCACCGGGTTGCACCATGGCAACATGCATTTATATCATCAGGAGGGCAATTTGAAGAGGATCGCATCAAAAAATTGAGGTGGAATAGTTTCCGGTACTCATGCGCCGACTCGTGCTGGTCTAATGGTTATACGTAAATTATTTTGTCGGGAGAGAACCGTAAGTATTAATAGTCAGGGAGCCCTGGAACAACTTTTTTTATTACTGACAAACTAATTTTTTGTGAGTAGCTTCATTTTGATAAGACAAACAACTTTTTTATCTGCGAAAAATCTTGAAAGTGGTAGCTAACAGAGATAGAAATGATTTCATACTTTGACTTGATGGTTCTAAAATATCACTTATGGATTATGTGTAATTATGTAATGGTAGGCGTAATAATAATAAAACTCAACAAGAATAGCAACAACCACAAACGACAAAAAATCTTCAGAGCTAATTTTTAAATATTTTCTATTCTTAACTTTATTTCCTATTCTATTGACTTTACTAACGATCAACATATTCATTACAAAATATTAATGTAAATATAATTAACTTTTGATAAGCCGCCCAGGCATCTCCATCCAGATCAGCCATTCAACTAGATGGCTGGAGATGTATTTCAATACAACATTCCTTAGCAACAATCTCGTTGGGGTCGATTTCAGCGTGGGCGGCTTTGAAGTATCCAGGCCATGAAAGGGTTTATTCAATTTAAAATAAAAGGTTTTTTGTATCCTTTTTTAACATTTTTAATTATATATGTATTGATTTTACTGATATAAAGCGGCGCTTTGGTGTAATATCGACATGCCATCAAAACTATGGCCTCACAGAATTGTGTCGACGTTTTGCTAGGTACGACGGTAGACTTTTATTGACAGCAAAACCCCTTTTAATACCTCGGGTATTTGGTATTCTTTTGAGGTCACGAATAAGCCAATAATAGCTTTGACGTTCACGTTTTCACAGTTGCCTTCTAATTATAACCCACAAAAACGCATAAGAAGTATACCCTATATTCCTCTCTCGATTACCTTCGCTGATCTAAGTTACAGATATCCCGTTAAGAACTCAAACAGAGAGAATGTGTACTTATTATATTTATTTTGACAAGGGTTAACTGTAACACAGATCTGCTTAGGTCAGACTAAGGGTTAAAACTTATTTTATGTCGATGCTTAAAATTAATAATGTCCTATTTACTTAATTATTGTCATTCGAGGAATTTACTATACAAACACGTGTTGACGACAGTAATTCGCCTAAGCCCTAGGAACCCACCAGTATAATTTGACCTCTTGGAATTACCTAGCTTGAAGTAGCTAAAGTTCATTATACACTGGCGCTCTCCTAGTACACTTTATGGGAGCCATTTTGAGAGGGATCCGTGCAAATTAAATTCCTAATGTGGCACAGCGCCATTCGAGATGCTTTCGTGTCATTACTTTTTCTTTTTTTTAAATTTCGATCGGAAACGGCCAAGATTAGGGTTGAACAGCTTTTAGGATTTTAAACAAGTCATTGGTTTCAATTACATTTTTTTCGTTTACTTCAACGACTTAATTGCTTTAGTATATTTAGCGTTATCATTTTACGATATGCCTAATCATTTATCATTATAGTTACCTAGTAACTACGTAGGACATTTGGCCTACATCTTTTACCCTGCTACAGCAAAACCTAAAGGCTATGTAGAAAATGTAGGTTTTAACAATGCTTGTAATATTATGTGCAAAATGTACGTTGTTTATTTCTTCACCATAGCACCATGGTGATTAAATTTGATTAGACCATCTACCATCAAGCTATCATTACATGATGGATATGATTTATAGGCAGATGGCAAACTAGTTATTGGTTAGATCATGTCAAGCTAATAATAGCTATAGCCAATATTGACTGTGCCTGACATAGCTCGACCGAATTTGAACCTTTATCTACAGGATGTAAAAAATTTAGTGGTAAAACTTTAGGGTGTGCATATTTCCCTTAAGAGTTCACTGCAAAAGTGGCAGCGCTAAAAGAGCATTTTTTGTGTTTGTATAGGTAAGCACTCGAGCGGCATGAATTTGCCCATACAAAAGTTTTAAAAAAAGTTACTCTTGCAGCGCTGCTACTTTCACAGTGAACTCTACAAGTGACAGGGGACTCATATACCTTAAAGTATTATCACTCAGTTTTGTTATACCATTACCTACTCGTATGGCAATATCTAAGGATCAATAATAATAATAATTGATGCTACCAAAGAAAATATATTTATAATATAATACATACCTACACTAGATAAATTATTTAGATATAGTACTAAAACCAGAAATTCTTGATACACGTTTATTTCTGGTATGGGTATAATAGGTTAGTATTAAATATAGCTTAGTCACAAACGGTCAAACTAATGTACCGAGACCGCACTGTAAAGCGGTGGTCGGTGGCCGGTGGCTTGTGGCTTAATCGAAAATTACTCAAACAAAACATCGCTAAATGCACTTTAAATTGAACATAGATGTTAAACAATAGATGCATTATATAATTAATAATTTAAGCGTCTTCCAGACTTGAGAGTTCTAGGAACGACACAGATACACGCGGCCACGCGGCCAAGCCATCCGACTGAACGCCACCGCCACCGCCACCGCAGGCCGCGTCTGTCTGGGAGACGCTTTAATCCTAATATTGTAAATCGGAAAGTGTGTCTGTCTGTCACCTCTTCACGCATAAAAGAGAGTAAACAGAACTAACGAGTAGGCCAACTCAGAAGATCATTTATACGTTTGACCACAGAATATATATTAGTAGTACCAAATATATATTCTGTGGTAGTACCAAGTTTGACGTAGTATGTCATATCGGCCAGCGCTGCGCGCGCCGTATAAGTAATTAATGCGTTACCATAAAGTTAATATGTATACCTAGATATATAGATAGATAGTTAATATGTATAATAGATAAATAATGGCAAGCTGTCGAATAAAACTGAAATCGCTTTACATCTGCGTGTAAAAATATGTGTACGTATATACTTACACAAGCATCTTTCTATGAGATTAAATTGTCAACGTGCCGATAAGTGCCGACTGGACGTCAAAAAAAAAGTTCTGCTTTCATGTATCACACGTCTATTTTTATGACGCAGTGTTACTGATAGCAGCATCTCGCTTGCTCAGGCCTTTGTTTCAAGTTTGAAAGTTCAAGTTTTAATTCCGTGTAGAGCTACTTTGAGTCCAGCTGGGAAAGTTCTGAGGATATAGTTTTTGTCATGTAAAATGCATGGTACTGGTACTGCGGACAATTTGTAGTAATAAATTTCGAGTATGTTGGTGGCTATAATTATATATATATATATATATATATATATATATATATATATATATATATATATATATATATATATACATTTAGTATCAAATATAAACCACTTAATATTATATTCAGGTTAATTGGGGAAGATGCAATATTTTTATCACGCCTAACTAAAATTAAAGTGGTGCTTAAAAAGACCACTACGTTGGTATTAAAATTTAATTTAAATCAATATCTAAAATATCAAACTGTACACTCTGTTTCTATTTTACATCTACGTCATATTATGGTTATTGTTTTTGCGGGTAGATTGGAGTCTATATCCGGTCACACGTCACTTCCGCCGGAAGCGAGGGAGGTTCTATTATGGGATTAATTCGATGATACCCGTGACGTCACGGTTAAGCGTTTATTAGGGGTTTTTAATGAAAAAATAGTGGTTAAATGTGTGTGAATTGTAGAATCTTCGTGAGAGCTTAATAATTTATGGTTCAAAATGACATAATTGATAATATCCATTCAATATTCTACAATTCTACACATTATCTTACGTTTTGTAGAATAAATTACATTACATTGTTGTTCCTTTACGAACAATTTTCAACTTTTTTTGCGACTTTCTTACGTTTGTTCCACCCAGAAATGAAAACTTTTTTGTTAAGTATTTAATTATTTAATTACTTAACTTCAGTAATTATTATTGTGTTCTAATCTTCTTCTTATATATAAAAATGGATTTTCAAATGTGTTAGTCGCGCTAAAACTCGAAAACGGCTGAACGGATTGGGCTGATTTTAGTCTTAAAATATTCGTAGAAGTCCAGGGAAGGTTTTAAAGTGACACGAAGTTCACCGGGACAGCTAGTTATTAATAACCACTGATATTGTTATTACATGTTATTACGTTAGCGCACGCTTCAATCGCTGAATTTGATGAAATTCGGTATGGACTAATTTTGAGCCCCGAAAAAGGAAATTTTAATAATTTTCAAACCCGGAAAAATTTACTCCGCGTAATTTTTTTGTACGTATCTTCTCTCTTATCATTTCTTAGCTCTCACGGTACTTTTAATGTGCGAAACGAATAACCAAACTCTCTTTGAAGTCCATTATATTGTTGTAAGTGCTAAACATAACTCAAATTGTAACAAATTGTAAGTGTCACTTACATAACGTTACGCTCACTTCAGATAATGCACGAAACTCGATCATTTACACATAAACCTTACATTTTGCATTCATTCATGAATTCATTGATAGCAACTACAATGGATTTTAAACTCTATAGCTTATTGTTTAGAGTATATTTTTAATTGATGGGTGATTTGTATGAAATGTATCAATGAAGTATTGTAAGGCTGGAGTGTAAAGGTAGCGGCTCTTTGACTCGTGTTGCTATTGTTATAGATCTCTTTTGTGTGAATTATTTATCGACTAATAAGGAGGTTGATCGATTGATCGAGAAAGGTATGTTGAGTTTAAGCATTCCAGAGTCGTGCAAAAAAAGTATCGTATGAAAATGATGGATTTCATTCATAGTTGACGCCCGCAACTCTGTTACAAAATTTGTTTATCGCGCGGGAACCGCACCTTTTTTCGGGATTAAAAGTGTCCTATGTCCTTTCCCGGTACTCAAAGTATCCTTTTACCTAATTTCAGCAAAATCAGTTCAGCGCTTTGGGCGTGAAAAGGTAACAGACAGACAGACAGACACATTTTTAACCGGCTTCAAAAAAAGGAGGTTATCAATTCGACGCGTATGTACCTATAACCTATGTAATATTTCCAGAACTGCCCAGTTTTTGTATAAGTTAGTCTATATCAACGTCTGAACAAATGTGCCAAATTTCAAAAGTGTATGTATGTATGTATGTTTTTATGTTTGTGTTCATATATCTCCGGAACTACAAGTTCTATTTCAGTAATTTTTTTTCTATAATACTAGGTATTGTTCAACTTAGGGAACAGCGCAAGTTTCATCAAAATCGGTTCAGTAGTTTTGGAGATAGGGAGTTTTAATTCTCAATTACGTACAATTGTGAAGTTGGTTTTATTAACCGACTTCCAAAAAACGAGGAGGTTATATGTTCGGCTGTGGATATTTTTTTTTTTTTTTGTATGTTTAACGATTACTCCGCCGTTTGTGAACCGATTTTCGAAATTTTTGTTGTGTTGTATTAGGTTTCACTCCAATTTGGTACCATGTTCACAAAAGTGGTGACCTGATGATGGGATCCATGAGTAATCGAGGGAACTCCTCGAAATTTATATGGAAACATATGGTGATTTTGGTTTTATGAGAAGCATCCTAAGCATATGCTACCAAAACGTAAGATTTTGCACCGAGGTATACTATGGTTCCGAAGCTACTAAGAGAACTCCGGATTCCTTATAGATACAAGTTTGGGAGTTTAGGCGCTGTTTTAAGAACTGAAAGCATATGCTACTATGCAAATTACATTCATCATCATCATCATCATCATTACCACATCAGGGTCACCAATGTCACCAAAATTGAACATAACAAATTCAGCCTTAAGTCCAGAGCATAAGGCACACATTTGACATTACTTCTGAGAAGTAAGCTGCTTCGATAATACAAGTAACATGCCTATCTCACAACAACACATGAAAACAACCTAATTTCAACCTTTTGCATTGTGCTTAGCGTTCATAGTACAATAACTGTGTGCGGTCTCGCTTGCTACAATCTGCTAGGGCTGTCAAGCGATTTATTCCATTCTAATACCAAAAACTAATACCACTGGTATTTGTTTCAACTCATATATTTTTTCTATTCCGAACCGATACCATTGTTTAAACTAATACCAAAACAAGTTCAAAGATATAAGGTACAGTCAGTAAAAATGCTTTGTATGTAAATATAAGACCTTTAATTGAAAAAAAAAAACAGATAACTCCAAAAAAATCAAATTTTGTTAGCAAACGTCTTGTTCAATGATAAAATATCACTTAAATAATCAACTTTAATATAATTTTAGTTCCTCTCTATACCTGTATAATATTTTTTTTGCAAAAACATCAAACAGGAAGAATTTACTTACAATCTAAAAATTACAAAATATCTCAAAAAATTAACTCTTAATTTATATTGAAATTTATCTGACATAGTTATTATTAGACAGGTACGTAATTATTCACGTCTACCTATCTCATAACAACTATGTCAGGTAAATTTTTAACAAAAATAAATCACTTTTTATCTAACAATTGTAAAATATCACAGAAAATCAACTTTTTGTTTAATCAAATCAGTCATTCTTCACCTATATAGCAATGAATCAGCAATTTTTTTTTTGCAAAAACGTCATATATGAATAATTCACTTATAATCTAAGAATTATAAAATATCACAGAAAATCAACTATTAGTATAATCAGCTAAATGACGTGTAAATAATTTCTTATATTTCAACAATTAGTAGCTAAACCCTTAATTTTTCTAAGCAGTGACCTACGGAGATTTTGTTTTTGAGGAGTTGGTCAGTTACGTATGTGATCCACGAATTTTTCATAATAGTTGTCTGTGCACATCGTTTTGCGGGGGGTGCGTTTGATTTATATTGAGTAATAACCACTGTTTGTAAATCTGCGTCCTCTTTCAGCACGTTCAGAAGCTGATATAAATTAGCATTCTTTGGCACAGCCGAGTTTAATTTCTTATGCCAAGATTCTACGGCATTTGTGGTTCGATGGCGTTCACCATGAACGCACCAAATGTCTACAAAACTCTCGTTCTCTAGCCATTGTGACACCATGTAGTCATTAAATGTTTGAATGGCGTCAGTATCAGGACAGTCTTCCATTATGTAGCACCATCCTTCTGATATGAATTTACGAGGAAGTAAAGGCAGTAAAGCTGAAAGTCTTACATGTCTTTGGGTGATAGCATCTTTTGTCAGATCCAACTGTTTTGCTTTTTTCCATACATTTTTGGAATAATGAAAGTAGCATCCTTTAATCACAACTGACGGAAAAACAATTGTAATGGCGTTCATTGCGGCTAGTTCAAAATCTGTTAAAAATTTTACGGGTTCCCACCCAGGAATGTTTTGTTTCAAAATTTCAAATAATTTTTTGTATGTTTCTTCTGTTTTTTTGTTAAGTAAAACATAAATAAGAGGAACTATACGAGTGTGATCTTCGTCACTTCCCAGATCTCCGTGGATAGTATATAACTGCACAAAAGGCTCAGGGGTGCAATCGAATGTTCCGTCGCTTTCAAAAAATTTAATGCTCGGAATTTTCTCTAGTTGATTTGGACTGACCAAGATTATTATTCGGGTATTGGAAGACTCATCTTTATAATCGTAAAACAAAAAATCTCTAAATTGTAATGGAACTTCTACTTCATCAATTGATTTACATTTAATTTTTTTTACACCAGCTGCGTTGTTTCTTGCATAATACAATTTTGATTTGATGTTTGCAAACGATGGGATATTTCTCACCAAATCTGATTCAGTAGCGCAGAATTGTGATTTGAATTTGTTATATATGTTTGGTATTGGGGCGAAATCAGACTTCATCACTTTATCTCTTAAATCATCCAGCTTTTTTGCCATTACATTTTTGAATTCATCGGGCTCGCAGCTATGATTTTTCTCATTGGAAATATTGCCATCCTGTGAGGACAACAAAATAGCTTTAGCAAAATAGTTTTCGGATAAAAATACATATTGAAAGATGGAACACTAACTGTCTTTTTCATAATATAACGCTTACCGAAGGTATAAAGGTAAAGGAGGGAATAGTTTGAACTACCTAGTCTTTTGAACAATTTGTTGAATTTGTTATCATGCAATCTGGGAAAAAGCGGCAAAGGCCGTTGCCGTTAATACTTGTAATTCTGGTGAAGTACCACACCACCGACTAAATTAATTATAAAAGCAGCCGTTTCTTTGGAAAAACTGTACACCATACACAATTTAAACTCTATGTAAGAAGTTGGTAACATACCTTTATCTGTAAAGATCCACTGCACTCTTTAACATTCACACATCTCCAATGGGTCCATCCATTTTTATTTTCCCTTTTTTTTGTGTACTGGTAACCAGCTCTCATTAAAACCAAGCCACCATTTCTTGTTATGAAAGTCAAGCTTCCTGTTTTTCCCGAAGATGTTGAGGGCTGATTATCAGCTTCCTCAGACATATCTAAAAAAAATTATATATTGTATGTAACTTTTACATTTGCTTGGATTATGATAAAAAAATCAAATAATAGGTATTTTAAATAACACTAATTTTAATAAAGAGAAGTAAATTATACAAAAGAACAAATTAATATACTCACTTAATAAATAAAAATCACTGTCACTCTGATACCAATACGCCACCGCCACCGCACGGAAATGTACTGAGGAATTTATGTAGATAAAATTTCTCTCCGAGTCAAAGCACAACATTCCAGTCACACTTGACTCTGATTGGTTGTTTCGAATTTTGGAACAATAGAGCAAACTCACCCTTTCTCGCAGGTAAAAAAAATAGCAAGATGATTCACTAAAACTACTCTTACCTATGCTAACCTTTGTAAAAATATTGGAGTGAAGTGAATTTGGAAAGTTTTAAGCATTATATTACGATTACATAAAAATATTGAAAAACAAATTTACTTTGATTAGGTTTGACTGCGCTGACTGTACCAAATTCAAGTTGTTGGTATTCGTTCGTACATTAAATTAAATTATTTAAAAAGTGGTATCGGTTCGGAATAGAAAAAAAATATGAGTTGAAACAAATACCAGTGGTATTAGTTTTTGGTATTAGAATGGAAAAAATCTGTCAAGCGAGCGGCGCGGCGGCGGGCCGCGCCGGGTACAGACTACCAGACCGGGCGGCGTATTTACAAAGGCTTATACCGTTTGAGTCACGAGCCAGACTCTAATAGATGAGCTTTTGTTTGTGCATATTACTCTACAATTATACCTATTCTATCTCAGTAAAAAAAATTGACTCAAATGGATTAGCTTTTTGCCTTGATATTTTCAAATAAAAATGCACTTACAAAACCTAGTCGAGTAGAGGCTCACCGCCATAATATTTGTTTATCGCGAGCGTGCCATACAGCATACTTTTAATAAATTAATAAGACTGACTGTTACCAACTACGTTTAAATTGTAAAAACACTAAACTAATCGTGATAAAAATGATTATCTGCGTTTTGTATTTTACATTAGAGGTTATATAGGAAACTACGCTATAAAAAATATTATAGTTTTCTTAGCTATAAATGATCAGTCAGATCAAGAACCAATCATTTTTCTAAGATAGTTTTATAATTACTTGTACTCTCAACAAGTGTGTAGTTATGTACCTGTTTCTTACCTATTAATTAAAGTTCGTTAGTTAATTAGTATTTTTTGTCACTTAAATACAGAATAGAAACGAGTAAGTAATTTCATTACTGTAACATTAAAATAATAAAAAATTTCATGTAACTATCCACCTACATATTTTTAAAGCTAACGATGACGATGTATTTACCATATCGGTATCAAATTGAATAGCATTTGTTGCTGCAATGTTAGAAACAATTATTTAGCTAACAAAGTCTAGGCGATTTCGGTCATTTTCTGTACTAAAATAGATAAGGGTATTGTCAAGTTTTTGTCTAACAAAAGCTAAGCCAGTTCAGTATCCTTCGATCGTGGATTATTGGAAATCTATTGTTATTCTATTGTGTCTCGCTCACCGGTGAGCTTGTAATAAGATACGTAGAATAATATTATACAGGTGTATTATTCTACGTACACAGTACGCGAAAAAACTAAAAAGAGTGAAATTATTATTTTTAACAAAAAATTAAAACCGACTTCCAAGGTAAAAACAATAATAACATCCTTATAATATGAACTAAAAAGTATTAAATAATTATTCCTATCTAATAGTGCCTTTTTCCGAATTCGGCTAAAACTCAACTATTTCTGTACTCAATCTTCATAATATTGAAGTCGGTGCCAGTTACAAAAGTTTCAAATATTTTGGCAGACTGAATATTCAGCTATATCTGGTACCGACTTCAAAATGATGAAGATTGAGTACAGAAATAGTTGAGTTTTAGCCGAATTCGGAAAAAGGCACTATTAGATAGGAATAATTATTTAATACTTTTTAGTTCATATTATAAGGATGTTATTATTGTTTTTACCTTGGAAGTCGGTTTTAATTTTTTGTTAATATCTAATATATAAAATTCTCGTGTCACGGTGTGCGTAATTGAACTCCTCTGAAACGGCTCGACCGATTTTCGTGAATCTTAGCGAGCATATCGGCTAGGGTTGAGAATCGGACAACATCTACTTTTTATATTGATAAGTGCATTTGTTGAATAAATAATAGTAGATTATTACAACCTGAGACTGACGGCGACCATTGTTTGTGCGACGGGATAGCGATCGACGTTGCCATGGCGACATACTTTATTTAGTCACTTCAATAAAATAATATGGGCGAAATACTTTATATTATGGCAAAGCAACGTTTGCCGGGTCAGCTAGTCTTTTTATAAAATACAGTTATCGCATTTATAATGTTAGTAAGTATGGCAGTATGGATTCTCTTTTCCACACACATTATTAGACTTTGATGAAATTTTCACTACGTGGAACTTTATCGCGGCGAAATGTGGATTGTGGTGAATATACAGCTGGTGTTAGCTAGACATTAACTGCACCACACTGAAGACCACACTCCATGTTTTGCCGCGATATGAAAAATTTGAGCGTTATTTTCGAGCCTTAGCTCAAGATTCTTATAGCCTAAGTTAAACTATAGTAATTACACAGTCTTATAGCCGAAGTTAAACTATTATAGTTGGTCAAGTAAAACTTGAAAACTAACGAAATTATTATTTATCTACTAATTTCATCTAATTTTTTATCAAAAATCCCATTATTATTTCCGTATTCTACATACGGCGATAATAAATCTAGTTTTTAATAATATCAAGGCGGCAGCTACTACCAGAATGATCCTACTAAGCACAAACACTTCTCGGAAAACATTCCACTTTAAAATCAATTCAAGCCTATAAAAGCTATAAAAGATAAGAATAAACTGATTTCACGGCAACGAGACGTACGAGCACCGCCCACTATTGATTGCATCATTCATTCATTCATTCATTCACGAGAGCCGTTTTATGTGCGGCGACAAATCGCTCAAACAGATCTTCGTTCACTTGGCTAACGAAAACTAAGCTTTATCCCGTCGCAACGGAAGCCTTCAAAGTTGAAGAAATAAGTTTGTAAGAAAAATGCAATATTTTTAGTGCTATTTTCAGCTCTATTGCCTTATAATAGGGCCGTGTTGATGGTATTGTGTGCCTTTTTTGGACTCAAAGTCAGACACATTGTCGCCTTTATACGACTACTTGTGATTCGGCATGGTGGATATGAATGGAGTTTTATTAATCATTTAATACGCGAACAGATGCGCGATATTTGTGACAAATCGTTTGTAGATACTTACTGGCCCTAATTTGAAAGAAAACGGCAAAAAATTTGATGTAGGATGGTATTTGTGGAGGCCGCAATTTCGCTTGCGAGCTTGGACAAATTTAAATAACATTTTTATAGTTTGTCGAAACTCAAAAGTGCATAATATTATGCAATTTTGGTTTTGGTAAATGTAAAAGAAAATACCTGACTTATTTGCAATGCTAAGTAAAATGTGCTTGGTAAATTATTCTTTTTAGTAAGTAAATTGTACTTTTCCTTTTAGTAAAGAAACCTAACTGATATCGTAACTAAAATTAATATTTCGAATTTTCTAAAAAAAGATTATATTTTGTTTGTGTACTGTCTACTGTAAATGTAGGTAAGCGATTAATAAAAAAGGAATTTTAAATTTTTATAGTCTCGCTAAAACACGAGAACGGCTAAACCGATCATACGGTTCGGTTAATTTTAGTCTTGAAATATAAGTCGAAGTTCATGGAAGGCTTATATGTATTAGGAGGAAAGTGATACGAAGTTCACCTGTGCGTCTAGCATGCGTCCAACGAGATATCTCACTCTCGAGTGAGGTTAAAAACTAATCTTCTCATAATATCAAAGCCTCGACAAAACTCGATAAAAATGTGTTGTCATGTTAGGGTTTGCTAATTTTGACGATATTCAACATGTCCATATTTTTTTCATTTCGGTGAACTTTTTTGTTTCTATGTTTTTTTTTTGAGTTTTTACCGAAGTTTCCTATCACTTTTAATGTTTTATGACTACGAAACTAATGACATAAAAATTAAATAATAAACAAACGTAGCACACACGTTTACATTTTAGCTGTCACCGAGATAAAAAAGTCAGTCACCGAGATGAACACAAAATTCACCGAAATGTAAATTCACCGACATAGTATAATATACAGCGTGATTGCAAAACAAGCGAAATAATGTATTTTTATGGAAAATTTTTGACACTTTGGTTTACACTTTTGCAATTTTCGAAATTATCTCTAATATTTTTCAGAATAAACATAGCCTATATCCATCACAAAAAATCCATCACGAAATCAGCTATAATTGCACAACTCTTTTGCCTCCGTGACGTATCGATGATAAGAAACGTGTCCTATCAAGGCCAATGTTTCTATTTGAATTTCTACAGCTCAATACGGCCATTTTAGGCATTGAGGCATTTTTAAAATTCCAATTTACGTCCGATTCCGATAGCAGACTAAAGAACAGACTTTCGAAAGACGAGCATTGCTCGTCGTTTGGGAACGCGATATTTTACGCGAAGTACATACACATGCGGTATCTTTCTTGATTTATGTCTGTGGATAGAACAATGTATTTTTATTAAAAAAAAATCGTGTTACAAACGATTTTAATTACAAATAACAAAATATATTAATACTGGGAAATAATTGACACATTTGCTTTGAATAAAAATTACCACGCGCCAACTTCACTCGGCAAAGAATAAATGCTGTTACTATTTTGAAAAGGTATCTTCTAGTGCTTAGTTAAAATTTCACGTTATAAAAATATACTTAAGTTAAACAGTTAAAGTAAAAAAATGAGTAACTATTATTCTAACATTATTATAACCAAAACCAATTTTGATAGGATTCATTAAATTCTAATATTAAATAATCATATTATATTATCTCGTACTGTTTTTGATAATTCACTAATCAACAAAAGTCAATATTTTAGGTAATCCTAATAAACTACATGAGGTCAAAATATCAGTCTCTGAGTTTCTTATTCATAAAATGAAAGGTAAATATTGTGTTCATATATATATTGAAAGTGAAAAAAATTACAAATATTGACTGAAACCACGTTAGACGAATGTTAGGTGTTTTTCGTTACGGAATTTCTTAATAAACGCGATCAAAGCTATATAATAGCTCAAAAAAATTTAACATTAAGAAGCACCATATTTCTTTTTTATTTATTAACATTTTTTTACGATTTCGCAGGTTATTATTCATCCTGTATAAAACAACTTTAAAAATCACCGATATGAAAATGCATTCACCGATATGAATACTATTGTCATCGAAAGTCACCAAGTCACCATTTCCGTGATTTTTTTCATATCGGTGATTTTTTTTTTCATTTCGGTGACCAAATAGGTCACCGAATTCACCGAAACGGAATCATCGATATGAAAATTTGTGACAAATCGTTGAATATCTTGACACCTATAATAATTATACCGATATCTATACTACATACTGATACATATTATTAAAAGTGTTTGTAAGAAAATAAATCACTACTCCTAGCTGGTTCAATTAACATGATAAATTGAATCACGGAAATGTAGAGAAAAGTGTCGGGTGTCACCGAGACGATATACGTTTTTACCGGGAACACGCAGTGACACAGCAAACCACCTCTAGCTCCGAAGGCACAAGCATGACTGGCGCTTGAGTTCGAGAAGCGGCATTACGTTCAAAAGCACTTCTGGTCTCGTCAATTTATGTTTCTTTTTTATTCACCGAATCAAGACAAAATGTTGGGACAGTTTTATTTCTCCCGCTATTTTGAAAGTATAACGATTGAGATTATGAAATTTGTATTGATTATACCTCCATTCTTTAAGAATCCAATAAATGAATCCGTTTGTTTGTACCACTAATATTTTTTCTTCGGCTGACGAAATCAGGTCTAAGAAGGTCGTTGGGACAGTCACCGAGGGGCCTAATTTCCACCTTTAGAATTTTTTATTTTTATGTTCTAGTTATTGAATTAAAAACGTGTCTGTTGCCTCATATGGACTTCACACCCCCAATTTCACAGTAGCCGCGAAAAAAAAGCGGTTGGGAAATTCACCCACATGAGAAAAAAATGTATGCCATGTTAGGGTCAATAGAAATGAAGAGACAAACCATCAAACATCGAGAAAACATGCTAAGCGCACATGTCATCTAGTAAAATATATAATCTAAAGATTTTTTTGAAGAAATATATACCATCCTTACTTCCACACTAACATTATACTTTGTCAATCTTTTACCTCTTCACGTCCAACCGCTGAACCAATTTTGCTGAAATTTTGTACGGAGATACTTTAAGTCTCGGGAAAGCACATAGGATACTTTTCATCCCGGTAAAATGTACGGTTCTTGCGCAATGAACAATTTTTAGCAACGGAGTTGCGAACGTCGTCTAGAATTTAAATATATATTTAATGATTTCTTTTTTGTTAGAATTCTTTAGTTTATACTACATTATTAATTGTATATTATTAAGTGCTTAATAAAGGATTTAAATTTGAATTTTTGGGAATCTTTACAATTTCGTTATGTATCATTAAACAATATGTATTTTACACAACGCTACACAGCTCACGTGGCCAATAAAAGGCAAAAAAAAACATGAAGAGCCATACATAATAATCTTTTGTGTGATATCAATTTTATACCAATAAAAGCCATAATTTGTCCCGCGTCGCCAACGAGCGGCGAGCAGCTGCTGGGAAGTGATGCGCCATTTAACGACACACGGTTTAGCTGATACTTAGCCATACATGACATCGATGTAGAGATCACTAGAAATATAGCTCAATCTATCAATAATTCAGTACATAACTAAAATATGACGTAAATCTAGCTAAAATTAAAAAAAAGGTAGTATTACTGGTTTGAAAATTTTCATAAGTCGTTATTAAATTTGATAAGTACGAAGAATTAAAAAAAATATGGCATTTACGTTGGTCGTTGAGCCATCCATTTGGAATAGTTGTACCTACTGCACGCACAGCTTCAAATAAAATTACTGTATTCTCTAGTAAACTGACAATTTGAGACTGTGAACCAATGATATTATATAAAAAACTCAAAGCAGATATTATGTTACTACCGCGCGCGTTGTGAAGACTCAAATACGACCCAATTGGGTCGTCTTTTATTTAGTCTGTCTCTTTTATGTAAATGGCATTTCGTATCTTTTGTTTCACTTATCAATGCAATGTTTGCAATTTTGAATTTGAAAATTGTTCGGAAGAGATTTAAGCCGGAAAATAGTATGAACGTAACAGATCTGTATAAGTAGAATATCATTGTTGTGAACAAGCCGTTTGGCATTTGGATTCAATGACAGCTTGTGTACAGCCAGCCGAACCAAAAGATCAAAATTTAAAAAAAAAGAGTTCAACGCAAGCGAGGCTGTAGGCCAAGCTAAAAGTCTAAGCATATTTTTTGCTTGAATGTATAAAACTTGGAGGTATGCTGCTTTTTAAAGCCACATGAAATACTACGAATACCTGGGTAAACTCCAACGAATTTTTTTTTTTGGTAAAACACTCTTTGTATTATTTTAGACTAGATGACGCCCGCAACTTCGTTGCGCCAAAATTCGTTTATCGCGCGGGAACCGTACATTTTTTCGGGATAAAAAGTATCCTATGTCCTTTCCCGGGACTCAAAGTATCTCCATGCCAAATTTCAGCGAAATCAGTTCAGCGGTTTGGGCGTGAAGAGGTGACAGACAGACAGACAGACACACTTTCGCATTTATAATATTAGTATGGATAAACAGATTCTTTAGTGTGTATCTTTTATAAAAATCTATGTTGTAAATTGTAATAAATTAGCCGGCAAATAAAAATGGCCGCCCCGCCCCTTTCCGTGAATAGCACGGAATTCGGTCAAAAACTGCGCTTTGCCGAGACCCTACACATCCATCCGTTGTTGAGTGTTTTTCAAACTAATAAGTTTCGGGTATGAATAAAATATAACGCTTGTTTTGTTATTATTTTATTTTTTATAGCTTTTTCAATTTTCAACTTTGTAAAGTTTGTTTTTTACAAAACTGTAACTAACTTATAACTTTATGACTTAAGGTACAAGTTGGAAGCCGCGACAGTAGCCCGCAGAATAATTAGGGGTCAATTAATTTAATACCTGGACGAACTCGTTTAGAGACTAATTATTTATTTACGAGACAGTACTTCCGTCCGTCCGGAGTCCGGACCAACGCCTACAACTCTACAAGGCGCAGGTTCGGCCTCATATGGAATATTGTTCTCATCTCTGGGCAGGGGCGTCAAAATACCAACTGCTCCCTCTGGATCGTATTCAACGAAGGGCCGCTCGAATTGTTGACTGCCACAGTGTTTCAAACAGCTTGGACCCCTTGGAATTACGCCGAGATGTAGCTTCACTCTGCATCCTCTATCGGTTGTATCACGGGGAGTGCTCTGAGGAATTGTTCGGAATCATACCACCTGCAACTTTTCGCCATCGTCCCACGCGAAAAACATACCATCCTCATCACCTTGATGAGTGGCAGTCTTCCACAGTGCGTTTTTCGCGTAACTTTCTGCCGCGCACTGTAAAACTCTGGGACGAACTGTCACCAGCAGTATTTCCGGACCTGCAAACCTTCAAGAAAAGAGCGTATTCCCTCTTAAAAGGCCGGCAAAGCACCTGCAGCTCTTCTGATGTTGCGAGTGTCCATGGGCGACGGTATTTGCTTACCATCAGGTGACCCGTTTGCTCGTTTGCCCCCTTATTTAATAAAAAAATAACTTTTATCAAATGAAGAGTTTGACTGAAAGTGCATGAAGTTTCTGTCTTAGTAAAGTTAAGTAAGTACTTAATCGAAAAGACTTTCTGAGTGCGGCCGTTATTACGAAAAGTGCACAGGATGATACTTAAATAGGTAATAATAATCATACTCCTAGATCTGTATCTATACTTATTATAACACAAAGTCGCTTTTTTCCCTCATGTCCCTTTGTTCCCTTTAATCTTTAAAACTACGCAACGGATTTTGATGATTATTTCAGTGATAGATAGCCCATTTATCGAGGAAGGTTATAGGCTATATTTTATCACGCTAAGACTAATAGGAGCGAAGAAATAAAGGAAAATGTGGAAAAAACGGGGAAAATTATTTGAAAAGGCTAACTTGAACGCGCTAATTTCAGGAAATACTGGTCTGGTTTGAAAAATTATTTCAGTGTTAGATAGCCCATTTATTGAGGAAGGCTATAGGCTATATTTTATCACGCTAAGACTAATAGGAGAATGTGGAAAAAACGGGGAAAATTGTTTGAAGGGGCTTGTCTCGAGCAATTTTTATGTTATTTGGCACAGATAAGAAGTAGACCACGTGAAGGATCATAGGCTATCGATTTTAATAATTTTTTCAGTGGATATATATTTTATACCCGTGCGACGCCGGGGCGGGTCGCTAGTATATGATATTATAGAAGTATTTTAGTCCATACTCACAATATGTACCTTTTGTCAATGGTCAATCCATAATATTACGCCCATTTAAGTAAAGTTCAACGGAGCCGCACTTAGATACTAATTACTGTAATTAAAAGAAGATTTTGACATTACTTAACTGTCAAAATCTTCATGAAATTGAAGTTTATAGGTGAACGCAGATTTGGCCGCACCGCACGCACCGCATTCGGAATTCTTTATATGAAGTTATAGGCAAGCTCGCATACCTACCCGCGCCGCAGTCTTCGCAACTTCTACATTCTTTATATGAATAATTCGGAATGCGGCGACTGCGGTGCGTGCGGTGCGGCCAAATCTGCGTTCACCTTTATCATCGTTAAAATATATCTTTGAGTGCGGCCGACGGCCGTAAGTAAACTTTCTGATACATACACAAAATCGCAAACAAATCCGAATCTTTAACCAACTTTCAACCTCAAAGGGCCAAAACAACCCCAACGTATTCTCACGAGGTTCTCCCAAGTGACATTACAACATTCTACATCCACTCCACAGCCACTCAGCTTTGTGCAACCAATTATATTTGTCACTCGCAATTGTCGAAATCCGCCACAATAATAATTAATTATTTATAATAATACCCCATACAGCTTTTTCGTTACGCTCAAAGTGACACATATGTTACGTCCTCTTGAGACGAAGCTAATGCAAAACCAACCTTAACCCGAAAGTATAGAGTATATTTTTATGTACACGAGTAATTGGGGGGTTATAATTTTCCCTCCAGAATTGCGCCAAGCGAAATGATACTCTATTACTAGGTGATAGGGATCATTAATATAAACAATTACATTAATGTACTTTATTACAACGCTATAAAGTGTATTTTTAGGGTTCCGTAAGGGTAAAAACAAGACCCTATAATACTGAGACTTCGATGTCTGTCCGTCTGTCCGTCTGTCTCCAGGCTGTAACTCAAGAATAGTAATAGCTAGAGAGTTGAAATTTTCAGAGATTATGTATTTATGTTGCCGCTATTACAACAAATACTAAAAACAAAATAAATTAAATATTCAAGGGGGGCTCCCATACAACAAACGTGATTTTTCAAACATTTTTTGCTCGGTATCAATGATGACAACAGGTAGGCACTTGAAATTTTCAAGAAAGCCTTAATTATATATGTACTTTAATAATTAGTCATAATATTAAAATAAAATAAAAATTTAAGGGGGGCTCCCATACAAAAAACACAATTTTTGGCCCATTTTTGCTCTATAACGGTACGGAACCCTTCGTGCGCGAGTCCGACTCACACTTGGCCGATTATTTAATCGTTTACCATGACAATGGTGTATTTAATTTGTTTGAATGTAACTATTTAATCGAATGATTTGATATGCTGACGTCACGAATTAATTATTCAAATTTGGAATTATTTATTCCGAATTCAAAATCTGCGAATTAAACGTGCTGCTTCAACAGATTGAGAAAAATTTCGTTTATTAGTTACTAGACGATGCCCGCAACTCTGTTGTGCCAAAACTCGTTTACCGCGCGGGGACCGTACATTTTTTCGGTACAAAAAGTCCTATGTCCTTTCCCGGGACTCAAAGTATCTCCATGCCAAATTTCAGCAAAATTGGTTCAGCGGTTTGGGCGTGAAGGGGTAATAGACAGACACACAGACACACTTTCGCATTTATAATATTAGTATGGATAATTATTATAAATTAGCTGTCCCGGTGAACTTTGTGTCACTTTAAAACCTTCCCTGGACTTCTACGAATATTTTAAGACTAAAATCAGCCCAATCCGTTTAGCCGTTTTCGAGTTTTAGCGCGACTAACACATTTGAAAATCCATTTTTATATAAAAATCTTATATATATAAGAAGATTTTGTAACCTGTATGCACGCAGATATTTTAATTTTCGATTAAAATATTTTAGAAATCATCTTAATTGTAGATTTACTTACCTACATTAATTAGTTTGGGAACTCAGAATATGTACCCGTATAGATTCAGAAGCTTGGCTCTCTCTACATGAGATCTGATATCTTTTTCACAGGGTAAACCTTATGTAGTCACCTCGGCAACATTTTAGATGAAATTTTTTGGTAAATAAAGATAATATTTATTATTATTATTATTTATTTGCATGAGGGAAGACAAGACTTTATATTACTTATGCCTGGTTGATAAGATTTTTCAATAGCACTTATACCTAATTGGCCAGTTAACCCGCGAGCACTCGCGCTATGAGCATTTTGCTCACGATTAATTTAAAACAGGTGTCATTTTATCAAAAATATGTTTTTGGCCATCCTTCTTCAGTAGCTGAGTTTTGTTTCGTCCCCCACCCCTAGATACAGATAACTTCTCGCCAGGGTGCACTATTCGCTCGTACGAGGAGGTTTGACGCGCCGTATACCGTTCATGCGGTCTGCGGATCATGCGGCATTTTGCTCATCGCACTGGTATCGGCGTAAGTACTTTTTTTCCTTATGAATATATTTTTTTCATCATATTGACAGTTTTACTGCTACTTTTATGTGATATTATGGTTTTAAATTACTGTCACGGAAAACTATTATGTATTTCTATCATAGATGGACCGGGATCAAAAAGATGAATGCATTTTGGTGTGGTCACTGGTCATATTCAAAGCAGAGCACCTTGCAAACATTGTATATCCTCTACAGAAACATCGTATTTTAATATGATTAAAATATGTTTATTGCTAGAATCTGAGTTACCAGGACAAGGAAAATCAAATAGAATCTGAGTGGTTTGCCCAAGACGCAAAAACCGAAAGACCAAAAAAGACATGCATTTACTACCAATTTTTTTATGTACCGAGCAAAGTCATACATCTTGTGATATGTGTAAAGCTCGGAAATATAATGAAAATTTATACTTCCCACATATCTAAGTTTTCTTTTTGAAAGCATTTTTATTTGTGAATTTTTTTCCTTCATACCACTCTAGGCGACCGAAAAATTTCTTGTCATGAATGTTAATGAAAATTAAAAAGATAAATGTTGATAAAGTTTTAAATATATACTTTTTATAATAAACAAAGTGTACTTTATTTAATAGAATGATAATAAATAAAAATATTACTTTGTAAGACCTATATTTAATGATCTAAATAAACGTGAGCAACATGCTCTACGCGCGAGTGCTCGTGTAATTTTTGTGGGCGCGAGTGCTGGCGGGTTAAAACCGAAAGCAATCAACAATGCTGTTGAATAGAACTTTTAATGTAAAAAAACGAAAAATAGTCGTTTTAGACCTTTTTTACATGAATAAATGCTTCACGCCTCCCTGGCGGATTGGGGACATCGGCTGGGGTATATATGTGGGACTCCCCGAGGAACTACCCACTAAAACCCCGTGGTGTTCTACTCCCCGCTTAGGCATAGTTACGGGCACGATCAACCGCAAGACCAAAGACGTTTTGGACCTAGAGGTCGGCTAAACGTTGAATCTTAGTCTTTCGTGAATCATTTATACCACAGATTATTACTAAATAGTTACCACGTAAGTTATACTTCGATTTTCCCAACCAAAATCAAAGACTCAAGTATAATTTTATTGACTTTTAAAATTAATGACGTAAAAGCGAACGTCAAAATTCAAATGTATTTTACGTTCGAAACAAAAGACTGTTACTATGTATTTATGTTAAAAACATCGTATTGCAGAATTATATTACGTCATTATATTATTATGGTCGCTACATTATAAGTTATAACCAATAACTCGATCAATTGATACTTAATATCGAAGCTGCAATGTTGTATGTCCAGCAGCCAGCTGAACTCCCAACACAAGTCATTTAATATGGTCGGTTATTACAGCCTAACTACAGCTTGACTACAGAGTCAAGAGTCAAGACGTTGAACCTGGGCGGGGTCAGACCACACCCAGTGGGCCGGCCGCCGGAGCAGATGCGCGTGAGTTGTGTGCGCTCACCCGAGCGATATCTTACGATCACAAAGGGAAAGGAACCATTTTTGTATCATCATCATCACGCTGCTATTACGGAGCTTAGAATAATTTTAATACTGTTCGAACAGCTATGTTTTATAAACTTACTACTAGTTGATAACCGCAATTCCATTACGCAGAATTTTTTTATTGCGCGAAAACCGTAGACCAGTAACCGGGATAAAAATTAACCTTAGAATATTATGTCCTTTCCCGGGCCTTAAAGCATCTCTGTGACGAATTTTGTAGAATCGGTCAGTGGTTTAAGCTTGAGGATGTAACAGACAGACAGAACTTTCGGATTCATAATATAAGAAGTTGATTCCTAGGCAGATGGGGGACCTACGTAGTTTGGTCGCGTTACGTCAAACCCAGCCGAATAATGCTTAGCACAAACCTACGCGTCAGTGACGGGGCGTCGAGTTGCGACAAGTTGTCAAAATATGTGTTTTTGACGTAACTCGACGCTCCGTCACTGACGCATAGGTTTGTACTAATTAACATCGAATGAGGCATTTTCTTATCTTTTTAATTTGATTGTCAAACGGTTTCCATTTTAGTAACTAGATGGCGTATGGGTAGACAACTATCGGTAATACCAGGGAATACCATCAATAACTGCTACAAAACCGGGCAAAAGAGTGTTAAATTTGATACATTTCAATTTGAAAAAGACGCAATAATATTCCAATGATTAGGATAACAAAGTTATCACAACGATATTTTAGTTAAAACTCACGGAAGAAATAGCCCTACTTACCGATATTCACACCAAATGTCAGAGGAATTATACATTTTGGTTTTGACAACATCTTACCTGCACTTATGCAAGATAAGGGATATATCATGGCTAATATTTTACCAATAATGAACATCAAAGACCCAATTAACACAATTTGGGAAAAAATAATAAAAACCACACCAACAATAAAAAGTAGAAGAAGTTTGAAAGTGACATGCCCGCCAAAACTCTTTCAGTTGTCAGTTTTCAGTTTGACAATTTGCGTATTCCTAAACTGTTACCAGTATACTGGTCTAATCGCTTAGGCCAATGATCGCTTAGGTTTAAGATATTTTGATTTATGTCACACTTGACAGTACACTGATATTTTTAGAAACACAACCAATATGTATCCGTGATGACAACCTGCAGATAATTTCAGATCAGTGGGGAACCGATAGAAAATCTAGAAGTGTCTCGTCGCGCCGTCTGGTGGAGATTAAAAAAAGAAAACTCCCCATTGACATGATCCAACCAAATGACGTCGGTTTGTCAACTCGATGGTACTTAAAGCAGCTGGCCCTATCATTTTGACGTTGTCAGCAACTACGTTGTTCAACAAATCGTTTTATCTTCGGAACTATACAAATTTCAAGATAAAAACTATACTGTTTCCTTTCCTCAGATTCAGAATTTAATATACCTACTATTACACCAAACAATATTTGAGGCTTGAAAAAAATCATAGGCATTTTTACATAATATTTGTTATATTAATATAACGTATATTTTCTTTATAAAACTACAAAATTACGAACGGCAAACTTCAAATGAAACGCCGGCGTGTGTTTTTATAGAAAATACGTTCTTTATGCGCATACGCAGTCATTAGTAACAATAACTCTATAAATTGCCACTTATAGAACGATAAAAACTCGATCCCCATTTAAGTATAACCACTGTATTTATAATGTTCCACACCTCTGTGCAGTGTAGAGTTACATAGCTGTTGTGTCACAATCGTGACACAAGATCGACGTAATTATACACTCTATTGTCACAGGTAACTTGAAACCTAGGGGATAATTTGATGTTATTTTAAGTCTCAATACTTTAACGATTGCTATAGACAAGGTACAAGTCGGAAGCCGGCTACAATATGTAGCGGCGGCAGACGACGTGTCGTCATGACACTACTGGTTTCTATGTATTTCATTGAATAAGTGTCGCTAGCTTCGTGTCGCTAGCTGCGGAGGGTATTTCATAGTAATACATACAAACCAGTAGTCGCTGCGACACGTCGTCTGCGGTTGCTTCATGTCATGTCGCCCGCTGCCAACGGATCTATACTAATATTATAAATATACTAATATTATAAGTATCTCTGTCTGTCTGTATGTCTCGCTTTCACGCCAAAACTACTAAACCGATTGTAATGAAATTTTATACACAGATAGTCTAAAGCCTGAGAAAGGACATAGGCTACTTTTTAACTGGAAAAAGGGATTGTAAGGGGGTGAAAATGCGTAAATTTGTTAAAAATAAGTTAGTTCCAAAAATTCATAACAGATGGCGCTAAGAGTCGCCTGCATCGCGCTACCGCTTGCTTATAAGTCTTTCTATAAGAAGTGGTACCATGTCGAGACAGGTTTTTCGATTCTTTTCATTGTTATACACGTTATTATATAACTTACTACTCAGTACATTAATCTTTATCTACGCAAACCTTAAGCCTACCAATGATAAATAGTTTATGGGTGAAGCTAAAGTTGTGTAATGGGGGGCTAAATAAGCTTTCTGGGGTAGGGGTAGGGGTAAGGGGTATTTAAATAAAGTTTAATTAAAAAAATATATTATGTGCACACTGCACAGCTGTTTTTGGGTACCTATTTTGATTTAAGGGGTACCAGGGTTTTAAAAAGCTTTTCAATTTGACACCAATTTTGTTGACACCGCGCGCTATAAACTGAAGTCCACGCGGACGAAGTCGCGGGAAACAGCTAGTTTATTTATATGCGTTTGCCCGAATGTGCAGTTTGGCGGCTACACCGCGAGATGACAAGCAAATAATATATATCTTCTTATCTTATATATAAAAATGGATTTTCAAACGTGTCAGTCGCGCTAAAACTTGAAAACGGCTGAACCGATTGGGCTGATTTTAGTCTTAAAAGTCCAGGGAAGGTTTTTAAGTGACACGGAGTTCACCGAGACAGCTAGTGTACATAATATAATAATAAATGTCAGCGTGACCGCGCCGCTTTTTAAATAAATCGTTACATAAATACATATTTTGTAAATTGCTTGTGATCTTTCGTTGTAGCCAAACCGCGCGTACACGCATAATATAAATCCAGTCGAAATATTCGTTTTTCAGATATTCATTTACCAGGATAACTGTACATTATTCTGCAAAAAACAATCCTAATAGGTATCCTTTTACTACTAATAAGTAACTATAATATTTTAAGTACTTAACTCTATAAGTCTATAGCACACTTCATCCGAAGGAATTATGTCGTTGCATGGTTTAAGCTTTGAAAGTTTATAGTCATATTTTCATAATACGCTTTTTAAAATATGTCTACTACGTACACCATGCAAATAATAATTATAATTATTTCTAAGCTGTGCAGCTACATGGTTACATAACAACGCGAACGTGATATAATAATATGATATAATGTGCACAGTGCACACTGCTTATGTAGTAGGCAAAAATGAAATAAATCAATATTCGAATGTATTCGAATAGCTAGAGTTAAGACTCAATACTGTTAGAAAGAACTTGTGGTTTTGGCACTTGGATGACTGTTAACCATCAGGGCCGGCTCGTAAGTTTAGGGTGTCCAGACAGGTCTGGGCACCCTAAACTTACGGTCCGGCCCAGGGCTTGCTGGGGCTCATTACGTACATAATAATATTTTATTATTACTTGTATGATAGGATGCGTATTAAGAGTAATAAAAATAATAATAAAGTCTTCAATTATAAACAGTAGCAAAAGGACGTGATGGGCTAGTATTAATTTGTGAATTTTCGAAAATATTTTTATTATTATTATACAGCCAGGGTCAAAAATAAAAAAGGTTGAATATATCAGGAAGATATTTTGATTGTAATTTAATGAACGGAACTTAAAATCAAAAGTAGAATGCGAGAATTGGCTTACAAGATTTTAGAAGCCAATGCGTATTCACATTAAAGCACAATCAAGTTAAGTATTAGACCCTCAGCATTGTGACTCATTCACAACGACCTACCTGTTACCTGTCCAGACAATACGCGATAAATCTCAGCCATTTACCACAAACAACTAGTTTTGGGGGCGAAAATCAACAATGACAATAATTTAAGAGCATGAATGAACGTAAGCATGAATGGAAGAATGGCCCAGACGCGCTGGCGTCGCTTATTTTGCCATTTAAAAGTTTTTGTCACTATCGATTATAAGACTTCGATGCAAAATTCAAGATCCACACACACACGAACACACATCACTTTACATATAGCAATAAGAGTATAATGCCCGTTTTCACCAAAACAGTAAACGCTAAGTACCTACCCCCTAGCGGCTTTTTAGGGTCATGTATTCGTTTTTGGAAACCCTTATGTTTTGCTAATATTCTTAAGGTCTAAGGACGTTTGTTACTCTTTTTACAAAACGATTGTTACAAAGAGAGCTTTGATTATTATTTGTAAATTCTGAAATTTCTTTTCCACTTTTTTACGAAGTTATATTTTGTGTCATAGCCCCTAAGTAGATATCCTGGAACATAATATATCTAATTTTATACCAATAAAATACGCGATTCTTACACGGGCGCACTGCACTTACGAAGACGGGGAAATTGGTGTTTTATATTTCACAATATCTATTTTCTATTAAATCGTTGTTACATACCGTTCAGTGATATTCAACCTCTGAGAAGACCTTTACACCGACGTCATAAGGATCCTTATCACATACAGTCAGAGGTAATATAACTGTGAATACTCTAGCGTGATGGCGAAAGTCCTACCACCTCCTGAATCTGTCTGTCTGTCTGTAGGTACCTGCTGCAGGTACAAGTGCTTTACACGCTTTTTGTGTTGTGTGTGATATTGTTTGGTTACAAAGTAAAAGATAGTATTCAAAGTTGCTTAAAATGAGTGCAGATTCCATGAATCAAGGTCATCAGAATAAAAATTATACATTGGATATTATTTATTATCTACCGTGTGCGATTGTACAAAACATTATAATATTTGTATTTAATAATTAAGGACGTGAGTGTAAGAACCAAAATATAACTAGCACTTTGTAATATAAGGATAACTAGCTATATGACCGAGCTTTGCTCTGTATTCAAAAAATTAAAAAAACACACATAAAATGACATTTTATGCAAATGATTCCTAGCTAGATCGATTTATCGCCTCCGAAACCCCCTATATACTAAATTTCATGAATATCGTTGGAGCCGATTCCGAGATTCCAATTATATATATGTATATACAAGAATTGCTCGTTTAAAGATATAAGATTGCTTAATTTTTCCCATTATAATTTGAATAAACTTTGTAGTTTACCTGCTACATCATCTAACTAATACATTAGGCTACACAATCTCATTTTTTGAATCCAAATAATTCTCCCGGCGCGGCCCCAAAGCCGCTATTTATGGAAAAAAACGGCAAATTTTTTATTGTTACTTACCTGATTCTTCCAGTTTCCACTCACGTCTTATTATTAGGTAAACCTAAAATATTGTATAGGTAAAGGTAGCGCCCACAGCCAGCTTCATAGGGACAGAAGTTATTTGACTCAAGAAAAAAATAAAATTTCTTTATAAAGCAGCGTATACGCTTCAACTCCCAAGCGGTCACATGTGGCCGCGAGTATAGAATTAGAACGTGCCGCGAGAACAATAGATTTCCAAGAATCCGCGATCGAAGGATTAAAAGAGCTACAGCCTACTGCATTTTTTTTAAAGTTATCAATAAAATCCACAGCCTACAAAATAATATTTACAAAAGGTACGATAGCTTCAAAACCTTAGTTACCCCGTATTAAAAACTGCAAATAAACCTTTTCGCTGCGTCGGCACCTCAAAGCTTTTTCATTTTTGATCCTGCCGCGGGAGCCACTTGTTTCGGCAATATAGCACAGATAGGCACGGAGTCTATAGATAGGTATGGCGGGTCTATTGATAGGCACAAAGTCTATAGATAGACACGTTTCGCGAGTCCTATCGATCACTATCAGCGACAAAGGCTTCAACCGATCGCGAAATTCTTTATACGGCCGAAATTAGGATCACCATAATATGGGGGATCTTAGACGGATTTTCAAAGACTTTACTTGCAAGATCAAGTAGTGTTCATGAATAATATACAAAGTCAGTGCCTTTTACAGGCTTTTCTAAACATTGGAAGAATAGGGATGATGACAAGGTCCAAGATTAGCGAATTTTGTTAATAAAATAAAGAAATCACGGTAAAAAATAAGTGTTCCCAAAATTTCAGCTTGATAGCATTTGTTTTTTTTTGCTATGCGCCTTCAAAGTTGGATAATCATGTCGATTTTTTTTTCAATTAAATTTCTTAATATTTGTATACCATTCGATAACTTATGCAATTAAAAGCAACTTTTGTTACAAAACCACTTTTATAAACGCAATATTTAATACACCTACCGAACAAAATTCTCTCCCGATCCGTACAAACTACGAAAGAGTGACGTCAGTCTTTCGTAGCACTTTGTATGGAGCGTTTCGGGCAGGTCTATTTTATGAGATATTTGAAATTGTCATATCTTGGTGAATTTTTAAGCTATCGGAGTCATTCTATCAGCGATGTTTCTATTTTATAAGGGTCTTTCATTTACCAATAAGAAAAAAAAAATAGTCATCATGCCTCGATAAGTATGATAATAATATTATGTATTTGTTTAACTAAGACTAGACTTTGTTAGATTTTCTGGGTTGGCATCAAAACTTTTTGTGTAAGTCCATACTTCCATACTTAATGTTATAAATGCGAAAGTCTGTCTGTCTGTCTATCTATTACCTCTTCACACCCAAACTGCTGAACCGATTTTACTGAAATTTGGTGTGGAGATACTTTGAGTCCCAGGAAAGGACATAGGATACTTGTTATGTACGGTTCCGGCGCGATAAATGAATTTTGGCGCAACGGAGTTGCGGGCGTCATCTAGTATGTAAATAAATATAAATTTAAATTTTGCACGCACAATAATTAGCTATCCTTTATCTTTAGACCCACCATAAGACTAAGTTTCTTGTTAATTCGTGTTTTTTATTTAGAAGCGTCCTACAACATTTGAGGAAACAACAAAAAAAGTCAAATTTTTAGCCTGAAACAAAATATCTCCGACTAGATGATGCCCGCAGGCCACAACTTCACTTAAAATCGTTTATCGCGCGGGAACCGTACATTTTCCGGGATAAAAAGTATCCTATGTCCTTTTCCGGGACTCAAAGTGTCTCTATGCCCGGCAAAATCGGTTCAGCGGTTTGGGCGTGAAGAGGTAAGAGACATACAGACAGACAGACTGTCGGACAGACAGATAGACAAACTTTCGCACGTATAATATTAGTATGGATTAGTCCTCTGTTTTTCTGAAGCTGGTCACCCTCACGTTATCAGTCGGTACTCGGTTTGCTCAGCAAAGGGTTTGGATCATTATGACAAATTGGTTTTTTGTCGGAGATCACAGCCGGGACTCCATTCTATTCCTTTCAACCTTCAACATGAAATAGATATTACGGTTTTTTTACCCGCGATGATAGATATTGGTAAAATTCCGGATTTTTTCGGGATTCGATGAGTTTTACTAAGAGAAATGTGTTAGGTACACTATGTGGCAAATATTTCACAAAGTACTTATTAATATTTTAACACCGTTATAAATAAAACGATTCTGTCTTGACACTGCTTCTATAAATAATACAGCTAATGTAAGAGTGGGTTGCACGAACTAACTTTGACTTTAACTTTAACTTTAACCGGAAAAATTGAGAGATGTCGTATGAGCATATGGGGTGTTTGGACGCCATATTTAACTTTAACTTTAACCATGCCTCTGGTGCAACGCAGCCTAAGTTAATTTAGAATTCACAACGGTAAACAATCACGACATTTTTTTATAGTTATAATTGTCAGGAAGCCCCAGAGACAAACCAAAATCAAAACGATCTCTTTCTTGAATAATTAATTTTGAAGAAAGGTAGGTGTAGTAGGGAATAATAATTATACATATTGATTTTAACCCATCGATCCCCAAGCGGCACCCGGCTGTTGTATAACAATTGAAAATCTATTGTGTCTGCTATTCCCACGATCGAGTTACTAAAGATAATAAATTTTCTTACATTATAGTCGATAGTGTAAGTAAAGTACCTACTTTTAAAATCAGTTCGATTCTCAACCAGAGAAATTGTACGAGACGACGCAAAATATAGGTTACAGTTTTTAGTTAGTGCAAGAACAGTTTAAATAGTTTAGTGTATGTGTACGAGACAATAAATAAATAGGTTATAGTAAACATGATATAGATAATATTTACAGTTTAGTTTATTAGTAATAGTAATAGGTTTATTAATATTGATTGATAATTCGTGTTAGAGTCTCTGAATAAACCATCTCGTGTACATGCCTTTTATTCCCAAAACCAATATAGTCAATAGTTAATAGTCGCATAGTTAATTTGAATAGTAAAATAGCTTATTCTTGTTGTGGACACAACGGCGACAAGGGCGGCGAACATGTTTTAGAAAGTTAATGAAATCGCTTCGTGTTCGCTTCCTTTGACTGTATTAGGTTTATTAGTTAAAATACGTAATTATCGTGTTCTTTGGAAATTTGTATTGAGATGTTTCCCTTAAAAGTTTTTTTTTTTTTTTTTTTTTTTTTGAAAGGGTCTAAGCTACTGGTCTGGTTAAGACCATGGTAGTTTAATCGTGGCTATAACTAGTCTGTTGCTAGTTGGTTTGGAGATAAACAATGAGGAGGCCTGGCCCCCTCCCCTAAAGTCATACGTGTGACATTCTAATCGGGAAATATTGGGGAGAGCTACGAAAATAAGCTATTTTCATCTGACGTGGGGACACGGATCCCCCCTGCTCTTAAGGGGTCCGACCCCTTACTCACTCTCTGACGAGTGAGGCTGCTCGCGCGCGATAGCACAAACTAGCTGCGTACGAGTTATCGCGGTAGATGAGCTCAAGTTATTAATGTTATTGCATAAAAGAGGGCCGTCCCTCTCCCCTTCCGAGTCCGGTTGGGGTGACATACGCGTGTATGTTCTAATGTCAAAGTAATTGGTAGAGCTCTCTACGACAATGTCGCGGTCGCGGTCATGATTTAGGTGTGTTCCTATGCTATCCGCATGCGAACTCGAACCCGGGATCGAGCTCGGCACCGGATTTCGGTCGGTCTGTCTGTTTGTCGTTCGGGTCGTGTTAAGTCCTCGGGGAAGGCGCCGGCGTCGTCCCCGGTGCAGTACTAACCACGCGGGTGAGTGTGATTTGTGTTTACGTAACTGTACACAGTACGTTACGTATTCTGTGATGGGGTCTACAGGGTCGGCTAAGATATGCTTAGGCCGTCTGAAGGGGTATCGGAATGTCCGTGCGTCATGTTCATAGTCCACAGCCTTACGAATGAGCGGATTGGGATGTACTTTGCCTTTCTCAAAGAATCTCTCTGAGAGTTCTTTGATATAGGCTTTGATAGTGATAAGCTCGCAGTCTCTATGCAAGTCGATGTTTCGCATGTAACGGGGGGCACCTGTTGCCATGCGCAAAAAACGGTTTTGAACTCGTTGCAATTGGTTCATCTGATTGTCACTTATGTGTGCGAAAGAGACGCACGCATAAGTGAGTATCGTTCTTATACATGTTTTGTATAAGGTGAGCTTATGTCTTAAGGACATCTTGCTACTCGCGTTGAGTAAAGGATATAATTTGTATAATACAAATTTCGCTTTACGTACGGTATTCGATATATGGTTCGTGAATGACATCGACTTGTTTAGTACTACTCCTAAGTATTTGACAGCCGTGACTTCGGGAATTAATTTTCCGTGCAGACTAATAGGTTGCATTTTCTTACGTTTTAGTCCGTTAAATAATATAGCGTGACTTTTGTCGGGGTTTAGTTCAATTCTCCATTTAGCGAACCATTTACCGAGTTCGGTAACTGCTTCTTGGAGTTTTTTGGACGCGAAAGCTATTTGGCGATGAGCAAAGAAAAGGGCCGTGTCGTCTGCGAATAGCGCTTTTTGTACTCGAGGGTGAGTGGGTAAATCGGACGTGTAGAGATTGTAGAGGGTCGGGGAGAGAACCGAGCCCTGCGGTACTCCAGCCTCTAGATCTCTAAGTGAAGACAGAATGCCTTCGACTCTAAAACGAAATTTACGGTTTTTGAGGTAGTTACTTATTATTATAACAAGACTATCGGGAATGCCGAGTTTAAAAAGTTTATAAATTAGCCCATTGTGCCAAATTTTGTCGAATGCTTTTGCGACATCAAAGAAAACAGCGCAAGTCGGTCTCCTATTGTTCTTTTGTTCTAATATGTACTCCGTTAGGCGGTGTACCTGAGCGGGACAGCTGTGGAATTCGCGGAATGCGAATTGTTCGTCAGGTAAGAGTTTTTTATCAACTATGACGTCTTTTAGGCGTCTTAGTATAACTCTTTCGTAAATTTTACCGAGGCAACTAATTAAGCTAATTGGTCTGTAACTACTTGGTTCCGTCCGGAGTTTACCCGGTTTGTGGATACCTATTATTATAGCTACTTTCCAAATATCTGGGAAAGAACATCCTAGTAAAAGGGCGTTAAAGATGTTCACGAGCAATTCGATTATAGTGGCAGGTAGTAATTTGAGGGTTTTATTTGAGATACCGTCCAGGCCTGGGGCCTTTCTGGAATTCAAATCTTTAATAATATCTTTGATTTCCTCCGTATCCACCGGCCTGAGGGGCTCTGATGGTGGGGCCATGAGTCGGCTTTCTACCTCGGTATTGACTAGATTATCATGATCAGGGTCGGTCGGGAGGGTACTAGGTCGGCACTGATTTTCTATGGTGTCGGCCAAGCATTCAGCTTTGTCGATATCCTCCAGTGCAGGAGGACGATTTGGTCTGTTTAGTGGAGGCATGTCGCTCTCCGTATCTTTTTTGAGGGACTTCGCGAGCGGCCAGTAGGCCGTGTGAGACGGTTCGAGTTCGCTAAGAAGTCGATCCCACCTCTCGGCTTTGTGTTGTTTGATTTTATATTTAACTTCCCTCTCGTAGTGACGGAGGGCCCTCCTCCAGTCTTCCGATGGGTAGCGATCGTATGTGCGTTTAGCCGCGTTACGGAGTCTGATGGACTCTTTTATATCATCTGGGAGAGGCCAGCGATTCTCATGAATCGTTGGCATTTCCCTAGAAGATTTTTCGATGTTCTCTACCAGATGATCAGTCAAGTGGAGAGAGGCCTCAAGCGCCACTTTAGAGTTTTCGATGAAATCGGGAATGAGATCGAGGTGACTCGATTGAAGGTTTTCTAGGTTATCTGCTAGTAATTTATAATCAATTATCTTTTTAGTACTAGCAGCGAGTTGGTTAGAATTGCCAAGCGCAATTTTAACTGGTCTGTGGTCCGAGTTAAGCTCGTGGATTGTTTCCAAAGAGATGTTGAGGTTAATGTTTTTAACTAACGCAATATCAATAACACTAGGGTTATGAATAAGGTTGTTACTACGGCTAGCAGTGTCGTAGCGAGTGGGGTCGTTTGGGGCTAAAATTGCAAAATTTAAGGAGTCACTTAAGACGGATAATCTAATGCCATTCGTATTAGATATGACATTGCCCCACTCTGTGTGTTTGCAGTTTAGGTCGCCGGCAATAATGACGGCATTGCCTAAATTAAATAGTGATCTTAATTCGCTAGAAGTTATGGGCATTTTGCTGGCTAAATAGGCAGATACAATTATGATAGGTTGATGGTCTGTCATGCTAATGTGACAAATAGAAGTTTCTAAATTAGTTAGGGTTAGGGGTTCTAAAGGAACACAGTGCAATGATTTTTTGTAATAAATCATTGTGCCTCCGAGTTGGGATCGGGTTCTGTCATTTCTAACTATTTTATAGTTAGCTATTTTGGGGCTTTTTCTACTAGGCTTAAGGAACGTCTCCTGCACTAGTAAAATATCGACATTGTGGTTTATGACGAATTCGCGGATTTCGTCTATATTATTATGTATGCCGTTTGTATTAAACGTAACTACCTGTAGGGAGCGCGGTTTTATCCTTCCAGTGGAATCCATTAGTTAAACGATGGTGATAAATTGAGGGAATTGATCCTGCGGATCAAGTCGTTGTAAGTCGACAGACAGGTGGATAATTGTGAAAAAGTCCTAGCCGTCCGTAGTCCGTAGGAGAAATCGGCTACCTCTGACGGGTTTATGAGGCTTAGGAAATCGGTCACGTACCCCAGATCGTCTCCGTAATTGGGGGTTATATTCGCGGGGAGAGTGGGCTTTTTTGCGGGAGGCGCGGCTTTTGCCGCGGGTGTTGCGGGCTTTGTCGCTGGGGGCGCGGGTTTTGTCGCGGAGGGCACGGGTTTTTGCGCGGCGGTGGGCTGGGCCCTGTTGGGGGGCACGGGGAAGTTATTTGGGGCACTACTGTTGTTCACCCAAGGTGATTTAGTGGGAAGCGGAGCAGGGATAAATCTCTGCTTTGTTTTTTCCTTATTATTTCTCTTTGTTTGAGGCGCAATTCGTCTCTTTACTTTAGGTGCTTTTACACACCCTCTGTAATTAGCCGGGTGGCCTTGTGTTTTGCATAGCACACAGCTGGGGGGTTCGGACTCCTCAGCTGGTGCTTTGCGTGGGCAGTCAGAGGTGCCGTGGTCTCCGAGGCACTTGACACAACGCGGTCGGGCTTGGCAGTTTCGCGCGGAGTGCCCGTAAAGTTGGCACCTGTGGCATTGGCCAGGAGTGCCTCTTTTACGGGGGGGTTCCACGCGTATGCCGGTTATGTTACATACAGCGCGTATGTTAAAAATTTCCTTACCCTCGGGGGTAAGGGGGAGGATCACTAGTACCATGTTGTACACGTGTTTTTTGACGGGGTGGTACATCCTGTGTACCTCGGTCGCCGGGTAGCCTTGGGCTAATAGGTCTTCAAGTACATCCCTTTCGGAGATGAACTTGTCGACACCTACTATGACGACGCGGAGGACACGTTCGTCCTCTAAGGCATAGGTGTGGTAACCTATATTTTTTCCGCGGAGGAATGCAGTTAGGAGGCGATGGTCCTGAGGCGTTTGGACCTGGACCTTTATCCCGATCGGAGTTGTGGTAGCCGTCGAGTAGCGAAGCTTTTTCTCGTTTATCGCGGCGGAAATGATATTCCATTTTTCCTTCTCCTGTACTATGATAGGAGGAGGCATTTTGGGAGCGAGTTCCGTCACGGAAGCCAGAGGGGCCTGAGACGGAACTATTTGCGAGGCCTGCGAGGCCTGGGATGCCTGAGGGGCGATCGGGGGGCGAACGGGGGACGCGGCACTGCTAGTCTGCACGGACGTCGCGGGTAGCTCGGGCCTAGGGGCCGGTTTAGTCTTTCTCGACTTCGGTTTTCCGACCTGTTTAGTCGGGGAGGACAAGACTGAAGAGGAAGAGCCTTCGGCGCGCTTTCTCTTCTTCGTCTTTTTACTGACGACCGTGGTGAAGTCACCTTCACCAAGGTCAGTCTCTTGCTCCGAGCAAGACATCTCAGAAGGAGACGAGTAAGTAAGTCGGGGGGCCACGGACTCTACGGGAGTCACGGCGGTGTCACAGTCGGGAGACACGGGGGAATCAGCATCGTGATTTCTCACGAAGTTGTCCCATCTTTTCGCGGCGTCGGGGTACTCAACTTTAAGGAATGACAAGAATTTGTCAATCATGTCGGCCATGATGTCGGTCGGTCAGTCTGCTCTTAATGGAGAATTTTCGAGAGGGTACAACCCCGCCCGGCGACCGGGAGGGGAGGTGTGTAAAGAGGTACGAACCTCGTGTAGTGTACCTATTTTTCGTATCACCGTACTTACGATGTGTTCCTGGCGGTCGGGAAACACACACAAAACTCACAGCACTAGCACTCGGGCGCTGGCGAGCAAGGCGCGGCGCGACCTACGGCGGCAAGCGCGGGCGAGGGCCCACACTCGGGCGAGGCGAACAAGCGCCGGCGCAGAGTTCGCTCGATCGCGGACACACTAAAATCGAAAAACCTCGAGGCGCGGACGTGATCGCGAAATCGCAACAAGCACAAAGTGTGCCGAACGAGAGCGCGCTGTCTATAGAAAGAGACAGCACCACAGTCGCCTAGCAGCGTGCACTTGAGCGGGAAACGCGTGTTCATCGGACGGGATCCGAGAACAGACTCCCCTTAAAAGTAATAAAGCATTGTCTTTGTCAAAACAATAAACAAAGGATATTTAAGAATAGAATTTAAGAAAGCTAGCAGAGGCTTAGTTTATTGTTACAATAGAAATATTTATTTGTGTTTTAAAATAGTTGAGAAATAAAGTTTAGCGGGGGCAGGGTAAATAACGGGATCGCTGGCCAGGCAGCCGGCCAGGTAAAAACATAGGGTCGGGTCGGCCGCCGGCAGACAGTCAGTCCGCTCCGCGCCAGCCTACCGCGAACATCGAATAGCAGAACTGGGGAAATATCTGGGTTGGGATCATCGTCATATAGAAGAAAGGCTGGCCGGAATCGCATTTTTCTCGATCCCCGCTAATAGTACATAGCGACGAAGTGTTTTATTTCGACCACACCCAGTGCAGAAGCCGTTCTCGAGTAAATTCTCGCACGGCAACACTGCACATTTTGGTCACGTTCGAGCCGGATAGTTGAACATAGTCAACACATCGTCGCCATGCCCGTCACACGATCGCAGAGCGGAATAGCTGCGTCGGCACCCCGTGAAGAGGACCGACCACCCATCGAGGAAGAAGCGGATCTCACAGTTCGTGAAGCACCTGAGTCCCGCCCGTCGTTCCCGCTACAACATGAAGACCTGTCGAAGTCTCCGTCGGTGCCGGTTACCATACAAGCCGCACCGACGAGAGCGAAGTCCAGGAGCGCCTCAAGTAAGGCGGAGAAGGCGAAGAAACTCGCCCGCGCTGCCGAAGAAATAGCAAAGCGCAAACTGGAGCTCGCCATCGCCCGGATGAGGGTTCTCGAAGCGGAATCGGAGGAGGACACAGACAATGAATCCGAGGGTGCACAGGAGAGAGTGACGTCGTGGTTGGAAAATCAGCGTGCGGAAGAGGGCCATATAGATATCCAGCCTCTTCTGCCGCCTTCGTTACCGGCGGGAGCACTCATAGTTTCGCAAGCCCCGCCGCCACCATCACGTAACACAGCACCCGAGGAAAATATAGAAGTCATCGAGCAACCGTCGGGGAATATAGTTCCGTGCTCGTCATCGGCGGGCCCCAAGCCGCCGAAAGATTCCCCGCTGCCCCGCGTCGAAGCATCGAAAACAGCGGCACCACCGACGTCGGGGCAAATAGCATCGCAAATAGCATCACAGCCAGTGAATAGCGAGTTAGCGCAGCTCACCTCAGCTATCACCGCGGCCGTAAACAGCGCCGCGGCGAACAGAAGCTCGAAGTACCTGGGGGAGCTGCCCTTCTTCAACGGGGCCTACAGCGAATGGCTCGCCTTCCGGTCAGCCTACATGGAGACGGAGCGCCACCTGGCCACGGCTGAAAACTCAGCAAGGCTACGAAGAGCCCTGAAAGGGAAGGCCAAGGAACCAGTGACCAGCCTCCTCATAGCAAACGCTCCGTCAGACGTCATTATGAAGACCCTGGAAGATCGATTCGGCCGACCGGATACCATAGCGATCGCCGAGCTAGACAAACTGCGCAACCTTCCCAGGACAAGCGACGCTCCGAGGGACATTTGCCTGTTCGCTAACAAAATAGCGAACAGCGTCGCCACACTTCGGCTCCTGGGAAAAGACAGATACTTATACAGTCCGGAAATAATCAAGAACATAGTGGAGAAGCTTCCGTCGACCACTAAATATCGCTGGTTCGACTACGTCGAGACAATAGAGACCGGGAAGAAAAACGAACCGGAGCTGCTACTATTCTGCGAGTTTATAGAAAAAGAAGCAAGAAGATGCGCACGATATGCGGCTCCGGAACCAATAGCAGAGGACAACACGACGCCGCCTTATAGAAGACAGCGTGCGCACCACGCACGAACAGAAGGCGAGAAGAAAACAGAAGAAAGGCCGTGTCTCCTCTGCGAACAAATAGGTCATCCCCCGGTCAAGTGCGACAAAATGCAGCAAGCGTCGACGGAAGATAGATGGGCCATAGCAAAGAAAAACAGACTTTGCTTCAGATGCCTCCGCTATAAAACGATGTGAGACATCACAAGTGCGATTTCCGGACTTGTAAAATAGATGGGTGCGCTAGGAGCCATCACCCACTGCTGCACTTTAACAAGCCAAAGGAAGGCGAAAAGGAACAGGTGACATCAACGCACGAACATAGAAGAGCCCACACCTATCTGAAGATAGTGCCAGTTCGGGTCACCGGGTCAAAGAGCTCCGCCGACACCTTCGCCCTCCTGGACGACGGGTCAACGGTCACCCTGCTGGACTCCGACGTAGCGAGGAAGATCGGCGCCAAGGGACGCATCGATCCCCTTGAGATAGAGACACTGGCGCCGGACAACCTCAAGTCCGAGTCGTCTCGTCGGGTTACCATCCAGCTAAGGGGCAGTGGAGAGGCCCACGACATAGAGGCTCGAACCATCGACGACCTGAAACTATCACCTCAGGTCGTCCGGCAAGAAACGGTGTGGGCCTGTGATCACCTCAAAGACCTGGAGGAGCACTTCACCTACCAGGAGATGCAGCCGACCGTTCTCATAGGCCAGGACAACTGGCACCTCCTAGTGGCGTCCGAAGTTAGAAGAGGAGAACGCCGCCAACCCGCGGCATCGAAGACGCCACTAGGCTGGGTCCTGCACGGCACCGACTCGCGCACCCTCGGACACCAGGTACACTTCGTAAATCACCTGGTGGACGACAGGATGGACGACATGCTAAGGTACCACTTCTCCATCGAGTCAATGGGGATAGAAGAGAAGGAAACGGGCGAAGAAAGGAGTCACCACATTGTATCAAAGCCGCCGTCAATCGAGCAAGTAATACCGGACGCCACACGTTTCTCCAGTTGGGAGAAGTACCTCCGTACCACGGCTCGGGTACTACAGTTCGTGGAAAAATTGAAGCCGAAAAGGGAGATACTAAATTACAGAAGAGGCAAGAAAAAAATGATAGCGATCCCGACTGGAGGAAACAAAAGAAAACGGCGCCAAAACAAGAAAAACAGATCGAGACGAAAGAACGAAGATTCGTCCCAATAGAGGCCGACTTAATCTGGCAGGCCGAAAAATTAATAGTCCGCTCAATTCAGCAAGAAAAATTCAAAGAGGAATTCAAAATGTTAAACACTGGAAAGCCCGTGCCGAACGATAGCCGTCTTCGACAACTATCCGTTCGAGTGGAAGACGGCATCCTACGCGTAAAAAGCCGAATCAACGCAGTCGTCGGGGTAACGGAAGAACAGAAGTCCCCAGCGATAATAGACGGCGACCACCCGGCGGTGCGGCTCTGGATCGAACACACGCATCGTCGCCTGCAGCACGCCGGAGTCGAGACCACCGTGAACGAGTGCCGACAGCACTACTGGGTGCTCCGGCTGCGCCCCACTGTGCGCTCCATCGTTAAGGGCTGCCAGCCCTGCCGAATCCGGCGGGAGGCCCCTCCATCGCCGGCCACGGGAGACCATTCTCCCTCCCGACTGGCCCATCACCAGAGGCCGTTCACCAACACCGGCGTGGACTACTTCGGCCCAGTGAGCGTCACAGTGGGGAAGCAGCATCACAAGAGGTACGTCGCCCTGTTCACGTGCCTTACTACAAGGGCCGTGCACCTAGAGCTGGCAGCGTCCCTGTCGACCGACTCCGCGATACTGGCCCTCAGAAGGCTCATCGCTCGCCGCGGGTGTCCGACCGTAATATTCTCGGACAACGGCACCAACTTCCACGGGGCGGACGCAGAGTTACGACGCGCCGCCATAGAGGCGATGAGCCAGGAAGCCGACGTTCGGGCCATCAAGTGGAAGTTCATCCCTCCCGGCGCTCCGTTCATGGGAGGAGCGTGGGAGCGCCTCGTGAAGTCAGTGAAAATAGCGCTCTCCGCCGTATTGCACGAGCGTCATCCATCCGAGGAGGTCCTCAGCACCCTGCTCGTGGAGGCGGAATACACAGTGAACAGCCGCCCCCTCACGCACGTATCGGTCCAGCCCGAAGACGACGAAGCCCTCACGCCCAACCACTTCCTCCTGGGTGGGTCAGCGCGGGTACCAACGCCCGGCAAGTTTGACGACGCCGACCTCATCACCCGCTCCAACTGGCGGACCTCGCAGCGCCTGGCAGACATGTTCTGGGCGCGCTGGGTCCGAGAGTACCTGCCGGAACTCCAACACCGGCGGGAGCCTCGCGGGAGCGGAAGGACCATCAAGGAGGGCGACGTGGTGTTGATAGTGGACAGCAACCTCCCGAGGAACACCTGGCCCCGGGGCATAGTCATCGCCACATACCCGGGACAAGATGGCGCGGTTCGAGTGGTGGACGTGAGGACCAAAGGAGGAGTACTTCGGCGACCGACGAAGCGGCTGGTGATCCTGTCGACATAGTGCGTCGTCTGTCCCAGGACATCGGATCTGCAGCGTCGAGGCTACGTCGCTGCACGGCGGGAGAAATGTACGAGACGACGCAAAATATAGGTTACAGTTTTTATTTAGTGCAAGAACAGTTTAAATAGTTTAGTGTATGTGTACGAGACAATAAATAAATAGGTTATAGTAAACATGATATAGATAATATTTACAGTTTAGTTTATTAGTAATAGTAATAGGTTTATTAATGTTGGATATGCGTAGTCTGTGCTTAGTTTATGATAGAATGTCATGTTGCCAGGCTACGGGAATAAACAGTCTGAAAAATTACGTAGCGTGTTTCATTGACCTCAAGCACATATTTAACAGTGGCGACGAGATTTCGGACTAATATCGGCTAGATAAAATTATTACAACTACGCGCACGGCACAATGTCAGGTTCGTTTGGAGTTTTGCCTGTTTTTGATCATCTCGCGCAAGACTGGAGGAACTTCAAGAGTCGCTTCCTACAATGGGTGATTGCGAATGATCTTGAAAATACAAAAGAGAACAAGCGACGTGCCGTATTATTATGTGCTTTGAGCGAAAACACGTACAAACTGACATGCGACCTGGCCTTGCCGAAAAAAATCGACGGTGTAGAATATGAAGAGATCATATCGTTGCTGGACAAACACTTCATCCCGAAGGTGCAGGGGTTCAGCGAGCGGTACAAATTCTACGCGGCGACACAACAGCCGGGCGAGACGCACGCGCAATGGGCGGCCCGACTCAGGGGGCTCACGGCCGACTGCAGCTTCAGCGACGTCGAAGAAGTGCTGAGGGATCGCTTTGTCATAGGCATGTTGGCCTGTCCTGAGAGAGCGAAGCTGTTCGAGCAGGACATCGCGACGTTAACCACGGCGAAGGCGGTGGAGTTGGCCGAGAGCGGACGGTGCGCGAGGGCGGCGGGCGCAGTCGTCAGCGGCGCCGAGCAGGTGTACAGCGTGCGGCAGGGCGAGTGGGACGGCGGCGGCGCGGGCCCCGTCAGCAACGCCGATCAGGTCAACAGCGTGCAGCAGGACAGACTCAGCGACAGCGACGCGGGGAAGTGCGCCGTGTGCGGCCGGAAGAACCACGCCTCATCTCGATGTCGTTTCAAAAAATTAAAATGTAAGAAATGTAATAGACAAGGGCACTTGCAAAAGATGTGTAGGAAACTAAATTACATAGGGACCGAGGAGATGAACGGGAACGACGATGATGACGACGGTGAGTTGTTCATCATACGTTCCGAGCGTGGCGAACCTATGGCAGAGTTTGTAAGTGTAGATAACGTTAACATTAAATTTGAAATAGATAGCGGGTCGGCTGTCACCGTAATTTCTGAGGCTACTTATCAGCAATATTTTAGCAAAAAGCCGTTGTTAGAAACGAATAAGCGTTTGTTTACGTACACCGGGGCTAAGATTGGCTGTATAGGTAAGGTACGGTTGGCGGTGACGTACGAGCGGAACACCCGCGAGCTCGACGTGTACGTGGTGCGGGGCGGAGGGCCGCCGCTCCTAGGTCGAGATTTCATTTCGATTTTTAATTTACATTTGAAAACCTGTCATTTTGAAAATAGTGTAAATAGTTATAGTGTACAGGATTTAGAAAGGCAGTATCCGGAGGTCTTTTCTAGTAAGTTAGGAACGTTTAATAAGTACAAGATTAAACTGAGGCTCCGGGATGACGCTAAGCCCGTTTTTTTTAAAGCGCGTCCGTTGGCTTTCTCGTTACGCGACAAAATAGGCGAAGAGCTAGAACGGCTTGTCGGGCTCGGCATTTTGAAGCCCGTCGAGCACTCCAGGTTCGCGTCGCCCGTGGTGCCGGTGCTGAAACGGGACGGCTCGGTGCGGTTGTGCGTGGACTACTCCGTTTCAATAAATAAGTTGCTAGTCGTCGAGCACTATCCGCTGCCTACGGTGCACGAGTTGTTTTCGCGGTTGCACGGAGGGCAGGAGTTTACGAAGCTGGATTTATCGAGTGCGTACAACCAGTTCGTACTGGACGAAGACAGTCAGGAGCTCACCTGCATAAATACGCATCGCGGGTTATTTAAATATACGCGTATGTCATTCGGGCTGACAAGCGCGCCGTCTATTTTTCAGCGCGCGATGGAGGGCGTGCTCGCGGGCATGGACGGTGTGTTGTGTCTGCTCGATGACATATTAATAACCGCTTCCAACAGAGATGAGCACCTGCGGAGGATTCATGAGGTCCTCAAGAGACTGCAGGACGCGGGGCTAACCTTACAGAGAAGCAAATGTGAGTTTTTTAAGGACGAAATAAGTTACTTAGGGTATATTATTAATAAAGACGGGTTAAAAAAGTCACCGGACAAGGTTAAGGCTATTGTCAATGCGCCTAGGCCCGATAATGTACATAGATTACAGTCGTTTTTAGGGTTAGTTAACTATTATAGAAGTTTCGTTCATGGAGCTTCGTCGTTGCTCGCCCCTTTGTACGAGTTACTGAAGAAGGGGACTAAATGGACTTGGTCGCAGGAGCACGAGCATGCTTTTATCGAAATTAAGAAGCGTCTATCATCGGATCGGGTGTTAACACATTATAACCCTAGCGCGAAGCTAATTTTGACGGTGGACGCGTCGCCGAGCGGCCTCGGTGCGGTGTTATCGCAGGTGGACGAGACGGGGGCGGAGCGCCCTATCTCTTTTGCGTCTCGTACGCTTAATTCTGCCGAGAAGCGATACTCGCAAATTCAAAAGGAGGCGACGGCAATAATTTTTGGTGTAAGGCGTTTCCATCAATATTTGTATGGAAGAGCGAGTCCGTTCATTTTGCGGACAGATCACAAGCCCTTAATTTCTATTTTTGGGCCCTACAGAGGTATTCCGGAAGTTTCTGCTAATCGGCTTCAAAGGTATGCGATGTTTTTAAGTGCATACAATTACAGTATTGAGTATGTTAGGAGTGCCAATAATTGCGCCGACTATCTCTCTCGGGCCAGTTTGCCGGACGTCCAGCCGCTCGCGCCAGAGCCGGCAGACGCGACAGGCATAGAGGACGATGTCGATAAGGCATCCTATATTAATTTTATAGTAAACGGGGACATGCCAGTAACTATAAGTAGAGTTCGCGATGAAACACTAAAAGATTCAGTGTTACAAAAAGTAAAAACTTGTATATTGAAAGGCTGGCCTAAGGGAAATGACAACGACCAAATTAAACCTTACGTTTTATGTAGAGCCCAGCTGTCCTACGAAAATGGATGTATAATGCGAGGGCATAAGGTAGTCATACCGGATACGTTAAAAGCGGAAGTTCTAAAGGAGCTACACCGCTCTCATCTAGGAATGGTTAAAACTAAGGCTGAGGCTCGGGCACGTTTATGGTTTCCCGGCATAGACGGTGCGATAGAGACCATGCAGGATATGCGCGATTTGTACACAGTTACGACCATCACCGCCGCGCGTTTCGCCTGCACCGTGGTCGTATCCGAAACATGCTTTTGAAAGAGTCCATTTAGACTTTTAAGGACCAATTCATGGACGTACGTACTTAGTTATAGTTGATGCTCATACGAAATGGGTAGAGGTACATCAATGCAGGAACACTGGTTCTAGCGAGGTAATGGACAAAATGTACGAGTATATGTCACGTTTTGGGTTACCGAGTACTATAGTGAGTGACAACGGAACGGGGTTTACGTCGTACGAATTTCAAAATTTTTGCCGAAGTAATGGTATAGCTCACGTTACGTCGCCGGCATATCACCCCGCGAGCAATGGACAAGCAGAGAGTTTTGTAAAAATTGTAAAAAAGGGAATCAAATCAGCTTTGTTTGTAACGGATAACGCCGAACGTCAAAAAATAATTTTGTTAAAATATTTGTTTGACTATAGGAATTCGGTACATTCTGCCACGGGTTTGTCACCGGCTCAAATGGTGTACGGTCGAAATTTAAAATGTCGTTTGGATTTAATAAAGTCTAGCTCACCCTCGGCATCGTCATAATCCCTTCTTAATAAAATGCTGTGTTTGCAAAGTAGTAAAGAAGGACATAAAAGAGATGCGAGTTTTGAGCCAGGTGATGAGGTACTGTACAAAAAGCATTTGAGTAGTAATAAGTTTGTGTGGGAACGTGGAACTATCGTAAACAAAATAGGGAAGGTTGTATATTTAATTTTTGATCATCAATCGTCATCTCATGTTAAAAAACATAAGAATCAGATAGTGTTGTTTTCGAAAAGAATATGGCCTGCATTTGTAGACAATGCCCGGAATTCAGAACCTGAGGAGTCGACGGGGGGAGACGAGAGTCATCAGAATGTTGATAATGATCGTCAGGTTCCGTCATCTCCGGACACTGTCAGCGGCCCTTTAACTTCGAGGAATCAGAACCGATTGTTACGAGACATTCCTCGAGTAGATTATAGGAGATATTTGTAATTAATTATTATATTATGTTTATAATTATCTGTTATTTGTACTATTATAGTGTTCTCTTATTTTCCTTACTTTTATGGGGGGAGAAATGTTGGATATGCGTAGTCTGTGCTTAGTCTATGATAGAATGTCATGTTGCCAGGCTACGGGAATAAACAGTCTGAAAAATTACGTAGCGTGTTTCATTGACCTCAAGCACATATTTAACAATTAATATTGATTGATAATTCGTGTTAGAGTCTCTGAATAAACCATCTCGTGTACATGCCTTTTATTCCCAAAACCAATATAGTCAATAGTTAATAGTCGCATAGTTAATTTGAATAGTAAAATAGCTTATTCTTGTTGTAGACACAACGGCGACAAGGGTGGCGAACATGTTTTAGAAAGTTAATGAAATCGCTTCGTGTTCGCTTCCTTTGACTGTATTAGGTTTATTAGTTAAAATACGTAATTATCGTGTTCCTTGGAAATTTGTATTGAGATGTTTCCCTTAAAAGTAATAAAGCATTGTCTTTGTCAAAACAATAAACAAAGGATATTTAAGAATAGAATTTAAGAAAGCTAGCAGAGGCTTAGTTTATTGTTACAATAGAAATATTTATTTGTGTTTTAAAATAGTTGAGACATAAAGTTTAGCGGGGGCAGGGTAAATAACGAGATCGCTGGCCAGGCAGCCGGCCAGGTAAAAACATAGGGTCGGGTCGGCCGCCGGCAGACAGTCAGTCCGCTCCGCGCCAGCCTACCGCGAACATCGAATAGCAGAACTGGGGAAATATCTGGGTTGGGATCATCGTCATATAGAAGAAAGGCTGGCCGGAATCGCATTTTTCTCGATCCCCGCTAATAGTACATAGCGACGAAGTGTTTTATTTCGACCACACCCAGTGCAGAAGCCGTTCTCGAGTAAATTCTCGCACGGCAACACTGCACAGAAATAGATAAATCTACAAAATAGATGTAGGTCTGTACTCTGTTCTGACTTTCTGTCTGTCACTTCTTCATGCTCAATCCGCTAAACCGATTTTGCTGAGTTACTTTGAGTCCCAGGAAAGGACATAGGATATTTTTTATCCCGGATATAGGTATACTTACAGATATTTATACAGTTTCGAGAAACACATTTTTCCGCAACGGATATTTGCGGGCATTATCTAGTACCTCTATATTATTATACTTTTGATTTCGCACAACCCGTGTCTATTTAAAAAACATTGTGAATTATATAAGTACCAACGAGGAAAACATTAAGCTTAGAACAAACCTACGCGTCAGTGACGCTCAGCAGTGCTTTAAAGTACCCCGCAAACGATTTTGTCAACGATTCGAACGATCAACGATTGTTTGTCAAATTTTACGTGTTTGTCAAACAGTTTGATAGCTTTGTTTGAAGCGTTTGTCAAACAAACTACGTGTTTGACCTGTTTGAAGAAAATTTGGATTTGCGTAGCGTTTTACAAACGTGTTTGAACGTGTTCCGCTGTATTTGTCAAACAAGATCTCATGATCTCAAATCGATTCTAGCTAATTGTTTGACAAACTTGTTTGATGCACGTTTGATCGTCTGCGCTGCTGTTTGATGAAAACGTAAATTACATCAAACATGTTTGTCAAACTTTGATCGTTTGCGGGGTACTTAGCTTATAGGTAGCTGACAGACCCACGTCATGTGGTCGGATCATGTCAATTCAATATTATTCAATGGTTTGATATAATACAACCAAATTATATAGGTCCTCCATCTGCCTATAAATCAACTTCTCTGATAGTACTATGAATTAAGTACCTATATTTAAATACACTATGTAAACGTGGGACGAATGGGCCGGCTCGATCGGAGAAATACCACGTTCTCACAGAAAACCGGCGTGAAACAGCGCTTGCGCTGTGTTTCGCCGAGTGAGTGAGTTTACCGGAGGCCCAAACCCCTACCCTATTCCCTTCCCTACCCTCCCCTTCCCATCCTTACCCTCCCTTATTACCCTATTTCCTCTTAAAAGGCCGGCAACGCACCTCCAGCTCTTCTGATATAGCGAGTGTCCATGAGCGACGAAAGTTGCTTTCCATCAGGTGACCCGTTTGCTTGTTTGCCCCCTTATTTTATTAAAAAAACATAATATAATTGTTTTATATATCATTATGTACAGCTATGTTGCAGTGTGCTCATCCTGTTGTGTCAACAATCAGTTGCTCCTCATGTTTGTGCTCTGTATATATTGTATGGTATCTTGGATAAGCTTACAGCGATTAATTATTATTTGTAGATGAACTGTTTTAAGAAAAAATATTTACATATCAAAAGACAAATATAACAGCTATGATAATATAGATCTTTACCTTATAGGGAACTCTTATAAAAATCAAGCACATGCACAAACGTTATCGCCTATAGCTGCTAAGCAGCGTAATTGTGCATAAAATAGTAGCGTTATTACTTATTGGTTAACTTTGTTGGTGGTTCTGTTTGTTCTGACTCTACCTTCTGTGGCTTGAACCACTCGCTATTTAAGCTCAGTCACGCGTGTTAAACCTTATTGCCATTCAAATTCCGCGCCCTGTGTGCCGTGAGCTGCCATTTTTTTAAATTGCACTTAATTGGTAATTGCATAGCATAATATAAAATACATTATAGACTAACATACATACTAAAACTAACACTTAGCACTAAACACGTATTGTCTGCAACATGGGGCGCGACGTGTTCGGAAGTCGTCCTCGGAACCTCCTGTAGACGACTCCAATCGGCCAGAACTCCTCCTTCTCCGGTAGATGGTGCGTCGGGACTCTCACCACAAAGGAGCTAAAATTCACTTTGTGGCGGGACTCCAAACGCTCGACCCTCAAGACGAAGTGGGTCTTGCTCCTGATGTAGTCCACGACCTGCTCGACCGTCGTGGACCAGTGCAGCCTGGACACGTACAGCGGCGTAATCTAAACGGGTACTGAAATATATTGTAATGGGCTGAATGGCTTAATTCCAGCTACATTTATGTTTTCAGTAATCCAGCACAATTACTACATTGGATTAATGTAAAATATATTTTTTTTAATTTCTGAATAAATTTAAAGCCTACCACCGGTTCGGGAGCCTGGCGAGAAGAACCGGCGTTAGAAACTCGCACTTTTTACCAAAAAAGTGGGAATATTTAATAATAAAAACCTGCCGTTATGGTATTGGCATTTGGCACCCACACTGCGCAAGTGGGCCTAATTTTCTGGAGCGCCGTTCGTCGAACGTGTCTTATCTAAGTTTCTGAAGCTTTGGGGCCAGGTGTGACGAGATTTAGGCGTTCGTAAAAATATCAAAGGTTACTCCGAAATGTCGCTGATATTTCATCATCATCGACTTTATCGTCCCCTATTGATAAAGCGGGAACAGGGTAATGAGAACATTCGACAATTTCGACAGCAAACGAACAGTATGCAATTTGACATCACAACCGCCACGACATTTAGCGATACAGTAGATTGCATCCATACTAATATTACAAATGCGAAAGTGTATCTGTCTCTCTATCTGTCTTTCTGTCACTCTATCTGTCTGTCTGTCTATCTATCTATTGCCTCTTCACGTCCTACTACGACTCACGGCTATGGACATATAATACTTTTTATGCCAGAAAAATTTAAGGTTCCCCTGTGAAATAATTATCAAAATCCGAGATATATAAGTACCCTTCAACTAATCATATTCCTATATTCAATATATCAAATTATTTGATCCAAAATTCATATTTAACAAGTCTGCACAGAATCGACAATGACTATGATTTGTCCTCATATAAGGACATTTTTCATTATCCTTGTAGCCGATTTAATAGCGAGATGTCTCTAATTAAAAGTGCAATAACCATCAATATTAATTAATCCTTGCTAATATTATGTATGTTAATTGTAACTTTTGTTGGCTGTTGCCTGTTCATAGCAAATAAATAAATAAAATAAAACCTATGGGGTAAAACAGTACCAGGTTGAATCGATTTAAATCAACAAAGCCTTAAAAAGTAATACAATATACATAAAATATATTAACACTTAGAAAACGATAAAAGCTTTTATAACTTTGTACTGTGCGACACCTCGGTGGAAGTGTAGAGTTACACAGAGTCCGCCGTTGTGTCACAATCGTGACACAAGAACGACGTAATTATACACTCTATTGTCACAATATGTAACTTGACACCCTTACGACCTACAAATTAACTCATTCGAAATTATTCTTTATAGGTGCCTCAGGAGCAATGAAATATTAAAATCGGTCATGTGCGAGTCGAATTCGCGCCCGAAGGGTTATAGAGCAAAAATAGACCAAAAATTGCGTTTTTTTTCTTAATTTCAAATGCCTACCTTGTGTCACTATTGATATTGAGCCAAAATTATGGCCAAAAAATCATGTTTGTTGTATGGGAATTGGAAGCCCACCTTCTGTGCTTATTAAAAAACAAAGTCGCTTTTTTCCCTCATGTCCCTTTGTTCCCTTTAATCTTTAAAACTACGTAACGGATTTTGATGATTCTTTCAGTGTTAGATAGCCCATTTATTGAGGAAGTCTATAGGCAATATTTTATCACGCTAATACTAATAGGAGAATGTGAAAAAAAGGGGGGAAATTATTTGAAACGGCTTATCTCGCGAACTACTGGAGCAATTTTTATGTTATTTGGCACAGATAAGAAATAGACCACGTGAAGGATCATAGGGCTATCAAATATATCAAAGGCTATCCATTTTAATCATTTTTGCAGTGGCTATATATTTTATAACCGTGCGACGCCGGGACGGGTCGCTAATTTTATATTGTTTTAATTACTACAGTCTACTTATTGTTACAGAGCCAGATGCACAATATTATAATCTGTAAAAATTTCAGACAAACAGACGAACAGACAAATGGGCAGAAAACCAAATCTTAGTAATAGGGTCCCGTTTTTACCCTTTGGGTACGGAACCTTGGTAACCAGCCAATATTTGTAGTAAGATGGTCAATCCGAAAATTATATAAAATAATAAGTAATAATATAATATATTTGCTTAAATTGTGTTTAAATTCAGTTATATACCTAGTTCTGAATCTGACCGCCGACAAAAACAAGTTAGGCAGATAAAAACATATTGGTTTTCCGCCACGATGAGGAAAATTGGCAATAAGTAAAACAGTTTAATTAAATGTTGAAACTTGAATGTGTGTTTTATGTTAAACGAGCTTTTGCCCGCGGCTTCGCTCGCGTTTAGAAGTATTATTATATGGAAACTTTCATCCCCTATTTTAACCCCTTGGAGGTAGAATTGATCAAAATCCTTTCTTAGCGGATACTTATAACATTTATCTGCATGCCAAATTTCAGCCCGATCCGTCCAGTGGTTTGGGCTGTGCGTTGATAGATCACCATGTCAGTCAGTCACCTTTGAGTTTTATATATTTAGATGTAACTTTTTATGATAATAAAATTATGTTTTTTTCTAATCCAGTTTCAAAATAAGTAAATTAATATTAGACTGAAAGTGTGTTTTTTTTAATTATGGGGCAAACAAGAAAACGGGTCAGCTGATGGAAAGTATAACTACGATCGCTCTTGGACACTTGTAACACCAGAAGAGTTGCAGGTACGTTGCCGGCCTTTTATGTAGGAATACGCTCACATTTTGAAGGTTTGCATTTCGTATCGGTACGGGAATACTGCTGGCGATAGATCCTTCCAGAGTTTTACAGTGCATGGCAGAAAGTTACGTGAAAGACGCACGGTGGAAGACTGCCACTCATCAAGGTGATGAGGATGGTTCTTCGCATGGATCGATGGCGAAAAGTTGCAGGAGGTATGATATTACAAAAAGGAGTGATTATAGCATTATAAATTGCCCAATTATTTTACTTTAAAATAATCTCGAAATGCGAGATGGACATGTAGTCCTCATTATCCTTATTCATAATGAGGACATAATAATATTGATATTCTAATACTAATAATAATTATATTATTATACTAAAAAACCGCAAAACTTGTTATTGAAGGAAAACAGCCAAAGGGAATTAATATTATTTGAGTAATAAATGCAGTCCAATATGGTCAGGGTGAGTCAGGGAGAGGGTATAAGAGGCGGCGACGGCTCGGGGCTCCAGTGTATCGGGCTCCATCATGCAGACCACACCCTGTCTGCTTCTGCTACTGGCAGTGGCTGGTGGTACGTTTGCATCGCACCTGACACGAAGTAAAAGTTGTGAACAACATAAAGTCAGAAGAGGTCCTTTCTGCGTAGCACTTAAGGATGGATTTGAAAGAACTGCTACAACACCAAGCACTCTATCTCTTCAACATGACAAAAGCAAGAGTGCAACAGAACGAATCTATCACGAACCTATACCGCATGAAAGGAGAGTAAGAGGAACCGTACAAATTTGTGGTACTTGTCCACCTGGCATGGTCAGACAAGGTATGTTTTGCGTGCAACAGAAACTGAGAGTTAGGAGAGGTACCTTTGAATCAGCGAAGTGTCCACCAAATTATATTAGAGTTGGTCGCTATTGTCGCATACAATATAAAAGAAAGCTATCTTGGACTCCGAGTACTCCACATGACAAAAACAAAAGTGCAACAGAACAAGGCCATCCCACACCTTTATCCAATGAGCATGAAATGCGAGTAAGAAGAGGTGTACTTAATCATAATTGTCCACCTGGTAAGGTCAGAATAGGTGCGTATTGCCTGCCACAGAAAATGAAAGTAAGGAGAGACGTGTCGTAGCGTCTGAGAATAATTGTCCACCAAATATTAGAGTTGGTCCCAAATGCATAGAATTATAACCTTTAGAAAATACATTCCATACAATCATCAGCGCGAAAATGTGTCACCCTCGAAATGGGCGAGCTCACTCATCTGAGAGCAGGACCATAGGACGCGGTGACAGTCGGACATGTTTAATGCATTGATTACGTAAAATATGCATTGAAAGCGTAAAATGAGTGAAAGAGAAAGTAGTATATGCTATTACTGTAAGACAAAAAGGACGACAACATTTTCTCGATACACATTTTGCATGCAAAAACATTGCTACAGTTTTGATGGCGTATGCCATATCCAAGTATTGACGTCGTTGCCCAAATGTATCAAAATTAGAAAGTAAAGCCTCCTGGAGTGCACACTGACTACAGAAAAAACTAGAAAAGGGGTTGTAAATATATTACCAAGTGGCTCCATCGGCAGAAATGACTTCCATACCAAGAATAAAAAAGACGAAGGGATCTGCAACCTCCAAGTTTTGTGACAGATAGCATAGATTTTAAGATAAAATATAAAAATCCATTATATTATGAATACCTATGTACCATCGAAGAAATTGATTCGTAGGCAGTTGACGGATCTACGTCATTTGGTCGGATTATGTCAATTCGATGTTAGATTAGATGTGATTTGTCGGTTGGTTTTGACATAACACGAACAAATCACACAGGTCCTTCATCTGCTTATTCAGAATCAACTTCTCTGATAGTAGGTACCTACTTTCAAAAAAATTATTACTCAGGAGATAGTGGACCAATATTATTTGGTGGAGTTGTAAATGACACTCGTGTTTTTTTGAAGTGAAAACTTCTTTAGCGGCGTTGAGCACTTTTGTGGGATGGGTAAAAACTGTGAAACTCGCGTCAGATCGCTGATCGAAAAACCAAGGAAAAAACGTAGGACGGTTGGAGAGTAGTGTTGTAACATCGAAACCGATTAATCGAACAATCGATTGTTTTTTTCGATTGTCGATATTTTTTGATCGATTGTAAGGTTTCGATTAATTAAAAAAATCGAGTTTTTAAAAATCGATTTTCATAAAAAATGGGTTAAAAATTTAATCTTCGATTTCGTTTTAATTAATTAATTAATTAATACGAATTTTAATTAACTATTTAATTAAAATTTAATTTTCGTTTTAATTAATGAATCGAAATTTTCGATTAATTAATTAAAACGATCGTTTTTTTATTTTTTTATTTGTTTATTTTTTTATTACTTATTATTTTTTATTATTATTATCATTATTTTAAATCGATTTTCATAAAAATGGGTTAAAAAAATAATGCACAACGTTAGTAATCAAGTTTTCACTTCTGCCGGCACTCCCGGAGTGAAAACCGTCTTTTTTTTTACAGAGATTGAAGCCCAGCAAATAGGCTGGTCTTACCGTAAATAGCCTAGTTCTGCCATATTCTGCCTATGAATATTTTTTCTGATATGCCCGGGACACAAGAGGCTAGTTTTTCAAGCTAGGATAGCAAGCTAGGTTTTAACCAAACTGTCCTGGCTTGCTGACCTAGCTTGGAGCATGCTAGTTCTGTTTTACAAATGAAGATAGTTTTGTCTACACGAAGCCAGAAGTACTAGCTTGCTAGCTTACAAACACTAGCTTGCTATCCTAGCTTGAAAAACTAGCCTCGTGTGTCCCGGGCAATAGTACATGAACTACGTTATAATATTATTACTTGTGATAATGTATGACTTACATTTTTTTTATAAACACAATAATTTACTTACTAACACTTCGCTTCTTTTTATTACTAAATAATTTTTGTCTTTCTATTATTGTATTCTTACTTTTTTGTAACATTTTATTTCAATAAAACTTTATTATTTAATACGTTGATATAGTATTTTACTTTCCTAATAATATAAATGTCTGTACTTTGCAGTCTGCTCAGCGTTAGGATCTACTACGTCAGGACATCTAAGTATTTTTTTCTGATATTCACCTGTTCATCTCTATTAGTATATATAAATCCTTATTCTAATAGTTTATTTTCTTAAGGAGAAAAAATGTTTTAAATTGAATAGGCTATGAAAGTACTAAATCGATTCCGATGAAAAACAAACGTGCCGTAGACCATGGATAATTAATTACAGACAAACTTACAGTTCCCCTGGGATTTAGGCCGGTATAAATAGTCAGTACTCAAGATGCATCTCGGTCTCAAGACGCGGTTCGGCTCTGTGATTGGTCCAAATTTTGACAGCCAACCAATCACAGAGCCTGAACCGTGTCTTGAGGCCAACTTGAGGCTGAGATGCATCTTGAGTACTGACTATTTATACCAGCCTTAATCTCTGACAGAGTCCTTACGCCAGCGACGTACCACTCTCACAGATATCTTAAGGTAAGGTACTAGATGTTGCAAAAAACCTGCTACCAGCTATTGGCAGGGAGCCAACATCCGAACAAACACGAATCATAACTCTATTTGATGTTCTCACAGCACTCTGTACTCTGGATTTAATAAAATAAGCAAATATGAGGCCACGAAGACAGCGGGTAGACCGCTTAGCGGTATTTTTATGAGTATAGGAATGTTAGGGTCCAGTTAGAGGTAATTCTTTTTTGTTTATTCATTGATAAGAAATAAACGAGAATGCAGACCTAACTATTATTTAGTAACTTTATTAATTAAGTGAGTGCATTGCTATATTAACTACCTGGATGATCAAAAGTAAACGCGTAGAGTAAAAGCATAATATTATTAGCGTTATAAAGAGAGTTATAAAAGTGATTACAGGAAAAATAAGATTGGTGAAAGAAGTGTAGATTCGTATAACGTTTAATAAAGCTGTAACTTTAAAAGAATCTATATAATTATAAGTATACAACTATACATACATACTATTATAATATTATTATTATCCATACTAGTATTGTAATCCTTGAGGACGATGATTAAATAAATTATTCACTTTGTGATCTTAATAATATGTAAAGCAAAAAGAAATAAAACATTTTAAAATCTTAACTATGAAAACGCTCCCGCTTGGTCATCACCCGCTGGTTTCGTGGCGCCGCGTTATGATACACATATTAATAGAAGCAACTCTATCGGGTCTTATTATGTAATGCCCCATGAATTATAAGGTTTTGTAAATTGTTAATACAGTAAAATATTGCTGAGCAAACAGTGATTATATTTTAACTGCCGCATTAAATGTATTTTAAGTTTCGTACAAATGGATTTGTATAGTAAAAAACTGTTTGAAATGCGGATAATGTTAGTAAAGGATATGAGCAGTTTTAAATGTAAAGCATGTCTGCTTAATATAATATTTAAAATGTTTGAAATAAGCAACGAATGCAGCTTTTAGTAAAGGGTTTAATTTTATATTGTTTAATGTTGCAACTTTTGGTTATTTTTTAAATACTAATAATTTGAGATAACTACGGGCTTGTCGCCCATATCCTTTTTGGTCTCTTTTATAAGATTTTTGAAAAGTTAATTAAAATGTATCTTTAACCAGTAGCATCACATTTTGAACCTTAAAATTAAGCCATATTTTATAAATATTTCAGACGCTTTTTGTTGGACGTTTTTTGTCATAAAATACATGTAGGTATATTCGTATATTATTATAGAGTTAAATTATAAACAACCAGAAAAAAAAAAACAATTATTGAATTCGAAATATTGAAAAAAAAAATCATACAGATACGGTATTTATGTGGTGGCTCAATGGTAAGAGTGTGTGGCAACTCAAGCCGGGGGTCGCGGGCTCGAATCCCGCCGACGCGACGGAACAAAAAGTTTTTCAATGTTCCTGGGTCATGGATGTGTATGTGTATGATTATTATGATATAATAAAAATCTTAAATATATGTATAGTATAAAAGTTTTAAATATATTTCCGTTGTCTGGTACCTGTAACACAAATCCTTCAGGTACTTTAAACATGGGTCCAGACTAACGTGGTGTGAAGTGTCCATAGATTGTATTATAATATATATATATATATATATATATATATATATATATATATATATATATATATATATATATATATATATATATAAATATATATATATAAATGGATTTTCAAATGTGTTAATCGTGCTAAAACTCGAAAACGGCTGAACGGATTGGGCTGATTTTAGTCTTAAAATATTCGTAGAAGTCCAGGGAAGGTTTTAAAGTGACACGAAGTTCACCGGGAAAGCTAGTTATAATATATTTTTAAAAATAATAATACTTATTATAATGTTGTATTGAAGTTATTCCAAATTTAAATTGAGTAAGTACTTAAATGTTTAAATGGGCACTAGAGCGCACTTCTATTTTCGTCGCTTGATTAAATTTTTTATATAAAATTTTACGACGAATAAAATTTCGTCGTCGAAATTATGAGAAATGCTGATGGAATGTGCAAGAACGTGGATATTGGCTAGAGTCGATATGGAGAAATTAACCATTTTTCCAGATAGATTAATTATGATATCTGCCTGACAGAGACAAACGGACAAACTGCAAACAGGTTCATAGTAATATTTGATTCCACAACAAGTATAATATTATTATTATATACATTATACAGGGTGTAACAAAACTAAGTAATATTACTTTGGGGTATGTAGGAGTCCCCTGTATAGAGTTCACTGTGAAAGTAGTAGCACTGAAAGGGTTTTTTTTTTTAACTTTTGTATGGGCGAATCCTTGACCCTGGAGCACTTGTCCATACAAGACACAAATAAAAATATAGCTTAAAAAACTTGAAATCACGCTTTATATAGCCCCTTCTCTTAGTCCAACAGAAAGTTACAAACATACAAACACACATACAGATGAAGGTAACAAAAGCATATAAAAATTTGCTTTTTCAGCGCTGCTACTTTTACAATGAACTCTATATTATAAGGAACATCATTAACTATGTAGTGCAATGGAATTTATGGTTCACTATAATATTATTATAATTTATATTGTACGTAGTGATTATAATATTATTATTCTCTTTGATATTATAGTTGTTTCCATGTCCTCAAAAAATATAATATATTTTCCCTAAAACTTAAATCCTACGTTGGTAACAAACCAGGAGGTAAATCTAAGCATAATATGTACCTCTCGCAGTTGTAATAAATATTATGGCAAATATTATAATATTGATTCGTTCAAAAACGAATTTATTGACGCTCTGAAAATAAAAATAACACATGAACATTATACTTCCTTAAATAGAAATCGCGGACAGAAAGCCTATACCTAATTTTGTCTAATTAATTATTATGTTTAAAACAAAGAGTAGCATTCTAGGAGTGTCGGCAGAGGTGAGATAACGAAACTGCATCAAGCTATAGAAACAGGCCATTTAGCCGAAACTTTTTCTTTTTCGCTTCGTTATAGAATCGCCGATGAAAATTTATGGAATTGACATAAGACGCGAGTCGAACGTAAACGTCATATTAACGAACGCTTATGTCAATTCCATACATTTTCATCGGCGATTCTATAACGAAGCGAAAACAAAACATTTTGGCACACCCCCCCAGAGGGGACTCTACCAACTCCTGCGGCGGGATCTGCCTCCGTCTTACGTTTTTTCGATCAGGTCAATATTATTGTTCTGACGCGAGTTTAACATTTTTTAACCCATGGGACTTATCAGGCAGAGAGCGGTCACGCGTTCGAATGGTCAGTCACACAGGAGGAATTATGACGCGGTCAGAACGCCCCCTGTGTGAGTATATTAACTATATTGCAACGTACAACACAAAGACGTGGGAGAGCCATGCTTCGGCACGAATGGGCCGGCTCGACCGGAGAAATACCACGTCCTCACAGAAAATCGGCGTGAAACAGCTCTTGCGCTGTGTTTCGTCGAGTGAGTGAGTTTACCGGAGGCCCAATCCCTACCCTTTTCCCTTCCCTACCCTTCTCTATTTCCTTCCCTACCCTCCCCTATTACCCCTTAAAAGGCCGGCAACGCACCTGCAGCTCTTCTGATGCTGCGAGTGTCCATGGGCGACGGAAGTTGCTTTCCATCAGGTGACCCGTTTGCTCGTTTGCCCCCTTATTGCAAAAAAAAAAGAACGCAAAACTGACCGCTTGAACGCTTTACCGCGTGACTGCTCTCTGTCTGATAGATGCCGTACCAAAAATAGTGAAGTGCAGTGTCGTTCAAAATAAAAACATAATATCCACAGCCGAACATAAGACATGCTCCTTCATTGTTGAAGTCGGTTAAAAAGCTGCGTTGTGAAATACATACAGTAGGGCTATAGCAACGTCAAGTGAATGTAATATTATTTAGCTGGAGGCTAAACCCGGTTTATTTGCTCGTCAAACATCCGCGCGTACTTTTTGCAGTTCACGTAGTTCAAGGGTGCACACTGCACAGTCTACTAAGGCCGCGTCCCCATCAGACACGGCGCGGCGCCGGCACCGTGTTACGGCACGACGCCGCCACCGCGACACGGTACGGCGCCGCACCGTGACACGGTGCCGTAAACGTAAAAACCTACCTACATAAAAACAAGTATTATTGAAATGAAAGATTTGATTGATTCTTTGCTATTTCGTTTACTCAACTCTACCAAACCTTAGCCCTAAGGTTGGTTTATAAAAAAGAAGTTACATGCTTCTTACTGTGCCAAAAATGTACCATTCCTACAACATTTTGTCTATAAAATATAAATATTAAACTTTTTTATCGACTTCGGAGTCCCTTAAGGGTATGAAGTATGGAAACCTTCGTGTGGACATATTATTGTGAGGTAATTTTTAGGCGGACGTGATCCGAATGGAGGTTAAGGCTTGTAGGGCTAACTGATTGCGTGACAAGGCTTCGTGCCCTTTTGTCTGTAGAAAGCTGTGTCACAAACATGTGTCAACACAAAGAGAGAAAAATTTGAATGTACCATCGAGGAAATTGATTCATAGGCAGATGAGGGACCTACATAGTTTGGTCGCGTTATGTCAAACCCAGCCGACAGATAACAATTATTAACTTGAATTGACAATAATATAATCCCACCAAATTACATCGGTATGTCAATTGCATAGGAATCAATTTCCTCGATGGTACATTAAATATCTCAACACTAATAATATTATCTTTTCTAATATATAAAATTCTCCTGTCACAGTGTTTGTACTATGTACATTAGTTAGGGCTGAGAATAGGTTTTTATCTACTTTTTATATTGATATTAGAAGTAATTCGTAGGGTATAACAACATTTCGCCGTGAGGTCGCGGAGTTCGCCAGAGGTCCCGTGTCCCACGGCTGGAAGGAGGGCATGGGGGGGTTTTAGTCGGTAAACCTCCGGCGCACCGAGCCGGAGGGAGTCCGACATACCCCCGTCGTCCACCCCCGTGCGCGGCGGGGGATACGTAACGTCCTCAACAACAAAAAAAGGGTATAACAACATTTGCCGGGTCAGCTAGTTATTATCTATAAATGTGAGAGTGTGTCTGCCTGTATTTCAGTCTGTTTGATAACTTTATCCGTTGTTATAACAACATTTGCCGGGTCAGCTAGGTATTATCTATAAATGCGAGAGTGTGTCTGCCTGTATTTCCGTCTGTTTGATAACTTTATCCGTTGAACTGTTTAAAATACCAACCGGAAAAGGACTAAGTCTTAGGGCTGGGACACGAAAACACGATACGACGTCGTGTCGTGGGAATCTACGACGCGCGTCGTAAAAAACTACGACACAACATCGTACGATGTCGCGTCATAGAAACTCACGTAGAAATTCAAAGATGAGTTTCTACGACGCGACGTCGTACGACGTCGTACGGTGTCGTGTCGTGGTTTTTTACGACGCGCGTCGCTAATTCCCACGACACGACGTGGTACGACGTCGTGTCGTGTTTTTGTGTCCCGGCCCTTAATCACGACAAAAAAATAATTATTATTATTTATTAGTATGACTTATTTATTTTTTCCTCTTCATAATTTAGTCTAAACAACGTTTTTCGGGTACAGCTCGTATTCACGTAAGATAGCGTATCTCTGTAATGTGCAAAGAGAATATAATCACTACGTGGTAATGTGATATTAATAGTACCAAATCTGTCACCTGTCAATCATGATCTACCCTGTCATTACTGACGTGTGCCATTTTGGGGACGTTTCCCCGGTTTTGGGGGAAACATAATAGATAATGCGCTTTTTAACACAACTAGCCGATAAGCCACATTGTGATCAGATTTTTGTCAATCACTTAATAATAAGCTGATAATTTATAAAGTAATGACAGTGCAAGCCGCGGGGTGAAACTAATAATAAATCTAATACCTAGTTAAGAGTTAGTATACTTTAATAATAATAAATAGATAATAAATAAGCAGCTTTGAATTGAAGTATGATATTGTTATATTTTTAGTGTTTCGTTATATTTGATCAATTTGACGCAATAATTATTATATTGATATTTCATATTTGTAATTAATATATTATTAGCAGTTAATTTATAGAAAAATAAGATAAGTATTATGTCAATTATTCATTCAATAATATAGGGGTACTCAGATAGCTTAATCAATACGACAATTTCATGAGCAGTTAGTTTATACGGTCTTATCGTCAAGTAAGGGCTTTTTCTATGTCTATTTAATAAAACATATTGTAACAACAATTTCCTTATTACAAGGAAAACAATGTGTTCAAAATATGATGATGAACACAAAATATAACCTCACGAAGAGTAAATAAGGACAATTAGGGTTCCGCAGCTATCAAAAATATTTTTCTTGTTTCAATAAATTTCTTAGCAATTTTGCTTAAAATCATTTTATTCAAGAGTGTTTATTACTATTATCTTTCGATACAGTTACCAACTTTCTTGCAATTTGCATGGAAAAGTGCCCCGGTGTTATGGATTTTCCCATACAAAAGTTAAAAAGTTTCTCTTTCAGCGCTGCAACTTTCACAGTATACTATATGCAGGGGAGTGGGGACCCATACACATCCTAAAATATTATCACTTAGTTAGAAATGCCAACTTAAACCACATTGAAGCCAGTATTTCGGAAACGGTAGGCTTAGTAAAAAGCATTCCAACTTTATGGTTTTTGTAAAATGCTTAACTACATAATATTGTAAATTACATATACGTATAAATAAGCTAGAAGAACAAAGATACAAAGAAAAAGCACACATAAAGAGTAAAATTGATATTTTTTTATTTAAGGATCATTTATCAGCTAATACAAAATATTTATAATAATCTATTCTATATCATTATATAAAAGGCTTTGTCCTGAATGACATGAAAATGGAATCACGCTACGGCCGAAACCAGTAATTGTAGATACTTGAAATTTGGAGGGAGTATTCTTCGTATGACGTAGGCGTGCGATAAGAAGGGATTTTTAGAAATTCTTCTCCCAAGGGTGTGAAAAGGGGGGATAAAGTTAGTATGGGACAACTCGATTCCTTAGTCTGATCTGCTCGAAAATTCGCATCATTATTATTTGATGTATTTTATGGAAGATGTAATTCATAGTTTTTTGAAATTTATCCTTAAAAGTCGTTAAAAAGCATGAACAGTTTACAGCGCTTTACAGCGTTTAGTAGCGGCTTGCAGCGACGCAGGGAGTTAGAGACGCCAATCATTGCTTTTTGCCACAAGAGACATAATCTTTGGCAAAACTTATCGGGGTATATTATGGCTGTTTACACGTAGCCTGCATGCAGGAGTCACAATAAAATAATATTATCGTAATCAATTAGTTGTTAAATGTAAATATTAACTAGGTATATATTTGTAACAATTTAGTTTATTTAAGTTATAATATTATTGTTTTCTTATACTTTTGTAGAATTTAGAAGGATTGTCTTGAATGGAGGGCTTATATTAAACATTCTGTTTTGTCATCATAATATTGTTAAAAAAATATTTGGCGTTCGAAATTCAAAATTAATTATTCCTGTACGTTCAATTGGTGTTTTCTTTTTCATTGAGATTTAATTTTATGCACATAAGAGTAGTGCCAATTTTTTTTTTTTTATATGAAATGAACTAACACTTTTACAAATCTATTTAATTTATAATAATGTATACATATTATCATAATATTATCAATAAAAAGGCTTTGTCTTGAATGATAATATAATAATCATAATACTTACTTAATAATTTCCAGTATTATTATAATTATTATACATGGTGAGATATAAGTGTTTTAGGCGAAATCTAGGGTTAAAAAAATTATTATAGTCCGTCAAGAAAGTCATGACAGGCGGGAAAATTTTCTAAATATCACGCTTTTAAGGTGTATTTTTTCTTTGTATTTTCACAGAGAACGCTTAATACATTTTAAATATTGTCACCTTGCACATTTTTATCTCTAATTAATAAAGTTCTCATATTTTTATTTTATTTAAAAAATTTCCCGCCTGTCATGACTTTCTTGACAGACTATAGATATGAAAATGCAATTACGATAAAACCTAAACCACGGATCGTATCTAGACTGAAAATTTTGGGGAAGTGTTCTCCGTATGACGCAGACGTGAGATATAAGAAGGGTTGTTTCGAAAAATCAAATTAATGTTATTATTAAGTTCTATAATAATACTTGCTGTCCCGGCAAACGTTGTTTTGCCATGTAAAGTATTATATTGAGGTGATTAATAAGTATGGCACCATGGCAACGTTCATCGCTAGCCCGTCGCACAAACAATGGTCGCCGACAGTCTCGAGTTGTAATAATTTACTATTATTTATTCAACAAATGCACTTATCAATATAAAAAGTAGTCAGTAGCCCAGAGGTCAGACATACTATTTCCTTAGTCTATGCAATAGCCGATTCTCAGACCTACTGAATATTATGCATAATATAATATAAAAACCAGTGAAGCCGTTTCGGAGGAGTACCTACGGTAACTGACATTGTGACACGAGAATTTTATATACAGTGTGTAACAAAACTAGGTGATAATACTTTAGGGTGTGTACGTGTTCCTTGTAGAGAGTTCACTGTGAAAGTAGCAGCGCTGAAAGACGATTTTTTTTTCACTTTGTATGGGCAAGGGCCCAAGCGTCACCAGTTTCCCCATACAAAAGTGAAAAAAAAATTGGTCTTTCAGCGCTGCTACTTTCACAGTGAACTCTCTACAGTCTACGAGAAATACGTACACATCCTAACGTATTATCACTTAGTTTTGTTACATCCTGTATAAGATTATTATTTTACTAGCTGTCCCGGCAAACGTTGTTTTGCCATTTAAAGTATTTCTACTTCATCAGTTGATACAAAATCTTACCCCTCTTTTATCCCCTAAGAGGGGTGAGGGGGGAAATTTCATACACCAGATGTTTAGTTGGAAAACATAGTTAATAATATGAAGTAAGTCCATTAAAGAAAAAAGTTTGATACAAAATCTGACCCCCTCTTTGGTCCTCTTAGAGGGGTGGGGAGAAATTTTTTTAAACACCAGATGTTAAGTTGGAAGAAGACAAATATATCTGCGAAAACCGCATTCAAATCGGATCAGTAGTTTTCGTGTGATAGTGGAACAAACATACAGACAGACAGACAGACAAACAGACAAAAACTAACCACATTTTTGGCTTCTATAGCGATGTAGTGACACCCCCGCTTATTATTTTTTTGAATATTTATAATGTACAGAATTTTCATTTCTACAATTATTATATGTATAGATGAGTAAATTATGTCTTGACTCTTGACTGACCTGACTGGCTGAAAAAAATAGCATTCTAAATTCGAAATTCAAATTTTATGCATGACAGTGAAACTCATTTTGAAATCTTCAAATTTTATTATTGTGATTTGCGATAGCTGGCGATAGCTTTCTTATTTTAGTTTGTGTTATTTAATTCTGAGTGTAGATATTATTTTAATTCCTTTGTCAATTTAAAAAATATATTTTTTGTGTAATTATTTGGTATTATTTAAGTACTTATAGGTTTTGAGTTTTTGTGTTCAATTTATCAGTTTAAAATTATCTGATAATATAGTTTTTTAGTTTTGTAGGTTAACGGAGTATTTAACGTAAATTTAGCTACCCCAGCAGGTTGCCGAAATGACTGCCGGTGACGTATCAAGCGCATCATTTTTATTTTATTTTATTATTAATGAAAAGACTTAACAGAAGGCCTACTTAACCACGGATACAGCAGCCGCCACGAAAGGGGGGCTCGGGGGACGCAGCCCCCCGCCAAAACAAAAACAAACACAATCCAGAAAGTCCAAAAGTAACCTACTTTTGGAAGTAAAAGTAGGTTAGGTTAGAAATTAGACCACAACACAGAGGGAGCCGAGCGTGCTGCGGCAGCAGCCTGTGACCGTTATAGAATAAAAGGGGGGCTCGGGGGGCGCAGCCCCCCGCCAAAACAAAAACACAATCCAGAAAGTCCAAAAGTTGGTTAGGTTTGAACTGTGACTGTGCTGCGGCAGCAGCCGGCGACCGTCACAAAACACGCTATGCAAATTGCCGAGAATAAAACTTGATGTAGCCTCAGAATCCAGAAAATTTCAAAGGTGAGTTCCAATACTGGGGGGTTTCTCAGTGTTTTAGTTATTATTTGTTTCTCTATCTATAGGTATCTATCTATCAATGTCTATAGATTTATTGAAATTGTAGAGCTAAAATTTTTGTACATCTATACTAATATTATTATTCTGCAGAGTTTGTTTGTTTGTTTGTTTGTTTGTTTTTTGAACGCGCTAATCTCAGGAACTACAAGTTCGATTTGAAAAATTATTTTACTTTTGGATAGCCCATTTATCGAGGAAGGCTATCAAAAAGCTACAAAGTCGCTTTTTTCCCTCATGTCCCTTTGTTCCCTTTAATCTTTAAAACTACGCAACGGATTTTGATGATTCTTTCAGTTATTAGATAGCCCATTTATCGAAGAAGGTTATAGGTTATATTTTATCTTGCTAAGACTAATAGGAGCGAATAAATAGAGGAAAATGTGGAAAAAACGGGGGAAATTATATGAAAGGGCTTATTGGAACGCGCTTATCTCAGGAACTACTGGTCAAATTTGAAAAATTCTTTCAGTGTTAGATAGCCCATTTATCGAGGAAGGCTATAAGCTATATTTTATCACGCTGTGACTAATAGGAGCGAAGACATAGAGGAAAATGTGGAAAAAACGATGAAATTATATGAAACTAGATGACGCCCGCAACTCCGTTGCGCCAAAATTCGTTTATCGCGCGGGAATCGTAAATTTTCCCGGGATAAAAAGTAACCTATGTCCTTTCCCGGGACTCAAAGTACTCCATACCAAATTTCAGCAAAATCGGATCAACGGTTTGAACGTAAAGAGGTAACAGACAGACAGACAGAGACACACTTTCGCATTTACAATATTAGTATGGATTGCTTATTATCTTAAGAACTACTGGAGCAATTTTTATGTTATGCGGCAAACATGAAGAATAGACCACGTGAAGGGACATTTTTTTTTGCGGAAAAATGTACGGTTGAGTGAAATTCCTAAATTACGCAAGCGAAGCCGCTCGGAACATCTTTATATAATAAAATCGTAGAAAAGTCAATTCTGTACATTGAATATTTGTGTACAATAAATAATACTTGAGATGTGAGGGGATGCTAACGCGGACGAAGTCGCGGGCAACAGCTAGTTAATAACTAATTAACCCATCAAACCCCATAAGCTCACAGGTGAGCGAGACACAATAGAATAACAATAGATTTCCAAGAAACCACGATCGAAGGATTAAACCAAATGTGAAATGTATTTTAATAAATAAATTAAAAAAACGTGCCAATAATGTTGTACAATGTGATAAGGGTTCTCACACAAGAAAATCTTAATAATTATTATACGTTTGCTCTATATTTTTAGGGAGCCCTAAAAATTATGAAAGGTTGCTCGATGTAATTTGTGGAAATGGGGATGCTGCGAGCGTTTTCTGTTTATAATTTATCATTTTGAGAATTTGCCACTTTTTTCAAGACGTAGATCTTGAAATAATATTATGAATATTGACATCAGAGACAAGTTTAACGTGTGTCTTTCTGTCTGTATGTACGCCACATTCACAACTAAGACCCTGAATAGTTACCGCCGGGAAAATTTCAAAGCCTAGAAAAGGAACACTGGGATAGAGTGAATACACATATCGTCTTGGCGGGCGCACTGCCGTGCCCCCAGATGTCAAAAAAACTGCCACTGCCGCATTACGAAGAAAAAACTAGCCCAAACTGAAATATCAGAAAATTTAGACGAATAGAAAATATTACGCAAATACTAGCACACACAATTAATTAAAAGTTTTACATTAATTAAATTGAAATTAAGAACGAATTACAAATAAGAGTGATTCTCTACTGAAGTTGAGTGAAATAATGATGTCCTCTGCTGGTCGCACGATGGTCGTGGCCGCTTCTGCTGAATCGAATATTACCCTGAATTGATGATGAAATCTTGCACCGTGTGCGGTACAGCGCGGTAAAGTTGTGTGCACATTTGGGTTTCTGAATATTAAAATAAAGGTGCGGATACACTTATGTTGAGGTTTATCATAGTCAGGATGGTGTAACACGTCTCATAATATTGACAGGAACGTTGACAAACGTCGAACGAAACTTTTTGTTTACTGGTGCTGGTGCTGCCTCTAGCGTGCAGTAATAATATTACTTATTATATCTGAGGTTCAAACGCAACGCGACGCGTGGATGCATTTCTGCACTGAATTAACAGACTTCAATTGCGTGAGACGTCTTGCAAATCTGTCAAATGATCAAATCTATCCTTTAGGAATGTATACCCGTCGCGTTGCGGTCTGAATTGAACCTTATTTGAAAATAATATAAATACAGTCCATCATTTCACTTCAGTCGTCGTTTTCATGGGCACAGACACAAACGATGTTGACTCTGGCCAAACAAAGCCTCCCCACTCTCCGTTCCTCCTAAATAATTTACAACCGCGACTGTCATACGACCTGCGAATATTGTATGCGGCAGCGACGTACCAATTAGAAACGTCGAGGCTAAAGGTAAAAGGTACTCATTAGGATGCTGGGTCAAATTGCATTCGGTAATTTTAGACGACGAAAGTAAATATCAAAAATTTAATTAAGCAATAAATACAATATAGGTTAAATGAAATATGGTATGCAAACGTCAAGTCCCGAAAAAACCGGCCAAGTGCGAGTTGGACTCGCCTATGAAGGGTTCCGCAGAAGCAATAAGGTTTATTTCTATAAAATTAAAAGGTTTTTGATTTATTTTTATATTTTAGTTGATTTAATGAAAGTTAAATTAAGTTGTACCATTTATTTATTTATTAGGGTACAGTTACAGACCACAGAATAACAACATACAGTAACAAAAACATTAACAACACACAGCAATCAGACTGAGGTCCAATTGTAACTACACCAGCATTGAAAGTAACAATATTAACATATTATAGGTTTACTTAGTGAAAGACAAGGAAACACAAAAACAAATAGAACTAAAAAAAAATCTAAAACTAAACATAAACTCGCCACAAAAATTAACTATCAATAGACTCATAAAGAAAGTCATACTATTCTAATTAATATTACCTACATTAATGATAATATCTAGAAGGATATTTATATATCCTTGGCTAGATCACGTATAAATGCTATCAGACTACAATTAAAAATATCTGTATCATGGCACAATTTATTATTATACATATTACACGTTCTATGCAAAGGATTATTTTTGGACACATTATTACATGTCGGTGGTACATTAACTAATCACCTGACCTAATCACTTGCACTTATTACTAATGAAAGTGAATACGGGCCTTAAGGAACAAATTATCGGACGAACGTTCGCGGATGCACAGTAGACATAACTACCAGTACTTCGACTTCAAAGAGACGGACGGGTTTCAATATCTGTCAAATTCGTCGGGTTTCGCGAGGATAAGTTAAAGGCTGGCGCGCTGGCTGGTATAATTTATTTAGATTTTGAAATTGAATTCTGACAGTTTTCTTTGCATGTGCCAAATTAAAAACAACAACTAAATTTGTAGGTAACGACCCTAGCGACCACTTTTGTCATAATATGTCAAACTTAATTTTTTTTACATCAGTTCTTAGTCGGCATACTCTATCATTCTGTCTACTCTGGCGGATATTTCCATCGGATGCGGCTTGTTTCTATCTGATCAATCTACTAAACTGTGCACATTGTCTGACATAAGTCGCGGACGCGACCTTGAGTGTTCGGACGTTCGAACAGAATCTGGCTGGCCGGGTGTTTTTGCATCCGCGGACGTCTGCCATTGACATATAGGTTAGGTCTTTGACGTCCACGGATGAACCGTGCACATTGTTAAGCCGCATCCATCAGCCGCGACTTATGGACGCGTCCGATAATTTGTTTCTAGCTAGGTTAGGTATTTGACGTCCGCCTACGAATAATATAAACTAAGGAAGGGTAACTCCGTCAAAAAAAGTGCTCCAAAAGGCTTCAAAATGTGACCCGAATACATGCACATTTATGCATGTGTTCGGTACACATTTTTCGTGTATATGTACTCGAGTGACGTTCAACCAGGTTGACATGACAATTATTGTCAAACTCATTTTACAGTTTGTTTACTTACAATTTACGTACTAGCTTTTTTCCAATTTTTTTGTTGTTAAAATGCCTAAATGCCCTGTGAAATGGTGTAGAAGTCATACAAATACGACTTCTAAAACAGTAATAACCTTCCATCTGTAAGTGAATTGTTTAAAATTACTTATTGCTAGGTACTTGTAGTTTTTCCGACCCAAAAAATATGGTTTATTTAAGTTGGATGCTACGGTATTTGCATAAAATTAAGCTGGTCTATTTGTGTTTGTCTTATTAAGTTTACATGTTATTGTAAAAGTGCAATAATCAAAAAATAGTATAATTACAACATTTTTACAAAGTCGCCATGGACAGTGTTATGCAAGATGTAAACATGAACGTAGAAAAAAAGGCAGACGGAGTCTTGTTATATACAAAACTGTGTCTTCACTTTTCTTCAGAGTCGTCCACGCACACATTCTTACGCCTGTCAAATGGTATGGACTAGCGCAAGAATGTGTGCGTGCGGACCGTGTACATACAGCCAGCTGGCCGACTCTGAACGACACAGTTTTGTGTATGGTGGGACTCCGTCCGCCTTTTTTATACGTCCATGGATGTAACAATTTAATCATAAACGAAATTTTAGGGTCTGGCTGAACTTGCCGGATTATCTTGATAGCATGAATAAATTTGGTCTCCTAAGCCTTGAGAAACGAATGCAGATTACTGATCTTAGTATTCTGTTCAAAATTGTTAATGGTCTTATGGACACCATTATTTAAGAGCAGTTGTCATTCAAGGTCCCTACTCGATCCGTACGTATTCAACAGCTATTTAAAAATGAAGGACATGTCAAAATGGCAGTTTTATTTTTGAAACTTCGACGCTCGTGTTGACAGCTACTACTGAATTTACTAAATTAAATTACTAAAGAGCCACTAAACAAGAATTGGACACTACTTGCACTACACACCTGCACTCCACTGCCTCAATTACTAGTCACTTGCACTAATCAAAGTGAATACAGGCCTTTACGCGAAAATTTTTTGAATATGGAACTTGGAAGAGGGAATAGAAAGCAAAATAGAAAGATGTTTGAACAAAAGACAGTTCTGAGCTTACGTATATGTACTGCTATTTCGATTCTACTAACATGTCTTCGGTAGTATAGTGGTCAGTATCCCCGCCTGTCACGCGGGAGACCGGGGTTCGATTCCCCGCCGGAGAGAGCCTTTTGATTTTTTTACAAAATTAAATTTATATTCACATAATTATTATAAGTCTCATTTTAGTTTATAGTTAATATTAGTTAATATTCCACATAAAAACCAAACCGCATTTAAAAATTCATTTCATTGTTGTCTAAAACTTTATTCAGTGCAAATTAATAATAAAATACCTGTTTTATTATCACACTTTAAATAGGTGTTTTTATACAGCTTCCCAAATTACTTATAAAATTTCGCAAATTAATTTCTAAATTAAATGGCATTTTCTCTTGTGCCTTGTAAAATTTAATAACAGATTCTTTTAGGGGATTGCTATTAACTTTTATTAGGCGTATAATTTTTAATCTCATAAAACGGGCTCTGGGGAGAAAGGTGTTTTGAGTCATCATCCATAATAATATTATGTAAAGTGATATCTACATAACCTTACACATTTTATTAACACAGTTACCCTTGAGAGCAATATACATAAAAGAGTTAAAAGTTTAAACGTTTAGGCATTTCTTGCTAAACTTTAATTGGCTATAACAAGAAACTGTATTTTTATCAGCTATTATGATGAGTATTTTAATAAATAATAAACAGTTCAATATACATACTATATACTATACTATATAAATAAATAAATAAATAGGTAAATAAATTTTAATGTACCATCGAGGAAATTGATTCCTCTGCAGTTGACCAACGTCCAACGTCATTTGGTCGATCAAATCAATTCAATGTTAATAATTGTGATCTGTCAGCTGGGTTTGACGTAACGCGACCAAACTACGTAGGTCCCCCATCTGCATAGGAATCAACTTCTCTGATAGTACATATTATTTTACTGTTCCTGATGATAATATTAGTATGGTAGGTAGATAGGTCAGTGTAAATAAGCAAATAAAGCGTTTTGTCTGTTGTACTTGCTCAACATAATATAATACCAATAAACATAAAATAATTATATTTTTCTTAAGACGCAAAGTAATAAGTATGCCTGAAAAAGTGTTCATCTAATAATATTATGATTGATGAGCCAAGGGTCAGTCAGAGCTAACTAGCCTCTATTAACTTTCCTTATCGGGTTCAATTATTAATATTCTGATTTATCCATTTCACCAAAGTTAACGAAAAACGTCCGAACCTTTTTGTCTGACTGTACCTCTGCACACATAACTATTGAACCCATACAGATGATGACAATTTAATATGGAAATGAATAAAAATAAAATAAAAAATAAAATATGTTTATTTCAGATAACTCAAATCCATAAAATTGTTAGTAAAGAAACTTATCGTTATGTTAGTATTCTATTCTAAAAAGAGATTTAGTCCTATTTATCATAAAGTCGATTAGAGGGCAGTTCCCGCTGTCGACTATCTCCCTAAGGACACTGTGGCTGCTGCCGCGGACCCTGGCCAGTAGCGATGCAGTCCTTTTGCGGAGTATAGCTTCAAAACTATCTACATCCGCAAAAGCAAACATCGCTGAGGCACTACAGAAACGCGGCAGCCGCAGCAGTGCTCTAAAAGCATTATTATATTGAATGCGTAGGGCATTGTATGTTTTATTGGTGTAGTTGGTCCATAAGCTGCAGGTGTAAAAAGAGGTGCAGTAAGCCTTAAAAAGAGTAATTTTTACGGCGTCCGTACAACGACTAAATCTATGCACCAACATATTTGCCATGACCGACAATGCCCTACGCTCCCTCTCGAGGTCTAAATCGTCTCGAAGGCCGTCAGTCACGAAACGTCCAAGATATTTAAAAGTGTACACTCTCTCTAGAGGTTCATTATTAAGGTGGATAGGGGGAACAATATTGGGACATTTGTTGCCGGCCTTAAAGACCATGTACTGTGATTTTTGGCGTTGTAAAGCAAATCATGTGAGACAGCGTATTTTTCACAAACACCGAGTAAGTTATTAATGCACCGACAGAGGGCGCCAGCAGTACCATATCGTCCGCGTAGCTAATATTGTTGACGCACACGTTTCCGATATGGCAACCGACACGAGTACTGCTGAGCTCCCGTATCAGTGAATCCACGTACAGGTTGAAGAGCCGGGTCGAGGTCTGCCCCCCCTGCCTCACCCCGCACTCCATCCTGTACGGTTCGGAATATTTGTCAGCCCATCTCACATAGTTCACCTGATTACAATACCAAAATTTAAGCAGGTCGGTGAAGCCGTCGGGCAAGCTAAGAGTTTCCAATTTCCGCCACAAGATGTCGTAGGAGACGAGATCGAAAGCCTTGCTGAGGTCGAGGAAACAGGCGTACACAGGTGTACGCCTGCTCGTGTAATATTTGACAGTGTGCTTTGGACTCATTATTGCGGTCTCCGTTGACAGTCCACGCCTGAACCCGTGCTGACCATCAAACAGACTACAATGTTGTTCCAATATGGAGCTAAGCACACTGTCAAACATTTTAGCTATAGTTGTTGCTAAAGATATTGGCCTATAATTCGATCTGTCAGAAACGTCACCACTGCGATTTTTAGGTACTGGCACAACCGTAGTCCTTATTAAATCAGCTGGTAAGTAGCTATGAACAATGCAGATATTAAACAGCAGTACCAGAACTCTTGACATATGTTTGCCCGCGAATCTTAGGTGCTCAATACTGAGACCGTCGTGACCTGGTGATTTCCCTGTAGCCATATTTTTAATTGTCTTCGCTACAGTTTTACTACTTATAATAAATTTAAGGTCACGACTTATCTCAGCATTGTGCATAAAGTCTGATGATGGGCCCAATGGTGATGACACTTTAAACTGATCTCTGAAAAGATTTGCAATTTTGTCCGCACCATTGACCCCATCAACAGCTTCGGGGTAGCTAGGTTTTAAATTCAACTGCTTTGTTGACCTCCAGAATTTTTTAAAGTTTTGTTTTGAGTGATGAGTAGCCAGAATGTCCATTTTTATTTGAGATTGGTGGTTTTGACACCATTTTAATCTGCTTTTAAAAATTCGTCGACTGCTCGTCATTTCATCATACACAAAACCTTGGGCGGCCACTGTTAACCCACATTTGAAATTTGGACCTAGCCTCCCTGTGCGCCGCACCGACATGCTTATTCCACCCCGTTAGAGTCTTCTTACCATGTTTATAACTCTTATTACAATAGCTTTTAATTGCCGCCGATCGTAATACAGAAACTATACTATTATATAAACTATCTACAATATTTTTTTAAATACAGTTAAAGGTGCTGTCGGGCACTACATTACTATATAATATTATGGTGTACGGCTTTGCTTGCAATTACTTGATATTTGCATGAACTAATAAAAATTACTCATCACTCTCACTGATATGAGAATCGTCCGGAACTTGGACAATGGGGCCCAGCTCGAAATCGCGTCGTTAGTGTTGAATTTTAATTCGCCTGTTTTAGGAACAAAGTTATAAATTGAAAGTGAAATTATTGTACTCTAAACTATACATATACTATTTGAGTATCATTTGATTACCATGTGGTACCTGCAATCTCGCCTGGAACTTGGGGGGGCTTCGCCCCCCCCCCCCAAACCCCCCATCCCTCCTGAAAATCGAAATCACGTCGTAAGTGTTGTGTTTTAATTCGCCTGTTTTAGGAATAAAGTTATAAATTGAAAGTGAAATAATTGTACTCTACACTCCACTATGTGGTACCTGCACTCTCGGCTGGAACTCAACTGAAAATTGAAAGTGAAATTATTGTACCCTAATCTAAACATATACTTTTTGAGTATCATTTGATTACCATGTGGTGCCTGCACTCTCGCCTGAAACTTGGGGGGGCGAAGCCCCCCCAAACCCCCCCGCCTCTCCTGAAAATCGAAATCACGTCGTTAGTGTTGAGTTTTAATTTGCCTGTTTAAGGAACAAAGTAGGGAACAAAGTTATAAATTGAAAGTGAAATTATTGTACCCTACACTCCACTATATGGTACCTGCACTCTCGGCTGGAACGGACAGGCTGATATTTTATCTTTGTGATCGGGTCCCGTTTTTACCCTTTGAGTAAGGGACCAAAAAAGGAGAAAATTAACCATCTCCGTTATTATGCTATGCTAACGCGGACGAAATCGCGGGCAACAGCTAGTAAAACAATAAATAACTATAATTCATTTGCTCACTAGAATCAAATAAATTGTAAAAAATCCTTATGGTCGTCGATCATTTGAGGAGTTGGGAAGGTTAAGAAATTTATCGAGCGAATCTTAGCCCCAAAATAATTAAAATAAAAATAAAGTTTAAAAAACCTAGTCGGGTTTTGGTTTTTTAAACTTTATTTTTATTTTAATTATTTTGGGGCTAAGATTCGCTCGATAAATTTCTTAACCTTCCCAACTCCTCAAATGATCGACGACGAATAATTTTGTCAGGCCAATAAACAACTGAAAATAATAAAAAATAAAGTTTAAAAAACCAAAACCCGATTACTAAAACGCGCTCTAAAAATTACGAAACAAGAAAATAGTTTATAGGGATATGGAATTAATGTTTAAAGGATAGCCGTGGTCGTATGCCGCCTACTATTATAGCAAAACAGATTCATTAAAGATAATAAATGGGCATACATACGACCACGGCTATCCTTTGAACATTAATTCCATATCCCTATAAACTATTTTCTTGTTTCGTACTTTTTAGAGCGCGTTTTAGTAATCGGGTTTTGGTTTTTTAAACTTTATTTTTTATTATTTTCAGTTGTTTATTGGCCTGACAAAATTATTCGTCTAAATCACTAAAAAGGATTGAATAGTGTAATTTATACAAAAGATTTCGACATATTGCTGTATAACTTTACCACAACTAAACATTAATTTGAAATGTATGCTATTTTAATTATTTAAGAATATGGGAAGAAACATCGCCTCCCTTAGGTTACATTGCTTAAAAACGCTCTAAATTATTGAAATTTCATTTTTTATCGATAAAAGTTGTTTTGTTAGTAAATACACATCTTCTTACGTATATTCCAATTGAAAAATGTAACTAATGTCTCATTTTAAAAATTCTCGTTAAGGGCCGTCTGTAGCGGAATCGCTCAAATGTCATTTTATTCGTGTTTTATCGAATACCGAGCAAAGCTCTGTCAAATAGCTAGTATTATATTATTGGAGCAACACTCAGCACAACTATTATATAAATTGCAAATACCCACTTGAAGTTATCGAAGTGAAAACTCGAAGCGATTCAGCAGCCATCACGTACTCGAGTATGAAACTTTATTTAAGTAATAAGTAGTTGAGAAAATAAGCTTTTGTATAACTTTGTACGGAGTTTCCAACTTATTGGAAAAATCTGTGCTTAATTGTATCCTGATTGTAATATTTTAATGCAACATAATTGAAGTTCCTTTCTTTTTTGAGCTAGACTGTTTCCTTAAAAGATACAAACGCGTCCAAAAGTTAGTCATTTAACGTTTGTTTGACGAATCCTGAGTGAAATAGGCTATTTTTTTTGTGTAAAAAGTATTTAATGCATGTTTTTCATTTTTTCACATACTTTATTATTTTTTTTCTTGAAATTATGTCGTTCTCAGAATTCCGCGCGGGCAAAAGCTAGTTTATTATTTAAAGCAAGCTCTCTTCCTTTATCATTGACTAGCGACCCGCCCCGGCGTCGCACGGGTATAAAATATACATATAGCCACTGAAAAAATGGTCAAAATCGATTATCTGTGCCAAATAACATAAAAATTGCTCCAGCAGTTCGCGAGATCCCTTTCAAATAATTTCCCCCGTTTTTTCCACATTCTCCTATTAGTCTTAGCGTGATAAAATATAGCCTATAACTATCCTCGATAAATGGGCTATCTAACACTGAAAGAATCATCAAAGTCTGTTGCGTAGTTTTAAAGATTAAAGGGAACAAAGGGACATGAGTAAAAAAAAGCGACTTTGTTTTATAATAAGTATAGATATAGATTATGAGGAACGAAGTGGTTTGACATAACACAACATAATATTGTATTTTGATTGGAACTCAACTAAAACGAACACGAACGCAGCAACATAAATGCTACGTTATATAAGCACTAAGCAGAATCAAGGTAGTCATAAAACGTTAAGTTTGCAGAGCTTTTACAAACTGCTAACCGATTTTAACGAAGGCTTAATCCAGTTTGCGTACTTGATTTTTTGAGCTTATTTAGAACTAATTAGATCTTATGCAATAATAAATGCATGTTACGTTTACATCCATACATCCATACTTAATATTATAAATGCGAAAGTGTGTCTGTCTGTCTGTCTGTCTGCCTGTCTGTCTGTCTGTCTGTTACTTCTTCACGCCCAAACCGCTGAACCGATTTTGCTGAAATTTGGCATGGAGATACCTTGAGTCCCGAGAAAGGACATAGGATACTTTTTATCCCGGAAAAATGTACGGTTCCCGCGCGATAACCTAATTTTGGCGCAACGGAGTTGCGGGCATCATCTAGTAATATATTAATTATTATATTATAATATAATTGTTTTGTTCGTTTATAATACGGCCGTGGCATAGGGCACTTAAGATTTTTATGAATTACTCAATGACCTGGGGGGTGTGCCAAAATGTTTTCGTTTTCGCATAGAATCGCCGATGAAAATGTATGGAATTGACATATTATTGACCGACTTCCAAAAAGGAGGAGGTAATATGTTCGGCTGTATGTATCTTTTTTTTATGTATGTTCAACGATTACTCAGCCGTTTGTGGTCCGATTTTCAAAATTATTTTTGTGTTGTATAGGGTTTAACTCGAATTTGGTACCATGTTCACAAAAGTGGTGATCTGATGATGGGATCCTTGAGGAATCGAGGGGACTCCTTGAAATTAATATAGAAACATAAAGTGATTTCGATTTTTTCCGAAGCATTCGAGGTAAATGCTACCAAAAAGTAAGACTTCGCACCAGGTTATACCCTGGATCCGAAGGTACCGAACAGAACTTTTGAATGCTTATAGGTACAGGTTCGGGGATTTCGGTGTTGTTTAAGCAACTGAAAGCATAAGCTAATACATCAATTTGATAAATCATCATCATCACAACCATAATTATACCATGAGTCATCACTATGACCCAATTATTGCTACTTTTCGTGATATTTTGCATCGAAGCAGATGTTTTTGATGATGATTTCGCTGTTTGTAGACCGATTTAAAAATTATCGTGTTGTTTATTTATTTATTTATTTATCATCACACACTTAAACTATCATTACAGGGTTTACCTAATGCGATAGTAGTGTACATAAAACTGTATAACTTTAGTGCTAAAATAATAATTTCATAACTATCCAGTGCAATTATAACGATAAAATTAATAACAAAAAATTATAAAACCATAAATTGCAAATAAAATCTATCCATGATTAAAAATAAGTCAATTAATAAAACAATACTTAAAAAACAAGTTATTATTACCTTTGTATCATGTAATCATTTGTCTTCCCATAATAAATGACAACAGGCAACTAAGTGTGAATTCACTAAGAGTGCAATGGAACAGGTCCACCCGCTGTGCAACTTCGTTAAGGTGACGCCGCGTTAAAGTAAGAAACCGTGTTGGATATGTTTTAGATTGCTTGTTTTCTATGAGAGGCCGGGCCGGCCTCTCATAGAAAACAAGCAATGGAACAGCAAAAAATGGAAAGGGCATAAGCAACAAAATGGTTTTTGTCGCGTAATTCAAAAACCATAAATACATTTCATATAAGCTATGCACATATTAAAGTGTATGCTTCAACCAATTTATGTACAAATTTTGGAACCTTAAATCACTCTCCTCTGTTGGAAAAATAGGAATCCCTTTTTTTACAGAGGTCTTTTCGATTGATAATTCTGTGTTATAAAAGTTGTCCAATCGTGTTATGCTATGGGCAATTCAAAGACAAAGACATGATGAATACTGACAATGAACTTTAGTTTCTTAGCTTTAGTCATTGCTGAGAAAAATCGGCATCGCTACAGCCAAAATATCAAGGCGTCGCCTTAATGGTAGGTAGTGCACGAACAAACGGGGAGTATTTAAGCAGGTTGGCTTACCAGGCCCAAAAGTGTCAGATATTCTGACATTACTGAACTCACGATTAAATTAGCTGGTACCGACTTCAAAATAATGAAGACTGTAGTATATGTACAGAAATAGTTGATATTTAGACGAATTCTGAAAAAGGCGTGCTATTAAAGAGTAAGAGTTATTTAATACTTTTTAGTTCATATTACTATTGTTTTTACCTTGGAAGTCGGTTTTAATTTTTTGTTAAAAAAAATAATAAGCGCTCGTTAATGTGACGTTGATATTAACGAACGTATATAATTGGAATCTCGGAATCGGCTCCAACGATTTTCATGAAATTTAGTATATATGGGGTTTCGGGGGCGATAAATCGATCTAGCTAGGAATCATTTTTAGAAAATGTCGTTTTATTCGTTTTTTATCAAATTATACCGAGCAAAGCTCGGTCAATTATTCTAAGATAAATTCAATTATTATAAGAGAAATTTTGTAGGTCTTTCCAATTCAAAAACATGAACCGGTTAGTGAATTCAGTTGACCCGGGTCCCGGGCACTCGGATATCCGGGTCAGGTACTCCGCCCTGATAAGGGATGGAACATACTATCCGATGTTTAACTAAATCGAACGTCTGTCTGTATGTCCGTCTATACTCTATACTCTTTATTATGTCAGTCTCTCTGGCTTTACGCTAAAAGCCTGAGTCTAGGATTTTTGTAACAGAAACGTGCACTTTTTAATATAAAATAAGGGGGCAAAGGAGCAAACGGGTCACCTGATGGAGAGCAACTACCGTCACCCATGGGTAATCGCAACAATATCATCATCTAATTGACTACTAACTCAACGGACTTGCACTTTGAGCTATAAGCTTGACTAAGACTTTGAGAAATAAGGGGGCAAACAAGCAAACGGGTCACCTGATGGAAAGCAACTTCCGTCGCCCATGGACACTCGCAGCATCAGAAGAGCTGTAGGTGCGTTGCCGGCCTTTTAAGAGGGAATAGGGTAATACGGATGGGTAGGGATGGGAAGGGAAGAGAATAAGGGAGGATAGGGAAGGGAATAGGGTAGGGGATTGGGCCTCCGGTAAACTCACTCACTCGGCGAAACACAGCGCTTGCGCTGTTTTACGTCGGTTTTCTGTGAGAACGTGGTATTTCTCCGGTCGAGCCGGCCCATTCGTGCGTGCCCATAGTGCACACACACACTGGGCACTATAAAATAACTCCTGTGTAACTGGCTTGGTTTCATTGAAACCAGAGTGCTCTTGTGTATTGCGCACACACTTGGACACTACAAAATTACTCCTCCGTAACTGGCCTGGTTTCATTGAAACCAGAGTGCTCTTGTGTATTGCGCACACACTTGGGCGCTATAAAATTACTCCTGCGTAACTGGCCTGGTTTCAGAACGCGTCATGGCCGTTTTCATTAGTGCCACAACACGAATTCGCATCGTGGCTGTTTTTAAATGCTCAGAACGCGTCATGGCTTTTCTCGATTACCAGAACGCGTCGTGGCCGTTTTACTATGACCACAACGCGTTGTGAGCCATTTTTTCGCTCACTGAGCGTTTTCGATCTTTGAGCGTAACATATACAATACACACCCTAAAGTATTATCACTGTTTTGTTACACCTTAGTCTTAATCCTATGGGGTTAAAATAGGGGGTCAAAAACTACGAAGTCGCAGCTAGTAGAGATAAACTACAACATGGCGCGCCCCTCCAATTTACTGTTTCAATGTGTGTAGTCACATCCTTATGAAAGAGTTTGAATGTAATAAATGTATGTAGTCACATCCTTATGAAAGAGTTTGAATGTAGTAAGTATTCGACCAATCAATCAGTACTCGTAATATTTCACTTAATGTCACGTCTTATTACCAAGATTTGTTGATCAACTAATCATAACTAGCCGACCGCGCAAGATGCACTTCAAACGTTTTGAATTTTGGAGGAGCGCATCATGCTATCGTAGTTTATCTCTATAAAATTTTACTATTATGTCCCCAGCCTTACCGGGAACGTCCGGTGAAGTACCTCTCGGGCCGAGCGCCCTTCCCTTATATCTGCATACAGATGGGAGATAATAATATGGACTTACCAGCTCCGTATTTTACATAAAAATTGGTCTGACAAGCTGACTGGTGATAATGATGAAGTATAATAATTGGTGTCTCAATTAAATATTTAAAATTAATTATGATAAAGTATATTTTGTACTAGATGTAATGATCAGTACCTACCTATAAATGCCTATAATTAGAGATGTGCCGACTAGTCGCCGACTAGTCGGTAAAGCCGACTACTAATATAGTCGGCGACTAGTCGGCGAATAGTCGGCAAAAAGCGCCAACTAGTCGGCTTTTAACTTTTTTGCTATTTTTGAAATTACATTAAAGAAAAACCTTGATTAATATTAATAATGTGTACATAACACACTCAGTCAGTGTTACACATTTTAAAATTAAATGAAGTATTTCTGAAGTTACTTGCTATTAAAGAAATTATTTTTGTAATTAATAATATAATTTTAACAACAAATTAAGTATATATTATTAAATCGAGATTTCATGTACATTAAATATTTAAAGAAAACCATCAACTGTATTATAAAAACAAAATAAAGTAACGTACGCGAAGTAAACATAGTCACTTAATAATATGATTCGACACGTTTGCAGGCGGCGTATTACCCGCAAACAGCAGTAAATAAATAATAAAAAAGCGTTACGGACACTTCCGAAACCATGAACAGCTTGGCCGACTAGTCGGCGGATTAGTCGGCTTCGTTACAGCCGACTAATCGGCTAGTCGGCCAAAGTCATGATCGGCACATCTCTACCTATAATATTATAATAAATGTTATCTGCAGCTTTGTAATTAGTAATTATTGATAACTAGATAAACTAGATGAAACCCGCAACTTCGTTGCGCCAAAGTTCGTTTATCGCGCGTGAACCGTACATTTTTCTGCGATAAAATCAATCCTATGTTCTTTCTCGGGACTCAAAGTATCACCATGCTAAATTTCAGAAAAATCAGTTCAGCGGTTTGAGCGTGAAGAGGTAACAGACAGACAGACAGACAGACACTCTTTCGCATTTATAATATTAGTAAGGATAAAATGATAGGCTGTAGGCACAAAATACGAATAATAAGACAGTTATTATCACCACAGAAAGTTATCATCACCACAGAAAAAAAATCGTTTGTCCCCCGTACTTTATATACAAAAACTATTTATTACTATTTTCCGGACCCCATAGTATTATAATTCGATCTGTCAGTGGCGTAATTATAACATCCGGGGCTCGTGGCAAATTGATGGGCCCCATCAGTAAAAATCGTCATGTAATAATAAAACAATAGATATAATATAAAAAAATTCTGCCCTCCACGGCCTCTTGGGTCGGGGGCCCGTGGCATTTTGCCAGCCCTCCCACCCCATAGTTACGCCACTGAAATATGCTTATTGCCTTAAGTGTGAACGAGTAACACAGGGACTGACATACAACATAAGCCAGCGAGCTTGCGAGAATATAGACGCAACTAAAAATTATTGATTTTAGAGAATATCAACTTTTTAATTTTTTTGTAAATATTTTTGTGCATAACCCAAAATGTAAATTATTTATTGAGGGATTGACTGTACTGATTAAAAGAAAATTTATTGTAAAATAAAAATACATAAAGAAAATTATAACTTTTATTAAAAATTATTTAAAAAAATCGTCATACAATCATACATTGGTTTCAGACAATCAGTCTTTATTGATGAAAATCCAAATTATAAAAATCAACTCAATGTCATTTATATAGCTTTAATGTGTCTTAAAATACAAATGTATTATCAGAAACAACGACGAATCACTAAATGTGTCACTATTTATGAAAAAATTTCAACTGTTATTGTAGCTCCACTGTTAAATACGTCGATATTTTCGTGAACGGGTCGTGCGTCCCATCTGTTATCATAGCCGCAACTTAGGCACAACTGAGTTGAGCCGTTATATTTTGTGATTACGTTTCAAGTGTTTTGTCTCAAATGAATAATGACGCTGTCTCTTTCTAACGGTCGCTGCCGTGAAATTGGCGTTGCGTCTCTGTTGACGATAAAATATCAAATATTTCTGATTGTTTGGATAAATAACTCAATTTGACCGAATTTTGAATTACGTCTATACTCTCGCAAGCTAGCGACATAAATTATTTCATCATTATTTTAAGTGTATTTTTTTGACCAAACGCCTATTCGAAATAAATAGCAAAAGGATTATGTCACACATTAATAAATTTTCAGGCGTTACCTAAAGTATAAAATCTACATAACAATTTATACTACAAAATCTAGTCTCTAAATTGGCGCCTCGAGCGGCTGAATAGCGCCAATTAGCGATCCACTTGTTGTATAAGTATCTCTATACGGGAAACTATGCTCTAGCTACCCGCGACTGTATGGAGGAAACGAGCAGGTAGATCGCCTAGTGGTAGCCGAAAACAATTAACCATTAATAGAGATGTGTTATTTGGAACTCCTAATTTTGACTGGACCTCAACACAACCTTTTTCTTGAACCTCAAATAATAATCTTACGTAGCGATGTCCAAGCAATCAACATTTTGTTTACATTATAAATAATTCAAAGATATCTCAACAATATTTCGAAGAATCTTTGTTTTATAACAACTATCAAATTTTTGAAGTGGCTAGACTCTAGAAAAAATATACATAGAAATAAATTACGATACATTGCACTTTTCTGGTACGGTATAGTATGAGAATAAGGAGATAAAGCGCCTTATAAACTTTTCCTACAAATTACTATTGTATGTTTCCAATGAGACAGCCGCCAACAAAAGCTATTTAAGTAAAAATGCATTCGTGGAGCTCCACAATTGCATTTAACTAATCGTAGTCCGGTTCATTATGTTTTGTCCCCCTTTCGTCCCTCTTTGTTCCCTCTTTATCGCGTTTGGAGGACAAAAGTGGGGGTCCCCACAGTTAATTAAACATGAAAACTTTTAGTTTTATATAAGACATCAGGCTTTGTAGATCTTTTGCCGTATTTATCTTTATTGCTTTAAATTACTCTTTTTATTTAACTTGCATTCGGACGAGTTCGATCAAATATTGTATTAACTCGGTGATAATTGGAAGCAAGAACTGTAAAGCTTTGGAAATTTTTTATCTTTCTATCTTTATTGTTGCGATTAATAGACTGGAAAATAATTATTTCCATGTTGTGTTAGGACATAGCACTCTGATCAACTGATTATTATCTGATAAGAAAGGCGATCCATGCATAGGATGGGCATGTAAAAATCGGCTCTGCGTGTGATCTCCGACAGTCGTGTCTGCCATCCATTCCACTAGATAACGACTTACGAAAGAGTACTCTTGTCTTCTAGCCCTGACCTACAGGGCGATTCACGATTCCCGTTCCACACGGATTCGGAAACTTGACCGTGCGGTCATTGGTCAATGCCTAGCGCGGCGAGCGTTTATTGGATGTCGCACGATGAAGTTTCCGAATTCGAGTCAAAATACCCATTGTGAATCAAGGCCCTAATTTGAACGAAACCGTCTGCTATCATCTAGTAGCCACCTGAGAGTACAATTTACATAATACTCATTATTTAAAGTCTCAACGACCCTCGTCACCCGCTGTCTCATTACAATGAAGTTCAGGGTCGGGAGACAGTGTTGACGTCACTCCTGTTACATTAAGATGATTAAGAACAATAATGATGTCTAAAGGTTTCGGTGATGACTGATGATAGCCGGTTTTGTTGAAACTAGGTGCTAAATAAACTAAACTTCTAAACTTTGGAGGAGTTTGGCACAGCAATAATAATAATGCTTCCCAGACCGGGCTTCGGTGATGGTATTGCTATCATCGAATATCGCTATCCATATTTTTTTTTGTAAAATAAGGAGGCAAATAGGGCTGCCACCTCTTCGGGTTTGACCCGGAGTCTACGGGTTTGCATGGTGCATGTCCGGGCTACGGGCTCTCCGGGTCACCGCGCGGATTGCGTGCGAATCGCCGATGAAAATCTATGGAATTGATTTACGCGTTCGTTAATATTATGACGTTGACGTTCGACTTGTCTTATGTCAATTCCATACATTTTGATTGGCGATTCTATAACGAAGCGAAAACGAAAAAGTTTCGGCTAAATGGCCTGAGCAAGAAGAAATGCTGAAACAATATTTGCAGATAAAAAAATATAGTTTTAAGTGTCAAGCTGGTTCAAGTCAGCATAGCACTATTTATATTAAAAAAAACATTACCAATATAATTTTAATGCTTAAAACTTAAAAAAATGTTTTAATTTAGTAAAAAAAATGTATATTTCTAAAACCTCCGGGTCTATTGTTTTTGAGAGGTGGCAGCCCTAGAGGCAAATGAGCAAACGGGTCACCTGATGGAAAGCAACTACCGTCGCCCATGGACACTCGCAACATCAGAAGAGCTGCAGGTGCGTTGCCAGCCTAAATGCAAAAATGTGCCTGTCTGCTACCTCTTCGCGCACAAACCGCTGATCTGATTTTGCTAAAATTTGGTACGAAGATACTTTGAGTTCCGGGAAACGATATACACTCTATCCCGGAAAATGTACGGTTTCCATTGCGATAAATAAGTTCTGAATCAACGGAGTTACGGGCGTCATCTAGTCTTAAAAGGTTTTGCCGCGTCACACCTACTCGTAAGTACAAACTTACTCCTTATAAAACACAATTTACTTTTTGCACTTTATTTATCACTTGAAGTGTAAGTGCAGCCAGTAAACTGTTTATCTGTGGTCGGGTTACGACGTATAAGCTCCGATCGGCTGGAGAATACTAAACCACAAATGCAAAACAATGCGGGACTTTTATAAGGAACGACTGCGATACGATATTTTTTCTGTATAATGAAACTGAAGACGGGAGAGATTCAGCTCATTGCTCGGGCACTCCTTAGATATGGGTTTTTGTGGCTGCACACTGTAGATCTTTACGTAGTTGCAGTGACAGAAATGAGTGGACGGGCCAATTGTTGCCGGTTTTGACATATTGTCATAATAATAATTATTTAGTTAGTACCTTACTATATTTTAAGATTTTAAAAAATATAAAAATGTTATTTAATTGACAAAATATCAAAATATGCTTTGATTTAAAGGTAATATCTTAAAGCTACAAGTAGTGTAATGTTTTGAAACAAAATAAGCCTATAGAGAGTATAGACTATATTAGAGTCTCATCTAAAAGTAAACTTGACCATAACACAGCGATATCGTGAAAAGCACGTGTTATTATTTTGTCTCTATTAGTTATTGTTGATTAGTGAAGAATACTCTACGGCATCAAGTTCATCATTGTACAAAAAATATTGTAAAATAAAATAAAATATCGTATCGTACTCGTAGCTTATAAAGTCTCTTTCACTTATTCTGTTAGTGGAGTCGAGGACTGTAATCGTATAAACCTCACTAAGGGTGCCTTGAAAATAAAAATAACCCGATTTGCATTATTAAGAAGGCGACTAACCCAAAATTGACGATTTTATTAATCATTTTTGTACTTGTTAATAAGCTCCGAATTGTTTAATTTTCTAAACATAAATACTACATTATATTTCCAAGAATTCAATCTGAGCCAAAACACGATATCGTAAAATTTTCTCGATAGAAAAAAATCACAAAGATGCATCTAACTTTGACGATTTTTCTCCTATTTTGCCAAAACCATGCAGTAAACTGAGCTAATATTTTTACACATCATATAAAATTCTATCACCGAGGGTTCGACCTAGCGGATTTTTAATATTCTCAATATTTTTTAAGATATTTAAGAAAAACCACCTTCGCGCTTCACCGCTAGATTTGTCTCACCTCTCAGTCGCCAACAGTCGCGTTCGCGCGCGCCTGAGGAGAGGGCGTACTTCCTTTGCCTTTGCTTCGGAATGAGAAAATATTTAATCGAAACCATGGGAAACAAGCAAAAATTCAATAAACACACTAAAAGCAACCTTTGCATTAGAAAACGGGAGCCGATGAACAATTGTAGAAGGCTTTTTAATTTAATATAAAATATGTATTATTTGTTTACAAATATGATAATATTATCATGAATTCATGACAAATAATTTGTCAAACCCATATGTTGCGGTCGCACATGCGTAGTGCTTCGTGCTTGAGACGATACCATTGGACGATCTGCGTGTATCGGCCAATGATATCGTCTCATAGCACGAAGCTCCGTGACGATAGACGAATCAGCGGCCGCGGCAATAGAGATTGAAAAAATAAATCGGCTTTAAATCGATATAGTTTTGACAAAAACTACTGTATGACAACGATTTGAAAATCGATTTGGTTTCAATGGATGTCGTACTCGATACTATGTAAATATCGAATAAATTTCTTCGTAACAACGCTACGGTCTTGAAATGATAAGATCAAATTCTCAAACAGTGATAACATTAAAATATATATGCAAAATTCACTACTTCGACCACGCGCTTGATAATAAATAATAATAAGAGCATGAACAAAAGTGACGGCACATATATGAAATGATTTAGAAGAGTACATAATATACTACATATTATTTTTTTAAGAGCCTATGCTGTCCCACTGCTGGGCAAAGGCCTCCCCCAAGTCCTTCTATTGGTCTCGATCCATCGCCACCGTCGGCCAACCTGGTTTGTATGTGTCAAGTTCATCGCGCCATCTTTTTCGAGGTCGACCACGGCGGCGTCGTCCATCATCAGGTACCCAGTCTGTGGTGATCTTTGCCCAGCGGTCAGGATGCATGCGGCTAACATGTCCCGCCCAATCCCATTTCACTTTGGCAGCCTTTACGCCTATGACTGTTACACCAGTTTTGGATCGCAGCGTGCTATTCCTTGTTTTATCTGTTAATCTTACTCCCAGAATGCTGCGCTCCATCGCTCTTTGCCACGCCCCGAAATGGAACCGTTGCGACTCAGTCAATGACTAGGTCTGTGTGCCATAGGTTAGGACGGGCAGAATATGTCGACGAGTCTGCGTTTCAGGGAGATTAGTAGATCTCCCTTCATCAGCGTCTTCATGGACCAGTAGCTACTCCAGGTGTTTTTTATACGTCGGTCGACTTTTTTACCCTGTCTATTTTCAAAAGAGACTAGCTGGCCCAAGTAGATATACTCGTCGACATATTGTATTTCTTTACCGTCTACCTCAACCTTACGTTTCTTGCTATTAGTCATTATTTTCGTCTTGGACTGATTCATCGCTAATCCCACCTCGAGGCTTGCCTTGCTTAGGTCTTGTAGCATATTTTGCAATTCCAAGGCTGTAGGTGCGAAAAGAATTATGACATCGGCAAACCGAAGGTTCGTCAGCTTTCTGTTTCCGACCACAACACCTCCCGCCTCCCATAGGTCTGCCAGATTTCTGAATACCTCTTCGAGGACACTTGTAAAGAGTTTGGGAGAGAGCGGGTCTCCTTGTTTAACCCCCTTGAGAACTCGGAATGCTGGACCAGTGTTATTTAATTTTATATTAGCGGAGCTGTGATTGTAAATTATTTTTTAAATATTTATATACGTAGTATCTATGTTCTGGTTGTGGAGGGCTTGAAATATGGCAGTGTGTTTAATATTGTCAAAAGCTGGTGTAATCGATGAATGCCAGATATAAAGGTTTATTGTATTCAGAGTATTTCTCAAGGAGTTGATTTATTGTTTAAAGATCTGTTGTGGAGAAACTGTGGCGAAATCCAGCTTGCTATGCTGGTTGGTGTTGGTCCAGTTTGTGGTCTATGCGGTTAAGTATAACTTTTATAAAAGCTTTGTACAAGTGAGAGACTAAACTGATAGGGCGATAATTATTTATATTATTCTTTTCACCTTTTTTGTGTAGGAGTATTATATTTGAATGTAGCATTTTGTTAGGGAATTTTCCGGATTTAAGGATTGTATTGAAAATATTAGTTATATATGGAAGCAAAGTGGGAGAATGAATTTTGAACATTTCAGAACTGATACCATCCTCTCCAGGGCTGCGGTTGTAAGGCAAACTACGTAAGACTATTTTCACTTCTGATTCTGTAATAGGAGGGATTGATTCTGAACATTCATAGTATTTTGTGGGCTGTATTCGGCTTCTGCGGTATCAAAATATAGCTGTTTCTAAAATGTTTTTGCTATTTCCATGATTTTGTCTCTGTTACTGTGTATTTTTCCTTTGCTACATATAACATCCATACTAATATTATAAATGCGAAAGTGAGTCTGTCTGTCTGTCTGTCTGTTACCTCTTCACGCCCGAACCGCTGAACCGATTTGGCTGAAATTTGGTATGGAGATACTTTAAGTCCCGGGAAAGGACATAGGATACTTTTTATCCCGGAAAAATGTACGGTTCCCGCGCGAAAAACGAATTTGGGCACAACGGAGTTGCGGGCATCATCTAGTTACTAGTACATAATATTATGTGTAGGGTTGTTTTATTGAGTAGACACTAAAGAAGAGATTTCGAAAATTTTACCCCAAAGGGGTTAAAATAGGGGTTGACAGTTTGAATGAAAGTCAGACATTTCTTAAGTTAGAAATATGAGTTTATTTTTGGGCTACTGATTAGAAGTTAATGGATACGTGTTTAAGCATTACTGAAAATTCTACCCCCAAGGGGGTTAAAGAGGGGTTGACAATTTAAATGAAAGTCCGTAATTTTTTAAGTTAGAAACATGAAAGTTTATTTTTGGGCTGCTGATTAAAAATATTTGGATACGTATTTAAGTGGATGTGGATGTTCTATTGCACGAAGGCAAACTGATATTAAAGAGAATATTGAGATGACAATATAGTTAAACGAGAGGATGATTAATAAATACTTTGAAATATCAAAAAGTTTTTTATTTACTATTAAAACCATTAAAATGATATTTAAGTTATTATTCTGAATACAGTAAATGCACGTACACTGCCACTGCGTTGGCGAAGGTGCATTGATTGCAGGGATAATTACTTTGAATAACAGAAATAAGTAAGTTTGAAATTATCAGCCAAGTGTGAGTCGGACTCGCGCACGAAGGGTACCGTTCCGTTATATGTAGAGCTAAAAATAGCCCAAAAATAGTAATTTTTGTATGGGAGCCCCCTTAAATATTTATTTTATTTTACTATCCATTATTAAAGTACAAATATAATAAAGGATTTTGTAAAAAATTCAAGTGCCTAGCTATGTATATCCATTATAGATATCGAGCAAAAAATAGCATAAAAATCAGGTTTTTGTATGGGAGCCCCCTTAAATATGTTTTTAGTATTTGTTGTTATAGCGGCAACACATTCTGTGAAAATTTCAGAAGTGTAGCTATAGCCGTTCTTGAGATAAGTACAGCCTGGAGACAGACGGACAGACGGACAGACAGACATTGAAGCCTTTATAGTAATGGGGTCCCGTTTTTACCCTTTGGGTACGGAACCCTAAAAAGAACATTTTTCAAACAAAACGGCAATATCATAGGTATAAAAGACCTTATAATATTATCTGATATATTTGGTTAAACTACGTTCGTACAAAAAGTGGTTACGAGAGATTACACATATTTACAGCCGCGGTATTTTGGATGCATTGGGCGAGTCCCCGCACACCGTATGAAGTGCGCGGGTGAAAACTGATTTTTTTCTGTCATAGGTCAGCCTCTTAAGCTAGCGCTTACCGTATAATTTATGAAATTTAGAAATACAATGGGGATTGTCCATTTTTTTTTTAATTTTACTAATTACAAAAACATTTCGAGGAATAAGGTCAGTGATCGTTTTTCTGTATATAAACGAAAAAATTACCCATTAGTTACTTATATTTTTGAACAAATATGTTTAACCTTAGTTTGACCTTCAATGGCGTTAAATTAGCAATAAATTCGACCAACATTACGTTTCGAACTTTTGGTAAGCTTCTCGTATCAGCTTTCACATAACGAAAACTTGCATTTGACGAACCAGCCATTATAAATAAGATTGAAAGGAAATTTAAAACATACTGCAGAGTCAATTGGCCGCCGATGATGACGTCAGAGCGAAACTTTAAAAATTTATTGAGAAAAACTAGCCAATGAATTTCAAAATTATTTAATATATATTCTTAAAATACCCTATTTTAACGAAAAAAATAAATAAAAGGTACATGTGATTTTTTTTGGACAATGCCCATTGCGGTCAAATAAATCAAATAAATATTTTCGGTCGAATACTTAAAGCAAAGTAACGATTAGATAAATTTTGGTTAGATCATTAGATAGATCATTTTACTAGGTTGCTTTATTTTTCTAACAGGTTTTACAAATAGTTAAAATACTTCCGGTATAAAATATTTCCGCTAGTCTGATTAATGTTTTATTAAAGTTAATTATTGTTTTAGTAACTTATTTAATGTACATAAAATAAGATTATTATTATAGAATATTTGTTATATTTTACCGATGTATTTACTAATTTTTAAAGTATTGTTTAAAATACTTCCGGTAATATACCGGAAACATTTTATAGATTCTGTAATTATTATTTAATATTAAGACTGTCAAATGTTAATATCCGTTTGGATGGCATAAAAACGAGAGTCAATAGTGAATAAGTTTAGTTAGTGACGAGAGACTGGAGCAACTAGAGAAATAAGATAAGTATTGTGCTTTACTGATATTTTCTATTAATTTAGGTACTTGTTGTATAAATAATATAAGTAAATGATTTATTTAAATGTTTGATGTTTAATTATTTTAATATTATTTACGTAAAGAGTTGAAAAGAATTTAAATTTAATAAAATAATAATTTGGGTAAATTAAAGGACTCTTAATGAAATAAATTATGAATTTAGAAATTAAATTGTTTTATTTTCCTATTATTTAAAAAAAGAAAAGACAAACTTAACTATTTTTATATTTATATTATTAATTAATTAATATCAGAAGTGTGATAGAATCAAATTATTATTATTTTAGACGTTTTTTCTTATATAGTATTTCTTATAGTATGAAGTTTTCGATAGCTAATATTTATTTTATGTTGCAGGATGGATGCTGAAACTGTTGCTAATCTCCTCAAAGCATTCCGCGATGTCGTGTCTGCCACACAGCAGAAAGATGATGATATTGCTCTGCCACTAATTGATCCTGAAACAAGCGACAGTGGTCCAAAGAGTTGGTGTGATAGCATCGAGAGTCTTCGGGTGGATTTCAACTGGAGCAGCATCAAGACAGCAGCTTAAGCCGGTAAGGCCCTGAATGGATCTGCCCACACGTGGTTCCAGTCCTGGGAACCTACGGAAGGCAGGTCTTGGGAGAAATTTCGTGCCAAAATTAAATAATACTTAGGCAGAACTGTATCTTAGACCTAGTGATGTAAAAGCAAAGGCTTTAATTAATATCCCTAGCAATATAAGGGAAGTACGTCGGCAGTTTATGGGCATCACAAGTTATGTATTACTAAATTTACAAAAAAATGGGAGTGGGGCACCGAACAGGATTTAGCTAGAAATAACTCAAATCAAATCAAAAAATATTTATTTCCAAATAGGTTAACAAAGTTAACACTTTTAGAACTTTTAGTCTACCTGAGGCCTACCTGCACCGGTTCGAGAACTAACCCGAAATTCAAATCTTCTATCTTCTATAAATATAAAAATGGATTATCAATTGTTAGTAACGCTGTGGGAATAATGTGTGGAGGCCAAAGGAAGATCTTCCGACCGAGCGAGGTGGTATGCTCGGTCAGGCCGAAGCCCACGTGATACATTTCAGCTGTCGTATATATACCGACACGCTTAGAAAACTTCGATAGCGCGATGCAGGAACGTTAGGCGAATTGTGGGTGCCGCCACATCACTCCCCCCCGAAGACCGGAGGTCGAATCTTGAAGTCTTGTTTGTCCGCTTGAGTCGCCAGTGCCAGAGAGTTCCAGTGAGTCAGAACTATAAGCTGCTGCACGGGATCCAGTGAGTCGAATAAGCTGCCGTGCGGGGCCGATGCTACGTGCTGACCAGGAGAGATGTGCTCTGCTTGCTGACCGGTCGGTGTAGTGAGAAAGCCCGATGATGCCGATGCGGAGTCGCCCAGGCCGCGGTACATTGCGGCTAGTGGACGATGTACCCGATGAGGCGATGCTGGCTGGCGCGGTGCGAAGGGGCGGAGAGTGATGATGATGAAGGAGGCATGTTCTGTCGCGGGTCACCAATGTGGGAATAATGTGTGGAGGCCAAAGGAAGATCTTCCGACCGAGCGAGGTGTTATGCCCGGTCAGGCCGAAGCCCACGTGATACATTTCAGCTGTCGTATATATACCGACGCGCTTAGAAAACTTCGATAGCGCGATGCAGGAACGTTAGGCGAATTGTGGGTACCGCCACAACGCTATAACTTGATAACGGCTGGACCGATTTGGCTAATTTTAGTCTTTTAATGATCGTGGAAGTCCAGGGAAGGTTTATAAGTGACACCAAGTTCACCAGAACATCCTAGTCGTTTATAAACAGGGTTAATACATAAGACATGTTGATTTTCTCAGCCGTAATCCAGCAAATGATTCTAATACTGTTAGTGTTAACATAGAAATATCACCGTACGATTCCCCTGAACTGTCATATTCGACAAATCTTATAGAAGAACCTCAGTCTTGGTTAGAAATTGCCCAACAAAATGATCCTGAAACTCAAAATTTTATAACTAGAGTCGAAGCCGGTAAAATTGATGAAGATCAATGCTATTTACGCAATAATATCTTATATATAAAATTCTCGTGTCACAATGTTAGTTATCGTACTCCTCCGAAACGGCTTTACTGATTTTTACCAAATTTTATATGCATATACGATAGGCCTAAGAATCGCCTACTGGCTACTTTTTATACTGATAAGTGAATTTGTTGAATAAATAATAGTAAATTATTACAACTCGAGACTGACGGCGACCATTGTTTGTACGACGGGATAGCGATGGACGTTGCTATGGTGCCATACTTAATTTGTCACTTCAATAAAATAATATGGGCGAAATACTTTATATGGCAAAACAATGTTTGTCGGGACAGCTAGTACAATCTAATGAGAAAATTATTTCATGACGAAAAGTGTCATGTGGGGTACAATGAAGTAATAAATAAACTTCGTGAATATTTCTGGTTTCCCCCAATGTCAGCTTTGGTCACAAAATATTTAAAACATTGCCTTATATGTATCGAACGGAAAGGGCATGTTGGTCCTAAAGTAAACAAGGATATTTACACCTAATTAATTATCTACTTAGACTGTACAGGTCCTTTTTTTTTCAAACAAGCGAAGGGTACATAATACATATTATACAATAATATATTTCTTTTAATTGATGGGCTGATGACTTTACTAAATTTTCAAATCAAATCATTTATTCACAGAATGCAGTAAATATACAACTGTTATCTAATCTAATTGATGCTTTCATTCTATATAATAAATCAAAGCAAATAATTCGTCAAATAAAAATATAATAATTAATACAAAATATAAAATCTTTCAAATAATAATACATCAATAATTCATCTAAAATAAAATAAAACCTTACAATACGTTATAACAATTTATGAAAATACAAGTCATAAAAAATAACAATTCATCGATTAAAGGAGCCATAATTTAAGTGTATAATATTTAAATTTTAACTCTCTGATATTATTTGGTACGCTGTTAAAAATTTTTATGGCCATAAAATTACATTTTTTTTTAATTACAGATTGGCACCTTGAGTCTGGTTGGATCTCTAGACGTGACGTATTTTCTATCCTCATTTGCCGGAAAGAGGTCTATATCTTTTTTTTTTTACAAACGCACATTTTGCCTATTGAAACTTCCAAAAAGTCTTAATGGAAATGAATTAGTGCCTATTATAAGAGAAACTGTAACTTTATTTGGAACCCTATCAACGGTCATAACTGATAGAGGAACTCATTTTAGTTCTGGCCAAATCCATAACTTATTTAGAGAGCTAGCAACTGAACGTCATAAAATGATAGCTACAGGGACACCAAGGGAAATTGCCAGGTAGAAAGATACGTTTGCACAGTTATTGATAATTATGCTAAATACCTCTTGTAATGGCTCGTCAGATTGGCCGAACGGATTGTGGAAGATTCAACAATCAATCAATACCACAATAATTCAAAGTTCTACAGAACTTACACCCTTTACTTATTGGTCGTAATGCTAACATTCCCCCAATCCAAGCCCAACTAAACGAGGTACGATTAGATTTACCCGAAAAATTGATGTTAGATCTGATCGCGAAATAGCTTATCAGCGTCTTTTTTAAGAAGCAAACAAATTTAAAACTAGAAAGTAGGCAATGTAGTATAATATACTTAATAATATGTAAGACAAGATTAGACGACATGAAAAGCTTTGTCCTAAGTATAACCTTATGGTCCTTATGAAATAACTGCTCTTCTTCTAAAATATATCTACGCCATACGGGGAACAGGTGGATTAAGAGCGATAACTGCAGTAGCTAAAGATAAATTGAGATTATGGCAGAGAGAATGGACCGATCATGATAATGTGTGAAATAATAAAAATTATACGTTAGTCTTTGTTGAATCTGAGTTGAGTAAAACTTAACACATAAAATGTAAGTACTTCAGAGAACGAAGTACAAGTCAGTATGGCCGTGTTAAATAAATAATAATAATAAAATATATAATAAATACATAATTATGTACTAAACCGTATTTTCAAAACCTTAGTTGATTAGAATTAGAAATATTCAAATGTTATATAAAAATAACAATTTTTAAATAAGTATTCTAATATTTGATGTCATAATTAATTAATGATAAATCTAAAATTACATTATTTTACTAGGTTGCTTTATTTTTCTAACATGTTTTACAAATAGTTAAAATACTTCCGGTATAAAATATTTCCGCTAGTCTGATTAATGTTTTATTAAAGTTAATTATTGTTTTAGTAACTTATTTAATGTACATAAAATAAGATTATTATTATAGAATATTTGTTATATTTTACCGATGTATTTACTAATTTTTAAAGTATTGTTTAAAATACTTCCGGAATAAAATACTTCCGGTAATATACCGGAAATATTGTATAGATTCTGTAAGTATTATTAAGACTGTCAACTGTTAATATCCGTTTGGATGGTATAAAAACGAGAGTCAATAGTGAATAAGTTTAGTTAGTGACGAGAGACTGGAGCAACTAGAGAAATAAGATAAGTATTGTGCTTTACTGATATTTTCTATTAATTTAGGTACTTGTTGTATAAATAATATAAGTAAATGATTTACTTAAATGTTTGATGTTTAATTATTTTAATATTATTTACGTAAAGAGTTGAAAAGAATTTAAATTTAATAAAATAATAATATGGGTAAATTAAAGGACTCTTAATGAAATAAATTATGAATTTAGAAATTAAATTGTTTTATTTTCCTATTATTTAAAAAAAGAAAAGACAAACTTAAAGATTTTTATATTTATATTATTAATTAATTAATACGCTAATCTCAGAAACTACTGGTCCGATTTGAAAAAATCTTTCAGTGTTAGATAGCCTATTTAATGAGAAAGCGATAATAAAATATAATAGGAGCGAAGAAATAGAGGAGAATGTGGAAAAAACGGGGGAAATTATTTGAAATTGCTTGTTATCTATAAGAACAAGGGGAAATTATTTAAAAGGGCTAACTTGAACGCGCTAATCTCAGGAAATACTGGTCCGATTAGAAAAATTATTTCAGTGTAAGATAGCCCATTTATTGAGAAAGGCTATAGGCTATATGTTATCACGCTAAAATTAATAGGAGAATGTGGAAAAAATAGGGGAAATTATTTGAAAGGGCTTATCTCGCGAACTACTGGAGCAATTTTTATGTTATTTGGCACAGATAAGAAGTAGAACCACGTGAATGATCATAAGCTATCGATTTTAATCATTTTTTCAGTGGTTATATATTTTATACCCGTGGGACGCCGGGGCGGGTCACTAGTTAAAATATAATTAGTACCCTTTCCGAGGACTCAATGTCTCTACATGCTTCGAAATCTGACACAGACTTTTGCATTGATGGCCTCAACTCTGTTGCGCCAAAATTCGTTTACCGCACAGGAACCGTACATTTTATTTTGCCTTCTATTTTTAAAGTTGGTTAAAACCAAAATAATTTTCAAACAAAAGAATATTTTAAGTACTGTATAATAATTGATCTTCATAGATTCCTAATAATCTCATCGCTCTGAGTCTTAGGTCAAGTATTTGCACAAAGTAAGTCGGGTCCTTGCTACTTCCAATCAATTTACTGAGGCTGAAATATAAAGGACACTTCAGATAAATCTCTGATTGAATCAAGAATTGATAAAGTGTAAATTATACGAATCTACACTAATATTATAAATGTGAAAGTGTGTCTATATTACCTCTTCAAGCCCAAACCACTGAATCGATTTTGAGCGGTATGGAGATACTTTGAGGATACTTTATATTTCGGAAAAATGTACGGTAATCGCGCGATTTACGAATTTTGGTGCAACGGAGTTTTGGGCGTATATCATACTACATGTTCCGCGCGGCTTCGCCCGCGTAATTTAGGAATTTCATGGAAACCATACATTTTTTCCGCCTATGTCCTATCACGTGGTCTATTCTTCATGAGTGCCAAATAACATACAAATTGCTTTATTAGCGCATTCAAGTTAGCCCTTTTAAATAATTTTCCCCGTTTTCTCCACATTTTCCTCTATTTCTTCACTCCTAATAGTCATAGCGTGATAAAATATAGCCTATAGCCTTCCTCGATAAATGGACTATCTAACACCGAAAGAATTGACATCAAAATCCGTTGTGTAGTTTTAAAGATTAAAGGGCACAAAGGGACATGAGGGAAAGAAAGCGATTTTGTTTTATAATAATATGTATAGATTCATGTTTTTCCAAATGAGACAAGTAGATACATTAAATACAACTGAAGTATTATTTCACACCAACTTTCTGTATCGCCGTCGCGTCGTGGTATCCTAGATTCATCACTCAAAGTCATTAGTAGTGAAGCAGCGACTGTAAACTAAACTTAGTTCATTTGGTATCAATCCGCAGCAGACAATACCCAGCAATGTAGTAAATTACGACACACTTCTTGTGCCTGTACAGTCGGTAAAAACATTTAAGAGGATTGAAACCTATAGAAATACTAGACGCTTCGCGCGGCTTCGCCCGCATTAGAAATTTTACGGAAACCGTACATTTTCACGCAAAAAATAGCCCAAGTCCCTTCACATGGTCTACTGTCTGTGCCAAAATAATTAAAAAATTCATGCAGTAGTTCGCGACATATAATTTTCCGAAATTAATAATTTTCCCTTCAAATAATTTTCCCGGTTCTTTTCCACATTTTTTTCTGTTTCTTCGCTCCTATTAGTCTTAACGTGATAAAATATAGACTAAAGCTTTTCTCGATAAATGGGCTATCTAACACTGAAACTATGAATTATCACTCTAACACTCACTGTGTTAGAGTGATAATTCATAGCCTTTTTCAATAAATGGGCTATCTAACTATAAGTATGTATTATTATAATATAAAAAAAAAAATTAAAAACACTGAAAGAATTTTTCAAATCGGACCTGTAGTTCCTGAGATTAGGGCGTTCAAACAAACAAACAAACAAAGTCTGCCGCTTAGTAATATTATTATAAAAATAAAAATAATATATTAATTAATAGAATAGATATATGCGTCTGTCTAGTATAAAGCATATTATGTGAAAGCGGTTGGTTCAGCCAGAGTAGACAGAATTAAGCTGCTGTTTCTGATATCTATGGAACTAAGGTTCAGCCGTGGGCTGTGGCCAACATAGATAAGACCTGGTACCGAGTTTATGGGAAACTCGGCTCGGCTTACGCCTTACTCTATCAAATCTACTCTACCAAAAAATGTCGCAGCCAACTGTTTAAAATAGCCGTCCAATCAAATAGCTAGCCCTTTGACTGAACAACGCCATTCAATCACATGGCTATACATCCTTTAGCCGACTTGTTGACCACAACGTTCAATACTACGGCTAGACGTAAGACGACGCTTAGTCAACTGGTTAAATGGGAAATTAAATAAGGTGATGAGCTGTAGTGTTGAACGTTTTGAGCGACTAAAATGTTCAATTAAAAAGCTAGCTGTTTGATTGAACGGCAATTTTAACCACTTGGGTGCGACATACATGTCTACAAGTCGTATGCGGCCTATAGTTAGAGTCCTAGATAAAGATAAGGAATTATTTGGAACACGCAAAAATGCACGGTTTTGAGACTCATGTGAAATTGCGCAGATGGCTATTTTCTAGTAGAAGCCTTCTGTTCTCGTTGTCAGTTTTAAATCTTTAAAATTAATGAATTTGAAATAAACATTTCTGCTGATCGTACTTCGATTTTGTGTTATCCCCAAGTTCAACTATCACTCTTCATTACGAATAAATGAATGAATTTACATTAACTTAATACAATTGATATTGTTCTTACAAACAATAATATAGTGGACGTTTCTAATTCTGGGTTTCTAAAAGGCGAAATAGTAATTTATCCCCTGTAGATACTTTAGGATTAATTCACAATATCTAAATGAGGGCCAACGTTTTTGTAACGAAGTTCCTTATCTCGCGTTCGGCGTAAATCTTGAAGGCTAGACAGAACGACGTTTGACCTTGATTTGACCTCGACACTTTTTTATTAGTACCTGCATGCAGAGGACGTTGATAGTAAGTTTTCCTAAGCGTCAACTAGATGGCGTTTTTTTTTAATAAGCAGCGACGCGTTGTTAGTATTCCTGGGCGTCAATAGATGGCGTTTTTTTAATAATACTTACAGGTTTTTTAACATAAGCATGGGCGTATATAAGGGGGGTGTCCTGGGGGTCCCGGCCCCCCCCCCCCCCCATTACTATCCATCTTACTTGTCCAATCGACAATAATATACTACATACATATATACCTCGCCGATTAAAATCGGTAAGGTACATGATTAAAAAAAAAATTGATTTCCTAAACACGTTTCCTATTTGCTGCTGCGGAACCCTTCATGGGCGATCCCAACTCGCACTTGGCCGCTTTTAACGTCAGGAACCCCCCCCTTATCAAAGCTATATATACGCCCGTGATTACATAAGAAATAACTTCGTTCCATTCGGGTGTCCTTTGACACCTCTCAAGTTTCTTTTATAAAATAAAGGGGCAAACGAGCAATGGACACTCGCAACATTAGAAGAGCTGCAGGTGCGCTGCCGGCCTTTTAAAAGGGAATACGCTCACTTCATGAAGGTTTGCAAATTGCAGGTCGTATAGGTCCACTCAACACAACACAAATTCATTTACTCTCATAACCCAGTGGGACGGAAGACCAACACGACCGGCGAGAGATCAGGCGCAGGACCAACTTTTTACATGCCCATCCGACGCATGGATCATCTAACTTGTCAGACAATCGGGTGATCAGCCTGCATTGTCCTAACAAAGCTTGGAAATAACAATATGTTTCGAACGCGGAAGTCGAATCCACGACCTCCGAGTCAAGAGCCACGCTCTTAACTACTGGACCACGGAGGCGTTGGAAAAGGAAAATATTGTGTAGTATTGAATTATGTCCATAATATTATTATTAATAATAATATTCTATAATTGCATAAATATGGTACAATAAGGTGTATCTATTCTAACAGTGTTTCACATATTTTGTCAATTTTCTCGACGTGCAAATGTTAATAATTTAGGATACTTACATTCTTAAATATAGTTAACTTATTTCTATAGCTCATTTGAAATAAGTATTAATATTATTGGTTTAAGTTTCAGTCAAATATTAATCAAGTATCAACAAATCAAGTATTAATAAGTACTAATAATAACATGCCATTCTTAAATATAATTTTAAGTCATAATAATTATTAATAAATGCATACTAATTTCAATCTTACAATAATATTATACAATAATCTTACAATAATCTTACAATAATGTTATAAGTGGGAGAGCCATGCTTCGGCACGAATGGGCCGGCTCGACCGGATAAATACCCTATTCCCTTCCCTACCCTCCCCTATTCCCTTCCCTTCGCATCCCTACCCTTCGCATCCCTACCCTGCAGGTGCGTTGCCGGCCTTTTAGGAGGGAATAGGGTAATAGGGGACTATTACCCTATTACCTCCTAAAAGGCCGGCAGCGCACCTGCAGCTCTTTTGATGCTGCGAGTGTCCATGGGCGACGGAAGTTGCTTTCCATCAGGTGACCCGTTTGCTTGTTTGCCCCCTTATTTCATAAATAAAATAAAAAAATTGTCAAAATTAAAATAAATAAAAAACAAACGACATGACAAAGGCGAAGAAGAAGAAAAAAGAAAAATAATGTCAGTGGATGTGGATGCGTAAATAGTGTTCATAAAATCATAATAAACCACATTTGAACATATGCATTTGAACATATTTTTGGACATGTAGAAACCATAATTAATTTAAAATTAATTATTGTACCTATTATCACTATACCATTAACCAATGATATATTATATAAAAAAACTCAAAGCCAATAACTATACCTTTATTTTTCTTTGCACTTTGTGTCATTTCTTTCTGAATTCTGATCCAGCAGCAACTTAATGAAAAATTATATTTATCCAACTATTGTATGACCCGGTAAACTATGTAACACTTATCTACTAATATATTTTCTTACTGTACAAATCTTTCCTGGGCTTCCAAGAATAATCTAGCACTAAAAACACCCAAATCAGTTCTGCCGTGCCCGAGTCTTAGCGTGAATAACGAAAATTGAAAAATCATTTTTATTTCTGTATAGATTATCACAAATCTTTATACTTTGAAGGCAATACGTGAATACATTGAGTTTTCCGTTCGGAAGTCGGATTGAGGCCGCCTTTGACTAAACATTTTATTTCTACGGCTTCATTTTCGTATTTTGATTTCTTAAATGTTATTTTAATTGGGTGTTATGGCTTTTCATGTTTTCTTTATGTATAATATTTATTATTTATCTAAAAGTCGATGTTTCCCGCAACTTTGTGGCAGTACACCCCAAGAAAAAACTTTATGGGAACCTTTCCCCAAACGAAAAGTACCTATTTCTATAGCCAATTTTGTCATCATCAAATAGAGGTAACAGACAGACAGACATATCAATATGAATGCTAAAAACATAGGTTCGGAATGTATTTTGTAAAGGACCAAAAGATACCGCGATAAAAATACTAATCTAGACACGCGGCAGCGTGTCAAGCCAAGTTCCAGCATAACAGAATGGCGAGCAGCACCGTGTGTAATATTACACGAACCATTTGCAGGTACTTTTGACCCTCTCATAATTCCGAAACTATTTGACATAAACGTTTCAAATTTGGCTTTTATAATGAGACTTGCGAGATAACTACATGCTCTAAATTTCATAAGCACAGCTCAAACGGTTATTAACATATTAACGTCCGAAAATCTACATTTTTATCACTGACTGACTGACTGACTGACCTATAGATCAAAATTCTAACCCACTTCCAGATGACCTAGAATGCTGAAATTTGGAATCCAGCTCGGCAATTGTGTGAAAGCGTGAGGAAAAATCAGAAAACAAAAAAATCGGTCAAGTGCGAGTCGGACAGAGCCAAACTAGGAAAAAATTGTGTTTTTTGTATGGAGACCCCCCTTAAATATTTATTTTATTTTACTTTTATTATAAATTATGAAAATAAAAATATAATTAAAGATTTTTTTGAAATTTTCAAGTATCTACCGGCTGCCATTATTGATTTTGAGCAAAAAAGGCCAAAAAAATCACATTTATTGTATGGGAGCTCTCCGTAAATATTTATTTGTGAAGTGAAAAAACTTTAGGAAATTAATAGAAGGTGACTTTATGAAGTATGTCTGTCTATCTGTTACCTCTTCAAGCCCAAATTGCTTGTACCGATTGTTCTTAAATTTGGTATGGAGATATAGTTTGAGTCCCGGGAATAGACTTAGAATTCTTTTAATACGTCTGTCCGTCTGTCCGTCTGTCCGTCTGTCCGTCCGTCTGTCCGTCTGTCCGTCCGTCCGTCCGTCTGTCTGCCTGTTAGACAGCTATAATAATAGCTTCTTTACTTCCGCACAATAAGCTGTACCCTATAGTTAATGGTTGCAAATACACTTGTGTTATACCGTATTATTCCAATGCCTCCTGATGGTAGCTGCTTTTTCCATTCGTTTGAATTTTCTTTGTTTTATTCGTCTGATACTCAACAAGGCTTGGGGGCTATTTCACCACTTCCTGATTAGTTTCAGATAGGCTATCCACAACTTATCTGACAGATGAAGCATCTGTCAGTTAAGTTTCAGATAGGATATCCACAATAATTGTGGATACTTCATCTATCAGATAAATTATTTATCTGATAGATGAAGTATCTGCCAGATAAGTTGCGGATAGCATATCCGATACTCGTCGGGAAGTGGTGAAATAACACCTTAAGGTTGCGATTGAATATAGTCGAACATTATGTATGTTTGAACTGGGAAGATTAAGATGTCTACTGTCTACCTTGCTCGGAAAGTTTTCTTTACAAAAAGTAATGATATCCTACCAAAAACATAAAATATGTAAAAATTGATAGCCAAGTTCCATACAAACATTATTCTTGTCTATGGACTTAGCCGTAAAAAGGATGGAGATCTAAATGAGTGCCAAGTTCCATGGAAAATCGAAATATGTATGTATAGGAACCAAATAACATTATGAACAAATAATAGAGTCTATTTCTTTGCTTTATTGAATATCTATCCCACCAAAAACATAATATATGTAAAAATTGAAAGCCAAGTTCCATACAAACATTATTCTTGTCTATGGACTTAGCCGTAAAAAGGATGCAGATCTAAATGAGTGCCAAGTTCCATGGAAAATCGAAATATGTATGTATAGGAACCAAATAACATTATGAACAAATAATAGAGTCTATTTCTTTGCTTTATTGCCAGTGCCGGTGCCAGTTACAAATGTTTCAAATATTCTGGCATCTGGATTCAGCCATATCTGGTACCGACTTTAAAATTATGAAGATTGAGTACAGAAATAGTTGAGTTTTAGCCGAATTCGGAAAAAGGCACCATGAGATAGGAAAAATTATTTAATACTTTTTAGTTCATATTATAAGGATATTATTATTGTTTTTACCTTGGAAGTCGGTTTTATATTTAGGAGGTTTTAAGTATCTGTGATCGTGATAGTGACTGTTATATTTTAGACTGTAAATGTGACTGTGACTACGTGTGGCTGTCACATAAAACTGTGTTTTCTTGTAAATGCAACTTTAATTACTTCTATGTTATGAGAATATATTATGTACATATAGTGGCATAAATCACAATGCTGAAGCTTTTCAAAGTTTTAAATCTGGATAAAAACAGTAAATCTATATCTTCTTGTTTAGCGCTACTTTTCATAGTCAATTTACAAGCAGTGGATTTATCTATAGGCAGTATAATATTATGTCATGGCCTATGGGCAGCAGCGTCCTAGGATGGCGACAGAGTTCGTACATATAGGGCGGCGAAATTAACATGTCCTCAACTCATAAAAAATATAAGTCCGCCCTGATTTTTACCGTAAAAGGAATCCATATCTCCATACCCATATTTCCATATCCATACTATTATTATAATTATAATATTATACATGCGACAGTGTGTCTGTCTGTCTGTCTGTTACCTCTTCACGTCCAAACCGCTGAACCGATTTTGCTGAAATTTGGTATGGAGATACCTTGAGTCCCGGGAAAGGACATAGAATACTTTTCATCCCGGAAAATGTGCGGTTCCCACGCGATAAACTAATTTTGGCACAACAGAGTTGCGGACATAATCTAGTACAAATTAAATGTTAAGGCCGTCCCCCGAGCAAACGACCTTTGCCATACATTTGCCGCGTTGCCGAGATTGCACCAAAACCCTATTTTTTTTACTTATCTTAGTTCAAAATTGACCTAAAAAAAACGGGGAATATGTAGTTTATGATATTGTCGATCTATTGGCGTGTGTTTCAAATAAAAGTCATTTGTAAATACTAAGGAGATGCTGAATGTATGCTTGAATTTTAATAAATTGGCTTTACTTTGGAAGCTGATATCATGAGTATAATAAACGAAAATAGAAAATTTTAAACGTGGAAAGGAATGTTGATATACTGAAGATTATTGCTGTATTTTTATTATAACTCTGTAGCTTTCAAATTATGAGTTTATAAGGCTCTAAATATGGTAAATTACGGAATCTTCGTAAGGAACGCCCTTAATGATGTTATATTTATAGAGTCTGGTAGTCATTAAAATCACGTGGTTTACGGAGGCTTCGAGGGGCACTGCAGGCGCTTAATGACCCTCGACCTCTAACCACTAACCTCTAACCACTGAAACCACTTTCGCCACTAATGAGTGGATAAAGGGTAGTGGGCTTGTGATTATTCAGTTTAAGTCTGCGTGATTTTAAATGTTTGTAGTCGTTTTACAATGAAAGGGTTATGTGTTGTTTTTATTTCAATAAGGAGTAGAGATGACTATACTGTACTCGGCGAAACATGGCGGTAGCGGTCATTGACTCCCTGTCAACAATTACTTGTCATTTTCTATATAAACCGCGATTGAGGACGAAGTATCAGATGTTGTCAATCGCGGCTTTGTATGTTTATGACAAGTTTTTGTCAGGGAGTCAATGACCGCTACCGTCATGTTTCGCCGAGTCTATACTGTATTTTAACAGCTTTTTAGAGACAGGACTTTTGCCACGCATGCAAATTGAAATGTATTGATAACTAGATGATGCCCGCAACTCCGTCGCACCTAAATTAATTTATCCCGCGGGAACCGTAAATTTTTCCAGAATAAAAAGTATCATATGCTCTTTCGCAGGACTCAAAAAGTCTCCATACTAAATTTCAGAAAAATTGGTTCAGTGGTTTGGGCGCGCAGAGGTAACGGACAAACATACAGACAGGCAGACACACTTTCACATTTATAATATTAATATGGATTAGTTTTACACGCCAGAAACACGCGGGCTAAGATTTTCTAATGGCGTGTTACGTTTTTCTCTTGACACTTATTAGCATGAAAATATTTTCATTATAATTTTAAAGTGTTCTAAAAAAATAAAGTTTATTATTTTAGCTTACTATTAAACTCAATAATATAACAATCATGTAAGTTATCCACGAATATCTTTCGTACAAATCTTTCCGTTACAGAGAAGATTCTTTTAAAGTCTCGGAGATCTTGCATAACGTCATTTTTCTCTGATAAAGGTCTGCGCAGATCCATTCCAGGCCGGAAATGACGTCACTTAGCCACGGGCCACGAGCCAATTATCTGCTGCCGACTACCGAAGTACCGAGGAAAATGGACAAAAGTCAGCCTTCCTTTTTACTATCCTATATAGCTTGAATTACTCCTCAAAGATCTAAGCTGCTGCTTTTGGGAATTTCGTTTGGGAATATTCTCTAAAAATGCTTGTTAAAAGGAAATACGATTATATTTTATTTTTTATTTTTTTTATGAAATAAGGGGGCAAACGAGCAAACGGGTCACCTGATGGAAAGCAACTTCCGTCGCCCATGGACACTCGCAGCATTAGAAGAGCTGCAGGTGCGTTGCCGGCCTTTTAAGAGGGAATAGGGTAATAGGGGAGGGTGCGGATAAGAAGGGAAGGGAGGGGGTAGAGAAGGGAATAGAGTAGGGGATTGGGCCTCCGGTAAACTCACTCACTCGGCGAAACACAGCGCAAGCGCTGTTTCACACCGGTTTTCTGTGAGAACGTGGTATCTCTCCGGTCGAGCCGGCCTATTCATGCCGAAGCATGGCTCTCCCACGAATATAAGTCAGGAGTGCTTTATCTATAAATATAAAAATTAATCATCAATTTAGTTACGTCTCGCTATAACTCGAAAACGACTGAACCGAATTTGCTAACTTTAGTCTTAAAATAATCGTGGAAGTCAAAATCGTAGGAGGTTTATAAGTGACACGAAGTTCACCGTCATCTAGTTATGTAGGTACTTATAAAAAAATTGTATGATAAAAAATAAAAAATACAATGTCAAAAAATTGCTTTTCCACGCAGATCCGTCCACATAAATGCAGACGGTAGGTATAATATTATCATGAAAACACTATACTTAGAAATGTATCCATCTATCTTTTTCATAATAAAGACAATATAAAATAAAATTAAATAGAAATGATGAAACCAAATGAAACAGAAATGTACAAACACTCAAGGAAGTAAAATCAAACGTAGCGAAGAAAAGTTGATAAAGTGAAATAAGCAGTGGGAGTGCATGTGGAGTTAGGGCCCGTGCACACGCGCTCGTGTGGCAACTGCCTCGTGGTGTAAAGCTCTGTTCATAATGTAAAATCAGTTCTTTTAAATAATACTAGATGATGCCCGCAACTGCGTTGCGCCAAAATTAGTTAATCGCGCGGGAACCGTTAATTTTTCCGGGATAAAAAGTATCCTATGTCCTTTCCCGGGACTCAAAGTATCTCCATATCAAATTTCAGTAAAATCGGTTCAGCGGTTTGGGCGTGAAGAGGTGACAGACAAACACACTTTCGCGTTTATAATATTATAGTATGGATTTAAAAGAAATACTTTACTGTTGTTTTTATACATGTATAATAATAATTAATAATAAAACAACAGCAAACTATTTTTTTCTACTACCTAATCAATCTATCGATCATTATTTTCTTAAAATATTGTACCAGAAATATAGTACTTTATATTTCCACAATATAATATTCTTCTATAATATTTACTTGTTTAATTAAATTTTAAAGTTATAATATTGTAGAAGTAAGAGCGTCAAGTAGACAGCCAGACATACTTTTGCATACTTATATAATTTTATTTTTAGAACTGTTCAGATTTTATTTTTCAACGAGCTTTTGCCCGCGGTTTAGAAGTATTATTATATATAAACTTTCATCCCCTATTTTAACCCCTTGGGGGTAGAATTGATCAAAATCCTTTCTTAGCGGATGCCTACGTCATAACATCTACCTGCACGCCAAATTTCACCCCGAGCCGTCCAGTGGCTTGGGCTGTGCGTTGATAGATCACCATGTCAGTCAGTCACCTTTGAGTTTTATATTCTTAGATTACAAAATAATTAAGTAGGTACCAACTTCAACCGATCCAAAATTATCCAAGAGTAATTTTATATAAATTCACACCGTTGTCATTACCCCAACGCAAAAACAAACAGACATGACGCGATTCCCCCAACTCCAGCAATTAAATAAGCATAAGCCGGCGGCGCGGCGGCGCGGCGTAATGAATTCATTATTCTGAACGCGGCCTTACAGTGTGCTCGCGGCCTTACAGCTCGGCTGCATACTGAGTAGAGAGACTGTTTATAAAATATTTACTCAGGTATTCCAATGAATGTTTTGAATCTACTGGGTTCTACAGTACGCCGCGCTGTACGACGGTACTTACGGCCATAGCGAGATGTAAAAATACTTTAATTTTAAAAAGATTTTAATATCCAGTATACTTACGATATAGACTCCATCATTATATTAACTGACATAAACTCTCTGAAGGGGGTGACAGACACGCGGACTTATGGCTCGACGATCTTAATCGCCTGTGTGTCAGCAAAGAGCCGCGAGCCGCGCGCCGCGGCCCGCGAGCCGCGAGCCTGGGGGCATGGTAATCCATGTGAGTGATCCTCGTGTGTCACCGACGCGAGCCGAGTAAGTTCGCGAACTTAAAACCCGCGTACTTTAAGTTCGTACGTCTGTCACCCCTTTGAGAGCGGCCGTTAAGATGGCTACTACTCCTACTACAGTCAATATAATATTACGATTTATGTTACCATATTTTATGCGCAGATTTTCAAATATGAAAGCACATGAAAGCAAATGAAAAATATGTAAAGACGGTTTGACAAAAAGCTTACAACAATGGCCGCCATGACAGTTGTTGACGCTCACAGTCTTTTGTTTGTGGTATTACAGATCGTTGAGCCCTTGTGAACAAATGGTTTTCATATTGTGATTTTCATGAGGAATACAGGATGTAACATGAAGTTATTACTTCGTGTTACACCCTGTATTGCTCATGAAATCACAGTATAAAAACATACATACCCGTAAGTTTTATTATACTTAGGCCCGATTCGACCAAACTCTAAGTAACACGAGTGTAACTATCATGAGAATAATTTTACACCTTCAATTTAAACACTAATAAAACACACTTTTCTTGCACTTTTTCCACTATATTAAGATATTATAATAACTTTTAACAATTTACACGACCGGTTTCGAAATAAATCATCATCAGGTGAGGCAAGAAAAGTGTGTTTTATTAGTGTTTAAGATGAATTTCCACCAAGAACCGACAGTACAATCAATTACATATCCTTCAATTTACTCTAGGTTCGTTTGCGTTTTACCAAGACTCAGAGTATGAAATAAAATGTCAGTAATTATAGTTCACAATGACACCGACTGTGACAGTTAATACCATGCTGTGCAACTATTCTCAGTTTAATATTTACACCATCAAAATCGCCCGTGTAAATGTTTACTCCTGTGTAGTTAAATTGTTCTTGAATTAGAAGTTAGAAAAACGCAAAACCAGCTTTCTCTTAGGCCGTGTTACCACCTGCAAGAAAACCGTCGCGAGAAGTGTCTGACAATCTGTCTGACAGCAGCTTGCAAGTGTAAACCTCGTAGCAAGTGCTGTCGCGAAAATATTTTGTCAAGCGCTTCCTGCGAGTAGTTGCGAAAGCATGTCTAAACACGTCTACATGGACTCGCGACAGATCTCGGTGCTATAATATCTCGCAGCAAGTTATCGCACGCATGACGCAGTTATTATAATGATATAGTTCCTATCGCGACATTCGTCACCTCCGTGATAAGTTCCGATAGTATTATCCGCGAGCTTCTTGCAAGGCATTTATTGCAGCAATAAATTGCAGGAATTAGTATCAAATATTGCAAGAAACTCACGCAAGACTTCTGCGAGATTGCTTGCAAGTGGGAACACGGCCTTTGATTAGGAAACAGTTATTACTCGAGTAAAATTTTACTCCAGTTCGGTCGAATCCGCCCTAAAGGGTATGCACTAAGCAGGTTTTTATTTGACTTCTATGTTTCATAGACCGTGAATGGCGACCTTATGTAATTTGAACGGGTTATATTAAGCCTGTCAGATCCCTACGTCTTATAATTGACTTGACATAACTCGTCCTAATAGAGAGTCTCTGTTTCCATATGAGTTAATTCAACAGTCAAGGAAATTAAAAAAAAAATGGATTTAGAATTAACATCCATACCTACTAATATTAAAAATGCAAAATTATGTCTGTTTGTCTGTCTGTTACCTCTTCACGCCTAAAGGACATAGTATACTATAGAAATGTATCGAAAAAATCTACAGTTCCTTCGCGATAAATAAAATTTGGTGAAACGGAGTTGCAGGAGCTAAATAAAAATGAAAACAAATATTTATTCCCTTCCAGCACATAAACAGTAACAAAATATTCAGTGAGATAAGAGTATTCACATGAATATATAAAATCACGTCCGTCCGTCGCTCCTGGAGGTGAACGAACAAAGAAATACACTTTAATATGAATGAGGGTAGTCGGACACGCCGCCATCTTGAATTACAAGTGATTGATTCGGCGCGTTTGACCGATCTGCTTATCCCACGTAAACCGCTATATTGCCTGTTGAGCACTTGCCGATCCATCACATATGAAAATGATATTACCTGGTTTATGGACAAACTAGATGACGCCCCGCGCCCGCACGCGCAACCGTCAAAGTCCGTTTATCGCGCAGGATATTATTTTTTTTCTGGGATAAAAGGTATCCCTACGTCATCTCCCGGAACTCAAAGTATTCCCATATAAAATTTCAGCAAAATCAGTTCAAGGGTTTGGACGTGAGGAGGTAATAGACAGACAGACACCCTTTACATTTATAATATTATTTAGGGAGTTCTTTTTTTCAAAAACCCACACAAGCTCTTCGAAAACTTACCATGAGGAAAAGTGCGAATATCACACATATTGGTAATAGCCACCGTGCATAATATACCTACGACTTCAGTAATCAAAGTCAAACACATACAAGTAAATTAAAACAATTCACTAACCATAAGCACTAAAGCCCAGTATACAAAATGTAAAAAAATCTTCCAAAGTGCTGAGTTGATAAGAGTTTCGGGGAGAGTCCCCTGTGGTGTCCTTAAGCCTCCTTCGCACGCGGCCCTTATTGGGCGATTTCATTGAAACGACAATTTGCACCGTCAGGAACAAAAGTTAATCTGGGGACACAAAATAAGTGGCAATCAGCGAATTAAAAATTGCCAAATAAAATAAGACAAAATGGGTTCCTAGATGATCAATTGAATTAATTGTTAATTCATTAATTAATTTATTGATAATTGAAAAAAATGAAGATTAGTTCAAAAGAGTAATAAAAAAATCTGGATTGCTTGTTTTGAAATAATCAGCGTTTTATGTTAACATTAAAATGGTTACTATTAACAAATTAAGAAAAGTATAATAATAAGGTGGTAAAAGGTGGTTTTTAATCTAAACTTAAAATTAATGTTTGTATTTAGGATTACCTAATTTAGTTGCATATTATATTAATAATATGCAACTAAAACTGACTTCAGGAAATAATTACTAAAAATACAAAATAAAATAAAATATACAAACATATACAAACTTAGAATATAAAATTATAAAAAGAAAAACTTCCCTATGTCGTCCCCATCTGGCAGAGTGCCCAGCAAGCTGACAGCATTGCCACGTTGGATTGCAATTGCTATCCGCTGTGTCAGGTAGCTCCCGGCTCTGGGGTCTCGGATGACTTCAATAAGTCTCTTAGATATTTCTCTAATAAGCTTATGTGCCCCCGGACCCCATTCGCCTAGGGTTTCTACCCCAAACGGTTCAAATATGAGATCTCCGCTGAGGTTATCATATTTGCGCCACTTGAGGTTCTCTGCTTGGTTGGCGGCTGCGCCCGCACAGCTCGAGGTGCCCTGAACATGGGACGAGGCGAGTGTGTCGATACAAGTAGCGTCCCAAACAAGGGCCCGTCCCATATTCCAGGGGACCAGGGTCATTCCATCGGGTCTCTTTCCATCGTCGCGCGCCAAACCGGAGGGCTCCAGTATCGCTGGCACGCCGGCAGTGACAAGAGCCCGACGAATGAGGTCATTCAGGTTGTGATGCCGCGTAAAGCGTCCAGCGCTTCGCGAGCAGCACAACCCGTGGTGACCGTAGCTGTCTACGTGCGCGCCGCAAACACACTGATGGGGGACGACATGGGGAGCACCAAGACGCTGAGCAGTGGCTAGGCGGAATGTATTTCGGTCCAGCAATGTTCCTATGTTTTTAGATGGTAGTGCCCGCAGCCAAGCTCCCGACTCCCACCTCTCCACAGCTAAAAGTCGAGCCCGTTCTGCGACGCTGGTAGACGTATTGAAAAGTTTATTACGCACCAGTTCGCAGACGGGCCCGTCCCAGAGCCTTTGCGAAGACGTGTTCTCAGGAACCCTACTGCCGGCACTAGCAATATTCCAGGCGTCCTTGGCCTCGTCCGCAAATGGAATGACTAATGGGCACGATGAGGGCTCTAAATTTTTTGCTATAACTGCGCGATTTACGTGGAACGAGGACAAGAACGCCGGTAATGCTATGTCAGAAATTTTTCGTACTCCCAGGCCACCGAACCTTACGGGTAGTGTAGCTTGGGTCCAGGAGCGTTCATCAAAATTAATATTTAAAATTGTGGAGAGCGTATGTTTTAGAGTGTCATCTAAACTATGGAGAAGTTGTGGGAATTTCCAGAGCTGACAACACCGCAAAACATACGTCAATTTGGGAACAAATAAACAATACCGAATCAAAGTAAAAGCCACGTGACTGTTAATTTGGAGAAGTCGGTCTAAGCTTTTACTAAAATTTTGTACTTTTTCCTTTATATAGTCTGAAAACGAATCGGCTAGAATAGGTGAACCCAAGAGAAAAAGTGAACTCTTCTCAATCACTGATAATTCTGGGGCGACGGCCTTAAAACTGGATACTATTCCGTCTCTATCCTCACAATCATCACGAAAAGCTCACACTTCCCCAGGTTCAGATCTAGACCTATATAATAATTAAACAAATTGTGATAATTTATTTTTGTTAACGAATTATTGTTTAATTGATATGTATACTTAGTATCCAATTTTTTTTTGTTCCTTAATATTAATATTTATAGTGGAGTTCCCAGAGCGTAAAAATCGTGCAAACCTCCGATTTTTGCAATAGTGGATGAAAATTGAAAAGAAAAAAAGTAATGTGTAGCTGATAACATAAATAATAAAGTTTACCTATTGAAAAGTTGTGCTTTTGATTTTTAAATTATTCTCTTCCACTTCAAGTAAATTCATAAACTGTAAAATTTTGAAGAAAATTTGCATATTTCTTTCTTTTAAACACATAGGAAAGTAATAAAATATATTATTATTATTATGATTTGTATCGTTGTTTATATTCCAAAGAAAGAATATACGTTGAAAAAATATATAATTTAGATTTAAAATTAATATTTTTGTATGTAGATGAGCATACCTCCAAATGTGCTTGTTGTGTGCCTCGCCAGGTAAATGGCGTTCATATTTTTCTTTGGTTTTAAATAGGAAGTTTAATATTATTTTTTAGGCTTAACAAAGCCTTCTATTTCTTAATGTGTATAACTGTTTAGCTCTTACTTTATTAAATTTTCTGAAAATGTAGCACAAACTTTTCACGGATATTTCGAAGAAAATCTGTATTTTATTACAGAATAAAACTGATTTTTTAATTATTTTTTTCATTAATTATATTTGCTAAGATATATATATATATATATATATATATATATATATATATATATATAAAATACAAATTAGGTTAAGAACTGATATTTTTTGTATTCAGTTAAGCATTTTCCAAGCATAGGTCGCAGCATGCGCCTTTAGTATGTACGTGAGATTTGTAGCACCCAATTTTTTTTCTGGCTTTAAGTAGGAAGTTTAAATATATTTCAAATACTAGAAAAAGTCTTTCATTTGTCGATGCATTTAGTGTTTTAGCTCTCACTTAAATAAATTCTCAACAAATATAGAAAAATATTTTCGGTCTATTTTACACATTTTTTGAGATATTTAAACGTTTTTAAGTACTTAAAAGTTATCATTTCTCTAAAAATTAATACGCACAACAAGTAAATTTAACACACTTTTCGTTACAACCCTTAAATCTACCCAAACCCTTTTATCTTGGTTACGACTAGCGTTAGTCTCTAAAAACTTTGCAAAAACCTTATAGTTGTATTTAGCTTAGTAAAGCAAACTTTCTTTTTTAAAAATTGTGTATTTGGTTAGTTTTCAACGTAAACAATCGGATTAGAGTCATTAAATAACAGGAACAAGAAAAAATTTTTTTTTCTGGACTGGTTATATATGGTGAAATATTAATTTTTAATGAAGTAACTAAAAAATTAAAAGCACAAAGAAATTTTTGGTAAACTTTGCAAGTTATAGTGTAAAAAAGAAAATGACACCTCAAAAACAAAAATCCATTCACTATTACAATTTTCGGAGGTTAAAACCTCTGACGACTGCACTATTAACCGCTTAAAATATTTTTTTACTTTACGTAGCAGATTGCGGCAAATCACGCGAAACCCGAACCACGCGTTTTTACCGTTACATTCGCCGCTCAATTAAAGCTATAAGGATTATTGATTAGGTTCCAGGTTCTAGGATTTATTTTAGGAAATTTCTTGTTCTTTAAGGATCTATTTTCAAATTTTGATTATCTCAAAATATAGTTTTCGAAATATTAAAAAAAAACCAAACCCTTCTTTCTACGTTTACTTATTTGTTTATAACTTTTGAATTTTTTTCAGCCCCTCTTGGAATTTTGATACAATGTTCTAGATGGTATTCCGAATCGAATGATACCAAAATCATAATTTTCAGTGCATGAGATCGGGTTGTGACGAAAATGGCACTTGCTAACTAGGCGCAAGTTGGACGCAGAATCTTAATTAAATTCATGACTAAAGTTCGTCTTGATTACAATATCTGCAATGCTAGTAAGCGTAAGTTCGGCTCTTATGGTGTGTCACGTCAGCCGAATCCGCCTTGGAATTTCCTATGTAGCTTCGGCGTTGTGTGGTTAGGTACTTACCTACTAGATGACGTCCGCTATTTCGTTGCGCAAAAATTCCTTTATAATAATAATAATATCTCTGGACGCTTCACACCACGTCAGTCTGGTCCCGTGCTAAGCACCCGAAGGACTTGTGTTACGGGCACCAGACAACGGAAATATATTTAATACGTTTTATACTATACATATATTTAAGATTTTTAATATATGATACACATATTTATTACACATCATTTGTTGCGTCGGCGGGATTCGAACCCGCGACCCCCGGCTTGAGCTACCAACAGCCCACCAACTGTGCCACAGAGGTCGTCAAAAAAAAAGTATCCCATGTCCTTTCCGGGGATTCAAAGTAGCAAAGCAGTCAATTTCATCAAAGTATATCAGTGAAGGCCGCAGACATTTGAAGCGTGTCACCGCCAGAGCGACATAATATTATAACGGAGGACATTAAGCTGACCCCACTCATACCCATTTTTTACACACAAAAATGACCTTATACAACGATGGAATAAAGGTCATATTACCGGAGGTGGAATAACTCGGAACGCGTCTGTAGTTCACATCACACGAAACCCGTGCCCTTATCCAGGATATTAGGGCCGCCCTAACAGACAATATTTTTTGTGAGCACGTTATATTTAGGACGAAAAATCCGCATTTTGTACCGAAACATTTGCTCATAGAACTGTAGATTTTTTGTAAAATAAAAGGGTTGGAATGTTATTGTGATTTTGGAGAGTATTTTTTCAGGCTTAGCGGCTTAAATATCCTTTTCAACTTGATATTTTACTAAAGCGGACGCGTAAATCCTAAAAAGATTCAAAATGTACCGATACCATTTACCTTATTTGTGATGAGTACAATAAAATTTGGTAGCTTCTAAATTAAACAATATTTTGCGTTTGATTTATGCATAGGTGTTTTTTTCTTTCTTTGTGTTTCACTTGAATGAAAGAATTCATTTTAACCACGACGCCTACTAACTTTGGAAACTTGACTTTTTGTATTAGTGTTGTACTCGTATAATCTACGAATGTACAATATAATAAATTCTGAATTTGATAAATGCGTAAACCTTTGGCTTTTTCATCATTCTTCTTGAATCTAAATGGAGATAATATAAAAAACTTGACCACTTTTATATTTAACTATTATGTAACGTTGGCTGAGTACTTGATTTCATGACGCTTATTTAAATTAGCGTATCAACCCCCATTAGGACACCGGCTACCGCGACGCCGCTGTACGTGTCCAGGCTGCACTGGTCCACGACGGTCGAGCAGGTCGTGGACTACATCAGGAGCAAGACCCACTTTGTCTTGAGGGTCGAGCGTTTGGAGTCCCGCCACAAAGTCAATTTTAGCTCCTTTGTGGTGAGGGTCCCGACGCATCATCTACCGACCTTCGAGAAGGAGGAATTCTGGCCGATTGGAGTCGTCTACAGGAGGTTCCGAGAACGATTTCCGAACTCATCGCGCCCCATGTCGCAGACAATACGTGTTTAGTGCTTAGTGTTAGTTTTAGTATAAACGTTATGTATGTTAGCTTGTAAAGTATAAGGTATATATTATAATATGGACCAAGATGCCTGATTTAAATAAATAAATAAATAAAATTAATAAAAATAGAATAACAATAGATTTCCAAGAATCCGCGATCGAAGAAATAAAACGTCTCTTTTGAAACAATAGGCTTACAGCAACAATGATTGTGTTTGCTTTTCTATTTGCCACCAGATGCCGCTATGTGGCCTTAGGGTCTATCGCGTCAATTAGACATAATATTATTGTGACACATGACAGCTATATTGTGACACATGACAGCTATATCGTGACACATGACAGCTATATTGTGACACATGACAGCTATATCGTGACACATGATAGCTATATCGTGACACGTGACAGCTATATTGTGACACATGACAGCTATATCGTGACACATGACAGCTATATCGTGACACATGACAGCTATATTGTGACACATGACAGCTATATCGTGACACATGACAGCTATATTGTGACACATGACAGCTATATCGTGACACATGACAGCTATATCGTGACACATGACAGCTATATTGTGACATATGACAGCTATATCGTGACACATGACAGCTATATCGTGACACATGACAGCTATATCGTGACACATGACAGATATATCGTGACACATGACAGCAGTTTGACGCATTGGACCCTAAGGCTACATAGCGGCACCTAGTGGCAAATGGAATATCAAATAACTATATTTTAAAAAGATAAAACCGACTTCAAATTCTGTGCTTTAAATTACGTAATTGAGAATTAAAACTCCCTATCTCCAAAACTACTGGACTGATTTTGATGAAACTTGCACTATTCCCTAAGTTGAACAATACCTAGTACAACAAAAACAAGAATTACTGATATCGGAATGGTAGTTCCAGAGATATGCGAACATAAACATAAAAACATACATACGTGTCATTACACACGTTTTTGAAATTTGGTACATTTGTTCAGACGCTGATATAGACTAACATATACAAAAATTGGGCAGTTCTGGAAATATTATATATATACGCGTCGAATTGATAACCCCTTTTTTTGAAGTCGGTTAAAAACCCTCTGATATGTTGATCCTTGTTAAAAATTAAAATACACGTATTTTTTCTTTTATAATCACTCAGTACCAAAATGTTAAGAAAAAGCTTCCGAAAGTTATCCTAAAAAAACACTACAATTAATGGACACGGCGCGTCGCCCGCGCGTGACGTGCCCCTGCGCATGCGCCTCACCTCGCGTCACCCCCTCTCATTCCCCCGCGCCGCAAGTGACCATTCTGCAACGATTTTAAACGGGATAAAATATTATTGTCTTAAAAAAATAACACCCAATGTGTAGATGAGCTTATTTACCTGTGAGTTACAAGATGAATCAACACGACATGTCTGTAATTTGTGTGACCGACATGTAAGTTTATCATTAATAGGTACTTTAAATAATGATATATTACTACTAATATAAATGCTATATTTGGTAGTGAATCTACTAGAACGAACGAATCAAACGCAAGCACATACCAAGGACTTGCGCTTATATTTTGAGAATAAGACACGATAGTACTACAGGCTGTTTCTATACAAATGCAGAAAACCTAATAGTTGGGGAGGGGAAGAGGGGACTTCAGAAGTAGCTCGAGCGTGTCAGATTAAGCTTGCATAGGCTTCCGACATGTGTCTAGTTATCATGATATAGAAATCAGATTTCTCACGTGGTGGGTAAAAAAAATGTTTTTTATAAAATATTTTTATAAAAAAATAGTTTTGTATAAAGATTAAGATAGGGGATGTTTAGTATACCTAAACGTCAGATAAGAAGCTTCCATATCTGACGATTCAAAGGTTAGGTAAGCCTGTAGAGACATTTTAAAATTAAAAAATAAAGCTTCATATTTTCTTAACTAAGCTTCGCAGATATTTTATTTTGCTCTTAACTAACTAACTAACTAAACGATTTAGTCCTTCTTGTCTAAAATATATTTATAATTTAACTAAATAAGCAATTTACTGAATATATTATTTTCTTTTTCAAAACTTTAAAATTGCTGCAGTTTCTAAACCCACCGCTAAAATAAAGAAACAATCTTATTATTTTTTTATCAGCTTTACCTAATGTACAAAACCTACTAGATCTCCATGACGCTCGAGTGACTACAAAAATAGCACCCTCCCCTCCTCTACTATAAATATTTCTGTCTCGCAATAGCACTCGCTCACTCTTACCTGATACCAGATAACTATAAACAATGTAATATCACATCGAACTTATCTTGATTTTTAGTTACAAAGACGGAACAACGTTACACTACTGTATGATATTTATATTGTATTATTAGCCTACTGTAATATACTGTGTAGGGCCATTAATCACGCGCCTTCATGGGTAGATGTGGTCACTTGTCCTTGACTTTAACTGCTAAGGGCTAGCTAGGGCTACGCACATACATCTTCTATACTTATAAAATGACTGTCCTGACTGACTGACTGACTGACTGACTGACTGACTGATTCATCATCGCTGAGCAAAAACTGTTAAAGTTACAGCCACGAAATTTGGTGAGTAGGGTTGTTTTATTAAGTAGACACCCACTAAGGAAGGAATTTTGAACATTTTACCCCGAATGGGGTGAAAAATGAACGGGTTGAAAGTCTAAATGAAAGTCCGTCATTTCTTAAGTTAGGAACATGAAACTTTATTTTCGAGTTACAGATTAAAAATGAATGAATACGTATCTGAGCGTTTTTAGAAATTTTACCCCCAAGAGGGTGAAATTGGGGTTGAAAGTGTTCTCACTTTCAACCCTAATACGTCCGTTATTTCTTGAGTTAGAAATATGAAACTTTATTTTTGGGCTAATAATTAAAAATCATTGGATGCGTGTTTAAGCGTTTCTGAAAATTCTACCCTCAAGGGGGTAAAATAGGGGTTGAAAGTTTAAATGAAAGTGCGTGAATGAAAGTGAAACTAATCACCTTTAATAGGAAATAAAGTATACAGTGTTTGATTTGATACAACTTACAAGGCCTAAAGTCACTTATCTACGCGTTATTATTATTCAAATCTTATACTATAGTTTCAAAGTCGAACGACTGCAACTTGACTAAGCACCCAAGTCCATAAAGATAGCCACTACAGTATTCCAAGGCTTTAAATGAATGTGTTAATGGGCGGTGCTGGTAAAGGAGAACTGTCAACGAGGTTTTTGTATGATAGCAGCGTTAATTCCTTTTCTCGTTGTCGAGCTGTACAGCTGACTAACATGGGATACTGTAGAAAATCGACCTAAATTAGGTTCGACAATAAACAAACAAACCAAAAAGCATTGGTACCTCGTAAACACACGTACCCATAATTATTGACGCGGTATAAAAACGTACACAAAACGGACCGAGCCTTATCGACTTTCGATCAATCAAAGGTCAAGGACTCCCCCCCCCCCCCCACCCCCTCTGACGTTCGACCTCCCGCCCCCCTCGCACGGAATGGACGAAAGTGAAAATTCAAAGACACGGATTCGTAGGATGTGTTTTTTTGATGTAAAATATGTGGTCAGACTGACGGAAGTATGATACCGTTTTTATATGTAAAGGCTACAGGCAATTGAATGTTTGGCCACAAAGAATTGTTTATCAACTTATTGCTTAAACCCTTTTTGTATCTTTTCGTGTAAAATTGTTTGTACCAAGAAATTGAAATTCGTTGTAAGCTACGTCCATAAAAAAGTCAAACTTTTTTAAAAGAAAAGTACCGATTCTTAACCTATGTTATTATTTGCGCTTATTTCCCTTCTCAAGAGCAATAAACCGAAAAAGATAAATACCTGAGTAATGTAAGGGTTCCTGAACACAGTGTGGCGTAAGTGTGAACCTGAACACAATGTGTGGCGCTTTTGGCAATGATATTCTACTAAATACAGATCTGTTACGTTCATACTATTTTCCGGCTTAAGTTGCTTCCGAACAATTTTCAAATTCAATTGTCAAATTTGATAGATAAGTCAAACAAAAGATACGAAATTCCATTTACATAAAAGAGACAGACTAAATAAAAGACGGGCCAATTGGCCCGTCTTTTATTTAGTCTGAAAAAATTAACAACGCGCGCGGTAGTAACATATCTGCTTGGAATTTTTTTATATAATATAATTGGCTTTTGCTGTCAACAGGAAATTGTCGGGTGACAACAGGAAAAAAGTTTATGAAATGATAGGACGCAGGCAACTTGCACGCGGACCAGATCCACGCGCGGGTCTCACGCATGACAGAAAAAGCGCCCTAATATTACAAGGCTTTAAAGCTGATTAAATACATAATATTATGTGATAACTACGTCAACATTATAATTTGTAACTAACACAATATAAGCAAAGTTGAAAACTTCAATTACACAATTCCAAATGTGAGCAAAGTGGATGGAGGAAATTGGTATTCGCGGCGCATCCCTTTCTCACGTAGGCCCTTAGCTTTAGGGTTAGAACGGTTTTTTCAATTTACATATCAACTGTAGGGACTCTGTAGGAGCTTTGGTAAATTCATAAGGTTTTTACGAGTACTACTTGTGTGTAAAACCTTTTATATAAAGCCACGTGATCTTGGGTTCCGATTTTACAGTATAACAGAAGATTTTGTCATAATTATTATGATGACTGTATCTTTAGCATTTAACATATAGAAAAGCATGTTATAAATTACTCTCTTATTAATATAGGCATAATTGATACAACAAAAGGAAGTAAAAATATTGTATCACATCTGACGAATGATTCTACAATAGATAAAAGAAAAATTATTAATGTCACAGCCTTGACAATATGATCGAAACCACAAAATATGGTGTCGCGCCACAAAACTTCATTTTATACGTCAAAAGTTGTAATAAACTTTGGGACAAGTCTCGTAATTTTGATCATAGAAACAAGTGTGAAACTTATACATGTAGCTTAGACCATGACGTCTTTGGACAATAAACAATATCTATCAATTACATCTACTACCAATAGCAAAATCCTAACTAAAATGGTTACTTAATGGTTTTATGTATCCTAAGTACGCGGTCCAAAGTCCGAAATAAAATTCGGCATTGATTCGGCTCTATGCCCCAATTAAACCGGCCAAGTGCGTGTCGGGCCATGCGCAATATACCTAGAGTTCCGTAGTACTGCTAGATTTTGACATTTTTTTATGGTCAATGAACGTACATTTATAGCGTGTTTTACACTACTAACAACAGCATCTCAGTTACTATCAAAGGAATTTGAACGAAAAGTTCCTTTATACTTCGCCGAATACATTTAGTTGATCGACTATTACTCAATAACCTATGAAGTCTTCTTAGCCGTGATAGTTTTCCTTTTAAATTCAGCATATTTCCTACTGCCGTGAATTTTGTCACATTTACAGAACCAACCGTTTAGCTGGTAGAAGGGGGGGGACTGGACTCTAACGATTTTTTCCACTTTAAAACTTAATATTTCACAAACAGATCCCTAAATCGGAAAATGATCTATGAATACTCGCAATATTTTCAAAAAACCTATTCAACGACTCCCCACACGATGGGGTAGGCGCGAAAAAAAATATTCATCCCCGCTTGATGTGTAGGGGAGGTACCATAAAAAATATATTTTACGATTTCATGTACCATTTTGTTGCAATCATTAATGTGTATTCATGCCAAATTACAGCTTTGTAGGCCCTATAGTCTCTGAGTAAAACCGCGGATAGACAGACAGACGGACAGACGGACAGACGGATAGACGGACGGACAGACCGAAACTATAAGGGTTCCTTGTTGACTACGGAACCCAAAAAATTGTGTAAAATATATTCTCAAAAAAATATCTCCTAACGAAATCATTTCAATAATCATCACGACCTATACAAAGAACAAAGTTCTATTTGAATATAGCACCAAAGTACTTTTATTGTACTTTTTACCGTTTACGGACCTCTACATTTCACAAAAAAAAAATGTTACGTAGTTTCGAAGATAGCAGTCGAACAAAGGCCTATTTAGTTTTGCTCTCCAAAGAACAATGTCCCAGCTCCATAAGTGTCGTTAACCACTGTCCGGTGGACGCGAGCGAAGCGCGCGGTGTGGGTGACATCGACAGATGTGATCATGTTCTACGAAGACAAGGCCGCGCGCACGCTTTTGCGAACATTTGCTATTTACGTATTTTTTCATAAATGTAACTATATTTTCCTATTTAAACTGAAACCAACATGCTCGAAACGCATGCTAAATATGCTATTTAAGTCGCATAGTGAAAATAATGATTGTGCTACAATAGACTCTGCTGGGATAAATAATGGAGAAATTTATATTCCTGGTAAAGGAATTAAACTTTAGTTATTTAGATTTATAATTGAATTACATACATATAATATATAGATTACCCTCAAATGGTTTTTTGTAATATTTCTTGAATAGATATTTTTTTAAAGCCAAAATATTCAGATGAACGGTTCCATATTCAAATAGAACTTTGTTCTATGGAAATTATTAGGTTTTATTTAAAAGCGTAAAAAATGGAATTTCAATTAATTCAGTCTTTAAAAAAATATATTTATATCATGATAATCAATGAGTTTTGTGTATTTTTTTATACTTGTTACTTTATTAGTCGGAAGTTATGTATAAAATATAGGGTCTATATGCAAATGTTACTTTGTTTGACGGAACTCATTTTGAAATCGTGAGGTCTATTTATAAATGAAATCTTGTTCTTGGTTATTACATTAAGATAAGCCTTTGTTCTACTTAAAAACTATTTAAATCTCAATAAATATTTATATATTTTTATATTAAATATTAATATATAATTTTTTTTTTATATTTCCACTTTTTTGTTTTGTTATTTGTAACGATGTTTTATTTTCATTCATTTTTGTTTGCAGAAAATGTTGTATAGTAAGACTTTTGGACGGCCAGACTTTCCTCATTTTACAAAAGCTGAAAGCTTACCTGTTTGTTATCTTCATAGAGGTAAGAACGACGAGCAACTATGAAGTTTCAGTCGTGGTTACTTTAGGAGGTATCCAGTTCTGAAGGGCTACCTGACTTTCAGTTTTTTTCATGAATCACGGTCATTTTCTATATCACCGCTTCCACAGGGGGTTGAAAATATTGATCAAGAGATACCTGAGGTATGGGACGACGTTCAAGATGCCGGTTGGCAGCGGGCGACATGAAGTAACGACGTGTCGCAGCGACACCACTGGTTTGTATATATTTCTATGAAATACCCTCCACAGCTAGCGACACTTATTCATAGAAATACATAGAAACCAGTAGTGTTACGTCACGACGACACGTCGTATGCTGGCGCTTCTTGTAGCCGGCTTCCAACTTGTACGTATACACTCCTGACGAATAGCGTTTGCTGGTTCACCGGGCGAAATGTGCATTGTACAAAGTACCCTTATGAAGTCCGAATTATATGACATAAAATAACCTTTATGAACTAAACATGCATATCAATAATAAAATTTGGAAAAAAAAATACAAAATTAAAGTGTCGTTTAAGAGAAGTATTCATGGATAATTCAGAACCTTACAAGCAGTTGTATAAATATGATCTTAACGAAATACCGTAGACTACAAACCGATTTTATTATGCTCTAATACCCGCTGTAATGCCATTTCTTCTGTACTAATCTTAGAGCAAGCTTACAAAAAGCCAAGATAAACATAAGGTTCTGATGCGTTTACTTGATTCGGGAATTATATATTATTTGTTTGAATTATACCTTCTCAATTTCCGATCTCTCCCTTGTTCAGGCGACAATAATAACGCTAATCTATACTAATATTATAATTTGTTTGTTTGTTTCTATTGTTTGTTTGAACGCGCTAATATCAGGAACTACTGGTCCGATTTAAAAAAATATTTCAGTGTCAGTTAGCCAATTTATCGAGGAGGCTATAGGCTATAATTAATATAATATTATCACGCTAAGACCCTTACCTTCCTACCCTACCTATTTAAAGCTCGATGATTTTTTAGTTCCTTTGAGATTACGTAATAACCTAACGATTAAAAATATTTAATTACCTAACTCTGAGTGGAACTTAATTAAGTACTTAAATGTAATTAATTCAAAATTTTGACATGGGCCCCATACATTATATTCTGTCAAACTCTTCATTAAATTGAAGGTTCATCATAATAAAATGTCTCTGAGTACGGTTAAATTATTATGTTGCATGACTGTGATTAATTATTACTTAATAAATAATGTTTATTTTTTTAATCATTCATTTTATTGTGTATTTTTTATACCCTGTAACAAATAAAACCATTTTAGCGATCAGAATTTACATAGAATAAAGTTTTAATTACACTTGGTACCAACACTCTTTCCAAGAACAAGGTTTCATTTGTATATATGACACATATTTGTACAGTGATTTCCGCAATAGATGGTCATATGTGCATATATAAACTGCTAATTTTTAAAATAAAGGGTATTAATTTATTATTGTGATTAAAATCAATGCATAATAATGTTTTATTTGTTTATTATAAGAATGAAGTTTAAAGAAGTACTGAAAAAAAAGTTATAGCCAAATTTGTTTATGACAAACTTTATATCGCTCTCCTGTAAAGTAGAGATTTTGCAAATGTGACTTAGTTCTTTGCATAGATCGATCAGCTTAACTTCATACCTCAAACGTGAATTCCATTACTTCAATTCCTAGGATAGCTGTTCAGTTCATGAATATCGCACTAGTAGTTGGCGCGCTTCCATTACTTTCGGAATGCATATTAATTACGGTGAGGGGGAAGGAGGGGGAGCGATTATTGCGAGTCAATTGAAAATGGAATACCTTTACGAGAGTCGGTGTCAGTTTTTACCGCTTCATTGTCAGTTATTGCAAAGGTTTTATTGCAATTAAACGATGGCAATTATTGTAAATTTGCAAAAATATTTAAATGTCAGAATATTGTATTTTGTTTTTATTTTTGATGGAAGTGATGATAAGGATCAAAAGTCGACCAAAATACGATTGTGTTGTTCAATTTCTGAGCTTGAGTCACATTAAAATCTCAATTAAGGCGAAGTTTATTATTATATTATAACATTAAGTAGGTATATTATTATTCGAAAGTTGTATTATTTACAAGTTACACCTCTCGGTCTATTCTCCGTTTTTAGAGTCCGTACACGAAATTTGCCGATTTCGCTGATTTAACAGACGTGATTTAATAGTAAAATACTGTATTTCTACAAGTTTTAATGCACAACATGTAAGATAATTTCAATTGTAATCTAATGTTGGAGCTAGTTTTTTTTAAGTATTTTTAAATAATCCTACTCAAACCCGCGACAGTTTTGTGATTTTTGCTGTAAAAGGTTTAAAATATCACCTGTTTATGGATTGTATTGACGTCTTAACGGTATGAAAAAAAATACAATGTACTGTTGAGAAAGTCGTCTATACAATGTTGGAATTACTTTTTACCACTTTAATATGAAATAGTTGAGTAAAAAAATATGTAACTCGGCAAAATTTTAGAGAAAATGGGCAAAGAATTGCTGTTAATTTCGGCAACTTGGAGCTGTAATTCATAAAAAGAAAACGACAGAAATAATCTATAGATGAAATTCTATCCAATTTGAGAAAAAAAACAAATTGTGCCAAAAAAACACGATTGAAAACAACCTAAATCTCACATTATATTACTCGCCGCAAGGCTCGAGTCGGCAGTCCGCGCTTAAATATATTTTTAAATCTAATAATTATTATATATTTTTTAAATCTAATAAGGCGAAAAAATCAAATAATATTTCTGTAGCGAACCTTTGCAATTTCATATTCATCGGCAAAATTTCGTAAACGGACTCTTAATAAGTTCACGTGTTCTGACATATTTTTAGTTTTATTCATTATTCGATAGAAAAGTTTCATTCCGATTTTCATAGCTGTTATGAATATGTCGATAATAACCCAATTATTAATTTCCCTGTATACATTGCGTTGGCAGGAATTAGGCAGACAGTTTGTTTGATTGGGGGCGCTAATGAGGAATCGATAACAAGTAATTAGTTTACACGACTTCCGTCTTACATCACTTCCGTCATACATTTGGTGCTATAGTACAGCCACATTACAAATAATATTATAATATGTATTATAGTACACCATAAATAATGGCTCCTACATCTATTTCGGTGACGGTGGCTGGTTTCATTGAAACCGAGGTAGCAATGAAAAAGTATTTTTGTAGCGCCAAGTGTGTGCGCAATACACAGGATCATGTCAATACACAGGATGTCTCATCCCTTATTCTTGTAGCCTAATGAGACAGATGACTGACACGACTAGGGAGAGATCAGGAGCAGGCTAACTTTTTACATGTCCATCCGAAGCATGGATCATCTTTCTTGTCAGACAATCAGGTAATAAGCCCGCTTTGTACAGACAATCAGGTAATAACCTAACCAATCTTGGAAACAACATTTTTACAGCTCGGGACCACTGAGTCATAGTGTCACCTATTGTCGAAACTTTTTAACCCAAAATTTGTTGTGATATTATAATATTATGTAAGTAATAAAGTTTTTTTCTACCTAAAGGTGTACAATATAACAAAAGAATTGACTTGAATGTAGGAATACAGTGGTAACTAGATAACGATATTCCCACTACACAGAAGTGCCTCAGGGAGCGGTATCACGCCCGATATTCTATACATTGTATATTTGTGACTTGAACTCAAGATAAATCCATTGTAGGTGTCACTTTGTAGAATAATTTTAGAAAAAGGAGGAAAATAAAAGTTGTTGTTTACATTTAGATTTGTAACTAGTGGAAAGCTTTAATAAAGTCTGCGACTAGTAATAAAATCTATGTAATTGACCGCGAAAACGAATGAACTATACTACTTTTTAACTACCAAAATGTACGGTTCCCACAATACTTTATTCTATGTTAACTCAGTCACGGAAAACTCTAGTAATCAATTAAATCACTTTAAACTTGTCACAAAAGGATTTTTTTATTGTTCTAAGCCATTGTTTGAACCAAGTTGTTGCTATGGATGAAGTGAAAATGACAAGTTTTTAACAGGGGCCAGGGAGTTAATGACCACTACCGCCATGTTTCAGAGTACAGTATAGTTTTCATATTTTCTTACGAAGTCATGCTTTGGCACGAATTACTAAGAAGGACCATAATTCAAGACGTAAGTGGAAGAATGAGGTAAGTAACATGAAAAAACTTCCCGTTTTATGGAGAACTTAGGGCCGGAATAATTATTTGAAACGAACGATAATTATTTATAACGAACTTGTATCTAAGGTAGAGAATTCATTGGAGAAGGTCTCTGAATGGGGTAGACGTAATTTGGTCCAATTCGACCCCGCCAAGACACAAGTCTGCGCGTTCACCACTAAAAAGTCACCAATGGTCGTATATCCTCGTTTCGTGGGCACATCTTTAACCATCTCCCCTAGCATTGAGATACTTGGCGTCAACATATCGAGCGAAGTCCAGTTCCGATATCATCTAGAGGGTAAGGCCAAATTAGTCTCGAAGAAGCTTGGTGTTCTTATCAGAGCGAGACAGTACTTCAGTCCGGACCAACGCCTACAACTCTACAAGGCGCAGGTTCGGCCTGATATGGAATATTGTTCTCATCTCTGGGCAGGGGCGCCAAAATACCAACTGCTCCCTCTGGATCGTATCCTCTCGAATTGTTGACTGTCATAGTGTTTCAAACAACTTGGACCCCTTGGAATTACGCCGAGATGTAGCTTCGCTCTGCATCCACGGGGAGTGCTCTGAGGAATTGTTCGGAATCATACCACCTGCAACTTTTCGCCATCGTCCCACGCGAAAAACATACCATCCTCATCACCTTGATGAGTGGCAGTCTTCCACAGTGCGTTTTTCGCGTAACTTTCTGCCTCGCACTGTAAAACTCTGGAACGAACTGTCACCAGCAGTATTTCCGGACCTATACGACCTGCAAACCTTCAAGAAAAGAGCGTATTCCCTCTTAAAAGGCCGGCAACGCACCTGCAGCTCTTCTGATGTTGTAAGTGTCCATGGGCGACGGTAGTTGCTTACCATCAGGTGACCCGTTTTCTCGTTTGCCCCCTTATTCAATAAAAAAATATATAGAAAAACTGTAATTTATATGTGTAGCCGGCTATATTAGCTAGGTTATGAAGAAGATAGGTTACAAGTTTTATGAAAATAATTAGGGAAAAAATTAGTAATTGTCTGTATGTTTGTTGATTCTTCCACTCACGTCTTCAATTGTCCACGGCCTTTACAAACTGGTGTAACAACGCTCATAAACTAGAAAGACTGTGTTGTTGCGGCAATCGCAAATCATTAGACGATACATCTGCTTGTTTTCTAGTAAATTTCATAAAAACGTGTATTTCTTATTTGTAAAACTAATTTTTAAACTCCGTTGTAAAAGATTCATGGCACAGCTGTGTTCTTAAACTCATGAAAATATAAAATGTTGTCGTCGAGTTAAAAATACTTCTGAGAGTGTCCTTAATTCAAGACATTTACTCGTATGAAATTCCCGAGAAAATGTTATACATTTGCAAGGAAATTTTATATTAAAAATGTGAATTTGTGCTTGAGCTTCGCGTTCATCGTCACAAGTAGCTAGTTCTTGGTATAGCATAAATAAATACCTACACTATAATATTATAAAGCTGAGGAATTTGTTAGTTTGAACGCGATAATCTCAGGAACCACAGGACCAATTTCAAAAATTCTTTCATATTTGTTAAATAAGCTGAATAAATTTGATGATATTATTTTATTACTAGCTTACATATATATGTAAACTAGTAATAAAATAATATCATGGGCGAGGACGCTCGCCTCTGCAATACAGTATCCACTAGTGCAGGGGTCAGAGGCTTCTTTATGTACTTACAACAGCTTTGATCTAAATAAAGATATTATTATTATTATAAGTTTGTATAAATAGGTAAGCTCAGATGAACAGGCTAGTGTAAACAGGTAAGCTCAGAGGCATAGGCTAGTGTGAACAGGTAAGTTCAGAGACAGATAGGTAAGTTTGTATAAACATTAAACACTAAACAGGTAAACTGAGATGCACAGGTATACAGATAGGTACATTAGATCAAACAAGTAAGCACAGGGACGGATTGGGACATTAGTTCAAACAGGTAAGCCCCCGTGATACAGGCTTGTGTGAACATGTAATTTCAAAGACTACCTAGGTCTAAAAAGGTAGGTGCAGAGCATCAGACAGCAGAAGGAAATAAACTCAAAGTTACAGATGATGTGAACAGGTAAGCTCAACAACTCAAGCAGGTGGTAAAATAGACAGTTTAAACGACACGGATTATAGGGATGTTAGTGTAAACATTAAAATAGTATGGGTAATTCCGTTAGTTTGTATAAAGAAGGAAATGAAGTTTTATGATACGATTAATCTAATGATAGTCATATTTATGTAGGTATTCATAAACATACGGAATAAAGGGCATATCGTAATATAAAACATTTAAAGATTTATTATCTTTTTATAAAAAAAATTACAAAATCTTTCATAAAAATAAAAAAACTTACTTCAATCAACAAAATATCAATCACATTTTAAAAACAGGTGAACAGCTGTAACAGGTAGCAGGTACTAAACAATTTTATCAAAGTTGCTAATAATATCAGCATTGTTGTTTAAGGTGGTTCGTTTCCCATACAAAAAAAAAAAAAACAATCGACATTAATTTGCTAATTTCATACTGTGACTACATTAATTTATATGCACATCTATTTATTTTGCAATACCATTCCCGCGAAATATATTTAAAATTATTTATTTCACACAGAAGTCACATTTTTATTGATTTTTTTTATAAAAAGTGACATTTGTGGCTTATGTCACTTTCTATAAAAAAAAAAAACAATAAAAATGTGACTTCTGTGTGAAATAAAGTATTTTGACTTCGATGTCTGTCCGTCTGTCCGTCTGTCTGTCCGTCTGTCTCCAGGCTGTAACTCAAGAACGGTAATAGCTAGAGAGTTGAAATTTTCACAAATTATGCATTTCTGTTGCCGCTATAACAACAAATACTAAAAACAAAATAAATTAAATATTTAAGGGGGGCTCCCATTCAACAAACGTAATTTTTCAAACATTTTTTGCTCGGTATCAATGATGACAACAAGTAGGCACTTGAAATTTTCACAAAAGCCTTAATTATATGTGTACTTTAATAATTAAAAACAATATTTAAATAAAATAATAATTTAAGGGGGGGGCTCCCATACAAAAATGCAATTATTGGCCTATTCTTGCTCTATAACGGTACGGAACCCTTCGTGCGCGAGTCCGACTCGCACTTGGCCGATTTTTTACATTTCATATTTCATCATAATAAAATATTATAACAGCTGGTCTGAAGCTACGTATGAAGCCTTTAAGACGCTGACAACTGCCAATGACCTTGATCTCGCATCACTCTCGCACCTGTGTCGATTTTCATGCCAGAGAGACAGAGATGTGAAGTGTTCATTCGGTAGCTGCGTGGATACATTTTTCGTTTGTTAGAGGAAAAAATAAATATTATGGGAAATCTAGATGTCAGAACCGAAAATTAAATCCGGCAATCTTTGAATTTTTGTAAAAGGTATCAAATAAACAAATTTTAAAGCATAGATTGTATTATTACTTTAGTTAGAACTGTTTAAAGTTCCTGAAAGATGAGTCATGGTATTTTTTTTCGTCCAGTAGGAGTACATTATTTTAGTATTTAAATTCGACAAGCTTTTCGAAATATAATCAAAAATCACATATATTTTTTTTGTGCCAATCAATGAAATACATAATTACATGCGTCTAGAAAAGATATCGAATTGGCAGCTGTCTTCCCCTTAATAAGCGTAAATTAAAATAATACGTACTTTAATATTGTATTATGTTTTCATTCATCATTAGAATGCTTCAACGTTTTATGAAATCCAATTTCATTTCAGGTATGTTAGCCTTGTCTGCTAAATGTTTATTCTATGCACTAAAACAATCTTATCTGTTTTGAACTATTCATTACATGAATTTTCAACCGAAATAATATTATTATAGAACTTGAAATATGTGTTTTATTAATTTTGATTAAATCTATTATGTAATCCATACTAATATTATAAATGTGAAAGTGTGTATGTCTGTCTGTCTGACTGTCTGTTACCTCTTCACGCCCAAACCGCTGAACCGATTTTGCTGAAATTTGGCATGGAGATACTTTGAGTCTCGGGAAAGGGACATAGGATACTTTTTGTCCCGGGAAAATCCCGCGCGATAAACGAGTTTTGGCGTAACGGAGTTGCGGGCGTCATCTAGTCTGTAATATTAAATTCTTAGTGCACATACCGCTAAACCATCTGTCTGTAATTGATACTGTCGGTTCTTGGTGCAAATTCATCTTGAATACTGATAAAACTTAATTTTTCATGCACTTTTTCTACTAAACTCACATTTGAATATCGATTCCTCCATAGCGTCATTGTTTTACTCCCAGAAAGTTGTGAAATATTTTTAATATGGTAATTACCGCTAAAACAATTTTACCGGACGAACTTAAGTTTGGGGCAACATTTATTTTTCTGTTATTAAATACATAATATTTTATTATCTTTGAGTTACTTTTTAACTTAAAATATAGATTATTATTGTACGCAAAGTTAACGCTTGCTTAAACATTTCGTGGCAAAACAAAAATAGAACAATTTGGAGAAGAAAAATTTCACGGTAATGAGACAAACATTTTAAGCTTTGAATATTTTGTGCATTCATTGTAGACTTGGGCACATTTTTCAAGTTATTTTTGTGACAATGTTATGAGAGCCTACAGCTGATGAATGAATTAACCATACAGATTAGACAGCTGTTTCATTCGTTAGTCCCGTTTTAGAATTTAAAATAAGCAAGAATTATATTTTTCTTATTATACCAATGATATTTCATAAGTAGTCCTAGAAATGTTGTATAAGATTAAAAATAAATGAAAATCCTGTTTTAACATTTAAACCGCCCTTAAAATAATGAGTTATATTCAAGACAGTGAAGTACAAAATTTAAAACGAGTTTTGTCATTTTATGATAAGAAAATGTTTTGCCCTATTTAGACTTAACAAATGAAAAACATTTCAGTATAGAATACAATCTATACTAAATACATAACATTCATTTTAATTTATGAACACTACTTTAAAAATATGTGGCTATTTATGAAGATCCTACTAATATTTTAAATGCGAAAGTCTCTTTGTTTATCTTTTCACGCCCAAGTCTCTCAACCGATTTTGCTGAAATTTAGTATGGTGATACTTTGAGTCCCGCGAAAGGACATATTTTTATTATGATACTTTTTATCCCGGAAAATGTACTGTTCCCGCGCGATAAATGAATTTTGGCGTAACGGAGTTATGGCGCTATATTGAAAAAACTGTCCTTTTTGACGTAATACTATAGGACCCTCAGAAATGTTACAAATCTGGTAATGAGATATACATATCTTTATAGCCTTATCTAGGTTTGAGAAGAACTAGAAACACGATTAATGTATTTTGCCTCGATATATTTAATTTTCGAAATGACCTCTTAAAAATACGAAATTTGAAGATTATTTTTAAACGAAAATAGATGTATTGTAGGAAATTATTCTAATTAATAGACACCTTTGCAACTCAAAATCGTATAGAAGCATTTTGATTAAATGCTCCTAGTTATTTTTAAATGATTATAATTACGTCGCATGTTTTCCGAGCGAGCCGATAGTTTCTGGCCGCAGCGTATTCACGAATTTAAAGTCATACAAATTAGGTATAAAATTGCCCTTGCGGTATAATTACTTTCGATATAGCGCCTCAAGGGCGTCATCTAGACATTGTAATGACTAATGAGATGATTTCCTGTGTAGTGATGCCGCGTCGCATATGCAAAGGGGCTTCAACTTTGACCTTAATGAGATATTTGGCAGGCGTTTAGTATTGACGACACGAGCACGACACGACCCCCGACGGGACCGTCACGTCAAACTTGTAATGAGTTTAGGCTCGACACTATCATCCAACTTGTAAATTATTATGACTTTACTGCCTATTACACAACTTGGTTATGAGGCGAAAGAGATTCTGGTGTATCAACAATTTGACGTTAAAATAAAGCTATTTACAAAGCTATTACAATGTAATGAGTAAGTGCATATTAGACAATTATTATTTTTGAAGAGACATTTATTAATGACGATTAAACTTCAATTTAATGAAGAGTTGATGGATAAAGTATGGGTCTTATGTCAAAATCTCCTTATAATTACAGACACGTACCTAATTAATTCGTCTCTGAGTACGGTAGTTTAATGTGCATTTCTAAAAGTGATATAGGTAGGATAGGATGATGTGATAAATACATTATTATACTAAAGTTACTATTATTAACGTTTTATTATAAAACAAGTATTTTCCAATAACAAAAGCGTACAACATTTTAACAATGAATGAATGTTATTTCAACTGTGAAAAATATATACGTAATCCGTCGAAGTAATATGGAATATTGGACGGAAGAAAACACGACGAGGTCGACGAAACGGAATAAAACGAAGACAATGCTCGACTCGACTGTAGACTGTAGACCAGCGATACTCAACCTACGGCCCGCCATCGGGACTTTTTCAATGGCTCACGTGAAGTAAGACCACTTAGAAATTCACACCGGCAAAATAGGTGCAAAGCCGTCATGAAACTTGAGAAAATTTTGCCGCTTTCGCTTTAAAAACATTATTTTTAACCCTAAAGATGTTTGGTTACAAGTATGGCCCGCGACACCAGGAGCAAAACGTGTTTGGGGCCTGTGTGAAAAAATGTTGAGTACCACTGCTGTAGACGTTGCTACATCATTGGATTTTGATTCAATATTTATAATAAAACGTCGAAATGAATTTACTTCGAACAAACTCCTTTGTGGAATAAATGTTTCATAAAGGACTGTTTTATTAAGGAATTATTATGTTTAATTATGATTAACTATGATTTCCGAAGACTTTTGTTATTGAAAAATTTTAAGAAAGTCTTACTTCGGCGTTTTTGGAAATAGGAAAATGTTTGAATGAACGATTAACCCATCAATCCCCAAGCGACACCAGGCTGCCGCATAACAATTGAGAGATTCTCAATTGTTATGCGGCAGCCGGGTGTCAGCGATTTGTCAGCGATTCCCACGATCGAGTTATTAATTTTGAAAATTATTTTTTCTAATGAAGGGTGGATATAACTTTTTAAACGGCCTTTGTCCCAAAACACATTAACGACGCTATATCTCCTATGTCGCCAGGATCGACAGCGGCATCAATCACGAAAACCCTTTGATATGATCTCAGGGACCCCTGAACCTGTCTTGGGACCCGCAACGAAATTAAACAGAAAAAGATATGCGGGGAAATAAATGGTGGATATTACGTAGAGAATGTCATTTCTCATCATTTTTTTAAGTATGCCAACGTTATTTAAGCATAATAATACCGTTCGTTATATAAAGACAACCACAATAGATTTTCAGGATATGGCGTCATACAATATTAGTGCTTATACGGAGGAGGTACCTAAATATTTTAGCAGCAAAGTGCACTCAAGCGTTTTTGGTTCTAAATGCACTTAAAGTCTCAAGTTTTACTCCGTTTTAGTCCTAGATAATGTTACGACGTACGTACGTATCATTTTACGTTATTTCACGTAACATTGTTGCATAATAGCAAATAATAAATCAAGGTGATATTACATTGGGGTGTATGTGTCCGTTAATAGAGTTTACTGTGAAAGTAGCAGCACTAAAGGAGTAACTTTTTAAAGTTATTGTATGGACGGATTCACGAAGTTGGGATATTTTTAATAAATTCGAATTCAAATGGTATAAAAGCTAGGTAGCGTACATCACGTCGTCTAATCCCATGCTAAGTAAAACTTGTGTTATGGCAATCAGAAAACGGATGCACGCTGAACAATTTTATCCTAATATATATTATTTACACATTCACACACACAATCATACTACACTTTATCACGTAAAGTCTCTTTCGGCGACGTGATGCGCGCTTCGTTCGGGAGCCTCCCCCGGAACCTTCGGTAAACTACATCGGCAGGCCAGAACTCCTCCGCCTCGAAGATGGATAAAACTTGAGTCGGCACTCTTACCACACAGGAACTGAAATTAACTTTGTGGCGAGAGTGCAGACGCTCCACCCTCAAGGTGTAAGTGGTCTTCTCGCGGATGTAGTTTACAACCACCTCGCTGCGCAGGCGCAGCTCGGGCACATAAGGTGCGGTGCCGCGGTGATCCCTGATTGCGGACGGTGGGCTTCCTCTTCTTCCTCCTCTCCACCAGAACGAATCCCTCCTCATCGCACCTTCTGCTCTCGTCCCTGTCGAGTCGAAGATGTTCCGCCTTGCGGCCCTCCTTTACATCCCACGCCTTTACCGGAGGGGCGGTAAGAGGCAAGCTTGAGTCGATGGTCTCAATTTCGTGTCGACGTCACGCGGTGACGGCGAGCTGACGGCGGCGGCTGTTGCTGACCCACTCGATTTCGCTGACGTGCAAAACGGCGAGTCGCGCTGAGCTCCGCGACGCATATTTATCGAGTCGATAGGATGCTCGGGTGACCTACATAACGGCCATTCTCAGGAGAGCAAAATTTACGTGTCCCTGGCTTGTATACTCTGTAATATTATCTTATTCAAATATGTAATATTTTTAAACGGTAGTTAGCATCAGTATCAAGCTACAAACTTAAACACAGGCTTCTAATTAAAGTAATTCAGACTAAATTAATTGAATTCGTGTTCAAAAACCATGTTTTTCTAACTACCGTAACGTGTCCCCACGCCAACTTAATCTCGAAACTTGCTTGTAATTTTTATAACGTACCTATTTAATTTAATCTATTCATGGTTTTAAACGCCTATAAACATTGGTTATCGCATTGCAAAATATAGACTCAATAGGCCCAGTCTATAAATAGTTATTATGAAATAATCGCTTGTCCGATCAAAAGTCCTAATTACCGTAACACCTGCTGTTATTGGATACCCATCCAAAAATATCAGGATTTGGCACATTACGAGTGCACGGGTTGCTTCTCCTTAGTGTGTGCCATGGCCCATCAGCGGTCCCACGTCGTTAATGTTAGTGTGCCGCCGATAAAGCACATTAGTATCTAATTATCGTAGCTTTGGTTACAAACTTGTCTAATTACCGTAATCGTTACTTTTCAAATATGTTTAAATTAGATTTTTACTATGTATATTATGTTTATGTTACATAATTTGGCCTATTTAAGTTTTTATCAATTGTGTCGTATCGTTACGTAAAACACTTCATTTGTCTAATTACCGTACCCATAAATTTTTAAGTCTCATTATCCAAAAAACTTTAACTAACTGTTTCACGCCTCATTTATTATTGTGTTCGTATCTTTCATTTCTTTAATATTTCTATGTGTCTGAGTCAAATCGACGAAGAAAAAAAATAGTTACGGTAATGAGGCAAATAATGCCAAACCGGAGAATGGCCGATAATGAATTATTACTTTTTAATTGTAATAATTCACTACGCAACTCACTGATGGTGGATTCCGAGGCATCCAATCTACCTCGCATCTCGTCCAGCTCCGCCCTCATGATGTTGAACTTCTGGAGCAGGCTGGAGATGTTGACGTGGTCCATCGATACCACCGGCAGTTTGTGGAGCTGCTTGGCTACATACACCGGCAATTCCGCAGGATTAGTCTGCTTGAGCAGGGAGATGATGTCCTGCAAGCTTTGTACGCTTCCGTCCCTCCTCCGGGACGTCATCTGCGCGGTCTTGCCGAGCGCTTCGTACAGCATCAGCCTGCCCTTGCAGATCTCCTCGCTGGTGTAGGTTGACCTGCACAGTTGCACGATTCTATCTTCGTCCATGGTGTTGACGACGTGTTGTACGAATGCCAGCAGCTCGTTAGTTAGCTTTAGGGTCAATTCAGACCGCAACGCGATGCGTAGATGCATTTCTAAATGTATATGGATTTGACTGATTCGCAAGACGCACGCAAATTGAAATCTGTCAAATCCATACAAAATGCCGCGCCGCGCCTCGCCTCGCCTCATCACGTTGCGGTCTAAATTTACCCAGAAGTTTTCTGAAATTTATACATTTGACATATAATAAATTATTATCGGCCGACGCGTGTCGTGACACTGCGTTGCTCAGCCATTCGTAGCATCGGACAGCAGCGGTACTCGCGTCGATTCGTCAGTTTCTTTGAAGTCGGCCTGCTGGTTCGTTCTGTCTATGGTGGTACTATAAATAAAGCAGGGGCACCCAATCTTATTCAGCCTACAGCGCCAGTTACAAGTTTAATATTTTGTCATGGCGCCCTGCCCTATTTGAAAAAGGTGCAGTCAAAATTAATAGGCGAACAATCCCAGTTGATTGAATTCCATTGCCATGGCTTCAATTTCAAGAATAATTTATTAACTATATGATAAAATATATTGAATAATTTTGCTCCGGCACAATCAGCTAAAATATGCCGCAGTGTTCTTTTCGTAGTTCCATTTCTTAGACTGAGTTACTCTTCCATGATATTATTATGGTATTTCGATGGCAGCGCCAGAGTAGACAGAATTAAGGAGTACCTCGACTTCAAACAAACGGGCGCTTATACGCGATTTGGACGCTAATGTCACTTTCAACATGTTTAACAATGCTGAGTAACGCATTAGTATGGCGCGCGCCGGCCGATATGACGTACTACGTCAAACGTATTCGAGATCTCTTCTGAGTCAGCCTATTCGTTCTTCTTCTTCTTCCTTTGGATTAAGCCTCCTTTTTTTAATATCACGGGCCTGGATTCTAGTCCTTTTAGCCCAGTTCTTAAAATCCGTTTAGGAGTTGCCAGCGTCAGAGTAGAGGTGAAAATGTACAGTTATAACATTATACTGATTGCTGTGCACTGACTAGGCACGAGTGATGAGTGATGACTTCATACGATCATGCAAATGCAAGATATAATAAAACATAAATAATTATTAGATTAAGCAAATATCAAGCAGAATATTGTTTTTAGTATTTAAATATACAAAAAAATACATAAATATAATTATAATAAACAAACTTAAAAATAAGAAAAGGAATTCTAATTACAACTAGAGCCTAATGTGATTAACCGCAATGGAGAATAAACTAACGATAAAATAGATTTATGATTAGTGGGAGGCCTTTAGCTCGTTAGTTCTGTTTACTCTGGAAGCACTCAATGAAAGCCTATAAGAACGAGCCCTTACTTCTGTCAACTGTCAAATTATTTCGACATCGCCCGTCCCTCGCACTCCGAAATTTGTTTTGGCATCTTGACGCTTATTTGTTCGCGACTCGCTGTCAGAACTTGCTGTTGTCTATCAGTGTTGTGTTTGACGATACTTTGTTTATGTGTGCTTGTTAAATTAAATAAGCAATAAAATATTATAGTAGGGGAGAGGAAGGTGCTATTTTTGTAGTCACTCGAGCGTCATGGAGACTTAGTAGGTTTTTTTACATTAGGTAAAGCTGATAAAAAAAAATAAGAGCGTTTTTTATTTAAGCGGTGGGTTCAGTAACTGCAGCCATTTTAAAGTTTTGAAAAAGAAAATATATTCACAAAATCGCTTATTTAGGTAAATTATAAATATATTTAAGACATGGAGGACATACATCAAGGACTAAATCATTTAGTTTAGTGTAAAATAAAATATCTGTGAAGCTTAGTTAGGAAAATATTATGAATCTTTATTTTTTTATATTTTAAAATGTCCCTACAGGCTTACCTGACCTTTGAATCGTCAGTGCTTTATAAGAAAGCTTCTTTGGGGTATACTAAATATCCCCTATCTTAATCTGATAGATCCGATGACATTTCAATATTAAAAAAAAAAAAATAACCCACCACGTGATAATTTTGATTTCTATAAAATGATAACTAGACACATGTCGGAAGCCTATACAAGCTTAATTTGACACGCTCGAGCTAATCCCGAAATTCCCTCTTCCCTTCCCTAACTATTAAACATGATTAAAGCGGGGAATTCACTACCACGTCTGGCACAAGTCTGTCGCTTGCCCCTATTGAACACACACAGAACGGGCATGTCAGTCGAATAGATAGAGAGCTGCAGCTTGGTCGTGGACTCATGGACTCGATCTTCTTTGTAATTGAAAATGATTTCTTTGGATTTTTCAATAAGTTCGCTGTAAGCGGCTTTACGTAGATCGTTGTTCATGTAATCCTTGCTTTTAACTTTCCACAAACAAGGATGCGACCGGTAAATGGAAATAAACAAAATATGTCAAAATTGTTTTTGTTGGTTTTTCTTAAGTTTAGTGTTTGTATTGTTTACAATAATATGTTTTAAAATAATATTTTAAGTACAGTCGCTCTTCAAGGCGCAAATGACGACGGGCCGCCCGTTGCGACCATTCATGTACAGACTTGCCCGTGCCCGCGCGGGAAAAATGCGATCTCGCGGGCAGGCTGCGGGCACGGGCCGGCGGGCATGTCTGTGGCCGTACCTAGGAATTGACAAGCAGACATGCGACAGACCTGCCCGTGACGGACGGTCCGTAGCGGGCGGCCCGGTAGTCAATTCCCCGCTTAAAGAATTGTACACATAAGTACAAAAATGTTTATAAGTACAAGGGATTGTATAATGCATTATGCAATAAGTGTTTTATCCTGTGTAATGAAATTGCATTGCAATAAATTGTAGCAATAATGTACCTTTGAAATTTAATATTATAATATTACTAGCTGTCCCGGCAAACGTTGCTTTGCCATAATATATTTGCCATATTATTATTTTATTGAAGTGACTAAATAAGTATGTCACCATGGCAACGTCGATCGCTATCTCGTCGCACAAACAATGGTCGCCGTCAGTCTCAGGTTGTAATAATTTACTATTATTTATTCAACAAATGCACTTATCAATATATAAAGTACCGAGTAGCCGATTCTCAGACCTACTGAATGTACATATCAAATTTGGTGAAAATCAGTGAAGCCGTTTCGGAGGAGTTCGTGGACTAACATTGTGACACGAGAATTTTATATATAAGAAGATTATATTCTGTAGCGCAATGTAGCTTGCGTAGTGCTACGAAGCTCTACGAACCTCTACGGCGTAGTAGTGCTACGGAATCGTAGATCGTTTTTAGTTTTATTTAGTGATTGTAATTCTTTTTAATTATTATCAATAAAAAAGGTACCACACCTAGTATAAAAAATTTAACGACTATTTTATTGATAGTTATTCGGACTTGTTTGATTTGTATTCATCACAAACAATAATTACTATTCAAGTCCCTAGTTTGATAAGCATTTATAAAAAAAATTTTTTTCTTAAGAGTTTGAAAAAGATTCTGAAAATGAAATAAATGTAGGATTTTATTAAAAGAATATTGTATAAAATAACATTTATTGATCGCATTTACAACAAAAACATACATTACTTTATCGACATCAACTTAAATTACTTTAAACTATTACAAACGATAATAATTTACAGTAACTAATAAAATATTCTTGTAAATAATCCATGAATCTATATTAATATTTTGTAAATAATATTTCTACCATACTGATTGCCTTAGGAACTCATATTATGCTACAATATGTATGTTATTTAAACTAGACTATTTTTAAGTCTGACTATTTTAAAAACTTTCTTGTTTTCGGGCTACAATAAAGTTATGGAGTCATACAATAGAAATAAAATATATAAATAAAAAATCTATCACCTACGAATAATAAAAACTAAGGAAACATAATTCCCATAGACCCATACTATCACCGTTTTAAATTTGGTTTCTTTCGAACTGCTGCCTTACTCCCGAGTCCCGACAGACTCTGATTCGAATCGAGAATCGAGTCAGCTCGATCTCAAAGCTTTTGATACTTTCGACATGATATAATAATATAATATACTGGAGCAAAATTGTGCTGCGGAACTAATTCGATCTCAACGGCTGTTTCCACTCCTGACAGCTATACTAGCGCGCAAACGTGTTGCAGCTGAATTTGAAACTAATCAGACTCGTAAATCAAAATCGTATCAGTTTCAGGGGTAGGACTGTTGTTATGTAACGTCAGCCTGATACCGCTCCAGGCTACCTAAATATTGCAAATGTATTGCAATGTGTACCTAGGTATACATTTTTGACAAGTATTGTGGAGCATGTTTTTTGACGGAGTTACTTTTCCTTAGTTTTTATTATTCGTGGTCTATCACACATTAAAATATCAAGTAGCCAATATTGATTAATACTACAATATAAACGTACTGTTTCATAATTTATTCGGAAATTGATATTTCTACTATGACAATAAAATATATTACTGCAATATTTTCGCGTTAGAGGCAGCACCAGCACAGACAGTAAACAGAAAGTTTTGTTCGACGTTTGACAACGTGTCTGTCAATATTCTGATATGACTTGTGCAACGCATAAAGTTAATATACCTAGTGGAACAGAGCAACAATCTCGAGCTGTCAAACGAAACCGAAATTGGTTTACGTCTGTGTGTAAAAATATGTGTGCGTATACACTTACACAAGCGTGATTGAAAATGAACTCTATGAGATTAAACTGTCAACGTGCCGATAAGTGCCGACTGGATGTCAAAAAAAGAGTTCTCCTGTCATGTATCCCACGTCTCTTTTTACCCTGCAGTGTTACTGATAGTGATATCTCGCTTGCTCAGGCCTTTGTTTCTCTATTCCGCTAGGTATATTAACTTTGTGGTGCAATGTGTTGGATTTTCGTCGGATTATTTACTGTACATGTGCTAGTAGCGCTCTCTGCTCCGACTTTTGTATAATATTTCTAATTGCAGTCAAATAATTTTTTGAGGAATTTTGTTTATACGAGTAAGTATACGAAAATGTAGTGGTTTTGGTAAGCGGGTAAAGGCTATTGCTCAAAAACGATTCACGGATAAGTTTTGAAGGAATTTTTGGTCCCATTTTTTATGATTTCATAATATGGGATGGGGAACTCAATTTATTACCAAATCGTCATAATATTATATTTAAGTTATTTTTTGAAAAATGCAGTAAAATGTGAGCAATTAACGAACTTAATATTACCTTTTTATTGATGTAGATTGAAACTTTAATCTAATGCAACTGCTTATTTCTCATATTCAATTCCATGAAATAAAATAAAATGTTTCTGGAGTCTTTTTTATGGTATATCTGCAAAAAGAAGAAGGCAGAAAGATATGTACAAGCGGCCGTTTTGACAGAATTTTAAAGAGTATATTGAATATTTATCTTTCAAAATATCTTCAAAAAAGATTACAATTATTGTATAAAATACAAAAAGTAATACTGTTTGTGGTATTATGACTTAAAAACCTTTTAAGTTTAGCATAACGCAAAGTAATTTCGTATATAGGCGGTTTCATTTTGTTCAGCTTAAAATATTTTTCGACGGATTTTATTTTCATAATAAAATTCATGATAATTTAAAATTGTACAGCGTCAATAATTATTATCATAATACTTTACAAAAAAATCGTGTCACATAAAAATATTATACTGCTTATAATCTATAGTACCTACTCAGCTATATTGTTGACTAGGATGCAGTACGATAAAGACCAGCTGGCTTTTTATAAAAGTAGCTTAAGTCATCAAAATTATTCCAGTATTCTCAACTTCAACTCAAAAAACTAAACATTAATAATAAAATATTTTTCTCGTTTTAATGCTAGTGTAGATACTATATATATATATATATATATATATATATATATATATATATATATATATATATATATATATATATATATATATATATATATATAGTATGTGTCTAGTATGTGTGTAGTGTGTGTCTATGTATATGTATATATATATATATATATATATATATGTATATATATATATATATATATATATATATTTATTTTTTTGTGTTACATCTAAAGATATATTTTACATAAGTAGAGACATGATACTATCGTCTTGAAGACATATACTGGTTATATACTACTATATGTTACTATATCTACGTCAAATCTATGTTCCCAAATCCATAATGAAGACGTGAGTGGAAGAATCGAACAAGTAACATTTCGTAACGTACGGACAAAAACTCATTTTTTCCATTATTATTTTCATAAAACTTGTAATTTATCTACTTCATAACCTAGCTAATATATCTGGCTACACATATAATCCACAGTTTTTCAATTTCAAATAAATTTTCCAGCCCTAACGCCTCCATTTAAGCAGACAAACGGGAAGTTTTTTCATGTTACTTACCTTATTCTTCCACTCACGTCTTGAATTATCTTATTTTGTTAATTATTATATTTATAAAAAGTTTTCTGATAATATTTTTTCCCAAGTTGCTACTTCGAAAATTGCGAGTACGCTAACAAAATGTAGGGCAGTTTTCGATAAAGCCATGATTAATAGCAAAGAAGAAGATCATAATAATATGATCTTTCCCGACTACGTAAGAGTGAGACGAAACGTTTGTATTGTGTATTTTTCGTTTCATTTGCACCTTTAGAGGTGATTTTGTATCTCATAATACAAGATGATCTTGAAACAAATTACATGACAAAAAATACGCAACTCATAAAACTCTCGTTTAGGCTCACCCTGTAAATCTATTTTTCTTAAAGCCGCTTACAACTAAGATTTCTTGGCAAAAATCGTTAAGAAGGTGTAGTTTTCGATATATTTAAGCTGGATTAATATACGTCGCCGCGAGATCACAAGCAATAATATTATGTATGATGTGTACAATATTTTAAATGTATGTATGTAACGATATTTTTATCTAGAAGTATTTTAGTATCTTAGGTTGTGATTTTATATTTTGTTTCATGAGGGTGGCATAGCTGTTGGTTACCGACAAAACCCCTATATGTAGTAACTAGATTAAAAAATATATATTGTTTAATAACGGCGCAGTCAATTACATACCATAGGCATGATGACTTTTTTTTCTTATTGGTAATTGAAAGATCTTTAAAAAATAGAAACATCGATGAAAGAATGACTCTGATAGCTTAATAATTTACCAAGATATGACAATTCAAACTTCTCATAAAACGGACCTGCCCAAAACGCTCCATACAAAATGCTACTCGATTATGACGTCACCTTAGAGTTGTTTGTAGGCATCGCGGAATATTTTTGTTCGGGAGCTATATTAATTATTGCGTTTATGAAAGTAGTTTCGTAACAAAAGTTGCTTTAAATTACATGAGTTATCGAATGGTATACAAATATTAAGAAATTTTATTGAAAAAAAAAAACGACTTGAATATCCAACTTTGAAGACGCATAACAAAAAAAAATACAAACGCTATCAAGCTGAAATTTTGGAAACACTTATTTTTTACCGTTATTTCTTTATTTTAATAACAAAATTTGCTAATCTTTGACCTTGTCATCATCCCTATTGCTTGTGATATCGCGGTGTAGCCGCCAAACCGCGCGTTCGGGCGGGCGTATATAAATCGAGCCTTAGGCATAGAATACATATTAGTTTAAGGCGCTATATTGAAAAAGCTGTCCTTTTTTGACGTAATACTATAGGACCCTCAGAAATGTTACAAATCTGGTAATGAGATATACATATCTTCATAGCCTTATCTAGGTTTGAGAAGAACCTGAAACACGATTAATGTATTTTGCCTCGATACATTTCTCGATCGAAATGGCCTCTTAAAAATACGAAATTTGAAGATTATTTTTAAACGAAAATAGATGTATTGTAGGAAATTAGTCTAATTGATACACACCTTTGCAACTCAAAATCGTATAGAAGCATTTTGCTTAAATGCTCCTAGATGTTTTTTAAATAATTAAAATTACGTTTTTCGCATGTTTTCCGAACTTCTGGCCGCAGCGTATTCACGACTTTATAGTCATACAAATTAAGTATAAAATTGCCCTTGCGGTAAAATTACCTTCAATATAGCGCCTTAACAACCTTAGGTCTCTTTGGCGGGACGAGGAGTGAGCGGGGCGGGCGCGCGGGGACGCTATATTGGTCGGTTCAGTCAGAGCTAGATTGGTCGTTATTGGTAGATCGCGTTTAAACTCTGACAATTTATCGGTATGTACTATGTACACATGCCCACTGCAGTTTTCGCCAAGCGGTCTTAAATTTGTGCGTGGCCTACACTTTGTCTTTTACACATTAACTATACACTGTTTCAAATTATTTTGATGTAAATGTTTGTCAAACTTTCAAACTCACTTTTTAATTACTTTACTTACTTTTTCTGATATTTGAATTGGTAGCGTTAAAGAGCTCACTCGGGCCTAATACATATTACACTAATACAAACAGAACTAATACATATTATTAGCGATTTTACTCTATGATTACGAATTTTGATGTTATAATTTAAATACGTTAAGGCCAAAAATATGATAATATCTATATTTAGACCTCTATCATCTAAAAATTCAATTCTACGCGCATTGCTATGATATAGAATTTTAAGCACCTTATAATATAATATGTTCCAAACTTTCCCCTGATACGTTTTGATATATGTGGTAAGATAAAAACATTACAAAAGTGTTGATATGAAAATTGGTCTGAATTCAGGACGATTGGGACTCTACATTTCTAGACTTTCTGTTAATTTTACTCTAGACTTACCTTATACAGGGTGTGAGAATAATTGTAAATGAGCCAGCCGAATAATCAAGCGTCTAAAAACCCTTATTTTCTTGTCGTTTTGCCGTGAAGACAATGCCATTAAGTGTTTCTTAATTAATTAATACTTATACAATCCTGCAGTGAGGCTTAGGCCCGAAATAAAACGAACACCGCCATCTTGCCATATTGCAAAGTGTTGCCTAGTAGACAACCATTTCATACACCAGCTTGTCATCTAAACAAAATACAAAATCACATTTTTAATAATGTTATTGAGTGACAGCTGCTGACATGATTCACCCACACTCCCATGACAATATAATATCATCGTTTTTCAAAATATGACAATGTCATTTACACTTTCATGACAATGTCATCGATGCCAAAACATCCTTGTAGGTCTGCACAGTTAAATATTTGGCCTTTGTCTGTAATTTTCATTTCCAATAATTAAGTTTGTTCAAATGAATTATATTAGACTGTCACTTAACACAAATTTTCTTAGCGCTTTCAATTTAACCTTAACAATTCTGTTATCTTTAAAATAATTATATAAATAGTGCTTCTGATGATAATTTTCAAATTTTGTAATACATACAAAACAGTGAGGCTGAACACACCGTTATATCTAACACTAATACAAAAATATTGTATTCCAATACACTTTTATTTAAAGCCCTATCCATGCCATGTCGATGCCAACACTGTCTGGAGAATTCAACCAACAAAACAATTTCATGTATCAATACATCTAACGAAAAGCAAAAGTTTTAAAAACGTCTTTGAAGTGAACTAGAGCGTTTGATCGGAAAAAAATATGGTTTTTTCTTAGATTTCATTGAAACTAAGTAAAGTTATTTCTAAAGTTACTAAGTATGTAAGAAAGCCAGTAGAATAACCACTTGAAGGCTAAAAATATTAAGAAAGGATTATTAAATACCGATTCAGAATAAATGTTAAGATTATGTAGTCGTAAAATAAAAAAAGAGAGGCGATAAAATCAGAAGATCAATCGTCAATTTTCTAATAAAATTGGTTCATGAAAATTCAATATGGTGTCTGTTAAAACACGATTTGTCACTCTCACGCCCCCGGAGAATGTTATAATATATCAGTAACACGACCGAAACTCGCGAAACTTAGACGCTCATATTTATTCCAAAAGTACGCTAATATTTTTACTGGTTCTGAAACTAGTCCTTAAAGTCCTTAAAAATATAAACTTAAAAACAGATCTTGATCTAAATTTCCAATTCAATACTGCATTGATTGTACAGTGTTATTGTGGTTTGTATATAAGGTATAGATCAACTACGATAACATGGCGCGCCCCTCCAAATGACTGTTTCAATGTGTGTAGTCACATCCTTATGAAAGAGTTTGTATGTAGTAAGTATTCAACCAATCACAGTACACGTAATATTTCAGTTAATGTCACTTATTACCAAGATTTGTTGTTCAACTAATCATAACTAGCCTACCGCGGAAGACAACGCACTTCAAACGTTTTGAATTTGGAGGAGCGCGCCATATTATCGTAGTTGGTCTCTAGTGTAATTTATTGTAGTAGTACATCTTATCCTTGATTATTTGCACATTGTTTTTGAGCTCATTTATTGAATAAATTTAGTTTGTAACTGTACTAATGCGTATAAAATTATAAATGTGTATTTGTGTTGCAAAAATAAATATTATTATTATTATTATTAATAGTATGCTGTAAAGATGACAATAAGTTGGTTGAATACTCAAAACAGACACATCAATTATATTTGGACGATACGTTAAATTATTATAAAGACGAAAATACTGAATAATAAGTATTAAAGCCTTCAAAAAGACTAAGAGATTTAATGGAGAAGTATTAATTTATATTTATGCCTGTTCACGCACTTTTTGAGGCGAACCCCAACTGTCAAATTATACGGCAGGTCGTCTGATATTACATTATATATTCAAATTACGACGGGCCAATATTACGCTTTATATATTTACATCATAAATATTCGTTGTAGTACTTCAATTTTAATATTTATAAGAAAATAGCCTAATATACAATTTAGAGCACATAATATTAGAAAGCGCGAAGATAAGTTCGGGGAATTTATATTTATAGCTCGAGGAGATGCTAATTTAGATCACAAGAGACCGGGCTAGAGATATTTCAGGCAATTTACTATGTTGTCTCTTTATTAATCTTGCAAGAGGTGTGTACAGCTGATCGAATCGTTTAGGTAGCCCTTTAATTTTATAACATACATTGCATATTTTTAAAGTTGGTTATTATTAATTCATTATAAAATCAATTTCTTTTCTCCTTTATCTCCTTTAGCTATAAATGTAAAGGATATTAGAAGTAGTATATCTTATCTGCAGCTTCAAAATGTACGTGCTTTTCGCGCGACGGCAGCACGACCAACAACCATCAGGCTGTGTTCACACCATTCTTACATCTATCGTCTTTCGCATCACTCTTCCATCTATCATCTTTCGCACCATACTTTTTATCATCTTTAACACTTTTATTTATATCATTTTTATCATTCCTATTTTTATCATCTTTATTTTTTTTACCACTATTAGCTACACTAGCGTCGTCCTTAACACTCTTATCGTCATCACTTTTGGGTTCGTTGATCTCGGGTATCTTTTGGTCAGCTTGTGTGAGGACTTCCTGTACGTGTATGGTCAGTTCGGGTCGGACGACCTGTGTGAAGGGGAGCAGTGCGCCGGCGACGTCCATCGTATTGTTTATGTTTCTGTGCCATAACTCCAGCACGACGCTGCGCCGTTGCTACTTGTACCTCGGTGGGCCGAGCCAGCCGCAGCCGAATACCTAGAGAAACAAAACTATTATATACCTAATGTCTTTTATGATCAACTACATACAGATGTTTTGGGCACTTCATATAATGCTTATGTGAATGATGATCAAAGACGAATCGTGATCTAGACTCCAGAACAATTGATATACATTTTATTTATTATTATACTTAGATCAGAAAAATTGTTTAGAATGTCATAAATATTTTAGATTATTTGCTATTACCTAAAACGTGGATCACGTAGGACGATAAAAGTGTCACGTAAAATAAAATGACTGCGAGTATTGGCTATGTAATATGAATCTAAGTGTAGTCATTTTTTTTATTTTACTCGTAAGAACAATACTACACGACAAAATGTAGGGAAAATCGTACTTTTTACGGTTTAATAAATGCGTGTTAATTTGTCTGTTACACTGTTAATATTTGGTAGAGTAATGATTTAAGTCTGAAAAAGGTCACAATAATAATATTATTATTATGTCCTTTTTATCATAATATTATGATAAATTTTACTGTGATGAAATAAACGCTTCCTGCGATGCTCGTTATTTACCACCTCTTGTAACAAAATATTGAAATTAAAAAAAAAAAAAAACTAAATATCATCTAAATATATAAAACTCAAAGGTGACTGACAGATATGGTGATCTATCAACGCACAGCCCAAACCACTGGACGGATTGGGCTAAAATTTGGCATGCAGGTAGATGTTATGACGTAGGCGACTGCTAAGAAATGATTTTAATAAATTTTAACATCAAGGGGTAAAAATAGGGGATGAAAGTTTGCATATAATAATACTTCTTAACGCGAGCGAACCCGCGGGCAAAAGCTCGTTAAAGTATAAATCTCGTAGAAAATCAAGTCGAAAGAGTCTCCAGGTTTATTAAGATTGGTTTAATACTCTGAGATTGCGGGTACTAGATAAATATCAGGCTACGTGCTTCGGAGTTCACTATCTTGGTGTATTTAGCTATCAACCTAAATTAAACATTGTCGAGATCCCGGCGAATCTATTTGTAGCGACAATCGTTTAAGCTTATATCTTATACCTATTACTTACATTTATTTTAGTCTTAGGATAGTAATGACTGTTTCTTTAATTTAGACGTTTATCCTCATTGTTTGCTAATTTCTTCTTATATTATGTTGTGGCGGTACCCACAATTCGCCTAACATTCCTGCATCGCACTATCGAAGTTTTATCGCTATTTAAGCGCGGCGGTATATATACGACAGCTGAAATGTATCACGTGGGCTTCGGCCTGACCGAGCATAACACCTCACTCGGTCGGAAGATCTTCCTACCGAGTGAGGTGTTATGCTATACATTGCATGCTATACATTTCAGCTGTCGTATATATACCGCCGCGCTTAGAAAACTTCGATAGCGCGATGCAGGAATGTTAGGCGAATTGTGGGTACCGCCACGAGATCAATATGAATAAAAGCAAGGTGCTCTAGCTCTAGGCATGTGTACTCTTCGGTGGGTAACTTTAAACTGCCCTCATCGAGATTTGCTTTTATTCATATTAATCTCGTGGGTCTTTTGCCACTGTGTCAAGGTTTCCGCTTTTGTCGCACTGCCGTCGACCGTTTTACGTGATGGCCTGAGGCAATACCGCTTGCTGACATAACTGCAGAAACGGTGGCAAAGGCCCTACTGAGTGGTTGGATCGCTCGATTCGGCTGCCCATTTGATATCGTTACTGATAGAGGTAGGCAGTTCGAATCAGCATTATTTAAGAGCTTATCTACGATCGCTGGCTTTCAACAGCGCAGAACCACTGCATACCATCCTGCCTGCAATGGACTGGTGGAGAGATTTCACCGTCAACTCAAAGCCGCAATCATATGCAATGCAAATGACAGTTGGGTGGAATCTCTCCCACTAGTACTGCTAGGCATTCGCGGTTCTTTCAAAGAGGATGCTCAGGCTTCAGCAGCCGAACTGGTGTACGGTCAACCGATACGGCTTCCGGGTGAATTCTTTGACCCTCAGGCTGATAAGACTGGCGATATGACGGAGTACTTGTCAAAACTTCGAAGTATCGTCAGGAAACTCCGCCCATCACCTGCGTCTAGGCACAACAGTAGATTCAAAACTTTTATTCATAAGGATTTATCTTCCTCAACTCATGTTTTCTTGAAGGACTGTACTAGCGGTGGTTTAAAGCCAGCATACTCAGGCCCGCATAAGGTCGTGGAAAGAGGGGACAAAGTTTTCAAAATTTTAGTAAATGGTAAGCAGGTAACCGTATCAATTGACCGGATCAAGCCGGCCTTTATGTTATGTGACCCTAACAACACTCAGTCCACATCTAACACTAACATGCGCCAAAACTCACTACAGCCACTACCCAAAACGAACACTCTCCATAGCACTCCAAATGCGGATAGCCATGATTTGCCTTCTGCCGATGAGAATATCGTCAAAAGGACGAGGTCAGGCCGTCGTGTCAAATTTACTGACTATTATCGCCCTTGACGGTCTCTGGAGGGGGGTAATGTAGTGACTAGTGTACATAGCTAATTAAATTAACAGTGAATAATCGTCATCACCAACGTTATTGTTGTTTATGTCACCACCATGATAAAAGCTAAAATCACTCCCATTATTATAATGTGATTTTGTTCAATCTTTTGTTTTTTGCATTCCTTTCATATCATTTTAATTTCAATAGCATTCATATTGTCACTCACACTACCAGTGACAGCAGCAGCAGAATTATCAGCATCAATATCACGCCCCACACCACTCCCAGCTGCATCAGCGCGAACACGTACAGCGTGTGTTGGCATTACTAGTTCATCATCATCATCACACTCACCTGACACACCACCAGCAACAGCAGCAGCAGCACCAGCAATATAACACCCACACTACTCCCAGCTGAGTCAGTGCGAACACGTACAGCATGCGGTGGCACCACTAGTTCATTGTCATTACCATCACACTCATCTGACACACCACCAGCGATAGCAGCAGAAGTTTCACGCCACACACCACCACCACTAGTTCATCATCATCATCATCACACCCACCTGACACACTATCAGCGACAGCAGCAGCAGTATCACGGCCCACACCACTCCCAGCTGCGTCAGCGCGAACACGTACAGCGTGCGATGACACTAGTAGTTCATATCATCACACTCACCTGACACACTACCAGTGACAGCAGGAGCATTATCAGCAGCAGTATCACGCCCCACACCACTCCTAGCTGCGTCAGTGCGAACACGTACAACGTGCGGTGGCACCACTGGTTTGGCTCGAAGAGTGTCGGAGCGTAATCCGGCCACATGATGCCCAATGTCCAGTAGTTGCCAAACGCGAACCTAGTAAAAAAAAAATACGTTAGATATTATATTTAGATGAATTAGTGAAAATGGATGATGGATGGTCATTGCTGGTGCCATGAAGTTTGTTGCGTTAACCATGTATGTTTTTTTAAGAAAATGCTAGAATAAAAAAGGTCTCGAAAAATAATATTCTTACTGTAGTTAAGTATTGCAAAGAAAGCTAGATTTAGATTCTAAGATCTAGATTCTAGATCCAAGATGAATCCTAATTGGTTACTTAATGACATTATACTTTTAAAACTCCAAGAAACGTTAGCTAGAAAGTCAACTAAAGCTCACGAAATTAGTAAGGAACGAAACGAGTTACAAATGTAGATGAGGTGTAGTCTGTATAATACTCCGCCTTTTGACAATTAGGTCGCAGTAAATTAGATAGCTCGGTATAACCGGGTCGTAATCGGGCCAAAGGCTCTGCCTTCTCGCATGGAAGTTGTAAGTTTATTCAAATCTTTTAGTCGTAGCTCGAGAAGTGGTTTTGCGACGTGGCTTACCATGTTGTTATAAAAGTTGTTGCACGATGTTTATATAAGGTTAAGATTCTGTTATCAATCGGGAAACTTTTTTTTTTGTAAGAATGTATTTCCATACCATATTTCATCAAAGTCGGCTGAGCACTGTAAGAATTGTACATATTAGTAATTGATCTGTCTTTTAATAACTGTTGATGTATTTTTCAGTTAGTTTTTGCTGAATGACGATAACTTTTAGTGTGTGGTCTTCCCAATTAAAGTAAGCAGTAATGCTCGGTGTAGGTGGTATTAGATCTATTATTATCAAAGCTCACTGCTCAGTCTAGTCCAAAAGAATGGCTTAACTCCCGACACTATTATATTTTCCCCTGGTATATTAAAATTCAAAAGAGTTATTGCAATTGCGTTAATATTCAGAGAAGATCGCAGCGTAATCCAGAATCTGCGTGAAGGGAATATTGATTTTGTACCGATTATTTCGTCTCAAGCAGGATCAGAGCGAAGTATAATATTTTAAGTGCCATCACACTTAGCCCTAATAAAATTAAGCCTTCACCCCACTTAAAAAGTAAGTGGATAAGTGAATGAAATGGGAAATAAAGTTATTGAAATAAATTATGCGGCTATTTTATGTTTGAATTGAGTGCTTTATTATATTATGTTTTTTTTTTATGGACAGATGGTTGCAAACTGGTTAGCATAACTACAGTTTATTTGTTGTGCAAAAACGTACAAAATGAAAAAAAAAACCTTTTTAGTGACGCAACCTTCAGTTATACGAAATTTCATCAAAATCAATTGAAGCCATGTATATAATATAATTGAACTCATATTGATTCAATACCCTCAAATGAATTTGGGCTTTGGGAAGATTCATAAATGAAACGAATTAATTTATAGATCCTTTCATCACAACATTATGGGATCAGTGAACATTTATCATGCAACCTTCATTATACATTATACTGTAAACATAATATAGTATAATTTATATACAGAGGTATGTCTGTGTAGTAGAATACGAAATATAGATTATTGGCCTGCGTACTGTCGTGCGCTTTGAAGTGATCGAACTAGACAAAGTTACGGGCAACAGCGCGTAATTCAGTTGTGCTGTTTGTTATTTCCGTAACAAAACCGAAACCATACTTTCTATCTGGAAAAACTTTTCTATGTCATTTTGCTATACTATAATGGGCATGTTTCACCACTTCCTGATAAGTGACGAACAGGCTATCCACCAATTAACATGACAGATCAAGTATGGAGAATATGTCAAAAAAGTTGTGAATAGCCTATTCGGCACTTTAATGGAAAGTGGTGAAATAGGCCCATAATATTATATTAGTATTCCAAATTTAATCAAAAACAGTCTAGCAAATTAAGTATAAACAAGTAGATATCAGACATAATTATCGGCAGGTACACTTTCACATCGGATCTTAGATGAATGTCGGCTCTCCCATATCCATGTACGCTTCACACCACGTCAGTCTGGCCGCGTGCTAAGTACCTAAAGGACTTGTGTTACAGGTACCAACGGAAATATATTTAATACTTTTATACTATACATATATTTAAGATTTTTATTATATCATACATAATTATATTCAATACACATCCAGACCCGGGAACATTGAAAACTTTTTGCGTCGGCGGGATTCGAACCCGCGACCCCCGGCTTGAGCTGCCACACACTCAACCAATTGAGCCACAGAGGTCGTCGATGTATATCCATCGTATAACGTAACTAAACTATAGTTAACCTAATATCACATTTAAAGTAATACGCTAGACAGACGAACAGTGGGATCATTTAATCCCATCTGACTCCAGCCGGCAACAGCTGGGAATTAAATATCCCATTTGTCACTTTAATCTGTTTATTGCCGACAAATGGGAAATCCCACGGAAATTATTTGTGTTTATTTTCAGCGCAACACTCATTTAAGCCCGCCGCTTTATTAAAACTTTGAGGTTATTTATTACTAATCGTTTATTGTTTGCCCTTAGAAATAAATTTAAAATAATGTTTTGTTTACTTGAATTGAATAAGTTCGAAAGCTTTGAAGTCGATTTCTATGAAAGGTATTATCACTATCAATTTTTACTTAGCTAAGCAATTATATTTAGTTAGTTGTGCAATATTTTGTCGATGTTTAGACGTTGTAAAATTTGCTCGACAGCCAGGGACAAAATATATCACCCTTAAATGAGACCATGCTAAAGATAAAGTAGCAACACTAATAAAACACAATTTTCCATGTACTTTTTCCACTATCTTTTAACAAATTACACGACCGGTAAATTCGAAATAAATCATCAGGTGTCATGTGTGTCATCGATCGAAACCGGTCGTGTAATTTGTTAAAAGATAGTGGAAAAAGTGCACGGAAAAATGTGTTTTATTAGTGTTTAACATGAATTTCCACCAAGAATTATATTAGAGAGATATACAATTGATTCATGAAGTTATTCAATTGATCCCAAACAAGAATTATTGGTATACTCATGACAATGTTTTGGATAAACTTCTATTCGTTTATATATTATGTTAATATGTCAATCACAATAACTAGTGTCGCTTTTATTATTAGTAGTTGAGAATTCCCATTGTAAATAAACTATGTCCATCTTCCAGGTGGGTTTGCATTTGTATTTGTAGCTCAAGATGTATCAACTGGAACTGAGTATGCCTTAAAAAGACTTATGGCTGCTGATGAGCAAGCCAATAAGAATATAATACAAGAGATAAGTAGTTTAAAAAAACTGTCCGCACATCCTAATGTAATAAAATATATAGCCGCTTCTTTTATTGATAAGTCAAAGACCTCACATGGCATGAACGAATATTTGTTGCTCACTGACCTCTGCAGCAGAGGAAGTCTGATGGAAGCCTTGCAGAACAGGGGAACAAGAACAGTACAATCGATTACATATAAAGTAGCTAACTTTCGTAGATGTTTTTGCACTTTTTTTTAGTTTAACCCATCGAGCCTCATAAGGATACCCCGGTGACGCGACAACGATAGAATAACAATCGATTTTCAAGAATCCGCGATCGAAGGATTAAAAAAGAAACTAAGTATTTTATGTGAAAGGTTATTGAAGATTTATCTGGGTGCACGGCAGTGCACCCGCCGAGACGAGCCAAGCGAAGCGCAAGGGCACTATCTACCTTTTCTTGAAGTGTTTCGCCGTTTTTTTGAACCTTCATAGAATTGGTTTCCGTTGTAGCAGATAGTTCATATTTTCAGGATATGATGTCATCAATGGACTTATTAAGCATACAAAGTCTCAATTGAATAGCTCTTATACTTTAGATTTTATTGATATCTAAAATACGCCGATTTCGTCACTGACACACTGATGGTCATCAAAATGTTTGGCCACTTCCTGAAGTGCTAGAAAGCTGAAATTTGGTATGTAATCTAAGTTTAGTATACAACCAACATAAATATTCATAAAGTTGTAATTTTCGTCCCCATCCCTTTAAATTGGGGGGGTGGAAGTTGACCCTTATAGAGTTGGTCTCCGATGTGCCAGATAGTTTATATTCTCAGGATATAATGTTAATAATAGACTTATTAAACATACAACGTCTCAATTGAATAGGTCTAATACTTTATATTTTATTGATATCTAAAATACGCCGAAATTTGGTTATAACTTACACGCCATTAAATAAGTTTAGTAGGGGGGTAATTGAAGTTTAAATGAGACTTTCACTAATTTTATGAATAAGGACATGAAAGTTTCCACGGGATGGACATTAACTAAAAACGTATTAATAAAAAATAAAAACACTAAAAAGAAGAAATATACAGGGTGTAACAAAAACAAGTGATAATACTTTAGGGTGTGTAAATGTTCCCTGTGGAGAGTTCACTGTGAAAGTAGCAACGCTGAAAAACGCGGCCTAACTCTATCGACCCATAACTCCAACAAATTTTACATAATATCAGTAAGTATATATCTATGGTTTGACAGTTTCGTTACTTATTTCAGATCTGAATTCAGAAACTAAATATTCGAAACGGCGAAGCCATACATACTTACTGATATGTAGAAAGTGTCGGAGTTAGGGTCGATAGAGTTAGGCCGCGTCAATTCAGAAGCTTGGCTCTAAATTAGATCTCATGTCTTTTTCACAGGCCAAACCTTTTGTGGTCGTCGAGGTAACTTTTAAATGAAATGTTTTTGGTGGGATTGTTTTATGCTGAACAATAATCAAATAATCTTCGATATCATTCGCATATTTTCCTCAGTACAAAATACCGTCGCTTTGAAATCAAAGCCTACGTGTTCAGTAATAAAACTTTTAACAAAACACAAAGGAATCAAACGATCGAAGTAAAATTATAGCGCCATGTCTTTAAAGTACCTTTCTTTGTTGAACTTATTTCGAGTGAAAGAGAACAGTTTAATATTTATTCCCCTCTGAAATTTTTCGGACTTCAGTCCAGGAATTTAAAAATGGCGAAGCGAAATTACATTCTGGGCTGGGAGATTAAGTTTATGGCTGCCATCCATACTTCCATACTAATACTATAAATGTGAAAGTGTATCTGTCTGTCTGTTACCTCTTCACGCTCAAGCCGCTGCAAACCGATTTTGCTGAAATTTGGCATGGCTTTGAGTCCCGGGAAAGGACATAGGATACTTTTTATCCCGGAAAAATGTACGGTTCCCGCGTCATAAACGAATTTTGCCGCAACAGAGTTACGGGCATCATCTAGTGGAGAGATAAATGTAAGGAATTGTAAGATTCAGCAAGCGGGAGAATTGCGTTGAGGTATAAAAAAAATTTGTATCCACATAATATTGTAAGCCTGAGCTGGCTGACTGATGGCGTTTATGCGTAAATTTGTTCAAATAAAGTTAGTTCCAAAAATTCATAACAGATGGCGCTACGAGTTGCCTACATCGCGCTAGCGCTTACCCATACGTCTTTCTGTACAATGTTGAGTTGAGTTTTTCGATTCTTTCGATTGTTATACACGCTATTAAATAACTCACTACTCAGTACTTTATCTATGCAGAAAATAGGTAATATTAAATTATTACAGCTCGAGACTGACGGCGACCGTTGTTTGTGCGGACGGGATAGCGATGGACGTTGCCATGGTGCCATATCTTATTTAATCACTTCAATAAAATAATATGGGCGAAATAACAAATTATCGCAAAACAATGTTTGCCGATCCAGCTAGTAGTTATATAATTTAAGGGTAACATTGTCTTACAAATAGAACAATCCATATTTTAGGACCATCAAATCGAAATATTAAATCCTTTCTATCTCTGTTAGCTACCACTTTCGAGAATTTTCGCAGCGGAAATTATTGTTCGCCTTATCAAAATTTTGTATGGGGAATCTCGTGACGCTCGGGCCCTTGCCCATACAAAAGCGAAAAAAATTTTTGGTCTTTCAGCGTTGCTACTTTCACAGTGAACTCTCCACAGGGAACACTTACACACCCTAAAGTATTATCACTTGTTTTTGTTACACCCTGTATATTATAAGAACTCTGGTAATGTTTTCATATTATAGTTTAAGTTTTATGTACTATGATCAGCACATTTATGTTGTTTCTAGGTACTTGTATCTCTTGTATGTGAATTGCTTTAACTTCTTGGCTAACTATGTAAAATTAAGCACAGTAATTTACCTGCCAAGATATAAAGGAAATCTGCAGTTGATAATAATAAGTTTACATTAATATGTAAACTTATTATATTTTTTACGATTTGTATATAATAATTTATATACAAATCGTAGTCTATCGTTTACGACGCTCTTCAAGTGGCTGAAGATAGGAAAAGCTGGCTTAATATCATTAGAAGGAAAGTTATTCAAAGGGAAGGTCACGACCCTCTGAAATGAGGAATATGACTACAGGAAGAGGATCACTTAGGATACTAGTACTAATTCTTGAAAAAATTTGAGGAAAAAAAAAGAGATCATAAAATATAAACTAAGTATAATATATATCCATACTTTTGGCATAAATTCAAAAGTGTGTTTCTTTATTTGTCCATGGACATTGGGCATATTGCCTCCTCACGCCTAAACCGCTTAACCGTTTTTTTCTGATATACTGTATGGGGATACTTTGAATCCGGGAAAAGGACATGGGATACTTTTATCCCGGAAAAAGGTTCCGTTCCCGGGCGACAAACGGGTAAAGACAAGTTGACTTTGAATAAGCTTAGTATTCTCAACAGAGCGAGATAGTATTTCAGTGCGATGCAATGCCTATAACTCTACAAGGCGAAGATTCAGCCTCACGTCGAATACTGTTCTCATCTCTGGGAAAGTGCGACAAAATACCAACTATTCCATCTGGATAGTAACCAACAAAGGGCCATTTAGATTGTAGCCAGCCATAGTGTTTCAAACAAGCCAGGCCCCTTGGAATTATGCTCAGATGTGGCTTCGCCCTGCATCTTCTATCTGCTGTATCAAGGGGAGGTGCTTCGTTATCACACCTCTTGCAACATTTCAACATCTTTCCACGGGAAAATTTACCATCTTGATGAGTCTTTCACAATAAATCTGAATCAAACTGCCACCAGCAGTATTTCCGGACCAATACGATCTGAAAACCTGAAGAAGAAAGTGTCCTTCTTAAAAAGGCTGGCAAAGTATTTCAACTCTTCTGATGTTGCGAGCGTCCATGGGTTGTCCACTTGCTTCCCATCAGGTGCTCTTTTGCCCCCTAATTTCATAAATAATAGTTGCAATGAAAGAAATAGATCGGTAAAGTATCGTATGTTAATGAATAGTACGACGTAGAACGTAGTAAGATATAGATACAGTAAATAAAAAGTAATAGTTTCCGTAGTAGAATATTGTATAATTAACATACAATATTTATCATAACTTAAATTCCAACGAACAAAATCGTAAGTTACACTTGCAATATATTTTTCAATAGAAGTTCCAATGTAAACTATTGTAAGTAGTACAAACTATAGTTTACGTTAAGCTTTATCCGGCGTAGACAATCGCAACTGTTAAATACGATGTGTGAATTCGGGCATCTGCTCCCCTATTATTCCGTGTAGACTATCGCTAAGGGACTTACAATAAATAACGTCGGAGGCGTTTGAAAAATACTACAGTTTACGTTTCGAAAAAGGCACTTATACTTCGAATTTAATATTTTTTCTTGAAGATCCTAAAATATCTAACATAATTACATGCATTTTCGCAATAAAACGAAATCTACCATTTTGTGGCTTACGATAGTCTACCTAGGAGCAGTCGATATAACTAAAGTCATGAGCAAATATTTTACTTAACAGACCGAGACTACTGTACTAATATACTATTAAATATAACTCTACTAACTTAATCTAAAATGTGTTTGTCTGTTTGTCTATCAATACAAAAGACATATAAACAGCCGCGTTTAAGAGTAGGTAATGGTAGCAACGTCCCCTGTATACTTCAAGTTGAAATGATTTTGAAGAAATTTAGTTTAGAGCATGTTTGGAGATGTTTTAAGACACGGGAATGACATTATATTTTTTATTATGAAAAATAATATACAAATCCCGTGCGATAAATAATTTGATGCAAAATGTTATCAATTTCTGTAGCTGCTTGAAAATTTTCTACTTTCATAATTGCTTTTCCCTAATACTTCTCTTCCTTTTTTTCCCTTTTTAGGGGCTATTATTTCCTAAATCCTTTAAATAAGTAGCTTTTTGTTAACTACAGTAGTTTCACAGCTCTATAAAATAAAATAACGCTTTAAATTGTACGTGATCCGCCCACAAAGGGATTGATAGTGTTCTAGTCGAGTCCAAGCATGGATTTTGCGACATTTTTGAGCGCGTCAACGTTCTATATTATTATGTCTCTAGTTGTTATAGTATAAGGTTTGATTTAATTGTTTTGGGGCCAAAACAAAACTTCAACTTATAGCACAGACGATTTAGGGAAAACGTAAACTTATATTTTATCTTGGACTCGGCTTGATTGATTTGGTCTAAAATGAAATGCTGATCTAAAATGAAATCTCAAATTTTAGAGATATAAATAATATATTTAAGATGGTTGCAGCTTCTCCTCCCACCCTAGGTCAAAACCTACTAGCTACTGGATTTAGAACATTGTAAAGACCTAAGTCTCTACCACAAACTATATAGAAGTGGTCTCTACAACAACGCTCAACAATAATTATACACGTCCATCGATGTTAGTGGCGATCGAAAAGGAAGATCATCTGACCGAGCGAGATAGCATGCTCGGTCAGGCCGAAGCCCACTGACGTCATCTCAGATGTTATTGACGGGTGTTGCAGCCGTAAATAAAAATAATATTTTTTATATCACCTTAATACTCTCACACTTTCTTAACAATATTACATAATTATCACAGACACAAATACACACACACACACAGACTCACACACACACACACACACACACACGTGTAAAATACTCTCACAAACCTTGATTTGCCTCTAAATTCTAAAATATGATGTTAAACACTAAACAAACAAATCTGTAATGTTTTGAGGGGGGAGGGGGGGGGGGGGGGGGCTGGTGACCCCTTAACACAGGGCAACCTAGTTAGGGCACCAGTCTCCTGCGATTATTTGTTACATCTTGATAATTATTGTACTACTTTCTTTTGTATTGTGGGAGAAGTTAATAAAGATTTTTGATTTTTTTATTGATACGTTGTATATAATATCTTGCCGATTGTTGTTAGGCAAATTGTAGGTACCGCCACACACGAATGGGCTCCCCTACTGTAACAACTGGCGTGAGACGAGTCCTCGACAACTTCAACGTAATTTTCACCACGTGTAACGCTTTGTGATAAACTTTCTGTAACTTGAGTATCTCATAAGCCCTTTCCTTTGTATCATTATTTTACGATTGTGTAAGAACTTTGAGAGTTTGAAATCAGTCAGATCATTTTTTTCCGACCTTATGTTCAAAACATTTCTTCTATAATTTCTTAGAAAACTAAAGCTTTGGTTTTAGCTTTCTCGGATAGCAAAGATTTACATTTTGACGTGCTGACCTTATTCATAACAGTGCATACTGATCATTTAGAATTTTACATAGGCTACGGATACGGAAAAATTATTAAATTTTCATCACAGCTATCTATCACTCATAGTAGAGGAGGGGAGGGTGCTGTTTTTGTAGTCACTCGAGCGTCATGGAGACCTAGTAGGTTTTGTACATTAGGTAAAGCTGATAAAAAAATAATAAGAACGTTTTTTTTTAATTTTAGCGGTGGGCATCAGAAACTGCAGCCATTTTAAAGTTTCGAAAAAGAAAATATATTCAGAAAATTGCTTATTTAGGTAAATTATAAATATATTTTAGACAACAAGTACTAAATCATTTAGCTTAGAGCAAAATAAAATATCTGCGAAGCTAAGTTAAGAAAATATGCAGCTTTATTTTTTTTAAATTTTAAAATGTTAGGGACATTAGGCTTACCTAACCTTTGAATCATCAGGGCTTTTAAGGAAGCTTCTTTGGGGTATGCTAAACATCCCCTATCTTAATCTGACAGATCCGACGACATTTCAATATTAAAAAAAAAAAATACCTACCACGTGAGAAATCTGATTTCTATACCATGATAACTAGACACATGTCGGAAGCCTATACAAGCTTAATCTGACACGCTCGAGCTACTCCCGAAATCCCCTCTTCCCCTCCTCTACTATCATCTTTCACAATAATTGACATGGTAAGATATGTAAGAACTGTACCTGTATCTAGACTACATATTTATAGCAAATTAAAAGCCGAAAATCCGTCATAGAGTAGCGAATTTTATGAACGCAATCACATATCCTCCGCTTTTGATTTTGTGAATAGGGATGCGCGTGAGCCGTCTAGTGTTGCCCGCTCACAATTAATAATCGATTTAACAATATTTATCACTATTATCACCACCACCATCAGCATCCGACCAGGAACACGGTGAGGGTGTACGCCAGCACCGTCTCTGGCGTGCTGGCTTTTCTGCTGATGCTGCGGCTGGCGAGCTGCGCCCACAGTAGCCAGCAGATGCCGGCACCAGCCGCCGCGCCACCCACAACTACCATCATCATCACCACTAACCATCCCACCAGGAACACGGTGAGGGTGTACGCCAGCACCGTCTCTGGCGCACTGGCGTTGCTGCTGCTGCTGCGACTGGCGAGCTGCGCCCACAGCAGCCAGCAGATGCCAGCGCCGCCTGCCGCGCCGCCCACCACTACCATCACCATCATCACTCACCATCCCACCAGGAACACGGTGAGGGTGTACGCCAGCACCGTCTCTGGCGCGCTGGCGTTGCTGCTGCTGCTGCGGCTGGCGAGCTGCGCCCACAGCAGCCAGCAGATGCCGGCGCCGCCCGCCGCGCCACCCACCACCATGTAGACCGGCAGGCGCGGCTCGGCCGGGCAGTCGCGGATGTATTGCACGCCTGGGAGAAAATTTAATTTGGTAAAACACCCAATTATTGTTATTACGGTCGCACTCACAGAGGCCTAATGACTATTTAACTTTAATAACAGAAAATCTTCACTAAGTTCAAATTAAACAACAATTAATATCTCTTGAGTTCGGCCGCTTTCTTTCATGCTACAGAAAATCCTAAATAGAATTCCTGGTCTTTTCCAATATCTAAGGACAGTTTCCTTTACGTAGATTGTTTGCAACGTTTTGATATAAAATATCGAATCATTGCAAGTACGTAGAAATTATGTACTGCGATGTTGAGTCCACTCATGTCAGACAACCGATCAGGAAAGAGGGCATTGCTTGTAACTCAAAAACAATTAAAAAAAAAAAAAACAGGAATCGCCTGACGGCTGTTTTGTTTCTGCACGTGTTGACCAAATTTATGTAATCTGTTACCATCAGTACGTGTAACCGGATGTGAGAGTATATATATATATATATATATATAAATAAATTTTATGTGTACTTGTTGTGTATTACAGACTATTTTTAACTCTTATTATTCAAATATTATGTACAAGATAAATACAAGATATTTTAATTAAATACTTCAATTCACTTCGCCTGAATTCATTACAAATAGAATACTTTACCAACTTCAAATCCTATTACGCAACTTGGCAACACTACATGTGATTAACCCCACCCCATCCTACTCGACAACACCTGATCCCACCAACAGCTGATGTTGTCAGGTAATTGAATGTCCGGGCGTCAGTGATACTCGAATCACAGTTGTGAACTAAACCTGTGACCTAGTGAACTAGTAATTGGAACGCTGAAATAACTTTTTTGCTGGCTTTAAGCCCGATTAGCTTTAATAAATAATATCTATGGACGCTTCACACCACGTTAGTCTGGCCTAAAGTACCTAAAGGACTTACCAGACAACGGAAATATTTTTAATACTTTTTATACTATACATATTGATAAGAAACTCCATATTTTGTAATATCTACTTTATTTATACATTATTATATTACTAGCTGTTGCCCGCGACTTCGTCCGCGTGGACTTCAGTTTATAGCGCGCGGTATCAACAAAATTGGTGTCAATTTTAAAAGCTTTTTAAAACCCTGGTACCCCTTAAAATATCAAAATTATAATTATTTATTTACCCAAAAACAGCTTGCAGTGCGCACATAATATTTAATTTTTTAAATTAAGTAAACTTTATACCAAATTCAAAGCTTATTTAGCCCCCCATTACACAACTTTAGCTTTACCCATAAACTATAATTATTTTATCATTGGAAGGTTACGTCACTGCACAGATAAAGTACTGAGTAGTGAGTTATTTAATAACGTGAATAATAATCGAAAGAATCGAAAAGCTTAACTTATTATGGTGCCACCTCTTATAGAAAAACTTATGAGCAAGCGATAGCGAGATGTATGCGACTCTTAGCGCCATCTGTTATGAATTTTTGAAACTGACTTAATTTGAACAAATTTACGCATTTTCACCCCCTTACAACCCCCTTTTCCAGTTAAAAAGTAGCCTATGTCCTTTCTCAGGATTTACACTATCTGTGTACAAAATTTCATTACAATCGGTTCAGTAGTTTTGGCGTGAAAGCGAGACAGACAGATAGACAGAGATACTTTCGCATTTATAATATTAGTATAGATAATTAATACAACTTGTACACTTTCGGGCATAGATTCCTCTTACAATTGTTCCTCCGTCAAAATCTACACTATACTAAACTCTTGGGGTATTTATACTCAATTTTTACCCGTCAACCCCCACTACAAATCAGGTAATCGTAGAAGGGATTGCACGTTGTCAGTGTGGTCAGTATTAAATATAAAAGCGACCATCAAATTTAGTCAAAAATAGTATTCTAAAAACAATAAACTAGGTTCTAAATTACATAAATCATAATAATATATTATTTAAGATTTTTATTATATCATACACATATTTAATATACATCCAGACCCGGGGAATATTGAAAACTTTTTGTTCCGTCGGCGGGATTCGAACCCGCGACCCCCGGCTTGAGCTACCAACGCGCTCACCACTGAGCCACAGAGGTCGTCATATAGCTTGTTTTGAAACTTTACTGTGGAAATTGCAAACAGGGAATTTTATTTTCTTAAAGGCTCCTAAACAAAGTGATAATGCTTATAATATTATGCGTCCCTTGTATAGATTTCACAGTGAAAGAGTTATTTTTTTCATCTGTTTTTTTCAAATATCTATGGACGCTTCACACCACGTCAGTCTAGCTCCATGCTAAGTACCTGAAGGATTTGTGTTACGGGTACCAAACAACAGAAATATATTTAATGCTTTTATGCTATACTTATATTTAAGATTTTATTATTTAATACACATATTTAATACACATCCATGACCCAGGAACGTTATAAACTTTTTGTTCCGTCAGCGGGATTCGAATCCGCGACCCCCGGCTTAAGCTACCAACAGCCCACCAACTGAGCCACGGAGGTCGTCAAACCAGAGGATGCTTGGAAAGTGCCCCAGCGTTATGAATTTTCCCATACCAAAGTAAAAAAGTTGTTCATCGCCGCTGCTTTCACAGTCATGAACTCTATAATGTCATAGATATAAGATATGTATCATGTGTCCCTTATATTATAACTTATAAGGGACTCATTCTAAAGTATTATCAATTTGGTTTGTTTCGACGTGTCCGAGCTTATTTTATCCATTCCCAGCTGCTTACACCAGTTTTGTCAGATCGTACATAAAGCACAAAGCTAAAGCATCTGTTTTATATTGCTAACAATACTTATTTGGACTTGCTTTGGCAACCTCAGAAAAATGGCAAAGACATGTGTTTTTATTTTACTCATAATATTATACAGTATATTTCATTACCTTATTGCTTAGCTTTATGTATAGCATAATATTACGTTAAAACATTTTTCCGTCCGCATAAGCGTAAAGAAAATTACTTAACTTGGCGTGAGTTAACCCTCCACCTGCCTAATGTAATTTCAATTTCACAGAGAGCATTCGTTAATAGGCAAAAGCTTAAAAAAGAGCAGCTGCCTCCAAGACATGTTTCTTTAGAGAATATTTTATTTAGTATATAAATAAAATAAAAGTTCGTTGTCCGTTTCATACTTGTTGGATAATAATACATTATAACTGCTGCAGCCGAGATAGAATGGTATAGTATTATATTAAAAGATGTGGTAAAGTTAACATTAAAAATCTGTTATAAGTACGACATAATAGTGCCCAAAATATATTAACTTAAATTAAACACACCACACAAAAAAATATTTTTCAGAATTTTCACACTTTTTACTATTGTGAAAAATATATAACATAAAAACATTTACTGACAAATGCTGTCAATTGTTACATTTTGTTAGGAACTGTTACATGTTATAAAGTGCTCCTACACTAATGGAAAAGGTTTACTAATGTTTGCTAACATTTTATAACATTTAAATCTGGTACTTATTGGCTCACCGCATACCTGGTCGTCCTTTATAAAATGTGTACAAACAAAAGGTAATACATATTACTATGTTTTATTTTGTAATAATTTGTTTTGCTATAATTTGTTAACTTACGTTCACTAAACATTTTGTAACATAAAACATTTGTGATTCAATGTTTGCTAACAAATATTTACTAACTACTAAACATTTTCCAACTGCGGTGTGGGAGCACCATAAGGATGAAGTAATAATATGAACTTTCTTTTATTTATTTTCTATTCTGAAATCAACTTAAGACGAGATCTAAATGTTAATTTAATTACGATAAAACTAATGCAGTGTCGTGCTTTGTCTCACGGCGTAATAAGTGTTCCACTTACAAAATTCTACAAACTACACAACCGCTATAATTATTTCCGGGTAGTTCGCTAACTTTGTTACTTATTTAACTTTCGTGCGAATTTTACTACAAGTTTTAGTACCTCATAAATTAGTTGAGTTTTTAGAGGTCCTTAAGTATTTAGGGTTAAGAATGGTTACACAATTACACATAATATTCAAGTTACAATAATTAAACTTAAATTCAAGAGAGATTTTTATCGGTTCTTCTCGCCGGGCTAGTTCCCGAACCGGTGATAGGCACCAGTAGCAACAACGTTCTGAAAGTATTTGATTTGAATCTATTCAGAAATAAAACAATTTTTAATTTTTAATTATTTATTTGTGTGTCTAAATGTCTTATATCGGTTAAAAAGAAGGTAATGTAGGCAACATTACCTTTTTTTTTTAATCGATTTTTTTTAATTTGGTATGGAAGTACTTTGAGTCCCGGGAAAGGACATAGGATACTTTTTATCCTGGAAAAATGTAGGGTTCCCGCGCGATAAACAAATTTTGTGGTAAAAACTAACAGAGTTGGGGGTGTCATCTAGTACAGGGGCTCCAAAACTGTGCACCGCGGCGCCCTGGTGCGCCGTGGAAAGGCACGATCCTCGGAATCACAAAAGAGTTCGAACCTTTTTGTATGGAACGTGGCATACCTACTCGTAAGTAATTAGTTTCAAGTACTTAAAATGGTATATTTTCGTGTACTTACACCTATGAAACATATTACGTCAATCGACAGGGAAAATAATTACAAACAACAAAATATACTTTTTTTAATATGAAATAAGGGGGCCAACGAGCAAACGGGTCACCTGATGGAAACCAACTTCCGTCGCCTATGGACACTCGCAGCATCAGAAGAGCTGCAGGTGCGTTGCCAGCCTTTTAAGAGGGAATAGGGTTATAGAGGAGGATAGGGATGGGAAGGGAAGGGAATAGAGTAGGGGATTGGGCCTCCAGTAAACTCACTCACTCGGCGAAACACAGCGAAAGCGCTGTTTCACGCCGGTTTTCTGCGAGAACGTGGTATCTCTCCAGTCGAGCCAGCCCACTCGTGCCGAAGCATGGCTCTTCATGGACAAAATGTCGTAAATGTTATACTTTTAAATATTTCAGGTTCTTTATCTAAAATGTTATTTTTTTTATTTAACATTTATTGTACACAAGAAACTTATTCTAACGCAACAAACAATAAAAATCCTGGTTATAATTTCAGTTAAAATTGTCACCTTTTGGTGAATGTCCGAAGCCGAGTAGATTGGAGACCAGTCAGCGTTGGACACATCATGTTTAAAAGCCTTCAAATCAATTGCCTTTATACTTCGTAACAAAAGAAACTTGGGTTTACGTCGAGGTGGTTTGACTTTCAGGGAGAGGAAAATTAGGTCGTGATATGAAAGGTTGGAAGGAAATTGACCGTGGATTTTTATGAGGTCAGGAGAAGACGTAACAAGGAGATTTAGTAAGGTAGGGGTACAATTTGGAGCATGGTGGGTCGCTGATAGAGGAAGTATGCAAAGGTTAAATGACGTTAACAGCGCCCGCAGCTTAAGAGCACGTGAGTCGGATCTTAAAAGACATGTATTGAAGTCCCCTGCAAGTAATGTGTGGTCATAATTTAGGCTATGCGTAGCTAAAAGAGAATCTAATGTGTCAAAATAGTCGACGCGTTATGATGGGCTATAGAGCACACATAGCAGGACTCTTTTATGGTGCAGGGTGACTTCAATGCATAGGTATTCAATCGCGGCGGAGCAGCTGTTTGATGATACTGCGATAAGTTTGCAGTCTATGTCGCCACGTAGGTAAATAGCAACACCACCGCCCTTTCCAACACGATCGTTGCGGATGAGTTTATAACCCGGGAGAGCATAAGCTGTGGACAAAAGAGAAGGCTTAAGCCAAGACTCGGATACTAAAATGGCATCAACGTGCGAATTTGTACCGAACATCGCGATGAGATCCGAGTAATGGCGCGGGATACTTTGGGCATTAATGTGTACTATGTTAAAGTTGTTTGGGACAGAGGAAAATACCCTATTCAACTGATCATGAGCAGAAGGGGAAGCCAAGCTATCATCACTAGTACTGTCCACATTGGCAAAACTATCTGACGATGAAGAGCACGAGAAAAAGTCATTATTTATATCATCACAGTCACTGAAATCCATAAAATTACCAATAGATATAATGATATAAATAATATATTATATAATATGTATACGTAAATAATAATAAATATAAAACTTACTCACTAGAGACTATAATTTAGCTTAAATTACAACCCTATCTTAAGCTCACCGCCACTACAGGGAGAGAGATAATATGAAAAATTCACAAAATGTTATCTAATAAAAATCACAAACAATTTAGACTTATGTGCTTATTAATAAGCATTGATAATCATGAGATTTTTTTTTAAATAAAATGTAAGATAACCGCTATCAATAGCCAAATAGTCATCACAGGGCCCTTAAAATTCATTTTATATTTTCAAACTGAAATAACTCAGAAAGTATATTATTTACGACATTTTGTCAAAGAATATCTATTGTTTGTAAACATCTTTTCTTTCGATTGGCGTATGTTTCATAGGTGTACACCAAAATACGACAGGTATGCCAATGAGGTTCGTTGTTCATTATAAAATAAAATTATAATATGATTATACAAAGCATGCAGATGATTAAATATGTTTTGTTTAAGTTTTATTATATACTTGTTTCACCTAACTAAAATAATAATTATTAAGGATCTTTATTTATGTATATTTTTGTAACAGCTAGGTAAAGAGCGCCGTGACGAAATATTGAACGTGTAACTGCGGCACAGGCTGAAAAAGATTGGGAACCCCTGGTCTAGTAATACATTATAAAGCGATGAATTCCTGCGGAATTTCCACCAGTTTGACATAAAATTTTGTCAAACGTAACGATTTTCTACGTATGTTGTACTCGGCGAAACATGGCGGTAGCGGTCTTTGACTCCCTGTGTTTTCATTTTCTATACACAATAAAAACTTGTCATTTTCTGCACAACCCGCGATTGACATTGAAGTGTCAGATGTTGTCAATCGTGGCTTTGTATAGAAAATGACAAGTTTTTGACAGGGAGTCAATGACCGCTACCGCCAAGTTTCGCCGAGTACAGTATAGTACTTCCTAGAATTCTAATGCAAAATTTTGTGTTGGTTCTACGAATCCACTAACAATATCATCTACTTAGAAACGACATAAAAGCTGAATCATCCCTAATTAAAACTTAATTGCATACTATATTATGTTGTATTACGTATCACGTCATATAATATTATTATGTACCGCCCACCAGTAGGTAATACGTAGCGAGCAAATACAAGATGTAATTAATGTTCATGAATGGATTCGTCACGTTTTACATAATATTAGTGGTTCGGATATTTATATTAAGACGCTGACAACTGCCAATGACCTTGATCTCGCATCACTCTTGCACCTGTGTCGATTTTCATGCGAGAGAGACAGAGATGTGAAGTGTTCACTCGGTAGCGTGGATACATTTTTCGTTTGTTAGAGGAAAAAATAAATATGGGAAATCTGGATGTCAGAACCGAAAATTAAATCCGGCAATCTTTGGATTTTTGTAAAAGGTATCAAATAAACAAATTCTTAAAACATAGATTGTATTGTTACTTTAGTTAGAACTGTTTAAAGTACCTGAAAGATGTGACTTTGGTATGTTTTTTCATTCAGTAGAAGAACATTATTTTATTATTTAAATTCGACAAGCTTTTCCAAATATAATCAAAAATCACATATATTTTTTGTGCCAATCAATGAAACACATTCGACATATTATTTGTGCAGTTTTCTAGACGTATACGTCTAGAAAACTGCACAAATATGTCGAATTGGCAGCTGTCTTCCCCTTAACTAGCTTTAGAAAATAACACATTGTAGCCAAGCTGCACAATTCTGAATTTCAACTTTAACATCAAATACGGTGCGACTTTAATCTTATCTTATCTTTCTTTATTATCTTATATATAAAATTCTCGTGTCACAATGTTAGTCCACGAACTCCTCCGAAACGGCTTTACTGATTTTTACCAAATTTTATATGCATATTCACTAGGTCTGAGAATCAGCTACTCGGTACTTTATATAATTGATAAGTGCATTTGTTGAATAAATAATAGTAAATTATTACAACCTGAGACTGACGGCGACCATTATTTGTGCGACGGGATAGCGATGGACGTTGCCATGGTGACATACTTATTTAGTCACTTCAATAAAATAATATGGAAAATATATTATGGCAAAGCAACGTTTGCCGGGACAGCTAGTAATTATATAAAAATGGATTTTCAAATGTGTTTATCGCGCTAAAACTCGAAAACGGCTGAACGGATTGGGCCGATTTTAGTCTTAAAATATTCGTAGAAGTCCGGGGCAGATTTTAAAGTGACACGAAGTTCACCGGGACAGCTTACAGCTAGTAATATTATAAAGCGGCTTTAATTATTTCCCAGACTGTCGAGTGGACTTTGGTCTGACCCATACTAAATTAATCGGGCGAAAGATAGTGCCGTGGTTATCTTTCGAGACGGTCGGACGGTCAATAAAAAATATGTCAGGGTCACTACCATTTTTAGTCCTCTTTGATTCCACAACAGATACATGCTTATTTTCGATCACCTACATTCTTTACGCGGCCGCTAGTACCTACTAAATACTAATATACCTCAGGACGAAAATGATTTCACTCTTGAAATATTACAGTCGCTTTATAATTGAGTTTTCTCCACCAGCGGTTTCGTGATATTAAAAATGTCTACCGACGCTATTCTGAAATGTCACTCACTGTCGCCCCTGTAATAACTGTTGTGAAATGTCATAGAACCTCACAGTAGTTGTTAACGAACAATACGAAGTTTCAAACTTAGGTAAATAATTACAATTTTGAAAGTTGCAATTCCAAATACAAGAAATACGAAAAGTAGCTAGTTTACACTCAAAAGGACAAACTTTTAGTTCAGATAATTTTAATTTTAGGAATGTTTGATAAAGTTGTACTTAGTACTTCCAGGATACATTTTTACCTGTATTATATTATTTGAATAAGCCATAAACTTAGAAAACGAAATATTTTTAGGCCTAAATTATGAAACAAAAAAAAACTGAGCTTTAACGCTAACATTAGATTCATCTGATTTATGAGGTATGACAGGTATATTATAATAGCTTTATCTATAAAAAAGGTAGACATCAACTACGATAACATGGCGCGCCCCTCCAAAATTCAAAACTTTTGAAGTGCGCTGTCAAGATGCTTGAAGTGCGTTGTCTTGCGCGGTAGGCTAGTTATGATTAGTTGACCAACAAATATTAGTAATAAGTGACGTTAACTGAAATATTACGTGTACTGTGATTGGTTGAATACTTACTACATACAAACTCTTTCATTAGGATGTGACTACACACATTGAAACAGTCATTTGGAGGGGCGCGCCAAGTTATCGTAGTTGATCTCTAAATTTTATATGGTTGCCCCCCTTGGGATCCGATTCTAGAGAGCCAACTTATTTCTGAGTGTCAAATGCTAAAAAATGAAATAAAATGTAATTAAAAAATATTATAAATGATCAAACGAACTTACCAAGTGAAGTTCGATCATTATTATATGAGTCGCTTCATTCAAAGATATATTAATTACCAGGTAGTCCTTTGTTTGTTTTTTTTCTTTGTTTTTTTTCTACCCACATACGTCTTTAATACTTCAGTCGGAATTTCCAGGAATTGCTATTGTATTCTATTGTTGTCGCAATCACCGGTGCTCGCGCGGGGCCTGAAGGATTAAAAAAAAAACGCGATTGCCTAGCAAATAAACAAAGGACTACCTGGTAATTAATATATCGAAGAATGAAGCGAAGAAATATAATTATATGTCAGTAATACTCATTCACGAAGGTAATAGGGTTAAAACTAGCCTTTACAAATACTGATGTCTGAATTCTGATATAATATTGATTCCCACAATACTGATGTTGAATATTGTGATTCCGGTTATGAATAATAATAATAATAATATCTATGGACGTATCACACCACGTCAGTCTGGCCCCGTGCTAAGTACCCGAAGGACATGTGTTACAGGTACTAACATACTAACACCACTCTTGAAACAACTTCCAGCGTTATTTTATTCTGGCTAAAATTAAGCCAGAAATCCGAGAGTAAGAGGTAGGTTAAAGAGGGATAGATGCCTACATTAAGTATCCCGTCTTCTGCCGTCTGTCGTCCCCTGTCCTGTGGCCTCTATCCTCTGTCCACACCAAGTGGTCTTTGAAGAAATTATTTTTCAAAACGATATCATTCACGCGGACGAAGTTGCAGGCAACAGCTAGTATTTAATACTTTTATACTATATATATGTTTAACATTTTTATTATAATATGATACACATATTTAATACACATCCATGACCCAGGAACTTTGAAAAACTTTTTGTTCCGTCAGCGGGATTCGAACCCGCGACCCCCGGCTTGAGCTACCAAGAGCCCACCAACTGAGCCACAGAGGTCGTCGAATTATAACGAGGTTGAGGTTTTATACGAACAAACAGTACAAAGCCTTCGATCCCATTGAGCATTTGTTCAAACATTGAAAAGGAATTTTTCGTAATAAAAAGCTATTAATAGAACGCGTATCGGAAAATTCGAAATATAAAACATTCGTTTGTCGGCCATTTTGTATTGATCCCACCGCTGCCACCAATTAGGCGAAGGCCAAATTGATTACCGCCTGAATTATTTGTCAAATGAATTATATTGAGAATTTGTCGTCCAGTTTCTATTAGTGTTCTAATATCGTTTTACGTAATGGGAGCTTCGTTACTATATAAAATTTAAACTGCCTATTTATTGTAAAGTACATTTTCCATATTTTTGGTGAAACCCGCACGAGGCCACCGTGTGAATTTCTTGCGCTGATTTTTTTCACCGATATCCCACTGGTGGTAGGCATTACGTGGTAAGACCAGGGCTTCAAATAACATTTTTTCATAACGTTACTGCTTCAATGGCATAGATAACGTTATGAAAATTTACCCGATATTAAAAATAACGTTAAAAATTGCTATTAATAACGGTTAATGTTATAACGTTATATAGGATTTATAACGGTAATTATATGTTCTTTGATAACGTTATAGTCCGTCAAGAAAGCCACGACAGGCGAAAAAAATTCTAAACGTAATCACGTTTTTAAGGTGTATTTTTTTCTTTGTATTTTCACAGAGAACGCTTAATACATTTTAAATATTGTCACCTTGCACATTTTTATCTCGAATTAATAAAGTTCTCATATTTTTATTTTATTTAAAAAATTCCCGCCTGTCATGACTTTCTTGACAGAATATACTTTTTTTGTAAAATAAGTACTTAATTTAAGAGCCCGTACTGCTTAAATTAAGTACTTATTTTACAAAAAAACTACTGAAAAAAACTACTTTTCTACTGCTCTCTTCACACTCACGCCCGTCTTTCATATGCCAGGTGAAAAAGGACAATCGCCAAGTTAGCGGGCAGATAGAAGTTTTCTGTTTTTTAAAGGGTTTTTTAAATTAAAGTGGTAAAAATTCCAACATTGTATAGACGACTTTCTCAACAGTACATTGTATTTTTTTCATACCGTTAAGACGTCAATACAATCCATAAAAAGGTGATATTCTAAACCTTTTACAGCAAAAATCACAAAACTGTCGCGGGTTTGAGTTGGATTATTTAAAGATACTTAAAAAAATAAAAAATCTAGCTCCAACATTAGATTATAATTGAAATAATCTTACATGTTGTGCATTAAAACTTATAGAAATACTGTATTTTAACTGTTAAATCACGTCTGTTAAATGAGCGAAACCGGCAAAATTTTGTATACGGACTCTTAATCAGTCAGTTCAGTATGCAGTATGCACAAAATTAAGACGTGTCTGGTGACCAGTAGGTGTATATTATAGGAAAAATGACGTCTAATGAGAATGACACGGTCAGTAGTTCAGTACTCAGTATCTTTGTTGAAATATTACTAATTTATGGTTTGTAGAGTAAATTATTGTATTGCCAGCACGTGCGGCTGCCGGGCGGACTCTGTTGTTTTGCAGACGACGGGGCGGGGCGGGCTTTTTGTCCACGAAGGAATAAAGATCGCGTCTGCCCGTCGATGTCTGCAGCTGCCCTCGCCGCGTAGGTACACAAAGCACACGACGGATGGAGGCAGTCAGTTCAGGACGTTCGTTCTAGTGGAGATAGAGAGAATAGAACTAGCTGCCGCCCCGCGCCGCCACGCCGTCTGCGTTGCTGCATTTTTTTATGAAATAAGCGGGCAAACGAGCAAACGGGTCACCTGGTGGAAAGCAACTTCCGTCGCCCATGGCATGGACACTCGCAGCATCAGAAGAGCTGCAAGTGCGTCGCCAACCTTTTAAGAGGGAATAGGGTAATGAGGGAGGGTAGGGAAGGGAATAGGGTAGGTGATTGGGCATCTGGTAAACTCACTCACTCGGCGAAACACAGCGCAAGCGCTGTTTCACGCTGGTTTTCTTTGAGAACGTGGTATTTCTCTGGTCGAGCCGGCCCATTTCGTGCCGAAGCATGGCTCTCCCACGTATACTATACGCATGTAAATTGGTTTGTGTGTGTGATCCACGGTGGGCAGCCGCGGACTTGGTGTGCGTTGGTAATACTAAGGCGCGCCGCAGACGTCACACTTTTTGTGTGATCGAGTCTGCGGCTTAAATACAGTCCTCATGGCACGCGTCATGCAGACTGTAATATGTAAGCCGCAGACTCGATCACACAAAAAGTGTGACGTCTGTGGCACGCCATATTATAGGATTCTCTTTGTGCTATCGTTTAAAATTGAACCATATACATCAGGATTTCTGTGTGTTCTGTCGTAGTGTATTGTCATTCGTCGCATACGACCTTTCGACAGCCTACGTAGTAAATAATAGTAAATTTTGGAAGCTTAAATCACTCTCCTCTGTTGGCAAAATGGACCAATTTAAACAAAAACGATCCAAACCACAAAAACATAATTCCGAGATATTTGAAGTTTAAGTTTAATTTGGAATTTAACTGTCTTTTAATGCAAAATAATATATTTTTTTAATTTGATGTAATTGTATGTTCACTAATCTAATAAACCATTGCTTAAGTAGTGAAAAAATTGTTACAGTTTATTAGATATTCAAGACAACTTGTTCTTGGATCATTATTGCAATATACATTTTATATGGACAAAGCTGTATAGGTTGCTAAAATAAAATCGCAAAAACGTTCCAAACTCTTTTACTCAAAAATGCTTATTAAATATATCAAAATCTTTATTAAATTATTAAAAAACTAAACTACCCTAATCCTCCTCTCTTACTCATAGATCACGACTCACGACTCATCCAGTTTGTAAACATTGTTTGGTAATGGTAACTCATTGCCTAATTACCTCTATACTTGGAAAATTATGATTTCGTCCATACAAAAAATATATAAAAATTCATTTTTTTTTTCTCTGTAGATAAAGCATATTTGAAAAAAACAACATCTATAAAAGGACGATTCCATTATCGCGGGTGCAATAGTTTGATACACTTAAAGCTTCCTACAGGCAAAATGAAGCATATTTATTAACAAAATATCCCTTGAAGGGATACATTTTAACTAGTTTAACAATGATTTGTAAATGAAAACCTTAATCAAATGTGTGAAGGGCCACAAAACAGGCCGAAGTGCCATCGCGGGTGCAACCAATTTGACCCTCCATTAAGAACTGTGATGAGTTCATATGTGAATACTGGTCATTGCGAAACTTTTACAAAATAACTTGCCTATATTTAAAAATAGCATAAAACAAAGAAGCTATGTAACTAGATAAAAGTAATTATAGTAATAAGTACTAGAAATTATTAACCATTTTACGATCGCGGGTGCAACATCAAAATTTTCAAATCTTTTAAAGGTGAATGAAATCGTAATTCTCTAACAAATTTTAAAATTTTCGATATGGTGTAAATAATTATACTAGTAAGTTTGTAATAAAACTGCACCAAATTGTAGTTTTATTTTTATTTTCAGTTGTTTATTGGCCTGACAAAATTAATCGTCTAAATCACTAATAACGATTGAATAGTGTAATTTATACAAAAGATTTAGACGTATTGCTGTATAACTGTACTACAACTAAACATTAAATTGAAATATATGATATTTTAATTAAAAAATATGAAAAAAAAAACATCGCGTCCTAACATATTGCTTAAAAACCAGTTCAGTTCCGATATCATCTAGAGGGTAAGGCCAAATTAGCCTCGAAGAAGCTTGGTGTTCTTAACAGAGCGAGACAGTACTTCAGTCCGGACCAACGCCTACAACTCTACAAGGCGCAGGTTCGGCCTGATATGGAATATTGTTCTCATCTCTGGGCAGGGGCGCCAAAATACCAACTGCTCCCTCTGGATCGTATCCAACGAAGGGCCGCTCGAATTGTTGACTGCCATAGTGTTTCAAACAGCTTGGACCCCTTGGAATTACGCCGAGATGTAGCTTCACTCTGCATCCTCTATCGGTTGTATCACGGGGAGTGCTCTGAGGAGTTGTTCGGAATCATACCACCTGCAACTTTTCGCCATCGTCCCACGCGAAAAATATACCATCCTCATCACCTTGATGAGTGGCAGTCTTCCACAGTGCGTTTTTCGCGTAACTTTCTGGCGCGCATAATAAGTAATTAATTATCAATAATAAGTAATTAATTATCAAGTACTTTTACGTAGTAGATTCTTTTTGATTCGTTAATTTAATAGTTCCTACCTACTTAAGACTTGTATGTTGTTATTAATTATTTACTTACATTAAAATTAGTTGTTTTATTTCATTTGAAATATGCAAAAATGATTCAAGTGATGAGATTCGGATCGGTAATGTTTAAATCAAGAAATTTTGTTGCAAAGCTATATTGCAAAAATGATCCACGTGATGTGGATCATTATTGTAGAAAGGAAAAAAATTAAATTCACTGCACGTAATTTTACAAGAACGATCCACACCTCATGAATCGTTATTGCAATGATGTAAAAAAACGTAACTGTTCCAGACAGCTTGGATCATTACAGCAAAATACAAATTTGTATATGCTAGGGCAACCAAGAAATTGCTAAAATGTTTCAAATGACATGGAACACTTTTGCATTTCAAAAAGAGTCTTTGACATGACTACTGTGGGTTGGATTACTGTGTTTTTCGCTTATTTGTCAACATAGAGTAATGAGTCTTTGATATGTTAAAATATACCTTAATTGGAGTACATAGTGTCACAATCTTAAAAATGAGGAGGTTGTGGTTTGGATCGCTTTTGCTTAAATTGGTCCAAATTAGAATCCCTTTTTTACAGAGGTATTTTTGATTGATTATTTTGTGTTACAAAAGTTGATCAATCGTGTTATGCTATGGGCAATTCAAAGACAAAGATATGATGAATACTAACAATAAAATTTAATTTCTTAGCTTTAGTCATTGCTGAGAAAAACATTTTCGTGTTTCCTGTTGAAAAGTTTATAATGGGTCCTAAAATCTATATCTCGGTTGAGAATTAATTACGGCCGTTTCCGAGAAAGTAGCTTGATAATTAAATTTCATTAGACTTCGATGGATTTAACAGTGGTTATTAGCATACTGAGGATATTGATAATGACTTTGACTGAGGCAGATGTTTGAGGAATTAGGCTTAGATCCACAGACATAGATCAAGATAGATACCGCATATGTATGTACTTCGCTGCGATCGCGTTCCCAAACGACGAGCGATGCTCGTCTTTCGAAAGTCTGTTCTTTAGTCTGCTATTGGAATCGGACGTCAATCGAAATTTCAAAAATGCCTAAATGCCTAAAAGTAAAAGTTTTGAGCTGTAGAAATTCAAATAGAAACGTTGGCCTAGATAATGGACACGTTTCTTATCGGCACGTCACAGTAGGTAGGGAAAAAGGGGCACGCTCGTTTTCATACAAATGGAGCGACATGCGGTATCTATCTTGTTCTATGTCTGTGCTTAGATCAAAATTAGGCTAGCAGCTAAAGTAGAAATTGATGACTAATGTTAAAATCGTTGGTACTTTTATGGACACAAGCATTAAGTTTTTTAACTGACTTCAAAAAGGTGTTTATTATTTTTTCGGCTGTTCATAGTTTTTAAAAACAAAAGTTAGATTTCAAAATAAAAATTAAATTTCATACATCAAAGTACCCATTTTTTTACTTCTTTACCATTTCCAATAATTTTAACCGACTTCCAAAAAGGAGGATATTGTTTTTTGGCTGTTGATACTTTTAGATAAGTATAAAAATTTATATTCTAAAAGGAAAATTAAATTTGGTATCAAAGTAACGTTATTTTTACTTTTTTCCTGTATTTTATAAAGCATTATCATTTTATAAAACAGCTGCCCATGGCGTATTCCAAGAAGTAGTAATTTTATTAATTCTAGCTATAAATCAAGGTAAGTAATTCAAAAGTACAAAATATATAATTAATTGGACAGCTACCCTTTGAAACTTTTGAATCAGGAAAGTTGAAGAAAGTTTCTGTGGCGAAACTTATTGTTATAACTTCGCTCCTCATTAGGCAGGCGGCATAATTTGAGGCTTAAACTCGTCTATTTATAACCGGTGAAAAGAAGGTTAACTTAGAAGTAAAAATAACAACTGTTGTATAAACATAGTTTTTATTCGTAGTGTACAAGTTATTTTTACGTACATACTTATCCAGCAGCATTATGTGAGTTATTTTTACTTACCTACTGGTTATTGCCAGCAGTATTTTTATTTTTGCACCGCTAAAGATATAATTTGTTGTTGTTTGTTGTTTTGTTTTTGAAATTATTGATGCTTGCAAACGTCCAAAAAATCGTATTCCCATAAAAATACTTTTTAACACTTTTAGGAGTCATCAATTACTGAATATTTATCATAGGATATAAATTAGTTTGATTATTAGCAGAAAATAAAACCAGCGTAAAGGAATTGCATCAGAGTTAACATTACTGATACCTCTAACGATAAGCGACTGGTATTACTTAGCATCAGGTCAGCATAAGCTCGTTCTTATTACCTACCCAAAATAAACCAAGCTACAAATGTGTATACGTTACTTTGAGAGCGACACGAGTTACCCGGCAAAGCGAGCACTTGGGATTTAGCTTAATGTTAAATTGAAATAACATTTTGTAAAAGGATTCCATTTAATTCCTTGAGTGTTACGAATTACTCTCTCTCTCTCTGGGGGTCATCCATAAAGTATATATATATATATATATATATATATATATATATATATATATATATATATATATATATTATAAAGAGGACTAAAAATGGTAGTGACCCTGACATATTTTTTATTGACCGTCCGACCGACTCGAAAGATAACCACGGCACTATCTTTCGCCCGATTAATTTAGTATGGGTCAGACCAAAGTCCACTCGACAGTCTGCAAATAACGATTCATTATAGCCGCTTTATAATATTACTAGCTGTAAGCTGTCCCGGTGAACTTCGTGTCACTTTAAAACCTGCCCCGGACTTCTACGAATATTTTAAGACTAAAATCGGCCCAATCCAAAAGCCGTTTTCGAGATTTAGCGCGACAAACACATTTGAAAATCCATTTTTATATAATTACTAGCTGTCCCGGCAAACGTTGCTTTACCTATATTTTCCATATTATTTTATTGAAGGGACTAAATAAGTATGTCACCATGGCAACGTCCATCGCTATCCCGTCGCACAAACAATTATGTTATTTGTTTAAGACCCGTGACCTTTGTTTTAGCAAAACAACGCCATTTTGTGCTTAATCTAATACCTCTATCTTTTATTTACTTTAAATCTTACTGTATTAATGTTCATTTCAATTTATTGTAAGTGTACACTAGATGATTCTCGCTTTGCGGAAGCTAAAAACGCGAAAGAACCTTTTTTTTGGTTGATCTTGACTCTTGATGGATTAGTGGACAAGATTGGAAGTCATATTTTTTTCCTAACAAAAAAAAAACAAAAACAAACCCACAGCCACCTCATTTGTAAAACAGAAAAACAGTCTCATTTGAAAACAGAAAAACACAATAACCCACAGAGGTGCCCGATAGAACCGGAAACATGAAAAAAGGAAACAAAAGATAAACGTACCTAACACATAAAACTAGAAAATAATATAATAATAAGCATTAAAATACAAAAATCCATCAACTTGTCTACATACTTTCAAGACATTTTCATACACAAATATAACCTTTTTGTCACCACTCCATGGATCGTAATAATCCGACAACGGCTAAATACAGGGTGCAATTAAACGTTCCTGCCAAACTTTTCCAGGGCTTTCCAGGTTATTAGGAGAGTCCATTTAACCAAAAAAAAAATGGGTGTATAGTGTTGTTATGGAATGGAACAACACAAATGTGTTGTTACTATGTTTATTGTCTTTATAAACAATGGCATACATTAAGCATATATATGTATAGATGAAGCCTATTAGTGGTTCGTGGATTGGACTGCGGGGCTATCGCATTCCGTAATCTCCTAGCTGGCTTGTCCTGAGGGCTGCGGGGCTACCGCTCAGGTAAGCAGAGGCAACGGACAGGACTGCGGGGCTATCGCACTCTGTGCCGAACGACTGACTTGATGCTTTTTTTTTTTCGAATGGATCTACGCTCGCGGCCCTTTGTGGAGGGCCGTTTTAGCTTCGTCGGAAGGATGACTTGATGCTTGCTTCGCCGCTCCTTTTATACTCGCTTGGTGACGTATGTAGTGGCATCCATCACGATGTAAACATTGATCGGCATTGATGTGTGCGTGTAGGCGAGACTTGTATTGTGTTTATTTGTTAGAGGTGTTATTTTTTTCAATGACATATTTTATCCCATTTAAAATCGTTGCAGAATGGTCAATCGCGGCGCGGGGGAATGATCAGGGGTGACGCGGGATGAGGCGCGCGCGCGAGGGCACGTCACGCGCGGCCGGCTTATCGTGTCCATTAATTGTAGTGTTTTTTAGGATAACTTGCGGAAGCTATTTCTCAACATTTTAGTACTGAGTGACTATAAAAGAAAAAATACGTGTATTTTTATTTTTCACAAGGATCAATATATCAAAATTTGGCAGGAAGGTTTAATTGCACCCTGTATTAGGGACATCGATTGACGATTAATTATGTCCTCGGCGAGTTCTGAAAGCTTTTTTAATTAACAAGTTAAAATACTCGTTAACGATTCGCGGAACAGATTTAGGGCGGCGCAGACCGGATGCAAGTGGCCGCAACTGGTCCAGCTACTGCCCGGTATAGGATATTAATTGTAAGCTTTTATTTTCGATATAACGAAAATTTAAGCAATTTTCTCAATGAATAAAAAAAATAAGAACGTTGGAATCTATGTATCAATGTTCAATTTTAAAAGTAGTGATTTCTCAGTATAGAGACTCAATAATATTTTGATTTACAAACATAGTCGTTTGTAAATTTTAATATTTTTCATACTCTAATAAAAAAATTTATAGATTAATATAAAATAATCAATCAATATTTTTTATATCATAGATTCTTCAGTCGTCATATTCACCTTCTATTACAATAAAGCTAATGGATAACTTTCTGTTATCGTGTACGGTATCTAAATAAGCTGTATTTTTAATTTTTATATCATAGAAATATTATGAAGAAAATTTTCCGTCACGACGTCTGGTGTCTCGTCTGCACTGACCCTAAATATATTATGTTTGTCATTATAATGTGCCCGGCGGCGCTATGGACTCGGCTATCATTTTACAGCGCAAAAAGTTTCTTTTTTAAAAGTAGCACGAATTTTTCGTACAAAAAACTCACTCCACGAATGTGGGTTTTAAAATGTAGGCTCTTTATTCCGCGTGGTAATATGTAAAAAGTTAAACCTTTCGGGTAATAGTTAAGTGCTTTCCTTTGTGAAATTTCCTTGCGCCGACTTATGGCGGCATTAAAATTTACACTTTCGTAATATTTTTAGTACTTTTATGTAAGTGAAATTTTATAATATTTTTAGTACATACTCCTACGTTTTGTTATTAAAAGCTCAGAGAAAATATATATGAAAAGGCTAACACTTATGATCTGTTTCAGAATATTACTAATTAGCGACCCGCCCCGGCGTCTCACGGACATAAAATATATAGCCACTGAAAAAATGATCAAAATCGATAGCTTGTGATCCTTCACGTGGTCTACTTCTTATCTGTGCCAAATAACATAAAAATTGCTCCAGTAGTTCGCGAGATAAGCCCTATCAAATAATTTCCCCCGTTTTTTCCACATTCTCCTATTAGTCTTAGCGTGATAAAATATAGCCTATAGCCTTCCTCAATAAATAGGCTATCTAACACTGAAAGAATTTTTCAAATCGGACCGATAGTTCCTGAGATTAGCGCGTTCAAGTTAGCCCTATCAAATAATTTTCTATCTAGGCTATCTAACACTGAAAGAATCATCAAAATCTGTTGCGTAGTTTATAATGAATGAATGAATATATAAAGGGAACAAAGGGACATGAGGGAAAAAAAGCGACTTTGTTTTATAATAAGTATAGAAGCCAAAACTCCTGGAAAAGCTATATCATGTCACTTACATAATATAGTTTTCCCAGAAGTTGTGTCTCTGTCACTACAAACTAAGTATCGACAAAACATTCGGTGAAGCTAGTCTATCTCATAGTCATATTATGAGATGATAATTTATAAAATACAAAGCCTTTATACAAAGTTTCCAGAATACTATAATGCAAGAAAAACTGTCCTCACTTTTATTTCTGTCTTAACTATCTATCTAGTTTAAATTTTCCATAAAATGATATTCACGTCAACTCCACGTCCCAATCCCAAGACAAAGCTCAATTTATCAGGGATTGGCGGGACTCATCCGATATTCGGTTCACAATCACCGCAGTGGATGAGGTCAGGAGGACTCCCGAGACTCGACCAGTCCCATACACGATTATCGGAATCGGGAATCGGAACTCGACGGAATATGTCGATAAACTCGTCATATTTTGCCGAGCGTATCACAAATCACATAACATATAAAGTCGCGGCTTTCATAGAAAAAGTTTGTATGAAAATGTTGAGTTATAGTTCCGTCAATATTATTAATATTGTGTTTGTTACGCGTTTTAAATACAAATTTTGTCGCGGAGCGATATTTATAAATATTACAGGCCGTGGTTTTGAGTTGTTTTTTGTGGCTTTCTAATAGTTTATGATCTTTGCACTCTATTATTTCGATCAGTTTTTGCTAGTTTGTTTATACTAGTGAAATAAAATATAACTTACCCATTATTAACATGATGACGGGCAGAGTGGAGAGGCAGGCGAGGAACACCGTCATCAAAACTGAAAACAATTATTTTTAAATTAAAAAAATAATATATACCGTACTAAATGCCCCTAATTCCGTTGCGTCAAAATTAATTTATCGCGCGGGCAACATAAATTTTTCCGGAATGAAAAGTTTATCCTATGTCCTTTTCCCCGACTCAAATGTATCTCCATACCGAACAGCAAAATTGGTTCAGAGGTTCAGGGAGGTAACAGACAAACGAACAGATACAATTTCGCATTTTTAATATTAGCGTATTCGCATTTTTAATAGTAGCGGGTGACATCCGTGATCATCACGGATGTCACCCGCTACCTCTTTACTAATCTATTGACATCATTGTTGTTAAAATCAAACCAGTAGTTTAACCGCCACGAAGAGAACACACATACTTGTAATGACTCCTAAAATAATTATTACCCTTCCTTTTAGCTTCCTTAAAGTTACGATAGAGAAAACGAGTATTATAATAATTATAACGAGTACATATAATACATACATTACACAATTTGTTTTCAGATTAATAACAATATTACCACTTGTTTAAATTTCATATTCGCTTCCAAATCAAAATGAAAACTATATTTTATGCAATAATTACTGGATATTGAAAATTAGGGGTTCATTTGTAACAATTCTACAAACAATATTAAATACTTCAAACGTTATAAGCCATACTTGTCCGAATATACTCGTAAATGCGAAACTGTGTCTGTCCCTTTGTTAGCTTTTCTCGCCTTTCATATTTTTATATTAAAATGTCAATAAACCTTAAGTCCGGGAAAAGGACATACAAAAATTTAATCCCGAAAAATAAACAAACGAATTTGCGAGCAACATATTAATATAGATAAAATTATAATAAATGGTCCCAAAAACATAATACCTACCCTAAAAGATAATTATAATTAGAGGGTATTTCGGTGAAATACAAAACCGAATCCCCATGATATAATAATTAGATTGCTTCTCAGGAGGAAGTAAATAGCGGCCGCTTTAAAAAAATACCCCGCGGGAATAACCGTACATTTTCCTGCGATGAAGTAGCCTATGTCCTTTCATATAATGGTTTGTTAATATTTGTGTGAAATTTTATTTTAAAGGTCCGACACATAAGAAAGATATACGCTAAAGTGTAAAACTACTTGCAATTAATGTCATAACTTCTTATAAAGCTATTTCTCTGTATTAACTTAAGTGTACATAATATAGCCAGCAAAAAACTTAATGTCTACTAACTAAAACGTCCTAACCATGATCTATTACTACTGCGCTACTGCGGTTTCCTATCTTATATCTTTAAACGAGCAATTCTTGTATATATTTAAATATATATACAGGGTCTAACAAAAACAAGAGATAATACTTTAGGGTGTGTACGTGTTCCCTGTAGGGAGTTCACTGTGAAAGTAGCAGCGCTGAAAGACCAAAAATTTTTTTCACTTTTGTATGGGCAAGGGCCCGAGCGTCACGAGTTTCCCCATACAAAAGTGAAAAAAATTTTTGGTCTTTCAGCGCTGCTACTTACACAGTGAACTCTCTACAGGGAACACGTACAGATCCTAAAGTATTATCACTTGTTTTTGTTGCACCCTGTATATAATTGGAATCTCGGAATCGGCTCCAACGATTTTCATGAAATTTAGTAGGTATATAGGGGGTTTCGGGGCCGTAAAATCGATCTAGCTAGGAATAATTTTTAGAAAATATCATTTTATTCGTGTTTTATCGAATACCGAGCGAAGCTCGGTCAAATAGCTAGTATTTTAATGCTACAAATTTAAACGATCTTTTTCACGCGACTTATACCAGTAGATTCATAGCAATCAAACCTTCAAGAAGAGAGCGTGTTCCCTATTAAAAGGCTGGCAACGCACCTGCAGATCTTCTAATGTTGCGAGTTTCCATGGGCGATGGTAGTTGCTTTCCATCAGGTGACCCATTCGCTCGTTTGCCCCCTTATTTTATATAAAAAAACAATATACTAACTCGTCCTATTCATGATCTTGGCGGCTCGACAGACGAAGTCGACTGTGCCAGATGCCTCCATGTTTGCGTCTTTCAGCTGATAGGCCACGGAGCCATACGTGGTGAGTCCCACGCCTAGTCCCAGCCCACGCTCGTACTTCTCCCCGCAGAGACGACGCTGCTCGTCACCTGATACCTGGTAACAACACACCTGGTTACAACACACCTGGTTACAACACACCTGGTTACAACACACCTGGTTACAACACACCTGGTAACAACATACTTGGTTAGAACTAACCTGGTAAGAAAATGTTAAGCATTTTAAAGTCAGTTTAAAAAGAAACTACTGAGTTTTCCTTTAAGAGCCCGTATTCTCTTTTCTACTGCTCTCTTCACACTCACGCCCGTCCTTCATATGCCAGGTGAAAAAGGACGATCGCCAAGTTAGCGGGCAGATAGAGGTTTTCTGTTTTTTAAAGGGTTTTTTATATTAAAGTGGTAAAAAGTAATTCCAACATTTTATAGACGACTTTCTCAACAGTGCATTGTATTTTTTCATACCGTTAAGACGTCAATACAATCCATAAAAAGGTGATATTCTAAACCTTTTACAGCAAAAATCACAAAACTGTCGCGGGTTTTAGTTGGATTATTTAAAGATACTTAAAAAAAATAAAAAATCTAGCTCTAACACTATATTATAATTGAAATGATCTTACATGTTGTGCATTAAAAGTTATAGAAATACTGTATTTTAACTGTTACATCACGTCTGTAAAATCAGCGAAATCGACAAATTTCGTATACGGACCCTTAAGTACTATTCAGGTATTCACATAGCACATTGCTGACCTTAACTTTCACTCGAATTGAAAAGTTTTGAAGAAATTTTGGAAGAACATTGCATTAACGATACTGCATTGCAAGCGCCCACCATGTCACATATTTTGAACTTTTAGGCTGCGGTTGCACTGAGTGAGTGACGCTACGGTGAAAAAGCAGCCTTAAGTGGAAGATTATACGATCTGTATGTGATATGTCCAAATATAATATGCTCAAATATCCTAAGGTTTTTCTTTACGCGTTAGATTTTGTCCCAATTTCACCAACGACTGTTAAATTTGATGCTCGAATTAGTATCACGTTACCTCTTTCGTTTTTCATATGAATAAAATCGAAGACATGACATATTATGCAAGCTGTCATTGCTTACAGACGTTGGTGAAATTGGGCCTAAAGATGATTAGCTAGGCCCCGGGGATGCGTAAACGCATTCCCCTAATGCAAAAAAAAAGGTACGTACTTGGCTTACGGAGCTGGAAGCCCGTCGTGAGCCGGTATCGGAAGTCTGCCGGCCCGCCATGGAGCCGCGGTATGGTGACACTCTCCCACGACCTGCTGAAAATACCGTACCAATGAGAGAAATTGATTCAAAGAAGACCACGTTATTTGGTCGGCTTATTTTGAGCCCAGCTGACAGAACGTATAACGTTACCTTTAGAAAATCTAAGTGTTTAGTAGAAATGTGACCTACTGTCAGAAACGAATGACATGGAAATATTTATTAATCTGCTAGCAGACCCCTAGACGATCAATTTTATATTATGCAAATGCAATATCATGTAATGTGCAATATTATTGACCGTCTAGGGTTAGTATTGAACGCGCCCGCCTTTCAATCTTTTTGTCAAATAAATTGTTCAATAATATTGTTCAATGATACTTAATGCACAGTAAAATTGATCGTCTAGGGGCCCTTAATTTTATTATCGGGAAAAGACATAGAAAAAATTATGTAATATTACGATTTTTTGGACTTCGGTATATTAATTAAATTTAAAATCTTAGGAATAATAATAGTACATGGAATTGGTACTTTTGGTTTGCATCAAATGGGGTAGTTCTGATTTTTTTATATGTTGTATGTGATGAGGTGGTACTGTCAAATATAATTTTTCCACCTCGAAATCCTTCCGGAACATTGGAAAATTCATGAGAAACCATTCAGTTTTTGATCAGTTTTCAGTTTTTTGCCATTTTTTACCACTAAAGACCTGTTTAATGGTAGAAATTATCAGAAATTACTTTAAAGTAGACAAAATTTTCAACAAAATGAGAATAGTTAGGTCTCGATAAACTGAATAGTTTCAAAGGTACAGCTGTTCAAATGTTTGTAAATTTTCCAAAAAAACATTCATTTTTCGAGTTTTTACAAGTTCTCGTCGATGTGGTCAATTATTGATCTATTTGACGGCATAAATTAATATACGTTATTAAAGAAGACAATTTTTTTTACAAAACGAGACCAATTTGGTCTATTAAAATTTGATAGTTCCCTAGCTACAGCTGTTCAAAGTTGCTGAGGTGAGTAAACAAAATGAAATAATATGACTTACTAGGTCTCGGTCGCGTAAATTAGATATTTCACAGATCCACAAAAAATAGCCTATGAACCTTTACATGCTCTACTTCTTATCTGTGCCAAATAACAGAAAAATTGCTCCAATAGTTCGTGAGATAAGCCCTTTCAAATAATTTCCCCCTTTTTTCCACATTTTCCTCTATTTGTTCGCTTTTACGATTTCCATGGACTATAATAATATATGTAAATAATTATTATCGTTAGCTACCGGGCTGGTATCAAATATATTTTAACTTTAAGTCATGATAATATTAAACACAAAGATAAACTACAACTTTTTAAGCTTTAAAAACAAAAACAAACTATACCAGAACATCGATAATTCCTGGAAGGTAACGTAATATTAATGTAAACGTATTTCGTGAGTAATTTCATAGAATTTCGAAATTATTCATAAGGAAGGCGTAACGTTACGGTTTGGCTTAGGGTTAGAGTTTCCGAGAACATGTCACGTCTCGAGAAATAACTTCTTCAAGGATGAAATTATATTACCACTGTCCAGGAAATCTGGCGTACTAGATTCTGTTTTCAACTATCGACTTTAACTCAGCAGCTAAAGTCGATTAGCTACTAAGCTAAAGTCGGTAGTTGGAATGCAAAATATAAGAATATCAAAATATGTATATTTTAACAATTAATAAGTTTAAAAACTGCAACCCGACTTTGTTAAAATACAAAATGTTAAAAAGGAAACCTATGTTATCTACGGCATTAATTATTTGGTTTCAGCCAATGATATTCTACTTATACGGATCTGTTACATTCATCATTCATACTATTTTCCGGCTTAAATCTCTTCCGAACAATTTTCAAAATTGGACTTTGACAGATAAGTGAAACAAAAGATATGAAATGTCATTTACATGAAAGAGACAGACTAAATAAAAGACGACCCAATTGGGTCGCATTTGAGTCTTCACAACGCGCGCGGTTAACATATAGACTGCTTTGAGTTTTTTATATAATATCATTAGTTTCAGCGTAGTCGGGTCAAAATGAAAATGATCAACTCACCTGCGCATTGACTATCTTCGCTAGCTCTCCTTTCCCTCGATACCAGCGGCTCCTGAAACGTCAAGGTCAGGCTTCCTCGGGGACTAATTCTGGCAGCTTCCAATTCGCTCGCCACGAGACTGCCTCTGGCGCTCCTCTCCGACGGCGCGATGCTGCCTCGGGGACTCTTCTGCGAGTCGGGAATCAGGGACCCACGTGGACTTCTCATCATGTCCGACGGGTCCTTCCTTAGACCCGAATCTGGGATGATGCTCCCTCTTGGACTAGTCCGAGGGCTGGGACCCAGTTCTTTCTGTCGCGCTGGGTCTATCTGTATGCTCGCTACTGAATGCCTGGGACTGCGCCCGACGTCCGGTACCAAGGAATTTCTTGGCTGGTTCCACGACGACGCGTCGGGTACCAAGCTTCTTCTCGGGCTCCGTGCTGTGGAATCTGGGGTTAAGCTGTTCCTTGGGCTTCTGTTGAAGTCCTGCGGATTGAGGCTGAGTCTTGAGCCATAAGCTTGCTCCACACCGAGATTATTCCTCGAAGGAGTAAGTGTATTCTTAACTAGAGCTGTCTCTGGTGTGATCGAATTTCTGGCGGATCTTGACTCGGGGACGAGGGAGTGTCTCGGACTCCTGTGGTAGGACTCCAGTGCGGCGTCCGGTGCCAAGCTCGCTCGAGGGCTTCTCTGGATCTGTATGGCCGTGGGCTCCATTTCGTCGTCAGTCTCTGTGGTCGCCAGTGACGCTCGCCTGGAATTCTGTGCCGAAGGTCTAGGAGACCTGGTCTGCGGTGACGTGGCAGCGCTCCGCGACGCCCTTCGTCGTCTGGAAGATGACGTTCTGTGCAACATCCTGACTTCTGTGTCTCTTCTATTTTATATCATCGCTCCCTCATTTTGCATTCGTGTGAACTGAAACAAAAGAAAATGTTACAACGATGTTACTTCCCGTCTTCATTAGTATTAATGACGTTATTTCTACCATTATCTAATAAGTCTGTCTGGCTTTTTTTCAGCGTATGAATAGGGGATCCTGAAATTCAGTTTGTCTATTTTGCGTCAATAAATCCGAGCGAGACAGGTTTAAAAGCTTAAATCAACAATCTGTTCAAACCGACGGATTTATCAAATGAATTTTAAATTCGTGTTCGAACAATTCCGAACCTCAATTAAGTCTGGTGAAATTGGGTAAGTGGCATTGATTCTATAAATTTTCAACTTGAAAATTGATTTCATGTACGCCACGTATTCCGAATGCAAATATAAGAACAAATTAGTACAGTTATTTTAAGTTATAAACATGAATAACTGCGGCAAGTAAATTCCTATCCACACAAAACAGTCCCTAAAGAATTCCTTTACTACCAGCAAAAAATTGCGACTATCACAAGTGCTCCAACTATATTTAGCGACAGCAAACAGAGGCGTCCAACTCGAGTAAATACGGCCATGTTTACACACACATACACGCACATAGCACCAGCGATTTATAAGAAAACTTGTAAGCTCTCAATAAACAACTTCTTTGTTTAGTTAGCGACGATAAATCCAAATACACCGGCACAATAGTCCTCGATTTGTTCCCCGGGGGGGTTAAAAGGGGGTTGAGGGAAGAGTTCCGAGGGGGGGAATAAATATTGCCTCGGCGCTTCGGATTGATAAATTATTGTCTACTAACAACTGACCACCTGAACTGATTCAACTATCGGTGTATTGGAGTAGTGATTTCATTATGCGCTGTAACTTTATACTTTACTGAATTATTTGAAAATCTGTATCAAAGGTTTGTGGGTCTGAGCGTCCGTGGCCTATTGGGTAGACCTTTGGTTCGCACTCGCAGAGGGTGCAGGTTCGATCCTGGGTGGAGGCGTGTACCAACGAGACATTTTCAGATCTCAAGTACACAATACGGACGCTCGTACGGTGAAGGAAAACATCGTGAGGAAACCCGCACATGGTTGGTCCCAGACGTATTGATTAGTTCTTTCCTCTGGACTAGGCCGACTATGTTGCGAGAATGCCGTATGCGCTTGGGCAACGATACAGGCATTTAAAATCTTGGTCCAGGCACTACAGTATTTGAAGAGTGCTTATTTCACTCCGAAAAATGCTGTATAAATCATCCACAATGGATGCAAAAGGCCTAGTTTTTGTGGGTCTATTTATCTGTCTGTTAAGGGGAAGACAGCTGCCAATTCGACATCTTTGTGCAGTTTTCTAGACGTATGTATTTCATTGATTGGCACAAAAAATATATAGGCGATTTTTGAATATATTTGGAAAAGCTTGTCGAATTTAAACAATAAAATAATGTACTCCTACTGGATGAAAAAAAATACCAAAGTCACATCTTTCAGGGACTTTAAACAGTTCTAACTAAAGTAATAAAATAATCTATGCTTTAAAAATTTGTTTATTTGATACCTTTTACAAAAATCCAAAGATTGCCGGATTTAATTTTCGGTTCTGACATCTAGATTTCCCATAATATTTATTTTTTCCTCTAACAAACGAAAAATGTATCCACGCTACCGAGTGAACACTTCACATCTCTGTCTCTCTGGCATGAAAATCGACACAGGTGCGAGAGTGATGCGAGATCAAGGTCATTGGCAGTTGTCAGCGTCTTAAGAATCTCTTGAACCGACACACACGTGATACTATGTAGATAGCTTATCTAACTTGAAATGACGCGCTAGTACTGAAGTAGTTGGACTAGTCATTTCACTTAAAATCCCATATCTATTAAAATACAACTCGGACATACAATTTTGTGTTGTTACAGGGAAAACGTACGGTTCACATGCATACTGTGGTTCAATTCACTAAACATCTTTAGAACAGTTATAACCTCCTCCTTTTTGGAAGTCAGTTAAAAATATAAAATAATACATACCATACCATCAATATACGTACGATTACATTCCACAACTAAATAAAGTCGTTTTGTCGTATCACCGTGAGCATGCCTCAGGAAATTGGACGGAAAATAACTTGTCAATATAGACGACTTCAGGAATTGTTATAAAGTATACTATCGAATCCGGCAAACATTGTTTTGCCATTAACCTTATTTTGGGTACGAAAAATAGATGTTTGCCGATTATTTATTATCAATTTTGACAGCTTTCTATAAAAGAACTTAAGGGTCCGTATACGAAATTTGCCGATTTCGCTGATTTAACAGACGTGATTTAACAGTTAAATGCAGTATCTCTATAAGTCTTAATGCACAACATGTAAGATCATTTCAATTATAATCTAATGTTGGAGCTAGATTTTTTATTTTTTTAAGTATTTTTAAATAATCCAACTCAAACCCGCGACAGTTTTGTGATTTTTGCTGTAAAAGGTTTAGAATATCACCTGTTTATGGATTATATTGACGTATTAACGGTGTGAAAAAAATACAACATACTGTTGAGGAAGTACTTTTTACCACTTTAATATGAAATAGTTGAGTAAAATATGTAACTCGGCAAAATTTTAAAGAAAATGGGCAAAGAATTGCTGGTAATTTCGGCAACTTGGAGCTGTAATTCATAAAAATAAAACGACAGAAATAATCTATAGATAAAATTCCATCCAATTCGAGAAAAAAGAAAAAAGAAAAAAAAAAAAAACAAATTGTGCCAAAAAACACGATTCAAAACAACCTAAATCTCACATTATATTACTCGCCGCAAGGTTCGAGTCGGCTTTCCGCGCTTAAATATATTTTTAATCTAATCATTAATATATATTTTTTTAAGTCTAATAAGGGGAAAAAACCTAATAATATTTCTGTAGCGAACCTTTCCAATTTCGTATTCATCGGCAAAATTTCGTATACGGACTCTTAAGCGATGACTATTGATTTCGTAGGTTTACGCGAATATTATTCATATTATAGACACTTACAGAAAACACTGAGCTCTTAAGATACCAGGTGCATCCAACGTGAATCAAAACACAAATAATAATTGACAAATCTGCTGCAAAATATTTACCAACTTGGTAAAGATTTTACAGAAGATTTGAAGAGGACGTCAGTCACCTCATTAATCTGCAACCCACCCGTGACCACGGCGGCAGAGAAGTAACCGAAACGCCGACAAAATAAATAGTTCTTCGCGAATAAATCCGCTAATATTTTTTTTAAAGATAATTTGTTTGAAGTTAGGCTCCAGTCTTGATATCAGCGGGCAGCGGGGCCGGAGCGGCGCGGGCGGTGGCGCGTTCCAATGTATCGTTTAAAAACGGCCTGCTTTCGAGGCCTGTCTATATAAATCTATACATTAGAACTTAAGCTTAAGAGGATGATTAACCCAAAAAATGAAACATCGTCCTTCTCTCTTCATACTCACGCCCGTCTTTCTTAAATTATGCCAGGTGAAAAAGGATGACACAGATTCATCGCCAAATTAGTTTTTTCTCAATAACTCGATAAATATACAACATTTTAAAAATCCGGTAGGTCAGTTTCTCAATGATAGAATTTTATACAATGTGTTAAAATATCAACTTAGTTCAATGCACGGTTATGGCAATAAATGAAAAATTCGTGAAAATTAGATGCATCTTTGTGATTTTTTTCTATTGAGAAAATTTTAAGATATCGTATTTTTGCTCAGATCCAATTCTTGGAAATGTAATTTGGTATCTAATTTTAGAAAATGTAACAATTCGGGGCTTATTTTCAAGTATAAAAATGAATTACAAGATCGAAAATTTTGAGTTAGTCGCCCCCTTACTGTGAATGAATTGTCTACAATGGTGACACTGAGTGACTTGTTAAATGTTTTACAGGAATTTCATGACTCATCACGAACTTCTTTCAAAAGTTTTTACAATTCATTCAGTGACTCAGTGTCACTATTTTTGACCGCACTCCTTTACATTCCTTATATAAGTCAAGGTCATATAAAAAGAGTAGTCGTAGAGAATCGAAATAAAACGTTCATACCTACGATTTTGTTTCGTTTTAACGTTCACAGAATGTCACGACTCACGGATAAAACGACGGTAATGAACAAAGTGTGGGCATTCCGCCGCGACCTAATCTGTTTCAATTTGACCAAGGGGGGACGCACCCCTCCATTCAGGGCGGAAAGGAGGTAGCGAAGGGGGGAGTGATTTATCCGCGCAGATACGGCAGCTGATCCCACCATTATCAGCTTATATCTGCAGTAACAGTAATTAAAAGATATTACGTATTGTACAAGCAGTTTACACTAAATAATCATTGTCAACTAGCACTTTTATTATAGTAATAAGTAAATAACGATATACGTATTCAAAATCAAAATACGTCATTTCAACGTATTCAAAATCCACTGTATGTATGTTTTGTGACTTGAAAATGTAAATGTGAAAATGTGTGACTTGATAAGCAGATGTAATTAGTTACATAATTATAACTAGCTATATGACATTCAAAAAATTAAAAAGCACACATAAAATGACATTTTATGAAAATGATTCCTAGCTAGATCGATTTATCGCCCCCGAAACCCCCTATATACTAAATTTCATGAAAATCGTTGGAGCCGATTCCGAGATTCCAATTCCACATATATATATATATACAAGAATTGCTCGTTTACAGAAATAAGATTAGAATGGGGTTAGATATTTGCCCCCGACCACAAAAGTTTGTTTTACGCACTGGAACCGTACATTATCCCCAATAGAAATTATTCAATTCCCTGCTATAGCGTCGCAGAAAATTGTAAACGAAACATAATTTTAAAGTAATTTGTAATTTTAGGATAAATAATGAGTTTTGATAATTATTATGCAACATTTTTTATATTTTAGTAAAAGACTCGATTCAATTTACCTATAACAAAACAACTTACAACTTAAATCAAAAGCATACCGTGGTCACTGGTCAGGATTAAAAATTCCAAATTCAATTTATAAACATTTCACTTAAAGAAACTCAAGGCGGAGCTTTAAATGAAGTTTAGCATACTTCGATCGCGGTCGAACTTATTAAGCTCGGGTAAGCTTAAGCCCCGTAATGAATTTAATCAAAGAAATAAAAGAAGGTACACTATTGTCGGCGAGCTTATTGGGATAAGCTTTCGGGCTTTTTATTGGAGACCAGAGTCCTATTGGAATTCCTGTCGTGATGTAGTTATGGGATTAGTTTAGTAGTTATGTAGCTTTTGTGTACTTTTATTGAAAGCTTATTGCATTCTAATTGGTTCTTTCTTAACGTAAGTAATTTTGTAGGCCAGCCATTCTCAAAGTGTACTCCGTGGGTCTCCGGGGCCCCACATAAGAGTGTGATAAATAAATTATTTTAAAAATATCATCATACACCAGCATGGGGACAATTCATTTTTTAAAGACAAAACATATTTTGGGGTCCGTCAAAATGTTACTTTTTTAAAGGTTTCTGCCACCAAAAAAGTTTGAGAGCTGCTGCTGCAGGCAATGACATTGACAAATAAAAAAGGGTCGTTTTATCTTGACTTCTATCGACAACCTGGAGTGGGTTTCTCAATAAATGGGCTATCTAACACTGAACATATTTTGGGGTCCGTCAAAAATGTTACTTTTTTAAAGGTTTCTGCCACCAAAAAAGTTTGAGAGCCGCTGCTGCAGGCAATGACATTGACAAATAAAAAAGGGTCGTTTTATCTTGACTTCTATCGACAACCTGGAGTGGGTTTCTCAATAAATGGGCTATCTAACACTCAAAGAATTTTTAAAAACGGACCAGTAGTTCCTGAGATTAGCACGTTCATTAGCCCTTTCAAATAATTTTCGCCGTTTTTTCCACATTTTCCTCTATTTCTTCGCTCCTATTAGTCTCAGCGTGATAAAATATAGCCTATAGAGATCAACTATGATAACATGACGCGCCCCTCCAAAATTCAAAACGTTTGAAGTGCGTTGTCTTGCGCGGTCGGCTAGTTATGATTAGTTGACTAACAAATCTTGGTGATAAGTGACATTAACAGAAATATTACGTGTACTGTGATTGGTTGAATACTTACTAGAGATCAACTACGATAACATGGCGCGCCCCTCCAAATGACTGTTTCAATGTGTGTAGTCACATCCTTATGAAAGAGTTTGTAAGTATTCAACCAATCACAGTACACGTAATATTTCAGTTCATGTCACTTATTACCGAGATTTGTTGGTCAACTAATCATAACTAGCCTGCCGCGTAAGACAACGCACTTCAAACATTTTGAATTTTGGAGGGGCGCGCCATGTTATCGTAGTTGATGTCTACATACAAACTCTTTCATAGGGATGTGACTACACACATTGAAACAGTCATTTGGAGGGGCGCGCCATGTTGTCGTAGTTGGTCTCTATCCTTCCTCGATAAATGGGCTATCTAACACTGAAAGAATCATCAAAATCCGTTGCGTAATTTTGAAGATTAAAGGGAACAAAGGGACATGAGGGGAAAAAAGCGACTTTGTCTAATATGTATCTAAGATATAATATTATTTTAAATAGTTGATGATCGCGACTTCGTTGCGCGGAAATTCATGTATCGCGCGGAAACCTTATGTTTTTCCCGGATAAAAAGTATCCTATGTGCTTTCCCGGGACTCAAAGCCATTTTTAAATACTGACGCGTTAAAACGTAATATATAATATAACAAAAAATAAGATGAGCGATTAACTTATCGGAGTGGAAGTGAAGCCACGCCGCGTCCGGTGTGCGACGGAAACGGAAATTGCGGGAGGCTGCGTCGAACCTGTGATGTACGGCTTCGTAACAGACATACATACATACTTAAACACAGTGTTCAAAAAAACAATATTGAAATCATTGTCCCTTACCGGTACTGTGGTTGGTTGTCTGCATTGTCATTTCATAGTTTTTAGGGTTCCGTGACCAAAGGATATAAAAACGGGACCCTAATACTGATACTCCCATGTCTGCCCATCTGTCTGTAACTCAAGAACCGTTATAGTAAGACTTTTGACATTTTAACAGATTGTGTATTTCTGTTGCCGCTATTACAACAAATACTAAAAATAAAATAATTATTTAAGAGGGGCTCCCATGCAACAAACGTATACACAGGTACACATAACGTAACAACAGGTAGGCACTTGAAATACTCACAAAATCCTTAATTATATTTGTAATAATTTATTAATTAGTACTAAAATTCGAATAAATAAAAATGTGGAATAAAATAAAATATTATTTTGTATGCAGCCCCCCCCTTAAAGGGGGGCTCCCATACGAGATATTGCTAGAAATAATAAACTAAATTAAAAATATAAGTACTTACCTATAATATTTTACCATTTTTATAAAAAATTATTAATTTTGTTCTTAATAAAGAGGGCTTAAAATCTGTAAATAATTAAAAAAATAAACTCCTATTTCCAACTCCTATTTTCAAAATAATAATTCTCAAAAACTTAGCTCCTAAATTAAATGGTTGATTGGGATTCACTGGAAGCGGTCAAAAAGATACCAAGTTATAATTTTTTAAATTAAAACTCGCAAATTTAAATGAAGTGAGTTTAAAGAGCGCCATTCGTGCTCAAGCAAATGGAAACTTTCTATTGAAATATCAATAGAAAGTTTCGCTGTATTTTTCTGCGGAAAAACTCATTCAGCGCTACTACTTTTACGGTGAACAATTACACATACTGTAGTGTATTGATAAATAAAGACGGCCGCACTACCAATCATAGTGGGGGCTGGCAGAATATGGCCGCCAGACGTGAGAGATGTCGTCCACTTCTTCTCGCGCGCGCAAGCTGTTTATTTTTCTGAAATTATGTCGTTCTCAGAATTCCACGCTGCTGAAGCCGCGGGCAAATGCCAGTGGTTATATAAAATTGTGTGTAATTATATTATACACACCCACACACCTTAAGTGTCAGCTCGTGATTGATAACGAGCCGTCCCAACTCCCAGCCCACGCTGTCTCGAGTGGAACATTATCCTACACGTGGTGACATGCCTAAATATACCGGAAACGGAAATTACAAACATTTATATCGAAAAGATCGGATGAGATTCCATTTTCTAGTTTAAGGAATATTTACGGTACAGAGTGTGTTCGATATGGTTTTAACAACAAAAATCTTAAAATACTCAGCTAGAGATTAACTAATCGTAGTTAATCTCTAGCTGAGTATTTTAAGATTTTTGGTGCGATTTGGTGGTTGGATTTATACATGGTGCGCCCCTCCAAATTACTGTTTCAATGTGTGCAGTCACATTCTTATGAAAGAGTTTGTATGTAGTAAGTATCCAACCAATCACAGTACACGTAATATTTCAGATAATGTCACTTATTGCCAAGATTTGTTGGTCAACTAATCATAACTAGCCTACCGCGCAAGACAACGCATTTCAAACGTTTTGACAACGCACTTCAAAACGTTTTGAATTTTGGAGGGGCGCGCCAAGTTATCGTAGTTGATCTCTACCTCCAACTGTGACAATTTAAGTTCACAGAGAGAATAGATAGATAACTAGATGATGTCCGCAACTCCATTTCGCCAAAATTAATTTAGCGCGTAGGAACCGTACATTTTTTTTGATGAAAAATATTCTATGTCCTTTTCCAGGACTCGAAGTATCTCCATGCCAAATTTCAGCGAAATCGATTCAGCAGTTTGGGCGTGAAGAGGTAACAGAGAGACAGAAACACTTTCGCATTTATAATATTATTAGTAAATTAGTAATATTAGTAATTAGTATGGATTAAGTATATCAATATGGAAGTAAGGATAAACCTTAGATAGAAATATTAATGCGCTGAACGATGACGATGATGCAATATATTCTTAACGAGCTTTTTCCCGCAGCTTCGCTCGCGTTAAGAAGTATTATTATGTACAAACTTTCATCCCCTATTTTAACCCCTTGGGGTTGGAATTTATCAAAATACTTTCTTAGCGGATGCCTGCGTCATAACATCTACCGGCATGCAAAATTTCAGCCCGATCCGTCCAGCGGTTTGGGCTGTGCGTTGATAGATCACCATGTCAGTATATATATAAAACTCAAAGGTGACTGACTGACATGGTGATCTATCAACGCACAGCCCAAACCGCTGGACGGATCGGGCTGAAATTTTGCATGCCGGTAGATGTTATGACGTAGGCATCCGCTAAGAAATCATTTTGATAAATATCCGCCGATATATATATATATATATATATATATATATATATATATATATATATATCGGCGTGCGCGATTAACTTGTCTATTGGCAACTTATACTTCCGGTTGGGGTTTGAGTGACGCTGTCTAACTGGCGATGGACATTTGAGAGGTGACAACCATCACCTGCAAAATATCTAAGAATTATTAATAATGTTGGAAGGAACGGTGTATGCTCCCAAACCCATCGGCTCCAATCTGACGATATCTGGTTAATCACGTTCAGTGTAGATGACTAATATACGCCCAGAATATTGGAGGATGAATGTAATATTATTCCATGGCCATTGAATCAGTTTCGTATACCGCTCGATGATCCGATATATATATATATATATATATTATATATATATATATATATATATATATATATATATATATATATATGTTACGCTCAAAGACCGAAATCGCTCAAAAAAAGCTCACAACGCGTTGTGGTCACAGTGAAACAGAACGCGAAATTCGCGTCGTGGCTCTACTGAAAACGGCCATGACGCGTTCTGGCAATCGCAAAAAGTCCATAACGCGAAATTCGTTTTTCTTGATCTGTTCTTGATTGATTAATTGTCCATAGGTATGGAAGATTATATTTGAATTACCACGTGTACTAGGTACATAATATTTTTTTACTAAATCACTGCATAACGTGTTTATCATTATTATTTATAAAATATCCATATTTCCATACTAACCGTAATATTATTATTACTGTCTATTTGTCTGGCGCAACATAGTTGCGGGCATCAACTAGTAGTATTATATTTAAATTATATATGAATATAAAAATTACTTATTATTTATTAAGATCAGATTACCTTATATATATAAAAAAAAAACAATAACAAACAATAGCACTTTGCGCCAGACAGTAATCATATTACTACGGATATTATGGAAATATGTATATTTTGCAAATAATAATGAAAAACTTGATATGCAGTGATTTTGTAAAGGAAAAAATATTTTGTAGTACGCGTGGTAATTCAAATATAATCTTCCATACCTATGGGTGATTAATTCAATCAAGAAAAACGAATAGCATATCAGCCACGACACGAATTTCGCATTATGGACTTTTTGTGATTGCTAGAACGCGTCGTGGCCGTTTTCATTAAAGCCACGACGCAAATTTCGCATCGTGGCTGTTTCACTGTGACTACAACGCGTCGTGAGCCATTTTTTCGCTCATTGAGCGATTTCGTGAATACCACAAATACTATGTATATTTTGTGTGTAGCCAAGGCAGTTTTTTTAGGCATTATTTCGCTAGCCTTCTACGAAAATTATGACCCAATTCAATGATTGCGTTTTAATTTACCAAAAGCATTATTTAGCAGAACAACGGAGTTATAATTGTCAGAAGATGCGGTATCAGTTATACAATTACATAAAATATTCACTGCGGGCGGGAATTAGAGTAAAGGTGGCTTTCGGATTTTTGCCGCGAGCGACCGCCACCGAAAAAATTCAAACAAAATGGCGCTTTATGACATAGGATATAGGGTTCATTTTACTACGCCATTAGCTTTTACGCCGCCGCCGGCGGCAACATGAGTCGCCACACAGAAAATGATGCCTATAGTGTATGTCATAGAGTAGAATTTTATTTGAATTTTTGTTGGTCGCGGTTGCTCGCGGCAAAGATCCGAAAGCCACATTTAAGGTACAAGTTGGAACCGAGCGAAACGCGACAACTGCAGATGACGTGTCGTCATGACACTATTGGTTTCTTTGTATTTCTACGAATAAGTGTCTCTAGCTTCGTGTCGCTAGCTGTGGAGGGTATTTCATAGAAATACATAGAAACCAGTAATGTCGCTGCGACACGTCGTCTGCGGTTGCTTCATGTCGCCCGTTGTTAACCGACACCTGTAGGGTGACTTTCCAATCTTCGCCGCAAGTGACTTCCACTGACAAAAAATAAAAAAAAAATCGGTTGTCTGTAAAGTCGGTTAAAGGTGAACGCAGATTTGGCCGCACCGCACGCACCGCAGTCGCCGCATTCGGAATTCTTCATATAAAGAATGTAGAAATTGCGAAGACTGCAGCGCGGGTAGGTATGCGAGCTTGTCTATAACTTCATATAAAGAATTCCGAATGCGGCGACTGCGGTGCGTGCGGTGCGGCCAAATCTGCGTTCACCTTTACTGACGATAGTTGAACGTGACAACGTATGACGTTGTCACGTTCAACTATCCTTAACCCCTTAACCGTCGCTTCCGAATCTCTATAAATAGAAACAAACTTTTTCGACTGTAACCTAAAGTTATTTCGATGTATTTCTTTCAAATGATTGTCTAAAAATATTTATAATGAGTAAAATAAACTATTCTTCTTTGCACTGTCAGCAAGATTGTTGCAATTTGGATGGACTTTTAAATAAAAAGATCCTATTATCACACTATTTCATTAATCATAAGAGTGAAAAATAAGAAAGTGGACAATAAAAACTGGAATAAGTGGTTAAAATAATGCTAAAAAGTGTTTTGCTATAACTATAAAATATAATATTAAAAAATTGCGGGTGTCTGAACATTGGACTTTGGACTGCTAGTTCAACTCACTATTATAGTAAACGAGCAACCCGGAGCAGCTGCAAGTGAAAGACAATTGCGATATTTACGTCATCGCTCTAGTGGCGCAGGTGGACGATACTAATAACTCCAACCGAAGTCGTAGATTCGATCCTCACCGGGGCCGTACAAAAATTTCTGAATAGCGAGAAGTTTTTCACGAGATTACTAGAATATTGATTCAACTCCGAAGATGGAAGAGGTTATGGCCGCTCTTCGAAAAATTCAAATGGATATATTCTAAGACGAACAAAAAATATAAGCATCGCTCACTCAAGTAGGACTTAGAGAGAGACGGATGTCGAACGCTGCCGAACGCAAAGGCCGATTGTGCTTCCTTGTCGCTCGTTCCGCGCTCTCGCTTGCACTTCAAGCCTTATATGGAACGCCTCAGAGCGAGGTAATGCCGCATGAACTGTCATGTTTTTCGGGCGCGCACCCCATATCGAATTATAAGACGTTATCACGTCAAAAAAACCTTTTTATGATCTAGGCTTTAGGTTCCATTTTGTTCTATGCTACTATAAAGAAGCGGTGGCATGGGTGCGAGACCAATGTCGGTAGAAAATAAAACCTATAAATAAGTAGGCTTTATTGACCTAGGGGTCATAGAGTGGCATTTTATTTAAATTTTTGTTAGTCGCGGTCGCTTGCCTTGGTCGTTGATCGGAACGGTACCTTTACATAAAATATTCACTCCACTGCGCGCGGGAATCAGATTAAGCCTTTGTTTAGATTAGGATTTAATTTGTGTTCGTATTTAGGATTAAATTGAATCATCAAATCATAATAAAGTTAAATTAGATGTCCATAACGTTGTGATGAAATTAGCTTATATAAAGGAAACCGTTAATTTTTCGGGATTAAAACTAACATTATCTCAGCGATGTAAATGTGGAAGTGGTAAAAGCAGGCAGGTAGATAGGAAGATGGAGGCATGCCATTTCATAAAATTTGTAAATTGGTAATGACTATGAAACTTGTAAGTTGCGTGTGCAAAATAACAATGGCGTGCTAATACGTATCTCACGAATAAAATAACAACACGAATCTATATGCCGTGGCTATCTAGTTGTATTTTTAATTTTTCAATCAGTGCGACTTTTATAAGTTTAACACCAAAAATCATTTATGAATCTACTAGCGACGTATACGACGTACACGGGTATAAAATATATAGCCACTGAAAAAATTATGAAAATGGATAGCCTATGTATATATCCTTCACGTGGTCTACTTCTTATCTGTGCCCAATAACATAAAAATTGCTCCAGTAGTTCGCGAGATAAGCCCTTTCAAATAATTTCCCCCGTTTTTTTCACATTCTGCTTAAAATCTTAGCGTGATAAAATATTGCCTATAGACTTCCTCAATAAATGGGCTATCTAACACTGAAAGAATTTTTCAAATCGGACCAGTAGTTCCTAAGATTAGCGCGTTCAAGTTAGCCCTTTCAAATAATTTCCCCCGTTTTTTCCCCATTTTCCTCTATTTCTTCGCTCCTATTAGTCTTAGCGTGATAAAATATAGCCTATAACCTTCCTCGATAAATGGGCTATCTAACACTGAAAGAATCATCAAAATCCGTTGCGTAGTTTTAAAGATTAAAGGGAACAAAGGGACATGAGGGAAAAAAGCGACTTTGTTTTATAATAAGTATAGATTTATTTGAATTAAGTGTACAACATAGAAGTATCACATTCATCAAGATAGCAAAATCACACCGTACATTATACTAAAACCTGCTTTGCTTATTCATACTGTTATCATAAAGCTAATAATGACGTGAAACTAATTAATTTAAGTCATCCCAACGTCTTTGTTCTATTTATGATCAGCTTGTAGCAAGCTAGACCAAGCTTTATAGATAAGCAGTTCCCGAGAACACGACTTAAGTTATCAGTGTCTGTCTACACGATGGAAATTTATCTTGCGACATTCATCATCATTAGATCTGTTAGCTTAATCTACCAGTACGGTTTTGATGTTGTCACGATACGTAGAAGTACTAGCAGAGTGGTATTCTTATCAATTTCTTATCAAATGTATCAAAATTCTTATCAATGTACACGCATCGTATAGTGAAAATACGTTTCATTTTAAATTGGATGTAAACTGAAAGTTTATCTTTATTATGTTTGTCAGAAAACGTAAAGAATTTATGTAATCACTAGATGACATCCGCAACTCCGTTTTACAAAAATTCGTTTATCATGCGGAAACGGCACATTTTCCGGGATATAAAGTAACCAATGTCCTTAACCGGGACTCAAGGTATATCCATACCGAAATTTTAGCAAAATTGATTGTGCAGTTTTGGCATGAACAGACAAGCAAACAGACACTTTTTCGTATTTATAATATAAGTATGGATTAAAATTAAATGTCTATATTATGTTCCTTATTGTGCTATGAGAGAAGTTGATTCCTAGGCAGATGGAGGATCTACGTAGTATGGTCGCGTTGATTCAAATCCAGTCAACAGATCACAATTAAATTGGTATTATCCAACCAAATCAAGTTGGTCTGTCATCTGCCTAGGAATTAATTTCCTCGATGGTACAATGTACAGCCTATAGAGCCTTTTTCACATCGGATAGCTTTCTCAAAAGGTTTGTTTCTTACTTCACATTGAGACAAAACACTTTCAATTCGACCCAAAATAAAATAGCGTTCTGATTTATTATTTCGAGCTGGCAGCCAAACAACAGCGCCTTTTAAACGCATGAAGATAAATGCTTATTAGCTCCTCCTCGAGGCAAAAACACGTGACGTGAGTGATTACCCCACGTCGGTAGCGTCGGGCGACGTTGGTTGACGTCGGGTGGCGTCGGGAGGCGTCCGAAGACGTCTGGTGGCGACGAAAGGCGTGTGAAAAATGAGAGTGAGATGGATCGCCCTTCGGCTCTTCTAACACAGAAACCCTTTTCACCGTAAAAAAAATAGATGCGGAAGTTTTTGATACGTTTGCATCGTGCCTCAATCTTCAAAGAGGTTTCTTTTTGTCATTCTATATCATTACTAATTTTATGAAGAAGAATCGCTTGTCTCTGTATATCAATACGCCGCAGTCAGGAACAATCAATGATCATTTTAAACTTCAATTTAATGAAGAGTAGACAGATTATTTATAGGGCTAATAAAAAAATATTAATTTAATTTTTTAATTTTTTAAATGTTGTATATTTATCGAGTTATTAAGAAAAAACTAATTTGGCGATGAATCCGCGTCGTCCTTTTTCACCTGGCATATGAAAGACGGGCGTGACTGTGAAGAGAGAAGAACGATGTTTGATTTTTTGGGTTAGTCGCCCTCTTAGGAAATTAATATTTGTCTCTGTGTGCCGCAATTTAAACTTTTTTGTTTTTAGCAGTTATATAGAGAAGAGTTCAAGAAAAGGCGAAAAGTACTATCATTAGCTGTAATACGTATGAATTTACAGTAATTTATTTTATAACTAGATGACGAAATTTGTTTATCGCGCGGGAACTGTACATTTTTCCGGGATGAAAAGTATCATATGTCCTTTCCCGGGACTCAAAGTATATTCATACCAAATTTCAGTCAAATCAGTTCAGCGGTTTGGGCGTGAAGAGGTAACAAGCAGACAGACATGTCACTTTCGCATTTTATTATAGTATAATATAGTATAGATACTAGTGCTAGACCGAGGACATTTCATTTTAATTTAATTTAAAACAGAATAGAATCTTGGTCGTCACCCGTATCTAAGTACCCACATGTTCCAAAACTTCACATGTTAAATCAAACTAACTCCACTATCGTTTGTTGAAACTTAGGATAAAGTTATTCATTAAAAAGAAAACCTTTTATCTTGATTAAACACTTAAATCCTGATTACATCCTATCCCAACTAAACATCATTTAATTAATACTTTTGTGATTTATGTAATCATATTCATAATGTAAATTCGATAGTAATAGATGCAGCCAATACAGATGAAATCGGTAAAAAACCCATTGGTTTTCTTTCTATAGAGACATAATCAATCTATCTTTGTCTTTTATCTGCGAAACATTTTAGTATTCAAAATAATTACAGATAATATTATTATAATATTATTTTCTTTTACCTTTATGTTAATGTTTTCAGACGCTTGTAAATTAATGATTTGAAGTCCCTGGAGATTTATTTTAAGTTGATTTGTTTTTTGTTCTGTTGTAATAAGTCGGGTAACATTTATTTGTTTGTTAGGACTTAGATTTATAGTCTGAGTCTAGCTGAATGAATATATTCTGAATAAGGATCGAGTCCAATCGACGGAGACAGATTCGCTGCATGGGATATTGTGGAGTTAAAATAGCTTTAAAATGAAGATAAAGCGATGTTAATATTAGTAGATGAGGCCCGCAACTTTAAGTAAGTAGTTAGATGTTTGTTATTTTTAAAATCATTTTAAATATTGAAAATACGTTTATATTTTTTATTATTTCAAAATGTACGATTCGGGCCAAAGGAATGGGCTTCTGCGGGTGCTAGGCAGCTCGTAGCGGTACAATGCGGCGCTACGCAGCTCGTAGCAGTACAGCGCGGCGCTACGCAGCTCGTAGCGGTACAATGCGGCGCTACGCAGCTCGTAGCAGTACAGTGCGGCGCTACGCAGCTCGTAGCAGTACAGCGCGGCGCTACGCAGCTCGTAGCGGTACAGTGCGGCGCTACGCAGCTCGTAGCGGTACAGTGCGGCGCTACGCAGCTCGTAGCGGTACAGTGCGGCGCTACGCAGCTCGTAGCGGTACAGTGCGGCGCTACGCAGCTCGTAGCGGTACAGTGCGGCGCTACGCAGCTCGTAGCGGTACAGTGCGGCGCTACGCAGCTCGTAGCGGTACAGTGCGGCGCTACGCAGCTCGTAGCAGTACAGTGCGGCGCTACGCAGCTCGTAGCAGTACAGCGCGGCGCTACGAAGCTCGTAACAACGTAGCGGAAATTTCACACAGAGATAGTTTACAGTCGGGGCATTTTAATAGGCCACATTTGACATCTGTCAGATTAATCTCCATAGTGAGGTGAGCTGCGTAAAAACATCGACCAAAACGAATAAATCGATACGGACTTGAAATAAAATATTTGAATTTTATACGTTTGAAATATACTCCTGTCCCATTATTGCTTTTTCTTTTGCAAATTCAAGGAGCAAAATTAAACAAGTACATAATTTACAAAAAAAAATGCATTTATTCGCTTAAATTATAAAATCTGTTAAACGTAGTATTATCATTATTCATTTCACATAAATATGTGTTACTTTTCACAACGTGGTTATTTATTTATGGGGATATTTCGTTACAAGTAATCAATGCATCGATACTATTTTTTCGCTTTCGATTTTTAGGGTAACTTCCCTAGAGCTTAAAAAGGAAAAAGGTCAGCTGACGTAACATTGTAACGACGTGCAATTATTAAGATCAGAATTTGTTTATTACGTTTAGAATTGTTTATCAGTAAAAGCAAATCGTTAAATAATTCGTATCGGTCATATTTACAATAAATATGTAATCGTAATTGAAAAAAGTTAATCAATTGTGCAGTTATAACAAAACGAAAATATTTATTTTTTAAGTACGTCGCTATAAGGTTACCAGGTACAATTTTGATGAACTGTCAAATGTGGCCTATTAAAATGTCCCGACTATATATCATTGATTCCCAAAGTGGACCAGGTGGACCCCATGGAGTCCACGGGAGCCCGATAGGGGTCTACGCTTGCGTGGAAAAAAAATGGGGGTCCACGATTCGTTAACGGGGGTGTATAAAAATTAGCTGACCCGATTTGACTTCTATGAATATAGGCAGACAATATTATATTAATAGCAGATTAAATATAACAGAGCGAGAAGATTTAGAAATAAGTAAAAGTGTGGTAATTTTTGTTTACGCAAAATTTTCTTGTTTCAAACAAGAAAATATTTGCGTTTACTTTTTACCACTTCGAAGTGAAGGTTATTGGTTTCTTGTATTGTGACTTGAGTCAAACTTAGAATATACAAAAAGGTGAAGGTTCAACTGTTGGATGAATACGCTTTAGATCGGCCTTGAACTTCGGGGTAGTAGCTGTGGGGTCCACCGGATGCAGCAAAATGTTTAAAGTGGTCTATGAGAAAAAAAGTTTGGGAACCTCTGGTTTATATGGAAAAGGAATGCATTGAGCTAATATTGTTTGAAAATTATGCTTTTTTCACAGTATTTTTTTTAATTAATAAATAAATCATTACACACACTTCAAAACCATCTTTTTGAATGATAAGCCTATACACACGAATTTCATTCTTTGGATTATGGTTGACGTCTGCGATCAAATTGACAATGAATAGATTTTTTTTATTGAATCTTAAACACTGTAACCTCAGACCAATAAAAAAAGATAGACAGAGCCATCCATGCTACGCGGTGAGGCAAGCAATAGGAAGCCGATACGGCCATAGGAAGCCGGCCGCCCGCCATTCCGGTTTCAACGAGTGACGGCGCATGTCGTTTTCATCTGTGTCAAGAAATATCAAATGGTGCAAAAACAATTCTTGTGCTCAAAAGAAACCTTGTGGGATTACGTTTCACAAGTAATTAGTTGAATATTTATGTATTACCACCGAAATAACGAATTTAATTTATTAGTTTTAAAAATTGTCTCGGGAGTCTCGGAACACAGAACCTCAATCAGTGCTGCATGCTGGTCGCAAGATATTTTTCCCCATGATAGGGGAAAAATATTATTACGTGCTGTATTATCCTGACAAATGTTTATTTTTAACCTAAAATTCGTTATTCATTTAAAATCTATTAATATAAATAAAATTGGAGTGTCTGTTTGTAGTATTGAAAGATTTTTTTTACTATTTGCATATTAATCTGTATACGATACATACTGCATACACCAAACAACATTCTTTACAATTTTTGTCTGTATGTATGTCTGTCTGTCTGTCTGTCTGTTCTTAGTTGAAACACATAATTTATTAGATATAGATATTTAAGTATTTACTTTTCTCAGCAATTACTAATGAATGATGATTAACAATCTAGTTTGATAGCAACTTTTGTAGTCATTACTTAGTAGTTTAATAAGACTGCAACAGGATGGGAGTTTGACAATCTGAAACCCTGAGTTGGCAACATTATTTTTTTGCACACAAGCGCACGCCTAGCGTATTTATGCTAGGCGTGACGCACACATTGATCGACAGCGACTTCACGCTATTAACTGTAAGTACTCCGTCTTTCTTTTTCTATTGGTCTGAGACTGTAACTTATTTTATTAAATTAATTAATTGTGACACCGACAACGGTTACCATGTTGTCTACTTTGTTTTAAATATCACTTTAATAAATATTATCCTTACGAATATGTCCTATATTCGTAAGTACATCATTGCGAACTAATAGCGTTCAAACTTATGATTACTTAAATTATTATTTGTTGAATATCGACCATTGGGCGACCTCTAGTCTGTATCAATATTACAAAGGAAAAGTTATCACCGTGTTTATATCACACATAACTTCACTACATAATCTCGACAGCTTTTTCATACCTCAAATTACTTTCTAATTTTACACCTTTTTCACAATACGCAACAATTTTTACGAGTAACATTACATTTTTATAGGCGCATGAATTTCGTTGAACAAAACATTAATATTGTAAGCGATCTTGTAAGCTGTGAGTTGTGACGTCACCCGCGATGCCTGCCGTAATTTAATAACGTCGTTACGTCCGAGCCCCTTAATCCCGATTTAAAAGTCAAATTCTGCTCTTAGCCTCGGGCATGAGCAGCGACAGCAAAAATGACAGATGTAATTTTATAAAATACTAGCTGTTGCCCGCGACTTCGTCCGCGTTAGCATAGTATAATAACGGAGATGGGTTTCTTGTTCCTAACTTAAGAAATGACGGAATTTCATTCAAACTTTCAACCCCTATTTGACCCCCTTCGGGGTAAAATTTTTAAATTTCCTTCCTTAGTGGGTCTAAAATCTAAAAGTAGATTTTAGATTTTTAGAGCCAATAGAGACAGTCATTGGAATTAAAGTACATTTACAATGTTGGAATCGCAATTTTGTAAATGGATAAATATGGCGCCGGACCGACTTTTTACCTGACGATGAATAAATTCATCATTCTTGGAAGAAAATCTGTTGACCAGCAGGGCACCCGTAAGTGCTACTGGCGCCTGTGTGCAAAAAAAAAAAGATTTTGGCGCCCCTTTAGGCAAATTTTTGGGTCCTTGGTTTTGGCGCCCCTAAAGATGGCGATTTGACGCCCCTAGAGGATGGCGCCCGTGTGCATTGCACACATTGCACATATTATGGTAGCGGGGGCCCTGTTGACCAGCATCTGCATTGATCTGTTGATCTCAACCAAAATCAACCTGGGAACAACATTGCTCTGATGCGGAATCAAACTTATGACCTCCGATTTAAAATCTACACTATTAACCACTAAATATTTATAACAATACTAGATGACGTTAGAGATAAACTACGATAACATGGCGCGCCCCTCCAAATGACTGTTTCAATGTGTATAGTCACATCCTTATGAAAGAGTTTGTATGTAGTAAGTATTCAACCAATCACAGTACACGTAATATTTCAGTTCACGTCACTTATTACCAAGATTTGTTGGTCAACTAATCATAACTAGCCGACCGCGCAAGACAACGCACTTCAAACGTTTTGAATTCTGGAGGGGCGCGCCATGTTATCGTAGTTTATCTCTACGCCTAGACTCATTTATCGCCCGGGACTTGTATATTTTTCTGAGATAAAAGTATCCTTTGTCTTTGCCTCTCAAATTATTTAATTACCAAATAGCAAAATCGGTTCAGCAGTTTGAGCATGAGAGGTTACTTTCGCGTTTTTAATTTATTAGTATGGATAATATGCTAAGTCTATACATATTATAATAAAACAAAGTCGCTTTTTTCCCTCATGTCCCTTTGTTCCCTTTAATCTTTAAAACTACGCAACGGATTTTGATAATTCGTTCAGTGTTAGATAGCCCATTTATCGAGGAAGGCTATGGACTATATTTTATCACGCTAAGACTAATAGGAGCGAAGAAATAGAGGAAAATGTGGAAAAAACTGGGAAAATTATTTGACAGGGCTAACTGGTCCGATTGAAAAATTATTTCAGTGTTAGATAGCCCATTTATTGAGGAAGGCTATAGGCTACATTTTATCACGTTAAGACTAATAGAAGAATGTGAAAAAGACGGTGTAAGTATTTGAAAGGGCTTATCTCGCGAACTACTGGAGCAATTTTTATGTTATTGGGCACAGATAAGAAATAGACCACGTGAAGGATCATAGGATATCGATTTTTATTTTTAATCATTTTTTCAGTGGTTATATATTTTATACCCGTGCGACGCCGGGGCGGGACGCTAGTAAATGATATATTGTAAAGTAACTTTACCTTGCAGAGATAACTAATTTGATACTAAAATACTTTACAATTTCAATTCAGTCGGCTATAATAAATGTCAATGGACGCACAGGAACTTTTTTGCAGTCAGTACTCAATTGTATTATGTTTGTGTTGCAGATTTGAGAGCATAATGAAGAGACGGACAAACGAGACAATTTCTAATACTTTTTATGTAATAAAATTGTTATCACTAAGCCGAAATAAACAAGCAAAGGAACAAAAAAGATAAGAACTATTATTACAACCTGTAGTATGAATGACTGAAAGTACTATCAGAGAAGTTGATTCCTATGCAGATGGCGGACCTAAGTAATTTGGTCGCGTTAACTCAAACCTATCAGACCGATCACAGCCTAACATTGAATCGACATAAGCTGACCACATGACGTAGGTCCGTCAACTGCCTAGGAATCAATTTCCCTTACTTTCACTGTGAAAGTAGCAGCTTTGAAGACCCCTGGCCTTGAACACTCCAAGGCACTAATTCCTGGCTTCAACAAGAAACTATCAGAATTACAGCTCACCTTGAGTAGGAACCAATTAAAAATCCTTACCAGAAGCCTAACTGGACACTGCAAGCTCAACAAACACGTAAACAGAATGGGTATTAATTGTAGCATAACGACTTGCAGATTCTGTGAGGAGGAGGATGAAACACCTATTCACCTTTTCCTGGACAGTCCTGCACCTTAGTCGCCACGAATACTCATCCACAGAGAAAATTCGCGGCACCAACCCCAACCATATCGTTCAATTTATGAGCAGTATTGGGTTGGGGATGATTCTCTAGTGCGAAGGAGTCACATAGATCCTCATGGGTCGCAGTGACGTCAGGGCTATAGCGCCTTCTTTAATAAAAAAACAGCTTTGAAAGAATTACTTTTAACTTCTATGTTTCTATGAAAAATTAAACGACATCATAAGCTCTTTTATCGCTGCGGGAACATTTTATTATACAGACTACTAAAGTATTATATAGTTTCATACGGGTAATTTCGGGACCGCACTTGTAAATTATTTGATGTTGCAGAATATAGTAATCCATGCTAATATTATAAATGTGAAAGTGTGTCTGTCTCTCTGCATGTCTTGTGCCTCTTTACGACTGAACCGATTTTGCTAAAATTTGGTATGATACTTTAAGTCCCGGGAAAGGACATAAGTCAAACTCAAACTCAATTTTTTTTATTCAGAATAAATTTTTGCAAATATTTTAATAATTAAGATATATTAAGAAATATTTCAATAATTAAGATACTTTTTATCCCGAAAAATACGGTTCCTCCTATAATAAATAAAATAATCATTTATATACTGAAATAGACATAGATTCTAATAAGTTTTCTAACTTCAGAAACGGATGCTCGTATGTTTGTAGATCTTTTTGTTTCTCGGACTTCTCGGTTCAACTTGAATAAGTTTTTATTTTTCTTCCAAGAACGCTGCCCGTGGGACAGATACGTGAACAAAGTTGTGTTTAGTTTCTCTTGAGTTTGGCTAAAAGTGATCAACTACCTATAGATTTTTACTGTTATCAGTTTTAGAGCGCTTTCAGGCTAGGTACGTGCGATCCGAATCCATTCTGAACCTGAGAATGGATCTATTCCATTGCATAGATCTGGGTTAAGATTTTAAAATATCATGTTATCTCCATAACAAAGAACCAAAACAATGACATGTTACTAACATTTTAAAAATGTGATATTATGCCATTTCTACATTAAAATATAATTTTTATTATTATATGGATAATGTTATATTTTGTTCAGTAGTCACTAGTCAACCAAGTTTTGTTGATAACAGATCCCTATATCGGAACCCTAAAGAGCAGATTTTTTGTATATTGATAGATTAATAGTCATATTTTAAGAGTAACACTGTCCTACAAATAAAACAGTCCATATTTTAGGACCATCAATTCAAAGTATGAAATCCTTTCTATCTCTGTTAGCTACCACTTTCGAGATTTTTCGCAAATGAAAATGTTGTTCGTCTTATCAAAATGAAGCTACTCACACTCACTCACAAAAAATTAACTTGGTAGTAATAAAAAAAATGTGCTAGAGCTACAAATATATTTTTTTCAAGATTAATTAATTTATTTATTTAAAAAAAACTTTACGCACACATGGCGGACTTAATGCCTTATGGCATTATCTATTAGTCAACCTTTGGGCGATACAAGAATGAATTTATTTATTTTTAATATACCAGCCGTCATCAAACCAAGAAAAATAACATTTAGCTATGTCCACACGGTGCACTTTGGTCTTCAATTTTCGTCATCTTCTTTCATTCAACTTTCGTATTGGCACATTCAATAACTGAGTGGCTCAACGAACGCAACGCCAACATTGTCATTAAAGAACAAAGCGAAAGTTTTGGATACGGTCAGAGGGCATGCGTCGCGGGCATGCCTCACGTTCGCTGTTGACTGCGCTATAACGCATGCCCTTGATGAACAAAAAAGGCACAGTGTGGACACAGCTAATGACACAAGCTCATTCATTCATTCACAATTAATTTTGGCTTGATTATGAATTCAGACGCAGACGAGGGTAATCCGGAAAGTTCCAGTTTAATATGGAAAATGTAATCTTGCTCCACTCGAACAGCAAAACCGCTGACTTCTCATCAAAATATACTACTAATATCTACGAATAATAAAAACTAAGGGTGCGTACACATTTGTATCATTTGCACGATCAGATCTCCGATCAGATCTCCGTCGCGTATCATCGAAGCGTGTCAAAATGATACGCGTATCATGATACGCCCCGATCGCTATTAACCGCGTATCTGATACGTGTCGTATCAAATACACGCATGATCGGCAGAATGATCTAATAGGCGTCCACACTATGATACGCATACTTGATACGGCGCGATGATCGCGACGGTGATCTGATTGGAGATCTGATCGCGCAAATGATACAAATGTGGACGCACCGTAAGGAAACATAACTCCCATATTTCAACCGTTTTAAATTTGGCACCTTTTCGCAAACTAAAATATGACAATTCAGATTTTCGCCAAGGTCGTATCCCAGGTAACGTATCATAATATTGCGCGCCGGACGACAGCCTGCGCGGTTATTGTTATTGTCAAAGTTATGAAACAAAGCCGTTGACAATAATAATTATCATGTCAACCTGGTTGAATGTCACTCGAGTATATAAACATGAAAAATGTCGCTGGCCCCGGGCAATAAAGGTGTAATATCAAAAATCGTTTTGTTCAGGAGAGACAAATTAAGCTAATTTGTTTATAGTGCAGCGTACAGTGGCCCAAAACAAGCGTTTGAAGTGTTATATGGAAGCTAATTTTTTTACCAATCTAACCATATAAAAATAATTATAATAGTGTAAATATTCATTGAAATAATTGACAAAATGTATAATACAAATAATAATCGATATTATTTCAATTGCAACATTGTTAATGACTTTATTGACACACCAAACCTCTGAGTTTCACGACTGTAAGAATATAATATACGTATTTTTCGCTTTAGATTTCGAGCGTACCAGCCGATTACCACCTTCTTCTGGGAAATCTTACAACTAAAGCTTAGCTGTATTATCCTCTAATCGCTATTTTAGAATCCTATCAATGAATCATATTTTTATGTAATCATTGTAATGGACTGAGTTTATAATGTGATCTTTAACGATTTTGGACGGAAGTCTATGAAATTAATACGTATCTTTATGTGTTTTTACCAATTTTTTAATTAATTAAATTTTATATGATAATCACTTAAAAAAACCTATGAAATTACGTACTTTTTATTAAATATTAACATTTTGAAACCACACAATCCCTGAGTTCAACTACATCTTATCTCATAGTAATGTGAATATTTCTGTTCCTTATAATCATATTATGTAATTGACTTTTAAAAAAGAAATATAATATTACTGCTACCAAGTCTAAACTAAAAATGAAATTAATTTTACACATCAATTTATTTTTACTGAAAGCCTTGTAAAGGGCGCCCAGCATCTGCGTTGCCAACAACGAATAGTGCTCTACTGCACAATATATTTTGTATGGAAGAAACCTAAGCAATTACTATTATTATCATTTTTAAATTTACTGAAGTTATAGAAAATAAGAATAATTTTGTAGCATTTACTCCTTAACAAAAATAATGGCCTTAATTTGTAACACCCACTTTATCAAGAAGATTTCTCTATGGCCCAATCTTCAATCCTCATTAAAATAGTAGGATAATATTATTTGGCTTAAGGATTATAAAATTATACTAATAAATAACTCAATTATTTAAAATAAATATAATTTGAATCTCTTTAGTACAAAATATTGGCGCTTTGATTTTTGTCGGCAATCGCGGCACCGGTTTCGCAAATACCTTTTTTGTATCTTTATAATATTGTTATAAACAAATATTATACAATTTTAAAACAACTTTATCTTGCTCAATGTTGTTATTTTATTCACTCCGAAATTATAACAATTTTAGAAATTTTAGGCATTTTCTTCACAAATTACCGATTTTTGGCTACTGGGTTAGGCTTAGGGTAGGCATTTTAAATGACCTTTACACTGTTAAATTGCTTTTTAAAATAATTGTACACATCTATAAAGATAAACAAGACTTATTTAGAATGACAGATTTCGTGTTAAAGTCCAATTTTCCAAATCCAAATGCTTGAATACGCGCCTCTTCAGATTTCTTCTGACTTGGCGTAGATGGGTGTTCAAATTTTTTTTCCTAACAAAGCAATCTACAAAAAGCGTGAGTTTTAGGATAGTTAGGAATGGTTCCATATGTGGTATAAGTCACACGCTTATAAGTCACGTAGAAGTATGTCAGGGAGTACTTTTCAAACAGCCCTCGTATATAGTAGACGTTCCATGTGGCTCCGCCCACGTAAATTAGGAATTAACAGGAACCGTACGTTTTCCTGCAAATAAAATTTCCTATGTCTCTCATCGTGGTCTACTCTATGTCTGTGCCAAATATAATGAAAAATCATCCAGTAGTTCGTGAGATAAGCACTTTCAAATATTTTTCCCAATTTTTTCCACATTTTCCTCAGATTCCTCGCTCTGATAGTTTGCACCGTAATTTTATATAGCCTCAAGCCTTCCTCAATAAAGAGACTATCCAACGCAGAAATATTTTTTTGATTTTTCGAGCAAAAAACGTAAACAAATTTTTCTACTTCATAACAAGATGATTTATATGATTTTCCCAAACTTTGACCCACTATTTATAATGAATGGTAAGTCGTATAAATAGAAGTGATATAATTTTTATAGAGTTTTTAATGATCTACAATCTTGTCGTACATTATTTTTTTATACGATTTACCTTTTGACAAAAAAAAAAAACAGAATAAAAGCACATTTTTGTATATTTGACATTAAATATTTTTTTAGAACAAGGGGATTGCCGGGGACTTTTGAGGTTTTATTTATAATGGTATACTTAACATCACCACAAATTTTCAGATCTATGCGAATTATTCCTAGGTCGAAAGTTTGCATTTCCTGTGCTAATAAGTTTACGTAAACGATACTAGGAAATATGCGTAGGAGTCAAAGGGATGCAGGCGTTCAGCGTAACATGACCGTACGGCGCCGGGATTACAAAAAAATCCGGGAAGAAAGGCGTAATAGCTAGTACGGCGTAATATGTTGTAATATGTTTATTAGGTACCTAAAACGTGGTTAAATTCAATACTCTTATTGTTTGCTAAGATACGTAGTGTTAAGATATTCACCGGTTTTTTGTGTTATGTTTCATAGAGTAATATATGAATACATTTTTAGTTTTAAGAGAATTTTCCGTGCAATAAAGCTGTCATTAATTGGAGATAGATGGACAAGATTAACAAGAATTCTCATACAAAAGTATTTATTGAAAACACAAACAGCTTACAACTTTTTTACACGGCGGGAAAGAGAACAAAATCAGCGGGAAAAAAAACTGACTTTAGAAATGACAAGTGACAGGTTTGTTTTTTTTACAGTAAGTACTATGAAGCCAAGAATAAAATTTATCTTTAACACTCCCACTAAATTTTATATTAACAAATTCCGCCTGCATTACTTATAATTTACAATAAAGACTTAAACAAACTTTAACTATTATTATACAATATTTCATCTCTCAAATGCTCAAATTTAACAGTAGGCAGAGCTTTTGTTAAAATATCAGCCATTTGCTCAGAACTTTGTACATATTGAACATCAATTAATTTTTGCTGTACCTTCTCTCTAATAAAATTAAATTTCACATCAATGTGTTTAGTTTTTTTATGATACACAGGATTATAGATTAATTTAATAGTACTCTGGTTATCAATACATAAACAAGTACAGTTCTGTTTAATATCAATATCTTTGAAAAATTGTTTTAACCACAGTAAATTTTTGGCAGCTTCACATCCTGCCATAAATTCAGCCTCAGTTGTTGATAGGGCAATACAAGATTGTTTCTGACTTGCCCAAGATATAGGGCCACCATTTAACATAAAAATATAACCTGTAGTTGATTTCCTTGTATCTAAATCCCCAGCAAAATCTGAGTCTGAATATCCAATTAAATCTACATGACCTTGGTACTTTATACATATATCTTTTGTTTTAATAAGGTACCTAATAATCCTTTTAAGCTGAGTTATATGTTGCAGACCTGGATTATTAACATATCTACTTAAAAGATTAACAGCAAATGCAATATCTGGCCTAGACGCCATAGATAAAAACAATAATGACCCAATGGCTTCTCTATATGGAAAATTACACTGCATGCTATCTACATTTTTAGTAATTTGGACATTTACATCAATAGGTGTACTGCACGGGTGAGCTGTACTCAGATTGAATTTATTTATAATTTGGTCTATATACTGCCTTTGACTAATACATATTGAATCTTTAGTTTTAATAATTTCTAAACCAACAAACCGGCTTAGTTCTAACTCTTTTATATTAAATTCATGTTTTAAGTAACTAATAATATAGTCCAACACTTTTCTAGACTGAGACATAATTAAGGCATCATCTACATATAAAATCAACAAAGCCTTATTACCTTGAAAGTTACCTACAAACACACAGTTGTCAGCTTGTGACTGAATAAAGCCAAACTTAACTAAAAAGTCAGTAAATTTTCTATTCCAGCAGCGGGATGCTTGTTTTAAGCCGTAAAGGGATTTGTTAAGTTTACACACAGTATTTTTAGGTGCAACAACTCCATCTGGGATTTCCATGAATATATCCTCTTCCAGATCTCCATATAAGAAGGCTGTTTTGACGTCTAGCTGTATTATCTCCCAGTTATGTTCTGCAGAGACCGATAACAATATTCTTATCGACTCATATCTTGTAGTAGGAGAAAAAATTTCACTATAGTCTATTCCTTCTATTTGTGTAAAACCACGGGCACACAGTCTGGCTTTGTATCTATCAACATCACCATTCTGCTTTCTTTTAATGTTAAAAACCCATTTTGAGGTAATGGTTCTCTGTTTTTGTTTTTCAACATAACTCCATGTATTGTTAGAGTTATGAGCATCCAACTCTTCTTTTATAGCATCAAGCCATAACTTACTTTCCTTGCTATTTATGGCTTCATCATAAGTCACTGGCACATCAAACTCCATTAAATTTGCCTCAAATGTCCCTTGTCTCCGTGGTCGAGTATTCACATAAGAATCAAATGAATCAGAATAATAATTATCCGTTGATGGTTGATATGTCTCATCTTGTTCATTGACGGCAGTATGTGTACTCTCATCACTATAATCTGAAGTAGTATGCTCATTACTCACATGCCTCTCTGCGTTATTTGTCTCCTCTTCATCATCATCATCATAAATCAAAATTTCAGTTTTATTCCCTCTTACTTCAATACTTTTCTGTTCATTGAATATAACATTCCTGGATACTGTTATTCTTTTTGTGTTTGGATCATACATTTTATAGTTAGTATTATCATAGCCTACAAGCATCATTTTGCGGCTTTTAGAATCCAGTTTACTTCTTAATTGATTAGGAACATGAACAAACCCCTCGCAACCAAAGACTCGAACATGGTCCAGGCTTGGTTTCATACCACACCATAACTCCATAGGTGTAATATTAGGTGTCTGGCTAGAAGATGTGCGGTTTAATAAATAAACAGCACAGTTGACGGCTTCTGCCCATAGGTTAAGTGGTACATCACGGGAATAAAGCATGGAGCGAGCACTTTCCATTATTGTCCTGATTTCCCTCTCTGCACGGCCATTTTGTTCAGGGGTGTATGGTGCGGTGAGTTCATGGGAAATACCCTCACGTTCTAAGTATTCTTTGAAAACTTTACTCGTGTATTCTCCACCATTGTCAGTATGTAAAATACGCACACCATGTGAGAAAAGATTTTTAATTTTTGTATTATATATTTTAAAATAGTCTAACACATCACACTTGTTCTTCAAAAAATATACATGCCTAAAACTTGTGGCAGCGTCTTTGAAAATAACAAAATATTTCATACCTTGTACTGACGATACATTGATAGGTCCACAGACATCGCTATAAACAATGTCACCTGACTGTAGTGGTTGCCGCGATGATTTTTGGAATGGTCGACGGGCATGCTTTCCATAAGCACAACCCTCACACACAAATTTTTCACTGTCTGATAAGTCCACACCAGTTATAATATTGTTTTTACACATTTTCTGAATTTCTTTAATATTTAAGTGACCCAAACGTTCATGCCATGTTTTAAGATCCAATTTTTGCACAACATTGCAGACTGGATTTTTAATCGTTTTCACTTTCAACTTATATAAATTGTTACTTTGTAAATAAGCACACATTACTACGTCATTGCCCTTGTAAATCAAGGCTTGAGTGTTTTTCTTCACAATACTATAACCTTGTCGAGAAACTGCTCCTTCAGAAAACAGATTTCTTCTTAGTTTAGGTACATAGAGGACATTTTTAAGGATACTTGTCTCCCACTGTCCATTTACACACTTATTAATCAAAACATTTCCTTGTCCAACAACATCTATATCTTCTTGGTTTCCTAATTTCAGTGTGGGTCCTGTATATTGATACATTTCAGCAAAATTTTCTCGTTTATAAGACATGTGAGCTGAGGCACCGCTGTCTAAAATCCAACTGCTTCCGTCGTCATCATCCTGCCATTCAGTGCTATCTATGTTGAAGGCCAACATATTATTACCTTTTTTATTTTGTTTAGGTGCACGACAGTCTTTTGCATAATGGCCTCTTTTTCCACAATTATAGCAAACAAAACGATGATTTGCTGTTTCTTTTGATTCTTTCTTTGTTTCTGAAGATTTAAAAATTTTTTTCTTTGCACTTTGTTTGGCTACAACTAAAGCTGTCTCATTCTCTTCTTCCACACTAAAATTAGCCTCCTCATCTAATAGCCGTGCTGTCAAATTGATCACAGTTTGTTTACTTGAATCAAGTGACATCCAAGCCTGACGGAGAGATCTATACTTGAGCGGCAGTGTGCTTAATATTTTAGTAATGATAGCAGTATCACTGATATCCTCTCCATTCTCCTTTAATTGCTTAGCCAAGCTCTCGATTTTGGCTATATGCTGAGCCATACTGTCACCCGGAACCATTCTGTATTGATAAAAACGTTCATGTAGTAACATTTTATTCATTTCTGACTTTTGTTCATAAATGGACTCAAGTTTGGTCATGACCTCTAGTGCTGTCTCGCAATTCTCAATTAGCGCAACTTGTTTTAAATCCATGGCCGATGTAATTATGAACATCGCCATTCCGTCATCCTTATTCCACTGATGTGGGTTGGTCTCAGGTTTGGGCTTGTTTATGTCCAAACCTTTTGCACGTAGCGCGCATTTTATTTGAAATTTCCATTGTTTGAAATTAAAACCCTCGAACTTATCAAGATTCATAGCTTTTCCAAACTCCATTCTTCCGTATGAAGACCACGACGACGCCGTCTTGACTTTTGACTAATTGCCTTGTAACACGTTTTGTTTTGTATTCTGCTCTTTGTTAATCTTTTACGCGTATCTGGGCGCATAACCAATTGGAGATAGATGGACAAGATTAACAAGAATTCTCATACAAAAGTATTTATTGAAAACACAAACAGCTTACAACTTTTTTACACGGCGGGAAAGAGAACAAAATCAGCGGGAAAAAAAACTGACTTTAGAAATGACAAGTGACAGGTTTGTTTTTTTTACAGTAAGTACTATGAAGCCAAGAATAAAATTTATCTTTAACATCATTGTCATTTATTATAACTAAATATTAATTTAAAAATATGAAAAAATTGGGCTGGTAGACCGATACTCAGAGAAGCCAAAAATCGAATAACATTAAAAAGGGCGTAACCGGCGTTTACCACTTTATTGCTCGGGGCCAGCGATGTGTACCAAACACATGCATAAATGTGCATGTATTCGGGTCACATTTTGTAGCCTTTTGGTGCACTTTTTTGACGGAGTTACTCTTCCTTAGTATTTTTTTATTCGTAGACTAATTTGTATATGATATCTTATAACGGTTATATAATATTCATATTTCCATAGTAATATTAAAAATGCGAAAGTGTGTTTGTCTGTCTGTTATATATATCTTTTCACGCCCAAACCACTGAACCGATTTTTCTATAAGGTATGGGGATACTTTGAATACCGGGAAAGGACATATTAAGATACTTTTATTGCGGAAACATGTACGGTTTCCACGCGGTACCCGAATTCTGGTGCAACAGAGTTGCGGGCGTCATCTAGTTAAATATAAACTAAACCACTGTAATTATCCAATAACAGAACCAATTATTATTATTGAAAACTAGTAATTCTCATCGTATATTAAATCAAAATCAGCCCAACACTTTTTAACTTTTTCAATCAATCAATCATATATTTTTTATTGCATTAAAAGTGGTACATAAGATGTTCCCATAAGTTGATTGGTCAGGTCTTACACTCTTAACTATAAAGATAGCATACATTTTCCTTTGTGAAATCAGTATTGATTAAGCAATTAACACCTAGTTAAAATTTGACTATGACAGCAAGACAAAATATTATAGCATTCAAAATCCATAGTTATTATTATGATAATAATAGTTATTATTATGATAAATCGGTGTTTCCCACTACCTCCATTATATTTATGAAAGTAGACACTTCTTAGGATGGACCCTTGTTTAATATAGTAATAATAGCGTTGTCATCTTAACGAGCCTCAGGACTAATTGAAATAATCCCTACATTGGGCCTAAAGCGTTTTCACAACATCCGATCCGATATAGACCGTGAAGGTAAGGAAAAGTCGTATCAGATACTGTACATCGCAACATGATAAACATTGACGTTTTTTTAAAAAATGGAAGAGAAGAGAGATAGAGAGAAAAAGAATAAAGTAAAATTTGTGAGTCCGTGGAAATACTTTCTGGATCTATATACTCGATGACATCAGCTATGACAGAAAAGAATATGGTTCAAAATAATTGGCTCACTCGTTTGAACGCTATGATGTCACAGACAGACCCATATTTCAAATTTAAAATTCGCTCTATTTTCAAGCTTAATTTATAGCAGATAAACCTGTTGTTAGTAGTTCGTTTATTTATTATTATTTTACCTGATGGTAAGCAACTACCGTCGCCCATGGACACTCGCAACATCAGAAGAGCTGCAGGTGCGTTGCTGGCTTTTTAAGAGGGAATACGCTCTTTTCTTGAAGGTTTGCAGGTCGTATAGGTCCGGAAATACTGCTGATGACAGTTCGTTCCAGAGTTTATATTTGCTCGATGTCACACACAACCACCAATACCTGATCTGAAGATGTAAGAAGTCCTACTTGGGTTACTTCATGCAAATTATGTCGAGTTTAATTAATATGAAGAGCCATTCGGACAGTCCCGTGCATCTTTATGAGGACGGAAAATTGAATTGTTACATTTAATACAGCTGAGCTACGTAATGCTATTAAAATTATTAATAATATAACTAGGGGACGCGTGAAACTCGCGTTTATCGCGTGGGAAATTACACTTTTCTGAAATAAAAATATCCTACGTCCTTTCCCGGGATTCTAAATATCTTCGTATCCAAAACCAGCTTCAGTAAAATTGGTTCAGCGGTTTAAGCATAAAGGTAACAGACAGACAGATACAATTTTTCATTTATAATAATAAATTTAAGTATAAATAATATTATCAAAATAATTATTATAGCAATCAGCTAAAATTGCTTGTCTTGAAAATCTCTGAATAGACCCAAAAATCACGAGAATAGAGTTCATTTTATTCTCATTTCTTTTCTTTTAATATAATCATATTTTTGAAAATATAATCAGTCATTAAACAAGTGATAATACTTTAGAGCTTCTATCCCCAACCCGCGGCCCGCGGGCCGCATGCAGCCCACCGGGACTTTATTTGTGGCCCGCGTGATGTTAAACAGTTTTAAAATACACGCCCACCGACAAAATATCGTTGTAGTCGTTAAATTTTTTCCTCTTTTCTCGCTAATTTTTGAAGAATGTTATTTTTTAACCCTAAAAAAATTTTGTTGCGGCCCGCGACACCAAGACAAAACATGTTTGTAGATCGCATGAAAAAAGGTTGGGGATCACTGCTTTAGAGTGTGTACCTATACTAATGTACAATCGCTTAAGTTTGTTACATCTTATTACAGAACAAAGTATTAATACCCTGAAGAAACACAGAAATACTAAAACAAAGTAAAAATACTTTACTTACTAATACGGAAGGAAGAACAAAAGTTCTTCCTTCCGTGATTTATTTCGCAATATATTTTACTGGCGTCCGAAATGTTGTTGAAATTTCTTTCTCATTTGAAGTGGTTCCCAAAGATAGCGTTTCCGTAACGGTGCGTCCACATTTGTATCATTTGCACGATCAGATCTCCGATCAGATCTCCGTCGCGATCATCGCGCCGTATCAAGTATGCGTATCATAGTGTGGACGCCTATTAGATCATTCTGCCGATCATGCGTGTATTTGATACGACACGTATCAGATACGCGGTTAATAGCGATCGGGGCGTATCATGATACGCGTATAATTTTGACACGCTTCGATGATACGCGACGGAGATCTGATCGGAGATCTGATCGCGCAAATGATACAAATGTAGACGCACCGTATGGCGTTATGTGTTGTTTTATAGAAATTAATAAATGTTGACATCAAAATTTGACAGCAAAAGTGAAAAAACTTGTTTATCGCCGCGGAACCGTACATTTTTTCGGGATAAAAAGTATCCTATATCCTTTCCTGGGACTCAAAGTATCTCCATACCAAATTTCAGCAAAATCGGTTCAGCGGTTTGGGCGTGAAGAGGTGACAGACAGACAGACACACTTTCGCATTTATAATATTAAGTATGGAAGTATGGATTCTTGTATGACATGTCTGAAATCAGAATGAAAAATATTAAACATCTAGTACATTAGGTAAAATGAACACTTCACTTCTATCTTCGATATCTTAACAGTGGATATTCACATCAAGTTAACACCACAATATTATCATAATAAAACCAAAAATTCCCTAAAAAAATGTCACCCTATAAACTGAATCAAGAGTGTATCATAATTAAGGGTTTCAGTACACAGGGTGTTCTCGGCTCGGAATATATTACGTAATTTAAAAATAAAGCCCTTCATTTGTATATACAGGGTGCCACTTTGCGAAATGAATGAAGTAATCTTATTATGTTTCGCGAGAAAAGAGATAAAAGAGAGCCAGCAAAATCTGTATTTATATTTTAACCGCTACACAGATTTTGATCAAATTTGATACATCTTGTCAATCTCTTCTCCTCTCTCTTCGCTTCTTAGTTCTTCAGTGGTTTAAGCAGAAACAAATAAACAAACATACTTTTCTGATTAACATTACAAAAATGTTATAATATGTATGTTATTTATAATAATAGTCTTAGGTAAATTACGATTATCTTAGGTAAATTAGCTACCTATTTGACTAGATGGCAACATAATTATTGACGTAAGCTATATAACACACAGCCTTTGGCATATCACTCTCATTAGAGTGAGCTGTCACACTCGAGTGAGCTAACTAGCGGTTTCACTGGACAGCGGTCACTCGAAATTAAGGATTGCACAAACCTACGCGACCAAAGCGACTGCGAAGCGGTAGCGTCTACCGCGCGGCGGACGCTGCCCATGTAATTTTATGGTGCCGTGCACACCTGCACGACCGCGACGCCAAATGTTCGCGTCGACAAGCGAAACGTGCGCGTCAAGTTGTCAGACGCGTGTTTTGAAGTGTACATAACTAGACTTCTTTTTTAAAACCTTTTTTATATTATTTTCTACAACTCTTTATGATTTTTTGATTTGTATACGTTTTGATAGATTGTGTCACGATATTAACGTTTGACGGTTCGCACCGTAGTCGCGCAGCAGGGCGATCACGTTATTTCTAAACGTTTCAATTCAGGTTCACATCTACTATGGTTGTGTTTCAGTTACGGTTTGGTTCCGCTCGTTTCAACCGTAACTCAACCTTAGATGGAACTCGAACGAAGCGCAACGTTTGACATTAAAACAGACATTGCAGCGGACCAATCAGCGCCCTTCTGATTTTATTTTGATTGGCTTAAATATGAACAAATTTCTTCCGATGCGTTAATTGGTCAGTTGGCAAATTGTTTATTTATATATGGATAAATATGACACGAGTGAAGTTGTTTTGGTAGTTATGAATGCGAATGATTATTACTTGGAGTTTTTGATTTACGTAGTTAAATTCATATTGTTTTACTGTAATTTACAAGCGCCATAAGTGTTGAGTATCTACAAATATATACTTGTAATCTGTGGTTGAGTAGTGACTAGTGACTTGTAACAAAAGTTTTATGTGGCGCAGAAAACATATTAATTACGTAAAGAAGTAATGTCAAAATTCAATTAGTCACTTTTTAACAAACTCAAATAGTCCGTAGTGTTATTTTATAGCTTAAAAGTAAACATAAGCTTATATTATAATTTGATTATAGCTTATTGTTATATTTTTCCATCGATTTTCGTCAATTTAACACACCCAAATAAGTAACGTTTCAGAAACGTACGAGTAGAAGTAGCTTTGTATCAACTTTTTGTTTTGACAGCGTTTGCGCTTGGGCTGAGGTTCAGTAACGTCTCAACTGGCTGTCAAAACGTTAGCGCGAACCATCAAACGTTAATATCATGACACAATCTATCAAAACGTATACAAATCAAAAAATCATAAACTAAAGAGTTGTAGAAAATAAAATAAAAAAAGGTTTTAAAAAAGAAGTCTAGTTATGTACACTTCAAAACACGCGTCTGACAACTTGACGCGCACGTTCCGCTTGCCGACGCGAACATCCCGCGTCGCGGTCGTGCAGGTGTGCACAGCGCCATAAGATTACATGGGCAGCGTCCGCCGCGCGGTAGACGCTACCGCTTGGCAGTCGCTTTGGTCGCGTAGGTTTGTGCAATCCTTTATTGTCCTTTATTAGTTGGTTGAATAAAATCTGTGTTTGATTTGACCGCTGAATGTCTAATTGGTCTTCCAGTTGGAGTATATATTCCTCAGCACTGTTCAATTTTTTTTTTTAAGATTAGCAGAGTTTTTGAGCGTTTCTTCATATTCGTCTCTGCACTGATCAAAAGAGTCAACAATGCTTTGGAGTTCCACTTTTTGTTGGTGAATATTTTCATAGTCTAAATAAACATAACTTATTAAGTTGTGATTTTAATTCCGTATTTTTCTGCAAGATAGATAACATCTCTTTTTCATTGTCATCTCTTTCCCTCAGCAGTATTTGGCATTGGTCTTTATAGTCCTTTAGCTCCTCGAGGGCCACACGAAGTTGTTCCTCGGTACGACGGGCCACGGCTGAACGGGTCATCATTTTGCTATATTATGCTTATTCCCAGGCACTGAAAAACAATTGTAATAGTTTAATGGCTTTATTAGCTAAATTTATCTGGTGTAAGTCACCTTTTACTTTAGAGCAAAAGCAAAAGCCAGCCTCAACAAGATATTATTAAAATAACGTGAAATTACAAGTTGTAGTGGGAAAAATTTAGCAAAGTGACAAGAAAGAGATTAAAGAATGAAACTGAGATTACAGAAATAGATTGGAAAGGTGAAATATAAAAGAAAAAGACAGTATAGACAAATTACAGTGTTAGTTGTTAGTTACTATAACCTGTATATAACTGAACACTAAATGCATTAAATTTAGGTGTTTTTGAGGATGCCTCTGTGCTCGTGTAGTGCGTGCACAGTATATTAGTGTAATGTATGTGTGGAATTTATTGTTTTTATCTGCAACTCCGCTTCCAAGACTTGTCAAGCCAAGAGAGAAATTAACTTTGCCAAGTGTGATATGGGACGTAGCTCACCAAAGTGAGCGGTGTGCAGTGGAGCTGTGATTATTATTTAGTAAAAGATGACTAATAAGATGGTAGTCAAATACAATACTCCCCGGGATTAGCAATTCATAAGAAAACACATCTCCAAAGTTTGAACTCGTCCAGTCGTTGACAGCTGGTACCGGGCTTGAACTTTTGTTTGTAATAAAACACCAATATACACAAACAATGCCGTGAGTATAAAGTTATAACAATTTATAGATTTAAAAATTAAGTTTCTAACACATTTACAAAAGTAATTACAGCTTAAAATTTATAAAAACTAAATTAATAGTCGGGAGGATACAAATGTACGTCTAGCTAAGAGAGTTGCCAGCTCAAAAAAAAAACTCCAGTAGTGCCAACTCGAGCTCCTGAACACATTTTGGAGCTGGAGTTTTAACTCGTACCGTTCACCCATTGCTGTGCCACACGTCCTCAATCGGATCCACATCCGTAGACCGTGCTGACCTCTCCACCTGGGCTACGCCAGCATCATTTAGGTAATAATGCCCGATTTTTTTACTCTATGGACGCGCATAAAATTGAAGTTACTGCTTAAAACTGTGTAAAAGGCACAACATGCAGTTCTAGGATGTCTGTGCTATAGCCCTGTACTGTCAAAATACCATCATCAACAATCATCAGCTCTGTGAGGGCTCCAAATCATATGCCACCCCAAACCATTACGAAGCCTGCATGATAGGCCACTGTTTACGTTAAGTTTGATGGTCTATAGCGTTCCTTACGATTTATCCACATTCTTTATTACCTGTCAACAAAATTTACCCAGAATTTGCTCCCATCACTTTAGAGCACACGATTTCACTCACTTGTCAAATTTTGATGTTCACGCGCAAATCTTAGCCTGGCTCTTTGCTGTCCTGTCTCAAGTTTTGGTGCCCTTGCTGGCACCTTTAAGTGTAATTTAACTTCTTTGAGTCTTCTTCTTACTGTACAATTACTTACACGTACATTTAGGACCTGTTCCGACAGGTTTCGTCTCTGCAAAGCAGTTTGAGGTCGATTTCTTAAGGCTTGTACCCTTCCCTTGTTCTCATCTCGAAACGTAAGATCCAGTTTCTCTGTAGCGTTGAAAGTTACGATGGACCACGAAAGCCGACACACCTAAGGCATGACTGACCGAACGGTAGGTGTGACCTTTCTCTATCGTGGTTACAGCTCTAGCTGTCGTAGATGCTGGAAAATCACTAATTTTGTATCTAAGCAATGTGTTCTTCCAAAAACCAAACAATCAAATGAGCTGGCATACCTTGCACCCCGCTAAAAACTACATTCTTATCAGAAACACTTACAACGTCAATCATCGAAAAACACTGTAGAGCATAATTGCTGATAATTGCAATAAAAATCTGTCAACTTGCCAGTTTTGTTCAATATTTTATTTCTTAAATGAGCTTAGAAACTATAAAAAAAGATTTCACACAGCCCGACCCATTTGAATTCAAATTGTGGCCCTTTTCACCTATGTTCCGCTAATTTTGCCAGTGTGTGTATTATAATCATATCATGGATTATGGACTTTATGGACAAAATATGTCCATGCGTTTCTCGCGTAACTTTCTGCCGCGCACTGTAAAACTCTGAAACGAACTGTCACCAGCAGTATTTCCGGACCTATACGACCTGCAAACCTTCAAGAAAAGAGAGTACTCCCTCTTTAAAGGCAACGCACCTGCAGCTCTTCTGATGTTGCGAGTGTCCATGGGCGACGGTAGTTGCTTTCCATCAGGCGACCTGCCTGCTCATTAGCCCCCTTATTTCATTTTAAAAAATGGCTCATTGAAAAACACATTGAATCGGGCTCCTCACGGTGAGTGTGACTGACCTGAAATCGTTGAGTTGGAGTTTCTTATAAATAAATTGTTAAGTTATTTACGTTTCTATTTTTATCAAAGACTTTTAACATTCAAGTGTTTATAGTTTATGTAGTGTTCTTAAGTATTTAGATCAAAAACATGAAAGGAATATAAAATAAAGGGATCGTGAATATAAAATAGCATTTTCATTCGACTTAGCGACGGCAAGATAACACAAAATAGATGGCCAGGGTAAAAGTAAGATAAAACACGGTTTCGTAAGCCTACTAAGAGTGAGTGAAAAATTGTATTGACGAAAATTGCTGTTTTTTAATCGAACATGCTCCGACAGTAATGTAATGGCGATTTTGCACAAATATTTATGCAAATATTTTAAAATACACATAATATGAAACTAGCTGTCCAGGTGAACTTCGTGTCACTTTAAAACCTCCCCTGGGTTTCTACGAATATTTTAAGACTAAAATTAGCCCAATCCGTGCAGCCGTTTTCGAGTTTTAGCGTTACTAACACAATTTATACGTGAGAGAGCCATGCTTCGGCACAAATGGGCCGGCTCGACCGGAGAAATACCACGTTCTCACAGAAAACTGGCGTGAAACAGCGCTTGCGCTGTGCTATTCCCTTCCCTTCTCTACCCTCCCCTATTCCCTACCCATCCCTGCCCTCCCCTATTACCCTATTCCCTCTTAAAAGGCCGACAACGCACCTGCAGCTCTTCTGATGCTGCGAGTGTCCATGGGCGACGGAAGTTGCTTACCATCAGGTGATCCGTTTGCTCGTTTGCCCCCTTATTTCATTAAAAAAATTGAAAATCCATTTTTATATACATATAACTAGATGTCCAAGTGAACTTCGTGTCACTTTAAAACCTTCCCTAGACTTCTACGAATATTTTAAGACTAAAATCAGCCCAATCCGTTCAGCCGTTTTAACGCTACTAACACATATGAAAATCCATTTTTATATATAAGAATATATAAGAAGATTAATTAAGCTTGTAATTAATGGGAATAATATTAAATAAATGATCTATATTGTACTGTTTGAGTTCTGCGTCGCGAGTTGAATCCAATAATTGGACTCAGTAAGTATCAGTAAGTAGGTATTAATAACTTTTATAATAAAGAAATGTGTGAGAAAAATAATCGAAGACAATAACTAACAATTTACACTTATGTTAGCATAAGGAACAATTCCTATTTTTCCCTATTCGCTTAAATTGAACAAACATTCAATCCATATTTTTTTATTTCAAATATTTTTTTCGGCTCTAAAGCCTCCATTTATGCAAAAAAAACGGCAAGTCTTTTATCTGTTATTTAATAAGCTGTTTTATCCACTATAACGTCTTCACAATTTTCCGCTTCAGGTGGTCGACGTTACGTAATTTTGAGACGGATTTGAACAAATTAGCTTTACTTGTAATTTTGTTTAAATTCAGAATTTTGCAGAGAAGTTATAAGAACTTTGGAAGAAATTATTACTGTTATACTTTTGAGTAGTTAGCCACTTATTGTTATTAAGTTTTAATTAGGTTTTATTAGATTTCTGAAGTTGTTTCGAAATATAATACAAGCACCAATACACAAAAAAATATTATGTTTGGATGGGATAATGAAATTTATATATAACTAGCGACCCGCCCCGGCGTCGCACGGGTAAAATATATATAGCCACTGAAAAAAATATTAAAATCGATATCCTATGATCCTTCACGTGGTCTGCTTCTTATCTGTGTCAAATAACATAAAAATTGCTCCAGTAGTTCGCGAGATAAGCCCTTTCAAATAATTTCCGTTTTTTCCACATTCTCCTATTTATTTTTAAATGAAATAAGGGGGCAAACGAGAAAACGGGTCACCTGATGGAAAGCAACTTCCGTCGCCCATTCGACACTCGCAGCATCAAAAGAGCTGCAGGTGCGTTGCCGGCCTTTTAAGAGGGAATAGGGTAATAGGGGAGGGTAGGGATGCGAAGGGAAGGGAATAGGGTAGGGAATTGGACCTCCGGTAAACTCACTCACTCGGCGAAACACAGCGCAAGCGCTGTTTCACGCCGGTTTTCTGTGAGAACGTGGTATTTCTCCTGTCGAGCCGGCCCATTCGTGCCGTAGCATGGCTCTCCCACGTATGACCTATTATTATTAGTCTTAACGTGATAAAATATAGCCTATTATAGCCTTCCTCAATAAATGGCTATCTAACACTGAAAGAATTTTTCAGATCGAACAATCGGATATTTTCAAATAAGTAGTTCGTGAGATTAGCGCGTTCAAGTTTGCCCTTTCAAATAATTTTCCCCGTTTTTTCCACATTTTCCTCTATTTCTTTGCTCTTATTATTGTTAGCGTGATATAATATAGCCTATAGCCTTCCTCGATAAATGGTCTATCTAACACTGAAAAAATCATCAAAATCCGTTGCATAGTTTTAAAGAGTAAAGGGAACAAAGGGACATGAGGAAAAAAAAAACGACTTTGTTTTATAATAAGTATAGATTTATGCATTTAGATACATGTTTTACCTACGAATCCTACTAATATAAAGGCGAAAGTTTGTGAGGATGTATGTATGGATGTTTGTTACTCTTTCACGCAAAAACTACTGAACGGATTTTAATGGAACCTTACAATAATATAGCTTATACATCAGAATAACACATAGGCTACAATTTTTACCGACTTTCAAGATGGAGGAGATGTTATGTTTGTTTATTTATGTTTAACGATTACTCCGCCGTTTGAGAACCGATTTTCAAAATTTTTCTTTTGGTGTATAGGGTATTATTTCAATTTAGTACCACGTTCACAAAAGTGGTGACCTGATGAAAGGATCCATTGACCATTAGTAATCGAGGGAACTCCTCAAAATTTATATGGAAACATGTGGTGACTTCAGTTTCGTGAGAAGTATTCGAAGCATATACTACCAACAAATAAGATTTTGCACCGAAGTATATCATGGTTCAGAAGGTGCTGAGGGAACTCCTGAATCTTTATAGATACAAGTTTGGGAGTTTCGGTATTGTTTTAAGAACGAAAAGCAGATGCTACTATGCAAATTATATTTATCATCATTATCATCATCACTACGATATTATACCATAGCATCGTACCATGATTATGAATGACCCTATTATTGGTACGTTTCATAGTATTTTAGATCGAGACTCGAGTTTGTCAAGCGATAAAAAAAAATCTATACTAATATTGTAAACCTGAAGAGTTTGTTTGTTTGTTCGCTCGAACGCGCTAATCTCAGGAACTACTGGTCCGATTAAAAAAATCAGTATTAGATAGCTCATTCATCGAGGAAGGCTATATATTGTCACTCTAAGACTAATAAGACCGAAGAAACAGAGGAAAATGTGGAAAAACCGGGAAAATTGTTAGAAAGGGTCTCGACGCGGACGAACTACTGAAATATAGAGAAGACTACGTGAAGGGACATTAAAGCTTTTTTTTTTTGCAGGAAAATTTACGGTTTTCGTAAAATTCCTAATTTACTCAGGCGAAGCCGCGCGGGACATCTAGTTAACTATAAATACTATGTTTTCACTTAAAAGAAAAATATCTTCCGGTAAAACGATATAGTTTTAATATTAATATTTAATATCCAACTTCAAAATAAAAAATGTCCCCATGGGTGTGCCAAAATGTTTTCGTTTTCGCTTCGTTATAGAATCGCCGATGAAAATGTATGGAATTGACATAAGCTTTCGTTAATATGACGTTGAAGTTCGACTCGCCTTATATGTCAATTCCATACATATTGATCGGCGATTCTATAACGAAGCGAAAACGAAAAACTTTCGGCTAAATGGCCTGAAATGTCAGCTTTTACAAACTGGATATAAATCTACAACAGTATAGCAAATATTGATATAACCTATTATTTCGTCTCTCCTACTATAATAATAGTCATCGCCAAAATTACCTCAATGCCCGTCGTAACAGCTACCGTTTTAGTGGACAGCCACATGGACTTTAGGCGATGGGGGTGGATGGGGGCTAGATGGGGGTTGAATGGGGGCTCGGTGGGAGTTAACTGGGTCAACGACGTGAACCGATAGTACCGATATCGTGCCAACGTGAATTATTTAGATATGGGTGTAACGTGGGCGTAATAGTTATAGAATTGTTTAGGGTATGTTCACACCAAGATGTGACGAGATGTGACATTTACTCGCTAAAATTAAATGAAATTTTGACTTAAGGGGGCAACTAACCAAAAATGTTCGATTTTATAATTCACGAGCTATTACCCGCAGCTTCGCTCGCGTTAAGAAGTATTATTATATACAAACTTTCATCCCCTATTTTAACCCCTTGAGGGTGGAATTGATCAAAATCCTTTCTTAGCGGATGCCAACGTCATATCATCTACCTGCATGCCAAATTTCAGCCCGATCCGTCCAGTGGTTTGGGCTGTGCGTTGATAGATCATCTTGTCAGTCAGTCACCTTTGAGTTTTATATATTTAGATTATTATACTTGAAAATAAGCCCCAAATTGTTTCATTTTCTAAAATTAGATACTACATTATATTTCCAAGAATTCAATCTCAGCAAAAACACGATATCTTAAAATGTTCTCGATAGAAAAAAATCACAAATATGTATCTAATTTTCACGAATTTTTCATTTATTGCCATAACCGTGCAATGTGCATTGAACTAATTTAATATTTTAACACATTATAAAAAATTCTATCATCGAGAAACCAACCTAGCGGATTTTTAAAATATTGTATATTTATCGAGTTATTGAGAAAAAACTAATTTGGCGGCGAGTCCGCGTCGTCCTTTTTCACCTGGCATATGAAAGACGGACGTGAATGTGAAGAGAGAAGGACGATGTTTGAGGATATTTTGTGGTAGTCGCCCTCTTGTTAAGAGGGCGACTAACACAAACACTACACCAAATGACGTAGGCGCCATCTGCCTATGAATTTATTTCCTGACTGCACAATTTTTATTAGGACATCTCCATTCTCCTCAATATAAAACTTTACGAGCAGACATTTCCATTTTAAAGCACTTGAAACTTTATTACTCAAATACTCAATTTAGTAAAAAGGTCCTAGGTCTTTTGTTTCAAATATAATATCTAAGTCTAGGACAAGTCTGCAAGCTGTCTACACCCTCGTAATCCTTTAGATAAGTATTATTCTAGTTCTGTGGAGACAAATGCGAGTTTTGTTCGATGGATTAGGGCTTGTTACTGAAATTCCAGTTGGAAATAAAATAAAGATTTGCTTACTTTAGATTTAAGAAACTTTCGTTATAATAAATTATTCAGGGATAGGAAATCCATACTATTATGAATTTTGTTGCGAAATTTTGGTTAATACTTTTGAGTCCCAGAAAAAAGTCAGACAAATAATTGACTGACAAGATTATTGTGTAAGAATTTCTCACAACATTAAACTCAAATTATTACATGCTTATTATCAGGACAAAAAAAAATCCTTTCGCAAGAAAAAGTTGTGCCACTACTTCAATGTTTTTGATTCTGCATACTTCAATAGTTAAAATTGCCAATGATGGGGTAAAGATCAACTACGATAACATGGCGCGCCCCTCCAAAATTCAAAACGTATGAAGTGCGTTGTCAAAACGTTTGAAGTGCGTTGTCTTGCGCGGTCGGCTAGTTATGGTTAGTTGACCAACAAATCTTGGTAATAAGTGACATTAACAGAAATATTACGTGTACTGTGATTGGTTGAATACTTACTGCATACAAACTCTTTCATAAGGATGTGACTACACACATTGAAATAGTCATTTTAGGGGCGCGCCATGTTATCGTAGTTGATCTCTATACAATAAACAATGCTGCATTATGTCAAAAAATCCAGAAGGAAAAGACGCCATATTATGAATAATTTGAAAAAACACGCTTGTTTTCCAACATTCTATATCCCTATTCATAATATTATACTAACAGATTTAATATTACAATTCATCGATATATTGTTTTAATAAAAGACGCCATCTGCTCTCCCCGGTTTATTAGACAGGCCGAAACAACCTGTTTTATTGCGACAATTTTATGTTTTCGATACAAATGGAAATTAAAATGAATCGTAAACATTACGACAATGTTGTTATGTTGTTTGGCTTCCAATTTTCTGTGAATACAATGGTTGTTTTGTAACGTAACGAACTAGGTATTATAATCAATGAATTCAATACTTATATCTTCAAACTCTTTATTATTCTTTATTACGTACAAAATGCTCTTAATATTTCATAATCATGCTTTTAAGACTTTTGTGTTTCTTGAAGATTGATTTTAGCCTGTCATCTTTTCAATACGTCAACGGCATCTGCCTTTATTTTCCCCGACCGGTTGTATTCTATACAATTGTATCACTAGAATCAATCTTCCGGAAATCAAAACATCTACCATCATATTACATTTTGTAATCACGAAATATTTATCGATACCGAGATGATTAAATATATACATAAGGTTTAACGTAACTTATTATAAGTATCTAAACACAAAGCTTACAGTATGTTCTGTTATCAAAGCGCACGGCGCCGCCAAGTTCCAGCAGGCCGCGCGTGTCAGAAATAGCTTAGGCTTGCTAAATAAAAGTATTGTATAAATCATAAACACCAATAAATAAAACGTAGTTTATACGTATTGTAAATACGTAAGTAATACAATTATTATTCATTTAGCTTTTCTTCATTTCCAATTATTAAGCTGAAAGAACTGATATTACACAAAAGGCCAAGAAGCGTTTTAACCAAATAAATACTTATCTTATAACGATCTTTGTTCGAAGTACTCAGAGCCAATTCACATTGACAGGAGGCAGAGTGACGGCTTACAGCAAGATAGAGAGAGTGAGTCCCTTCCATCAGACAGCCCGCCTTAAATACTGCCATATCAAAAACAACCCCACCGCCATCACTCCACCCCACGTCTGACTACCAAGATTTGCATCTAATATCATAAATACAATGATTCATAGTTACAATCATCCTGAAAATCATTATAAATCAAGTATTTAATTATAACACTTTTATATTAATTTATTAACTGTACTATCTTTTGTAACAAAAGTATCATAACCGGAAACAACAATAATTATTGTCAAAAAGATTAAGTGACGTGTTCAAAAATAATGTTATAATTTGTTGTCCAAATATCATGAATTAATTATTAATAATAATTAGTTCAACTCACATGAATTATTGAAATATGTACTTCTCATAAGAATTTCAAGTTAAATAACAAAGCAATAAGACAAAACCATTGTTACCATTATACATCATGTTATTTATGACTATTATTGAAATAATAGTCATTTATATTCATCTATATTTTGAGTAAAGTGGGTCGTACCTCACACGGCCATTCTGACAGACACTTCGTTCTCGAAGTGTTTTAATAACTTTTCTGAAAAGGAAAAATCTAAGTTCTGGAAAGTAAAAGTCAAAGTCTAATTAGTCATCGGGCTGTCATGATCAATCCCATTACCTACTGCCATGTAATGTCCAAATTGATTCATCAATCCGATTAGGCAGTACCATTTTTGTCAAACTCATGTTTCATCATCATCACAGTAGGCTAACCAGCACAGCATTTACGTCTCTCACAAACTGTCGTGTTTTGTCCCACTACATAGTGTCCAGACATCACACCAGCTTCACGGCATTAACATACCTCACACGGCCAGTCACACCTGTCGTGATAGATCCATCATTAGAATCTTACACCAGGTTGACACCTCACAAGGAAATTAAATTATTCCTCTAAAAAAATATTAATTTATGTAGCCAGAGCTCAGACCTAAAAGATTGGTCACCCAAAACAGACTATAGTCAAAATACTGAGGAATACCATCATTAGCAACTCATTTATCAAATTCTAAACAAATAATTTTAAGTTTATCACACAACTAAATGCAAATTTTAAAATAACTCATCAAAATATAACTTCACTTGACTTTACAAAAACAGCTCGGTCATTCTGCCTCATTACCACAACTTATTGATACTGTATTTATTACTGTGTGATTATTATCAATTTGTTTTATCTATCAACACCATCTCTGTCTAGACTTTAATACCAATATAAAAGTAGTTAAACCTGGTAACCTTCGTATCACTTCCTTTCAAAGATATTTTGTCAACTTACTCCTAGACTTCCACAAATACTTCAAGGCTAAAATTAGCCAAATCGGTTTAGTGCCTCTCGAGTTTCAACAGTCTTACAGAATTGAAAATTCACTTTTAATTAAATAGGTTTTATAACTTCTAAAAATTCTGAAAATTGTGCCATAACAAATCCATGGATAATATCCCTTTACTAATTAATCTATAATAAAACAAAGTAAAACCCATGTAAAACCAGTCGATTGTACTCACCGACCTGTAAAAGGTTTTTAACTCAATTATTCTTATAATAGCCATTAGCCAGCAAGCTATATCATACTCCTTTTCACAACTTTAATTATTTTTAAATTCGAAGTGTAAAATTTGCATCTTTTACCCCAATAATTGCGAGATTATTTGTATATCGCCAATTATTTATTATAGCTCCATTAATTGTACCTATTGAAAATTACAATCCTGAAATGAAATTTTTGTTTGTCGAAGGCTTCTTGCCGACCATATTATAATGTCAGAAAAACTTATTTTCAATCATTGAAGCCCTTATCAAAACTGATATTCAAATTATATATATATTTTTAAAATGTATGTTGTTCTCCTTTTCAATTATGGCTCCTATCTAACTTGTAAATTCGCAATACGATGAATAATAATATCGCTTTGCAAAACAACATCAATTTTAAATGTACCCATATTAATTACTTCACAACAGTTTTCTCAGCAAAGTATATTTTCTTTACAATGGATATACAAATACAAACCCATGGTCTTATTTCCTAAAAACCTGGAAGTTGGAAACCACTCGAAACTTTTTTTTTTTTTTTTTGGATTCTACATTCGATGAAAATTTGGGTTCAACAATCCTCAATCTCATAAACATTATGAAGAAAATCTGAAAATCAGGTTAGGTTAACCTGACCCAAACCTTACCTAACCTAAACCTAACCAAAACCTAACCCAAACCTTAAGTTAGATTTAACCCTATAACTATAATGAAGAGAAGACCAACCCAGTATTGGGATACAGATGGCTACTGCGCCGCCTCACCGGGTGGACTACCCATTTACACCTTCCACGGATCACACAGAGACGCCTAAACACCAACAACCCATTGGAAGAACATTATATGGACTAGAGTTGCTCTCACGGCCTTCCCAACCTCCAGCCCACAATATATAAAACAAGTGCCATAGCGTGGCTCTAGATGTTCCCCCATAACCTTAGAGAAGCACAAATAATATTATGTTGGATATTCTATTGTTCAAAATTATTTTCTCTATTTTTGACAATACTGGTTTTCTAGTTTCCTTACTACACCTGATCTAACCAGAAAGAATGTTCATTACTAGCAATAAAATTGTATTATTATGAAGGAATTATCAGTCTCTTTTTCTCTTTACATTTACTTTTGTGGGTAAACTGATTCAACTATACTTTAGAAGATGCGTATTTAATACAATCCGCTTTGTCTGAACGTTGTCTAATACAATCCGCGATCATGGCACTAAATAACTATAAAATTGTTAACACTATAAGGCCCATAAAATGTTAGGATTCGTCCTAAGATCTAGCTCCTTCACAACACATTACAGTACTAATATTCTGACATTGCTCCCTCGTGTAATATTTTAGCACTTATTCCAGTATAATATACTTCCATTGTGTGGCACCTATACAACACATATTATAGTTATAATCTCATTTATTCAAAAATATCTATCAAGTTTTAACACTCTAAACAAAAACCTCTAAGGTGAACAATCATTGTGAAACACCACAATATACCTAACATGCCTTAACTGTGTCTGTTCAAATTTATCTATGTCCCTTCAATCTATACGTAACATAATAAATTATGTGTACCTGGATAAAATAGCACAGAATTGTAATAAATTATTTTTATCCTTGTCTATAATACTAATGTTTTCCACCAACAAATGCAAATAAAATAAATATATCAGCCTGTTTACTCAATTATTGTAAAAATAACTCTTTATCAGAACTGCTAAAATGAATAATTTCAGTGACAATTAAAATATTGGCTTATTCAGTAACAAGCAAAACAATAGTAAAGAAAAACTTTTTATTCACAAGTTTTTATCAGATTCTCAACTACTCATATCATCACGACAATTATTTTGACTTAATCCATGAATTACTCTTTCCTGTTTAAATATTATTCATTTTCCATAGCTTTCTCAACATTTTTTTACGCCTTTTGATAAACTAAACAAATTAAACAAAACGAATACCACTAAAGTATTACGTACAACAACGTAATAATATTAGATCGTACAACAAGATTGCCACATCTAGTAATACGACATCTATGGCATTCTATTTTTTACGCAAATTTTTACAAACTACCCTCAGTAGTTGTAATTTTTTTTTTTATTCTTGTTGGAACATAAGTTATTTGTACTTGTAATTATTCATTACATTATTATTTTTGAAGTGTATAATAACTGTGCTAAGTTTATTACATAATATACTATCCGCAAGCTCATACAAACAGTACTCCACTCGCCAGTAATTGTGAGTTCTCTTATGTTGGTGAATTATTGTGTCATTTGTGAAAGGAAAGAAAAAAAAATATTCTTGGATAATACAATATGTAAGTACATATTTTATATTATACAAATACTTTATAAATGGTCTATGGCTATATTCTTAGAAATCTTGTAAGTTGTAAAAATAAATTTTCGTGAAAAATATTCTCAATTGACGAGAATGTAAGCAGCTTATTAACACCAATGACAGATCTATTATTAAATGGCCAAACCATGATTTATATCGCATATTCCGCATTACACAGTACACAAGTTAAAATAAACTTTAGCTTCCGTTAATGACATCCTTGTCCGTTACAAAACAAAATCGTTTCACGAAAATAAAATTCAAAGTATGATTCAACGGAACCAGAGTGGTACATTACAGCTTTAGTTCTCTCTCAATTTTATAAAACAAAATTATATATTTCTAAGCAGAACAAAGATTTGCAGATACGATTTAAAAGTTATCTAGTCTCTGTTTTTTCAAACCACGTTAAATAAGAGCCCTTCAGGGCCTTACCTGCCTTTTCAATAAATAAATTCAAAATCCACACCTCAATATTTTGCACTATACTTTAGCTCAGCCGTCTTGTTTCTTTCGTTGGTACTTGGCATCGTTATTAGATTTAGATTTGATGTAACTGCCTCAATGTTGGGTTCAAAAATACATGTTAACCAGTTGACATCCATTTTGTTCTCGCTTATTGTTGGGTTCAGAATATTTTTAACCACTTGGCGTCCATTTTGTTTTTACTGGAAGGAAAAAAATGCATTAAAATCCAACGGCGTAAGGGCCAGACCCAATTCTGATGTCAGAAATAGCTTAGGCTTGCTAAATAAAAGTATTGTATAAATCATAAACACCAATAAATAAAACGTAGTTTATACGTATTGTAAATACGTAAGTAATACAATTATTATTCATTTAGCTTTTCTTCATTTCCAATTATTAAGCTGAAAGAACTGATATTACACAAAAGGCCAAGAAGCGTTTTAACCAAATAAATACTTATCTTATAACGATCTTTGTTCGAAGTACTCAGAGCCAATTCACATTGACAGGAGGCAGAGTGACGGCTTACAGCAAGATAGAGAGAGTGAGTCCCTTCCATCAGACAGCCCGCCTTAAATACTGCCATATCAAAAACAACCCCACCGCCATCACTCCACCCCACGTCTGACTACCAAGATTTGCATCTAATATCATAAATACAATGATTCATAGTTACAATCATCCTGAAAATCATTATAAATCAAGTATTTAATTATAACACTTTTATATTAATTTATTAACTGTACTATCTTTTGTAACAAAAGTATCATAACCGGAAACAACAATAATTATTGTCAAAAAGATTAAGTGACGTGTTCAAAAATAATGTTATAATTTGTTGTCCAAATATCATGAATTAATTATTAATAATAATTAGTTCAACTCACATGAATTATTGAAATATGTACTTCTCATAAGAATTTCAAGTTAAATAACAAAGCAATAAGACAAAACCATTGTTACCATTATACATCATGTTATTTATGACTATTATTGAAATAATAGTCATTTATATTCATCTATATTTTGAGTAAAGTGGGTCGTACCTCACACGCGCATGCCGTGCACTATTTACACGAACGGTTTCGACACACTTTTGACCCCCCTGTAGCTCAGTAACTATTGCAAGTATAAAGATAAAATTATACGTACGTAATCATGTACTAGTACTTACGCAATATACCAAATTTCATAGATATAGCGTTGTTACATCCTGAAATATGTTCTTGTAAAAATAGCTAATTTTGGCACTCACTCACTCACTGACCGATAATCAAAACCTCTAGGCCACTTCCAATTGTCCTAGCGCTATGAAATTTGGCACACAGGTTGGGTTTTATATGTAGATTAACAAAACATTGAGAAATTTAAGAAATCGGTCAAGCATAAGTCGGCTCATCTACGAATTTTAGGAAAAATTTCTTATGTAACAGTGAATACGTGTGGGAGGAGGAGAGAAGGGTTTAAAAATATTGTCATGTATACTCAGACCAATAAAAAAAGATAGACAGAGCCATTCATGCTACGCGGTGAGGCAAGCAATAGGAAGCCGATACGGCCATAGGAAGCCGGCCGCCCGCCATTCCGGTTTCAACGAGTGACGGCGCATGTCGTTTTCATCTGTGTCAAGAAATATCAAAATATGCCGTCCTGCGTCGTTAAATGGTGCAAAAACAATTCTTGTGCTCAAAAGAAACCTTGTGGGATTACGTTTCACAAGTAATTAGTTGAATATTTATGTATTACCACTGTAATAACGAATTTAATTTATTAGTTTTAAAAATTGTCTCGGGAGTCTCGGAACACAGAACCTCAACCGGTGTTGCATGCTGGTCGCAAGATATTTTTCCCCATAATAGGGGAAAAATATTATTACGTGCTGTATTATCCTGACAAATGTTTATTTTTAACCTAAAATTCGTTATTCATTTAAAATCTATTAATATAAATAAAATTGGAGTGTCTGTTTGTAGTATTGAAAGATTTTTTTACTATTTGCATATTAATCTGTATACGATACATACTGCATACACCAAACAACATTCTTTACAATTTTTGTCTGTATGCATGTCTGTCTGTCTGTCTGTTCTTAGTTGAAACACATAATTTTTTAGATATAGATATGTAAGTATTTACTTTTTTCAGCAATTACTAATGAATGATGATTAACAATCTAGTTTGATAGCAACTTTTGTAGTCATTACTTAGTAGTTTAATAAGACTGCAACAGGATGGGAGTTTGACAATCTGAAACCCTGAGTTGGCAACATTATTTTTTTACACACAAGCGCACGCCTAGCGTATTTATGCTAGGCGTGACGCACACATTGATCGTTCGTCCGTCCGTCCTCCGTCTTTCTTTTTTTATTGGTCTGAGCATGTATAATGCACACTGTATAGCTTATAAATAAATACTGCTACCTTAAAAATTTCGCTTCTATTGATAGGTTAACAAATACCACTAGCGCTATCTATCGAAAATATTGTTTATAAAATACTTTCAATAGATGGCGCTAGCAAAGTTACTTTGAAACGCAGAATGACTTAGATTAACAATACATGCGGGTGTGGCACTATAAAAATAGACCGTACGATTTCTCGAAAAAAAGTATTGAAATACCACCAAAAACATACCTGTTAAAAATGGGGCCAAGTTCCTATTGGTTAATTATTCGCCTTAAAAAAGAGTTGTAATCCAATCCAATGCTAAGTTTAGATGCACTTCAAAATCGATCATAATCATCATCATTAACAGCCTGATCCTTAATACTTCTAAATTGGAACTTGGCAGGTTTTTATCATATACGTAGCATTTGATTAATTGCATAATTAAATTTAATATTGGTATTTATGTAATCAAATCAACCTGCCAAGTTCAAATTTAGAAGTATTTCAAATTTAGAATTAACCAATAGGAACTTGGCCCAATTTTTAACAGGTATGTTTTTGGTGGGATAATTTATACGCATTTAGTAAATTCAAGTGCCTCAGTCAGTTTTCTTTTTATGCTTTAGCCGTCAAACTGATTGTTATAAAACTTGTTTTGAAGATACAATACAAGGAATAACACGGGAAAGCTACTTTTGTATAACACTGATATTAACAAGGCGAAAGCTTGATAGTGTTAATCTTCATGCAAAAGCTGCTGAAGGGATTTTGATCGATATAATACGAGCTATTGCTCGCGGCTTCGCTCGCGTTAAGAAGTATTATTACATATATACAAACTTTCATCCCCTGTTTTAACCCCTTAGGGGTAGAATTGATCGAAATCCTTTCTTAGCGGATGCCTACGTCATAACATCTACCTGCATGCCAAATTTCAGCCCTATTCGTCCAGTGGTTTGGGCTGTGCGTTGATAGATCACCATGTCAGTCAGTCACCTTTGAGTTTTATATATATTTAGATAGTGACAATGTGGTAGTAGCTTGGAAAATAAATTAAAACATGGTATTTTGTAACTTAAGCTACAAAGACCATGTTTTGACTTGAAATACTGTTTAGGCTTGTTTAAGAGGTCAAATATTATTTAAAAAGCAGTGTTCCTATGGGTACTTTGAGGTAACATATTATTATGTATTAGTATTATAATAGACTAGCTGTGCCCCGCGGTGTTACCCGCGGTTTAAGTGATATGTATATAATAAATAATAATATAATAAAATACCATGAAAAGTACCAATAATAGTAGTGCTCTCAGCACCTTCCGAACCATGATAACGTACAGTCGCCAAGTATCGTCCTCTTTTTTAAAAAACGTTCTAAAAAAATTAAATCTAGACACGCGGTAGCGTGTCAAGCCAAGTTCCAGCATAACAGAATGGCGAGCAGCACCGTGTGTTATATTACACGAACCATTTGCAGGTATAAAATATTACAGTTATAATCAAATATCAAACTTTAGCTTCAGTATTCCTTTGATCTTAAAAATAATCAAAAATGCGTTAACGTTTTCAGGAAAAGTTTAAAAGTAAATTTAACAATAATACTCATATTTTCAACATTTATTTTTGGGCTCCTCATTCCGTCCTTTTAATATAAATATATTAAAGGGATAAATATAATTTATTTATTTTTAGTATTTGTTGTTGTAGCGGCAACAGAATATATGTAACACAATTCCTGAAAATTTCAGAAGTCTAGCTATAGCGGTTCTCGAGATAGAGCCTGGAGACAGACAGACAACGGAGTTTCAGTAATAGGGTCCCATTTTTACCCTTTGGGTACGGTAACCCTAAAAAAACATATTTTTCTACAGTTTCAAGCAAAAAGAAGTGATATGAACGTTCGAGATCAATTCACTGTTTGAGATCGTAATACCGTCTCGCGGGACGATATTAGGTTCATGTAAGGGGACGATATTAGGATTTTTTTTTGGTTCATCTATTTAAACAAAAAACGTGTTATAATCTCAAAATGTTACTTAATCGATTAACATCTGAGGTAATAATAATTAGTTTTACAAACAAATTGTATCAATAAGTCAGGCATCTCAATATTTTATGGTACCCAAGAATATTTCAATGAAAAACTGAATTTGAAAACTTTTTTTGATTTTCCAATTCCTGCCGGTACCAACGGCGTGATGCCCTCACTTCGTCACAATGACCGACTGATGCAACTAGCTTCTAGTTCGTGCCACTTATGATAGATGGAATTTTTTAAATAAGTAGATATCGAAGGGGACGGAATTAGGTTTGGGGACGAAATTTGGCGACTGTACCCCTATACCTTGGTGCAAAATCTTACTTGTTGGTATGCTTAGAATACTGCTCACGAAACCGATGTCACCACCTGTTTCCATATACATTTTGAGGAATTCCCTCCATTACTTATGGATCCTTTCATCAGGTCACCACTTTTATGAATATGGTATCAAATTGGGATGATAACCTATACGCCAAAAGAAAATTTTTGAAAATCGGTTCACAAACGGCGTGGTAATCGTTGAACATAAAAAAACGAACGTAACACGTCCTCCATTTTGAAAGTCGGGTAATATTATAGCCTATGTATTATTCTGACGTATAAGCTATATATTGTAAAGTTTCATTAAAATCCGTTCAGTAGTTTTTCGTTTTTCGTGAAAGAGTAACAAACATCCATACATCAATAAATACATCCAAACTTTTGCCTTTATAATATTAGTAGAATTAATATATTATAGCAAATGGTATACGACATTATATTATGTTATAATTACTAACGCCTCCGTGGTCTAGTGGTATTGAGCACGGCTCTTGACTCGGAGGTCGTGGGTTCGATTCCCGCGTTGGAAACATGTTATTTCCAAGTTTGGTTAGGAGAATGCAGGCTGATCATCTGATTGTCTGACAAGTAAGATGGTCCATGCGTCGGATGGGCATGTAAAAAAGTCGTCCGTCCCACTGGGTTATGAGAGTAAAGGAATAGAGAGTGCTCCTGTGTACTGCGCATACACTCTGGCACTATAAAAAATTACTCCTGCGTAGCTGGCCTGGTTTCAATGAAACCAGCCACCGTCACCGAAACCGGTGTTGGGAGCTATTATTATTATTATGTTATAATTAAATCATCATACGAAGAAAAGGGACCGGGCTATAATAGTTTTCCTCAAGTCAAAGCTAGTAAACGTGGCATGAAAGAGTTTAGACGTAACCAAAGTTCATCGTCTCGTGAGCCATAACATAATAATATTATAGTTTACCAGCTCCATGTCGCGGTAACTGGCGGTTACTGTTAGGCCACGGACACGAAATTAGCGGGAGCGGCACTTTCAAATGTATAGATTAAAGTGCCTGACAGAAGTAAGAAACTTAAAGCACGCGGGCTTAAAGTTCGCGAACTTACTCAGCTCACGTCGTTGAGAATCGCTCACACTGGATTACCGTGTCCCCAGGCTCGCGGCTCACGGCGCGCAGCTCGCGGCTCTTTGCTGACACACAGGCGATTAAGATCGTCGAGCCATAAGTCCGCGTACTTACTCGCACGTCTGTCATCCCCTTTATATGGAACTGACTTCGATGGCAGCGGCGCGGTGTTAGTTTTGTTGACTCTGGTATAGATTTAAATGGAACTGGCCTCGATGGCAACGGCGCGGGAAGCGGCGCGCGGCGTATAGACCGCCGCCACCGCATCCGCCCCGCTTCCCGCAAAATTCGAGGCTGAGGCCTTATTCGCGATAACTGCGCCTGGCACGCGACAATCAAAACCGATAGTTGTAATCACTGAACTGGATTAAGTTTTAACAGAAGTTAACTGGCGCAAGTTTAAATAACCACAATAAAGTTTACGCTTTACCGATTTTGATGTGGAAGAAATTTGAGTACTGGAAAAACATAAGATTTCTGCGTAATCTATACTAATATTATAAAGCGGAAGAGTTTGTTTGTTTGAACGCACTAATCTCAGGAACTACTAATCTGATTTTAAAAATTCTTTCAGTGTTAGATAGCCCATTGATCGAGGAAGGCTATAGGCTATATTTTATCACGCTAGGACTAATAGAAGCGAAGAAATAGAGAAAAATGTGGAAAAAACGGAACGGAAATTTATTTGAAAGAGTTTATTTGAACGCGCTAATCTCTGGAACTACTGGTCCGATTTGAAAATTTATTTCAGTGTTAGATAGTTCATTTATCGAGAAAAGCTATAGGCTATATTTCTCTACTCTACAACTAATAGGAGCGAAGAAATAGTGGAAAATGTGGAAAAAACGGGAGGAAATTATTTGAAAGGGCTTATTTGAATGCGGTAATCTCAGGAATTACTGGTCCAATTTAAAAAACGATTGCAGTGTTAGATAGCCCATTTATTGAGGAAGGCTATAGGGTATATTTTATTACGCTAAGACTAATAGCAAAGAAGAAATAGAGGAAAATGTTAAAAAAACGGGCTAAATTATTTGAAAGGTAGGTCCTACTACGCGCTAATCTCAGGAACTATTGGTCCGATTTGAAAAATTATTTCAGTGTTAGATAGCCCATTTATCGAGAAAGGCTATATTTTATCACGCTAAACCTAATACTAGCGTAGAAATAGAGGAACATCTGAAAAAAACGGGGGAAATTATTTGATAGGGCCGATCTCACGAACCACTGGAGCAATTTTTATGTTATTTGGCACGAACAGACCACGTGAAAGGGCATAGGTTTCTTTATTGCGGAAAAATGTACGGTTTCCGTGACATTCCTAAATTACGCGGGCGAAGCCGCGCGAAACATCTAGTAAATGTTAAAATGATAGACTAACTGACATACTCAGAGACAAATTAAAACTACTTAACTGTAATTAAATTAAGATTTCGATATAAGCTCCCTACATTATCAGTAAATTGAAATTTAATCACCATGAAATAGCTCTAAGTGCGACAGGCGTTATAAAATTACAGGCAACATCTCGTTATAAGGTTATAATATCCATACTAATATTATAAATTTGAAAGTGAGTCTGTCTGTCTATCAGACTTTCTGTCTATTAGTCTGTTTGTCTGTCTATTGCCTCTTCATGCCCAAACTGTTAAACCAATTTGACTGAAACTTTCGTACTTTCAGTCAAATTGGTTTAGCGTTTTAGACTATGAGTCCCGGAAAAAGACATAGGATACAATTTTATTTTATCCCGCAAAAATGTACGGTTCCGCACAATAAACGAATTTTGGCGCAACAAGGTTGCGGACGTCATCTAGTGGTCTATTGGCTCTGCACCTGAAGTAAATAAAGCAAAGTTCATTATCCTCTGACGTCATTAGATTCTAGTGAAGGACACAAAACAAAGGGCCAAGAATAGAATATTGTTCGAACAATAAATGCCTAGGTTTTGCAGTGGCGCGTTTGTCATAACGTGATTAGAATTATAATTGCTTTTAACCTCTATTGCCAACAGAAATCCAACTTAAAGTACCTGGTTGAGAAGATGTCAGTTCTCGATTGAGTAACATCTATACAGGTGAATTTTTAAAAAGGGAATTGTACAGCTATAATATTATTACAAATAAATTGAAATGAATGTTTCTTACAATTTACAATTAATCCATACTAATATTATAAATGCGAAAGTGTGTCTGTCTATTTGTCCGTCTGTCTGTTACCTCTTCACGCCCAAACAGCTGAACCGATTCTGCTGAAACTTGGTATGGGGATACTTTGAGCCCCGGGAAAGGACATCAGCACTGCTACTTTTTATTCTGGAAAAAATACGGTTCCGATTCCGAGATAATATAAACGAGTTTTGGCGCAACGGAATTGAGGGCATCATCTAGTACCCGAAATATAACATGCCTTGTATACATTAAGAGTTAAGACGCGGCTAGAGTTATAAAGTATTTTGCTCTTTCGGCTCGCTACAAAAACCTAATTATTGATTCTTTATCTGTTCGAACGGACGTATTTCTTATTCTTTAATTCTATTTTTAAGATAGTGAGTGAACGCCCACTATCTTTAAAATAGAATAAAATAATGGGAAAATTGCAGAAAACTTTCTTAAAGACATGATATTCTCCTATTAAACACTTATAATATCAATGTACCATGAATATTTTCACAGTATGGATTTTCAAATAAGTGCCTGTCCAGATGGGGCGTTTTACGCGCGAAGTTTATTATTTGTATCCTTTTGCTACACACATATTTTATCATCATCATTTATCACCATATTCACTACATTTTATCTCGTCTAATTCTTGTCGCATACGCACGCTGATCTTCACCTGTAATTAGAACTCATTTTATCTATAAACAAAGTTTATGTACTTTAAAATGTCACAAATGCTGTTTTGTTGGTGAGTCAATAAAATAAAACAAAATAAAATAAGTCCATACGCGCGTGTCAATTTCTATTGCATCCAGATACCGCCTTTTACGCGCGTTTTTACGCTACAAACATGGACTCGAAGTTATCACGCTCCAATCAAATACGTCCATTCGCAACGAACTGAACCTGAACTGAAAATGGCACCGAAGTATCTTGACTCGCGCGTCGCTCGCGCGTTGTACGGGCGAGTCGAGAGTCCCGCTCATCGTAAGCATTTTACGTTTGAGTTTGAAAACGCGTGTAGGCATCTGGACACGATATATGCAAAGAATTCTATTTAAATATAAGTCTTTGGATAAATGTAGCTATAGTATCTCGGGTACGCGCGTAAAACGCGCGAGTCGCTCGCTCGCGCGTAAAACGCCTCATCTGGACAGGCTCTAAGTAAGAACTAAGAATAAAAGATGGAGCAGAGATATATTTCATGAAGATGAAAAACTCAATACAGGAATTAAAAAGCAGTTGACAGATTCCTAGATTATAAAATCCAATTCTCTCCGAAGCAGCGAGACTACCGTACGAGATCCGGTTTCAAAGAGTTTCAATAAATTCCTAAATAAAAGCCCACTTTGTATGAAAATGTAATAATATGGTGGTCATAAAGGTGTTTTCACAGTAGACGCAAGAGACGTAGTAAATATAAATGCTAATGTTTGACTTTTGTTATAACATTGTCCATGAAAAAGTTCGCGTAAAACAGACGTGAATATTTTATGAGTGAATTTATAAAACAAAAATAATAATTATGTATACTACCTTTGTAGCTTAACACTCCCGGTCAAGTCACCTTACATGTAAGAACTGATATAATACAAGTTATCATATTATTCATCCGTTTGGAAGCTGTGATCACGGATTTTAAAAAAATACGGATGTAACCTTGTCAAATCCCGAGTGAAGAATAGTAATGGCCGCCCGTGTACCCAACAAACAAACTAACCTTATAAAATTAACTCAATAAGGTCTAAACTCTTATACTTGTTATAAAAGAGCATTCATTATGCCAATGGTACTTATAATGGCACACTATTAGGAGATTTAGCTAATATTACCTTTATTCTTTTAATTTGGTTGGGTAAACGTTAACAACTCAATTTATACGGCAACTATAAGGCTTCGAAATATGTTCATCTTATAGTGGCTATTTACATTGCTTTTTAGCCTTATAATATTCAAAGACTGTATAAAAGCTTTTAATATGGTCAATTATTCTTATAAAAGTAATGCACAAGGTAACTAATAATGGTTTTAACTTATAGGGGCATTTAATAAGACATCTATCCAACAAATGAATGCTAACATTTTATATGACCTTAACAAGGATGAAAGCAATCCACATTCCCCTAAACAGTGATTATAAAGATATTATTCTCATTAAGGTTATATTAAAATACTTTACATAACTAAATTCGCCATTTTAAACGTACAACAGATTGTGTGAATTTCTTGCGGAGCGGAATGATCGGCCAAGTGCGAGTCGGACCTGTGCACGAAGGGTTCCGTACTTTCATAGAACCAAAAAAGGCCAAATTTTTTTAAAAGTTTTTAGGCCTTTGTGTAAATTTCAGGTGCCTACAGGACAGACAGGCGGACAGATAACGAAGTCTAGTGTTCCGTTTTACCCTTTGGGTACGGAACCCTAAAAAGGGATTCAAAACTGTGGAAGAAGTTGAAAAGGAGCGATGGTTACAGAAGAAAAGTAAAAAATAAAACAATTAATTTGATAGTCACGTATTTTTAATAATATTTAAAACTTAAAATTAGTTTGCAAAAGTGAGCTAAATTATAAAGAGGTCTCTTTCGGCCAACCCAACTGCAGTGGAAAAAAAATATTTTTTATACATAATATACGGGAATAACACTAGCTAGGTGCGATTTTGTTAGTGTGAAAGGAACCCTAACGATATGTAAAATGGCGATATCATAAGAAACAATTGATGCCGTTATAAAGTCTTTACTCTCATAGACTCCTTATAGACGATGTGTGAATCCTGTTGCTCTTTTAAAAGCACTGTATATAACTTGACTATTTAGTACAATTATTGACGTTTTTAGCACAAAAACAGCTTAAATTCAAGGGCGAGTTGATACCAAAACACACAGCGTATCATGCATTTTTATTATCATGCATTTTTATTCCCATACACTTTTCACTATAAACGAGCACTAAATCAGGTAAATAAACTATACATAAAATAATGACTTATCGTTTACTTGACAGTAAAATGGCTGACGTTACTATTTCTTCTCTAAGCTATTGCGAAAATGTAAATCACTTATGACGGCTAAAAGGGTAAACGGAGTTTAACTTCCTTGTATCGGACAATAATATAACACGTATAATGGTGATCGCCCGTATTAACGCTTTCTATATGTTTCTTATAAGTTGAAGTACCTTGTTCTTGGTCATTATATAACACGTATAAGGAAAAAAGCGGACAATAAAGCAACTATAAGGAGAGTATAAGGTTATTATCCTTATAAATTGTGCCCAAATGCATCCTTATTAGCGATAATACGACTTCTATAAGAATATTATTTTTGGCTATATATTAAGCCACTACAAGATCAATTTTTGTTAGTTGGGTTGGATGTGTGCGTGTCATTGGCGCCGTCACTCTATGTACAATGACAGCGGGTTGTAGTACATAGTTGCGTGTGTGAGTGTCGGTCACGTGTACAAGTGACGAAATTGTCGTACCTTTCATGCTTCACCTCTTTATAGTGTAATGCTCCATCCGTATTTTTTTTAAATCCGTGGCTGTAATATTATATTATATTGTCACAACGCGTACGGTACCCATAAACACGATCACCTATCACAACACACACACTACGGGAACAAACAGACGCACAATTTCACGCGTAGGTATTGTGATTTGTGAACTCACAAGTCACAAAAACATAGACCCGTGAATGGAAGTGAATTCAGGCGTCTATATTATTTATATCAACAAGAATAGTTATACTCGCATCATGTAATTTTTTGTAACAACTATAGTAATCTGTGGGATTTTTTTTTGTTGTGAAAAATATTTTTAACTAGATGACGCCCACAACTCCGTTGCACCAAAATTAGTTTATCGCGCAAACCGTACATTTTTCCAGGATGAAAATTATCCTATGTCCTCTATCGGAACTCAAAGTATCTCCATGCCAAATTTCAGCAAAATGGGTTCAGCGGTTTGAGCGTGAAGAGGTAACAGACAGACAGACAGACAGACACACTTTCGCATTTATAATATTAGTATGGATTGCTCCGTGGCTACAACTCTGCGTCAGTATGAATAGACCCTAATACAGCGGACAGACTGAAACAATTCAAGTTGGCGCGCGGCGAACTTTTGTAATGGTTGAAATTTTTATTGCTCCAATTTTACTTTCGCTTAGCATTTTTATTAAAATTTCTGATGTCTAGGAGCGTATTAAAAGCTGTTAAAAGAGAATAGATTTATGTATTTCGTATTTCTACTTTATTTTTTCATTTTATGTTCAATGAAGACAGGAATAAAAGCAATAATTAGGGCCTGTTTCACCGCTTCCTGATAAGGTGTCTGATAGGCTTATTTGACAGATTCTCCATACTGTGGATAGCCTTATTAGAAAGCGGTGAAACAGGCCCTTAATATTTTAAGAACACAGTAACTAATATTTATAGACTGGAGCTTCTAGACTAGACTGCATTGAAATTATTACATTTGAAAATATGTCCCGACTGCCACTACATAATAAGATAATAATTATATTACTGCAATGAGAGGTAGTACCAACATAGTCAATAAACTAAGTTTTGTTCGACGTTTGACAACGTTTCGGCCAATATTCTCGTGTGCAATGTCATGTCAGATTTTTTCGGATTGTCTGTATGTGCCAGGAGCGCTCTCTGCTCCGTCCTTTGCGTAATACTCCCTATTTCTGTAGTCAAGCTTTCAACATTCAATCACTTCTTGTAATAATATTATCTTCATTATATTTTACCTAAATCACTACAGTGTAATCAGGTCAAATGGCCCGTGTCATGTCCGAGCGTCGTGTTGTCGGTCAATAAATCGAAGGGCACCAATATGTTTGAGTGCTACCACTATTGTTTGAGTCCTGGAGTACACAGGTAGGGCTTACAAAACATGGTGGAACAAAAAAAAAGGGTTGCACTCCGGGAGTGCCGGCAGAAGTGAAAATTTGATTATTAATTTTGTGCGTTTTTTTAACCCATTTTTTATGAAAATCGATTTTTAAAAAATCTATTTTTTAATTAATCGTAACCCTTACAATCAATTCGAGTTCGAGTTCGACACAAAACACTACTCTCCAACCGTCTTACGGTTTTTCCAAGGTTTTTTGATCAGCACGAGAATTTGACGCGAGTTTCACAGTTTTTACCCATCCCACAAAAGTGCTCAACGCCGCGCCAAAGAAGTTTTCACTTCAAAAAGTGATAATTAATGATAATACTTTAGAGTATAGAGTTTGTATGTCTTCCTTATACAGGCTGTGACAAAACTAAGTGATATTACTTAAGGGTGTGTAACTGTGTAGGTATGGGTCCCCTATATAAAGTTCGCTGTGAAAGTAGCTATGAAGTCGTTATAATATTAATCGGGTCAAAGCATCTGTGCCAAAGCATTCCACAAAGTTGCCACTCACACTCAGGGTCGATTGTGCCTGTCTGCCGTATCAAACTCGAGTCAAACAAATCAATAAGATATAAACCCAACGTCAATGTATTTCAGAGGACGTGTCCACCGCTACCATTGACGGGACATCACCGAAGAAAATTCAAATAAAATGCCACTTTATGACCTAGAATATAAGTTCCACTTTGCTCTACGCTACTAAAAAGCATGGATCGCTAGACCAATGTCGGTAGAAAATGAAAGCTATAGCCTAGGCCTTAGGTCATAAGGTGCCATTTTATTTGAATGTTTATCGGTGACGTCCTGGTAACGACAGTGGACAAACTCCATATGTATTATGTATTTGAGATAAAGCGAGACCCTTTTTATGAGGATACAATTCTGTGGACTATAAAATACTGTTTCCAAATGTTTACGGTGCCTTCAGAGTCTCTTTACCTGTCGCACGACCTTTATTTTAACGGCCTAGGGGCTAGGGATCATATTCATATCTCCGAAACAAAACACACTAGAGATTTCATGAGAAAATAGACATAAGATACTTTAATAAAACTACTTTTACGGTTTTTGTCGCAATAAAATTTGCATATCAATAATAAAATAGAGACCAGCGAAGTTTTATAGAGATTTACACAAAAATTTTTAGGATAAATAAAGGATGTCACTTAAACTGTAAAAATTTTAGACATTATATCTCTAAAATCATAAAAGTGCAATAGCTTCTCCAAAAAAATCAATTTTGTGAGTCTCTCTAAAGCTCGAGAATAGCTGAACCGATTTGGCTGATTTTAGTATATTCGTGGAAGTCCAGGAAAAGTTTATATAATGAGTTGGTGATACAAAGTATACCGGGGCAACCAGTAAGTGTTCGATAATAAGGTTTATCGTTGTAAAATATACAGTTCCTAAGGGAAGTCACAAGCTACACTACATTTGCAAAGCTATGCAAATAAGTTAAACCGTAAATGAGCAACAAACACTCAGAACCGAACAAGTTAGCTCAGCAAACGTTTTCAGCTGAGCTGGCAAATCTCTTAAATACACAGTAGTCACAGCTTTTTTTTTTATTAAATAAGGGGGCAAACGAGCAAACGGGTCACCTGATGGTAAGCAACTACCGTCGCCCATGGACACTCGCAACATCAGAAGAGCTGCAGGTGCGTTGCCGGCCTTTTAAGAGGGAATACGCTCTTTTCTTCTTTTCCGGAAAAACTGCTGGTGACAGTTCATTCCAGAGTTTTACAGTGCGCGGCAGAAAGTTACGCGAAAAACGCACTGTGGAAGACTGCCACTCATCAAGGTGATGAGGATGGCATGTTTTTCGCGTGGGACGATGGCGAAAAGTTGCAGGTGGTATGATTCCGAACAATTCCTCAAAGCACTCCCCGTGATACAACCGATAGAGGATGCAGAGTGAAGCTACATCTCGGCGTAATTCCAAGGGGTCCAAGCTGTTTGAAACACTATGGCAGTCAACAATTCGAGCGGCCCTTCGTTGGATACGATCCAGAGGGAGCAGTTGGTATTTTGGCGCCCCTAATAAATATTTTTTAGTATTTAAATATTTTGTAGTAAATTTACTATTTATTTATATATTTTTAAGTGTTTACTCTATTTTTTAGTGTTTAAATATTTAGTAGTAAATTTAGTAAAAAAAATTTATACACAAAAAAATTTTTTTTTAGTGTTTAAATATTTTGAAGTTTATTTTTGTACAGGAACCTAGGTAATTACTTTTTTTAAGCTGAAAAATAACTCAAACATGTTAAATATTTTCGTATGAGAAAATGATTTTGGTATTACGTATGTATAAGACTTTCGAGGGTAGCCCGGGCTCTTAAACACTTTGTATAGAGCTGAAATCTATAAAATAAACAGAACCGCCAACTCTCTGTGCGTGTCTAGTTTGTTCGTTAATGGCCTCTAATTTGTTTGTTCAAGATTAAGATTAATTAAAATTTATATTAGCACGCAACTTTTAAAACCTAAAAGATTTAGATAAAAGATAACTTTCATAATAAATTTTCTAGGCACTAAAATTTAACTCTTTAGTACCCGTAACTTGTACTTAAAAGCAGTACGCAGGGGTTTTATAATGCCATAGTGTATGCACAGTGTAAGTATTATTAATAAAATAGTAATTTAGTAGTTTAACAAGTTTCAAACGAGGTAGCACCATGACGTAATGAGCGGCGAACACGAAAAGTGATTTTTATCAGCCAATAAATTTTGTAATGGTGAAATTTTAATATTTTTATCGTAAATCTAAAGACGACCTTATTACGCAGTAGGTTATATTGTAATCATAATATAAATTTAGTATTCAGTAACTTTCTTGAAATTAAATTCATAAAATTCAAGTTCTGTGATACTGCAAAACTTTTGTCTCTAACAATTCTGAAATCATGCCTATGTGCAAACTTCCTATTTAGCTCATAAATATAATCACGTAGCATTAACAGTCGCACATTAATTTAAAACAGTACAGTACAAAACAGTATTTTGTGAAATAATTTTAAAAGCCTCATAATTTAATCCCAAAAGTCATTAATCTATTAATTATAATGTTTAATATCCGGACAAAAATAGATTTTACAATCCGTAAAATGTATTTTAATTCAAGTCAGCCAGCCTGCTAATATAAAATTCAACGTGGATATTTGATGAAGTTTTTATTTTATTCTACAAAATATGTAGTCAAAGTTGTGTAAGAAATCTCATTACTGAATTTTTGTGCTAAAATTCGTTTATTGCGTAGGATCCGTACATTTTTTCAGGACACAAAAGTACCATTTGTTTATTTGCTATAGAGCTTAGACAATTTCAAATTACCCACGTCTTCTGCGCAACGGATAAGATCAAGAAACAGAAATAACTCTGAAAAATAAAAAAGTCATCTTCAAACCTACGTATGCTATTTTCGCAATATTTCTACACCCTCTAAAACTCGCATTGTGTCTTTCTTTCCTTCTTTCCCTTTATCAAATTATTTCTCCCTCGAATTTATGAAATCGGACAAGACAGGGAAATGATATATTATTACCAACTCCACAGAACACCTGAAGGAAAATGACTGAATTACATTTCAATTTTAGCTTTGGGGTGGAATTTTTGATGCATAAATGGATGCTGTTAAGCATTGGTGTACCATTCCACATAGAACTAGTTTTGAGTAATCGGCGTTTTAAGTTTTTGTTGGATTATCTTTATTTTCTGCTTATTTTAAGCAAAAAAATGTTAATGTGCGGTATCATTTTTTGTTGTTGAAATGCGTAGATTATGATTATGAAAAAACATTTTAATTTTACATTCAGTTTTAAGAGAAAACATATAAAAATGATTAATGCAATATTGCTATAGGGCTTATTACATAGCATTAATGTCCTTTGTGATATTTCACATAAATGCAAAATTCTGATTTGTTCTTTCAATACAAATTTAAGTGCTTATTTCAACAAAATGTTATAAGATTACCTCGTCACGCCCAAACCACTGAACCGATTCTTCTGAAATTTGGTAGAGAGATACTTTGAGTCCGGGGAAAGGACGTAGGGTCCTTTTTATTCCGAAAAATGTACGGTTCCCAGGCATTAAATAAAAATGATTTCTGCTTATACCGCTACGTGGATTTCGATGATTTTTGGTATACAGATACGTTATGTCTCGGGAAAGGACATATGATACTTTACATCCGGGAAAAAGGTATGGTACCAGCATTGAGATGTATGGAGTAGACACCGCAACGCAATGCTTGGTCACATTCAAGAGACGCTATATAGCCGCACTAAGTCGGCCGCGAGCTCTTCTGCGCACTTGACGTATGACAATAATTATAAAAAAACAAAATAAAAGTCACAAAAATGGCTTGGTGTGTCATAAGATATTATAAAAATAATTCCAAAAACACTTCCAAATGCGACGGCATAACATTTCATCGGTTAGTATTCTTATTTAATTATTTTCAATTAAAATACGAACATTCAATTACTAGGCGAAGACGCGCGCCATTTCGCATTGTCATAGAGTAGTAGATTCAGAGGGGAATGTAGGCAGAATACAGATATCTATGATGAGATGACGATGAATGAAGTATTCACGTAGACGAGTTTGTATTTTGGTAATATAAATACGGTATTACGTGTACATTATACATGCGTACATTGTAATTGTATTTATAAATATTTAAGTAATTTAAATAAGGTAAATATGTAGTGGAAAAGAAGAAAAGAAGCTTTTATTTAAACAGTGTAACAAGAAAAACATATCCCTAAACAATTTTATTATAAAGTTATAACCTCAATACAATATTATAAATCTTCGCATGATACCAAAAACTTTTTGTTGAGTAAATTGATATTATATTTTTTATTTTAATTTTATTAAATTCTGACAGATTTATATGTCTCGCGACAAGATTTTATTATCATGCAAGTTGTATAATATACATTGAGGTTATAACTTTAAAGTTAAATTGGTTGAGGAGAAAATTATTTTCTTCTTTTTAGAGTGTTTACATAAAAGCTTTTTTTTTCAAAAAGTTTGTGATTTATTTTTGTTTTTACTTTTCTCTGGCTTTTAGTCTCTGAATAGGGTAGACGTAACTTAGTCCAATTCAACCCCGCCAAGACACAAGTCTGTGCGTTCACCACGTTCAAGTAAGGCCAAGTTAGCCTCGAAGAATCTTGGTGTTCTTAATAGAGCGAGGCAGTAGGTATTTCAGTTCGGACCAACGCCTACAACTCTACAAGGCACAGGTTCGGCCTTATATGGTGCGCCAAAATACCAACTACTACCTCTGTATCGTATCCAACGATGTACGCTGCCTAATAAGTGCTATTGTGTATTATTGTATGAGTATTGAATTTGAATGAAGGGCCGCTCAAATTGTTGACTGCCATAGTGTTTTAAACAGGCTGGACCTCTTTCAATTGTGCCGAGATGTAGCTTCGCTCTGCATCCTCTATCAGTTGTATCACGGGGAGTGCTCTGAGGACCATCCCATCACCTTGATAAGTGGCGGTCTTCCACCATGCATTTTTCGCATAGTTTTCTTCCGCGCACTGCAAAACTGTGGAACGAACTATCGCCAGAAGCATTTTAAGAAGAAGGCATATTCCCACCCATCTGCAGCTCTTCTGACGTTACGAATGCCCATGGGCGACGGTTGTTGCTTTCCATCAGATGACCCGTTTGCTCGTTTGCCCCGTTATTTTATATAAAAACATCTAATTTACTTTATGTCCTTGAGAAATCGTTCTTGATGTTGATTAGTGAAAAAACCGTGTCTATATATTTTAGCGAATACTTATATTATTATTTCGTTTATTTCTGCATGACTTAAAAGTTGGATTTCACTTAACTATTTTAAACCGAAATCCAATTCTTTACTCATGCAGAAATAAACAAAACTTTGTTTGTATTCCCCTATCTTAGATGAACCGCCATATTGGATGTAGAATGACATTACATTCGTTTTCGAGTTATTCTCAAAAAGTTCTTTCATTTAATATCCATACTGTTATTATAGGACGGCATAGAAAATAACTATTCCGCTATCTTGGATGGTCGGCCATTTTATATTTATAGTGATGTCACATACAGCTGTATCGTGCATTGTCATTCAAACCAAACGTGTATACAAAATTTCAGCTCAATCGGTTAAAATATTATATGAACATACATCAGTGGCGAGGGGTGAATATTTTGAGAAGGGAAGCCGGAGTAAAAAATCTACTTACCAATTTTGGTAATTTATAATTGAATGACATGCTTTTAATTTTCAAAACTAAGTTTGGAAAACAAAGTTTCCTTCGACAGCAAAATATAATCTGTCAGACAACAGTCTTTCTGAATTAATGCCATATTTTCCGAACTACACGATTACGTCGTACGACTCACAATTCACAAGTCACAATATAAATTAATTTAATTCACGACACTCTTCTAAGTTCTAACGCTAAAACAAAATTTAAATTCGACAAAACAAAACAAACGACATGTTGTTTATAAACACACTATCCGCCATATTAATATGTCAATCTAAAAACCAGCAAAATAAAAATGTATTACGCGCCTGTCATATTTAGTACCGCTAAAGGCATTCTTAATAAAGTCGTATTACAAAAAATCCTACCAAAATAAAATGTATTACGCGCCAGCAAAAGTATAATGTCGCTACATTCATTCTTAAATTCGAATCATAACAATTTTACTTCATGACTCATCTATCTCGCTTGCACTTGTGCGTTGCTAATTAACCTTTCTCCGTAATAACTCGTCGGGCATCGAGTTATTTCCAAGTATATATCGCGCGTGCTAGAACGAGACAGAACATGACGACCAGTTCACAGGAATGAAAAGGACAGATGCTTACTATGAACTGTCGTTGTATGGAGAAATAAGCCGCTAATCCTGCGGCTTATTTGATTCTCTGCGCCCGCACATTGCATTGCCTTTTAAAATTTGTAGGCGATAGTTATTAATTCAAACTATGTATTTCAAGTGAGAGAAAAATTTATTGCATATAACATTGTGAATTCAAAGTTTTTTAAGTAGGTATGTAAAATATTTATTAGATAAATATGTCGTTGGCCCATATATTCGATTTTTCTAAGCCCTAAGGGAAGCCGATGGGAATCGGGTTATATGGACGCTTCGCCACTGACATACATACTTCGAAATTGAGTTCAAAAATTCCACACGAACTTACATAATAATATGTACTAATATAATATTTAATAATATGTAAATAATAATATACAGAGCTAGTTAAATAAAAGCTTTTAATAATGTTTAGTAAAAATCTTTGTTCTATTTTATCCACTTACTCAAAATAGAGTCTGCGTTCATTCGAGTGTAGGCACAAAACTTTGTCACTTCTGCGGTACTGATCTATAGCCATCACCGCCCCGCCTCTCACCCCGCTCAGTCTTCAAGTGCGACATGTTTTTTGTTGGCAATAGCAACTCCATACATCTCAATGGGTACCAGTGTAATAAACAAAAATGATTTGCGCCTAAGCCGCTGAACCGATTTTGATGAAAATTGGTGTGCACATACTTTGACTCTCGTGAAAGGACATAAGACAATTATTGTCTTGAAAAATGTACGATTACCGCGTTATGTAATTTCCTATTTTGCGCCTAAACCGCTGAACAGATTTTGATGAAACTTGGTATGGAGATACTTTGAGTCCCGGAAAAGGCCATAGGATCCTTTTTATCTCGGAAAAATGAATGGTTCCCAGGCGTTAAATGAAATGATTTCTGCTTATACCGCTACCACAGAATATAATATATTAGTTTGTCGCTACATGGATTTTGATGATATTTGGTATGCAGATACGTTATGTCTCGGGAAAGGACAGAGAGTTGACGCTTCTTCTTCCCTTCCCGCGCTTCCCTAGGAGTGCTCTTATGTATTGCGCACACATTTGGGCACTATAAAATTACTACTACTTAACTGGCCTGTTTTCATTGAAACCAGAGTGCTCTTGTGTATTGCGCACACACTTGGGCACTATAAAATTACTCCTGCGTAACTGGCCTGGTTTCATTGAAACCAGAGTGCTCTTGTGTATTACGCACACACTTGGGCACTATAAAATTACTCTTGCGTAACTGGCCTGGTTTCAATGAAACCAGAGTGCTCTTATGTATTGCACACACACTAGGGCACTATTAAATTACTCCTGCGTAACTGGCTTAGTTTCATTGAACCCAGAGTGCTCTTGTGTATTGCGCACACACTTGGGCACTATAAAAAATACTCCTGCTTAACTGGCCTGGTTTCATTCAAAACCAGAGTGCTCTTGTGTATTGCGCGCACTATTGGGCACTATAAAATTAGTCCTGCGTAACTGGCCTGGTTTTATTGAAACTGGCCAACGCCACCTAAGCCGATGTGGTAGTTTTTTTATTTATTATAATTACCAGCATTGGACATCCATACTTTCATACTAGTATTATAAATGCGAAAGTGTAACTGTCTGTCTGTCCGTCTGTCTGTCTGTCTGTTACCTCTTCACGCCCAAACAGCTGAACCGATTTTGCTGAAATTTGGCATGGAAATACTTTGAGTCCCGGGACAGGACATAGGATACTTTTTGTCCCAGGAAAATGTACGGTTCCAGCGCGATAAAAGAGTTTTGGCGCAACGGAGTTGCGGGCATCATCTAGTTGGACATAATTATTGAAATACTCGTTAGTCTAATTAAATTATTAATCTTATTATTGCAAACTAAAATTAGAATGCATTATATACATAATATTATTTTTAATCAACTTACGGGTAATTTCAGATGTACAATTACTTCATCAATCTGATTAATTTGTAATCTGATTAAAATTACTAATTACTTTTTGCCCAACTCTGCACGTGATAAACTAATTATTTATACATTAACAAAATTTATTCAAAATCGGTTCAGCAGCTTAAACGCAAATTAATAAAGTTTATTACGTGAAAACCGAACATTTTCCATGATAAAAATAATCCTATGTCCTTCTCCAAAACCTAACGTAATATCTACAATCTACATGTACTTACTCAATATCGATATCATAAGCCAAATTCATTTTTGTTGACTGCGCGGGAACCGTACATTTTCCGGGACAAAAAGTATCTAATGTCTTTTAAATTGATTCAAAGTATCTGCATACAAATTTTTATCAAAATCGGTTCTGCGGTTTAAGCGCAAATCGTTTTAGAAACATAGTACATAAATGCTATATACAAAACCTTACTTAGAGGAATAAGCATTAACCATTTTTGTACTCTAGAATATGCTACAGTGGGTTTTCAAAAGAATGGATTTCACTGTCGTAAATGTTCTAAAGAATAAAACTGCATTATTAACTCAAAAACCGATTTTATGTGGAATGGAACACCAATGCTAAATAGCAGCCAAATATTGGATTCTTAAAATATAATTATTTTTGACCGAGTAGACTTGGAGGAAGGTTTTTTCTCTATGTTATTATCGAAACTGAGGTGTTTTCATAACTCAGATAATTTCTGTAGATCTACAGCTTAATAAGGAAATTGAGAAAAAAAAAAAAACACTAAAATAAGATATCTTTTTACGAGCTTGCGTTGAGATGATATTCACCTATACCTGGATAAAATAATTCAGTAGAAACATATTTTTCGATCTAAGCATACACACAAAATATTATATTCTGTAGTTGATTTTTTAGATAGATATCGAGATTAGAAAAAAGACATGTGCCATTTTTTTGGGTTCCGTAGCCAAAATGGCAAAAAACGGAATCCTTATAGATTCGTCATGTCTGTCTGTCTGTCTGTCTGTCCGTCCGTATGTCACAGCCACTTTTCTCCGAAACTATAAGAGCTATACTATTGAAACTTGGTAAGTAGATGTAGTATGTGAACCGCATTAAGATTTTGGGACAAAAATGGAAAAAATATTAAAAATTTTAGGGGTCCCCATAGGTACAAAAGAAACAAAAAACATTTTTTTCGTCTAACCTATGCGTGTAGGGTATCTATGGATAGGTCTTAAAAAATCATATTGAGGTTTCTAATATCATTTTTTTCTAATCTGAATAGTTTGCGAGAGAGACTCTTCCAAAGTGGTAAAATGTGCCCCCCCCCCCCTCTTACTTCTAAAGTAGGGGCATAATAATTCTAAAAAATATATATGATGTACATTACTATAAAAACTACCAACGAAAATTGGTTTGAACGAGATCTAGCAAGTAGTATTTTTTTATACGTCATAAATGGTAAACCTTAATTCAACTTTCATTAAATCAACTAAAATAAAAAAATAAATCAAAAATCTTTTAATTTTATAGAAATAAACCTTATTGCTGCTGCGGAACCCTTATGGGCAAGTCCAACTCGCACTTGGCCGGTTTTGTTATATCAAAATGTACGGTTTAGTTTCATATGTCACAAAATTACTTTTCAATAGCTATGTCCACATTGTGCTTTTTTTTGTTCATTAAAGGCATGCATCATAGCGCAGTCAACAGCGCACGTGAGGCATGCCCTCTGACCGTATCCAAAACTTTTGCTTTGTTCTTTTTTTTCTGGAATTTCTTATGAAGTTATGACCAATAAGGCTCACATATTCCACCCAGTACAATGTTCTCGTCGCACATGTTACAACAAGCTGATAGACACTACAACTGAACAAAAATGACAATGTTAGCGTTGCGTTCGTTGACGCATTCAATTATTGAATACGTCAACGATGAACGAACGCAACGCCAACATTGTCATTAAAGAACAAAGCGAAAGTTTTGGATATGGTCGCGGACATGCCTCACGTGCGCTTTTGACTGCGCTATGATGCATGCCCTTAATGAACAAAAAAAACGCACAGTGTGGACATTGCTATTGAGTAATAGTAATATTATGTTGTAGATCCAACAAATCCAATCTTCGTAAGCTTTTCGTGTCGTGTTTATGGCCTGTTATAATTTGGCCGACTAATAGCACGGAACTTCATCGCTTTGTAGATACTATCGCAACTTCTGCAGGTATAATAATTATTGTTTTATGAATTATAGTCTACTACATAACGCAGCCACAGACACACTTTCGTATTCATAATATTAGTAAGCATTTAAAGTTATTAAGCTTTAAAAATTCTTTGATACTGCACGTCAGCCTAACTTTATTATGGCTCAGCTAAAATTAAAATCAAAAACTTAGTGCTCATTGAAAGGTGTCTTTGGTGAGGAGAGGAAAGAGCAGGGCAGGTATAAGCGCCATATAATTATATTAGTATTGGCCACATTATATTTATATCGGTAGATCAGTGATCAGACGGCTCGTTATTGGTAGATCGCGTTTAGAATGTGATATGATAGTGACAGTCAATGAGAGATATTGTACTACAAATTTGCCCCTCAAAGTTTTCAAAACGATCTTTAGTTTATGCCCGTCCTATGTTGTATTTTGGTAGGTAGCTATAAAGTATAAGCCATGGGCAAAAGCTATGTAATATTGCGAATTCAAATATAGCAAAATATTTTCAATCTTGCGTTAGAAGCTCTGTTATTTGGTGAGTCGAATGCTTCATACGTCAGTTAACTTCCCAGCCGAGTAAATATGCTACGTAGGGACGTGACGAAACATAAAACTTGGTAGTATCGATATAGTTCGATAACTATATCGATGAAATAATATCGATGAATATGATTCGTCACGACTCTACGTCAAATTGCTCTAGCACAACTTCGCCCCAATAAATGCAATACACTTAGAGCAAAATAGTTAACTTCTTGACATAAAAAGTATGTCAAATAAAGTATAATAATTTAATCTGATTAGAGGCCCATTATATGCGCCTGATCATAGGATATGGCGGTGGTATAATAGTTGAAATAAAACTACTACCATACTATACTTTTTCTTAATACACTTCGTTGAAAAAACTACAAGTGTGTGAAGTGAATAATTTTAAATATTATCTTAGATAAACTAAGTGATAATACTTTATGGTGCGTTTGGGTCTCATATCGAGTTCGCTGCGCGCTATCAGCGCTGAAAGAGTAACTTTTGTATGGGAAAACTCATTATGCGCTTGCCCATACCAATCACAAAAAAATGCTCTTTCAGTACTGCTACTTTTACAGTTAACTCGTTATACATACAAACCCTAAAGTATTATCAAATTGTTTTGCTACACCTTGTTAGACAATTTATCTTTAAAAAATTGCATTGACTATTACTGTCACAAATATTATTAATGAGTAACAGAGACAAATGAGGTATACCGGAATTTAGGGTTCAGGCGATACTTGTAAATCATCTAATTGTTGGAAATAAAATATTTATCGACAAAACGATTCCCTTCCCTTTCACCCTCACAAAAACGTCAGATTTGATGTATAGAGGGCCGCTGGAGTTTGTGTATAATTTGGCCGAAATTTATCACGGGCAGACAAGATGGCCAAGGCCCAAGATAGCGGCTTCTTGAACGTGTGAAAATTCTATTCGCCTTCTTGTTTCTTGGGTGGAGTGGATTAAATCAGACCGCAACGCGACGTTATAGATGCATTTCCAAATTTGTACTGAATTGGCAGATTTAAATTGCGTGAGACGACTTGCAAATCTGTCAAATTCATATTTTTTTTAAACGCACCTACGCATCAATTTGCGGTCTGAATTTACCCTTATATTTGTTTTCGCACATAAATTCATGTCTTGCTCAGGAGCCGTACATTTTGACGAGATCAAAGCTATTCAATGTCCTTCCCTGGGACACAAAGTATCACCATGCCAAATAATTAAAATTGGTTTCTGTTTAAGTGTAGTAATTATTGTGTCTTTGCTTATGGCTCGGCTTATACTTCACATATAATTAGCATTACAGCCGCTTATTAAGCTCTGCTTTAATTTTTTAAGTCAAAACGAATAGGAATACGCAAAGCAGCTGAGAGCGCGACTAGCACATACAGCAGCATACAGTAAGCAATCCTACCAAAATCCGACATGTTGCACACGTCATATCAGAATATTGACAAACATTGTCAAAAAACTCTTAGTTTACTGTATATGCTGGTGCTGTGTCGTGGAAACACAGTAATATATCCTACTGAAATGGATTTTACATCATGACGAATATAATCCACTAAAGTTAGATAATGCTATCGTATATCATCATTGCGGTATAGGCGCTATATCATAATATGTTTCACATAAGCTCTATGTCATTTACTCGATCTAGATAATATAAGCCCTATATCAGAGCTTCCCAAACTTTCTTTACAGTGGCCCTTTTAATAAATTGGACGCTGTTAAGCATTCGTGTAGTAACCTACAAAAAATTACGTATTGGGCTATGAATGCAGTTATGTTCTTTAGACAATGTTCTAAAGAGCATAACTCACTGACCTCTATTAAATACACTGGACCCGCGGCGATTGCTATCAATAGAATTTTCCTATTTGAAAGTCGCTATATTGGCGCTGATTGCTATGTGATAGCAGTAGTACTGTACAGTAGTACTTAGAACTACTATTTTACAAATGGCGGTTGTAATTTTCTATGTAATTAGTTCACACTACGCTCACCGGTGGCACTTCAAATCGGCACAAATTAACAAAAAATTAAAACCGACATCCAAGGTAAAAACAATATTAATAGCATACTTATAATATGAACTAAAAAGTATTAAATAATTTTTCCTAACTAATGTGTAGTGCCTTTTCCCGAATTCGGCTAAACCTCAACTATTTCTGTACTCAATCTTCATCATTTTGAAGTCGGTACCAGATATAACTGAATCTTTATTTCTTTGACAGAAAATTTGAAACTTTTGGAACTGGCACCGACTTCAAAATTATGAAGATTGAGTACAGAAACAGTTGAGGTTTAGCCGAATTCGGGAAAAGGCACTACATATTAGATAGGAAAAATTATTTAATACTTTTTAGTTCATATTATAAGGATGCTATTAATATTGTTTTTACCTTAGAAGTCGGTTTAAATTTTTTGTTAAAAATGATAATTTCACTCTTTTTAGTTACCTAGTAGGTAAACTGTTAGTGCCAATTCGAATTGTATAAAAAAATAGTTTCATATTGTCTTCACTAGATGTCACTGAGGCGCTCCTGTGTCGCGCTATCACTTGTACGTAGAAGTTTTATATAAGTAGTTGTAACTTGTAACAAAATTCTGTTGGGTTGTTGAAAGTTTGTAAGCAACTGACAACTTGTTTGTTGAGTGAGCTTGGTGTGAGCAGTGAGCATTGAATTGACAACATAAATCATAATATTGAGTGGTAATTGATCTCGTAATTAAGTTGACCTCCGTCATAGTCCGCGAATTTATAAGTGGTCGTCGGTGGTACTGCGTATATTCTACGTATCTTATTACAATTTGTTAAGACTGTTAAGAGTCATACGGCATACCCCAAGGCCCAAATATCAGGTAGATAGATAAATTTAAACAATACATTTAAAAAAATCTAAGTAAACACGTGCTGCAAAATGCTTACAGCGCGGCATGCCGCATGCCCTGACATTCCGGTTAGAACTTGAATACGATGTTTACGCACGCGCCGCGCGCCGCTCGGCTGCGTGCGGCGACGCCGTTGCCTCTGCGGCGCCGACCGCCGTGTATATTAAACAGCCTATAATAATTGGTGGTGTTATGTACATAATTATTATTATTGTATCCTTACCTATGCCTTGTGCTATTATCTATTTTGTGCCATGAGACATTGGTGACCTTAACACGACGTGGTAATGATGATGATAAATTTGAATTGCATGGTAGCATATGCTTTCTGTTCTTAAAACAACGCCGAAACTCCTAAACGTGTATCTATAAAGTGTCAGGAGTTCTCTCAGCATCTTCGAAACCATGATATACCTTGGCCCAATATTTGACTTTTTGGTAGCATATTCTTAGTACACTTCACATAAAACCAAAATCACTATATGTTTCCATATAAATTTCGAGGAGTTTCCTCGATTACTCCTGGACCCCATCATCAGGTCACCACTTTTGTGAACATGGTACCAAATTGGAGTGAAACCTAATACAACAAAACAAAAATTTCGAAAATCGGTTCTCAAACGGCGGAGTAATCGTTGAACAAACAAAAATAAAAAAAAATCCACAGCGGAACATAGTATAACCTCCTCGTTTTTTGGAAGTCGGTTAAAAATAGCTGTCATTTTGTATGGCATAGCCAGTCCAGTGTATTATAGAGGTCAGTGACATAACTATATTCGTAGCTCAATACGTAATTTTTTGTGGGTTAATACAAACATCTAAAATATGTAGAACAAACTACATTCAAAATTTTAAAAAAATTGTGCACAAATGCTTAACAGCGACCAGTGAGTTTTTTCATTTAGGCACTTTATATCACCTTAATTATTATGAACTTAACTTTGTTTTCGAAATCCGAAATGTTATAAACAATTTTTACGTTTTACTGCTTGTGCAATTCCTTGTATCCTTCATTATAAAACGTCACCTATAGTAAAAGATACGGACTTTACTAAAAGTAACCATTGTTGCAGAATGTATGTAACAATGGTTATTTTCATGAGAAATAATTTGGATAGCCATGTGATCCCACGTTATATTATTTATTATCAACATATCGACAGACGCTGCAAGTTGCGACCCCCCAGGGGGACCACAGCTTGGGAAGCCCTGCCCTATGTATCAGGGTAACACGAGCCAAAATCGTTGCGTGTCGCGCCTCGTTATTCTGTGAGGCGTCGATGGAGCTGCGAAATAGTGATAAAAGTAACATCACAGCAGCACACACCCATGCGATTGGCAGGAAGAAATATTTTAGGATATTTGATACTAAAATCCATGCTAAAATCTATATTAAAATCCATGATAAAATCTATAGAAAATCCATGCTAAAATCTATATTAAAATATTACTGTTAGCTCTAAATAACCATAGATATACATTTAGCGTTGTAGTTATTAGTACAATGTAAATTCATTTAGTTTTTTAGGTTTGTCATACTAGTCTTTGGTTTATTTTTCTCTGTATTGTCTATGTACACTATAGCCTCTGCGTCGGATAAGTGAACTAGCCAATGATATATTGGAACTAGCTTTATGATGCTTTGTAGAATAAAACAGTTTCATAAGTAATTAGGCTTTTATTTAACAACATTTAGATAAAGTATTAACAGTGATGCGATGGATTTTAAATGAGTTTGTTTTGGAAATGTGAACATGCATAGACTGCGTCAAATCTATAAATTCAATGTATAACTTTTGTGTAGTCAATAAAGTTTATTTTTGATTGATAATTTATGCTACAGTAAAACTTTATGTCCTATCCCAAGACTCCAAGCATCTACACACCATGTTACATCCAAATCAGCTTATAACGTGAAGAAGACACACACATAAAAGAATACGTTAACTACTACTAATAATTATAAGTAAGGATCACACTTTACCGTACCTAAAAGAAGAAACCGACAATTACTTTGAATTGTACATAAAGGTAGCGTCTACAGTATCGTATTACGAGCAACTGATATTTTGAAACGTCAGAGAGGAGTGTACTTTACTTACAACACTTCGTTATCTCATCCATTTCATCATCATCACGCCTTGTTGTGACTGTAAAGGTCATGACATCTATACTAATATTATAAATGCGAAAGTATCTCTGTCTGTCTGTCTGTCTGTCTCTCTTTCTCGCTTTCACGCCAAAACTACTGAACCGATTGTAATGAAATTTTGTACACAGATAGTCTAAAGCCTGAGAAAGGACAAAGGCTACTTTGTAACTGGAAAAAGGGGTTGTAAGGGGGTGAAAATGCGTAAATTTGTTAAAAATAAGTTAATTCCAAATATTCATAACAGATGGCGCTAAGAGTCGCCTACATCACGCTAGCGCTTGCTCATAAGTCTTTCTATAAGACGTGGTACCATAATTAGTCGTGTTTTTACGATTTTTTCGATTATTATACACGCTATTAAATAACTCACTACTCAGTATTTTATCTATGCAGTGACGTAAGTCGTAACCTTAAACCTACCAATGATAATGTGCATACTGCACAGCTGTTTTTGGGTATTTTGATTTAAGGGGTACTCCGTACCAGGGTTTTGAAAAGCTTTTAAATTTTGCTTTTTGTTTGCACTTATTTGTTTTTTTTGGACACCAATTTTGTTGACACCGCGCGCTATAAACTGAAGTTCACGCGGACGAAGTCGCGGGCAACAGCTAGTAATATTATAACCATGACTGCAGCTACAGCTGTGATTAGTATAACTGTTTGCAATAAGTATTCTACAACTAAAACATACGTCAAGTTGTAAAGGAATATTTAAAAAATTATGACCTACTGTATTGATTTAACTGTTAAATAATTCCTGCTGGTTAATGCACGAACAACTAATTGGAGTAACCATAAGGCACTGTGTCACAGGAAGACGTTAATTCTACCATTCCTTTAACGTGTAAAAAGTGCACTGCAATATCTCACTTAATAAGGCACTGTAAACCTTATTTATTAAGGTATAAAGTTGAGATGTTAAAAAGTAATAAGTATTCACATTAATGTGGATTACTTGGCATAGATTAGTGGTTAAAGAATTTTGCAAATTACTCTGGTTAACAAGTGCCATTGTCGTCAAAACCTAATCTCATGCACCGAAAATTATGATTTTGGTCTCATTCGATTCGGTATAGCATCTAGAATATTCTATCAAAATTCCAAGAGGGGCTGAAAAAAAATGCAAAAGTTATAAACAATTAAGTAAACATAAAAAGAAAGGTTTGTTTTTTTTTATTTCGAATTTTTATTTTTTTCAGCCCCTCTTGGAATTTTGATAGAATGTTCTAGATGGTATTTTGAATCTAATGAGACCAAAATCATAATTTTCGGTGCATGAGATCAGGTTTTGACGTAAATGGCACTTGTTAACCAGAGTAAATGAATAGGACAGCAACGCTTGAGTTGCGTTGCAAAGAATTTATTGTAAGCCGCATACAATTTTAGTACTTGATATATTTTTTATAAAAGTATGGGGGCAAACGAGCAAACGGGTCATGTCCTAATTGAAAGCAATTACCTTCGCCCATGGACACTTACAACATTGCTATAAGAGCTGCAGGTGCGTTGCCAGCCTATCTTTTTAGAGTAAGAAGAGCTTTTTAGAGTTTTACCTCTATAATATTAAAAGCATCGCTATAATCGACCTTGTTTTGTTTTGTTTGAAAATTTTATAACCAGCTCCGTGTTAGTCTTTTCTAATTTGAAGCAAAGCTCAGTAAAATAATGCTACAAATTTCAATGACATAATGTTTAAATTTTAATGCCTTAACCGCGCACTTAGAAATGTCACATTTATTTAGTTGGGTTACAATTTTTTGTTTACGTTTATACGAAAAAATTAAAAAGAGACTTTCTTACGACTTCCCTTAACAATATGTTTTAAAGCTGGACATAAAAGGAAATGTATTCTTTTGTTCTCTAAGTCCGCGAGTCTTCAAAGAAAAGAGTGCGTTAAATAATAGAACAGACTCCAACGGACTCAAAATTATTTTTTAAAGACTTTGTAAAGGAAACGCTGAAGAAAACTTAGTTTAACTGTATTGACAAGAAGTTTTAAAATTTGCCTGATACGTTTTCAATTTCAATAATCATATTGTATGTATTTGCATAAGTTTATAATTTGGTATATAACTTAAAAAATTATATGAGTTAAAAAAATGTATGTAGAAACCTCTTTAGCGACTTTGATTATAGAGATGATTTACATGCACAACACGCAAAAAGTTTTTTTTATTTACTACTTGCGACAGGCGTTCAGAGCCTATAATAGCCAAGACCAGGTTTAGGACACGTGACCTGATCAAAAATTCCTTGACAAAATTAATAGTCTATCTAGAAAATTGGCAGAAATCGTGAATAATATTATGTAGTCTACGGGATGCCATTGTAGTATAATAAATAATATGTTAAAGATGGCGTTATTGATGGAACTTCGACACGCGATAAAATATATCTTAAGATCTATAGAAATCGATGACTTTTTATGTAATATTCAATGCCTATTTCCAATGCCTATAAACAGGGTATATCAAAACAAAGTGATATTATTTTAGTGTGTGTAATGAGTCGCATCTCCTCTGTATAGAGTTCGCTGTTTTTAAACTTTTGTATGAAAAATTCATGACGCTGAGGCGCTTTCCCATACAAATCAAAAAATAGCTTTTGCAGCGCTGCTACTTTCACAGTGGGCTCAAGATAAGGGACATATTATAACGAGGCGCTGGAGTTCTGGCCGATGGATGTGGTCTACCGGAGGTTCCGGGGGAGACTCCGGAACGAAGCGTCGAGTCACGTCGCCGGCAACAAGTGACAGTGTTAGTTTATAAGTAAGTATTTATAAAATATTATGTATGTTAGTTTTTAAGGTATTTAATATTTATTATATCATTAATATGTTTGTTAGATTTAAGGTATTTGTTATACCCTATAACAAACACATAACACTATAACAAAAACATAAATCTAACACACAGTAAACAAATCATTATCTGTCTGTATGTCTGGCGCAACGTGTTGTTTTTTTTTTAAATATATGTATAAGTAAAGTAATCTGATCTCAATAAGTAATAAAAATATAGTTTTATTTTAATTAATACCTATAATTTAAATATAATACTACTAGTTGATGTCCACTACTACGTTGCGCCAGACAGAGAGACAGACATTAATAATAAATATTAGTACGGATAGTATAAAACTATGGGTATTTTATAAATAATAATGATAAACACATTAAGCAGTGATTTAGTAAAAGAAAAAATATTTCGTAGTACGCGTGGTAATTCAAATATAATCTTCCATACCTTTGGATGATTAATCAATCAAGAACAAATCAAGAAAAACGAATAGCATATCAGCCACGACACGAATTTCGCATTTTGGCCTTTTTGTGATTGCCAGAACGCGTCGTGGCCGTTTTCATTAGAGCCACGACGCAAATTTCGTGGTCATAGTTGACCACAACGCGTTGTGAGCTATTTTTTCGCTCACTGAGCGATTTCGGTGTTTGAGCGTAACATATATATTTCGTGAGATCTGCAGACGACGCGGTGGTGATCAAAGTTTTCTCGATCCTTTTCCACTTGTTATCCGTCTAAAACATTCAAAGCCGCTTTCGACAGATAAATAACCCTTAAAATAATATTATAAGGGCTCTAAAATCTGGTAATATCCTGATTAAGTAGAATTTAAAGGACATTATATTTTAACCGCTACCATGTTGCCACAAAATGATACTCTGATTCTGTTGAAGATCAGAATGATATACTTTTTAAATTTAAAAAGAATTCAAATATTATATCAAATCAACGATTGTCAGATTTTTTAAATGTTGAACACATACATTTACAATACTATGAAAATTTAAGTAAAAAATGGTACTATAAAAAGCATACTAAGGTAAGTAAGTATACTTTTAGGTGGTTGTCTTACTCGAGGCTTTAATTTTCGTAATAGCTATCTACTTATGACAACTGTTGCAGAAGAAAACACTCGCAACAATAAGAAATCTTTATTTTTGGTTCCAAAACAAATACATATTAATTATTACAGACACGTTCGTTGAGATCTCATAAATTTTCCAATTTTCTTTTAATATTATTTTTTTCGGCAATTGACAAACAAATAAATCCTCAAAATATCTATTGTGCCAATCTGTAACAACGACAACTAAAGTCATATTAGAGCGGTTACTGTTATAATTATTTTCTTTATTGTATTTCGATTCTTTTGACCAATTAGAACAGGCGTTTTTGATGTCAGTATCACGTTGACTGACGTTTAATTTACCAAAATTCCATCGCAATTCGCAACCTCATCAAAGCGACATTAACTCAGGACCGACATAAAAGAATCTGGTCTCAGATTTCCCGCCAAACGATAAGTTATTAAAAGATTTCGATCGTAGCTGACGGCTCATCAATATAAACTTCCACGTTACGGGGCAATAAATATACAAAGTTTTATCACGATTGGAATAGTTTTTCCCATGAATCACTTCTTGCTAAGGGCTCACTTTTCGCATAACTTTAGATAATATTATAGACAAACGCTACTATAGCTATATTATAGTCAATAGTAATATTAAAAATGTGACAGAGTCTATTTGCACTAAAACCACTGCATCGATTTTGATAAAATTTTCAATGGAAACACTTTCAGTCGCTTTTACTTATTATATTTTTGGCAATTTTTGATTAATTTTAATTTTGTGCAAATACTAGCTGTCTCGGCAAATATTGTTTTGCCATATGAAGTATTTCGCCAATCGCCCATAATATTTTATTGAAGTGACTAAATAAGTCACTAACCATGGCAACGCCGAACGTGCTATCCCGTCGCACAAACAGTCTCGAGTTGTAATAATTTACTATTATTTACTGAATAAATGCACTTATTAATATAAAAAGTAGCCAGTAGGCGATTCTCAGACCTACTGAATATGCATACAAAATTTGGTAAAAATCAGTAAAACCGTTTCGGAGGAGTACGGTAACTAACATTGTGACACGAGAATTTTATGTATAAGACAATAAGGAAATTGTAACTCATTATTATCAAATCCAACACGTAGGTAACAAGCAAAATATTCATTCAAGGGATTTTTGTACAAAATACAACATTTCAAATAACAACAAATACCTCGTTCAGATAACTGAATGAGGTATGTTTCGTGGAATCTTAATCGAAATCTCCCCGCGGCGTTTGTTGTGGCGTCACATGTTTTCATGATGTTACATGTCATGATTCACGAAGTCCCGTCAGATAAAACCTTTTCGGTGTTGTTGTAAACTTCTTTAGATATGTCAAATCGGGTGAAAACCTGTGAAAACATTCATTTTGAACCTACTGTCTATTGAATTCCCAGAAGAAGTTATTAGGTTCATAGATTCGCATAAGTACATTTAAATTTTTAAAACACAAGTTTACATAAGCATGGGAATAGGCGACGTCTGCATTGTTTTATACTATTGTATACTATTTATTTAAGATTAAATAATTTTGTACTTTTGTGTTTGTAAATTGTATTGAATTCTAACAAACAGCGAACATAGCGACAAAACATTGTATTACTGTAACGTATTTATCCAAGTAAGGCATTTGCAAGGTGTAGTGTATGTACTTAGTATAACTATCCCAATCTTTACTTGTTATCAAAGTACCTTTTTCCCTCATGTCCCTTTGTTCCCTTTAATCTTTAAAATTACGCAACGAATTTTGATGATTCTTTCAATGTTAGATAGCCTATTTATCGAGGAAGGTTATAGGCTATATTTTATCACGCTAAGACTAATAGGAGCGTAGAAATAGAGGAAAATGGGAAAAAACGGGGAAAATTATTTGAAAGGGCTAACTTGAACGCGCTAATCTCAGGAACTACTGGTCCGATTTGAAAAATTATTTCAGTGTTAGATAGCCAATTTGTTGAGGAAGTCTTAGGCAATATTTTATCACGCCAAGACTAATAGGAGAATGTGAAAAAAACGGGGGAAATTATTTGAAAGGGCTTATCTCGCGAACTACTGGAGCAATTTTTATATAATTTGGCACAGATAAGAAGTAGACCACGTGAAGGATCATAGGCTATGCATTTTAATCATTTTTTCAGTGGCTATATATTTTATACCCGTGCGACGCCGGGGCGGGTCGCTAGTACTTAATATAAATACGGTCTCGTGCTCATGGTATGTGAGGATTGCGCAAGTCTACAGCAAGAGCCACAAGCAAGGTTGGATCTGTGCCTGAGCCTATCGTGTGTTCTCGGGCCTGTGTAAATATAAGTAAACAAAATAATACATATGTCGCAGTCGACTGGTTAAAAAAGCCATAGCCCTTTGACTGAACAACGCCATTCAATCACACGGTTATACGTCGTTTAGCCGACTTATTGACTGTAACACTACAGCTAGATGACGCTTAGCCAACTGGTTAAATAGTAAATTAACTAAGGTGACCATTAGTTTAGTGGTATTATCACAGAAGCGTAATGATAAGAAGCAGATTAATTGTATTCTAACTAATTTTGGACACAATTGCAATAAATACCTTGGTGATAGATTTCATAATCCCAAAATTTCTCCTCGAAATTTAAAGTTTAAATTATTCACTCGTATGTGCCCCATAATGTATGTCTCTTTAATATTACTTGTAACGTATATTTAATAAAAATATCTACAACCACAAAATGACAAAACACAGGTAAGTTGACGCCATATTGTAAACAAAACGCACTTAGCACCGCGGTGGTGAGCCCTGAACTGATTCAATCAAACGGCGGCTTTTGAATCAGCTGTAGTGTTGAACGTTTTGAGCGACTTAAATATTCAATTATAAAGCTATACGTGTGATTGAATGGCGTTGTTCAGTCAAAGGGCTAGCTGTTTGATTGAATGGCTATTTAGACCAGTTGGCTGCGACACATAGTACACAAGGTGATAAATAAACGACCACTCAGCAATAATAAACCATTGATGTTTTTATTGCAACAAAAACAGCTATTGAATCAAACTGGTTGCCGATGTAAAAATTGCCCGTTGCCGTAACCTCGAATGTTGACGGGCAACTTAATCGCAACCCATCGGGAACCCATTGAAACCCTCTCGCAACCATTACAACCCACAGGTACCCATGACAATCTACCAGTAACCATAACAACCTTGTTACGTTCTATTTGCGAATGAAGGTGCCAATTTTCTCCTTTACCACGAACGATCAAATTAACCTCGCCAAATATTTAGACTTGATTAAAGACAAAGAGTTTCGGGATTCCGCGAAGCTTGTGTCGTGTCAATTTAGCGTAATTGGCGGTTTATATTATGGATTTAGAAGCATAATTTTATGTGTATTTCATTGGTCGTTTGTTTGTATTGAAGAATAATTAAAAGTATGAGACGAATTTTCGTAAATGACATATTATAGGTACCTACTTACAATAAAATATATCTCGTGATAGTATCTAAGTTACTTGTTACTGCAGAAACATAATTTACTAGAAACTAGCGACCCACCCCGGCATCGCACGGGTATAAAATATATAGCCACTGAAAAAAATATTAAAATCGATAGCCTATGATCCTTCACGTGGTCTACTTCTTATCTGTATATCCAAATTTATTCTTATCCAAATAACATAAAAATTGCTCCATTAGTTTGCGAGATAAGCCCTTTCAAATAATTTCTCCTGTTTTTCCACATTCTCGTATTAGTCATAGCGTGATAAAATATAGCCTACAGACTTCCTTAATAAATGAGCTATCGAAAGAATTGTTCAAATCGGACTGTTCCTGAGAATAGCGCGTACAAGCTAGCCCTTTCAAATAATTTTTCTCGTTTTTTCCACATTTTCCTCTATTTCTTCGCTCCTATAATTAGTCTTAGCGTGATAAAATATAGCCTATAGCCTTTCTCGATAAATGGGCTATCTAACACTGAAAGAATCATCAAAATCCGTTGCGTGGTTTTAATGATTAAAGGGAACAAAGGGACAGGAGGGAAAAAAAGCGACTTTGTTTTATAATATGTATAGACAGAATATAGATTATCTGCAACTTTAAACTAGTTAACCGCGCCGGAACTATAAATCTATAATATTTAAATTCAAATGTGACTGATTGACTGACTGACTGACATAGTTAATCTATCAACGCACAGCCCAAACCACTGGACGGATCAAGCTGAAATTTGGCATGCAAGTAGATGTTATGACGTAGGATAAGAAAGAATTTTGATCAATTCTACCCCCAAGGGGATAAAATATTAATGGATTGAAGGGGATGAAAGTTTGTATGAAACTTTGACAATTTTAAACCGATCGGGCTGAGACTTTGCATGCATAAAGTTAGTACTATGAGGCAGGCATCCCCTAAAAAAGGATTTTGATAAATTCCACCCGTAAGGGATAAAATAGGAGTTGAAAATTTGTAAGAATCTTCTTAGATTTTCGAAACATTGGAGCTACTACATTGAAGACGTTTGCTTATAGGGTCTCGTTGTTACCCTTTGTATAAGGAACTGCAAGAAGGGGAAAACGAAATGCGAAATTTATACACATGCATATCTATCTTGATATGTTTTTTTTTTAAATGAAATAAGGGGGCAAACGAGCAAACGGGTCACCTGATGGAAAACAACTTCCGTCGCCCATGGACACTCGCAGCATCAGAAGAGCCGCAGGTGCGTTGCCGGCCTTTTAAGAGGGAATAGGGTAATAGGGTAGGGATGGGAAGGGAAGGGAATAGGGGAGGGTATTGGGCCTCCGGTAAACTCACTTACTCGGCGAAACACAGCGCAAGCGCTGTTTCACGCCGGTTTTCTGTGAGAACGTGGTATTTCTCCGGTCGAGCCGGCCCATTCGTGCTGAAGCATGGCTCTCCCACGTATATTTTATTTATTATCCCACGTTTATGCACACAACGCAGGTTCGGTGGAAAAAAAAACTCTTGAATTTCGCTTCAAATCCTCAATAGCAACAGAAGAGAACTCTTTTGACTGATCAGTAATTTAGACACGTTTAATTATCAAAGTAATTACTAACGCGAGGCACGCGGCAAAGTTTTCGGCCCGGGACTGACAGGGATACGTGATTAATTTAACATAGAGCTGACGGATTCGGCTTTAGAACTGACTAACTAGTAGCTGGAAAAGTAAACATTAGCTCAGGCATAAAAGGTAAAATATTTTAGTGTGTAGCGCAGTTCCCAAAAGGTAAAAAAGGGACCCTATTAGTGGTCTGTCTGTCTTTCTATCTATCTCAAGGCTGTATCTCAAGAACCGCTATAGCTAGACTTCTGAAATTTTCACAGATTGTGTATTTATGTTTTTAAGTTTCGATTTAGGCACCTTTTTTTAAGCTTTGATGGCCACACTCTTTACGATTACTTAGCTAAAGTTAAGTAATCGATAATTAATATTTTAATATTAACTCCTTACATTATTTGTCAAACTCTTTATAAAATTAAAACCTATGAGTACTCCTGAAAAGATATCTGTTAAAATGGTAAGATTAAATGCACAATAGGTTGCCCTATCACGTCGGCATACTCTTATTCAGATAACCCTTTAATATTCATGTCGCAGGGCAGGGTGTCGCGTAGGAGGCACGTGGCCCTACAGCCTACTCAATATTACGTTGACGGCTCTATAACATTTATACCCGGTTTAATATTGACGGAGGGATAACTTAAACGTAAATGTCACTGAAACAATGGATAAACTTGGTTTAACTCCTGATAATATCATTATTTATTCTACTTTGGTACGAAACTTTTGTATACATCTGAAAAACTATGTAGCCAAGCTGAAACTGGAAGTAGTGTCAATGTCAGTTTATAAAATCTCTATTCACTAAATTAAATGTCAAACGTAAAATAATGTCCTAAAACAAATTTTAAATGTCCTGTAATAATACCATAAAGTTAATATACCTATATATTATATATATACCTATATAATATACCTTTATGAATAATACAGAATTTGAGAGGCATTTCTGATCGTTTAGATGGTTTCGAAGAATATCTACATGTATTACCGAAAAGCAGGCAAATATTCAAAAAAGTATTGGTAAAATCTAACGCAAAAAGCGAATGCTTAAAACTTATAAACTTTTTGAAGCTATCAAAGAGAAATTTCTAGTGAAATCTAAAGCCTTTTTACATACTGAGTGCTAGTAACATGTTTTTTTGCAGCTGTTAGCCGAGTTTAGGTGCGGCTAAAACCCGGGTCCATAAGATGATTAAAGAAAATCTTCCGTACTTAAACGTAATGAAAATGTAGGAATTTCTAGAAATATTTTATCTCTTTTGACCATAATCCACAGTAATATGAAAGTATGTCTGTCTGTCTGGCCAAAACGCTAAAAAGATTTAGCTGTGGTATGGAAAAAAGAAAGAGATACTTTGAGTCCCGTGAAAGGACATAGGATACTTTTCATCCCGAAAAATATAAGGTTAAACAAATGGCGCAATAGAGCTGCGGGCGTTGTCTAATAATATGTAACAAAATATATAAATTACTATTATTTTATTATAATGAGAAGGCTTAGTCAAGGTTGCACAATTTTTTTTTGCATGTTATTCATTTTTTTTTCTCATAGTTAAGCTATTAATTGTAATGTATCTACCTATAAGAGAAAAATAATAGACTACCGTAGAAAGAAGATAAACACTCAATACTCCGCATAGCGGGCATAATATTATACAATAAATACCTGCTTACTTAGGCTAGATCAACGGTTCCCAAACTTTCTTTTCTCATACACCACTTCATACATTTCGCTGGATCCGCTGGACACCGCTAGATCACAATCAATAGGCATGACGAATTTTTTTTTCTTGTTGGTAAGTGAAGGACCATTCAAAAATAGAAATATCAGTGAAAAAAATGACTCTGGTAGCATAAAAACTCTGCAAGACATTATCACAATTCAAACTTACATAAAATAGACCTTCCAAAAACGCTCCATACAAAATTTCAGCTAACTGTGACGTCACGCCTAGCTAGTTTGTTCGATACCTATGTTAAATATTGAGTTTATGAAAGTGGTATCATAAGAAAAAATGTTATAAATTGCATAACTTATCGAATGGTATTTAAAAATTAAGGAATTTTATAAAAAAAATATTCGACTTGACTTATCTTGACGAAAAAACTTTGAAAGCTCAAAACAAAAAAAAATACATGGCGCAAGAATGACCAGACCAGAGAGGCCTGTGGCCCTGAAAGCATTGCGCAAGGGCGCAGTTATGGAAGCTCGCACAGGGCACAAAAAAAGCTATTTACGGCACTAATAGCCACTGAAAAAATGATTAAAATCGATAGCCTATGATCCTTCACGTGGTCTACTTCTTATCTGTGCCAAATAACATAAAAATTGCTCCAGTAGTTCGCGAGATAAACCTTTTCAAATAATTTCCGCCGTTTTTTCCACATTTTCCTATTAGTCTTAGCGTGATAAAATATAACCTATAGCCTTCCTCAGACCTCAATAAATGGGCCATATAACACTGAAAGATTTTTTCAAATCGGACCAGTAGTTCCTGAGATTAGCGCGTTCAAGTTAGCCCTTAAAATATTTTTCCCGTTTTTTCCACATTTTCCTCCATTTCTTCGCTCCTATTAGTCTAAGCGTGATAAAATTTAGCCTATAGCCTTCCTCGGTAAATGGGCTATCTAACACTGAAAGAATCATCAAAATCCATTGCGTAGTTTTAAAGATTAAAGGGAACAAAGGGACACGAGAAAAAAAAAGCGACTTTATTTTATAATATGTATAGATTTTGAGAAAAAATCAAGTATCCACCTGTTGCCATCGTTGATATAGAGCAAAATAGGCAAAAAAATCACGTTTGTTGTATGGGAACCCCCTATAAATATTAATTTTATTTTGTTTTTAGTATTTGTTGTTATGGCGGCAACAAATATACATAATCTGTAAAAATGTCAACTCTCTAGCTATTATTCTTGAGTTACAGACTGGAGACAGATATACAGACAGACAGACAGACAGACAGACGGACAGACGGACAGACGGACAGACGGAAAGACAACGAAGTCTTAGTAATAGGTTCCCGTTTTTACCCTATGGTTACGGAACCCTAAAAAAATACGTGTTATCCTTGAGACACCACAGACTCACAGAAAACCGGCGTGAAACAGCGCTTGCGCTGTGTTTCGTCTAGTGAATGAGTTTAGAGGAGGCCCAAAACGCACTTGCAACTCTTCTAATGTTACAGTGTCTATAGGCGATGGCAGTTGCTTTCCGTCAGATGACCCGTCTGCTTGTTTGCCCCCTAATTTGATAAAAAAGGGAAAGAGAACAGGGGAATAGCGATACCCCTTTTCCCTAAATTAACCCTTTTCTTTCTGAAAGTATGACAACTCGGCGACGGTAGTACCTACTTTTCATCAGGTGACCTGTTTGCTCGTTTGTCCCCTAATTTTATATATAACCGATTCCCTCTTAAAGGCTGGCAAAACACTTGCAACTTTCCTCATAATGCAAGTGCACATGCTCGTATGCCCCTTTTTATTTCATAAAAACATGTGTGGTAAAACTTACAAAAAGAAATGAAATCCCACCAAAAACATTTTCATGTAAAAATGCTGTCAAGGTGAGAACATAATAGTTCGTGGTGAAAAAGTAGTGAGATCTCATGTAGAGCCAAGTTTCAAACCTTACACAGTCAGCCCTAAATCTAAAAACCTTAATTTTACACATAAATCGCGGCAAAATACTTGATATAATGTGTCAGCCGCACGAGAAGAATCTAAAAACTCTACACATTAGTCAAAATGGGTGGCTTGGCCATTTTGTTATTGGTATTTTAACATGAAAATGTTTTTGGTGGGATAATATTATATACAAAGTAATAAGGTAATTCATAAGACATGATTAATCACAAGACTGACTGACTGACATAGTGATCTATCAACGCACAGCCCAAACCACTGGACGGATCGGGCTAAAATTTGGCATGCAGGTAGGTGTTATGACGTAAGCATCCACTAAGAAAGGATTTTGATTAATTCCACCCCTGAGGAGATAAATAGTGGATGAAAGATTAGCTACAAGATTATACAATAATACTTCTTAACGCGAGCGAAGCCGCGGCAAAAGCTAGTATTATCCTACAATGTGTTGCCTTCGTAAAAAGTTCAGAAACTTCTTTGTAAGTTATATAATTTGCTTAAGTTACGTCGTTTGGGAATCTCTTGGGGCTGTTTCCAAGAAAAAATATAAAATATTAGCACTAATTTTATTAAAATTAGATTAGATTAAAATTAAGTTGTGAACAACACGTAGTTCTATTTTAAAGTTGAATCAGAGAGTTCAACAAAGTACTGTACTTACTATCAGAGAAGTTGATTCCTAGATAGATGGGGGGACGTTGATTCCTAGGATCACCTACGTAGTTTGGTCACGTCAAGTTAAACCCAGCCGACAGATCGCAATAATATTTAACATCATGATCCAACCAATTAATGACGTTAGTCTGTCAACTGCCTAGGAATCAATTTCCTTGATGGTACAATACCAATAATTAGGAAATTATTGAGAATATAAATATATTGAATTGAATCCCCAATTTTAAATATTATTCTGTAATTATAATAATTATTTAGCTCAATTACGAATCTATTGATTAGGATTTACAACACCAACATTGGAGAATTGTTAATTATTTAAACACGATACGGTTTTCGATTTAATATTCAGACTTACCCCATGCGCCTCCTTCTTCAGACAAACCCCTTTTGCCCCCAAATTCCTCCCCCATTTTCCTGACATCGACGACTCAATATCGTCTGCACAGCAATTTTGTTCTATGATAAACTTCGAACGTTACAGATTCGTGATAATTTTTCACGTACACATACGAATAGTCATTGCGACATCTATTCTTTCTACTGAATTCATTATAATTATCACATCTTATAAGATTACGGTTAATATGAGTTATGGGATTTAGATTTTAGTGTGGAATTTGATGCTCGTAAGCTGATAGCTTTGATCATCACGAGAATTCCTAAGTGCCAGTTCGGGAATTAGTCCGACTAGAAGACCTGGCGTAAAAAACTATTTGTCAATAAATGTATTTCACTCCAACGCCATCGGGCCAAATTTATTAAGGGATTTTCATATGTTCCAAGTAAAAAAAAACTTAATTAACTCAAACGGGGTTGTTGGCGTTTCGCCGGTATCACCCCCCGACCCCTGTTTATTTTAAACTCCGTAAAAATAAACAACTTGCGAAACCTTTCAGGTTGTTTTTCTTAAAATTCCGCTTCATTAAAAATAAAAGAACAAGTTTCGATAATTTTCCAAGCGAAAATGTTTATCGAGTGGGTGCTATTGTTTTTATGCGACTTCTTAAACCCTAATTAAGAAAAATCAAAAATAAGATTTAAAGTCTGAGTGTTTAGGTTTTTACGGTATGAAACCAGACAAGGTCGTCAGATATTTGCGGCTTAGAAGTATTGATTAGTATAATACTACCTACCTATTCATTCATATCCATACTAATATTATAAATGTGAAAGTGTGTCTCTGTTCGCCTGTCTGTCTGTCTGTTACCTCTTCACGCCCAAACCGCTGTACCGATTTTGCTGAAATATGGTATGAAGATACTTTGAGTCCCAATGAAGGACATAGGATACTTCATATCCCGGTAAATGTACGGTTCCCGCGCGATAAACGAATTTTGGCGCGACGGAGTTGCAGTCGTCATCTAGTTATTATAGTAACTATACAAAGTCATTTTAAGTAAAGGTTCACAAACTTTTATGTTCAACTAATATTATAAATACATAGAGATCAACTACGATATCATGGCGCGCCCCTCCAAATGACTGTTTCAATGTGTGTAGTCACATCCCTATGAAAGACTTTGTATGTAGTAAGTATTCAACCAATCTCAGTACACGTAATATTTCTGTTAATGTCACTTATTACCAAGATTAATTGTTGGTCAACTAATCATAACTAGCCGACCGCACAAGACAACGCACTTCAAACGTTTTGACAACGCACTTCAAACGTTTTGACAACGCACTTCAAACGTTTTGACAACGCACTTCAAACGTTTTGATTTTTGGAGGGGCGCGTCATGTTATCGCAGTTGATCTCTAAGTGTGTGTCTGTCTGTTCCATTGACGCTTAAACGACTGAACCGATGAAGATGAAATTTAATGCAGAGATAATTTAAGATACGGGAAAGGACCTAAGTCAGTTTTTATTGCGTGAAAATGTAAATGCAAAATATCATCTAACAGTTTAACTGTTTGATTGTATTTTGCGCGTACTCTTATATACAACGTTTTGAATTTCACTTTGAAAAAGATTAATTAGATTAAGGAACTAGAAATGAAATACAAAAATAAAGGGACTACTGTCGCGTTTAAGTGTCGGCTGTTTTGGAAACGGAGTCTGAGAAGAGTCTTGGAGTGTCCCATGACGATGTAGGAGTTTCAGTGCCTTATGACCTGAGGAATTTGCCATCAGCAACCTGAGGAACAAGGGGGAGCATGGTAAGGTGGTGGGATATAACAGTACGAAGCCTCGCGGAACAGCTAGACTAGCTAACGTATAAAAATAGCATATTAAAAGCAATTATTTTATGATGAGTCCACTTAGTCGAGGGACGGACGAATTACCGCGGAGATGGGATTTTAATTATTTTTAAATTGGTTGGACTTTAGACAGTCACTTCCAGACTCCTCTGTGTGCCATTTTTTTTTTTTTTTTATTACGCAGGAGAAACCCATCATGGGTGCCCCGGGTTGGGTACCCCGGGGATATGTGAGACTTCTACTCACTAAAACCACCTGCGGTTCGCCTTCAGCCGTATAACGGAGGGATGTCCCGGATCTAACAAACACAAGACTCCCTCCACGACCGGCCGGTCTACCTCGGGACCAGACTTCCGCCAAAAGTAAGGGAACGCTTAGGCAAACTAAAGCGTTCCCCTCGGCGCCGGGACTGGCTAAGCCGGGGAGGTTCCCATCCTCTCCCGGAGCCCCGTTAGACGAGAGTTAGGAGGTTCGCATAGCGTCGCCTCCGCACTCCCGTCCTACGCCGGCGGAGCGGCAGAGAGGTGGGATCGTTCTCTCTGTCCCGCTCCGTGGCCTCTTTCTGCGATATAACAGACTCCTCTGTGTGCCAGCACTATAATCACCTATTATGCTTGTAATAGTGGGGACCTAGTAAGGGAAATGGCGTCGATTGATTTATTATATAAAAAACTAGCTGTTGCCCGCGACTTTGTCCGCGTTAGCATAGTATAATAGCGGAGATGGGTTTCATGTTCCTAACTTAAGAAATGACGGACTTTCATTCAAACTTTCAACGCCTATTTCACGCCCTTCGGAGCAAAATTTTCAAAATTCCTTCCTTAGTAGGTGTCTACTTAATAAAACAAACCTATTCACCAATTTTCGTGGCTGTAACTTTAATAGTTTTTGCTCAGCGATGATGAATCAGTCAGTCAGTCAGTCAGGACATGTAATTTTATAAGTATATAAGGTATTATATTACGTGTTAAAATGATGTCATTAAAAAGTGGTCATTTTTTAATTACTGCTATTTACCATTCCGTTACTTTATATTACTGCAATATTTTCAAGGTAGAGGCTGCACCAGCGCGAGCGTAGATATTTAACAAAAAGTTCTGTTCGATGTTGGACAATCTTTCTGTCAATATTCCGATATGACGTGCACGTCGGATTTTGGTCGTATAGTTTACTGTATGTGCTAGTAGAGCCCTCTGCTTTGATCATTGCGTAATCCATACTAATGCTAAGTACTCACATGCGGTTTTGCTCGATAGTTTTACTCCAAATCGAGTAATAATTATTACTGTGTGGACCGCAAAACTCACAGCTCGAAGGCTCGCATCGAGCCGGTTCGATGGAATTAAATATATCGATTTAGAATAAAACTATCGAGCAATGCTGAATGTGTGGACGAAATCCCGAGCCGCGGGTTTGCTCGACGTTATTGTTATAAATCACGTTATAAATCACTGAACCGATTCAGCAGAAATCTGGTATGGAGATACTTTGAATCCCGGGAAATGACGTACGATACTTTTTATACAAAAAAAATGTACAGTTACCGCAATATAAACTAATTTTGGCGCAACGGAGTAACTGGCGTCATATAGTAAAAACATGGTAAAAACAACGAAATCGTTGTCGGTTTTATCACATAAAGTACCGACGTAATAGGTGTAGTAAAGTAGGTCGCCTTATTACTTGGTGAATTGTGTTAGCTCCTTCGTTAGCGCAATTACCTGATCTTGTGATTTATTCATACTATGTGACCTTATATAATGTCATATAACACGGAGAGTCCTAATGTGACATGAAAAGATCTAATAGAAGGCGAAAGGGACTACTACAGAACAGTGTTAGTCATACAAAAATAGTCTTGTATGAAGTGAAAGTAGAGTTAATTTATTAGGCAAATAGAATTCTATATATTTTTGTCGCAAATAAGATAGAAGATCCTTCTAAAATATATTTTTCAGAGAGACACATTTATTTTAATGCTTTATAAAATCTAATAATAATAATATTTTATCTTGTTCTTTTATGAACTAAAAGTAAGTGATAAGCATAAATATTAAATATCAATGTGTTCATTTTCAAAAGTTCTGGTCGTAGAAGGTTTTTTAATTTCGGTTATGACTTACTTTAAACTTAAGGCTGCTCTTTTTAAACTTTTCATCGGCATTAACAGAGAAATTTAATCTGAAAAAATAATTAGTAATCTACATGATATGATACGTAATTTGGTTTTGCCATATTTTTTCTATCGGTATCACATAATAAAGAAATAAAAAACCAAATCACCTCCAAATCGTTGAATGAAACCACTTTACTCCTTCATTATTTATCAAAAGAATATATAAAAAATATCTACTGCTTTGCAATACATAAGTTAATAATTTGGTTTTTTTACTTTTTTGAAATATGTATTATATTAAGCCTTAAAAAGGTTTTTTCTCCTATTTCGCCCTATCATGGACGCGGCGAGCGTCGTAACCGCCACCGTACAAGGCGCGCTGTTATGAATGTTATTTTAATGTCATTTACGTCGATATTCGCACAGACAGACAATCGACCTGCTAATTTAGGGAGAGAGGGCCCTTAACGCCAACTACTAACTTGCGTAAAAACGATTTGCTAATCTATGATACAGGTACAAGGTAAGTAAGTTAAGGCTATAAAAAGGCAAATTTAAATTCTAAAACTCAGTTTCAGGATTTTAAAGCGAAACTCTCGGTCGGGTTTCCAGGAACCGAGAACTCAAAATGAGATAGTGGATTTAAATTGTATTTTACGATTACAATTGTAAACGAATCCTGTCCCTTGTTATTCCAGTTTACAATTCAATTAAATTCCCCAAAACTACCTTTAACTTTACAATAGTCCACGATAGGACGGTTATGTGTAACATTTAATTTTGTTGTGGATTTTCGTCGTAAAGTTTTCTGTATCAAATTAATGTAGTCCATACAACAAGCGCGATTGTTTTTGCCTTTTTTGCTCCATATAAAAATGGCAATTCGTAAAATACTTACTTCAATTTGAACTTTAATATTAAATAATAAATTATAATAAATAGTGTTATATTAGGCTATGATAAAACAATTTTAATGGAGTTGTATTTGTAATGGAGTTTCCAATACAAGAAACTCAATTTTTTGGATATATTTGAACCCTTCGTGCGTGATTTTTACTCGCACTTGGTCGATTTTTAGATTGGCAGTTCGCAGAGTTTCGGACGTTCCTATTCAATAGAATATGGAAGAATAAAGTGTATGTGGTATTAATTTAGCGAGTCAGTCGGGCGGACAGTGTAAGCCTGTTTGTCCATCACGCCTGTCGATTTCGTTACCTAACTCTGTATTGTCCGAATCAGACTGTAGTTCAAATATATTTTTGTATGGTACCAATCCGTAGTAATAAAAGACGACAGGTTGTTCAACTGTTATCTCTAAGAGTCTAAACACACTAGGCTGAATTACGCCGACGTAAATTCCGCCGCGTTTACGCCGCGTTTCAAACGCATACAAAATTCGGACAGAACGCGACAGACGACACACTATGCCGAAATTCCGTCGTGAGCCGAATTTCCGTCGAGCCGAGTCGAGCGTAAAGTTCGGCAGCGATTCGGCGGTAATGTTTTGTATAGTGTTACCGATACGGGCAGTTGTTTACCTGCGCGCGACAGTTGCGCGTACCTTCTAGAAAAGCCCGACCATTGTTTATATGAATTGCGTGTTTACGTAAACAATCCGGAATAGAACGTTCCAGAAGGCGAAGTGGGCCATATAAAAGGTAAACAAGCCGGCAGTCGGGGCAGTTCGATCCGAGCGATCATCAAGGCGACTTCAAAAGTGAAAACAAGTGATCAATAGTGAGTGATTGTGATAGTGAACTAACGACTCGGCTACGACCTAGGACAGTGATAGTGCTCAGTGATTTGGATCTAGTGCTTAGTGTTTGGACTTAGTGATTTGTGTGAGCTAGTGTTTGTGAATAAAAGTCTTCAAGAGAGTCACCAGGTCTTTCTCTCCGAATCTTCGAACCCTAGCACGTAACAACTGGTGTCGGAAGTGAGATTTGGAGATGCCATTGACTCCGAGTGAGGACTTCGAGGGAAGTGTCAGAACAAGGGCGCAACGGGCTGCGGAGGCCACATCCACTGGGGACCAAGCTCCGCCCACTGAGGGACAGGCCCCGCCCACTGGCTCCGCCCACCGGGACCCACCCACTGGCCACGCCCCCCAGGCTCCGCCCACTTTGGGCGTGGCCACGCCCACTGGCCACGCCCACCAGACTACTCAGGCCACGCCCACTGGCCCCGCCCACCGGGCTCCGTCGACTAGCTACATCCATCCTGCCACGCCCGTAGTCTCTACGGCCCCTCAATTGGAAAGCATAATTGAGTTAATTCAGGCTTTGCAAGATTCTCAAAGGGCAATGATGGAGGCACAAGACCGCAAGCTCGGCGCTATGCAAGATTCTCAAAGGGCAATGATGGAGGCACAGGACCGCAAGCTGGGCGCTTTGCAAGAGTCACAAGACCGCAAGCTGGGCGCTTTGCAAGAGTCACAAGACCGCAAGCTCGGCGCTATGCAAGAGTCACAAGAGCAACAAAAGGACCTTCAAGAAAAGGCGCTTCTGGCTATAAAGGATGTCAGTGACACGGTGACAAAGCTTCGTAAAGATGTCGACGTAATGGACGAACGAGTTACGGGGTTAGGATTGGATGTAGAAAATGTGAAAACCGGCCTCACTGAACTTCAGAAGAAAGTAGTGCGCCTGGAAACCACAGGAGTGGCGGTGTCTAGTGGAACTACCGGAGTGGTGCAAGTGGTACAAGGACCAAGAGTTAAAGTGCCACCATACGACGGTACTACTTCATGGAACGCTTATCGTCAGCAATTCCAGACGGTTGCTTCTGCCAACGGATGGACTGACGAACAATGCCTGACCGCTCTCACTGTTGCGCTCAGAGGGCAAGCTTTGTCGGTCCTAGAAGTACATACAGGGAAGGGGTTCCAAGACCTGATGGAGGCCCTTGAATCCAGATACGGGGAGCGACACCTGGAGCACGTGTTCCGTGCTCAACTTCGTGACAGAGTCCAACGCTCAGGAGAGGGACTACAGCAATGGGCGTTGGAAATTGAAAAACTGGTCAAGAAGGCACACCCAGGAGCCGATTCCAAGATGGTCGACACGAATATTGTGCAAGCATTTGTCGACGGAATCAGGGATCTGGAGGTCAGAGCTGCAGTGAGGCTACGTCACCACACCTCGCTAAAGGAAGCGTTGGCACATGCTTTGGAGGTCGAGGCTGTTCGCCATGAGATACAGCAGACCCATAAGATCCGCAAGGTCTCCGAAGGAAAGGCTCCTGCAAGGAAAATATTTGAAGCCATGTGCTATAAGTGCGGGAAGAGGGGCCATCTTCAGCTCAACTGCCCGCAGAAGGAGACCCAGATGTCAAGGATGAAAAGGCTCGAGCAACAAGTAGAGGAGCTGAAGAAGCAGGGGGCTTCAGCCAGGACTAAGAGGCGTGTACTGGCTGACGCGGAGGAAGCCCCAATAACCGTTGTCTCCCAAGCAAGCAGCAACTACGGATTAGTGACTGAGCTACTCGACGACTGCAAGAGTAATCTGACTTATTCGCAGAGCATGAAAGCTAAGAAGTTTTTACAACGCCACGCGAATATCTTCTCCAGTCAGGAAGGCGACCTTGGAAGAACGTCGATGGTTCAGCACAGGATAGATACCGGAAGCGAGAACCCAATTCGTCAACGAGCAAGACGGATACCTATTGCAAAGGAAAAAGAAGTTGAAGGCCTTTTGGAGGACATGAGAAGGCATAAGATTATTGAACCGTCTGCAAGTCCGTGGTGCTCACCTGTTGTGTTGGTGAAGAAGAAAGATGGCAGCACAAGATTTTGTGTGGACTACAGGCGTCTCAATGATGTCACTAAGAAGGACAGCTATCCATTACCTCGAATCGACGATACTCTGGATACCTTGAGTGGCATGAAATGGTTCTCGACCCTGGACCTGAAATCTGGATACTGGCAGGTGGAAATTCATCCAAAAGACAAGGAGAAGACAGCTTTCTCCACAGGTAAAGGTTTATGGCAGTTTAACGTCATGCCCTTTGGATTGTGCAACGCACCTGCCACATTTGAGCGACTCATGGAGCGTGTACTGGCAGGCTTAGTGGGAGAGGCTTGCTTAGTCTACTTGGACGATGTCATCATTGTTGGCCGCGACTTCGAGGACCATTTGCGAAACTTAGAACGAGTTTTCGCCAAAATAGAGGGGGCCAAGTTAAAGCTGAATCCGAAAAAGTGTCGCTTATTCAGGAGTAAGGTCAACTATCTCGGCCATGTTATCTCCAGTGATGGAATCCAGATGGACCCGGAGAAACTGGAAGCAGTTCAAAATTGGCCAACCCCTAAGAACAAAACCGAAGTGCGGACATTTCTCGGCCTATGCTCCTACTACAGGCGTTTTGTTAAGGGATTCTCGGAGATAGCCAAGCCATTACATCGGCTGACAGAGGATAAACGACAGTTTATTTGGGACGAGACTTCTGAAGATTCTTTTCAGAAACTGAAGAAACATCTGTGTGAAACACCAATCCTGGGGTATCCACAACCTGAAGGTCAGTTTATAGTCGACACTGACGCAAGCAACACGGCCATTGGAGGGGTGTTATCTCAAAAGCAGGGCGAAAGAGAAGTTGTAATTGCATATTTCAGCAAATCTTTATCTAAGCCAGAGAGAAACTACTGTGTGACAAGAAGAGAACTCTTGGCTGTCGTAAAGACGCTACAACATTTCAGCAAGTATCTCATCGGCAGACAGTTTTTACTGCGAACTGATCACGCAGCGTTGAAGTGGCTACTGCAATTCAAGAACCCTGAAGGTCAAGTAGCTCGATGGATTGAACAGCTCCAGGAGTACGACTTCAAGACGGAACACCGCAGCGGAAAGGCGCATGGGAATGCCGACGCACTTTCACGAAGGCCGTGTTCAGAAGACTGCAAACACTGTGTTAAGCAGGAATCTAATGAAGTGACATTAAAGTTAACGAAAACAAGTCCTTTGGGCCCATGGGAGAATGATGCTATGAGGGAGGCTCAAGAAACAGATGACGACCTACGGCACATCATCACATGGAAGAAACGAGGTGACGAAAAACCAATCTGGAGTGAGGTTGCACCCACTGGCGCTGCCACTAAGGCGTACTGGGCGCAATGGGACAGTCTGATACTTCAAAATGGAATACTTTACCGAAAATGGGAGAAGACTAACGGCAGAGAGTTCCATCTTCAGATAGTTGTCCCAAGAACGAGAGTACCGGATGTTCTCCGTGAAATGCATGATGGCGTATCAGGAGGTCATCTAGGTGTCAAGAGGACGTTAACAAAAGTGCGAGAACGATTCTACTGGTTGCATTGTCGAGATGATGTACAGGATTGGTGCCGCAAATGCACTACTTGCGCTGCAGTGAAGGGACCACAGACCAGGAGCCGTGGGAACCTGCGGTTGTATAACGTTGGCGCACCGTGGGAACGAATTGCAGTTGACGTAGCTGGGCCATTTCCCGTGACGGAATCGGGAAACAAGTACTTTATGGTCGTCATGGACTACTTCACCAAATGGCCCGAAGTGTTCGCCATACCAAACCAAGAAGCTACAACGGTTGCTTCTAAGCTAGTCGAAGAAGTGATATCTCGCTTTGGTGTGCCTCTCGAAATCCATTCCGATCAGGGCAGGAACTTCGAATCGCAGGTCTTCCAGGAAGTGTGCAGAATTTTGGGAATGCATAAGACGAGAACCACTGCGTACCATCCACAATCTGATGGAATGGTTGAGAGATTTAACCAGACCCTTGAAAGGCATTTGGCGAAATTAGTAGATGACAAACAAAAGGATTGGGACAAGTATATACCACTCTTCCTTCTGTCGTACCGTACCGCCGAGCATGAAAGCATAAAAGCTACCCCGGCGTACGTCAATTATGGTAGGGAACTAAGAGTTCCAGTAGACCTTTTGACAGGAGGGTCACCGGAGGAACCAAAGACCGTACCAGATTATGTCTGCGATTTAAGGAAAAAAATGCGTTATATACACGCCATGGTTCGGGAAAATGGGTTACAGTCAAGTGAGAACATGAAGACCAGATACGACCGGAGATCGAACACGAGCGGCTTCGAAGAAGGGTTACTGGTATGGCTGCATAACCCAACTCGCCGAAAAGGGAAATCTCCAAAGTTGCAGACCAAGTGGGACGGCCCATATAAAGTGGTTACCCGATTGAATGATGTGACTTACAGGATTCAAAAGCCACCAAGAGGCACATTCAAAGTGGTACACATAGACCGTTTGGCGCGCTATCATGGCAGTAACAACGATGCTCGGGACGAGCATCTCTAAGAGGGGAGTAGTGTTACCGATACGGGCAGTTGTTTACCTGCGCGCGACAGTTGCGCGTACCTTCTAGAAAAGCCCGACCATTGTTTATATGAATTGCGTGTTTACGTAAACAATCCGGAATAGAACGTTCCAGAAGGCGAAGTGGGCCATATAAAAGGTAAACAAGCCGGCAGTCGGGGCAGTTCGATCCGAGCGATCATCAAGGCGACTTCAAAAGTGAAAACAAGTGATCAATAGTGAGTGATTGTGATAGTGAACTAACGACTCGGCTACGACCTAGGACAGTGATAGTGCTCAGTGATTTGGATCTAGTGCTTAGTGTTTGGACTTAGTGATTTGTGTGAGCTAGTGTTTGTGAATAAAAGTCTTCAAGAGAGTCACCAGGTCTTTCTCTCCGAATCTTCGAACCCTAGCACGTAACAATAGCAACACACTGTATGCGATGGAATTATCAAAACCGAACATAGCAAATCCAACCTTAACTCTAAAGCGTTAACGCACACATTACATTTACAATTTTAAATACTCACTTACGCGCGCGTTCCGCAACGGAAATTACACCGCGAAATTTCGGCTCTTCGCGTAATTTATAGTGTACGTGTCGCATCAGACGTAAGCGGCTGAACGTAATTTCGGCCACGTAAATTACGCCGCACTATGGAAAATGGTAGAACTAGAGTATATCATAAATGGTTTTTAAAAATATCACAATTTGAATGAAATATTTATTGCATTCAATACTCTTATAACCAAATAATTCTAATCAGACATTTTTTGTACTAAAACTGCATAAATATTTGTTTTTCATAGGTTGAAGTAAGTTGAAGTAGCGGATGGCTCATTCAAATGTTTGCATACACATAATTCAAATGAATATTGTGAAAAAAGTATATAGCACATGCATGCGGTTTTATACATTTTAAAAAAGGATATTTTATGTTCTTAATAATGAGCTATTTTTTTTTAATATGCTTTTTATTTTTGAGTAAGTACTTAAAGATTAACGTACCTTATTTTTCATTTTTCTTTTTTTTCGTCGAAGGTTTTCACATTTACCGATGTCTCCCGACGTGCAACTTTATGTGTTATTAGATAGCCTAACTATTCATAAATGAAAAATTAAAAAAATCAAATGCGGGAATTGCGACCCTGGAAGTTATGGAAAAAATGTGATAGAGGTCGGAGTAGATAATTCGGTATCTTTTGCGGTTAATGCTTACATAGTTTGCAAAATCAATATTAATCACAATATTTTGATAGCAATAGCTTATCATCTATTCTGCACTCGTCCTGCGTGAGTAAATATGCATAACATTGATATTAATACGTATTTCATATCGAAAAAACCAGTAGGTATATAAGGGGAAGCAAATATCTTCAAATTGCACACTTCAGCGTGTATTTTATATTAAGAGACCTGTGATACTTATTTAAATTGGTTATTTCCGATAAAATGTCAACTTTCAACTGTGCTAAGGGCGATTTCAATTTTCATCATTCCCTATATCGAGCGTGGCAGAACCTTGGAATCGTTGTCCATAGTTCTACAGCAAACATTAAATGTTTCTGAAAACAACTTGTGTTTTGTAATTGGTGACATTCAATACATTCTTTCAATAAGCGCTGCGCTCAAGCGTCACGGAAAAAGGACTTTATTCGGAATAATACAAGCTGGCTGGATTCGGGATATTCAGTACAGTTTCCGGAGTCTGAAGCACATTCACTGCCATCAACTTCTGGTGAACGAAAAAGATAAGTGAAAACTCATGTGATGGAAATACAGCACAAAGGTTCATTTACAATTACACTGGCTCGGCGAACATAACACGTGTTGATGAAACATTGATTAAACGCTTGAATATTATTTTACAAGCTCTATCTTCTGGAATGATGATCGATCCCGAAAAATTTGGAGTTCAGCAAAAATTACTTATACACGGAGAAAACGTGATCAAACATTTTTCTGTTCTTCCTATTGGGTAACTGTCGGAAGATGCACAAGAGTCGCGCAATAAAGACTACAGAAATATGCGCCTGCACCATGCCAGAAAATGTTCCCGTATAGCTACAAATGAAGACGTATTTAAAACGCTTTTATATTATACTTCAGATCCATACCTTTCAAGTTTAATAAACCCATAAGTGAGAAACGTGAAGGATCTTGATGAAGAGGCACAAAGTCTTTTGAAGGTGGTACCTGAAGGTGATCTTACATTTACATATATATAATGAGGTATAGATAGGTACTATACGATTTTATAATTTTATGTATTTTATTATGCTTGAGTGATAAGTAACTGTTTAAGTTTTCTTAATTTTACTCATATTAGTACTTATTTATAAAAAATAAACATAATATAACTACTCGTATTACTTTTTTTCTCTTTTCTTTTTTTTAACCTAAAATAAATATGCATACATTGAAAAAAAATACAAAAATTTATTATTTTTTAAATCTTTCTATATCATTGTATACATGTGCCAAATCTCAATACAATACGATGAAAAAGCTTGAAGTTACAGATTTTTGATCCGATACGGACCCATATTTTCCATTGTGCGCCGGCGTGATTCGGCCTAGTGTGTTTAGACCTTAAACGTTAAACTGATGAGCCAATTTTGATAATAATCTTATTAAAAAATGCAAGTAAAAAGTACAAGAGCATGGCGTGTTTTTATAAACATGCCTATGCTATTTCCGGCTAGGAAAATTAATTTTCCGATAAAGTAATACACTGTATAAATCATCCACAACGGGTGCAAAGGCCTTGTTTTATGGAGAGCATCATGAATAAGCATTTTTCATGTAAACGTGTAGCGAATATTTTACTAGTAACATAAAAACCTGGCCTTTCTAAATATGTTGCTATTTTTGGTATAACTCACCCTCATCAGGGACTAAATTGAACCGGTTTGACCCGGATCCGGATATCAGTATACCCGGATGTACTAATGACTGGGTCATACCGGACGACCCGTATTATTACTTGAACTTTACTAATGATCTACAAATTCCTACAGCACCTACGCCTGTAAAATGAAATCATAATATTAGTTGAAATTTTATTTTTTCAGTTATTACGCACTAGACGACGCCCGCAACTCTGTTGCGCTAAAATCCGTTATCGCTCGGGGACCGTACATTTTTACAGGATGAAAAGTGTCTCATGTCCTTTCCCGGGACTCAAAGTATATCAATACTAAACAACAAAATCAGTTCAGCTGTTTAGGCTTGAAGAGCTAACAGACAGACAGACCGATAGAACACATTTTCGAATTTCTAATGATTATTAGTATGGACACGCCTTTCTAAATTATGTTGCCCTCAAAAGAAAAATAGAGAAAAACTAACTAGTAAACTACTAAAATGAGCCAATAAAACACTATACTGATAGGTGAAGCTACCGGCGACCTACTTAAACTATGTGCTTGCCATTTTACGTGGCTACAGCGAAAAAGTTCTCAGTGTTGACCAACCTAATGAACGTTTGAACACTTTTATAGGTCACGTGCTTTGAACAGGTAATAGATGACGTTTAATATTTCTACTAGTTAAAAGCCGAGTTTTGTGAAGGCTCGCGTCGTTTTATACGTATTGATGATCTTTAAGGCAGTTTTTTTTTTTATATTTTAATAGTAACCAAACCTTACTGACCGATGATAACACGTCATCTACACAGATAAAAATTACTATGTTAAAGCACAAATCATTGGCGTGATAGTTTTTCCGTAAAGTGTACCACAAAAGTGCTCTCTGCTCAGGTTGTGGGATATACTAGGGCTCGCTTCGCTCGCTCTCACCCTGATTATACAGGGTATAACAAAACTAAGTGATAATATTTTCGAGTGTGTATATGTCCCTTATAAAGAGCTCAGATGAAAGTAGCAACACTGAAAGAACAACTATTTTCAACTTTAGTATCTAAGGCAAATTTTCAACCAACTGCTCTTTCATTACTGGTTCTTTCACAGTGAACTTTTTAGGATACATACATACATACTCTAAAGTATTACCAATTAGATTTGTTACATCCTGTATACGAGAAAATCTTGTACATTTCTATGTTTACATGATTAATATTTGAAATTTAACAAAGCCAAAGCGATTTCATGAAATTCAGTATTTAGGCCGGTATTTACCTGTTTAGTATTTACTTATTACCTCATGCTTATACCGCAAGAAATTTTCGGCCCAGCAGGCGTAGCATAGTCACTATAGAAACGATTTCTTTCTACGGGAGAATCGACATACTGACCGATTTTCAAAATGGCGGATCTTCATTGTCTAACTGTCACTTTGTCTATTCTTCCGTAGAAAAAAAACCGTTTATATAGTGACCATGCTACGCCTGCAGGAAAGACCATAGGATAGTTCATCATTATTATTTAAAGATAATATTTCAGAATGAGTCCCAAAATATGATACGATTTCCATGCGATAAATGGATGTCAGCAAAACGAAGTTAAGCCAACATTTTTAATGTCACATGGAAAGATGCTGATTGCTGAACGAATTTGGGTTAGAAAAAAACATCGGATAACTTTTGAAGTAGAAAAATTTACAGTTATCCATACTTTGATACTAATATTATAAATGTGAAAGTGTGTCAGTCTGTCCGCCTGTCTGTCTGTCTGTCTGTTATTTCTTGACGCCCAAACCGCTAAATCGATTTTGCTGGGTAAGGAGATACTTTGAGTCCCAGCAAAGGACATAGTTTTTATTCCAAAAAATGAACGGTTTCCGCGCGATAATTGAATTTTGGAGCAACAGAGTTGCGGGCGTCATCTAGTTTTTGATAAACGAAACACGACGAGGCTACTAGCAAACATCTCGTGGTAAATAATAATTTTCAAACTAAAATATCTACCTTGATAATTCCACGTCTCTCGTTTTAGTGCGAATTGACCCTTAGATAAATTAGTTGGGGAGAATATAAGAGCTAATAAAATGAAGTGTGGGCCCGAGATAGCTTTGATGAGCCCGTCGACCCAGTTGCACTAACTTCCACCACTAGACATTAAAATGTTGGTCGACATTTTTACTAGTGATCCTACGACCTAATGAAAAAATTTAAAAGCAGTGCTTACAGAGACTGTATAGTGTATATAGCGCACTTGATAAGTTACATAATACAGCTTTTAATATTTGTTACTTTTACAAAATACAGTACGCGATTTTATAAAGTTTTTAATATAAACTAAGCGGTAACTACTAGAGAAAAAATACTAGCTGGTTCACCAAAGGGATTCTGCTATATTATACCAACGCTATTTCGTATTTAATAAATCTAGATACCAATAATTCGGAGGAGTTTGGCAACAACCTATTTTAAGTTTTACATTATCGATTAGTTTAATATTACCTATTTCAATTTATGTTGTGTGAGACAATTTAATTAATAAATTACTCGTAATGTACACGATATAGGTACTTACTAAGGAACAAATTTATGGGGCAAAATGAAACAAATTACTCATAAGATAATATTATCTTATCGTCTTGAGGACAAGTCCAACAACAACAAAAGTATGTAACTTATCTTCCCGGTCCCCCGAGTCAGTCCGTTCACGGAATGTATTCAAAAGTTCGTTCATTCAGATTGAAATGCTTTGTCCAAGTTTTGGGTTCAGTGACGATTCGGTTGTAATTAATGTTACAGATGTGACGATTAGTCCTAATATCTCCGTTTAACTTTCAGAGATACTATACATTTCAATTTGTTGATTTCAATGTCAATTAAACTTTGTATGGACGGGTATCATGCTGCTCATTTAAATTTAATACAATAATTGCGCATTAAAAACATGAAGTAACATAAAAATAACATTCAAGTTTTTTTCGTTTATACAGGGTGTAACAAAAATAAGTGATAATACATTAGGGTGTGTATGTGTTCCTTGTAGAGAGTTCACTGTGAAAGTAGCAGCGCTGAAAGACAAACATTTTTTTTTTCAGTTTTGTATGGGCAAGGGCCCGAGCGTCACGAGTTTCCCCATACAAAAGTGAAAAAAATGTTTGTCTTTCAGCGCTGCTACTTTCACAGTGAACTCTCTACAAGGAACACGTACACATCTTAAAGTATTATCACTATTTTCTGTTACACCCTGTATGTATAACTAGATGACTCCCGCAACTTCGTTGTACCAACATTCGTTTATCGCGCGGGAACAGTACATTTTTCCGGTATAAAAACTATCCTATGTCCTTTCTCGGGACTCAAAGTATCTCCATGCCAAATTTCAGCGAAATCGGTTTAGCGGTTTGAGCGTGAAGAGGTAACAGACAGACAGACAGACAGACGGACAGACAGACAGACACACTTTCGCATTTTAATATTAGTATGGAGATGGATGTACACAGAATTATGGCGGGCGGTAATTTCCTCTGGGGTTTGCCCGCGTCTTCTGTCATTACAGAAAAGTGGCAATTTGTGATACACCCTGTACACGGGGGAGATGAACAGATTTTAATGCGGTTTGTTAACTTATCATCGGGATGGGAAAATTAAGTAGCCCCCTTAATGTTGAATAAAAATGAATGGTTTTTTGTTATATCACGCAAAAAATAGTGAATGTGCGATTGTGACGATTTACAATTGAGTGAATGTTAAAACTACAAAAAAATGTCCAGTCAGTTTTCTGCTATATCTACATCATACAGTAACACTAAATATGTAACATCGTCAGCAATGCGTCATAACTATAAAGTCCATACTAATATTATAAATGCGAAAGTGTTTCTGTCTGTCTGTCTGTTACCTCGTCACGCTCAAACCGCTGAACCGATTTTGCTGAAATTTGGTATGGAGATACTTTGAGTCCCGGGAAAGGACATAGGATACTTTTTATCTCAAAAAATGTACGGTTGCCGCGCGATAAACGAATTTTGGCGCAACGGAGTTGCGGGCGTCATCTAGTATTTTATAAAACAACATGTACTCCTATGTTCTAATTAAGTAACATTGTACGCTGTACAACTTTTACAAGTAAGGGGGGCTGCTTAATTTCCCCATCCCGATGATAAGTTAACAAACCGCATTAAAATCTGTTCATCTCCCCCGTGTACAGGGTGTATCACAAATTGCCACTTTTTTGTAATGACCGAAGACGCGGGCAAACCCCAGAGGAAATTACTGCCCGCCATAATTCTTTGTAGACCGAGCGCTGATGTTGTAAAAGCGAAGTGATATGGTACTCAATTTTCCTTGATTGGAGTTGAAATGGTGTAAGAGCCTGGTTTTAATTATAGATTGGCAAGAAGTACACAATTGGTTATTATCTTGATTGTATTGGAATTAATAGCACTAAATAATATTTGTATTATAAAATATCCTACTTTATTATCGTTATCTATGAATAATGGCAAATTTTAACTCTTAGCGCAGTCGGTTAAATGTACGCCAGAAGGAGAATTCTGTTTTTCGATAGTATGAACTCAGTATTTGTGTTTATATAATTGGCATACCTAAATGTCTGAATAAATTAGTTTTGAGATAAATTCCGAGTACTTACCGTCATGACTCATCAAAGTTGTTACCAAAAGTTAGTCGGGGTTTTTCTTTGTTTTTTAAGTAACCGAATTGTAATTTAGTTTTTATAGACACAAATAAAGATATATTATTTTAAGCACTGTAACATTTATTTATATTATCATGATAATACAACATCATAACACAACACATAAAACCACATTTTTATGACGGTCAGCGCTCGGCCTATAATGTTCTATGTCTATCTAGATTATGTCTGAACGGGGCTTAGTGTACTTACAAATGTTATTGATGGTGTCAATTCTGTATCTTTCAGAGCCTATGAAACATTGTTGTGTGTTGTTTATCCTTTCCAACCTTGGTAAGGTCGAACGTATTGTTTTCGCGAGTGGCACCTGTCGAAATGTTATCTTCTACAGCAGAGGTTCCCAAACTTTTTTTTCCCATAGACCACTTTAAACATTTTGCTGGATCCGGTGGACCCCACAACTAACCCCCCCCCCCCCCCCCCGGTCGGTCGGTCAAGGTTTGGTTACTATTTAAATATTAAAAAAAAAACTGCCTAGTTTTTATTATTCGAAGCTGTAAGATTATTACCACGCAGAAAAACGACGCGATGCCTCACAAAGCTCAGCTTTTAGTTATAGTATACAATTTATTTTATTATCAAAGCGCACGGATGTGCGCCGCCAAGTTCCAGCAGGCAGCGCGCATGCCGTGCACTATTTACACGAATGGTTTCGACGCACTTTTGACCCCCCTGTAGCTCAGTAACTATTGCAGTTTCAAAGATAAAATTATACGTACGTAATCATATACTAGTACTTACGCAATATACCAAATTTCATAGATAGTCTTGATGATTTCATAGATGCACTTCAAAATCGATCATAATCATCATCATCAACAGCCTGATCCTTAATACTTCTAAATTGGAACTTGGCAGGTTCTCATGATATACGTAGCATAAAGCATTTGATTAATTGCATAATTAAATCTAATATTTAGTATTTATGTGATCAAATCAACCTGCCAAGTTCAAATTTAGAAGTATTAAGGATCAGGCTGTTGATGATGATTATGATCGATTTTGAAGTGCATCTAAACTTGGGATTGAATTGGATTTCAACTCTTTTTTAAGGCGAATAATTAGCCAATAGGAACTTGGTCCCATTTTCAACAGGTATGTTTTTGGTGGGATATAAGTATACACTAATACATATAAAAGACTACATAACGCCCGTATTTCTGTCGTATTGAAACTTGCTTATCGCGTAGAAGCTTACAATTTTCCGCAAAATAACCTCCTTTCCCGTCTCTCAAAGCATATTTGTGTTTGGAGATACCTTGACTCTCGACAATGGACATAAGCTACCATAATATCTACAGTTCCCGTGCGATAAACGAGTAGGTATTGTGCGTAAAGTTCTTACGGGTTGAAGCACAAAACTTCATAAAAATGTGGAATTTATATATTCTGAATTTATACTAACTATAGGTGCTTATTTTACAGGGGAAGGAAAAACTATAGATTTCTTAGGTTTAATTTACAGAATTTTCCTATAATTAGACGTTATAAGCATTCATGTACTAAGCCATACCATACGCATTGAGCTATAAATGAAGTTATGTTCTGTAGATGATTTAGAAGAAGGCTGCATTCAAAATTTAATAAAAAAAATGTGGATAAAGGTAAAAAGGGATAAAAAAATGTAATCATAAATTGATCACTGTTAAATTAATAGTGATCAAGTAATGATTACATTTTTCACAAAAATACTTATTATAAATTGCAATTTAAAAAATATCACGTATTTTGTAAAACCGTCAATTATGAGATATTGATCTTGAAGTCGAATTCTTAATAAATATTAAGAGGTATGGCACTTCCACGGCGATACCTACAATATTCTGTGCCTATTTTGATTATACCTACCTTAGTATTATAGTAATTAGGTACAGTGATAGTTCGTGGCAAGCTAGCGAGCTGCAATTAGGCTCCAGACGTCTGTGCAGCTGTAATTAGCTCGCCGCCACAAGCCGTCTGCTGTCAGTACCAGCCAGCTGACAACTGTTCTGCTCTCACTGGCTTATATTTAGTCCTAGACCGTATTCATTGCACCCAATTCGATGAAAAGATATTTTTTTGCGAGAACATAGTTTTATTGATAAAACATCGCGAATAGACAAGATAATAAAAATGAATTAACGTAAAACTCTGTATGCCTTTTCATACCTTACTGTTGCCGGGTAGCCGGTGTAGGCAACTCGGCAGCGAAATATTATATGAATTTTAAGCCGGTTCATACGAAAAAACGCTAATACTAGACCATAATGACCTCTGTGGCTCAATGGTTTAGACTTTAGAGTATGGCCGCCGGGGTTCGCGGGTTATAGTCCCGCCGACGGAACAAAAAGTTTTCAACGTTCCTGAGTCACGGATGTATATTTAATATATTATGAAATGAAATGAAATGAAAATGAAAATATACTTTATTGTGCACAATCATTATGATGACAAAGCTTAAAATAATATTATTATATAAAGAAGGTACACAAAGGTATATTATGTGTATTTATTATACCTATAGTAATTATTTTAAAAATAATTATGAAAAGTAAGTACTTATAAACTATGTTTCCGTTGTCTGGTACCCGTAATACAAGTCCTTCAGGTACTTAGCACGGGGCCAGATTGATATGAAGCGACCATAGATATTATTTTTAATATAATATATTTTTGCCGCCTGTTATCCGGCGTTTGGCTATCCGGTAACCGGAAGTTATGAATAGAGTCTTAAAGTCTGATGCAACGCCTCCGTGGTCTAGTGGTATGAAGTGCGGCTCTTGAGTCTTGATTCGGAGGTCATGGGTTCGATTCCCGCGTTGGAAACATGTTATTTCCAAGTTTGGTTAGGGCAATGCAAGCTAATCACCTGATTTTTTGACAAGTAAGATGATCCATGCGTCGAATTGGCATGTAAAAAGTCGGTCCTGTGCCTGATATCTCGCCGGTCGTGTCGGTCTTCCGTCCCACTGGGTTATGACAGTAAAGGAAGGAAGTGCTCTTGTGTACTGCGCACACACTTGGGCACTATAAAATTACTCCTACGTAGCTGGCCTGGTTTCTGGGAGCTATTATTATTATATAGTCTTATTTTATTAAACTATATAGTTTTATCGTTTCCATGGAATATAACATTATGGTTAAGAATAAATAAATGATACATAAAAGCAACAGTGGTATTTTAATGTACACGGAATACTTTACGAATATTAATTTGTAAAAGCCTATTGTATTAACTGTCATGTCGCTTTAGATACTTTGTGCTTTCGTTAAAAAGCACGATATTGTAACCATATAAGTATACCACTCGAATAGCATAAGTGACATTTCTATTGTAAACAAAGTATAGATCTTTTGACGAATAGGTCTCTTTCTGAAAACTTAAATACCAAAAAAATATTAGTATACGTTCTTCGTCTAAATGTTGAGCCCAAATTTTTAACGTCATTTTGGTCACGTGAAATTCCCATACGAGCCATTTCCCGTAAGTGCTCCAATTAGCCGCTATCGTCAGATCTCTTGTCGGCTAACGGGAAAATGATCTTCATAATCATTTGATGATGAAGCTCATTTTCCCGTTATACGCAGTATGTTGAATTATATTCAAAATATAATAATATTTAAACATAATAATATTTTTTATATTTGCACACACAAAAGAAAAAACATAAAAGCACATAAAAGAGACAAAAACAAAAGAAATAACAACAAAAAAGTACTTATTACAAATTTGTGCAAAACGGCGGTCACTGAAAAATTAAAGGAAAGTTAAGAAATTGTCGCAAACATGATGTAAAATCCTCTTAATGTCCCTCGGTAATGATCGTTTTGTTGTAAAGAAGTTGTATAAATACAGCGATCCCCGAAAGACTTAAATACATCTGTCTCTGCATTCAAAAGTTTTATTGTTAAAAGTAGTATAAAAACAGTTTAACCGAAAGATATTTAAAAAAAAATCTCTCTCCATACAAAACACATCTTAATATTAAAAAACTTACCAAAATAGGCGAGGAATTCGTACGACGACATTATAAAGCCCTCGACAGAAAAAAGTTCACAAAACGTTCGTCGCTACGGGTTCGCTACGCGTCGCTACGAATTTGCTACGGAGCTACGAGGTGCTACGCGTCCGCTACGGAAGCGCGTCGTAGTCGAACTGACGGGGCGTGAAGTATACAAGCTTCGCGCGACTCCGCTCACGTATCGATTTTAATTTTTGATGATTTGATAACGAAATTGAAAGATGGTGAACTTCGTATCACTTAACTCATTCTACCGTAATATATTCATAACCTTTCCCGGACTTCCACGAATATTTCAAGACAAAATTTAACAAAATTAATTCAGCCGTTCTCGAGTTTTAGCGAGACTAACAAAATTTATAATTCATTTTCATTTATATAGAAGATATTGTGGTAAATTCATAAACTTAAAATTCTATTTAAAAAAGGCTTTAGCAAGATTGACTTATAGCTCAAGACACAGGTCAAACAATTAGAGATAGAATCTTGAAATATGAGTATCTATAAAGAATGGATTTTTCAAAACTCTACCCCTAAATATAATAGATGTTCTATCCCTAAAATGCTAATATTTCAATCATAGCGAAGCCGCTAAAAAACTTGTTATATTGGTTGCTTTTTTGTGTGTTAAAAAACATCGAAATATAATATGACAAAGCTGCCGATGCAACAGTGAATTCGCTATTTTATTTGGTTCTAACGCAAAAAACAAGTTACTTTATATTCACAATATTCTCGTATTTCATTTTGACTTTTGATGTTTTATAACTTTAAATTGGATTTGGTTCGCAATCTGATATTTTTGATTTCAGTCACGATACTATTATATTGCATTTATTATAGTGTATATGCAAAAATTTTTAAAGTAAAGATGAGCTGCTACAAACATTTTTCATATTTTATTTTATAGCCTTCATTTTTCAGACTTTCTTGAATTTTCTTTTAGCTTAACCCACTGACTCTGGCGGGTCAGTAATACCATAGACTCGGTCTGTTTGCGCTTTTTTGGCAAAGGCCTCCCCCATTTCTTTCCATTATATTCTGTTTAGCGCTGTCCTTGTCCAAGATTTTCCTGCTTTCGTTCTGTCAAAAAAAATGATGCATAATACATCTGTAACTCAGTGATTAGCACGCCAATATCAGAGAACTTCTTTGATTCCTGTCAAAAGTATTTTCGTTGTCTCATCTTTGAATGTGTGGATGAAATCGGATGTATTTAATATCTTAACAACATAATAATTATTATAACGAAAATTTTTTTAAGATATGTTTAAATTTTCTATTCTAGTGCTGGGTACATTACTTAAATTCCTGTTATTTAAGACACTTAGCCTGGGACTAAATAATTGGTGTTGTTCATAATATTATTTGTAGGAGGAAGCTTTATCTTGCGTTTTGTACCAACTTGTCCTGGCCCCGATGTAATACTAGTTTTGAACTCAATTTACCGCTAAATACGGCCTGTCTTTACCTATCTTAAGTCACGAAAGTACCGTCCATATTCTACAGTTTTATCATAATACCTGTACATATTTCAAAGACGGACAGATAATTTTATTAGTAGATAAAGATATGCAAACGAGCGCACATAATAAAGGGACCTTTTTATTTTAAAGGAGGTATAAAAAGAAACTTGCCAAATAGAATATGAAGGTCAAGCACGGGGCAGAATTTTAAATAGGATCGAACGATTCAGCTAACTGGACATGATTACTACTGTGCTTACCCAACAGGTACCGAAAGAAGGGTAATATTTGATGATGACATGATGGTAATAGGAATGTGTGTAATGTGTATCTTTGTGATAATGAAGTGCCTATGCTACTATTATTTGGCATACGTTTTATGACGTTTACAGTTCTCTCAAAGAATATTCCAAAAAGCGGTGTTGAGTGCGTGAGCTGGATCCTGAGCAATTTCTTCAAAAATATATTCAGGATGCTCAGAAGGTAAACATACTGAAATTGCCCGCCTCTGGGGAGGTGCCGGCGCTTTGGGAGGGTCTTAAAATACCCATTAATTTTGAGTCTTTTGCTCATATCTTTAAAGTAGTAGGCCTTAGAGAAATAGTGTTTTCTACATAGTGAAAGCTAATAAAATTTACAACAACTTTGTCTTTTACACTTTGTATCTATCACCAATCAATGATGAATCCAAGGAAGCAAACCTACTGTGTAATATTTATACTGTGGATAGTCGTTATATCATGACGGTCCCGCCTTTTAAATGTTCCCGTGACATTTACTGTCGCTGGCGTGACACTAAAGAACGTTTTCACGTAAGTGTGCGAACGTTTTGACGACTCGTCTCTTTCATAGAGAACTAAAAATATTCACGTATAGAGAAATAGCTACAGGTCATGCAGAACTATAAGATCTCTTGTTAAAACTGGAGGCAGGCGCGGTCGCAGGCTGAAATTTTGGGGGGGGGTCACTCACTAGTCACTGCCAACATATTGGCATCTGGTGTTTTTATCTGCGCCCTCGGACGGTTCTGGGTTGACAATCACAGCTGTCTAAGGTCGGACGTACTGGTGGTTAGGGGATAGATAGAAATTTCCTTTTATTATTTGGCAAGATTTTGAGATATTTCTATTTGACCTTAGATTTTGGGGGGGTCATGTCCCCTGTGACCCTTCCCCTTCGGACCGCGCAACGGGCAATCCTCAAAGTGTCAAACAGCCTTCCATTCCGTTTCCCAACCGAGTCTCTCTAGGCAAACAAAAGCCTTGACGGTACGCCAACTGTATATATCCCATGCAGTCCTCAAACACCATAGCCTCCTCAATTACATCCCACCATCCGTTTGCAAAAGACGTAATAACCCTGATGCCACCGCGCATTGTTTTCACACCCGCTTTGCCAATCGTTTCTTTGGTTTTCTTGGGGGATATGTTTACAAAAAAATTAATCAGGCAATAAACAATAACGATCCCTAACCAAGACAGCATGGCTTCTAACTCTATCTTACAAAAACACTGAAACTCTCATTACTGTGCCTGACTAATACACACACTCACACAAATATGCACACACGCACACCCACACATAAGTACTACTAATTACTATCACACCCTATGAGCAACACATTGATAATACAATAATGGAAATGTTTCACTGCTCTATTGTAAATATGCAGTTGGAATACTTTTACCTAGCCTGGAGATCCTGGTGTCCTGAAATACAGGCTTCGCCTAGCTTAGGCACCAGTCTCCCACATAATCAGTGCCAAATTTGTTGAGTATGTATTACATAACATTGTATTGATCTTGTGGTGAGATAATAAACTATTTTTTTTATTAAAAAAAATGCATGTACCCGTAATCCTTGCTGCAGCAAAAAGCATTTTCCTCTTCTATATTATATGACAAACGATCTACGCCAATACTGAGAATTATCGATAGAATGAAAAATATTAAAGTACCATCGAAAAAATTTATACATTTTTCGACGGACCTTCGTCATTTGGTCGAGTTATGTCAATTTTAGGGTGGTTTTATCGTTAAGCGTTTCAGCAGCGCCGTTGGAGCACCGCACGTTCGAAGATGTATGGGGGTAGTAGTTGCGTTTGAGCAGCGCCCTTGAGCAGCGCCGTTCGTCCGTTCGAATTGTTAAAGGGGTGACACACGTACGAACTTAAAGAACACGGGTTTTAAGTTCGCGAACTTACTCGGCTCGCGTCGATGACACACGAGAATCGCTCACACGCGCTACGAGCCGCGAGCCTAGGGGCATGGTAACCCCCAGGCTCGCGGCTCGCGGCTCGCAACTCTTTGCTGACACACAGGCGATTAAGATCGTCGAGCCATAAGAGCGCGTACTTACTCGCGTGTCTGTCACCCCCTTCACATCTTCGAACGCGCACGCTCCAACGGCGCTGCGAAACGTTTAACGACAAAACCAGCCTCAATAAAGTCGTGATCTGTCGGTTAGGTTTGAAATAAAGCGACCAAATAACGTAGGCCCACCTAACTTCTCTGATAGTACAATATGCAGAAAAATAGTTTCGTATTGTCAATTTAACTGCCCCTGACGTAGGTCTCACTCTGAAGTTCCTATGCCCTAATCATAATCGTAACTTATCTAATCACCAATTCCAAAAACTGGAACCGTGCTTACATATTTTAGATAGATATTTATGATAGATGCCTGGTTGACAACGAAACGAAAACCTATGTGTCTGCCTGCCCATCTGTTACCTCCTCACGCCCAAACCACTGAACCAAATTTGCTGAGGTAAAGAGATACTTCGACTCCCGCGAAAGGACACACATAGGATACTTTTAATCTCAGAAAAAATGTACGTTTCAATCGAGTTGCAAGCGTCATCTACGTACGATACGTTATAATATTATTAAGAGGTTTTATAACGTAGGTACCGGCTAGACGACGCCCGCAACTCCTTTGCGCCAAAATTCGTTTATCACGCGAGAACCGTAGGTACCTACATAACACGCATAGGTACGATAGTAATAATTATCGTACCTATACGTGTGCTTTTAAATAATACCTTGGAAACTACAGTACCTGCACAATTTATACATTATCGTTGGAGGAGTAAATTAAACACAGAATACTGTATCACTGAACACTCTACTCCCGGCGCGTGAAAAAGTGGACGACAGCTCTCACTCCTGGCGGTCATCTTTTCCCAGCCTTCACCATGATTGGTAGTGCGGCCATCTTTATTTATCAATACACTACAGTACCATTTGATCTTTACCGAGAACTATGAAAAAGGTTATCACACCGGGCGCTACGATATGCGAAGCATGTGTCTTTAATTCACGACAGTGACCTTTGAGCATAATTTCAATACGCCTAGATCGTATCAGATGGGAATTTGCATATTCGCAATATGCCCGCGGGGGAAGCTATCATAGAATGCATGTTAAAAGTTTGAATTAATTTCGCGTTCAGTTTGTAGTAAGACGACTACGATTGATAATCGTGAGCGGAACCTAGACTCTAATGCAACATGACAATATGCATTTATATGACATTATTAATCAACATGATTGACATGCCGATCGCGAAACGATCATGTGTGCATGTCATGCACATATTGCTGGACGAAAAAATAAATAACTTGTCAATCAATGTACCTACAGCATGTAGTTTACATGTCATTCGCATCAATCAATACAACGATTCAGCACGTAACGCATGTCACGCTGCATGATCGTCTTGAGTCCCTATTATACCCTAGACCAGTGGTCCCCAACCTTTTTTTCATGTGGGCTACAAACATGTTTGGGTCTTGGTGTCGCGAGCCGCAACAAAAATTTTTTAGGATTAAAAAATAACATTCTTCAAAATTAACGATTTAAAAGTGGAAAAAATTTTACGACTATCACGTAGACTTAACGTTATTTTGCCGGTGGGCGTGATGTTCAAAAATGTTTAACATCACGCGGGCCGCAAATACAGTCCCGGCGGGCCGCGGGTTGGGGATAGCTGGTCTAGACGATCATGCAACAGTCAGTTTCGAATAACAATTATTATCCTCGTGTATTGCGCAAACACTTATAAAAAATTGCGTAGCCAGATTTAAATATAAAACCGGCCAAGTGCGAGTTGGACTCGCCCATGAACGGTTCCGCAGCAGCAATAAGAATTATTTCTATGAAATTATAAGGTTTTTGATTTATTTTAATATTTCATTTTTGATATAATGAAAGTTAAATTAAGGTTTATCATTTATGACGTATAAAAAAACTACTGGCTAGATCTCGTTCAAACCAATTTTCGTTGGTAGTTTTTATAGTAATCTACATGATATATTTTTTTAGAATTATTATGCCCCTACTTTAGAAGTTAGAGGGGGGGGACACACATTTTGCCGCTTTGGAAGAGTCTCTCTCGTAAACTATTCAGGTTAGAAAAAAATGTTACTAGAAACCCCAATATCATTTTTGAAGACCTATCCATAGATACCCTACACGCATAGGCCAGATGAAAAAAAAATTTTTTTTGTTTCAGTTGTACCTATGGGGACCCCTAAAATTTTTAATATTTTTTCCATTTTTGTATCAAAATCTTAATGCGGTTCACAGACTACATCTACTTACCAAGTTTCAATAGTATAGATCTTATAGTTTCGGAGAAAAGTGGCTGTGACATTCGGACGGACAGACAGACAGACATGACGAATCTATAAGGGTTCCGTTTTTTGCCATTTTGGCTACGGAACCCTAAAAAGCCGCCGACAACGAAATCATCGAGGTATTTTTATAAAATAATTTGTTTTAACGTCAATTCTTCGATTCCAATTATTATCGGCCTTCATTCCGAGAAATGTTTTGAATATCCTCCCCATGCTATTTCCCAGTAAGCCTGAGCCACGTTTTGTGGACGTTCGAGGCCCCTTAAGACCACAGTAGGCGGACTTGCGTTGTGATCCCACAGTGGGTGGACACCCACACAAAATTATATCACAAGTATTGGCATAGTAAAGGGTATAATTAATTTCTTTTTTCAGTATTAAAGATGTTCGCACATTTGTCAGCACCGGCGCGTTCGGCGCGTTCGGCGCGTGACGTGCGTGCTGATTAATGTGCGATGACCTTTACCCGGCTGGTCTCTGAAATGTTGTTAACTGTTATCATGTAGATTCGACGCTCAAAATTAGTTACAAATGTTACAATACTCTTTTAACGTCTAGTAATAGTAACTTTCTTTGAATTTTTTTTATTGAGCCAATTATCATTTACTTGTAAAATTTCGTTTTAAAATTAAAACTAAGTGTATAATAATATTATCTTACATTTATTTCTGTGGCAAACAGCTCAACCCATTATTGATTGTTAATTATAGCGTAAACAAAAAATGAGTGTAAATCACATGTATCTAAAAAAATAATCGTTGCAGCTGTGCAGAAGTTTTCGGTTGTAAGTATTTATGTATTGTGTGTATGTGTTTGTGACTTGTGTGTATGTATGTCAGTTCACAAGACCAATGTGTTCCTGATGATTGTAATACAAAACCAATATGACGGGTAATGTGGCGGCGCCGCCAAATTGCGCGTGAACGGCGTGTCGAATGTCGATTCATAAATTGTTGAAAGCTTTTATGTTTTTGTGATTGGTATGTCATGTGCTTGTTTCTTTACATGAATAACATAAAGCAGCTTTGCACAACCTAACCATAATGTAAAAAAACTATTAATATGCATAGAAAGTCAATTTGATAGCACTGCTTCAAGCACAGATTTGTAAATAATACCACCTTTTTTATCAAATGCGGCATGATATAAGCAATCCTTATATTATCATGCCGCATTTGATATGCTTTTGATTGCTTACTAAGCATACCTACACATTAATGATAGGCAGCAAAAATATCTAGTCAATAAGAGTCAGTGTATGCTTGTAGTAGTGAAATTGAATTGAGGGTACAATTTTTGATGTTCTTCTGTTCCTACTCGTATTTTGTTAATCAGTGACATGAGTGAATGAAACCAGGCGCTAAAAATAAAAATATTGTAACTGTCACTACAAGATTTTTTGTGCATGTTGTTTTTATGAAATAAGGGGGCAAACGAGCAAACGGGTCACCTGGTGGAAAGCAACTTCCGTCGCCCATGGATACTCGCAGCATCAGAAGAGCTGCAGGTGCATTGCCGGCCTTTTAAGAGGGAATAGGGTAATAATATATAGGGTAATAGGTTAAGGATGGGAAGGCAAGGGAATAGGGGAGGGAAGGGAAGGGAATAGGGTAGGGGATTGGGCCTCCTCGCCGGTAAACTCACTCACTCGGCGGAACACAGCGCAAGCGCTGTTTCACGCCGGTTTTCTGGGAGAACGTGGTATTTCTCCGGTCGCGACGGCCCATTCGTGCCGAAGCATGGCTCTCCCACGTATAAAATAAACGTTTTAGTTCCTATAATTATATTATTATGCGCCTTGTCGATGCAAAACCGTGCAAGGCCCCTCACCACCATGCAGGTTGAAACCTCGACGCGCGTTTCGACCCAACACCGGAGCATCCTCAGGATGTGGACAACGTCCGTTAAGTCACGTTACTTAACGGACGGTTTTCAACCTGCATGGTGGTGAGGGGCCTTGCACGGATTTGCCAACATTATTGCTTGTGTGGTGGTGGTGTTTGCAGGTTCTTGCATGCGAGTGTACGCATAGGCAGTGTGGAAGGAGGGAGGTGCTGTACGCATGCCTATGCGTACACTCACTCATTTACTTAAAGGTGGAAGTTTATTTCGCGGAATATTGCTAAAAATAATAACAAACTAAATTTTAAGCTATGGATTTGCGCAAAGTAACACCTGATTCCATTAACTATAAAAAATAAGTCAAAATCCTACTTTCATTGAAAACTTTGATAGGTACCAAGTATTCTACTAATTTAGTACCTACCACTGGAATGCACTAATCTTACTTCTAATAATAATTATGTACACAGAGTACGTAAACTAATAACTAGTACTACATCATTAAACATACGTGGTTTTTGTATATATTTTTAAATTGTTTGTATTGATAAATAAATAAATAAATAAAAGACGTTATTCATATTTTTCACTTTTTTAATTAGCTATAGTTCAGATATTTCTAAAAAAAATAGATGCAAATGTGACCGCAAAATAATTTTCAAAGAAAGAAATAATACAACTGTCAGCTTGGTTTCCAAAACATTAACCTTTGACATTTAGAAAACTAAACATATTAGGGCTTCGCAACTCCTAACCGCTCGTAGTTGTAAGTGCTAAACTTCTACACATGTGTGATCTCGTGACTTTGTACACGCCGAATAGTCTCCCGTTGGAACCGTGCATTGTCCACGAGCCTATGCCTTTAATAATATAAATGCTTATATACATACAGTAGAGCAAATCATGTTAAAATCAAACTTCACGTAGTGCAGTCAAATTGACAATACGAAACTATTTTTCTGCATATTGTACTATCAGAGAAGTTAGGTGGGCCTACGTTATTTGGTCGCTTTATTTCAAACCTAACCGACAGATCACGACTTTATTGACGCTGGTTTTGTCGTTAAACGTTTCGCAGCGCCGCTGGAGCGTGCGCGTTCGAAGATGTGAAGGGGGTGACAGACACGCGAGTAAGTACGCGCTCTTATGGCTTGACGATCGTAATCGCCTGTGTGTCAGCAAAGAGTCGCGAGCCGCAAGCCGCGCGCCGCGAGCCGCGCGCCTCGAGCCGCGAGCCTGGGGGTTACCATGCCCCTAGGCTCGCGGCTCGTAGCGCGTGTGAGCGATTCTCGTGTGTCATCGACGCGAGCCGAGTAAGTTCTCGAACTTAAAACCCGTGTTCTTTAAGTTCGTACGTGTGTCACCCCTTTAACAATTCGAACGGACGAACGGCGCTGCTCAAGCGCGCTGCTCAAACGCAACTACTACCCCCGTACATCTTCGAACGTGCGGCGCTCCAATGGCGCTGCTGAAACGCTTAACGATAAAACCACCCTAAAATTGACATAACTCGACCAAATGACGAAGGTCCGTCGAAAAAATGTATAAATTTTTTCGATGGTACTTTAATATTTTTCATTCTATTGATAATTCTCAATATTGGCGTAGATCGTTTGGCATATAAGATAGAAGAGGAAAATGCTTTTTGCTGCAGCAAGGATTACGGGTACATGCATTTTTTTAATAAAAAATTAGTTTATTATCTCACCACAAGATCAATACAATGTTATGTAATACATACTCAACAAATTTGGCATTGATTATGTGGGAGACTGATGCCTAAACTAGGCGAAGCCTGTATTTTAGGACACCTGGATCTCCAGGCTAGGTAAAAGTATTCCAACTACATATTTACAATAGAGCAGTGAAACATTTCCATTATTGTATTATCGATTGAATATAGTCGAACATTATGTATGTTTGAACTGGGAAGATTAAGATGTCTACTGTCTACCAATGCTCGGAAAGTTTTCTTTACAAAAAGTAATGATATCCCACCAAAAACATAAAATATGTAAAAATTTAAAGCCAAGTTCCATACAAACATTATTCTTGTCTATGGACTTAGCCGTAGAAAGGATGGAGATCTAAATGAGTGCCAAGTTTCATGGAAAATCGAAATATGTATGTATAGGAACCAAATAACATTATGAACAAATAATAGAGTTTATTTCTTTGCTTTATTGAATATCTATAACAATTAATGTTATTTAAATAATTTGAGATCTTAAACTGGATTAGATTCTACTTGGCTAGTTTTCATCAGAATTAAAATGTTCAATATAATATAATGACACAGTGGCGAGGGGTGAATATTTTGAGAAGGGAAGCCGGAGTAAAAAATCTACTTACCAATTTTGGTAATTTATAATTGAATGACATGCTTTTAATTTTCAAAACTAAGTTTGGAAAACAAAGTTTCCTTCGACAGCAAAATATAATCTGTCAGACAACAGTCTTTCTGAATTAATGCCATATTTTCCGAACTACACGATTACGTCGTACGACTCACAATTCACAAGTCACAATATAAATTAATTTAATTCACGACACTCTTCTAAGTTCTAACGCTAAAACAAAATTTAAATTCGACAAAACAAAACAAACGACATGTTGTTTATAAACACACTATCCGCCATATTAATATGTCAATCTAAAAACCAGCAAAATAAAAATGTATTACGCGCCTGTCATATTTAGTACCGCTAAAGGCATTCTTAATAAAGTCGTATTACAAAAAATCCTACCAAAATAAAATGTATTACGCGCCTGCAAAAGTATAATGTCGCTACATTCATTCTTAAATTCGAATCATAAAATTTTACTTCATGACTCATCTATCTCGCTTGCACTTGTGCGTTGCTAATTAACCTTTCTCCGTAATAACTCGTCGGGCATCGAGTTATTTCCAAGTATATATCGCGCGTGCTAGAACGAGACAGAACATGACGACCAGTTCACAGGAATGAAAAGGACAGATGCTTACTATGAACTGTCGTTGTATGGAGAAATAAGCCGCTAATCCTGCGGCTTATTTGATTCTCTGCGCCCGCACATTGCATTGCCTTTTAAAATTTGTAGGCGATAGTTATTAATTCAAACTATGTATTTCAAGTGAGAGAAAAATTTATTGCATATAACATTGTGAATTCAAAGTTTTTTAAGTAGGTATGTAAAATATTTATTAGATAAATATGTCGTTGGCCCATATATTCGATTTTTCTAAGCCCTAAGGGAAGCCGATGGGAATCGGGTTATATGGACGCTTCGCCACTGTAATGACAACTGGCCAAGTTAGATCTAATTAGTTTATGATCTCAAATTATTTAAATAACATTAATTGTTACAGATATTCAATAAAGCAAAGAAATAGACTCTATTTTTTGTTCATAATGTTATTTGGTTCCTATACATACATATTTCGATTTTCCATGGAACTTGGCACTCATTTAGATCTCCATCCTTTTTACGGCTAAGTCCATAGACAAGAATAATGTTTGTATGGAACTTGGCTTTCAATTTTTACATATTATATGTTTTTGGTGGGATAATATTGTCTGCCTATATTCATAGCAAAAGTCAAATCGGGTCACCTAATTTTTATAGACCCCCGTTAACGACTCGTAGACCCCCATTTTTTTCCACGCAAGCGTAGACCCCTATCGGGCTCCCGTGGACCCCATGGGGTCCACCTGGACCACTTTGGGTATCAAGGGTCTAAAGTCTAAGCAAAACATGGTAAAAACTCTGGACCACGAAGGCGTCTAATTTCCTGGTTGGTACGTCTCCATGACAAAATCACTATCGCTCCAAATATCCTAGTCATAATTCGTCCCTCTTAACAGCTCTAGAGCTGTTAGAAGTGCTGATTAGTTCAGCAATGAAAGTAAATTCCTGCCAACTGCGCTATATCGGCGATAGACAATAAATCGCGGATACGACCGCCGTAAAACCCGCAATAAGCCGACTGCGCTGAACCTAGCTCTGGCGACGTAAGTCGTATTAGCTATGTTCACATTATGCGCTTTCGTCTTCAATTTTCGTCATTTTATTTCATTCAACTCGAACGCAACGCCAACATTGTCATTTTTGAAGTTTTGGATATGGGGGCATGCCTCACGTTCGCCGTTGACTGCGCTATAACGCATGCGCTTGATGAACAGAAAAAGGCACAGTGTGGATAAAGCTATTTGACGGTATAGTCGGGTCGTGGAGTAGATAGAATTATTATTGAATATTATAAGTTTAAACACTTGCGGATTTTGTCGCGGAGCACTTTTATTAATCCCAGCGTTTCGGCTGCCTTACTGCGGCCGTTGTCACGGGTGGACCACAGATTACTAGTATATATTTGGGGTGGACTGAGGTGACATGCGTCCAATTCATTGAAGTTTTTCAACTACCCGAAGATTCATCAATTTTTTATTGCGTTCCGATCTACGCAAAACGAACTCACAGTGTCTTGAAGCCGAGGTGTCCTAGATTTATGCTTTTTGAATTATTAATGAATGATTTATTGCATAGAATATGTGGTACAAAAAGGTCTTACAATATTACTAAAATAGATCCAACATTCTGCCTAATAAGTAGCGTGCAAAATAATTTTAAATTGTATGGCATTAGCATAATTATTATAAAAAGTACTAAAATTTAATAATAACTCATTCATTTTAGTTGTTTATTACTGGACCCCAACTAGATGGCAGCACCCAACCATCTTTGCGGTTAAAATTAGGGTGTTTTTTTTTTTAAATTTCTATTCGCGTATCATTCTTGGGCGGTATCGTGCTTCTTTTGCCAGTACTTGTGGCTTATCGATTCTTATGTAATGGCGAGGTTGATCCAGGGTGCGTTCACAAATTGCGGACTTGGTGTTCATACGGTGTTTGACATCTGCAATGTGTTCCTTGATACAGGTTTTGATAGCCCTTTTGGTTTGTCCTTAGATATAATTTAAAAAAAAAAAATTATTTAATGTTAAAAAATATAATATACAGGTTAAAGCAGTGGTACTCAACCTTTTTTTATACGGGCCACCACACATTTCGGTCTTGGTGTCGCGGGCGGCAACCAAAACTTTTTTGTGAAACAAAAACGTTCTTTAAAATAAACGATTTAAAAGTGGAAATATCTTCACGCCTTTGTAATATTTTGCCGGTGGGCGTGAATTTTAGGTTGTGTTCGGAGTGGTTGCCCTAATTTGATTGTAAGGTCCAGCTATATAATAATAAAACAATGAATTATTCGTACATAATTTATTAACTATCTATATACAGTTATCTGGATTACAAAAAATATATACATCTATTTAATCTCACAATCTTAACATACAGGTATTGCTAAGTTTTTGACTTAGACTTGGTCAACAATGGAAATACACTTTGACTTACTTCCAAATAAATATCAAAAGAGATCTTAGATACATTCATATTTTCACAATGAATAGTTACATTGTCAAAGTTTCAACTTTCTTTTAATTAAAATAACATTCTTTCATTTACGTTTCAACATTTTAACAATGCAGTTGGTAATTATTTCTTCTAATTTCAAAGACAGGCAGATCGCCAAAAACTTCTGCTTTCAAAGACTCAAATAATGTAATCAACACAATGCATAATTGGCCACTTCTACATTTTACATGCCATTGTTATAGAAGAATAATATTGCTATCTACAAGTAATTATTACACCTTTGTATTTTTAGACATTCTTTAAGAAAATTATCTTGAATATACTAGCAAAGTTACGTTAAAACGAAACCAAAAGGAAGAGTAAGGATTTTTCAGTCTAATATTTTTTCATTAAGCTATCATGCCCCATAAGATCACCGGTGACCGCGACAACAATAGATTTCCAAGAATCCACGATCGAAGAATTAAAATGGCGTTTAATCGCAGCGAGAAGATCTTTCGAGCGAGTTTATAGATGTTATATTAATCGAAACGACGTTGAAAATCTTTGAAATCACGATTCAGGATTATGGCGTTAATTGGTTCGCCACAAAATGTAGAAGGACAATGCTCAGTCTGAGTCAATTTCTTCAGCGACCTGCTGCCACTTGGCCACTAGGGAGGACACCGATTTGTTCTTCATGCCAAGAGATGAGGAGATCTTTACCTAGAAAATACAAATTAAAAATGAATAATAACCAGTATAATATTAGCATTTTAAATATATTCATTAGTACGAAACCAGTTCTATAGCACGTTACGTCGCTTGTCGCTTTAAAACCGCATTTTCACTAGGGGACATGTCGCGGAGACAAGTCGTCCGACATTTACATAGTTTGTCCCTGAAACACGTAGTTTGTCCCTTGCAACTTTGTCCCTCGACATATGACTTGTTCACACTAGTCAGCGGTGAACAGTAAGTCCCGCAACCCGTAAATGTCGCTGCCATGTCGGGCGACATGTCGCGGGACACGTACATTCCGTGTCGCGCGACATGTCCCCTAGTGAAAACGCGGCTTAAAGGTGCCGGTTGTCAGCGGGCGACATGAAGCAACCGCAGACTACTTGTCGTCGCAACTACTGGTTAATACTACTGGTGGAATTAAGGTACAAGTTGGAAACCGGCGACATGAAGCGGCAGCAGACGACGTGTCGCATTGACTACTGGTTTGTATGTAGGTATTTCTATGAAATACCCTGCGCAGCTAGCGACACTTTCATAGAAATACATAGAAACAGTAGTGTCGCGACAACACGTCGTCTGCGGTTGCTTCATGTCGCCCGCTGACAGCGCGCACCTTTAAAATATAACGCCAGATATTAAACAAATCATAATATGCCTAAAATATTAGAGACATTTTGTGTGGTCACAAAATTATCTAGTGCGGTTTTTACTAAACATTTAAATCATAAAATTGTGTTCAAAACAAACCTCCAAATAATAACAAGCATACTTAGGGCCTGTTTCACCACTTCTTGATAAAGTGCCGGATAGGCTATCCACAACTTTTTTGACAGATTCTCCACACTCTATCTGTCAAGTTAAGTGATGGATAGCCTATCCAGCACTTATCAGGAAGTGTTGAAACAGATCCTCTATACAGGGTGTAAAAAAAAATATGTGATAATACTTTAGGGTGTGTATGTGTCCCTTACATAGAGTTCACTGCAAAAGTAGCAGCGCTGAAAGACAATTTTTTTTCTTCCATACATTTTTAATTGAATACCGCATCGTAAAATTTTTTGTCAACCCTAGTACAAGCGCGCTGCGCGAGCGCAATGACCTCGATCAGGTGATCGGAAAGGGTTCAGTAACGAAAGATATTTTATTTTCGAAAGAGAAGCGTGTGAGATGCATTATTACGTTGGTTTAAAAAGTGTAACACATTTGTCATAATATTTGATTTCTCATTTAGAATAATGTAAAAGTAATAGATTTCAAATTATTTAGTACTCAAAATAATGAGTATTTTTTTATTATTAAATAATAAAAGTGTTTCATACGATTAACCCAAAACAATAATGTAAAAAGAACATTAAAATAATTCATAACACTAAACTTATAATCTTATTTTCCTTAAGTTAATTATGCGGAACCACAAAATTAAAAATTATGTGGAGCTAGTAGCTAATAGCTATGAACGAAAAAATTTCGACGCGTTGATTGGTTCATGCGCTCATGCGATCCATTCGCGTTACACCGATCGATGCGTTCGAATCTATGAATGAAAGTCCACGTGGAGTAGTGAACAGTAGTGGACAGGGCTGTAACTCAAAAAAAATTTCAAAGATTTCAAATGCGTTTTTCTCCAAGATCGGGTTGCGTACAAATATTTAGTACTGCTTTTTGGATACACCTTAACCCAAGAATTACCTCAGTTAATTATTATCACTTATATAGATTTTTGTTACACCCTGTATAAATAATATAAAAATATAATATACCTTAGATTTCTTCTTTGCCATTTTGATGTCGGCTTTTATTTCCGGCGGCGGAGGCGGTTCGGGCGACGTCGGCCGCGTGCTTGGTCTAGCAATTTCCCTTAAGTCTTTAACCTCTTTCTTCGCATCTTTAACCTCTTTCTTTGCATCTTTAACTTCTTTCTTTGCGTCTTTAACCTCTTTCTTTGCATCTTTAACTTCTTTCTTCGTGTCTTTGGGCGCGTCTTTTTCAAGCTCGGCAATGTCCGCGTAGAACGACATCAGTTCATCGCCTATCTCTTTCTTCGGCTCTGGAGGCTGTAACAATGTAAAATACTGTATTATATTGAGATGTGATTAAAAAACTGATAGAATTACATAATTGAGTTGTATTATCTAGTACTCACTATCTACTATAGAAATATTATCAACAAACTAATTTGCTTTCTAGAATAGCTGACTCAAAGAATAAATACCTACTAAATTCAAAATCAAATCCATACATTATGTACCAAACCCTTCATTAATGTTAAGTAATACTTAATGAGTCCTTACCGGTAGGGGAGGCGGCGGCGGCGCGGCTTGCGGCGGCTCGGTGCCGGGCGGCGGCGGCGTCGCGCGAGACCACGACGACACCACCGGCGGAGGAGGCGGCGGAGGCGGCTCCTAGAATATAATAGCAGTGCATATTAGCAAAAATTGCCTTTGAGCTATCAAGCTAGGAATTTACTAGGCAACATTTACAGTGCATCACGTGATATTATGCAACTTGCACAACATTGCAGGGTGCAACGTTGAGAGCTGGCGTGCGACGTTGTCGCCTGGCGCACACGCCACCACAATTTTTTTTTTTTTTATATTTGTAAACAAAAGTTTTATAGTTTATGTTGCGCTCTAGATATTGCCTAGTAGTGGACCTCAAATATTTTTACCAAACTATAGTAAAGCCATAACGAAAGTTAATGATTACATTATATACTTTGACAGTTATGTAAAATTTTCCCCAAATACAGTGCTCCAAGGCTTTAAATGAATATTATGTTGTTGAAATTAATTTGTGATTATATATAGTTAATATTGAATATTGAATTTTGCGCCTTACAACACTGTCAAATATTAATATTATGTATTCTGTGGTCATATCCATAATGTAACATTCTTCCTTGTCTATGTTCTTCTTTTCTGCGATATCATAGTGACGGCCATATTTTGTACAAGTTTTTGCATAATTAATAAAGTAAATTACTGTTAAGTAGTGATTTAATTTGCTTAAACTCATCATATGTCAATGGGCGCTGCTGCCTGCTGGTAAAAGAGAACTGTCAAAAATGATGTTTTTGTATTATAGCAGCGTTAGTTCCTTTTCTCGCCACGTTCATTTAAACCTAGAACACTAACCTTATTTTCCGACGCTTGTTACTAACCTTCGTCGTTTCGACTACGACATTTTAGAAAGGCGATTAAAAGGTGTTAATCAAATGAAATGTTTACAGTTTTGTTTTTCATTTAATGGAAATGTTGTATTTAAATTATTTATACTACTTTAATAAAGTGATATGGCATATTTATTACCCAAACAGCCTTATAATTGAGGTCATAGTTTGCATGACAAGTCAACAAGTTAAATCTTTACTACTACTATTTATGAAGATATTGTGGAAAAAAAACTTTAAAATTAATTAAATAATGAATGCAAAAGACTAATAAAATGAAAATGAAATAAAAAAAGTAATTATTTATATGTTTGTGGCATATGTCAAGTTTGTGCTCTCCACACAACGATTTTTGCACTTGTTGCAAGTAATTTTAGGAGATATGCCACATGTTCTCCTTCTTTTTGTACAAGAGGTATATGAGCTTTACTATTTTGTCCATTTTCTATCGTGAAGATCGAAATATTACTACTTTGCAAACATTTTATACGACCATCCATTATGTAAGCTGGATCAATTTCGATATGGTCTTCTTTTTCACTCCCTGATGAATTTTGATTAGCGCTTTCAGCTTGTAATAACATCCAAAGTATTGTAGTTATAATAATAATAAACAATATCAATAAAAAAAATCCGCAGAAGAATAAAAATGTACAAGCCTAATAACACAAAATGTCACGTTAATACTAACCCTCGTCGTTTCGACGAAACATAGTTGCTGGTATGGCGCTTACAGCCCCCCCACATACAAAATACTACCGTCGGTCGCGAGGGCAACGGGTCGATAGAGATTAGCTGAAGTATGGAAAAAGTGAAAAATATAGAACGAATTTTTTTAAACCGCGTCGTCGAATCGACGAAGGTTAGTAATCCAGGGTTAAAGCCTTGTCGAGCTGTAGATTTCATTTCAACCAAGCTACGCATTATCATAACCAAAGGACCTATGTCAATTTCTGTTCACACAAAAACCAACCTTATTATCCACCTCCGGGGGCGGGGGTGTGGTGCAAATCTCCATATCGGCCGTGCCCACCGGATACTCCCATTGCGTGAACCCGTCCTCGCGCCGGTAGCAGTAGCGCCGCTCAGACCTGAGACAACAGATAGTTGGAGCGCGTGCGTGGAAGAGGGACGGGACGCTCGATATGTTTAGATGCGTAGTTGCCTTATACTAATGAGTTGGAAGTTATTGGTGAGAATTGGAGATTTTTGGTGAGTTGGAGCGCATTGGTGAGAGTTGGAAGTCGCTGGTGTGAGTCCGAGCTTATTGATGCGAGTTGGAATACGGTGACGCGACTTGGAGCTTGTTGGTAGAAGTTGGATCTCATTGGTTGGAACTCATCGCTTTTTGGTGCGACACATTGGTGGGAGTTTGAACTCATTGATGAGAGTTGGAACTCATTGATGAGAGTCAGAACTCATTGGTGAGAGTTGGAAGTAAATAAGTGAGCGAGCGAGGCAGCAAATGCCTTGAAACTCTGGGCTATAACTTATTTTAGCTCCACCAATGTAATGATTCAATGTCACTGAAGTTACTTTTAATACACTGAATTCAATTGATGATACTGAAAGTGATTTTAAGTCTATTTACTGTATACAAATATAACTCGATAACGTGACAGATAAAGCAACTACGATGTAAAGATATGGAGCAAACTTATAGGTAGTGGAGCACACAACCTGTGCACTAAATTATGTTCATACTAAACCCTTTTGCGACCAATTTCTTGATCTCTAAGCAGCCATCTGGAAAAGATCAAAGCGTATTATCAGGAAATTAAAAATGTTAATAAATAATTTGAATTTCTTACCAGAATCCCCGGTGCGAAGACTGGAGTTTCTTGTCCTTGAAGCTTTCGTTCTTAATACAAATGGGTTTCTTTGCTTGTATTTACAATGTTTAGTTTTTATTAAAACTCAACTCTTTTTATGTATGTTACAAATTGATGATAAAAATTCTGGTCTGAATGATTTACAAATAGGTTATCAATACAAAGAAAAAATATTCGTATATAAATATTTATTTTATTAAATATCTGATACTTTGTAACAGTCGACAACATACAAACCAATATTTACATCTTACTGAAATTTTTAAAAAATATTATTACAGTATAACATTTTTAACTGACATTAAGTATATCACAGAAAAACATTAAGGGCCTGTTTCACCGCTTCCTGATAAGGTACCGGATAGGCTTATTTGACAGATTCTCCATACTCCATCTGTCAAGTTAAGAGGTGGATAGCCTTATCAGGAAGCGATGAAATAGGCCCTAACATTTTTTATAATTACAATACTATACAAAAGTTATTATTATTAAACAATATTTTGATATAGGGTAAGCTTTCCTCAAAGTTTATCTTGCATCGAGAATGATGTGATCTTATGAATCTTGAATAATAAGGTGGTGCAGTATTATAGATAACTATGTTTAAGATAATACATAATAAATATATAAATCTAATTGAGAATATGGGAATCACAGACTTTATAAGATACTTAAAAATATTTTAACTGGTCTTCTTAAAAATTGGGGGTTCTTGGTTTGAAGACAACAATGTAGGACATGGGATTCTGTTAAATTAGTCAGTTTGTCAGTATTTTTTTAGGCTTTGGAATGATGTTTGTTTGTTTCAATATTCCAAACAGAAATTTTACTACAGATTAATTTAAATTTTACTACAGATTACTTAAATTTTTTTTAAAGCTGTGTGTGCAATTTTGCGGCAAAGTTTTTTTTCACTGCCATTGCCGGTCAGTCTCAAATCTCAATAGCTCTCGCATCTCATTCATATGGAATATTTGAATAGACTTCGTAATGAGACTTTGCACATAATGATAGAAAAAATTCAACATCACCTCACGAGTCACGACAAAGGCTTCGTAACAGAAGCGTCACCACTTCGAAATTCAAATAACAAATTACTGAAATTTCACATCTGTCACATGTATTGTGTTTTTTCTGTTCAAGTCTACCCCTACAAAAGGCGTATTTACAGAAGAGTAACGATTTCGAAATTCGAATTGCCGAATACCTATAGACATCTGTTTTTTTTTCTTCGAGTCACTAGTCATATTCGTTTCGTTTTTTAATGCGCATTGCGCATGCGCAAAGTTCAAAATTAGTGTCAGTGTCAGTGCCATGTGCTAAAATCTAACAGAAATTGATGATAATTTCTATTATTGCGCATGCGCGAAAGCTGCACATGTGCATAGAAAAATGAAACTAATACGACTTATCTCTCCCCCTACCCTACACCCCTCACGCGTAATGTCCTGTACCTCTCGAATCTGGCCGTCCAGCCGGGGGGGGCGGCGGCCGCCTCGTGTGACGCCAGCGCCGCGCCCGCGCGCTCCGCCCAGCACCGCGCCCAAGAGTGCCGCAGCGCGCCCGCGCGGTACGCTGACGCCACCACCTGTAGAAAAAAAAAAATGTCAGTCACAGCTGTCAAATATATTTTTTTATTGAAGGAATAAGCTCGTAGCAATGTACTGGCTTATGGCTATCTGATGTTTAAGTGCGAACGTCAGTGTCGCTGACAGCTTTAGAAGGGATTATTTTTAGGGTTCTGTACCCAAAGGGTAAAAACGGGACCCTATTACTAATAGTAAAGGAGAGGGTGCTATTTTTGTAGTCACTCGAGCGTCATGGAGACCTAGTAGGTTTTGTACATTAGGTAAAGCTGATAAAAAAAGAATAAGAGCGTTTTTTTTATTTTAGTGGTGGATTCATAAACTGCAGCCATTTTAAAGTTTTGAAAAAGAAAATATATTTAGAAAATTGCTTATTTATGTCAGTTATAAATATATTTTAGACAACAAGGACTAAATCATTAAGTTTAATGCAAAATAAAATATCTGCGAAGTTTAGTTAGGAAAATATGAAGGTTTATTTATTTATATTTTAAAATGTCCCTACAGGCTTACCTTAACTTTGAATCGTCAGTGTTTTTTATGGAAGCTTCTTTGGGGCATACTAAACATCCCCTATCTTAATCTGACAGATCGGATGACATTTTAATGATAAAAAAAATTAACCCACCACGTGAGAAATCTGATTTCCATAACATGATAACTAGACACATGTCGGAAGCCTATACAAGCTTAATCTGACACGCTCGAGCTACTCCCAAAATCCCCTCTTCCCCTCCCCTACTATAAGACTTTGATGTCTGTCTTTCCGTGTGTCTGTCTGTCTCCAGGCTGTATCTCAAGAACGGTGATAGCTAGAGAGTTGAAATCACGGATTACCTATTTCTGTTGCCGCTATAACAACAAATACTAAAAACAAAATATATCAAATATTTAATAGCTCCCATACAAATTTAGGGGCTCCCATACAACAAACATGATTTTTTGGCCTTTTTTGCTCTGTATCAATAATGGCAACAGGTAGGCACATGATATTTTCACAAAGGCCTCTATTATATTATGTCCACTTCAATAATTAATAATAATACTAAAATAAAATAAAAATTTAAGGGGGGCTCCTATACAAAAAACACAATTTTTGGCCTATTTTTGCTCTAGATAACGTACGAAACCCTCCGTGCGCGAGTCCGTTAAGGAATAACAAGTCATACAACATACTCTATCATAAAATTTATGTTGTTACCATAAGTAAATCATTAGGTATACTTACATTTAACTGTATTAACATCTCCTGAATCTGCGTCAACTGGTACGGCTGCAGTTCATTCAAATACTTGAGCTTTGCTTCAACCAAGTCTATCAAGTCGTCTAAAGACTCATCTTTTTTTTCCTCATTCAAAACCTCCCCCTTGGTAAACGTCAACCCATTGCCATAGTTCACTGTATTCTTTGGACTATCTACATCATTTTCATCTCTACTAAATCCTAATCCAGTTCTTTCCGTAGAGAATCCTTCAATAAATGAAGAGTACTTAGTGGTATAACTTGGCACTTCAACTTTCTTTGCTGGCAACACCGAATTTGATATCCTCAATTTCTTTCTTGTGACAGTAGCTACTTCATTTGATTCTTTCAGATAAACATTTTCTTTCTTTTCTGGTGGCAACGGAGGGGGTGGAGTGCTTGGCTTAATATCTTTCTCCTCAATATTAGCTGCGCTCGGAAACAGACTTGTACTCTCATTGAAATTACCATTAGGGTAAAGTGCTTTTAATTCTTCTAACGGTGGAGTTCTCACTCCGCTGGGTGAACTGTTACCACTGACCGACTTAGCTCCTTTGACTTTAGGTAGTTCCTTCTTTTCAATTTCATGTAACAAATCATCTATATCTAAACTGTCCACTTTTGGTGACGAAGTTGTAGATTTTGTATCCTCTTTGATAATTTTCTGGAGTTCTGTTGGTAATTCTCCCCCTAGCTTCTCTAGAAGTTTCGCTTTATCTTTAAGTTTCTTTAGCAGTTCATCTTCGTCTTGATTTTCATCATCATCTGCTTTTGTGTCCTAAATTATTAAAGTAGACATTTAAAATTTAATTTAAAAATACATTAAGATTCATTTAATTTTAAAATGTAACTCAACAGTCAACACCTCAGATTGAAAACTTTGACCATCATAATGTAATGTCATGTCACAATAATGTTACAATCAGGCTAGGTAAACAGAATATTTGCATCTTTGAATACATACATTTTGTTTATAGAGCCTTCTAAAACCAGAGAAATTAACCTATTGCTAGATTAATAAGACATTCTTGTGTGCATGCATTATTTATTGCGCATCAGTAGTTTTTATCATCATTGGTGTTTTTTATACAAATATCAACAAAGAATTACTTCTATCAGGCCCTGAATTTTAAAACCGCAATAGGCTACTTGACCTATTTTTTTTTTCTTCATTCTAATCGCTTCTTAATCATTCATTTTCACCAAAAAAACTATTATTTTAATATTATAAACAGTAGAACACCATAAAAATGTTGATTGAAAAACATGCCTTTTATATGGCGCCGAAAACACTGTCTGCCATTGTGCGGCCATAGTGTGACGTCATGTTTTTTGTATTTTATACTTTCTTTATTGAAAAAAGTTTTATGTGCTAAGCGTCTAACAGTGCTAAAAATTTTGAAAAGAATTTAGAAATCATTTGTAATGTTGAACACTTTTGTAGAAAAGCTTTGGCCATTTCATTTCCCATCTACAATAAAATGGAGATAATATTTAAAACTGATGTTTTATTTGAATTATTCAAGAAAATATATTTCATAAATCTTTCTAGGCTTATTCATATTATTTATGTATAAATAAACTTACATATAACGAGCGCGATAAATAAAAGATATTAAATTACAAATGGGATGACATCACATCCAAATCGGAAGTACCACAAAAACGTTTTCGTCACTACAATTCATATTTTTATAAAATCATATTTTCAAATCGACTTTATTTATCAATAATAAGCTTTTATTTGATGATAAGGGTGAAATACGGTTTCCTAGGCCAAGTTCTACTAGAAATATGCATGTTTTCAATGAAATTAAATATAGGTCAAGTAGCCTATTGCATTCATTTTAAATGGTATGCAATTTCTAATTGTCATGAAATTATATACTTAATTGCAACTTTTTCCCAAATGTTATGCAGCAATTGTTTTTTTTTTTTTTTGTGTGTTGATTATCCCAACCTATTTATTTATTTTATTTTTGTTAAATTGATAGTGTTAATAAAGGATTAAATTACATATTAATACATTACCTGATTCTTAGTAGATACTTCAATCTTACGTTCTGGTGATTTATTATTGTTCATTAGCTGTGGTGGCATTTCTGGTCCAATTGGTACGCTGTAGTTTTGGTTCGGCGGCAGTGACGGTCCATACTGGGTGACTTGTTTCTTCACCTTTTTGGCTGGTGTAGGTGCGGCTTTAACCGGTCTCTTTACAACAGGAGAAGTTTTGAAGGATACCTCCTTGCTTTTGTCTGCTTCATCATTTGATTCCGAATCTGAGTTGTGGTAGGAAGTGATCAACTCTATTTTCCTGGAAATAATACAATTAAATTTAAAATGGTAATACAAAGGATCTTTAAATTTGATGTGTTATTAAATTAACACATAGTAAATGATTTATTTTTTAGGGTTCTGTACCCAAAGGGTAAAAACGGGACTCTATTACTGAGACTTCGATGTCTGTCTATCTCCAGGCTGTAACTTAAGAACCGCTATAGGCTATAGCTAGACTTCTGAAATTTTCACAGATTGTGTATATATGTTGCCACTATAACAAAAAATACTAAAAACAAAATATTATTAATGTTTAAGGGGGACTCCCATACAATGAATGTGATTTTTTGGCCTTTTTTGCTCAATGTAAATAATGGCAACAAGTAGGCACTTGAAATTTTCACAAAGGTCTTAAATATATGTTTATTGTATTAACAATAATATATAAATAAAATAAAAATTCAACGGGGGCTCCCATACAAAAAACACAATTTTTGGCTTATTTTTGCTCTATAACGGCATGGAACCCTTCATGCGCAAGTCCGACTCGCACTTGGTTGATTTTTGTTCTTTATCTAGATCACCAATTAATATTAAATAAAGCATGTAAGTATTAGGAAAATATGGTACTTGGCATTGATATTTTGATATTATGTAACATAACATATTTCACTAATCAAATGTGTCCAAATGAAACAAAGTATTACTTACTCTTCTTCATCATCACTCATTGGCCTTTTTTTATTAGTTTTTGTGTTTTTATCAGGTGGAGGAGGCTTATCAAACTTTTTCACAAGTTTTGCAGCTGGCGACTTAGAGAATGCTTTGGTTTGAACACTTTGTTTCTCTGCTAATGCTTGTTGGTACAATTGCCATTCCTCTGCTGAAACTTCTGTTGAACCTGTAATAATGTGGCATAAATATTAAAAACATTGTGCTAAGAGGCTAAGTTAAAAAAAGTTAGCTCAAACACCTCCATCATGGGTATCGCAGACACAATAGTTTTTCAATTGTTATGCGGCAGCCGGCTGCTGCTTGGGGATTGAAGGGGTTAATTTACTAATCCACTAACGTATGATTCCACATTTACTGTATTGATATAATGGAAAGGTAAAATATAAGTATTATGTTGGCCAAACATGCTTTATAGCCTGTTTTACTGACATACACTAAAGTCTACCCAAATAGTTACTATTTTGGCTTTAGCTCTGTTATGAAAATTTCTTAGTGCGTATTATAAAATAATATGTTAAGTGATAAAACACTTTTTTTTTAAAGTTACCTGAAGTATTCAATTGCTGCTGAGCTAACTTAAGTGCTAGCAAATACTCCGGTGGTGCCTCCCAGGTAACAGCATTAGTGAACTGGTTCCAATAGTATGTGAAACCACTGTTCTCATCGTAACACGCCGACCAAGCTGCAAATGTTTCAAATTTCGTCATAAAATTCATTTATATTGAATAATTTTACACGACCAATACAAACATAGTTTTAATAATAATTATTAAATACTTACAACAAAACCAGGCCATAAAATCTTAATAAAAAAGCTTTAAGTACATACAACAAAGCAAACACTTCAACTTACGGCAATGCGGTATCGGTGCGGGGTGTACCCCCGCGGGCACGGGGACCTGTGGGTGTGGCGCGGTGTTCGGGTAGCTGGGGGGTCGAGCGAACCCCTCAAGTGCTTTGGACCCCCGTCCATCGTCTGACTCCTCATCAGAGTCGCCATAGTTGACTAGACCTAACGGGTTTGGCTTACTCATGGCGGGAAGATTCCGAGTTCTATGGAAAACTTTCGCGTTGCTAAGAATAATTTATACAGAAAACACTCATTTACTTATTCAGTTTGTGTGAAAATCAGAGAAATTAGACATTAAATTAAAACATGACGCCGCCATGCACGGTGCGACGCAAAATGACAACTGATGGCAACTGTCAAGTGACACTGACAAGTGACAACTGACAAGTGATTAAATATGTCACACATGCGTCAAAACTTTTTTTCTTTTTTTATGGCAAACTTTTCTCTAGCAAAAACATAAAAATATTAAATGATTCTCCTATCTGCGTTTTAGAACTTTCAGAATAAGAGCCAGCGACAGCTAGACTGTCGTTATTTTATATAAGCTAAAAGTTTACTTGTTTATGACCCCTATAAAGGTAAGAACGACCAGTTTAGAACAACAGCTAAGTATAATCAACTTGTGGCCCGCCGAAATTTTATCAGTAGCCCGCCGTCCGTGTAATTTCAAAACATTTTGAAATTAACGCCTACCAACAAACTATAGCAATTTATAGTGCAAAACGCGTTTGGGGCCCGTATAAAAACAGGTCGAGTATTCCTGTCACAGACTACCTGAGGGGATATTAATTCCTGCTTTCAGACTTCAGAGTTATCCAGTTCTAAAGCGTCAGCCCCGCCAACTGATTAAAAAATATTTAACAGTAATACCAATAAAGAGTACGTAGAGCTCCATTTTTTAATAATTATTTTCTTCGGGGTAACTGTAGGAATCTCGTTTTCCACTGCCGTCAAAGTCTACTTTTAGGAACACAAATAAAACACAATTTTTCGTGCACTCTTTCCACTATATATTAGTATATAGTATAGTAATAATTACGACTTACGAGTACTTACTAGGTAATTAGGTTTGTAATTAGGTATTCAAATTCTAAAAAAAAATATACGTGTAAACTTGTTAAACGACCAAACTTGCCTATCAAGTTCAATATTTTTACAGAATATTATAATCTATACTAATATTATAAATGCGAAAGTATCTCTGTCTGTCTGTCTGTCTGTCTCGCTTTCACGCCAAAACTACTGAACCGATTGTAATGAAATTTTGTACACAGATAGTGTAAAGCTTGAGAAAGGACATAGGCTATTTTTTAACTGGAAAAAGGGGTTGTAAGAGGGTGAAAATGCGTAAATTTGTTAAAATTAATTTAGTTCCAAAAATTCATAACAGATGGCGCTAAGAGTCGCCTACATCTCGCTATCGCTTGCTCATAAGTCTTTCTATAAGGCGTGGCACCATATTGAGTAAAGTCTTTTTGATTCTATCGATTGTTTACACGTTATTATTTAAATAACTCACTACTCATACTTTATCTATGCAGTGACGTAATCTTAAACCTACCAATGATAAAATAATTATTATAGTTTATGGGTAAAACTAAAGTTGTGTAATGGGGGGCTAAATAAGCTTTAAATTTGGTATAAAGTTTACTTAATTTAAAAAATGAAATAAGTATTATGTGCACACTGAACAGCTGTTTTTGGGTATTTTGATTTAAGAGGTACCAGGGTTTTAAAAAGCTTTTAAATTTGACACCAATTTTGTTGACACCGCGCGCTATAAACTGAAGTCCACGAGGACGAAGTCGCGGGCAACAGCTAGTTTCTTTTAAATAAGTACATTAATCTGCATTTACAATAATTCACCTCTTAGGTATTAAATTTATTGACCTGATATTTATTAATTTTATATAATACTAGCTGTCCCGGTGAACTTCGTTTCACTTTAAAACCTTCCCTGGACTTCTACGAATGTTTTAAGACTAAAATCAGCCCAATCCGTTCAGCCGTTTTCGAGTTTTAGCGCGACTAACACATTTGAAAATCCATTTATGGACAAATTATTATACTTACCTATATTTTATTGACTTTATTTACTTACTTAAGTTACTTTAGTTTAATTTATTTGACATTGGTACTTAAAGATATTTATATAATTTTTTATATTTTGGACATTTCAATTAAATTATTGGTGATTTATTTGACTTGATTGTGTAAGTATATTAATTTTTTTTACATTTACTTAATAATTTGATAGTAAGTAATTTTGTGACATATTTTAATTGAAATTTTGAAATTTAACAATGGCATCTGTATAATAACGTTAGACATCAACTACGATAACATGGCGCGCCCCTCCAAAATTCAAAACGTTTGAAGTGCGTTGTCTTGCGCGGTAGGCTAAAGCTCGGCCGTTCAGAGAATGCGTTCCTGACACCTATCACGCCTATATTGTTTACCAAGTTATTTGACACTCAGTTAGGCACAAAATTATAACATTCATTGATTATTGACATAATAATGTTGTTTTAATGCTCATCAATTGTTAAAACGGTAAACAACCAGCAAAAATATTTTTATCGTATCTGCAACGCCATTACTAAGTTACGTCGTCAGTTTAAGGCGGGCATAAACCCCAATTTGTTATTCCGTGACTCCCAGCTTACCTAGTTCCAATATAATAACAAAATGTAAAAAGATATGAGATATAAAGCACAATATTGAAAAGACTTTAAACCATAAACATTTTTATAAAACGTAATACTCTGGCTGTAATTAATTTACAAACTCACTTCCGAAAAAAATCTATTTCATCGAAATATGAGTATTAAATTATACATTTTATTTGAATAATTTGTTAGTAAATCTATATTAAAATATCTTTAACCGAACAATTTTGTTTCTTAATATTTATTTCCAAAGATATTTAAAAAAACATGAAAAATAGAGAAGATCCGCCCGAAGTAACTACAGTTTTATGCTAAGCTAAAATGAATCTTATTGCGATGCGTATACGCTTGGTCTTTGGCTGTGTGCAAGGTTATCGTTTTGGATTGAGATTGATCCCTGCCTTAATCGCGACGTGTCAGGAACGCATTCTCTGAACGGCCGAACTTTAGTTATGATTAGTTGACCAACAAATCTTGGTAATAAGTGACATTAACTGAAATATTACGTGTACTGTGATTGGTTGAATAAGTTCTTACTACATACAAACTCTTTCATAAGGATGTGACTACACACATTGAAACAGTCATTTGGAGGGGCGCGCCATGTTATCGTAGTTGATTTCTACTAATATATAAAATGTGACATAACGTTATTAATTTATCAATATAAAATAGCTAAAAGTTAAAACCAACTGAATATTCATTTTAACATTAGTAGAAAATTGTTGTATTAGAATTTAGAAAGAAAAATTCTACCAAATGATATAAAATTTCATGATGCTGACAACCCCAATATTTTAAATTGATTACTTAAAATAAAATAATATTTGTAATAAAGTAGGTACACCTGAAGCACGGACGAAATCCGTTATCCGTGACTCCGTGACCACAAACTACATAGGGATACTATGTATTCCGTGACCTGAAGATGATTAATTTCGAAACCGGTCGTGTAATTTGTTAATTTGAATAAAAATTACTTAATATATAATTTTTCGTGCACTTTTTCCAAAGTGCACGAAAAATCGTGTTTTATTAGTGTGTTGAACACTTGTTGTTGTGAATTTCCACCAAGAACCAACAGTACAATCAATTACATAATATACTTTTAGGAAGTTAAGGGTGTCTGGAAGTGGGATAAAAAAGGTTTTGTGATAGGTAAAAGCAGGGCAGGTGGACTCGATAGGCTGACGCGATCTTTAGTCGCCGGTTAGACGGTCAATCTGATTGACGGAATATTGATGGTTATAAAAAGTTCATATTAAAAATACGATCAATCCATCAATCCAAGTCGTACACGATCAAATTTTCGTCAATTCGTACCGGATTGATGGATCAGATTGATGAAAATTTGACCGTGTAACCGGTGACTTACCATAAATGTATGATGCTAAAGACCAACAAAGAGTGCGAGAGAGGAGAAAATCCTTTATGGAATTATAACAAGATGAAAAGAGAGAGGCAGTCTAATGAAAACTTTAACCACTTTCATTTGACAGGTCGGCCAAAAGTCGTCAATCGTTTTTATGCCCTTTCGGTATTTGCAATTTATTGTTTAAATCCTTTATTATTTTCGACAAATACTATTACATATAACAATAGTAACTTGTTCTGTGAGTGATTGCAGTGTAAATCATAGGAATAATCCTGAAAAATATACATTTCACAGGTCTTAATTGTCCTAATTGCTACGATGTGTTTATTTTCGCTATATTCTGTCTTTAGTTCTCTATTTCAAATAAAATATTGTAAATCCTCCCTTTTACTTTCATATTTTGCGTAACTAAAGGTACTATTCTTCTTATATTACACAAATTTTGAAGAAAAATTTTTCATCAAAATTTCTTACATATACGCTAGTGCTTGAATCAAATTTATCGATATGCTTATCGATATTGTACAATAACATACAACTAAAATAAAAATGTAATGGGGGTGTAAGGGTATTATGATATGTATTTAATTTAAGAATAAATAATATACTTACTATGTGTGTCGTTTACTTTCAACTTTATATTTGCATTTCTATTAATGTTATAACATATCCGACGATTAAAAAATCACACTAAACGAAAATGTGTATATCTACTTTTCCATCGTCACTTTTTTCTGTCAAATAAAATATATGATAGAGTGCGCGCGCGATAACTCTGCGCGCGACAGCGTAGGGATTCATTAAAAAAATGGGTAATCCAAATGATATTTTATTGGTAGTTTTACTTTAATATACTTATAAATACTAATTTAAATTATGTATAGGAATAGACGTATCGATTATTATGTAATTATGGCGGCCCGACGAAAAGTTTCGTTCAGATTCGCGCAAAGTTATCGTGCGCGGAGTCTACCTAATTTGAATTACAAAATATGTCAAAGTTGCATATTATTTATTTCTCATAAAAACGCAGGTAAAATAACTCGAACGAACTATACTATCGATAGCAAAAAATACATCACTAGCACACGCACACATTGACAGATCAAAAATCGTCACGCTTTTTCGGGTTGTCAGGTGATACGTCAGTATATTCTATATCTATGTGACTTACAAACTCTTTCATAAGGATGTGACTACACACATTGAAACAGTCATTTGGAGGGGCGCGCCAAGTTATCGTAGTCGATCTCTACGCGGTGTAGAAGAGCAAGTAATTCATGCCTGCTTGTTTGTTTTCACCTCTGAATTCTGTCGGCATTTTTCCAACCTTTTTAGGGTTCCGTACCAAAAGGGTAAAAAACGGGACCCTATTAATCTAATCAATTTACGCTCACACCGCTTAACCGATTTTGTATAGATATTTACTTTGACTCCCAGGGATACTTTTTATCCCGGAAAAGTTTACGGTTCCCGCGAGTTAAATGAATTTTGACGCAAGAGAGTTACGGGCGTGATCTGGTTCTGGATACTTATTTAATTTTATAAATGCGAAAGTGTGTATGTCAGTCACCTCTTCACGCCTAAACCATTGAACTAAATTATTTGTTGGGTATGGAGTCGGTATTTTGAGTCCCGGGAGAGGACACAGGATACTTTTGATTCCGGAAAAATGTACGGCACCGAACTAGTATAAAAGTACCTACCTAATTTAATTATAATTCTAGGTTGTCGGTAACCAATACAAGGTACACTTCCATAGCTACTGGTTTGACCCATTTCGAGATGCCCAAATATTTGCCTGTACGGTCGTAAACTGCCCGATATATCCCAGTTTATACTAGTTGGGCCACAGACGCGGGCGCTCGCAATATTTAGATTAAAGTTTACATAATTTACAGTGTTTACACAAAATACAAATTATTTATACGATTAGTGTCATATTTATACTGGTGGCTGTTTAATAAATCGATTGGTTTACGTGTTTTGTATTTTTTGTGAGATGGTGATCCGTGATAGTGCTTCTAAGGTTGATTGGTGAGATTATGGTGCTCAATGCTCATGGTTAGAAAATTATAATAAAACTTAGGTAAATGTGAAAACCATTGACCATGTCATTGAGGGTCCATTTAGCCAAAATGGATTCAATTTAAAACAGTGGCCATACAACAATAAGTGAGGATGTCACGATACGACATTCGTGTCGTGTATCCGCCGCCGCCTCCCAGCAAGTGTGCAAAGGTGAGAAACAACCGTTAGCCTAACCTAATTCCTATCGATAGTACACCTACAATTATTGACAAAGTTCCACATGTATCTATACTTAATATTATAAAATAATGCGAATGTCTGTCGGTCTGTTATCTCTTCTCGCTCAAACCGCTGAACCAATTTTGCTGAAATTTGGTATGGAGACACTTTGAGTCCCGGGAAAGGACAGATACTTTTTTTTGTCCCGGAAAAACGTACGGTTCCTATATATTTTTTTACTTTATTAAGAAAGGGGCAAACGAGCAAACGGTTCACCTGATGGACTATTCAGCGGTTTGGGCATGAAGAGGTAACAGACAGACAGACGGACAGACATACAGACAGACAGACAGACAGACGGACGGACCGACGGACGGACGGACGGACGCACTTTCGCATTTATACGAAAAACTGGGAACATACTAATATTAGTATGGATAGATCAAACTGTGAATGTGAATGTTCCCAGTTTTTCGGTAAAAAAAAAACCGTTATAGTTCTACCTCTTTCAGTTTCTATACTACACATGGAAGCTATGCTCGGTGGTGTTCTCCCACTTCGTGATGATCAGCCTGGTGGTGGCGTACTGCATCCTCGGAGCCGTCACCTTCGAGAAGCTGGAGTCGCAGCACGAGCGAGAGGTGATGATGATGATAAGCTGATTTTCGGTACACTAAAAGCGGATATTATGGAATATCTGCTACCATTTGTGATTTTGTAATTATTGGAACAAATAAAAGGGTTTTTATTATATTTTTATCTGCTACCAATCGCCTGCGGCCTGTTACATGGCTGTCCCAAGATACGTAATCAGTCTCCTGAACCCAATTAAGATTTTGCTGTCTATCTATTCTCTGTTCGTCCGACCTTATGTCATTATTATAACCAACCAATATTGTGGTCTCAGTAAACCCTCCCTCAGCTAGTCAGTTATGCAGATAAGCCTAAATCCCGCTATGAGGCCGCGGTATTTGCCAAAGCCGGCCCATTCGTAGGCTCTCTCACACACGTTATCATAATATATCGTACTTAATATTTCAGGTAAAGCAGAACATCTCGCAGATCCGAGGCAACACGACACAAAGCATCTGGATGATGACAAACAGAGTGTCGTACCTCAACCAGGCTAACTGGACCGCAGAGGTGGTGAATATGTTGAGGGTAAGTGATGAAAACACGCAAGAGTAGGTTCACACGGCATAATCCTGCACGTTTTTTGTAGTCAATCATACGCCGATTGTACTGCAACTTATGTCGCAGTTATTTGGTTCAATATGCAATTCGATTGAATGACTAGCGCATTAATTTAATGACACCATTCATTTATATCTTTAAGAATTCTAAATTCTTAAAAATATCAAAAACTTTCCAAACTACTAGGAATTTTATAACTGAGAGAGGATTGAACAAAAGCGATTCTTAATTCTTCACTGCAATATAACTTTTGCTGACTTAACTTTCCTGGCAACTTCTAGGACTTCGAGAACAGCATTCTCCTGGAGATGAAGGTCCGTGGTTGGGATGGCAATGAGAGCACCGATCACATCCAGTGGACATTCACCGGAGCGCTCTTCTACTCTATCATCGTCATCACAACCATCGGTAAGTGTTAGCTTAGATTTAGAACATTTAGGGCCTGTTTCACCACTTCCTGATGAGTGCCGGATAGGCTATCCACAAATTAACTTGACAGATAGAGGGCCTGTTTCACCACTTCCTGATAAAGTGCCGGAAACTTTTTTGACAGATTCTCCATACTCTATCTGTCAAGTTAAGTGGTGGATAGCCTATCTAGCACTTATCAGGAATTGGTGAATCACCCCCAGAGTATGGAGAATCTGTCAGATAAGTTGTGGATAAACTATCCATCACTTATCAGGAAGTGATAAAATATGTCCTTATTGTTATTGGATTTTTTAAAATCTAATTATGCTAGTAGCTACTCTTCTTTTAATCCTGATGTCCTTTAACTCTTTGCTTAACGAATTGTTAAATCAAATAATCTCGTTTAAATTAATAGATATTATTAGGTTATTATATAGAAAATAGAATTACCTACTCGAGAAATAAAAATGATATTTGCGACAATATATTATGCAGACAACGATGTAAACTGGTAAAATGTTATGACTTATGACTTGCACACTACGAATAATAAAAACTACTTGAACACAATCACAAGGCACAACAAGCAACATGACATAAAATTTAACAGCAACATGATATACAGCAACAAACAGAATAAAATTCAAAATCAATTTCATCAGACAAACAGCAGTAGTATTTATAGCCAATAGGCTCAATAAAGACAGAAATGATGATGACAATGATGAATAGTTAGCCGGTCATCCGTCCCCCGCTATTACAGTTCAAAGAGATGAATTATGATTTAGGCATTGATGTGAAGGCGGGAAATATTTTTTTATTAAAAAGCTGTTGATAAACAAGAACGGTGCTTCACACTGCGATGCGTCGAACGTTTCGCAATTATGATTTAAAAACGGTATTAATGATCATAAGTTCTCGTAAAATAATATTCGCTACATTAGAGGATGTAGAATCCAATAACACATAATATAATCAACAAAATTGTAAAGTATGAAACAGTTTTTATTATTATTCGTAAGTATGAAATGAATAAGTTTATATATGTTACATAAAGCCTAGGCATAAATGTATTTAGTGTAGTTTATTATATTTCATCAATAATTTATATCCTATTTCCGTGCCATCTAAATGTCAGGTTTCTCAGAAATCTTACCAGGGACATCCAAGAAGAGTCATAAAGATTTTTGCAGAGTACTCTTCGTAAAATCCTTCAATATTTGAAAACGCAGCGTCTTCCCAGTATGAAGTTTCCCTTTCTATTTGGACAGCAGTAATATATGATGGATGTAGCTGGCTATTCCTGATATTCCAATATTTCAGCGTGCGCGCTGGCTCGCTGCCAACACATAATATAAATCCATTTTTTAGGCCCGTTACGTTTCAACGCGATCGTTTAGTGTCACATACCTTAGTATCCTGTTTTGTTAACAGCTAATTGAATAGAATTTAATAGTCTATGACCTCAAGGCTATTGCAGTAGATGCTACATATTAAATTAATCACGAAGAAATAGCGTCAGTTTATTTTAAAGTAGACTTTGACGAGGCAAAGAATACACTGAAGTATTATCAAATATTCGAATTTATTAAAAAACTTAAACATTATTAAATTAGGCGCAAGTATGACGTACGATAACAAGTTTATTATAATACCTAACTATATCACATCATAATAATTAATAGCTTACTTTACAGGTGCTTACGGTAACAATTTTAAAGTTAGTTATGGTAAAAAGTGCAAGATAGAACGTAAATAATATTAAGTACATAATAATTTATATCTTCAAGTGCTTTAAGTACGAGTATAAAACGAAATATAATATGAGAGAAACGTGAAAACGAAATAAGAATGGATTATAATAAATAGAATAAACCTATCTTAAAATCTACTAATACAAAAACCTAAAATCTATAACTTAATAATCATAATTCCATGGTCCTATCCTACCAGTAGGACCTCCTGGTCCAACTAGGACCCCTCGATTAGGTCCTATAGATCCACTTGGTCCTCCTGGACCAACTAATATACCATTTCGATACGTTGGGAACCTTCTCGGTCCTATAACTCCTGTAGGACCGCCGGGACCTACTAGTATAGGTCTGTTATTGTACGCTGGTCCAATGAATCCAGTTGGACCACCAGGACCAACTAAGACTCCTCTTTGTGCTGATTCGTTTGGTCCTTGATCGTATTCATCGATGACATTCTTCTTTCGTTTGTCGCTAACTGGTCCTATTATTCCTGTTGGACCTCCGGGTCCAACAAGCACAGGTTTTGGGGTTGCATCTAATCCATTAAATGGTTTATTAGGGCCAACTATACCAGTCGGACCACCGGGACCAACTAGTACAGGTCTTTGACTACTGGGTCCAAATCCGCTGGGTCCAGTTGGTCCATTGTTTTGGGCTGGATAATATGGCAGACGGTCGTCATTCACCTCGTTGAATAACGCTGAAAGATAATGAAATTAATTTAGATTTTAGTATAAGTATTGAGACCAGTGCAGTAGATTGTGCAGTGTCTACTACTCTTAATATCACATTTGAAAGTATGTTTTCCAAGTTGGCAGTCCCTTGATTTAAAATGTTCTCTTTAACTTTAATAATAATATATTACTCAGTTACCTGATGTATCGTATGATGGTGATTTGTTATAGCAGCACAGGTACTGGTTAGGTCCACAAGCTCTCTGCAAAACATACACAAAATACTGTAAAGTCTTACTTGATCAATTCTTTATTCTCTTTATTATTGTAAAGTAAAATTTAAATTGTGTTTTTTATATTCATGGAATTTTTAAAATCTTAACTATTATCATTCTACGACGACGCACTTAAAAATAGGAATACTACTAGACGACGCCCGCAGCTCCGTTGCGCCAAAATTCGTTTATCGCATGAAAACCGCACATTTTTACGGAATCAAAAGTATCCTTTGTCCTTTTCTGGGACTCGAAGTATCTCCATGGCGAATTTCAGCAAAATCGGTTCAGTGTTTTAGGCGTGAAGAGGGTTACCTCTTGATTGTTCGTATGTATGTCTGTTGAGACAGACAGATAGACAGACACGCTTTCGCATTTATAATATTATAGTACAGATATAGATGTGGGATACTCACAGAGTCCATTTTGAAGTTGCAGTTAGGTGTGGTCACACACTTGCAGTAGTGCAAGGAGTCCAGAGTTCCATCGGGAGTTACTTGGGTTCCACTGCAATTACATATAAATTACGTTTTATTACTAGACGAATTAAAAATGTATTTTAGGAAACAAGCTGTAGTTATCAAGCTGATGATGACAATGATGAATAAATTATTTATAGCTGAGAGGTAAGAACGATCTTGAAAGACCTTATAACTCAATGTGATGGCCACTTTATTAATTCTAGTCATGTCAGCTTTTAAATTAAAAATATAGAAATAAACATTACAAGGCAAGTCCATGCGATAGAAAGCATTTATCAAAGGATTAGTACCTGTTCCTTCTATCATGTCTGATGTCCTTCACTGGATACCGTCCATCGCCCGGTGGTCTGTTGTAGAAACCCTCTGTATCTAGTGGTGGTTGGAACGGCACATCTTCTAGGTCACCTTGATAGTATCTGGAAAATATAATAAGTAAAAGTTAATTAAGATTTAAGAATGCGGCTGACCCTAACTTGACTTCATACTTAAACCTAGATCTCAAAATCTGTAAGGTCTAGCTAGAAAGCGTATTTTTGTACACAAGTAACTTCAGTTCATGAAAATTAAATGCTCGAGACGAAAACACGATTACCAAAAAAATGCTCGATAGTTTCTTTTTTACAAAAAACCTTGTTTTAGACATATTTTTGCTTGGATCTTCGAAGTTTGCTGTCTTTTCTGAATATTATTTTAATATCTAAAAAGGCATTGATAAAACCTAAATTTGCTCAAAATACTTTTTTCATAATCATTATAGTTCGTCTTTTATTCAAGTAAAACTAACTTGGCGATGATTTCGCGTCGTCCTTTTTCACCTGGCATATAATATGAAAGACGGGCGTGAGTGTGAAGAGAGAAGGACGATGTTTGATTTTTAGGGTCAGTAGACCTCTTAAGTTGCCGTATTTATCTTTACTTATATTATAAATACGAAAGTGTCCGTCTGTTTGTTTGTCTTTTACCTCTTCACGCCCAAGAAATGAACCGAAGTTGGTGGATAATGGAGATACTTGGAAAAGGAAAGGACATAGGATACTTTTTAACCGAGAAAATGTACGGTTCCTGCGCGATAAATTTTTGTGCAACGGAGTTGCACTGCGTCATCTAGTTTTTTTATATTTTAAGGTTTTGATGGTAAAACGTTGATCCCCATAGTGTCTCTTTGATTTCAAGTTCATTCAAAGGCAATATCTTATTCTAAATGTTTTTTTCTTCTTTGGACTTAAAGATAATAATAATCACATTACAATTATAACTAGAGCACATCAAATACAGTTTCATCACCCGAGCTCCGTGCCACCCTTTTTTGTAACACGTTCTTGACAATCGTTTTCGCTAATAATTTCGCCAATATTATTGCACAGAGCGTACTCGTTTCTCAACAGTAGCTATGTTTACATAACATGCAGCTGTAACTAGAAGTGATAAATCTATTACGTGAATTAAAAGTTAGATTTTCGAGGTTACTTCCTCAAACTTTTACAGACTCAATAGAGAGTCGAGAAGGTGCCAAACCTTCGCTGATTGCGAATTGCTTTTGTATACCTTTTTGATCGTTTCACGCATTTTTAACGTTAACGGAGGAGGTTTATCAATTCGACCGTATGTTATGCTACTTTTTTGGCAAATATTTCTGTTAGTGGTGATCACTTTATCTCTTTCTGGTAGAGCTGAAATGCTCTATCAAAAAATTATTTCCACAGGTCGTCACTTTACCCAATCTCCAATTTTTATAGCATTGTTAGAATTATTAAAATACTGATGACACAACACAAAAATGTCTATTGTCTAGTCTCTGTGATAGGGAGGTCCTTGACTCCTCTGCAATTAATGAATAGCGAGATTTCTTACTAAAAACCTTGCAAACCGCATAAAGTATACATAACTCTCAACCTTCTTTCGAACATAAATATGTTTCCGTGTTTTTGTGACTAATTTCTCATGTTATATTCATAGAAATCCAAATTAAGTTTGTCAATTTGTATTAAATTTCAATTTGTACCTTGAAACATTTTGTTTGCTAAGGACTCTTATGCTCAAGTGACTATGCAACTGTTTTTTTTTTACTATGAGCTGTATAATATTATCAATTGATCTATTTATCAAATCAGCAAACCGCTCTCAGGTGCGTTTTTGTTCTCACTTTTAAATCGTTCAACGGCCGACCTTGTCTTAGTTCAATATCTATGATTAACGCAAAGTTTTTGTTACTTATCTCAGTACTTTGATAGTACTTATTAGGTACATACTTCTTTTAACTACAATCCGCAAACGCAATAATTTCTATATGCACAATAGGTAGGTACAACCTTTTCGATAATAATTGTCGTTCCACATTTCTTTGAAGATATTTTAGCTAGTGGAACATCTATGAATGTTTCTAGTACCTCAGCATGTATAGTTATATATTTACGAACTGATGATGATGTATATATAAGTTACAATCCCTTCTCTATAAAATATACTGCGTTTGCGCAAGACGTTATGCCCTGATAGATCGAAACTATTTTGGGATTCCCTTAACGAATCATAACCTTGTAGCCTGTAGGTTACTGCAGACATATATTATGAGTCAACAATATTCCTAATTATAATATTAATTAACTTGTCAGATGATGGACTCTGAAATAACATGCAAATTGAGAAAATCATATTTTATTTCGTTCAGGTTTTTTTTTTATGCAATAAGGGGGCAAACGAGCAAACGGGTCACCTGATGAAAAGCAACTTCCGTCGCCCATGGACACTCGCAGCATCAGAAGAGCTGCAGGTGCGTTGCCGGCCTTTTAAGGGGTAATAGGGTTAGGGAAGGAAATAGGGAAGGGTAGGGAAGGGAAAAGGGTAGGAAATTGGGCCTCCGGTAAACTCACTCACTCGGCGAAACACAGCGCAAGGGCTGTTTCACGCTGGTTTTCTGTGATATTTTTTAGAGTTGAAATATTTAGTAGTGAATTTACTATTTATTTATATATTTTTAGTGTTTTACTCTATTTTTAGTGTTTAAATATTTAGTAGTAAATTTAGTAAAAAAAATTTAAGTATCTTAGTAGTCTTTTTTTTAATACACCCCCCTAACATCATTAGGGCTTGTTATTATTCTTTTATTTACTTATTTCTTTTTTCTTCTCTTTCTATTTCTTTTCTTTTTATTTCTTTTATTCTTTTTTAATGATTTCTTACATAGCTACATCCATACTTAGGGGATACCGGAGGCAAAAGTAACAGGGGTCAATATTAACATTGGCCATAACTATGAAACCATTCGTTCTATTTGTGCATGTGTGGGTGTTACAAACGCACGTAATAGGCTTCCTCATAGTGGCAGTCACGCGCGAGCCACCGCGCAAGCCGGTCGCATGTTAAACGCCATTTTATTTTTCGGACACTCAAGGTAAGAATTTTCGTAATTTTTAAAGTGAGATTTATAGATTTCTGGGCTCCTTGCATTAAATTCAAACTGAGAAGTAGATTTCTAAAAGATTAAAGTTTTTATTTTTTACTGAATATCCGTGTGATTAAATGTATTTTAGGAGATATAGTATATTTTGTAGGTAAACACCTTCCGGTGCAATTGCAACACATTTTTAGGGGGCGATTGTAACGTTACAATTGACCCTGTGTTACAATTGACACCGAATAATAATAATATTTTACTATTACTAAAATTAGTGAATGTTTTATAATGTTTTAAGAAAAAAATATTCTAAGATAATGCAGTGGAGTATTATGAATATTATGAATTTTCTTTTTATTTTAGATGCCAAGAAACAGACAAAGAAAAACCTATCGCGGTACGAAAGATTTATTTTTATATGAACAAGCCTATGAGGAGGTCTCTAAAGGCCGCTCCATTCGTGCTGCCGCAAGGATGTTTGACCTGTGCCACGTCTCCTTAACAAGGTATAAACAAAAAAAAGAAAATGCCTTAGACGGCCAAATAGTAACGATGGCCTGTCAGGTCTGTCTGTCTGTCTGTTACCTCTTCACGCCCAAACCGCTGAACCGATTTTGCTGAAATTTGGCATGGAGATACTTTGAGTCCCGGGAAAGGACAAAGAATACTTTTTATACCGGAAAAATGTACGGTTCCTGCGCGATAAACGATTTTTGGCGCAACGAAGTTGCGGGCGTCATCTAGTTTCTTATAATATACCAAACAACTTTAAATTATGTTGGAAGTACCAGCTACTTGACCTGCAAATCCTATAATTAACCTAACTCGTGCAAGAGGTAGATGCTAATAAGATTACTGTTGTTAATAAAAGATGTGGTTCACATGATGGTGCCTGGTGGTATTGTGGTGTCGGTGATATGTCGGCCAAGGTGACCGAAACTGACCACGCGTGTCGGCAAGATACTCGTACGTGCAAGTGAATTATGATCTTAGGCTTAGGTAACAATTAAGACGGCCTAAATATGTCTAAGCTTGCGTGCGATGTTTTGTATTCAGACGCGTTTCCTCTATAAATAATATAACGGATTATGTATCTTCGAAAACGGTGATTCTTCTTAATATTATGCTCTTATCAAATTCGTCTATTATTTTCTTAGCTCTATTTTTTTATTAGGTCATTTTAAAATTGTTGAATTTAAATATAAAATATTTTAGTCTGGCTTTCCGCATCCGCATCATCGACATCATCATCATCCTTACCCATATCATGATCCTCACCTGGACGCTCTGACGCTGGCTTTCTCCTGGTCTGTGAGTTGCAGCTTGGAGCCCACTCGCACGCTTTCAGCCCCATCCGGCCACTGTAAGGCCTTCGCTCTCACCACCATCAACAGCATACACCATTTTATTCCTGCGAAAAAGAAAATTACTGTTTTAAAATAACGAGGCAACAAACCAGCTCGTAATACCAAATAGCTTTGTCCACACTGTGCCTTTTTCTGTTCGTCAAGGGCATGCGTTATAGCGCAGTCAACAGCGAACGTGAGGCATGCCCTATGATCGTATCCTAAAAACAAAAATGTCAATGTTGGTGTTGCGTTCGTTGACGCATTCAATTATTTAATGCGCCAAAACGAAAGTTGAATGAAAGAAGATGACGAAAACGAAGACGAAAGCGCATAGTGTGGAGTGTGGATATAACTAATGTTTCACATAACTTTGTTCGCCAAGAAATTTGTTTTATCGTGCAGAATCGCACATTTTCCGGATAAGCCGATGATACAGAAACGCTGAATATCTCTTATAATAAGTTTGAGTTTGACCACGGCCCAGGGGTGAAAGAGTAAAGAGACAGACAGACGACGAATTATATTATTATGTATATAGATTGGATACTTGAAAGAGTATCATAATTTGATAGCGCAGGATGTGAGAGACAGAAAAGGAGTCTGAGAGGTTGCTGCAGCCTAAAGTGCAAAACTTTTTTGATCAAAATTGGGATAATTGGGATTTGCGTCTATAAATAAAAACTGCTAAAAAGTCTGCCTGAGACCTAAATAGTGTGTATCTAGGTACCTTAATCAATTTGTTTTGATCTTTGATAGAATATGCCGTAGATTATGAGTCATAAAAGTGAACATAGGTCTAAGTAATAGGGCTAGATAATGGTAGATCCTGATGATGGATGTTATTGTTCTCCGTTAATTAAGTAAATTATACAAGCGACAGTCACGCGAATTACTCATCTCTGACTAGCACTAGCTAGTACTTAGGACATAATTATTTAGGTCTAAGACAATAGCGGCAGGGGTAGCCTAAACCAGAAATTGAAATGTTGAGAGCACTTTAAACGACATGAGCCTTTTAGAAAGAAGATTTTTTTAATCTTATAGGTCAAAGTTGAAAGGGGGAAAATATTTGACTAATTTCAGGAGAGATCCAATCTAATCCAACTCAAATTACAAAAAGAGGATATTTTTCTGTACTTATGTTGATTTTAAAAATAATATGAGCGTACAATCTAGGTAAAGAACCTTTCAAACATTTCTAAAAGCCTGAAAGAGCCTTTTCGCCAGTATTCATCTCCGTATGATCCTTAGATCATTCGACGAGTGAGAATTTTAATATTTAATCATTTTCTAAGTTTTAATAATACCAATAAATATTTATTGTTTCTGATATTATTTAAGTGACTGAAGCGCGTCTAGATTTTGTATGTTTGACCCTAGCTTTTTGCTATACTATCAACAAACACAGTAAGTTCATACGAGGTCCGATAATACTCGTATGTGGGCGGGCGGTTTTGCAAGCGTTTAGCAGTTACCACATATTTCGCCTTGGCTTTTCCTGTATAGGCATAACTACCTACTGAGTTTTTCTTTACGCATGGTAAACTATAATAGTTTGTGCATATTTTTATGATTTCTAATATTTTATTGAAACTGAACGCTACTGAAATAGGTAGATGTTCTTTTTTTAGAGCTATGTAGTGAAAAGTTTATAAACAAATTATGTTTGTAAACTTGGTTGAGAATACTTCACACTGAATAATTTACTAGAACTTTAATTTTAAAAAATGCTCAAAATTTGGTAAATAAATAAAATAAGTCTGGGTAAATACTTATCAGTCATTTGTTCGTAATTAATTAAATGCAGCAATAAAATGAAGTGATTCAAACCAAGAATACGCACCAGCATTCATTGAGAAAATTTTATTTTTCGGCGAGAAAAAAAAAACTCTTTCAGACCCACAAAAATTTTTCAGTACTTTGCATTAGAAGGCACTTAAAATCTATCCATTATTTAGGGGAGGGGGCCAGGCCCCCTCATTGTTTATCTCCAAACCAACTAGCAACAGACTAGTTATAGCCACGATTAAACTACCATGGTCTTAACCAGACCAGTAGCTTAGACCCTTTCGAAAAAAAATCCATTATTCCGTACTTTTAAACTTTTTACTTTTATAACTAAATTCTACTACTCTGTAGCACTTAGTAGTAGTAATATATTATTATCAAACTCACCTGTGAACATGTTATATCACTATAATATAAACATAGTCTTATAAAGGTCCGCGCGACTGTACCGACGGCTAGCGCTTATGTAACTGACGGTTTCAGTAACGACTTACTGTAGTAGTTAGTAACTTAATTGTTTCATGGACGAAATAGATATGATTGCAATCGGTTTGTTGATCGATCGGTAACAAGATGCTGCCAGCAATTCTTTGTCGCACAGGAAACTACTGCATCTTCCACTTTTCAGTGCTAAGAAATGACAGAAACCATGGCCGCCGGCAGGGGAGTGCCAGGATGTGCACTTACACCCTTTGGGAATCTCGGGATCAACAGGAATATAACACTGTAACTATTACCATGCCGTACAAAGATAGTTCGTAATGTTTCGGCACTGTATTCTGTTGGCGTAAATAGACAGTCACTGTTGTTCGTAAAAAGTAAAAAGAAAAGAAAGAAAACTAAAATCTGCACCCCTTGGAAATTATTTCTGCCGGTGCCTATATGACAGACACAAATGTTATAGTATTACTATCCATGAAGTTTAAATAGGGATGATGACAAGGTCAAAGATTAACGAATTTTGTTAATAAAATAAAGAAATCACGGTAAAAAATAAGTGTTCCCAAAATTTCAGCTCGATAGCATTCGTATTTTTTTTTGTTATGCCGTATGCGCCTTCAAAGTTGGATAATCAAGTCGATTTTTTTTTCAATTAAATTTATTAATATTTGTATACCATTCGATAACTTATGCAATTAAAAGCAACTTTTGTTATCAAACCATTTTTATAAACGCAATATTTAATATACCTATCGAACAAAGTTCTCTCCCGATCCGTACAAACTACGAAAGAGTGACATCAGTCTTTCGTAGCACTTTGTAAGGAGCGTTTCGGGCAGGTCTATTTTATGAGATATTTGAATTGTCATATCTTGGTGAATTTTTAAGCTATCAGAGTCATTCTTTCAGCGATGTTTCTATTTCTTTAAGGTTCTTTCAATTACCAATAAGAAAAAAAAATAGTCATCAAGCCTATTGTAGTAGTTATAGGATTTAATAAGAAGCTGCAGTGTAGCTATATGTACTTGTGTAGGATTACTATAAGGTTTTTAACAATTATTATAGGCTCTAGGTATACTTAGTAGCAGCTGGTAATGCTGGTATGTCTGCATGTCTCCAGTCTCTACATTTTGTTTTTGTGCCTTATTATAACTTATTGTATCTATGATATATGCCTCTGTAATATAGAGAGAATATCATTATAATATAATTGTTTATCTATGATACAGCGTATAGTATTCAAATGTCTTTGGTTTTCATGTCTCTATTCTACTAGGAATCTAGACAGTGCATAATATTTTGTATATTTCACAGAATTAGCCAACATTTTGGCTTTCGAGTTCCAAAGGCTTTGCTTGAAAAGTTTACCTTAGAAATTGTAATTTGTAGAGAACTTTCATAAATCATACCCACATCAAGTAAAGACAATATTATGTTGCACTCTGTCCAAAGTTGTAAAGATGCTGAGCCAATATTTGCAGCAATTATACAAGGTGAAGAATCCTCTTTGACACCGACCTACAAACAAACTCGTTTTATTAACATTGGCATTGACAGAGCTGGGAGTTTTGGACATAACGCCCAAATCCGCGAAGCCTTGAGACACCGAAATTAAAGTTACACCAAAATGGATACAGCTTTACTTCCGGATCAATTTATTGGATTTTTAACCGACTTCCAAAAAACGAGGAGGTTATATGTTCGGCTGTGGATTTTTTTTTTTATTATTTTTTTTATTTTTGTATGTTCAACGATTACTCCGCCGTTTGTGAACCGATTTTCGAAATTTTTATTTTGTTGTATTAGGTTTCACTCCAATTTGGTACCATGCTCACAAAAATGGTGACCTGATGATGGGATCCAGGAGTAATCGAGGGGACTCCTCGAAATTTATATGGAAACATATGGTGATTTTGGTTTTATGTGAAGTGTACTAAGAATATGCTACCAAAAAGTCAAATATTGGGTCAAGGTATACCATGGTTTCGAAGATGCTGAGAGAACTCCTGACTCTTTATAGATACACGTTTGGGAGTTTCGGCGTTGTTTTAAGAACAGAAAGCATATGCTACCATGCAATTCAAATTCATCATCATCATCATCGTCATCATCATCATTACCACGTCGTGTTAAGGTCACTAATGTCTCATGGCACAAAATAGATAATAGTACAAGGCATAGGTATGGATATAGGTATAGATAATAATAATAATTATATACATAACAACACCAATTATAGACTGTTTAATATACACGGCGGTCGGCGCCGCAGAGGCAAAGGCGTCGCCGCGCGCCGCGCCGCCGCGCGCCGCGCGAGCGTAAACATCGTATTCAAGTTCTAACCGGAATGTCAGGGCATGCGGCATGCCGCGCTGCGAGCATTTTTCAGCACGTGTTCACTTAGATTTTTTTTAATGTATTGTTTAAATGTATCTATCTACCTTGCCTTGGGGTATGCCGTATGACTCTTAACAGTCTTAAAAAATTGTAATAAGATACGTAGAATATACGCAGTACCACCGACGACCACTTATAAATTCGCGGACTATGACGGAGGTCAACTTAATAACAATTATACGAGATCAATTACCACTCAATATTATGATTTATGTTGTCAATTCAATGCTCACTGCTCACATCAAGCGGCAAGCTCACTGTTGAGTTGTCAGTTGCTTACAAACTTTCAACAACATGACAGAAACTTGTTACAAGTTACAACTACCTATATAAAACTTCTACGTACAAGCGATAGCGCGACACAGGAGCGCCTCAGTGACATCTAGTGATGACAATATGAAACTATTTTTTTATACAATTTGAATTGGCACTAACAGTTTAGGTGAACGCAGATTTCGTTGCACCGCACGCACCGCAGTCGCCGCATTCGCAATTCTTCATATTATTACGAAGTTGCGAAGACTGCGGCGCGGGTAGGTAGGTATGCGAGCTTGCCTATAACTTCATATAAAGAATTCCGAATGCGGCGACTGCGGTGCGTGCGGTGCGGCCAAATCTGCGTTCACCTTTTACCTACTAGGTAACTAAAAAGAGTGAAATTATTATTTTTAACAAAAAATTACAACCGATTTCCAAGGTAAAAACAATATTAATAGCATCCTTATAATATGAACTAAAAAGTATTAAATAATTTTTCCTATCTACTATGTAGTGCCTTTTCCCGAATTCGGCTAAGCCTCAACTATTTCTGTACTCAATCTTCATAATTTTGAAGTCGGTGCCAGAAACCTGTCAAGGAAATAAAGATTCAGCTATATCTGGTACCGACTTCAAAATGATGAAGATTGAGTACAGAAATAGTTGAGGTTTAGCCGAATTCGGGAAAAGGCACTACATATTAGATAGGAAAAATTATTTAATACTTTTTAGTTCATATTATAAGGACGCTAATAATATTGTTTTTACCTTGGAAGTCGGTTTTAATTTTTTGGTAAAAATAATATTCTCTGAGATTCGGCGACGCGTTTCTGAGTTTAGGTTTTAAAGTAAACTGTTGCTCCTTTTGCGAAAACAAAACAATAATTATTTACGTGAAAAGCTCACGAAAAACTTCTTTGGACAAGCTATGAATTCTGTTTGATATAATATTAATTAGATACAAAAAATAATAATTACTTACAGCTTAGCCATATTTTGACCTTCTCCTTTTTTGAAGTTGGTTAAAAATGTGTATTTTGGAACTCTCCTAATAATGTATAATACGAATATAATAGTTAATTTTAGTATAATGATACCGCAGTCTGAAGGCCGGCCTGCGCCAAACTGCCGGTGGAAAGCCCTGAGGTCTCTCAACCCGCTGACCTACATCGCCAAAAACAATGTAATGATGAATATTATTGTTTTAAAGAAAATTATCAATAGATAGACGACTTGGATTCTAGGCTCTAGAGTCTAGTCTATAGAATACAAGTAGTCAATTTGTTCAATCAAAAGTTCTTTATCAATCTATTTATGTGATAGACCTTTCACTTAATACTCATTACTATACTGTTTTGCTGCTTTATGAATACAAGCTTAAAAGCATTAATTAACACAATATTATTAATTACAACTACAAGAAAAGAACACGCCCTCAGGCCTCAAGGAAAATTATCCAAAATACATCACCATCGTATTTTGGATAATTTTAATATTTAATTAAATAATTAAATAATTTGTATATTCTGTCACCCTTCTATGGTAGGGCGACAGAATATCCAGTGATAGAGTAGTGATTACTTATCTACAAAATTATTATTAAATATGCACTTATAGAAATTCCAAATCAGAATTCAATCTTAGTTTAAGTTAACATGAGTTATGACGTCACCACTCAAATTATTGTCATTGATGTACAGTACAGTTAGATTTAAAGATCTTGCTGCAAGATTCGATTTCGTTTGGAGGTCATGTGAGCCAATTGTGGAATACCCGGTGATTAACTTATGTACAAAATAATTTTGTAATAGTGGCCCAATTTATAGATAAAATATCAATGCGATTCTGAATTTCAAATGTGTATTTGATTGGTCAGGTAAATTAATTACACATAATTTGGAACTTTTAACAAGTATCAGCTTTACGTCTCAGCTTCAAGCCAGTAAACTTACTTATTTTAGTTACGTGTAATTTTAAGTGTTTAGGCTTGGTGGTATTCCTTATTTAGTCGATATAAATTCTTTTATGTTTTGTAGGAAATCGTTCCCACGGCATAGTTAAGGGAATCTTAGCAATTTATTATTACTAGCTCCTAATGTATGTCAATACAAGTAGAACAAACATTTTGTTACTAAAACTGTCAATCATTAAAGAAAATATTATGTTCGAAATAGTTACACGTTAGATCCATTAGTAAACCTAGATCCAATCAAATCCACCAAAAAAGATTATAAATTCGAATGTGTGTCTGTCTTCTATCTGTTACCTCTTTACGCCCAAACCAATGAAATTCTGCTGTTTGGTATGAAGATACTTTGAGACCTAGAAAAGGACATAGGATACTTTTTATCCCGCAAAAATGTACGGTTGACGCGCGATTAAGGTGACGCCGCGTTAAAGTAAAAAACCGTGTTGGATATGTTTTAGATTGCTTGTTTTTTTTTTAATTTGAAAACAAGCAATATAAAAGACAAAAATGGAAAGGGCGTAAGCGACAAAATGGTTTTTGTCGCACAATTTCAAAACCATAAATACATTTCATATAAGCTATGGGCAAATTAAAGTGTAGGCTTGAACCAATCTATCTACAAATTTTGGAAGCTTAAATCACTCTCCTCTGTTGGCAAAATAGGAATCCCTTTTTTACAGAGGTCTTTTTGTTTGATTATTCTGTGTTATAAAAGTTGACCAATCGTATTATGCTATGGGTAATTCAAAGACAAAGAGATGATGAAGATTGAATACTGATAAAAAACTTTAATTTCCTAACTTTAGTCATTGCTGAGAAAAATCGATACCTATCGCTACAGCCAAATTATCAAGGCGTCGCCATAAGGAATTTTGGCCCAACGGAGTAGCGGGCGTCATCTAGTATTTTATTAATGATATTGTGTCTATGTATTTTACATCGACGTGATTATAATTTAGGATTTGGTAATAAACCCAAACCGTCGCGACTCGCGGCCAAGACCTCGCTCGATGTATCCGAAACGGAAATGATTAAACTGCTTCTTATAACACGCATGTGTTGGATTGGAGTATATATAGATCTAAGATATTTTGAAAGAATTAGATGTTACTATGATAATACTAAAATTAAGCCCCAGCAGCTGTAGCAAGGTATCTGTGGTTAAAAGAAAATAAACTGTAAGACCATAAAGATATTTATCAAAACAACCTTAACAAGTAAGGGTCGGTAGATATAATTATTTTTAAATTGTATAACAAATTATTACGTAATTTACGTAATCTAGCTAAGGTACTTTCAGTATATTATATTACTAAGATACAACTCAGGAATAACACAGAACTTATAACTTTATATTATAAAACAACATAATTTCAAGCAATTATAGATCTAGCAAAAATAAATCTTAGGCTTGTACAAAATCTTCTTTATGTAAATTACAATAATTATTACCAAGTTACTTATTACTAAAATCTTTATAACAAACAAATAGGTACATCACCTTAATCACTGTCGGCCAGAATGAGAGTTCGCTAGCTATTTTATACTGGGTAGAATGGATATTCTGCCCACACTGAATAATAATTCTAGTACCCACATTTTCCAAAGTTTGGTACTAGGATTATTAAAATATGATATTCTATCTAAATACAATTAATACTTCAGTCGGAATTTCCAGGAATTGCTATTGTATTCTATTGTTGTCGCGATCACCGGTGCTCGCGCGGGGCCTGAAGGATTAAACAAAATCTTAACATAATAATATTCATAAAATAATTAAGAGACAATACTTTAAATATAAACTACCTTACATTATAAGTCTCCTTACAATTTCAAAAGGCCTTTTTATTATTAATTTAAACTCGGCACTAGGTAGGTAGGCATATTTTTTAACATCAAGATCAGATTTTTTACGTCTTCTTATAAAACCAAGTAAGCACAAAAAATCTAAAATCCTCTTTTCAATATTGTATTTAAATAAGTTTTTAGTGTTAAAAAGAGATTGCATCGGCCGGGAATCGAACCCGGGCCGCCCGCGTGGCAGGCGAGCATTCTACCACTGAACCACCGATGCTCATATTAGGGAGACGAAATTGTAATACGAGTTCCTCAAGTGACACAGATTCTTTGCTCGATGTGAACTAGCTGTATTACCGATTTTCCCTCGTTTTAACTAAAATAATATAATAATTATATTTTAGTAAGATTCTGTTTACACTACTAATGATGACACTGCTATAACTATGGACCTAATACAATAATATTGTAATTAAAAAAAAATATCTTATTATTTTGATAACGTCTTGTACTTAAAACAATTTTTATAACAAAAATTGAAATAATAAAGTCTTATTATATTTTTTGCAGGCTACGGACATATCGCACCAAAAACCCAAACGGGGAAGGTGGTGACAATTTTCTACGCCATTCTGGGAATACCACTCATGCTATTATGTTTGTCCAACATAGGTGACGTCATGGCTTCATCTTTCAGGTAGGTATATTTTTATTAATAGCCTTTATTAAGTTCAAAGTTTAATAGGTTACAGCATTTTAAAGTACGCACTACGCATTGTTTTATGTTTGTCGATTACCTATATTTTAGCTTTCAATTAGTTATTACAGAATGTCATATTGCATTTAAATTTTGTCAGGCGCAATATATTTTTTGTTGTGATTGCTATTATTTTATCACAGGCGTGTCGATACAATTTAACAATTATTTATGTGTTACAGGTTTCTCTACTGGCGTGTGTGTTGCTACGTGTGCACTCGTCCACCAAAACAGTCTCATCGTCGTCACTCGAATAGGTTAGTTTACTTCACCTTGCCTGCAGGCTTCGTTTATAGCCGATTTGACACATTGAGTTCCGTGAAAACCTCTACACCAATCCTTTATACCTTCCGATTCATAAACTAACTTCGATGCAACGAAGTTTTTTTTTAATATCTAGTTACTAGGCTCTAGCATATTAATATGTTTTCAGACGGTCCGTTCGCTGCGGCAGTACCCGGGGCTCCACACGTCGCCGCAGACCGCTGGAACGAGCACACTCTGATACTGATTGCAGGTACCCTCGAGTTTGTTTATAATTAATAATTTACCGTTAATTAAACAACGAGGAGTTAAAATTATAACGTGTTTTGTGTTAGGTATCGTGATAGCGGCTACAGCACGCGGTCTCGCCGCGGCCGCCCCGCACCACGCACTCGCTCGCAGCCACCGCCGCAACCAACGACTAGAGACAGAGGTATTGCAAAGTTCTCATAAGGCAAACTTTCCAAAATCCATACTAAAGTGTGTCTGTCTGTCAGTCAGTCTGTCTGTCTGTCTGTCACCTCTTCACGCTCGAACCGCTGAACCGATTTTGCTGAAATTTGGCATGGAGATAGTTTAAGTTCCGAGAAAGGATATAGAATAGTTTTTATCCCGGAAAAATTAACGTTTCCTGCGCGATAAACGAATTTTGGCGCAACGGAGTTGCGGGCGTCATCTAGTTTTTTAATAAAGATTTTGACACTATATATAGAGCGTAATCATTAAGTCGTTGAGAAAAATAATACAGGTCAGATTAAATATCAGCGCGGCCGTTAGCCATTTCTCAAGTAAAAAAGAACGAAGAAGCTACGACAATTCCTACCACCGGTTCGGGAACTAACCCGGCGAGAAGAACCGGCGTAAGAAACTCGCATGGGGCCATCTTTTACTAAAAAAATGGAAAAAAAAGTACGTAAAGTACGTACTGAATCATGATAACAATTACTCGAATCTATTAATGAAGCAAAGAGGCGAGGAACATTAATTAACAGTTATTTGTTAGGTAAAGGATGTGAATTCAATATAATATTAACAGTTTCAGGTCCAAGAGATTATGAAATAGAAGACAGGTCGCCAGCTAGGTACGAGAGGTATGGACGAGAGCCTTATGAAGAGGAGGAAGGTATGTATTTCAAACCTTAACAGCATAGTGGAAGCTAACCAAATAAAAATGTAAATAATAGCTTTGTCAGTGAATTCTTAATTGAAGATATAAAACGCAAACGTAACAGTTTGTAGCCTAAATATTAAAAAAGTACTAACATTTTTTATTCCAGAGGAGTTTCCCGTAATTGCTTTACCACTGCAAGACTTACATGCAGCGCTTAAGGATTTGGAAGACTATCAAAAGAAGATCCCACATAAGCCAGAAAATCGCAGCAAATCTCTCCCTAGACCCTCCAAACCAAAACCAGAATATGGACCAAGAAGAGATTTCGATAGTCAAAGGCATATTGATATAGAGGATGGAAACGAAATTCTAGAAATGCACGATCTTCATGACGTTGATTTCGAGAACTATAGAGAGAGACGGGCTATAGAAGAAAGAGATAGAAGGAAGAAAGAAAGAGACTACGGTCGTAGAAACATTGAATATGATCCGTATGATGATGATTGTGAATTTGATGTTCCGAGGCATAGACGAGAGTATGATCGTAGGTGGGTAGACAATAATTATACAGCTTGTAATGCGAATATCATTGATAAGGAAAATTTAAAAAATAAATACTTTAAGGACCATGTACGAAGTGAAATGAACACGGCTTATATTACAAGTTGTATAGCTCTCGATATAAGTACAAGGTTATTTCTTAAATTGATTAAAGACGATTATTCAGTAACTAACAAGCTTAATCCTTTACGTCATTTTTAATTTTCATAGACAACGAGTATATGTAAACTATTGCACGTTATGAACAAATACTTATACATATTTAAAAAAGGAAAGGAATAAATCCAAATTAAGGTACTTATATAGCCATCTTAATCAAATCACATTAATCATAACAGAATAGACCGTGGCAGATCAGAATGTTACGACAGAGACATAGAATACGGGCGACCGGGGCGACGCGCGCGCAGCGCTGTCTACGACTATGAGCGGCGACCTGATGATATTGACAGAGGACGCAGGAGACTCAGACGACTGTATACTGTTGAGGATGCACCGAGGAAATACATTAATGATAGATATGTAAGTAATGATAGGGTTAAAATACCTAATTAAATAAATACGTTGAGAACTTTACACGATACCCTTAATGATAAAAATAAACCAAAACTTTTTAAGTTATCAATATTTTAAATGTGTTCTTTTACTATACGATGGAACAATCATACATTATATTACACACATACCTACACAATATTAAAAAATGTGAAAATATCAATATCAAATATTTGTTATTTACAGTCAATATCACCGGACAGAGAGGAGTGGAGTGATGAACCACCGCCCTTGAGAAGAGGAAGACCACCAGGTCAATAAAATTAATTTTAAGAAAATCATTGGCAATGTTATCACGTTTGAATAATTTAAAATACAAAAAGAGAACGTATTAAAATGGTCGCACAAGAACTTTTTATTGTCTATAAATATAAAACTAATTCATACATTTTCATCTGATTCATTTATATATTTTTTTAAAGTCATGTAATTGTTACAGCATGGGGCTCCAGACAGTCTGATATCTACCCCGATTCAACTGCAGGGGCAAATAAGGAAGAGGTATTTTATGCGTCACTAAATTAGTCATACTTATTGATACTTATTTTTTATTCATTGGTGAGCGCAAAAATATATAACGTACTTTTCTAACATTTATTATTGTTTTTATGATCCTATTTACTTTCTGTCAGTATTTGGTTAGTGTATAACAATATGTTTTTCCAGATAAAGCCCGTCCCCATCTGGCTGTGTGTATTCCTAGTAGCGTCGTATATCGTCGCGGGCACCTTCCTCTTTAAGAGCTGGGAGGGCTGGGCGTACCTCGACGCCGCTTACTTCTGCTTCATCACACTCACCACCATCGGCTTTGGAGACTTTGTGCCGGCACAGGTTGGTGTTTGCTATCTAGAGTCATAGATATTATGCTACTTTCTTCTTCAAGAGTTGCAAGAGATGAAATTCCTGGTTAGTGTCATATAAGATTTTGATTAGTGAGTTGAGAGTTCATGGAGATCTTGTATCTGAATTAAGTAACTTTATAAAAACTGGATCAGGATATTAAATAAACCCACAATTATTTTCATTGTGATGATGATGATCTTTGGGATAGTGACGAAAATGACTATGACGATGATGGAAAGATGATAATGCTAGTAACAATAATGATTATAATCCTAGTAATGTCTCGCAGGGCCAGTCAGGCGAGGCGGCGGACGCGGTACACTCTATAGCGCTGTGCTCGCTATACCTTCTGTTCGGTATCGCGTTGCTGGCGATGTCGTTCAACCTGGTGCAGGAGGAGGTTCGGGCGCACGTCGCCGCGCTTGCCACGCAGTTAGGCATCATCAAGCGCACAACACCTGCACCGGAACAGTGATGCAACTTGTAGATATATCATATAAGACTAGTAGCTACAAATAGCGTTACAGTTCTGCATCGCGTGGCGAGCCACCATCATTCGGTCGAAAAATCTTCCTTTGTGGCCTCAACGTATATTCGCACTGACTAATGCCTACTTTATGAGATTTTGACAAAAGTATATCTATTCCACAGATTTGTTGATCGATTACTATTTTGACGCTAGCCTTAGGTGCTAATGAATACCTAGCTTCAGTCAAATACCTCGATAGGGCATCGTTGCAAAATGTATGATCTGATAATGACCTCACAACAATTCGGGTGACAGGGCGTTCTAACTGTAATTTTACAAGAAAATGTTTGTTATTATCTATTACAGCCATCACGCGTCACAAGAACGTTGTAGGACTATAAATAAATTTTGATAATAATGTAAGTATATAGTAAACATAGTACACGTCATGGTAGAAGATGTTACAACTGCATTTGTTTTAAATTATAAGATGTAACAATTGAAATTATTGATAACATTAAACAATAAGTACATAATATTTTAGTTGAATGGACCTTTCACGGTTATTGAAGTGAAAACTTCTTTAGCGGCATTGAGCACTTTTGTGGGATGGGTAAAAACCATAGAGATATTATTGTTTCTGATATCTGTGGTAAAAACTGTGAAACTCGCGTCAGATTCTCGTGCTGATCGAAAAACCTTGGAAAAACCGTAAGACGGTTGGAGAGTAGTGTTTTGTGTCGAACTCGAACTCGAACTCAAACTCGAACTCGAACTCGAACACGAACTCGAACTCGAATTGATTGTAAAGCGGGGAATTGACTACCGGGCCGCCCGCTACGGGCCGCCCGTCACGGGCAGGTAATAATAATAATAATAATAATAATAATAATAATAATAATAATAATAATAATAATAATAATAATAATAATAATAATAATAATAATAATAATAATAATAATAATAATAATAATAATAATAATAATAATAATAATAATAATAATAATAATAATAATAATAATAATAATAATAATAATAATAATAATAATAATAATAATAATAATAATAATAATAATAATAATAATAATAATAATAATAATAATAATAATAATAATAATAATAATAATAATAATAATAATAATAATAATAATAATAATAATAATAATAATAATAATAATAATAATAATAATAATAATAATAATAATAATAATAATAATAATAATAATAATAATAATAATAATAATAATAATAATAATAATAATAATAATAATAATAATAATAATAATAATAATAATAATAATAATAATAATAATAATAATAATAATAATAATAATAATAATAATAATAATAATAATAATAATAATAATAATAATAATAATAATAATAATAATAATAATAATAATAATAATAATAATAATAATAATAATAATAATAATAATAATAATAATAATAATAATAATAATAATAATAATAATAATAATAATAATAATAATAATAATAATAATAATAATAATAATAATAATAATAATAATAATAATAATAATAATAATAATAATAATAATAATAATAATAATAATAATAATAATAATAATAATAATAATAATAATAATAATAATAATAATAATAATAATAATAATAATAATAATAATAATAATAATAATAATAATAATAATAATAATAATAATAATAATAATAATAATAATAATAATAATAATAATAATAATAATAATAATAATAATAATAATAATAATAATAATAATAATAATAATAATAATAATAATAATAATAATAATAATAATAATAATAATAATAATAATAATAATAATAATAATAATAATAATAATAATAATAATAATAATAATAATAATAATAATAATAATAATAATAATAATAATAATAATAATAATAATAATAATAATAATAATAATAATAATAATAATAATAATAATAATAATAATAATAATAATAATAATAATAATAATAATAATAATAATAATAATAATAATAATAATAATAATAATAATAATAATAATAATAATAATAATAATAATAATAATAATAATAATAATAATAATAATAATAATAATAATAATAATAATAATAATAATAATAATAATAATAATAATAATAATAATAATAATAATAATAATAATAATAATAATAATAATAATAATAATAATAATAATAATAATAATAATAATAATAATAATAATAATAATAATAATAATAATAATAATAATAATAATAATAATAATAATAATAATAATAATAATAATAATAATAATAATAATAATAATAATAATAATAATAATAATAATAATAATAATAATAATAATAATAATAATAATAATAATAATAATAATAATAATAATAATAATAATAATAATAATAATAATAATAATAATAATAATAATAATAATAATAATAATAATAATAATAATAATAATAATAATAATAATAATAATAATAATAATAATAATAATAATAATAATAATAATAATAATAATAATAATAATAATAATAATAATAATAATAATAATAATAATAATAATAATAATAATAATAATAATAATAATAATAATAATAATAATAATAATAATAATAATAATAATAATAATAATAATAATAATAATAATAATAATAATAACAATAATAATAACGTTTATTTCACAATAAGACATACCATTACACTACAATAAAACGATACACATAACACAATGCCTACTACAAATTTACAACACAAAGAGAAAAAAGAATATATATCATAATCACATACCTAGACATAAAAATATTAAAATAAGTACTAATTACTAAGTATAGTATGAGGGTCGGCACAAGTAGTGTATTGTTATGTCTTTAATTGTCAATTATTTTTAACAAAAAATTAAAACCGACTTCCAAGGTAAAACAATAATAACATCCTTATAATATGAACTAAAAAGTATTAAATAATTATTCCTATCTAATAGTGCCTTTTTACGAATTCGGCTAAAACTCAACTATTTCTGTACTCAATCTTCATCATTTTGAAGTCGGTACCAGATGAATCTTCTGTTCTCTGACAGAATATTTGAAACTTTTGGAACTGGCACCGACTTCAAAATTATGAAGATTGAGTACAGAAATAGTTGAGTTTTAGTAATCGTTGAACATACAAAAAAAAAAAATAAGAAAAAAAAAATCCACAGCCGAACATATAACCTCCTCGTTTTTTGGAAGTCGGTTAAAAAGGACACTACTCAGGCGTGTCACCGCGGTGCTGTACACCACAGTGCCTGGTGTTATGTGGTTCCTAGAAAGCCGTCATCTGGAGACAGGAACAGATAAGCACTCAGCAATTACATTTTAACATATATAAATATTATTTTACATATTATACTTATAACTATTGTACTATAATAATAACGGACTTACTTTTACTTCATATTACATAATATCCATATGGATATATTTTTACGTCTGCAACGCTTGTAAACACAGTAAGCCTATTGTTATTACTGTTTACCTAACAACCGAGTCATGGGGGATCGCTTGAAGGATGGTGTTTGACCTTGCAAGCAACCTTGGAACATCCGTAAACCGCCTTGCACCGGCTTACATCTTGATCGGTAAGTACTATGATAGCGACTAGGTCTGTCGCATGTCTGCTCGTCAATTCCTAGGTACGGGCACAGACATGCCCGCCGGCCCGTGCCCGCAGCCTGCCCGCGAGATCGGATTTTTCCCGCGCGGGCACGGGCAAGTCTGTACATGAATAGTCGCAACGGGCGGCCCGTCGTCATTTGCGCCTTGGAGAGCGACTGGCGACCACTTCAAATATTATTTTAAAACATATTATTGTAAACAATACAAACACTAAACATAAGAAAAAACCAACAACAACAACTTTGACATTCGTTTATTTCCATTTACCGGTCGCATCCTTGTTTGTGGAAAGTTATAAAAGCAAGGACGATCTACGTAAAGTTCGCTGTAAGCGAACTTATTGAAAAATCCAAAGAAATCAATGCCGATGCTGATCTATTATCTGTTAAAAAGAATATCGAGTCCATGAGTCCACGACCGAGTTGCAGCTCTCTGTCTATTCGACTGACTTGCCTGTTCTGTGTGTGTTCAATAGGGGCAAGCGGCAGACTTGTGCCAGACCGGGCGGCTCGCGGGCAGCCCGGGTTTCGATTAATTTAAAAAATCGATTTTAAAAAATGCGTTAAAAATTTAATTGATTATAAGGGTTTCGATTAATTAAAAAAATAGATTTATTAATAATCGATTTTCATAAAAAATGGGTTAAAAAAGCACAACATTAATAATCAAGTTTTCACTTCTGCCGGCACTCCCGGAGTGCAATCCGTCTTTTTTTTTTCGTAATCTACTGTCGTGAGGTACTTTATATTTTATCGTGCCATTAAAAACAAGTTTAAACAAATATTTTAACAGGCACGAGTTGTGTTCGCTTATATTCTCTATTTCACGTGGATCGAATGGTTGCATTTAATTTTAATTGTGATTTATTACGTCTATCGTTATATAATAATCTTATAGTATCTGAGATGAATCAGTAATTTTAGTGCTAGTGATATCACATTTTGGTTGCTTCAAAACATCGTTTTCGTTATCATCCATTGTTATCAAATTGTGCCCTACTTAAAAACAACTACTTTTCTATAGAAATGGCTATAAATGCTATATGAAAACGACTTCTGAAAGGCCATAGCAATAAAAAGGCTTTGTAAGTATCATTACTATTTGTCTTAAATTAATGACAAGTACAAAACCTCTCATTACGATATAACGAAGTGACATCTCCTATATTTTAGCTAATTTCTAACACTAAAATACTAAATCTAGTTTTATTTATTAATTCAGATGTTTAAATTAAATAAAATGTTCAATTATTTGTTTAAAACAACTTTGTGTTAAGTATTATAATATACTAGCTGGTGCCCGCGACTTCGTTCGCGTTAGCATAGTAGATCACGCCCCAAGTATTATTTTTCAAAAGTATTCAATGTACAGAATTGACTTTCCTACGATTTTATTATATGATGATTATATTGACTTAGTTTTTTCCTAAAAAGGAGAAATAAGACGCAATACAAACGCCACGACACAATTTCGTTATAAGCAACAGAACCATGATGGCGGGGTTTGGGGGGGCACACTCGAAAACCATATGTTTAGTTTAGTTTTACACTTCGTCCTTAAAAAAGTAGTGATATAACGCCGCGACACCGTTTTTTAAGGCGACGCCTTGATAATTTGGCTGCAGCGATGCCGATTTTTCTCAGCAATGACTAAAGCTAAGAAACTAAAGTTCATTGTCAGTATTCATCATGTCTTTGTCTTTGAATTGCCCATAGCATAACACGATTGGACAACTTTTATAACACAGAATTATCAATCGAAAAGACCTCTGTAAAAAAAGGGATTCCTATTTTTCCAACAGAGGAGAGTGATTTAAGGTTCCAAAATTTGTACATAAATTGGTTGAAGCATACTCTTTAATATGTGCATAGCTTATATGAAATGTATTTATGGTTTTTAAATTAGGCGACAAAAACCATTTTGTCGCTTACGCCCTTTCTATTTTTTGCTGTTCCATTGCTTGTTTTCTATGAGAGACCGCCCCGGCCTTTCATAGAAAACAAGCAATCTAAAACATATCCAACACGGTTTCTTACTTTAACGCGGCGTCACCTTAAGCAAAATGTTTCAACCGTTCACCGTTGTGCTCGTCGTATATAAATCAAACGACACTCGAAATCGGTGAAGATAAGATAGATAAAAGCTCGTAGCAAGGCAAGGAGTGGAGATAGATACAAAGTATAAAGGACAAATTTGTAGGAAATTGTATGAGATTTCATTATGTACGGGACTTTTTTTCGCTCCGGCGCACTGTTTTAGCGATATGAGCAAAAAACTAAAAATATTGAAACTTGCGCCCCTTCCCCCATCATAGGTGGTATCGTTAAACTTTATAGCCTATGTGTTGACCCAACCTCTAAGTAATATTCGTGCAAAATTTGAAGTAAATCCATCCAGTACATTCTGAGTTTATCCCGGACATACATACAGACAAACAGACAAACAGACAAAAATTCTAACAACTATATTTTTGGCTTCCATATCGATTATAGATCACGTCCCAAGTATTATTTTTCAAAAGTATTCAATGTACAGAAATCAGAATTGACTTTCCTACGATTGTATTATATGCATTAGATTAGATATGTAAGTATAGATGATTGACTTAGTTTTTTCCTAAAAAGGAGAAATAAGACGCAATACAAACGCCACGACACAATTTCGTTATAAGCAACAGAACCATGCGTGGGGGGAGGGGGGGGGGGGGGGCTAAAAAAAGTAGAGTCAAAATGTTTCACCGTTCATCGTTGTGCTCGTCGCATAATTAATCAAACGACACTCGAAATCGGTGAAGATAAGATAGACAAAAGCTCGTAGCAAGGCAAGGAGTGGAGATGGATACAAAGTATAAAGGACGAATTTGTATGGAACCTTATCAATAATCCTTATAGCTTTAATTGAGCGGCGAAAGTAACGGTAAAAACGCGTGGTTCGGGTTTCGCGTGATTTGCCGCAATCTGCTGCGTGAACTAAAAATATATTTTAAGTGGGAAAATATTAATATTAAGAAATAAAAAAAATTGGGTACTAAGTAGACATATCAATAAACAATAATCGGTTAACAAAAATAAATTATCATAATTTGTTTAAATAATATGCTTTTCTTAATTTGTTAATAGTCACCATTTTAATGTTAACATAAAACACTGATTACTATTGTTACTATTTACACTGTTATTGTTACTATTTTGTTTTGTTATTGTTAGAAGCCAGATAACAATATATATTTTTTTATTCATTTATGAATGCCTTTGATTGTTCATAAAAAAGTGAAATATCAAAATTGTTGAATTTTTCCAAAGTATATCTCTTCTGAGCCCTTTTAAGATTAGCTCAAAAGAATAATAAAAATTTCTAGATTTCTTGTTTTGAAATAATCAGCGTTTTTATGTTAACATTAAAATGGTGACTATTAACAAATTAACAAAAGCTTAACAATTATCAAATTGTAATAATTTATTTTTGTTGGTGAATTATTGTTTACTGATATGTCTACTTGGTACTTAATGTTTTTTTATTTCATTAAATTAATATTTAATCAGTTAAAATGTATTTTTCAATTCACGTTTCAGATTGCGGCAATGGGCATTGTCCAAAAAAAATCACATGTACTTTTTATATTTTTTTTCGTTAAAATAGGGTATTTTAAGAATATAAATTAAATAATTTTAAAATTCATTGGCTAGTTTTTCTCAATAAATTTTTAAAATTTCGCTCTGACGTCATCATCGGCGGCCAATTGACCTCTGCAGTATGTTTTTTTTCCTTTCAATCTTATTTATAATGGCTGGTTCGTCAAATGCAAGTGCTCATTATGTGAAAGCTGATACGAGAAGCTTACCAAAAGTTCGAAAAGTAATGTTGGTCGAATTTATTGAATTTAACGCCATTGAAGGTCAAACTAAGGAACGCCATTGAAGGTCAAACTAAGGTTAAACATATTTGTTCAAAAATATAAGTAACTAATGGGTATTTTTTTCGTTTATATACAGAAAAACGATCACTGACCTTATTCCTCGAAATGTTTTTGTAATGAGCAAAATTAAAAAAAAAATGGACAATCCCCATTAACGCGAACCGAACTACGCGTTTTTACCGTTACTTTCGCCGCTCAATTTAAGTTATAGGGATTGTTGATAAGGTTCCAGGATCTAGGACTTTTTTTAGGGTTCTTTAAGGATCTATTTTCAAAATTTGATTTTCTCAAATAGTTTTCGAAATAAGTATAAAAAAAACCGAACCCTTCTTTTTATGTTTACTTAATTATTTATAACTTTTGCATTTTTGTCAGCCCCTCTCGGAATTTTGGTAGAATGTTCTAGATACTATTCCGAATCGAATGAGACCAAAATCATAATTTTCAGTGCATGAGATCAGGTTTTGATGAAAATGGCACTTGTTAACCAGAGTAGTAGGCACTTGACAATATATGACTGCAAAATACTCAATTATTTGTTCGTCTTAATTTATTCGTTCCAATAGGTTCAAAGTAATACAATTACGTCCTCCATCTTCTCTTGTTTTATCCTCATGGGGGTTGAATTTACCAATATCTAGTCGTCTAAACTATAGTCTAAGAAAATGTCTAATAAGTTTCATCCCCTATTTCTTCCCCTTAGGGATGGAATTTAATAAATTCCTTTCTGAGGGGATGCCTACGTCGTAGTAACTTTGACGTAGGCATGTATGCATACACAGTCTCAGCCCGATCGGTTTAAAATTGACAAAGTTTCATGCAAAATTCCATCTCCTGTTTTGGCCCTTTAGGTGTGAAATTTTTTAAAATCCTTTCTTAGGAAACGCCTACGTTACAGTAGCTTTATGCGTGCAAAGTTTCAGATCGATCGGCTTAAAATTGACAAAGTTTCATACAAACTTTCAACCCCAATTTCATCCCTTTGGGGGTAGAATTTCCGAAAACGCTTTAAGACGTATGGACTACTCATTTTTAATCAGTAGCCCAAAAATAAAGTTTCATCTTTCTTACTCAAAAAATGACGGACTTTCATTCAAACTTTCAACCCAAATTTCACCCCCTTGGGGGTAGAATTTACAAAAACACTTAAATACGTATCTATTTATTTTTAATCGGTAGCCCAAAAATAAAGTTTCATGTTTCTAACTCAAGAAAAGACAGATTTTCATTCAAACTTTCAACCCCTATTTCACCCCCTTGGGGGTAGAATTTCCAAAAACGCTTTAATACGTATTCATTCATTTTTATTCAGTAGCCCAAAAATAAAGTTTCATATTTCTAACAAAAGAAATGACGGACTTTCATACAAACTTTCAACCCCTATTTCACCCCCTTCGGGTTAAAATTTCCAAAACTTCCTTAGTGGGTGTCTACATAATAAAACAACCCTACTGACCAAATTTTGTGGCTGTAGCTCTAGCAGTTTTTGCTCAGCGATGATAAATCAGTCAATCAGTCAGTCAGGACTTGTAATTATATATATATATATATATATATATATATATATATATATATATATATATATATATATATATATATATATATATATATATATATATATAAGATAGATGTTCCGCGCGGCTTTGCTTGCGTAATTTAGGAATTTCACGCAACCGTACATTTTTCCGCAACAAATGACCTATGTCCCTTCACGTAGTCTATTCTTCATGTTTGCCAAATAACATAAAAATTGCTCCAGTAGTTCTTAATATAATAAGCAATTTCATATAATTTCCCCCGTTTTTTCCACATTTTTCTCTATTTCTTCGCTCCAATTACTTTTAACGTAATAAAATATAACCTTTAGCCTTTCTCGATAAATAACCTATCTAACACTGAAAGAATTTTTCAAATCGGACCAGTAGTTATTGAGATTAGCGCGTTCAAATAAGCCCTTTCATATAATATCCCCCGTTTTTTTCACGTTTTCCTCTATTTCTTCACTCCTATTAGTTTTAGCGTGATAAAATATAGCCTATAGCCTTTCTCAATCAATGGCCTATCTAACACTGAAAGAATTTTTTAAATCGGACCAGTAGTTCCTATGATTAGCGCGTTCTATTAAGCCCTTACATATAATTTCCCCCGTTTTTTCCACATTTTCCTCTATTTCTTCGCTTATATTAGTCTTAGCGTTATAAAATATAGCTTATAGCCTTTCTCAATAAACGGGCTATCTAACACTGAAAGAACTTTTCAAATCGGACCAGTAGTTCCTGAGATTAGCGCGTTCAAATAAGCCCTTTCAAATAATTTCTCCCCGTTTTTTCCACATTTTCCTCTATTTCTTCGCTCCTATTAGTCTTAGTGTGATAAAATATAGCCTATAGCTTTCCTCGATAAATGGGCAATCCAACAGTGGAAGAATTTTTCAAATCGGACCAGTAGTTCCTGAGATTAGCGTGTTCAAACAAACAAACAAACTCTTCCCAATTATAATATTAGTACAGATTATTTTTAGAACCCATAGTCACTTTGTTAATACACATACTTACCTTTGTATCTTTATTAACCGATTATTTATTATTATTAATTAGTACATAGTTCATGAAAACAGTCATCTAAAATCGATTAGAGATATTTTAGGCATAATGTTATTTTTCTGAGGTGCTAAGGTCATTAATTTTAATTCACTGACGGCATAAAAAATGCGATATTTGGAAATGCAAGTTTTAATTAAAGCCCTAATTTCCTGGAGCAATTTTATCAAAAATTGTTCCTGTTTATACTTTAGAATTGGCCTTAACGGATTAAAGAGCTGAATGTAAAACACAATGTTGATAGGCAAATTATCTGATTAAATATTTAGCTTAATCCAAGTAAGATATCGAAGATAAAGGCGTGATAGGGGCGAGCCGAAACTAATAATTAATTATTATTAGACTAGCGACCCGCCCCGGCGTCGCACGGGTATAAAACATATAAGTAGCCACTGAAAAAATGATTAAAATCGAGAGCCTATGATCCTTTACGTGGTCTAATTCTTACCTATGCCAAATAACATAAAAATTGCTCCAGTAGTTCGCGAGATAAGCCCTTTCAAATAATTTCCCCCGTTTTTTCCACATTATCCTACTAGTCTTAGCGTGATAAAATATAGCCTATAGCCTTCTTCAATAAATTGGCTATCTAACACTGAAAGAATTTTTCAGATCGGACCAGTAGTTCCTGAGATTAGCGAGTTCAAGTTAGCCCTTTCAAATAATTTTCCCCGTTTTTTCCACATTTTCCTCTATTTCTTCGCTCCTATTAGTTTTAGCGTGATAAAATATAGCCTACTAGCTGTTGCCCGCGACTTCGTCCGCGTGGACTTCAGCTTATAGCGCGCGCCGCGCGGTGTCTACAAAATTGGTGTCAAATTTAAAAGCTTTTTATTAAAACCCTGGTACCCCTTAAAATATCAAAAGACCCAAAAATAGCTGTGCAGTGTGCACATTTTATTTTTTTAAATTAAGTAATCTTTATTAATACCAAATTTACAGCTTATTTAGCCCCTTACACAACTTTAGCTTTACTCATAAACTATTCATCATAGGGATGGGCGTTGAATGAACGAACCGTTTTATTAAACTGTTTATTAGTCATGAACGGGTAAACTAGTTTAGCGTCTACTGATAAACTGGTTTATGCGTGAACGGTTGCCATGCCGGAACGGTGTGTGTGACAGAGACCGTTCGTCGCGACGCGACGTCGCGATCAACGGATGGGTGGTGATATTTTAAATTAAATAAATGAAAAATTCAGTAATTAATCTCCCTGCCTGCCAGTCCTAAGCCTGGAAAAAAGTATGTAGGGAACTGCACTTCCACCGCTTACAGATTAAACCGTCTCGTCGTTCGTCGTCATCACTCGTCACGTCGAAGTGCAAAACGACAACAAGTTTGTCAAAACAGTTAATGCTGAAAGTCGTTTAGTCAAAAAACTACTTTGTTTGTCATAGTTTATTGTTTAGTTCAGTGTTCTGAAAACTAGTTGAAAAAAAAACTGTTTTGTCATTGACTAGTTTACGATAAACGATAAACGGTCTCGTTTAGTTGATCGAAAAAGCGTCGACGACCCACCACACTATTCGTCGAAGACGTAAACTAGTCGAAAAAAAAACTGTTTTTTCAACTAGTTTACGATGAACGATAAACGGTCTCGTTTCGTTGATCGAAATAGCGTCGACGACCCACCACTAATTTATTATTGGTAGGTTTAAGGTTACGTGGGTTATTTAATTACGTGAATAACAATCGAAAAATTTAACTCGATATGGTGCCACCTCTTATAGAAAGATTTATGAGCAAGCGATAGCGAGATGTAGGCGACTCTTAGCGCCATCTGTTATGAATTTTTGGAACTAACTTAATTTGAACAAATTTACGCATTTTCACCCCCTTACAACCCCTTTTTCCAGTTAAAAAGTAGCCTTTGTCCTTTCTCAGGCTTTAGATTATCTGTGTACAAAATTTAATTACAATCGATTCAGTAGTTTTGGCGTGAAAGCGAGACAGACAGACAGACAGAGATACTTTCGCATTTATAATATTAGTATAGATAGCCTTCCTCGATAAATGGGCTATCTAACACTGAAAGAATCATAATAGTTTTAAAGATTAATGGGAACAAAGGGACATGAGGGAAAAAAGTGACTTTTTTTTTAAATAAAAAAAAATACCAATTCTGATAATAATATTATTATCATTGGTGAGAGTTGTGAGCGAAAAAATATGATTCCTTTAATAGCATTGATGTTTTGATGTTTTATCAATGTTGTAAATTACATCACAGATTACTAATCGCTAATGCTAAAGCTGAAATCTTTCAGTTTGGGTCCAGGAAAATAGTAACGCACATCTAGGTGTACAAAATGTCCGGGGAGGTTGTTGAAAAAGATGTTTACACATCTGCAAGACCTCAAGATGTAGAGAAGTCTGGAAATGTGCAAACTCATGAGAAGGTGGATTTGGATAAAATACTTGTGGAGGAGGTGGGACAATTTGGAAAGTATCAGATATTAACGGTTCTTCTGGCTGCACTGCCTGTGATATTTTCAGCGTTTGCCTCGGGTGAATATATTTTTACAACAGCGAGAATTCGAAGCAGGTAAGTTGAAACAAGTAATCATCAATGATTAGGGTTGCTACTTACATCTAAGGGCCGATTGTTTGATCACTAGTAAAAAATAACTAATAGTATCCGTAACCATTAGTTAGTTGACTGTAGTTAAGCCTTGACCAGTTGTTAAAATAGAAATACGTTGTTTCAACTGATTTTTGACTTTTTTTTTTATTAACCTATCAAGCGTCGGGCTGTCAAAATGTCAAACGCCGTAAAGTGTCGTGTTACATGGGAAATTCGCGAAAGCTGTTCGCGCGGGGTTTCCGCGCTTGGGTTTTCCAAGATTATAAAAATAAATTGTTATTTTATCCACTGTATTTATTATATATGTTTACAATCTAGAATAAATTTCCTATATGATGACGTAACTGTAATTTTACTAATTACTAATAATCTTGTAATAATCTTGGTGCAAACACAAAACATGAGTTTTTTCATACTGCCGACCGTCGGCAGGCGACGCTTTGATTATTTATGGAAAAAACTTAATACATACGCAAGAAAATTACTGTTTATTTAGTTAAATATATGATTTACTTACGTTATTATCTTTTTCCAGATTAATTTACACTCACAATAACATTTCACAACAATAACAATAACTGGCGTCACAACTTGTCAACAACTTGACGGTTTCTGCCCCCCGTCATCCAGGGTCGAGTTTGACGCAAAGAGCTTGCCCAGAAAATCGGCTTTGTCTTTTGCGTCCTGGGCCAATGATCCATTTCCTGCATGTAGGGATGGTAGGGTTGGCTTCCTTCAATTTCCTTCAATAGCTTTGGCCAGAGACGAGAATGCACGGGTTCCCGAGGGGAGACGCTCAAGTCTCTTGACAATTCTATTGACGTGCTGTTGCTTTGCCCGAGTAATCTCTTTCTTGAGGGACCTAGAGGCAAGGTTGTACTCCTTTTTATATGTGCTGGTATTTAAATCCCGAGCGGACACCGCGTTGGCCCGGGATTGGTAAGCCTCCTGCTTGTGGCGAGAAGCTTTTTTGGGGAATGAACCAAACCAGGGACGAAATCTGCCGCCAGTTGGCACTACAGAGGACGGAATGAAAAGTTCCATCCCCTGCATCACCACATCGGCAACAGAGTTGGCAGTGTTGTCGGGATCATCCGGCAAGAAGCACACGTGCCCCCAAGGATAGGATGCAAAAAATGACCGCATCCCATCCCAGTCTGCTGACTTGTAGTACCACACACGACGGTAGTTAACAGCACGCTGTCTTAACACCGTCGTAAGTGGCACAGAACTCCTGACAAGGCAATGATCCGATGAACCAAGTGGTGCGGTTACGGATATTTGGTACCCGTCAGGATTTGAAGTCAGCAGGAGGTCCAACAAGGAAGGATTCTGAACATCCACATCTGGGATTCGCGTAGGCGTAGTAACCAGTTGTGTCAAGTCGTTCGCAAGGGCAAAGTTGCAGACAGATCTCCCCGCATGATCAGTTTTACTGGAATTGAGCCCGTCGGCGTGGTGGGCATTAAAGTCGCCAAGTATTATGATCTCTGCGGATGGGATCTGCTGCTGCACAAAATCTGAAGCAGCTTGCAGGTGCTCCAAGAGTCGGTCCGTCTCGGGGTCACCAGTATGGGACCTATATCGGCATGCATAGACGTGCCGATATAGGTCCCATACTGGTGACCCCGAGGGTGGTCGTCGCAGTCTATGCGGAGCCACAAGATTGACACATCCATGACCTCAAGATTGCTGAGGCGGCGAGAGCAGATATCATCTCTGATATACAAACACACTCCAGCTTTGGGTAGAAAGGAGTGCTCGAGATAATACCCTGGGTGGGAAAGGTATGATGTGTCACTCGGAGATGATATCTGCGTCTCGGTTAAAAAGAGAAAAGCCGGCTTTGCTGTCTCAAGGTGGTAATGGTTACTTTAGTTAAAAGTAACAATCGTCGATTGTGTTGCTATTTGAAGGAACATGGGGAACCCAAAATTCTGTCGGGAGAATTTTTTTACTACTGGTAATATTGTTTATGAAACGTCGGCTGTACAGAACTTTTTACGCTCACGCACAACCAATGCTCAAAGAACAATAAATCTTAAAGTATTTGACATACGGACGTAATTAAAACTTAACTCAAATTATTTAGACATAATAATCAATAAAAATGGGTCATGGGGGCTCTTTCTGTAAAAAAAAATACAATTGTTTTTAATTTTTGCACGTGTTTACTCTATTTTTTAGAAACTGTATGACTTATTTGAGCTTTTTGCGTAAAAAAAACCTTTTTTGCGTTTCTTATGGTAGGCTATTTAATTGGCAGCTTTTTGATATGATGTTTGAGGTTTCAATATTTATGTAATACAGTACTGTTATTGTTGGTACTTACTTACCTATTTAGTACACAATGTAGACTCAATCACTTTAGCATCCAAAGTGCTGTTTCTTTGGACATTCTAAACCTTTCGAAAAATTCTACTTCATCCCAATAGTCTAGCAGCTAGCTGCACAATTCTAGAGCGAAATGTTTTCGGGCGGCGTGTCTAGAATGATTTCTTCAACAGAAGAACTTTCCGAGTCATCGAAATGTATAAGTTCATTTAAATCCATTATTTTTTTATTAAAATCACTCTTTTTGGGCAGTAAAATATCTCAACTCGACTAGATATTATCCGCAACAACAAAGGAATAAAACTAATGGTCTTTGTTAACTACGCAGTCCAAGCGTAGTCATTTTATTTAACAATTTGTCAAAAAAATTTACTACAGTTAGCTTAACTATCGATTAAAAACAACATTTTGTAATTTTTAACCAATAGTCAGTTTAACTAACAGTTTTTAACTATTAGTAACCTTAACTAGCGATCAAACAACGGGCCCTAAATAACACTATAGTCATCACTTAGAACTTATCTTTGATAAATAATGGAAAATGCGGGATTTTTCATATAATGAAATAAAATTAAACGCATCTACGAGCATCAATTAATGTTTTGATTAAATACTCTGTACATAATCCGGAAAACTTATCATAATATATTTTTGTTGAATATGTCTATCTTTTTAATTTTAGTAATTAAATTCATTTCATGAAATTTCAGGTGCTTAATACCTGAATGTGATCCAGATGTACCCGAATATCTACCCTCGTGGGTCTCAAACGCCATCCCAGATGACGAGAACGGTAACAGCATCGACAACTGCCAGAGATACCCAACTGCCACCATTACCAATAGCTCCAATGTGTGTCCAGCTTATTGGTTCAATAACGAACTCAAAGTGAATTGCGAGGCATATGTTTACGAAAATGATTTGAGCGTTGTCTATGATGTAAGTAACTTCCTACTCCCGGTTACGTTAACTTTATTGACACACTAACTTTAGTTAATATTTCTTACAATATATCTATTGAACGTCATCGACCTTGCTTTGTAAAATAATTCTAGAGAAATTCTAATATCAAACATACTATACTAAGCAATTTTACTTCATTACTAGGAGAGTGACTTAAAAAACATTATCCTTTTTCAGTTCAACATGGCTTGCGACGAATGGCGTCGATCTCTTATCGGGTCCATAAGAACTGTTGGCACACTCTTAGTCCTGCCTATCACTGGATACATATCAGATCGCTGGGGCCGTCGAGTGGCCCTTACACTCAATGCCTTTAACACTGGCTGGATAGGTCTCGTCCGTTCCTTCGTCAACTCCTACGAATGGTTCCTTACGTTGGAGGTTCTTGAGTCCACCGTCGGAGCTGGGGCTTATTCATCTTGCTACATTTTAGGTAAGACAATTAACCAATTTATTAACGATATATTTAATTCTTTGTCGATCTAAACGAGGCTTAATAACATTATTTGCAGCTTTATGTAATTAATTTTACATTTCAGTAACTGAGCTTGTCGGACCACAATACCGTGTAGTGGTTGGTGCAACCATGTCTACACTTTTCGCAGTTGGTCAAGTGATCCTTGGTCTAATAGCGTGGGCATTGCCGCAGTGGAGGTCATTGACCCAGGCAGTATACGCACCTCAACTACTCGTGGTCTCATACTTCTGGATTCTGTCAGAATCGGTCAGATGGCTCATGAGCAAGGGACGTTACGAGGAATCGGAGGAAATCCTCAAGAAGGTTGCGAAGAGAAACAACAAAGTGCTGTCAGACAAATCTTTAGAAGCATTGAGAGCTACAGCTGAAGCTGAAAAGACCAGAGAAAAACCTAAGGAAGTGTGGCTGCCATTACAAGTGATTAGATCCCGACTGATCCTATTCAGATGCATGGTATCCCCGATATGGTGGATAACTAATACCCTTATTTACTATGGCATGTCAATCAATGCGGTGAATTTATCTGGTAATAGATACGTGAACTACATAGCCGTGGCAGCTATCGAGATACCTGGCTACTGGACGGCTATTTTGTTACTGGATCGTATTGGCAGAAAACCAGTTCTCATCATCGGCTACTGGATGTGCGCTGCTTGCCAGTTCGCCTTCGCTTTTATGCCGGAAGGTGAGACCAATCTTAGTATTTTAAGCAGAAAAATTGTAAATATATCAAATTATTTCGAAATATCTTCATAACATATTTTTTTGAATGTGTTTGTTTATTAATTTGAACGGGGCAATCTCACTGATTACTGGATTTTTATATGATTTGGCCCAGATATAATAGATTATAGAGTAGATATAGACTACTTTTGCAGGAAAATTTACGGTTCCCACAAAATTTCTTGCTTACACTGACTAGTCTCGTAATATTACCAGAGTGAATTAGCCATAATACTTATTCCAGTACCCGTTTCATTTTCACGTGGACTTCTTCACGTTCCAGGTAACGACGGCCTGTCCCTCACCTTCTACCTGATCGGAAAGTTCTGTATCGCGATGGTGATGACGTCAGTGTACGTGTATACCGCCGAACTGTTCCCCACCAAGTACCGGCACAGCCTCTTCGCTTTCGCATCTATGGTTGGACGCCTCGGCTCTATTACTGCGCCGCTCACGCCTGCTCTTGTAAGTATTAGTATTATTATCTAGTTTATTAGCCTCAGCATTGCTATTCTCATATTCATTACTCACTTTCGGCTCTGTATTGCTCTACTCATCACCATTGCTATGGTGATGTCTGCGTACTTTACTGCTAAGTATCGCACCAGCATGCTCGCGTAGACGATAGTAATAAATAATAATAATAATGACTCCCACGCTGGTTTCGGTGACGGTGGCCGGTTTCATTAAAACCAGACCAGTTACGCAGGAGTAATTTTATAGTTCCCAAGTGTGTGCGCAGTATACAAGAGCACTCTCTATTCCTTTACTCTCTCTTACTCACTCTCATAACCCAGTGGGACGGAAGACTGACACGACCATAGTAAATATTACTTTTATTACCATAATATTGAAATTCAAGATAAATAAGGTAATAAACATTTAACTATATATTTTACTCATTAGAAGCACACACTGCCCTTTATATAAAAAATACTTATATAAAATGAAATTACAAAAATAAATTTATCGGTCCATTACAAGTCGAGTGCGATTGCTATACCATTTTTCACTGCTACACCATTTTTCGGTGCTACTACAATATGAAACTCTAAACGACAAATCAAGACACAAAACGTTGTTTAAAATATCAGTATGAAATTCTTTGCCTCGATCACATTCGGTAGAGTTATTTCCATCTCTGTGTTTCAGGCTTCGGAGGTATGGGAGCAGCTCCCATCAGTGATGTTCGGTGGCTTCGCGCTGCTCTCCGGTCTGCTGATCTTCACCACTCCTGAGACTCTGGGGACGAACTTGCCCGACACCATGGAGGAGGCCGAAAACATCTCCAAAAACTAGCTGACTGAAATAAGTTTTGTAAATATAAAGAGAAAATAATATGTTAGTATTTTTGACTTAATTCCATCATTTTATGTTAATGGTTTTATGAAGCATCATTGATTTTAATTAAGACGTGCGTAGAAAATATAATTTAAAGAAATAATTATCAGTAATAATAATAAGATATCTTCTAATATATAAAATTCTCGTGTCACGGTGTGCGTAATTGAACTCCTCTGAAACGGCTCGACCGATTTTCGTGAATCTTAGCGAGCATATCGGCTAGGGTTGAGAATCGGACAACATCTACTTTTTATATTGATAAGTGCATTTGTTGAATAAATAATAGTAAATTATTACAACTCGAGACTGAGGGCGACCATTGTTTCTGCGACGGGATAGTGATAGACGTTGCCATGGTAACATATTTATTTAGTCACTTAAAAAAATAATATGGGCGAAATAGGTACTTTATATTATGGCAAAGCAACGTTTGCCGGGACAGCTAGTCTAATATATAAAATTCTCAGGTCACGGTGTGCGTAATTGAACTCCTCTGAAACGGCTCGACCTATTTTCGTGAATCTTAGCGAGCATATCGGCTAGGGTTGAGAATCGGACAACATCTACTTTTTATATTGATAAGTGCATTTGTTGAATAAATAATAGTAGATTATTACAACCTGAGACTGACAGCGACCATTTTATGTGCGACGGGATAGCGATCGACGTTGCCATGGCGACATACTTATTTAGACACTTCAATAAAATAATATGGGCGAAATACTTTATATTATGGCAAAGCAACGTTTGCCGGGACAGCTAGTTTTAAAATAAAATACTACAGGTACTTAATAATATTATGATGCAGTTTCATACTATAATATATAACATGGCGCGCCCCTCCAAATGACTGTTTCAATGTGTGTAGTCACATCCTTATGAAAGAGTTTGTATGTAGTAAGTATTCGACCAATCAAGTACACGTAATATTTCAGTTACGGTGCGTCCACATTTGTATCATTTGCGCGATCTGATCTCCGATCAGATCACCGTCGCGATCATCGCGCCGTATCAAGTATGCGTATCATAGTGTGGACGCCTATTAGATCATTCTGCCGATCATGCCCGTATTTGATATGACACGTGTCAGATACGCGGTTAATAGCGATCGGGGCGTATCATGATACGCGTATCATTTTGACACGCTTCGATGATACGCGACGGAGATCTGATCGGAGATCTGATCGCGCAAGTGATACAAATGTGGACGCACCCTTAATGTCACTTATTACCAAGATTTGTTGGTCAACTAATCATAACTAGCCTACCGCGCAAGACAACGCACTTCAAACGTTTTGACAACGCACTTCAAACGTTTTGAATTTTGGAGGGGCGCGCCATGTTATCGTAGTTGATCTCTATATATACATCTCAATGCATAAATTGACTAATTTATGCATTGAGAGCTGATTGGTGATTTTAGTTCGTAACAAGACAGTAAGTCACTAATTATAGCCAATATTAGCCAATCATTTCAAACTTGATTTGTTAAGTTTGTAGACACAGAATGGTATAAAAATAAAATTTGTTAATGATTTAAGAGTAAAATGCAATAAAGCATGTCAATAATAATTGATATCAAAGCGCACGGCCATGCGCCGCCAAGTTCCAACAGGCCGCGCTCATGCCGTGCACTATTTACACGAACGGTTTTGACGCACTATTGACCCCCCTGTAGCTCAGTAACTATTGCAAGTACAAAGATAAAATTATACGTACGTGTTAATGTACTAGTACTTACGCAATATACCAAATTTCATAGATATAGCGTTGTTAAATCCTGAAATATGTCCTTGTAAAAATAGCTAATTTTGGCACTCACTCACTGACCGGTAATCAAAACCTCTAGGCCACTTCCAATTGTCCTAGCGGTATGAAATTTGGCACACAGGTTGGGTTTTATATGTAGATTAACAAAAAATTGGGAAATTTAAGAAATCGGTCAAGCGTGAGTCGGCTCATCTACGAATTTTAGGAAAAATTTCTTATGTAACAGTGAACACGTGTGGGAGGAAAAGAGAAGGGTTTAAAAATATTGTCATGTATAATGCACACTGTATAGCTTATAAATAAATACTGCTACCTTAAAAAATTCGCTTCTATTGATAGGTTAACAAATACCACTGCGCCATCTATCGAAAATATTGTTTATAAAATACTTTCAATAGATGGCGCTAGCAAAGTTACTTTGAAACGCAGAATGACTTAGATTAACAATACATGCGGGTGTGGCACTATAAAAATAGACCGTACGATTTCTCGAAAAAAAGTATTGAAATCCCACCAAAAACATACCTGTTAAAAATGGGGCCAAGTTCCTATTGGTTAATTATTCGCCTTAAAAAAGAGTTGAAATCCAATCCAATGCCAAGTTTAGATGCACTTCAAAATCGATCATAATCATCATCATTAACAGCCTGATCCTTAATACTTCTAAATTGGAACTTGGCAGGTTTTTATGATATACGTAGCATTTGATTAATTGCATAATTAAATTTAATATTGGTATTTATGTAATCAAATCAACCTGCCAAGTTCAAATTTAGAAGTATTAAGGATCAGGCTGTTGATGATGATGATTATCATCGATTTTGAAGTGCATCTAAACTTGGCATTGGATTGGATTTCAACTCTTTTTTAAGGCGAATAATTCGCCGCCCCCACCGAATAAAATCGTAATCAAAAAATCTAAATTTTACAGGAAGAAATAAAAACGGTTTTTGGCTCATAACTTTTTAACAGGTTCACACAGGAAAATTATTTTTATACCAAAAGAAAGCTATTTTGTTTTGCGATATCTTAACGTTTTTAAAAAATATAATGATATTTCTTACTGATCTTATAAGTCACAAAGTATAATACCGAAATTTAAATAGAATTTTTGTCCGTAACACATCAATACGATATTATTCGGGTAAGTTGTCGACAACGAACTACACAGTAAAAGTCGGATGTGATCCTATTGGCTGTCTTACAGATATGTTTACTGGCTTTGTAATCGACTGTTACCATTATATTCGACGCTAAGAGTAAGTTACATGTTAATAGTAAAATATATTAACTTTATTATTCCATGGCAAGCGAAACATACTTTATATATTATGTAAAAATATAATACAGAATTTAAAAAAACATAAAATATATTGTAATAATTAACTGGATTCTTAAATAAAACCATTTTTTATTTTTATTTTAAAGGTATTTTAATAATTTTATAACAAAAGGTAAGTATATAAAATTTTACAGTAAAATAACAATCAGTTATATTTTTTTTATACCTCCGAAGCCTCATCTAGGTCTAATTCATCGAGATCGTCTAACTGTGTCTGTTCCGAATTTCCACAACAGACAAGTGAGTTGTAAAAAACGTGATAATTTTTAGGAATGTGTTGATTAGCACATAGACCAAGTAAATCATCATACAGAGGCTTATGCAGGGGCAAAGGCTGGCGATAAAGGTGTGTCAAGTCTGTATCTAAGTTTGTAGGTTCCAAATTTTTTGGGCGCCGCCCAGTTTTGATTTGTTGCCGTCAGAATCAGTATCTAAGTCAGTCCTCATTCTCATTCTCTCATATAAAACTTACCATTTCTATCATTGCAGTAATTAACTGGGTGCACCAAATTAAGCATCCTTCTAACACGAGGATTCTTTAAAATATTATGTCTCTTCATTATTTCAACAGTAACAGTATTCACCAAACACTAACAAAGAATAATTATAGTCAACGTTCAAACACAATTTTTAATGTCCAAACACCGAAAAATACATTTCAAAACTTTTTTAACTATAGTAGGGGAGGTGCTAATTTCGTAGTCACTCGAGCGCGATGGAGACCTAGTAGGCTTTTTACATTAGGTAAAACTGATAAAAAAATAATAAGAGCGTTTTTTATTTTAGCGGTGGGTTCAGAAACTGCAGCCATTTTAAAGTTTTGAAAAAGAAAATATATTCAGAAAATTGCTTTTTTCGGTCAGTTATTATTATATTTTAGACAACAAGGACTAAATCATTTAGTTTAGTGCAAAATAAAATATCTGCGAAGTTTAGTTAGGAAAATATGAAGGTTTATTTTTTTATATTTTAAAATGTTCCTACAGGCTCACCTTATCTGTGAATCGTCAGTGCTTTTTATGGAAGCTTCTTTGGGGTATACTAAACATCCCCTATCTTAATCTGACAGATCGGATGACATTTCAATATTCAAAAAAAAAATATTTTTAAACCCCACGTGAGAAATCTGATTTCTATACCATGATAACTAGACACATGGTGGAAGCCTATACAAGCTTAATCTGACACGCTCGAGCTACTCCCAAAATCCCCTCTTCCCCTCCTCTACTACTAAGCACGCTACGCACTTCCGTAAACAAAATCACAAATGAAGATAATGTAAACAATTATTATTGCTTGACCTTCGAAACACGTCCACTTTAGACAGTATTCTATAATATAACCATTATTACTTTTAGAACATAAAATCGCATTATATAATTACTAAAAATATGAAATGTACTTTTTACCCGAATAATATGGTAATGTCCTGACTGACATCTGTTTTTAGCCGCCTTTTGTTTTTTGGTACCAGAATAAGATCGCGACATCAGTTTGCCATATTAGTTTGGTCATTCAGAAATTAGTAATATTTTATTATTATAGTCTTCGTCGTAAAGTTTGTTGCGTATGCGTAGGCGAATAATACATGTATGTTTATTACAAAATATCTATCTCAAAAACTTTCAGTCCGACCGCTATGAAAAAAAATCACAAGGTGGAATTGGCCTTCAAAAGCAATAATCCGTTATAAAAGCACTTCTATAGTAATAGTCGATTGCGATACTATTCGGTGGGGCGGCGAATTAACCAATAGGAACTTGGCCCCATTTTTAACAGGTGTGTTTTTGGTGGGATTTAATATACTTACCTTGTTCTGTGATAAAAAGTGCCTGCCGATTAAGTAGAGCAAGTAGTAGGCGAAGGGATTAAATAATGTAAAAAAGCAGACTGAAACGTAACATCATAATATTGTATAGAATGTAGATGCAAGCATAATAATTTAAATGCTGAAAACATGAACGTAGAAAAAAGGCGGACGGAATCTTATTATACATAGAACTGTATCTTCAGAGTCGGCCACGCACACATTCTTACGCCTGTCAAATGGACTAGCGTAATAATGTGTGCGTGCGGACCGTGTACATGCAGTCAGCTGGCCGACTCTGAAGGACACAGTTTTGTGTATGGTGGGACTCCGTCCGCCTTTTTATACGTCCATGGCTGAAAAACAATAATTTCGAAGGACATGTTACATCGTATCGTTTATAAAAATGTATAAATCTATACTTATAAAATTACATGTCCTGACTGACTGACTGACTGATTCATCATCGCTGAGTAAAAATTGTTAAAGTTACAGCCACGAAATTCAGTGAGTAGGGTTGTCTTATTAAGTAGACACCCACTAAGGAAGGAATTTTGAAAATTTCACCCCGAAGGGGGTGAAATAGGGGTTGAAAGTTTGAATAAAAGTCCGTCATTTCTTAAGTTAGGAACATGAAACCCATCTCTGTTATTAATTGTACGCGCACTGTAAAACTCTGAAACGAACTGTCACCAGCAGTATTTCCGGACCTATACGACCTGTAAACCTTCAAGATAAGAGCGTATTCCCTCTTAAAAGGCCGGCAACGCACCTGCAGCTCTTCTGATGTTGCGAGTGTCCATGGGCGACGGTAGTTGCTTACCATCAGGTGACCCGTTTGCCCGTTTGCCCCCTTATTTAATTAAAAAAAAAGTCACAAGCAACAGCTAGTATAGTATAATTACTATAAAATTAATGAATTTACGCACATTAAAACGACAAAAATAAAATTTATAAAATATTTAAATTTCAAATGGGGTATTAAATTATATTATTATACAATATGAATTCTCTACAAATCATTGAACTGTTATAATTATTATTATAAATATTATATAAACTTTTTATTTAACTATTTTAGTATTTTACTATTTTAATTTCAAATTAAAAAAAAGAAAATATAAGAAACGTAAAAACAAAATATATTGTAATTTTTATTTTTACAGTATCAGTATAATAGTCAATAAAATTTTTACACAATATATAAAAAAAGTGTTAAAACCACACATTTTCATCGCGTTTCTCTGATATACGTGTTGTTTCAGGACTTACCACTAACACCAGTGTATATTTACTGTAAGTCAACATTAGCATAGTATAAGGAGGGGAAGTAAGTTATCTTCATACAAAGGCACCGCGCGCAGTTTGAATGTGTGCGCCATAGTATCAATGCGTCGCCGCACGCACACTTATTAAAATCTCAGACCGTTTTCGGACCATACCAGGCGGGGCTAACACTTTACGCTGCACGCCCGCGTCAAATCAAAAGTCCGATCATAATCGCAGGAGTAATAAATATTGCTGTGTGTTTGGGTGTTTTAATAGTAATGCAACAATTCCAGAATTGTCTTTGTTTAAATTACCAGTTGAACAGGAAAGGTAAGTACTTCTCACTTATTCTAGCATATTATAATTTTTACTTGATGATCAGATACCTACTTACTTCTTTTTTTATTGTATTAGTTTTCTATCACACAAACTTTCCCACTAGAACATAGTATCCATATCCATACTAATATTGTAAATGCGAAAGTGTGTCTGTCTGTCTGTCTGTTACCTGATTTTGCTGAAATTTCGCATGGAGGTACTTTGAGTCCCGAGAAAGGACATAGGATAGTTTTTATCCCGGAAAAATATACGGTTCCCACGCGATAAACGAATTTTGGCGCAACGGAGTTGCGGGCGTTATCTAGTAAAATATAAGATAATGTTTTAGGTAAGTACTTTTGATCAGTCAACTAATTTGCCGCTATTGCTTTGTTGACGTTTAGTAATGCCGATTTCTCTGTATTGTAGGTATATTATATTAACTAACTACTTACAGTCAATTACTTATTTTAAATCGTAATTAAAAATAAGTAATTGACTAATTGTATATCAGATATTAATTATACACATAAAGCAAAGTTCGAATCATAACAACAGATTTGTTTATAGTAGGTACCTATAAGAGACCTGAGGCGTTAGTTTTTAATGTTGTTTTAAAGGGTATATTTATAATTTAATTTAGATATCGGATTATATGCACGAAATAGGCATGCAAATATGCACGAAAATTGGCCTAAATATGGACAATCAAGAGTCACTTATTATTATTAAAAGTCGGAAGACCGCAACGTTGGCGCTGTTCATGCGGTTGCCGCCGAACGAAGCGGTCCGCGCTTGCCGCTTCCATGAGTCCCACATCACACAACGCGACGCCGCCGCGCCGCCGCCTAAAATTGACAACCCTAAGACAGTAGGTAATTAAATCGCGGATTGGGCCGGAGTTACCCTACTTCCCCTCCTTTTACTATGACATTAGTTCTTTGTGTTACAGTGATACAAATTTACAGCTGTAGATAAACTGCTACTGAGCCAACTGTCGCGTCGTCGTCGCCTCCTTCGCGTGTAAACTGGGTATAGGCACATTCAGCTGCTTTTCATAAAATTTTCCATTGATTTTACCACGCACCTTTGAACGCCAAAGGATAATCCTTTCACAATGATGATTCAGCACATCGGAAATTGAAAAATCATTTCGTACGCAAATCTCTCTCATTTAATTCTATAATCTACTGCACACGTAAAGATAAAGATTATCGCACATTATCAGGAAATGACCCTTGATAGGTATTTAAAATTAGTGCGTTGTTTAGTTTCACTGCCGTTAACAAAACGAGTCGAGGCTGGAGGGCTGTAGACATGGCTCCGAGAAACAATGATACACCGATCGATATAGAGGGATCGAAAGGAGTTGCAAAGAAGAAAGTTGATTTGGACACGATATTGGTTGAAGAAATTGGGCAGATTGGCAAGTATCAACTGAGAACACTCGGTCTATCTACAGTTGTGGTGATATTCGGAGCGTTTGCAGCTAGCGAATATGTCTTTACGACAGCTCGAATTAACACAAGGTATATTTTATATTTGTTTCAAATATAATATTAGATATAATAAAATATACATTTGCAATAATTTTGAATCATTATTAGATATACTTCTTAACATTTTTTAAACATTATATTGACTGAGTGGTATTAAAAGTGGATATCAAATTACACAGAAAAATAATTTAAAAGATAGCCATTCTTATTAGCTATGTCCACACTGTGCACTTTCATCTTCAATTTTCGTCATTTTCTTTTATTCAACTTTCGTATTGGCGCATTCAATAATTGAATGCGTCAACGAACGCCAATATTGTCAATTTTGTTCAGTTGCAGTGTCTGTCAGTTTATTGTAATATGTGCGACGAGAACATTTTATTGGGTGGAATATGTGTATTATGTGCCTTATATTTTGGTCATAAAAAATTCAAGAAAAAAAAGAGCAAAGCGAAAGGTTTGGATACGGTCAGAGGGCATGCGTCGCGGGCATGCCTCACGTGCGCTGCTAACTGCGCTATGACGCATGCCCTTAATGAACAAAAAAAGGCACAGTGTGGACATAGCTTTTATCGGATTCAATCATGTTTATTTCTTTAGTAAAATTTGAGATTAACACCTGTTTAACGATTCAAATCCCAAGCGGCCACATGTGTGATGTGGCCTCGAGAACAATTATAGATTTCCAAGAATCCGCGATCGAAGGATTAAATAATTCCATTTTTATCGACGCAAAAAACAAAGAGATAATGAAGATAATTAACAGAAAAGAAAAGTGCATTATTTTAATCTTTTGTGATGCCCTTATCTTAGATATTTAAGGTATCATCAACAAAACAAGAGTTACCATAACACCTTATCCCATTTTACGTTATTGTCATAAAATAATTATTGTTATTCTTACTTTCATTATTTTCTAGATGTCTAGTCGAAGAATGTGAAGGCATAGAAACGGCAGAATTCACTCCACCTTGGCTGTACAACGCTATCCCTGCTTCGGGTAGCTCATTTGACAACTGCCAACGATACTCCTCAGTCAATGCCACCTCTAGAGACTTCTGTCCAGCAGAATGGTTCGATCGAGATTCAGCAGAGGCATGCCAAGAATATGTGTTCGAGAATACCGACACGGTTGTTTACGATGTGAGTAATGAGTGTAATGACTAATGACAGTAGAGAGCATAAAACATATTTTACTATATAGACTAATATAATTAACCCATCAATCCCCAAGTGGCACCCGGCTGTCGCATAACAATTTAAAATCTATCGTGTCTACGATTTCCACGTTCGAGGTATTAATCTAGTTATTCTATTGAGTCTCGCACACCGGTCAGCTTATGGGGCTTGATGGGTTAGTAAGAAACTTAACGACATCCACCCAAATACCACATGTCTGAAAAGCCAGACATTAATTCCCTTTAAACACAATATCAATTCAGTTAGAAGTAAAAAGATATTATTATTGATAGTAATCAGGGATTAAGGCGACGCCTTGATAATTCGGCTGTAGCGATATCGATTTTTCTCAGCAATGACTCCGTGGCGCAGTGGTGAGCGCGTTGGTAGCTCAAGCCGGAGGTCGCGGGTTCGAGTCCCGCCGACGGAACAAAAAAGTTTATAAAGTTCCTGGGTCATGGATGTGTATTAAATATGTGTACCATATAATAAAAATCTTAAATATATGTATAATAAAAAAAGTATTAAATATATTTCCGTTGTCTGGTACCTGTAACACAAGTCCTTCAGGTATTTACCACGGGGCCAGACTGACGTGGTGTAAAGCGTCCATAGATATTATTATATATTATTATTAATGACTAAAGCTAAGAAATTAAAGTTCACTGTCAGTATTCATAATGTCTTTGTCTTTGAATTACCCATAGCATAACACGATTGGTCAACTTTTATAACACAAAATAATCAATAAAAAAGACCTCTTTTAAAAAGGGATTCCTATTTTGCCAACAGAGGAGAGTGATTAAAGCTTCCAAAATTTGAACATAGATTGGTTCAAGCATACACTTTAATTTGCCCATAGTTTATAATATGAAATGTATTTATGATTTTTAAATTACGCGACAAAAACCATTTTGTCGACACGCCCTTTACATTTTTTGCTGTTCCATTGCTTGTTTTCTATAAGAGGCTGGCCCAAGCAATCTAAAACATATTATCCAACACGGTTTTTTACTTTAAGGCGCTATATTGAAAGTAATTTTACCGCAAGGGCAATTTTATACTTAATTTGTATGACTATAAAGTCGTGAATACGCTGCGGCCAGAAGCTATCGGCTCGCTCGGAAAACATGCGAGAAACGTAATAATAATCATTTAAAAAATAACTAGGAGCATTTAAGCAAAATGCTTTTATACGATTTTGAGTTGAAAATGTGTCTATCAATTAGATTAATTTCCTACAATACATCTATTTTCGTTTAAAAATAATCTTCAAATTTCGTATTTTTAAGAGGTCATTTCGATCGAGGAATGTATCGAGGCAAAATACATTAATCGTGTTTCTGGTTCTTCTCAAACCTAGATGAGGCTATGAAGATATGTATATCTCATTACCATATTTGTAACATTTCTGAGGGTCCTATAGTATTACGTCAAAAAGGACAGTTTTTTCAATATAGCGCCTTAACGCGGCGTCACTTTAACTAGAAAGAAGTTGTTTATAATGCATAGAGAAATATGTTATAATGATTTTATTGATATTGTCACAATATATTTTATTGTATTATTTCTTGTAATTTATTATTTTATGGTACAAAACTCAACTCAACAATAATAGCTTTCCTGCGAATTCGCAATCGTAAATGTATGTTTAGCGGGAGCTGACTATTTTTTATTTAAATTCAGGGCCTGTAATGTTGTAATGTCTTATTTTTAACTAATGTAGAAGATTTATCTAGGACTAATAATAACCATTTAACTTCCTCCTTTCTAGTTCGGTCTTGCTTGTGATGAGTGGCGTCGAACGCTTATAGGATCCACAAGAATGATAGGTGTGTTCTTAGCCTTGCCCATCACAGGCTACATCTCCGACCGTTGGGGCAGAAGAACCGCTCTCTGCATCAGCGCCATCAACACAGCATGGTTGGGAACCCTCAGATATTTTGCAGGCACTTACGTTGGCTTTCTCATATCTGAAGTTGCCGAAGCTATGTTTGGGTCTGCTGGATTTTCATGTGCTTATATTTTATGTAAGTCTTTGGAATGTTTTTCCATTTATGTGGAATTTTATAGTATCTCATTTTTTATACATTGTTTTTTCCTGTCGTGATATTATTGGACATTGTACAGATTAAGGAAAATCTAGATATTCTTTCGAAATCATATCTATAGAATTCACCGGTTTTTTCACGTTTTTATAACATTGTAATCAAATTGCCGCAATAAATTACAGATAGTCTTATGAAAGGGCTATTTATCTGTAAGCTGATAATTTTCACGTGGTCTGCGACTGACATTATGGCTCATTTCATTCTCCGTTGAATCAAAAGAATGATTTAGTATAACACAAACCAATTTCTTAATTGTCATGAGATACGATGTGTATGAAAACAAAAACATTCAAATAAGATAAACAGCGATAGGCTCTATCAATCAATTTCGAGCAGGTCCCTAAAATTTTTGATGAATGATGTATATTGATAGAAAATTTTGATTATAATGTCATACTTTTTGAATTTTTTTAGTGATGGAGTTGGTTGGCCCAAAGTACCGGGTAGCTGTCGGTGCAACCATGAACACATTCTTCTCGGTGGGTCAAATACTGCTGGGCTTGATAGCATGGGCCGTACCAAATTGGCAGATGCTCACTCTTACTCTTTACATCCCGCAATTCATAACCATATCCTACTTCTGGCTAATATCAGAATCGGTCCGATGGTACATGAGCAAGGGAAGGTTCGAGGAGGCGGAAAAAGTTTTGAGAGAAGTAGCTCGCGTTAATGGAAAACAATTATCTGATAAATCTTTAGTAGCTCTAAGAGAATCGGACGAGGAAGATAAGAAGCAGAGAGCGATCAATAAGGCTCAACAGAAAAACGAGCCGTGGCTCATAGTTCTTGTGTTCAAGAATAAACAGATTCTAATAAGAGCTCTGATTTCACCAATCTGGTGGATCACCAATACCTTCATCTACTACGGAATGTCTATCAACTCTGTCAATATGTCCGGAAATCGCTATGTTAACTATATCTCCGTCTCTGCGGTTGAAATTCCTGGGTATTGGACAGCCGTTTTCCTTATGGATAGGATTGGAAGAAAGCCTGTACTGATCGTAGCCTTTTGGATTTGTAGCGCTTGCCAAATTGCGTATCTGTTCATACCATCAGGTAAGTAATAGTGCACATTATTTCACTTCAAAGAAGGAAAAATACTCATGTGATCATCTACTACAGTTTACAATCAGAACAAAGATAGAATTTAATTAAGAATTATAGGTGAAGGCTGAGCCTAATCAGGTGGATTATTATTCACTTCTACCGATAACAATTCTGACTCCTTAATGAGTCGTACTTATAGAAGACACATAATTTTTGTGTTATCGTAGACAGCCTTGCACTAATACCTTACTATAATTTTATTTCTATACCATTTTATTACTATAACATTTTACCTTTTATGTAAGTACCTATTTATATTCCTTTTCAACGGTCAACGGTCTAGACTCTAGAAGTCTAGAGCCTAGGCGGCCTAAACTTGTGAATTCTTTTCTTGGAGTTAAGAAAGTTCTCTTCGAATTTTTTTTTTCTAAATTTTTAATTCTTTTGATATGACGCATATTTTATGTGTTTGTTTCTTTTTAGATCAATATGGAGCTATTTTAACCGTGTACTTGATAGGCAAGTATTCTATAGCGATGGTCATGACTTCAGTTTACGTGTATACAGCAGAATTGTACCCAACCAAATACCGACATAGCCTATTTGCTTTTTCATCTATGATGGGAAGAATTGGTGCCGGAGTTGCACCTCTTACGCCTGCATTTGTAAGTACTATATTATTTACTTTAAACAAATATTAAAACTTTATACAATCCCCTATAGTTAGCTTTTATTTAAGAACTCCTTTTTTTTCAGGGTGATGAACTACCATTCATACTATTCGCCTCGTTCGCTCTACTATCAGGAATCCTAGTCTTTATCACACCAGAGACACTTGGCACCAAACTGCCAGATACTATGGAAGACGCGTCGAATATAGGACAAAAACCAGGCAAAACGTGATAAAAGAACATTATTTGAATGTAAATAATGTTATAATAGCAATAAGGATCTATTTATTAAAACTACAATAAATGAATTTAAAATTATAGTACTTTTTAACTCACTTAGACCATACAATAATTATTGTTATCACCATAGTTTGCATAGCGAATCGTCAATGTATAAGCGAACATTAGTGAATTTTTTGTCATCAGGGTTAGGTGTGCCAATAAACTTCTAAAACTTGTTGAAAATATTCTAATAAAATATGATACTAAAGATGTCTCAGAACTAAGCAAAATGACTGAGCAAGTAAGTTTGAAACAAGAAACTGAAAAATATGGAAATATCAATATCAGACGCTCTCTCCTTTGCATCTCTTGCATACGAAATCGTTTCCTGTAAACGCCTCGGCTTGGATACAAAATGAAAGATTATAATATTAGTACTAAGAAATATTCGAAAAAGTGACTGAAATTTCCCTGTAAATTTTGACATGCTCGATGATGAACAAAGACCAATAATCGGGTTAGTTTATTCAAACACTCATAATAGTATGTATAATAGACACCACTTCACTGCGTTTGTTATTCGATATGGAATGTAATACGACAATATCCATTTTAATCGTCTTCATAATATAATTTTTAAAGACCTACTTACGTTGAAGGTATTTTGAGTATTTGTCTGTTAAGGTATGAACACAGTAATGTTGTATCACACTTGAAAAAAGAAACTTAATGTTATTTTTTAACTGTACTGGGCTAAATTGCAAAGTATTGACGGTGACCACAATCGTGTAGAGCATATTTATCTTCATTATTTTTAAGTATTTAAAAAGGAATAACTTTTTTTACTGCAACTGTAGCAGCAATGAAATCCAAAACTTTATTTTATTGTGATGCCGCCGTCACTAATAAAAATGTTCCATAGATCAAAATATTGGACTTACCTACTCGTCTATCTAGACTCTAGTAAGACTTTTTTTTTACTCCTCAAGTCAATATATTAAAATTTTATTTCTATTAAAATCAATAATTTGAAACTTTTCTGATATAATAAAACCGCCGAAAAACAGCTGAAAATAATTTGCTTAAAAATTAAGAGAATTGTGAGTGATTTTATGATGTTAAATAATAATAATATGTGATATGATGATAAACAAGGTTTGTGTTATGTAAAAGAAAATGAAAATTGTGAATTTTAAAAAGTGTTTCAACTACGGGGCTACCGCTGAGATCGATTTTTCTGAAACATCTTTATAGATGGAAGGTACGGAGAAGAAAGTATCATTCAACTTGGACGACGTCTTGAATGAAATTGGCAGTTTTGGCAGATACCAAATAATACTCATCACCTTGCTATGCTTGCGAGATTCATTCCTCTACATGTGCAGTCTTAACTTCGTCTTTGCAGCTGCTGATGTGTCTTTTAGGTAAATACTGACAATTAGTATTATTATTTATACCTTCATCATCATCATTATTATCAGCCTATCGCCCTTCAATGCCGAACGTAGACCACTGATCTCTTGGCCCTTATATTTTATTTCTGTGTTTGTGTTCGTCCGTTCATACTTCATACTGGTACTACTTACTATGTTCGTTTTTGTTTCAGATGCAATGATAATGTATCGACGAGCAGTAATGCTACTTTATCAGGCAATCCCATCTGCCCTTGCCAGGATATCGTGTACGATAGTTATTATAGCATTGTAGCAGAGGTTTGTGCCTAATAAGATAAAACTTTTCTTAATGCAGCCTTTGTCTAATAATTTTATCAATATTAACTCAAAACATAATATAATTACCTTATCACAGTACGTAGTTGTAGGCGATTTAAAGCCTACTTTAATCGCTGAAACCTTTCAAAGGCTGAAACATTAGTATTTTGATAGCCGTAAGCAAAACGTTATCTTTCTTCTAGTTCAACCTAGGATGTGAGCCATGGAAACAAACCTTGATTGGGACCGTCCATAACGCTGGACTGATGCTCTCAATAATAGTTACTGGATATTTATCTGACAGGTAATGTAATAAATTTTCTCGTCTTCAGAATAAACAGTGTAGTTTTCAGATTTTACAAAACGCTTTAACAATATTGTTTGATAATAACCCACGTAAAATTAGGTATATAAGTATTAAGTATCTAGACACGCGGTAGCGTGTCAAGCCAAGTTCCAGCATAAAACTGGCGAGCAGCACCGTGTGTCATATTACACGAACCATTTGCAGCCACTTTTAACCCCCTCATAATTCAAAAACTATTAAATATAAACGTTTCAAATTTGGCTCATATAATGAGACTTGCGAGGAAATTATATGCTCTAAATTTCATAAACAAATCTCAAACGGTTATTTAGATAATCACGTCCGAAAATCGTATTTTTTATCACTGACTGACTGACCTATAGATCAAAATTCTAACCCACTTCCAGATGACCTAGAAGGCTGAAATTTGGAATCCACCTCGGTAATTGTGTGAAAGCTAAGGAAAAAATCCAAAAATAAAAAAAAATCGGCCAAGTGTGAGTCGGACAGAGCGAAAATTGTATTTTTTGTATGGGAGCCCCCCTTAAATATTTATTTTATTTTACTTTCATTATAAATTATAAAAGTAAAAATATAATTAAAGATTTTGTGAATATTTCAAGTGCTTACCGGCTGCCATTATTGATTTTGAGCTAAAAAGGCCAAAAAATCACGTTTATTGTATGGCTAATGGGAGCTCCCCGTAAATATTTATTTGTGAAATGAAGAAACTTAATGAAACGTGACTTTATAAAGTGACTTTATAAAGTGTGTCTGTCTGTCTGTTACATCTTCACGCCCAAACTGATTGTACTGATTGTTCTTAAATTTGATATGGACTATGGAGATATAGTCGGGAAGCTGTGAAGCAACCCCTTAAGGTTGCGATTGAATATAGTCGAATGTTATGTATGTTTGAACTGGGAAGATTAAGATGTCTACCCTTGCTCGGGAAGTTTTCTTTACAAAAAGTAATGATATCCCACCAAAAACATAAATGTAAAAATGGACAGCCAAGTTCCATACAAACATTATTCATATCTATGGACTTCGCCGTAAAAAGTATGGAGATATAAATGAGTGCCAAGTTCTATGGAAAATTGAAATATGTATGTATAGGAACCGAATAACATTATGAACAAATAATAGAGTCTATTTCTTTGCTTTATTGAATATCTATAACAATTGATGTTATTTAAATAATGTTAAATCTTAAACTAGATAATATTTGACTTGGCTAGTTTTCATTAGAATTAAAATATTGAATAACTCTATGAAATTACTGATGTAATGAAAACTGGCCAAGTCAAATCTTATCTAGTTTAAGATCCAACATTATTTAAATAACATCAATTGTTGTAGATATTCAATAAAGCAAAGAAATAGACTCTATTATTTGTTCATAATGTTATTCGGTTCCTATAAATACATATTTTAATTTTCCATAGAATTTGGCACTCATTTATATCTCCATCCTTTTTACGGCGAAATCCATATATAAGAATAATGTTTGTACGGAACTTGGCTTTTTAGTGGGATAACATTTATGTTTTTGGTGGGATTTATAATAATTTTCATTACATATTAGTATGACTAGATAATTTTATGAATGAATGAATGAATGAATATTCTTTATTGCATTTACACATACACATATAGAAATTCAAATTTCAAACTTAGTACTAAGAACTAAATAAACACAAATGGCGGCTTTATTGCTATGCAGCAATTTCTTCCAAGCAACCGAAAAGCAGGAAATTATTTTATATAAAAAACAAATAGGCAATGTGCAAAAACAAACTACAACTAATTACTTAACGTAGAAAACTACAAAAAAAAACAAAACACCTAACATGACAATTATAATTTATAAACCTATCTAAACAAATAAATTCTATATATTATAATAAATATTATACCAATAATAATATACTACACATAATACAAAAATACAAATACATACAATATAATGTATTAAGTATTATACCAAATATAATATATTAATATATAAAATTATATATATTAATTGATAATATATAAAATTTACTAATTATTATTAAGATAATAGTCTTTTTATTTATCTTATCATTATATTTTGTTTTTAACTAAAGGAAGTTTATTTTCCTCAGATACGGGAGGAAGAACATGGTAATATTCAGTACCTTGACCGTAGCCATCCCTGGCCTGCTCAAGACTTTCGTCTACGACTACTGGCTGCTTCTATTCCTTGAGTTCGTTGAATCTTCCCTGGGTTATAGCAACTCGTCTATGGTATTGTGTAAGATTGTTTAATTGTTATAAGTGTAATAAGTAACTTTTTGGTATTTCCGTGCCCATTTTAAACGAGGGAGACCAAGATTCAGCGTGCATCGGCTGACTAGATAAGTACTATGGACTCGCGGAAAACCGACATGAAATAATATTTGCGTTGCTTGTTGCGTTACTGAAGGCCCAAAAGAAGTTAGGATTTTAAAGGTGAGGAAAACAAATGTAAATACTGTGTTGTTGTAACTGGCTATTAATTTCTCTTCTTGGTACCGGTACATTCATTTCAATTTAAATAATAATCCTACTTATCCTACTAATATTATAAAGGCGAAAGTATGTGAGTTTGTGAGTTTGTATGTTTGTTACTTCTTCACGCTTAAACGGCTGGAGCGATTTTGACAAAATTTTACAAGGAGGTAGCTGATATCCTGGATTATCACATAGGCTACATTTGTTTTGGAAGTCGGTTAAAAACAGTAGCATAAGACGGCATAACCAATTTCCATCTCTCATTCATCAAAATTGATGTTTCCAATGATCAAACTCAATTCATTTTGTCACAATTTAGTTTACCTAATAAATCGCGGGTAACACCGCGGGGCAGAGCTAGTATCTCTTATATTTTCAGCATTAGAAACAGTGAGTGAGAAAAAGCGAGTAAAGTTCCTGTGCGTGACCGACATCATCAGTACTTTGGGCGGATCGCTGTTCGGTGTCATCGCGTGGAAAGTTCCCTACTGGAGACACATGCTGATGATAATTTATGCTCCTCTCTTGGCTGTGGTAATGTTTTATTTATTATAGTCTAAATTTTCTTATATGACTTTATGTTTTAGATTATGAATATTATCTAACTGCTTTTGTTATATCTTATATCTTTAAACGAGCAATTCTTGTATGTATATAAATATATAATTGGAAACTCGGAATCGGCTCCAACGATTTTCATGAAATTTAGTATATAGGGAGTTTCGAGGGCGATAAATCGATCTAGCTAGGAATCATTTTTAGAAAATGTCATTTTATTCGTGATTTATCGAAAACCGAGCAAAGCTCGGTCAAATAGCTAGTTATAATAAAGCTAGATGCAGTGCCGTAAATAGCCTTTTTTGCGCCCTGTGCGAGCTTCTATATAACTGCGCCCTTGTTTAGATATTATATAGGTACTCAGAGAAATGCTATGTATAATAAAATTATAGGCCTCTCTGGTCTGGATATTCTTGCGCCCCCCAGAGTCTACGCCCTGTGCCTGGGCACCGGTGGCACCGCCCTACTTACGGCACTGGCTAGATGATGTCCGCAACTCCGGTGCGCCAAAATTCGTTTATCGCGCGGGAAATTCTACGTTTTTTCCGAGATAAAAAGTATCGTAATATGTCCTTTCCCGGAACTCAAAGAATCTCCATACGAAATTTCAGCAAAATCGGTTCAGCGGTTTGGGTGTGCAGAGGTAACAGTGAGACGGACAGACTGGCACACTTTGGCATTTGTAATATTAGTATGGATTCTGTGCTTAGTTATAATGGCTTGTACTTTCTTTCTCGTAAAGGTGAAGAAAAAGAGAGGTAAAAATATTATTCTGTTTATTTGATCCGAAATCAAAATGAAATTAGGGGGCGTCCACAAATTAAGTGAGGTGTTTTTTTGAATTTTTTGACCCGCCCTCTCCCCCTCTGGTGAGATTTCGTGAGATTTTATTCAGCCCCCTCCCCCCCAAATCTCACGTGAGATTTTCAAAATAAGTATGGGTTTCTTACGTAAACGTTTGGTTTGACAGTCATTAGATTTTCTTTCGAACGAATTAGTGAGTGATCTTAATCGTATAAAGATTACGCTTACGATTAAATCTTAAGCATACAACTGGATGAAATGGACCAAAACAACATCATATTTTTGAGAAAAAAATTACGTGAGATTTGCCGAGACCCCCCCCCCCCCCTCTCCCCAACGTGAGATTAGAGGAGAATAGACTCGACCCCCTCCCCCCCTAAACACCTCAAATAATGTGTGGACGCAGGACGCCCTCTTAGATTATTTATTTTTCAGGTATTTTACCAACACATTATGGACGAAGGGGTCAGATGGCTACTGTCGCAAAAGAGAAATGAAGAGGCAGTTGACATATTGAAGAAAGTAGCAAAAATTAATAATATAACCTTGTCTAATGCAAGCATTGAATCGCTGCATACATTAACTAAGGAATCTATAGATCAATCAAATTATAAGGTAGGCTTTAGCGATAACTTTGATCATAGATATCAGAAACTTGATAGTCGTATAGTAGTAGGCGTAGCAAATATCTTTCGCTGCGCTTTATGCATTTTTAGGATATTAAAACTTTCCTAAAATATTTTTTTTGGAAAAGAAAATATTTCATTGCTTAAAAAGGCTTCGAATAAAGTAAATGTTCTACAAGTAGATTGATGACCTCTAACAAGGGTATCCGGGGTGAAAATTGCAGAATTATGTACGGTTGTTATGTACGAAGAACGAGTCTTCGTTTTTCATACAAAAATAAAATCGGCATTCACAAGCTATATTAATAAAATTTCATAAATCTTATATAACTTATAACTTTATAACTAATACTAGCTGTCCCGGCAAACGTTGTTTTGCCATTTAAAATATTTCTAGTTGATACAAATTCTTACCCCCTCTTTTGTCCCCTAAGAGGGGTGGGGCGAAAAATTGCATACACCAGATGTTAAGTTGGAAAAACAGTTAATAATATTATGTCAAAGTAAGCCCATTAAAGAAAAAAGTTTGATACAAAATCTGACCCCTTCTTTGGTTCCCTTAGAGGGGTGGGTGGGGGGATTTTTAATCACCAAATGTTGAGTCGGAGGAAGACAAATATATCTGTGAAAACCGTATGCAAATCGGATCAGTAGTTTTCGTGTTAAAGCAAGTCTTATACAAAATCTGACCCCCTCTTTCGTCCCTTTAGAGGTGTGGGGGGAAATTTTTTTATACACCAGATGTTAAGTTGGAAGAAGACAAATATATCTGCGCAAACCGCATTCAAATCGGATCAGTAGTTTTCGTGTGATAGTCGAACAAACATACAGACAGACTAACTACTACTAAAAACTAACTACATTTTTGGCTTCTATAGCGATGTAGTGACACCCCCCGCTTATTATTTTTTGAATATATTTAATGTACAGAATTTTCATTTCTACAGTTTTATTATAATGTATAGATAGCGGTCGCCCGCGGCTCCGCCCGCGTGAATGTCGGTTACCGCTGCAAAAAGCCTACCCAGGAAAGACACGGTCATCAAAATGATTTCCAGGTCAATTCACAGAAACATCGACGACGCAGTCATTTTCCGCAGGCTGCACAGATTGTCTTTCTGTGGATGTTAAAGTTGTTAATGATGAGAATATTTAAATGTAATTAACAATAAGTTTTCACCTCTGACGGTAGTCCCGGAGTGCAACCCGTTGTTTTAGGATAAATAACTAAAGCGATAGTTGTAGAGCTTTTCTATAAACAACATTAATTGACGTTAAGTTATTTTCAGGTAACAAAATATACTGATGGTCGGGATCCCCGACTCGTGATAGAGCAAAACATTCTTTTCATAAATCTATTCCTACTAATTTGAATGTTTGGCCCTGGGATTTACATAATATATTTTATCGTTAGTGCAAAATAATTTTTTACAGGAAATTGGAGCCTTTTGAAGGGTATAGGCAAATCAGTAGGGATCATTGATATTCTGGGTATGTATGAGCTAATTCACCAGCTGCAGGGCCGGTCATAATCTTCGCTACTGTGCACCACCGCCTTGGTAGCGCCCACTTCGAAACGGGCGTAAATCGCAATTTTTAATTTCGCCTTAACATCTAAACCAAACGTCCAATTTTAATCATTCAAAGACCAAATATTATCTACATAAACTGTACTTAATGATGAAATAACTCATTTTGATAAAGATTAATAGCATGAGTAAAATAAATGCGTTTAAATGTAGTCCAAAAAAATCAAGATTTTTAAATAAAATAATGGTTGTTGTACCTCACTTGACATAGATAGGTATAGTGTGTCGCGGACTTTTTTGTAGATATTTAAAAGATCTACATTTACTTAGAACATTGTATGGTTCTATCTTTTATAGTTTAGGCAGCGTACGCAAAATAAGTAAATTTTCTGGTTGATTTTTTTCACCTTGTGTCAGAAAAATCCAAATATCTTACGGAACCCTACATTTTCCGAAATAAAATGTAGCCTATGTTACTCGTAAATAATGTAGCTTTCGAATGGTGAAAGAATTTTTTAAATCGCCCCAGTAGTTTTTGAGCCTATTCATTACAATTAAACAAAGAAACAAACAAAGTTTACCTCTTTATAATATTAGTATAGATTATAAATGCGAAAGTGTGTCTGTCTGTCTGTCTGTCTGTCTGTATGTCTGTCTGTCTGTTACCTCTTCACGCCCAAACCGCTGAACCGATTTTGCTGAAATTTGGTATGGAGATACTTTGAGTCCCGGGAAAGGACATAGGCTACTTTTATCCTGGAAAAATGTACGGTTCCCGCGCGATAAACGAGTTTTGGCGCAACGGAGTTGTGGGCATCAACTAGTCTTATATAAATTACGCATTTCATATTCATCGTCTGATATAATATCTCTGACATTATAATTTATATGAAATTTTATTGATTTTGCGAAAATAAGTATCCCAAAGTAATTCCCTACGCAAATATCGGGGTATATCTACTAATATTTAGCTTGTGAATACCGATTTTATTTTTGTATGAACAACGAACCACCATAAGTACGAAATTGTTATCATCAATAGTATCATTTCATGTTTCAGGTACAATCATCTGTAGAGAAAACACCAATACTTTCAGCACTGAAATCAAAGAAGATACGTCTAAGGATGTGCCTCATAGCAGCTTGTCTGTTCTGTTGCATGTTTGTTAACATGGGCACGTCAATATATGCCGTCAATATCAACGGCAACAAGTACGTCAACTTCACAGCAGTGATGTTTGCGTCTATACCGACGAGAATCGTTACTGCATTCACTCTGGACAAGTTCGGGAGGAGAGCACCTATTTGTGTAGCGTATGGTCTCTCTGTTGTGACGTTCATTGCGTCTGTATTTGTGCCTAAATGTACGTCGTTTTTGCTTCTTGTTTTGTCTACATGTAATTCAAGATTTCAAGACGAGAAAAGATTTGGTTATATTATATATCTTTGATTAATTGGCTTTTAAATTATTATTAAACCGATTATCATGATTCCGTTATAGGAAACACTGAAAACTATTCGTGAATTCTAAAAGCTAATTCTTTAAGCTTACTATGAATAAATTTTAATATTGATTCAATTTGATCCGTCACACTTTAGCGCATCAATAAAATTTTTTCCCTCTACTTCACAAACAACATCAAATAAGATGTAAATTAAGTTTGTTATTAGAAAATTAACAATTAATTTCCTATTTTCAGCCACCTGGTGGTCGTCCCTTGTCCTATATCTGTTAGGCAAGATGTGCAGTAGCTACGGGATATTCGCAGTGTGTGTGGTCGCTATGGAGATATTCCCAACCACTTCTCGCAATAGCCTTACCAACATTGCCATGTCATTTGGTCGCCTAGGCTCAGTGTTGTCGCCCCAGGCTCCGCTATTGGTAAAATTTTTACTTGGATATAATATGATTATTGCATTCTTATTTTAACTACGATGAAGCCTAAAGAAAAATTATGATTATTTTGGAATAATCTGTAATGTAGATTTGCTCTACCTAGCACCTTAATTACTTATCACTCATCAGATTAATAAATTTAAGGTTATAACGAATAATACATCAATTTTAAATGTTAAGAGTTATTCAAGGTGTTCATAGGCCATACAATTTAGATTTGCTGGTTAAAGTTTAAAGTCCGGATAATAATTATTTTCAGGAGAAATACATGCCCGGACTTCCATGTATAGTATTTGGATTAGCAGCCATCGGACCAGTGGTCCTATCATACGCTTTACCGGAAACAACCGATCAGCAGCTACCGCAACAAATTAAAGACGCTGAAAATATTGACAAGAATTATGTGAAACAATCTGTATCAGCTTAGGGTTTTTTTATATTGTCGTCAAATTTTCTAAAACACTCTTGATTAAGTCTATGAGTAATTATTCATTGTTTGTCAAAAATGATTTCTCTTCTTCCATTCATTCGAAAATCGAGATACATAATCAATATAACTTATTAACGATTGGTGACATTGGCCCATAAAATCTTGCAAAGATCGATTGTTTCAAAAGTACTCAAGATGGGAATCTCTTATTTATAAGGTGTAAAGTGTAAAGCTAAGCTCAAGAGGTATTGATAAATGTTTAGTAAGCTTACGTTTTTTACTGGCAGGTTTGCCTGAACAGGCAGGTAAACCAAAGCGCTTGTAGGCTTTGCCTCAACTCCTGACAGGCGTAACTGCACAAGTGCACAGGCAAACCTGTCGGGCACACCCTTGCGTTTATGGCCTGAATAATGTAATGTACGAAATACAAATAGTTATCTATTTAATAAAACCGGATTTACACATCACTTATCTTTATATTGTTATTTCATTGACGTGATGATTATATTGTCCCAGAGATCTCTAAATTATCCTTATATTTCTATACTTATTATAAAACAAAGTCGCTTTTTTTTCCCTCATGTCCCTTTGTTCCCTTTAATCTTTAAAACTACGCAACTGATATTGATGATTCTTTCAGTGTTAGATAGCCCATTTATCGAGGATATAGGCTATAATATTTTATCACGCTAAGACTAATAGGAGCGAAGAAATAGAGGAAAATATGGAAAAAACGGGGAAAATTATTTGAAAGGGCTAACTTGAACGCGCTAATCTCAGGAACTACTGGTCCGATTTGAAAAATTATTTCAGTATTTGTACGCGATCATCGCATTTAGAGTAACCATAAACGGTTATCACTTTTTTTACGGGCAAAACACAAAGGTATCAAGACGTCTTCCGGCTGTGTCAACTGGCAACACAGAAGCACTGGCAATACCGGATATATCTTCACTTCACAGACGACTTCACTTTACATCCGATCCCTGGCCAGGGAACGCATCATGCTTTCTTCTACAAACGTAATAATTATATCTTATTTTTATAATTACATCTAACAGTCCACAAGTTTAAAGTAAATAACACAAACAGTATTAGATAGCCCATTTATCGAGAAAGGCTATAGGCTATATTTTATCACGCTAAGACTAATAGGAGAATGTGGAAAAAACGGTGGCTTATCTCGCGAACTACTGGAGCAATTTTATGTTATTTGGCACAGATAAGAAGTAGACACGTGAAGGATCATAGGATTTTGATAATTTTTTCAGTGGCTATATATTTTATACCCGTGCGACGCCGGGGCGGGTCGCTAGTCACTTTATAATCCAGGTCAGATTTGGTCAGACTATTGCCCGATTAGAATGTCACACGTGTGACTTTAGGGGAGGGGGCCAGGCCTCCTCATTGTTTATCTCCAAACCAACTAGCAACAGACTAGTTATAGCCACGATTAAACTACCATGGTCTTAACCAGACCAGTAGCTTAGACCCTTTCGAAAAAAAAAAAAAAAAAAAAAGGTCAGATTTTTTGGAGTTTACTCCTTAAGAGCCCGGGTTACCCTCGAAATTCTCATACATACGTAATACCAAAATCATTTTGTCATACGAAAATATTTAACATGTTTGAGTTATTTTTCAGCTTAAAATAGTAATTACCTAGGTTCCTGAACAAAAATTAACTTCAAAATATTTAAACACTAAAAATTTTTTTTTTGTGTAAAATTTTTTTTTACTAAATTTACTACTAAATATTTAAACACTAAAAAATAGAGTAAAACACTAAAAAATAAATAAATAAATAGTAAATTTACTACAAAATATTTCAACTCTAAAAAATATTTTTTAGTATTAAAATATTTTGTAGTAAATTTACTAATTATTTATAAATTTTTGAGTGTTTTACTCTATTTTTTAGTGTTTAAATATTTAGTAGTAAATTTAGTAAAAAAAAAATATACACAAAAAAATTTTTTTTTGTGTTTAAATATTTTGAAGTTAATTTTTGTTCAGGAACCTAGGTAATTACTATTTTATGCTGAAAAATAACTCAAACATGTTAAATATTTTCGTATGACAAAATGATTTTGGTATTACGTATGTATGAGAATTTCGAGGGTTACCCGGGCTCTTAAGAATCGATTTTCATATATAAGGCGCCCGGTATGAGAAAAACCCGGGGGGTAAAACCTACTAACAAGTAACGAAAAATCGTGTCACGTTTTTGGTGCGCACTTTCTAATTTGTTTTAACAAGATTTGAATGCACAATCCTTTAAAGTTTAAAGAGTGGGTATTCCCGGGCAAATATTAGGTATACATATAGAATGTACACATTATTCAGATAAAAAATAGTAGAGTAGTAGATTAGTTCAAATTCGGGGAGGGAGTAGCCGAGGTGTTGCCTTTGATGTTAGAAGAAACCCCGTTCCTCTAGGCCTATTGGGAGCGGAGTTATGGCTACTTTAGTAAGTTGTTGCCGACAGTTGCCGAGCTGCCAATGTCAAAGTTTGAATGCTTGTAACTCGGCAACTATTTGTCCTGGATATGGGTTTCTTCGGCTTGATCTTCCTGGATATTTCTCCTCTATTCGATTCTGGCCTTAGAATTGAGAAAAAAATTTTGATGTCTCTGATTTAGTTCAAATTCAGGGAGGGGGTAGCCAAGGTGTTTCCTTTGATGTTAGAAGAAACCCCGTTCGTCTAGGCCTATTGGAAGCGGAGTTATGGCCGCTTTTGTTCGATGTTTGACAGTTGCCGAGCTGTCAATGTCAAAGTTTGAGTGCTTATAACTTGGCAACTGTTTGTCCTGGATATGGGGTTCTTCGGCGTATTCTTCCTGGATTTTTGTTATAAATATCAATAATTAATATTGTTATTGTGAAGTTATAATTTTTATCATTATACTGGCTAAAGTGAACTAAAAGTATTTTGAAATAACTATGGCAGAAAGAGTTGTAGATAATATTGCCGGAACATCTGATTTCATATGATATTAATCTTTTTTCAGTTGAATAGACTCTTTTTGCGTATGGTTAGATACTCGTACACTCCAGTCGTGCGTCGGAGCTGACACACTTTTTTTTTATTACTTTATCTTTGGGATGAATAATTATAGGCTCGTTCGTTAGTACAGCCACGTGTATCACGTGGGGTGTGATCATGTTCATTAACACGTGACAACACATGCGATATGTGACACGTTGCTGGCTGATTTTCTATGGAAAAGCTAATTTTCTATGGAAAATTTGTGGGACCATAATGAAGAAGAGGATGGATCTCCACACCAAAAGTATCTATATACCAAATTTCAGCAAAATCGCTTCAGCGGTATGGGCGTGAAGAGGTAACAGACAGACAGACACACTTTCGCATTTATAATATAAGTATGGATTAGCTTATGAATTTACTAAATAACGTTAAACTGTTAAATTTTTTTTAATACATAATTGTACAGAAAAACTTTTTCAGGTAGGTACAATTGAACCAATCTTGCACGTGTTAGCAATAAGTATTTATGTAAAGCTAATAGTTTTCATTAAAAACCAAATTACAATACGCTTAAGTGGTACATTGAGCAACATGAGTGTGACCAGTTTAAGTTGACCCATATCGGGAAACGTTAGTTTGCTTTGCTAAAGTTTTGTTGCCAACCGTACCAAAAACTAATCTGCGCCTTGAATATTCATGTACAACGTAAACGATTTCTAGAAACAAAAGATAAATCTTTTGTTTCTAGAAATCTTGCTATTTAATAAATTTTAGGCATATTTATTTGTTCGAATAAGCAAAATCGATTTCGCACCAATTTCATAAAGATCGGTTTAGACTTTATAGGGCTAACCGTAAAGAGATAAAAAATATTTATATAAATGACTTGCCGAAATTTATATCTCACAACCTCACACTCTTTGCTGATGGCATATCTATTATTATAAAATTCTTAAATGATCTGACATATAATTTACAAATAAATCGTGTATTAAATGACGTAATCGAATGGTTGAACTACAATCATTTAAATGTAAATATAAAAAAAACCACATATATGCAATTTTATAGTAAGAAAGGCAAAGCAAAGGACCTGTGTGTAAAATATGACAACTCAATATTAAAAGAGGCTAAAACTGTGAACTTCTTAGGAATAACCATTGACAATAATTTATCATAGCAGGCACATATTGACAAAACTTGCAAAAAAATTAACAGATACGTATATCTTCTTCGATCCCTTCACAAAACTGCAACTGCTGAAACTGCGTTAATGGCTTATCATGCATTTGTTATGTCAGCACTCCGATATGGCATAATAATATGGGGCAACTCTGTAGACATAATATCCCGACTATTTATTGGTCAGAAAAAGTGTATTCGAGCCTTATGTGGAGTTCACCCTAAGGAATCATGTCGCCCTCTTTTTAAAAAGTTAAATATTCTCACACTGCCTTGTTTGTACATATATGAGATAAGCATATTTGTTAAAAAACATACTTCAGAATATTATACAAAAAAGTCCCAATTTCTAAATAGAAATACAAGGTATCCAAACCAGTTAGTTTTACTAAACTTTAAAACAACATTAGCTAGTAAAGGATGCTATAATATGTCAATTAAAATATATAATAATTTACCTAATGACATAAAAGAATATGGACCACTATTTTTAAGAAAAAACTATTTATTTGGCTGGTAGAGAAGTGTTTTTATTCCCTAAAGGAATTCATTATTTAAGTAATTACTTACTGACATATTATTTGTAAATTTAATTAATATTCTATTGACATTTTTTTTTATCTTCTTACTTGACATCAAATCTGAATTCATTAATTATTATTGACTGACATATTATTTGTAAATTTAATTAATATTCTATTGACATTTTTTTATATTAGTTCTTACTTGACATCAAAACTGTGTATTTAATATTGACTTTTAACTAATTGATCCTTTATAAATTATAATAAGTAATATATTCTAATGACTATTCTAATTGTAACATGATATGTTCACAGCACAGACCAATTAAAATATTAGCAACAAATTTAGTATTATAAGATATTTACACCAACTGTATACACCAACTTGACAGGTAAAGTATGGAGAATCTGTCAAAAAAGCTGTGAATAGCCTATCCGGCACCTTATCAGGAAGTGGTGAAACAGGCCCTAAGTATTATTATCAGATCAAAACAAAGAGACATGCAGAAACTTTTACAATCATGAAATTTCTAAAGATTCAGAAACATTCCCTAACGATTGACAGGTGAAAGGCACGTTCACGGTCGGTTCAAAAGAAAGTACCCTCAGATGAACCCGATAAAAACTGTTTGAGTATCACGACCGCCATTGTTGTGCGTTCACGAGAACTCCCATTGTGACAACCGACGTACCATAATATCATAGACACACCAACAAGTAGGCCGTAGATATTCGAAAGAAAATTTTGTTTCTAATAATGTTATACGGAGAAGATAGACTACTTAATTAGGTCACTAAATTTTATTTTAGACTGGCTATTGGGTCACTTATTGCCTGTTTCACAACCTCCTGATAAAGTGCTGGATAGGCTATCCACAACTTTTTGGCAGATCCTCTAAACTCTATCTGTCGAATCAAGTAGTGGATAGCCTATCCGGCACTTATCAGGAAGTGGTGAAACAGGCCCTTAATAAGGTAAAACATATTCTCATAACAATTAAAGAAATATATAATACGTTAATAAAGCATTTCTGGTCTTTTGGAGTATAGAACATGAACTTAGGTGACATTAGGTAAAATATTTTGGGATAGATATCTCAAAATATTTCAATAGCCGCTAGAAGACAATTAACGTCAAATGTTAAAAACTCTTTATCTACAATCTGGCAGAACATAAAACCCACTTCTACACTTGGAGTTGCCTCCTTTCTCACAATACCTGGCAAACATATTTTCCCACAATGGATCTATTTACAACAGATCGTGGTTAATCAGCGGAAGTGGCCAGTGTGTACGTCAGTCATAGTGTTGCTGAAACTGACGCCCGCCTCGCCCATGTTTCATCATGTATGGGCGAATGCGTTCTTTCTGTCCCACCGCTGGGCATTAAACTTCCTCTTAGTCTTCTCGTTGTCTCCTGTTTTGTTTCTGCGTCATTTTGAACAGTCTAAGGGTTTCACCGCTTCCTGATAAGGTGCCCGATAGGCTTATTTGACAGATTCTACATACTCTATGTGTCAAGTTAAGTGGTGGATAGCCTTATCAGGAAGCGGTGAAACAGGCCCTTAATATTTTATTCATCAACATTATAATGCTTTTCAAGTTCATCGTTGCTTGAGTCGCAAAGTTATAGAGCTATTTTATCTTATGAATATTAATTTATGTGTCCATTGTAGTAAAGAGAATTGCAAACAAGCCTCTAAGTTTTGGGATACTTTTTGTCCCGAAAAAACGTACGGTTCCCGCGCGATAAACGAGTTTTGGCGCAACGGAGTTGCGGGCAGCAACTAGCCCAACATAAGTGAACTTACCGATAGAGCAGTGTACAGTACAAATGCAAAATGCCCTGTGTTGCCCAGTGTACATATACGCATGTTTATACTCGGCGGCATAATATCTTCATTAGTAAAGACGACGACACAACGGTGCTTAGTTTTTCTACATTAATTAATAATATTATTATCTGCACTTTCATGCCAGTAAAATAAGGGTTGGACCTCATCTGGCAGCACGGAATCGCCTTTTTCCGTCGCCCTTTCTCTTTCTGTCGCTTAGAACTGCTATTTGCGAGACCAAGACAAAAAGCATAATGCGATAGCCTCGAGGATTCCGCCGCGTGCTATCGCATTATGCTTTCTGTCTCAGTCTATAAAATGGCAGTTCTAAGCGACAGAAAGAGAACGGGCGACGGAAAAAGGCGATTCCGTGCTGCCAGATGAGGTCCAACCCTAATGCGGCGAACCCAAATCTTCGCCACAGGCCGGCGCGTGACATGACTAGGTAATGCGTCGTTCTGCTTTCTGCGGTTGTATTAAAGGTAAGTATTATTTATCAGAAATTTAATTTGAATCACCAATCATGCCGAAAATACTCTACAAGGCGCAGGTTCGGCCTCATATGGAATATTGTTCTCAACTCTGGGCAGGGGCGCCAAAATACCAACTGCTCCCTCTGGACCGTATCCAATGAAGGGCCGCTCGAATTGTTGACTGCCACAGTGTTTCAAACAGCTTGGACCCCTTGGAATTACGCCGAGATGTAGCTTCTCTCTGCATCCTCTATAGGAATTGTTCGGAATCATACCACCTGCAACTTTTCGCCATCGTCCCACGCGAAAAACATACCATCCTCATCACCTTGATGAGTGGCAGTCTTCCACAGTGCGTTTTTCGCTTAACTTTCTGCCGCGCACTGTAAAACTCTGGAATGAACTGTCACCAGCAGTTTTTCCGGACCTATATGACCTGCAAACCTTCAAGAAAAGAGCGTATTCCCTCTTAAAAGGCCGGCAACGCACCTGCAGCTCTTCTGATGTTGCGAGTGTCCATGGGCGACGGTTGTTGCTTACCATCGGGTGACCCGTTTGCTCGTTTTATTAATAAAAATAATAATAATAATAATGTCTAATTATCCGAATATTGGCTCGGTTGGTTAACTAACGTCAAGGGTATATTTTCGAGTATTATAATATGTTTTTCTTAACATTGATATTTTATACAATTCTATCAAGTTTTTAATTATCAATTGCATAATATTTTTTACATTTTTATTTTGTTTTGGTTTTCCACAGATAATTTTTATCGAATGTTCAACATTTTGGCCTTAGTTAATTAGAATTTGGGGGCACTAGTTTTATTATATCAGAAAGAAAGTAAAGATAGGCTCATTGTGCCTACAGCTTTGTTATGCCCAGTACGAGATCGCTGTTACAGTTCAGAGTGCGCTGACGCACACACAGCGCGCTACATACAGACAGACATACACTATATATAAAATACGAAGTATTTGTGCTGTGGTTTACCAAAGAAAAAATTTTTAAGAAAAAGAAAAACTATATAGTTGGTTATAATAGTGAAGTGGAAGCAATGAATAAATATAGGTAAGTATGTTATTTTTGTTTTTCAAAAAAAATTTTTTAAGCAGTACACTTTTATACGATGCAGAGATTCATCAATTTAAAGTTTTTGTGAAAATATGACAGTAAAAAAAGATGCTAAAACTGCCTCCTACTGGCGTTAAAAAGGTTTCATGGCATAACTCCTATCCTAAATCCAATCCAATATAAATTGATTTTAATTAAATGGCCCATCGCTTTAAATAAAAATGCTAAAGGACTTGATTCAAGACTGACACATTTAATAATTTGATTTGTAATTAAAAAATAAATGTTTTTCTAAGTGCCAAACTGTAAAATGTAGGGGGAGTTTTCGGATGTGTAATATTACCTCAATTACTATTTACTATACATAGATATAATATTTGCTTTTAATCCCTCGATCGTGGAAAAACGAGACACAATATTATAGCCTTTCGATTGTTGTCGCGAGCACCGGTGCTCGTACGAGGCTTGATGGGTATCTACAGATGAAATTTTTCACGAGTTCAACGCATTGGGTTATTCCCAATTTTTATATGTTTAAATGTTATCAGAAAGAAAAAAATGGCATGATTACGTACAAGTAACTAATACTGTATAATACTTGTGAGAGCTTAAACATGATCATGCTATTCTTTTGTTTTAATTAGTATTTTAAAGTTTACTCATTGTATGTCTTCCATTAAAGATCAATTCAGATACAAGAAATATCTTACACTCTTTTTAATGTTCATTTTATCAGACTATGCATATAAGAACGTACAAAAATGCTCTAAAGAAATGATATCGCTTAAAAGTTGTCTTCCAAAATATACAATGCACTAATAGACTTTCTGAGATTGCATGGTATATGAGGATTGTGAATAATGAAGATGTTACATTTTAGTACTCTACACTGTTATGATGATAATTTAGTAGTTGTATAGCTACCCCACTTTTTGGCTTTAAAATAGGCTCGTGTGAAGACCCTTAGTTCGTCTAGCTGATATAATATGAAGTTGTAGAAAACATTAAGAGGGCGCCTAAACCAAAAAATCAAACACTCACGCCCGTCTTTCATATGCCAATTGCCAGGTGAAAAAGGACGACGCAGATTCATCGCCATAATAAATTTTTCTCAATAACTCGATAAATATACAACATTTAAAAAATCCGCTATTATTTCTCAACGATAGAATTTTATACAATGTGTTAAGATAATATTAACTTAGTTCAATGCATTTGGCTTGGTTATGGCAATAAGTGAAAAATTTCGTGAAAATTACATGCATCTTTGTGATTTTTTTCTATCGAGAAAATTTTAAGATACTTATCGTGTTTTTGCTCAGATCGAATTCTTGGAAATATAATGTAGCATCCAATTTTAGAAAATAAAACTATTCAGGGCTTATTTTCAAGTATAAATGTTATGTTTGTAATATCTAGAACGCAATAAAGTATATTCTATTCTATTCTATTCTATAAAAATGAATTTATAAAATCGGAAATTTTGAATTAGTCGTCCCTTTAAGTTGTTGTATACAGTATATTAAATCCCAAAGTACAATTAAATTTTCATTAGCAACAAATTATGAGTATTTTACAACTGTAGTTATCGATAATACTGCACGTGACATTAACAAAATCGAATTTTGTGTTTGGTTTATGCACATGCTTTTAAAACAAAATTAACCATATTATCAAAGATATGATAACATTCATTCTTTCTCGTGGACCACCGTTCTCAAAGTACTTAAATTTCTATTCTACAAGATAAAACCTATCGAGTAAAATAAAATAATCTATATGAAATTCAAACGGATAGGGGCGTCCCTCAGGGTTTACTTATGGTCCCTAATTATTTTACCAGAGATACGTGTATGAAAAGTAACTGATGAGTTCTTTTAAAAATTACATAAACAAGGGCGCTTGTATTTAGTTACTATGTTTGTTTTGGTGCACGTTTCCCTAACTGTGCCATTGCCAACTTTTCTCTTATCAGTTGCAATTTTATTGCTTGAAATAATCGTTTATTCCTTTGAATCGGGCTAATTTACAAGCATTAAGCAGGTTCATGTTTTACATAGTATTTTAAAAAGTAGCACAGTTTTGAATGTAACTGGTGCAAGTGCAGGAGGTCAAATTTGCTAAATACACTACATTGGAATGACATCATCACCGCTATAGTGACAATTTAGATTTTAAATATTTTAACAGAGCTATGCTCTATACGTTTTTTTTTTTTCATACTGTGGTTAACCTACACTCCTCGCGTAAGTATCTTCTCATCCCAATGATGATGTCCATTTTTCCGAATATTTCAGAACTTCCGTCCTATGACAAAGCCACGTCACGTCATCACAAAGCCACGATCACGTTGAACTGAAAAACAAAACATGGTCACCACCTGACCAAACATGTCGCGTATTGGAAAACAAATGTACAGAACATTAATTTATTCTTCTACTCACCAGTACCATCAGCATTAGAATTATAGTTTTTGACTCATTAGTCTAATCGTCATTCTTTTATTTTACTTTTGCAGTTACTACTTAAGAAAATACTGTCTCTTTTTTCGATCAATCAAAAACCGGAATTTAATTACTTACTTACTGTACTATTGCTTGGGATCGATGATCAAAGAAACATGCCTAGTCACTTTAGAATTGAAGTTCAATAGAAGCTTAGTGATACATATATAGTAGTTTGTGCCATAGTCCTACTCTCTCCTAATCAGAGGAAGAACAAAACATAGCTTGTACAAGTCGATGATATATGCGCTTTTGTTCTTCCGTTTGTTGCCAATTTATTAATAGCAGCCCAAGTCCCACCACGTGTAAGTACTCCGTGTAAACTGTGAATCATCGTACAAAGAAAGTTAATAATAAATATAGGTTAATAAATGACAAAATCTTTGAATAACTTTTCACACTCGTAATTCATTGTGACAATGGCCGTAAAATGACGTGAAAAGCCATTATAGGGATCAAAAAGTCCACCAAAGAATAATGGTAGAGAACCAAGCCTGGCTTAGGTATTACGTATTTTCTGTAACTCTAAAAATTTTGGCAATTTTGACAAAAATTATTGCCTTCATCTTCTTGTTAAAATAAAATTATCGCTAGTTCTGCATGGTGAAAGGATATGAATCCTTATAAAATATATTAATGATAATATTTATAATATTGTAATCAATTATTTGTTGAAAAAACATACAAAAAATTTAGACATTAATAGAAGCTTGATATTTAAAACTATCGATCGCTTAAAAGAAGTCATTAAAAATGTAAGTAAAAAATATAACTAATTGAATATGTGAATACTATGTTTATATGCTACAACTATATTCTTCTTCTTAACATCAATTTTGTTCTAATGCATCATTAAATACTCACGTGGACATCGACTTAAGTCTTAATAAATAGGTAATAATTTTTATAACGCTGCAAATCACATATAATATTATTGTTAATGGACACAGCAGCATCCCGGATCTAAGAGAAAACAAAAGATGATAAAACACTATATCTGAAGAAAGACAATTTACAAACCATAAATGCCTCGAAAATAATACAAGACCATAACAGTAATCAAATAATTATGAAAATCACAATGCATCATAACTTGTGGACGTTGAAAGTATCTAATCTAGAAGAACCAGACAATAATTTTCTCTTGTAGCATCATTTGTATTTGTTATTGTTTCTGTCTGGTAATTGCAATGCTAATTAATATAAATAATACGATAAAAATAATCTTGGTTCAATCCGGTTCGAAATCATCGTTTATCTCTTTGATTAAATATACTTTTTAGGGTAAAAGTACCCAACGGGTAAAAACGGGACCCTATCAAGTACTAAGACTTCGATGTCTGTCCGTCTGTCTGTCTCCCGGCTGTAACTCAAGAACCGCTATAGCTTGACTTCTGAAATTTTCACAGATTATGTATTTCGGTTGCCGCTATAACAAAAAATACTAAAAACAAAATAAAAGTAATATATAAGGGTGGCACCCATACAACAAACGTAATTTTTTCAGCTTTTTTTGCTCTATATCCGTAATGGCAACAGGTAGGCACATGATATTTTCACGAAGGCCTTTATTGTATATCTACTTTAAAAGTTATTAATAATATTAAAATAAAATAAAAATTTAAGGGGGGCTCCCATACAAAAAACACAATTTTTGGCCTATTTTTGCTCTATAACGGTTCGGAACCCTTCGTGCGCGAGTCCAACTCGCACTTGGCCGATTATTTTAATATATTATTTTCTCTTTTTGTGCCACTCATTTAAACAAATTTTTACGGTTAAATTATTGAATGCACGTGTGCATTTACGGACTACGGTGATGGGTATCATACAATTTGATCATCAATATTATTATCAATTACGGAGACGGTTGTTCATAAAGAGTTTATAAGGAAAATACAAATCACTTTGGCTGTTGTAACGAGGTTTTATTTTCTTATCTATTTTGGCCACACTAAAAATAAAGTGGCCAATTACATGTCAAATTTAATATTTGAAGTCCAAATCCAGTCCAATTTAAGATTTTTCGTTCCCAAAATAAATGAATGAACTTTAGTGAAGCAGGTATTCTATTTTGGTGATTTTGTTATTTATGTATTTTTATTCCGTTTTCAATCGGATGCTTTTCTAATACAAATAAAAACCGGCTAAGTGCGTATCGGATCGGACCACGCGCAATATAGGTTTCCGTAGTACCGCTAGTTTTTTAATATTTTTGTATGTTTGTATGGTCAATGAATATTTATAACGTGTTTTACAACAATATCATCTCAGTAACTTTCAAAGAAATTTGAACGAAAAGTTCCTTTATACTTCGCCGAATACATTTTTTTAGTTGATCGACTATTACTCAATAACTTATTAAGTCTTCTTAGCCGCGATAGTTTTCTTTTTAAATTCATCATATTTCCTACTCCCGTGAATTTTTTCACATTTCCAGAAGCAACCATTTAGCTGGTAGAAGGGGGGGACACTGGATTCTAACGATTTTTTCCACTTTAAAACTTAATATTTCACAAACGAATCCCTAAATCGGAAATTATCTATTAATACTCATAATATTTTTATGAAACCTATCCAATGACACCCCACACGATGGGGTGAACGCGAAAAAAAATTATGTGGGGAAGGTGCCTTAAAATATTATTTTAAGATTTCATGTACCATTTTGTCGGCATCATTAATATGTACATTCATGCCAAATTACAGCTTCGTAGGTCCTATAGTCTCTGAGCACTACCGCGGACAGACAGACAGACGGACAGACGGACGGACAGATCGAAACTATAAGGGTTCCTCGTTGACTACGGAACCCTAATAAAAAAAGATTCTAAATTTTATTTTGTTTCAAAATTTTCATTATTACGATAAATTACTTAATTTGAATACGATTTTGAAGGCCTATTTTATATATATTTTTTTATAAAATAAGGGGGCAAACGAGCAAAAGAGTCACCTGATGGAAAGCAGCTTCCGTCGTGGACACTCGCAACGTCAGAAGAGCAGCTGTAGGTGCGTTGCCGGCCTTTTAAGAGGGAATAGGGTAATAGGTTAAGGCAGGGGTCGGCAGACGGCGGCTCGCGAGCCACATTCGGCTCTTCCATAGAATTAATATGGCTCTTCTTTCACTAACTGCCTAAGCCCTAACTGTATAACTGTACCGCTTTAACATAAATAAAACATCTAAACAATATGAAACCTCTTCGTCAACTTGCGCGCTCGCCCTCTGTTACTGTAAAACAATTAGGTACCTACCTAAAATAGAGCAAATCATGTTTGATATATGGAATAGCCTTCCTGCAACATATGAAACGACAAAAAAACTAGCATTTGCTATTATATCTATATTCGACTCTACATATTCATGTGAGCAAACATTTTCATCTATGAATCAGATTAAAAGTAAATTAAGGAGCAAACAGTCGTGCCTGAAATTAATATTTAAACGAGTAATAATAATAAATAAATTTTGAAACTATGTGTGGCAAGTATACTTGCCAGACATTTTCAAAATCAATGCAAGGACGCCGTTAAAACTAAAACTAAATTATTACTTAATTAATGAGAGTGTTATTTTCATAAATTTATGTCTTTCAGTAATATTTTTTCACATTTTTTAAAACTGTAAATGTAGCTTTATAGTATGAAGCAAATTAGACTCTAATATTATTATTAGACTTATAAAATGTATGAAACGGCTCTTTGAAGGTATGGGAAAATCTATGGGAAAATCTACAAAGATCTGATTGGCAAGTCTGCTGACCCCTGGATTAGAGAATTGGGCCTCCGGACTCACTCACTCAGCGAAACACACCGCAAGCGCTATTTCACGCCGGTTTTCTGTGAGCCCGTGGTATTCCTCCAGTCGAGCCGGCCCAATTCAGAGGGTAGAGAAGGGAATAGGGTAGGGGATTGGGCCTCCGGTAAACGCACTCACTCGGCGAAACATAGCGCAAGCGCTGTTTCACCCCGGAGCCGGCCCAATTCATACCGAAGCCTGGCTCTCCCAGGGTAAAAATATATCATATTTCACAAGCAAGGCGCAAAAATATCAAAATTCGTTTTTAAAACTCACTTTGAAGACTAGACTAGACTAGAATAACAAGACTCGAATTTAGATAACAAAACTAGTAATGGTGAGATTTTTCATCAACACTCAGTATTGTGAGGCTAGCTCGAGTAGCAGTCGGTACACTGTACTAATGGAGACGAAATAGGACACTTTTTTTGCGTGAATAAAGAGCGAAACTTCAGGCTTCCATTAGCTTCAGCATCTATTCAAAACCTTTTATTAAGTGAAGGGTAAGTAGGGCCTCAATTTTGGCGGATTAGGAATTTCTCAATCATTACCTCTAGAAAATTACTTCAACGCCTGATCATCAATTCTTGAGGCTTAACGCGATGACATTTGCAATTCAAGTTCACGATCACTGAAGTTCAAGGTGATAAAGTTTTATATCAGTTTTATTGCAAAATTTTACATAAACTATTAATAATTGATGGGACCCTGGAAAGCATTCTGAAAATAAACAGTTGGCTGGCATATTGTATTTCTATAGAATGCTTTTGAGTCTGAAGTAGCAGACATTTCGGTGTCCTGCAGTTTGATGCAACTTTCCATTTTTACAAAATATATTTTCTGAATAAAAGCTTTTCTGCTAAAAATACCCTTGCTGTTTAGTCCTTCATATTTAAGCCTTTTTAATGTTTTTTTTTAATTGTTTTTCACTTGAAAGGAAAACTTTTGCATGGACAAGTAAATCTGAAGTAGTTAAGATCCTCAACATTGAGAAAGTAACTTTTCGGAAAGTAGTTGTATAATGTAAGTGTTTGTCTGATAAACTGTCATATTATCTTGAAAAAGTTTGAATACTACTTACGATTCAATATTAATTACGTTTGTATATTTTGTAGTGGTAAGAATACGATTAGATAGTAATAAGAGTGGTAGTAACATCGTCACAAATATGTAATTGTTACAAGTTTGTTTTGGCCGGGCATTGGCGACAATGGTGGTTGTATAAGTGGTTATGTATGACCTATATAATGCAAAGAGTTGCGACTCCATCGCCATTGAACATTTGCATGTTGGTTGCAAGGAACCGTTAGACAAATTTAAACAAAAAATCTTAAGGAATAAACTGGTATGTTTTAGTTAATTTTGTTTTCAATCATTTGCATTTTCATATTTTATTTATTCATAATATATTAATTTAAATTAATTTTGTGTTAACATTATCATGAATATAATTAGTGCTATAATTTTTAAATTTACTTTATGATAGGGATATTATTATATTTTAAATTAGCTTAGTAATATACCTTTCATCACATTTAGATAAAAATATTTTTTCCGTTTATAAGTTTGATAGCATTAAAATAAATTAGAAGAACAAGTTTGAATTGTGATAATCTATACATATAAAATTACGAGTCCTGACTGACTGACTGACTGATTCATCATCGCAGAACAAAAACTGTTAAAGTTACAGCCACGAAATTTGGTGAACATGATTGTTTTTTTAAGTAGACACCCACTAAAAAGGAATTTTGGAAATTTTAACTCGAAGGGGGTGAAATAGGGGATGAAAGTTTGTATGAAAGTCCGTCATTTCTTAAGTTAGAAACATGAAACTTTATTTTTGGGTTACTGAATAAAAATGAATGAATACGTATTTAAGCGTTTTTGGGAATTCTACCCCCAAGGGGGTGAAATTGGGGTTGAAAGTTTGAATGAAAGTCCGTCATTTCTTGAGTTAGAAACATCAAACTTTATTTTTGGGCTACTGATTAGAAATGAATAGACACGTATTTAAGCGTTTTTGGAAATTCCACCCCCAAGGGGGTGAAATTGGGGTTGAAAGTTTGAATGAAAGTCCGTTATTTCTAAAGTTATAGAAATATGAAACTTTATTATTGGGTTACTAATTAAAATTGAATGGATATAATTTAGGCGTTTTTGGAAATTCTACCCCCAAGATGGTGAAATTGAGGTTGACAGTTTGTATGAAACGTTGTCAATTTTAAACCGATCGGGCTGAAACTGTGTATTATGCACAAAGATACTATGACGTAGGCATCACCTCAGAAAAGAATTTAAGTAATAAATTCCACCCCTAAGGGGATGAAAGTTTTTAGAAATTTTCTTAAACTTTCAACTGATTGAACTGAAATTATTAAAGATTTGAGCTTCTATGATGAAGGCGTTCGCTTTAATAGGATTTGGGTTACTGAATAAAATCGTAGGAAATTAAGTCAATTCTGTACATTGAATATTTTTGAAAAATAATATTTCGGACGTGATCTAACTATGCTAACGCGGACGAAGTCGCGGGCAACAGCTAGTATTTTTATATAATTTTTCTTCTAGATTTTTTAAGGATACTATTTATATATCTTATTTAAATTTTAACGGTTTTTTTACTAGTGCATATATATTTTCCTTACTAGTGTTTTGTTTAGATACGTACTCAACTATAATATGAAGCAATTAAACATTGCTTATCTTCTGTCCTTCCTTAAAATTTTAGAAATTCACTTTGTAGAAATTACGACGAATAATTATTAATTAATAATTACTTGTAACATGACCTTTGCCGTGTTGGCTGCTTTGTGCTTTTCGTGGGCTCGTTAACACCAAGGGTTGCCAATAAAGGATACCTTGGCTCAGCTATAACAGCTGCTATTTAAAGTTGAAAACAGTCAGCGGAGGTCACCTTCCGCAATTTGGTATTTTACTGGTGATAAAAGACAACCTTGATTAAGTGAATTAGGTCGAAAGGGACAAAAACACAAGTACAAGCCCTTCAATCAATTTCTGAATGGTTCTGAGATATACTGATGAGTGATGAGCTACCAACCCAATATCTTAATTCACGTACTAAAAATAAGTTTGTAAGACCTGTCGCTTAAATTAAGATCACAATTATAATTATAATATTATTCGCACGTTCAGTATTAGTAGTGCAGGTGGTTAGGGAATCTGTAAGTAGTCGATTGTTTTTTTTTTTTTTTTTTGAATAAGGCTGAAATTGAACTCAAACAGATTCTCAATAAAAAAAAATCTTAAATATTACCGCTATGACAAAACGATACATAATTCAATGACTAATTTAAAAGTAACACACGCATTTCTTGTACAATTTGTTCAGGTGCATAGGTGGCTGTGACAAAGCGAAATGTTAAACAAACATCGTCATATTGATCATTATTATCATTGTCTATTGTAGCATACAGAAGCACTTTTTAAATTAGAAATTATAAAACATTATAAGTTAAACAATGAGTACGTAAACAGTAAAATTTCTAAGTTCCTAGAAACTATATCATCGAGTGCATTGGGGTAATCTCGTAAAGATTTAAAAGAGTGAGGCTATTGTGTCATTGTTTCAACTTTAGAACACGAATTTGTATATATTTTAACCTATAACTCTAACATTTTAGTTATAATAAACATATTTCCATGTGAATTGTATCTTTTTTAGTTCAAAAGTATTTACGGATTCTGGTATAACTACCCCTTTAAAATATAACCGTATTTTTTTACTTTTCATGGGTAATTTCGAAAACTCAAGGGGCAATTTCGAATAACAGCGAAACACGACCTAATGTAAAAATACATTTAAGGCATACATTTATTTTTATTCTATTTTACCCCATACAAAAACATTGTGCATACAAGCCATAGAAGACACCAAACTAAGTTTTAGACTGCAAAATTTTCGAAATTACCCCATCGGGGACGCAGATGTCCTGAACATTTGGAGCAAAGAAGTAAATAGTTAAGAACAATAAAAAAGCCAGCACTAGATATTATTGTATTTATTTAAACCCAGCAAAACTGTAACTAACGAAATAAAATAGGAACACATTTTTTGTTGAAAATAAAAATAATTTTTACTCGGTCTCGTAAATAGCTAAATCAAAATTAAAACTAAATAAAAAAAAAGGAAGTAGTTTTCAATTGCACAGGAAAAGCGCGCCTTAGTTCTGCAATTTAAAAACCACGTCAGCAATCAGCACCCGAGCAGTTGACACCTGCAAATAATAAAATTGGCTTCTTCACTTAAACCATTTTTATATAGTCGTACAGGTTCCCTAGAGCAATTTTTGAAGTGAAAACTTCTTTAACGGCGTTAAGCACTTTTGTGGGATTGGTAAAAACTGTGAAACTCGCGCCAGATTATCGTGTTGATCGAAAAACCATACAAAACGCGTAAAATGGTTGAAGAGTAGTGTTATTTAGCAGAAATGTACAGTCAGGGAAATAAGTTGTTTAGCAGAAATGTACAGTCGGGGAAATGAGTTGTTTAAAAAAAATGTACAGTCGGGGAAAATTGTACTAAGCAGAAATGTACAGTCGGGGAAATGAGTTGTTTAGCAGAAATGTACAGTCGGGGAAAATTTTGCTAAGCAGAAATGTACAGTCGGGGAAATGAGTTGTTTAGCAGAAATGTACAGTCGCGGAAAATTGTGCTAAGCAGAAATGTACATTCGGGGAAATGAGTTCTTTAGCAGATGCGCTGATTAAGGCCGCGTTTCCACCTGCAAGACAACTGTCGTGAGAAGTGTCTGACAGTCTGTCCGACAGCAGCTTTTTTTTCGATTGTCGATATTTTTTATTCGATTGTAAGGGTTTCGATTAATTAATTAAAACGATCGACTTTTTAAATTATTTTTTAAAAAATCGATTATCATAAAAAATGGGTTGAAAAAATAATGCACAACTTTAATAATCAAGTTTTAACTTCTGCCGGCACTCCCGGAGTGCAACCTCTTTTTACAATCTTTTTTTTTTTATTACAATCAAGCTAATTTTTCGTGAGTAGCTTCATTTTGATAAGACGAACAACAATTTCCTCTGCGTAAATTCTTGAAAGTGGTAGCTAACAGAGATAGAACTATTAACCTATCAATATACAAAAATCAGCTGGTTAGGGTTGTGTTTTAGGGTTCCGTAGTCAACCAAGTTTTGTTGATTAATGAACTAAAACGACTAAAACGGAACTCTAACGAGCTGGTTTTTTGTATATTGATAGGTTAATAGTTATCAAATTCAAGAGTAACATTGTCCTACAAATAGAACAATCCATATTTTATGACCATCAAATAGAAATATTAAATCCTTTCTATCTCTGTTAGCTACCACTTTCGAGAATTTACGCAAAGGTAATTGTTGTTCGTCTTATCAAAATGAAGCTACTTACGAAACATTTGCTGGAAAGTAATAAAAAAAAATGTTTTTAAGAACCCGGACTACCTATTAAGTAATCTTTAAAACTGTTTTTTTATATTAACAACAATAAAAATTGATTCTACACTATTCAAAAATACGTTTTAAATCTCTCAATGTCGAAAATCGACATGATTTGTACGAGTCGAGTCAAGTTTGGACTCTGTATTTTCATTCGATTATGTTTGTTGGTAAAGCCAGGTAAATATTTTATATGTTGCGCACCCCTGCAAAAGACTATGAAAAAATTATTGGGAATATTTCGTTGACAAATTTACCCCACTGGGGTTATTTAGAATGTTTGTTAAAAATCATAGCTACAGCAACATACCTATTCTTAAGAAAGCGAAAAACGTCAAAGCTTCTTTAAAACAAACAAAATATTACGTAACTTACCTAATTTCTGTGTAAAACAAAACGGGGCAATTTCGATAATCCCAAAAAATCATAAAATTGCATTTGGCGCGAAAAAATGAACTTAGCGCACACGCACTCCCGGCTGAGGGCTCGAGGCAAAGGAAGCGGGGGAGATGATTAAATTGGCGTCTCGGTAAATGTGGCCAGAGCACAAAATTACTTTCTGTTTGGTAATTATTTGCCATTTTCGGAATATCCCCATATTTTTTTTCTTCCGAAGTTACCCCAATGCACCCTAATATAAAAACTAGCTGTCCCGGTGAACTTCGTGTCACTTTAAAACCTTCCCTGGAGTTCTACGAATATTTTAAGACTAAAATCAGTCCAATCCGTTCAGCCGTTTTCGAGTTTTAGCGCGACTAACACATTTGAAAATCCATTTTTATATATAAGATTACAGATAAATCTTGGTAACTGTCAACTGACTACATGATCAATATTATTAAATTATCATTTTTGCTAGTGACTCAAGTTTTAGAGTTGGTGCTAAGCTAACATATTAAGTTATATCCCTTGTACCCAAAGTCAATATAACCTATATCATTCTGGGTTAAGCAATTTATCGAATAGCAAATAATATAATTAGTTGTGCCAGTTATAAATGCAAATAAATATTAATTGTTACAGATAATGTTAATGGAGTCGCCATGAGCGGTCCTGGGATGAGGAAAGAACCAAAAAACAAGGTACTAAAGATACATATTATTATACTAACACGAACATAAGAAAAATGCCACATTTATTATTATTACAGATATCACAGAAAACCTGTTTGAAATAGAGATTAATTTGCGATGGTTCGCCGAGTGAGGAATGTTACAAAAGACTTAAACTCTTTAATTGGAGAATGATAACGAGTTCAATCTTAGGTTTCTTAACGAGTAACTGCCTGTCAATATGAATACGAGAACTAATAAGGCCTCTTACCTACAGGCTGTATTAGCGATACGACAAGCCTGTCGCGCCATTATATTTTATTACTGCTATTTCAGTAATCTATACTAATATTATAAATACAAAAATGTGTCTGTCTGTCTGTCTGTCCGTCTAATACCTCTTTACGCCCAAACCGCTGAACCGATTTGTTGGAATTCAGTATGAATTTTTTTTGTGTCCCGGGACAGGATATAGGGTACCTTTTTTATCTCGGAAAAATGTACAGCTCCCGCGCCATGAAATTTGGCGCAACGGAGTTGCTGGCGTCATCTAGCAAATTATTATTATAAAATCTTGCAGATGACAGACTCAGGCGTGGAAGAATTCAATCTTGATGGCATACTGAGCGAGCTGGGCAGCTTCGGCAAATACCAGCTGTTTCTTCTCCTGCTCCTCGCGTTCAGGGACTCTTTCCTCAGCATGTGTAACTTCAACTACGTCTTCACCGCCGCCGAGGTCAACTTCAGGTGCGTTTGGTGTTAAATTATTATCAACAGCATCATTTTTGAAGTGAAAACTTCTTTAGCGGCGTTGAGCACTTTTGTGGGATGGGTAAAAACTGTGAAACTCGCGTCAGATTTTCGTGCTGATCGAAAAACCATAGATAACGCGTAAGACGGTTAGTGTTTTGTGTCGAACTCAACTCGAACGAAATGTACAGTCGGGGAAATGAGTTGTTTAGCAGAAATGTACTGTCGGGGGAAATTGTGCTAAGCAGAAATGTACAGTCGGAGAAATGAGTTGCTTAGCAGAAATGTACAGTCGGGGAAAATTGTGCTAAACAGAAATGTACAGTCGGGGAAAATTGTGCTAAGCAGAAATGTATAGTCGGGGAAACGAGTTGTTTAGCAGAAATGTACAATCAGGGAAATGAGTTGCTTAGCAGAAATGTACAGTCGGGGAAATGAGTTCTTTAGCAGACGCGCTGATTAAGGCCGCGTTTCCACCTGCAAGACAACGAGAAGTGTCTGACAGTCTGTCTGACAGCAGCTTTTTTTTTCGATTGTCAATATTTTTTAATCGATTGTAAGGGTTTCGATTAATTAATTAGAACGATCGTTTTTTTTATCGATTTTCATAAAAAATGGGTTAAAAAAAACAATGCACAACGTTAATAATCAAGTTTTCACTTCTGCCGGCACTCCCGAAGTGCAACCCGTCTTTTTTATTAAGACCTTTGTAGGGTGTACAAAACAAAGTTATAATACTTCAGGGTATTTAATGTTTGTATGTCCCTGATATAGTTTAGTGTAACGCTCTCCTACTTTTACAGTGAAATCTATATCAGGGACACATAATAATAACTCCCACACCGGTTTCGGCGACGGTGGCCGATTTCATCGAAACCAAGCCAGTTACGCAAGAGTAATTATATAGTGCCCAAGTGTGGGCGCAGTACACAAGAGCACTCTCTATTCCTTTACTCTTACAACCCAGTGGGACGGAATACCGACACGACTGGCGAGAGATCAGGCGCAGGATTGACTTTTTGCATGCCCATTCGACGCATGGATCATCTTACTTGTCAGACAATCTAAGCCTGCACTGTCCTAACCAAACTTGAAAATAACATGTTTTTAACTCAGAAATCGAACCCACGACCTCCGATTCAAGAGCCGCGCTCTAAACCACCGAACCACGAAGGCGTTAAACACATAAGTACACAAGTATTACACACCCTGTATTATAATCATTTATCTCTTTATTTTGTTGCAGCCTGTATTAGTCGCTATCATTTCTCTCTTATTTTTTTCTTCTATTGCTTTCAACAAACAGTGTACACTTTGCTTTATTTGATGCAAGACACAATATAACATTAAGGGAGATCGCAGACGGCACACTTTTTGTGTGATGCGGCGCACATACATTTTTTCAGAAAAGTCTGCCGTCTGCGATCTCCCTAAAACTATGAAAGAATAATCATACCTACGACAATTTAAAAGTAAAACTTGGATTTTATTGGATTTTCTACGACTCGTCACTTTAAATGAGTCATTCATATACATTCATAGATTTGAATTGTTACCAAACTTAGTCATCATAGTAATATAGGTATGTACAATTAATCAATATAGTCAACAGTTTGTGGCTATTATAATGTCACAGTCATTCGGAAAAAGTATATTGTGTTGGTTATGTATCAGTTACATACAAGTAAATAATACCACAAAATAATATCTACTATTTTACCAGTTCTTTCCAAACTTATATTTAATTATTTTCATTACATAATAATAATAATTATGTTTGACATGAATAATATGCAACGAAAAAAAGTTTAATCTTTTTCACAGTTTTAGAGGTTTAGTACAAATTTATTTACTCTACATTTCAAAGCGCACAACAATATAAATGTAATTAAAAGCTGTGTATACTTCATAAAGATTTTTATAGTCAATTTTTTCTATAAAATACTTTTAAAGGGCTACTAGATCACGCCCTTAGCTCCGTCGCACCAAAATTCGAATATCGCACGGGAACCGTACATTTTTCCGGGATGAAAAGTATCCTATTTCCTTTCCCGGGACTGTGTCTCCAGTGGAGATACAGTCCCGGGAATACCCACTGAAACAGTATGGTGACTCTCTATACCGAATTTCTGATAAATCGGTTCAGCGGGTTGGGCGTGAAGGGGTAACAGACAGACATACTTTCGCATTTGTAATATTAGTATGTATTTAATAATGTTTTAATAGATTTTTTTAAGTATAAATAAAAGATAAGTGCCCCTAAATAAATGTTCATGGGTTACTGGATTCTGTGCTTCGCTACATGTAGACCAAACGATGTACAGTACTCCAAAATTAATAATGAAGCGTCCATAGATATTATAATGCAATTAGAAAATGCATTATCGTCTACCGTCGCTCTGGGAATACGACCGTTGCCGAAAAATTTCGAAAACTTCTATACGCATTATCACTTTGGGAGCGGATATTATCTATTATTCTGTGATATTATGTACGTTAACGTTGCACAGGGTAGTTGTGGATATAGGCAACATTTTATCTTGCACGTGTTATCACACGCTGCACTTGTGGTCAACTGGACATCTCCTATCAGATGATAACTCATGTTAATGTGTTTCTAATGTATCATGATCGTTAGCACGTTATCGTCCAGTTACTTACGTATTATCTTATATATAAAAATGGTTAGTCGCGCTAAAACTCGAAAACGGCTGAATGGATTGGGCTGATTTTAGTCTTAAAATATTCGTACAAGTCCTGGGAAGGTTTTAAAGTAACACGAAGTTCACCGGGACAGCTAGTCTTATATATAAAAATGGATTTTCAAATGTGTTAGTCGCGCTAAAACTCGAAAATGACTGAACGGATTGGACTGATTTCAGTCTTAAAATATTCGTAGAAGTCCAGGGAAGGTTTTAAAGTGACACAAAGTTCACCGGGACAGCTAGTCTTATATATAAAAATGGATTTTCAAATGTGTTAGTCGCGCTAAAACTCGAAAACGGCTGAATGGATTGGGCTGATTTTAGTCTTAAAATATTCTTAGAAGTCCAGGGATGGTTTTAAAGTGACACGAAGTTCACCGGGACAGCTAGTCTTATATATAAAATTCTCGTGTCATAATGTTATTCCACGAACTCCTCCGAAACGGCTTTACTGATTTTTACCAAATTTTATATGCATATTCAGTAGGTCTGAGAATCGGCTACTGGGTACTTTATATTATATTGATAAGTGCATTTGTTGAATAAATAATAGTAAATTATTACAACCTGAGACTGACGGCGACCATTGTTTGTGCGACGGGATAGCGATCGACGTTGTCATGGTGACATACTTATTTAGTCACTTCAATAAAATAATACATTGGCAAATATATTATGGCAAAGCAACGTTTGCCGGGACAGCTAGTATTGACATAATATTAATTAAACCTATTTACACGGCGTAAATAGGTTTTTGATAAAAGCCTGAGGTTCTAGTACAGGGGTCACCAAATGGCGGACCGCGGTCCGCATCCGGACCGCCGACCCATTGTGTGCGGACCAAGCATGTTTGAAGATAAACTTTGTTTAAAATTAATTTCGATCTCGACTTACTGATGAACATGTAGAAACAAAAATCAGCGCTTTTCTCATTTATATAAATAAATATACCTTTGTAATTTCCGTAAATACATTTGTTTAATAACTTTCTTTTTTAAGGTTCCGTACCCAAAGGGTAAAATCGGAACCCTATTACTGAGACTTCAATGTCTGTCCGTCTAACTGTATGTCTCCAGGCTGTATCTCAAGAACCATAGCTAGACTTCTGAAATTTTCATAGATTATGTATTTCCGTTGCCGCTATAACAACAAATACGAAAAACAAAACAATATTAATATTTAAGGGAGCTCCCATACAACAAATGTGTTTTTTTTTTCGCCTTTTTTGCTCTACATCAATAATGGAATCAAAAGCAGGCACTTGAAAATTTCACAAAATCATCAATTATATGTATGTTATTTAATAATTAATAATAAAACTGAAATAAAATAACTATTTAAGAGGGCTTCCATACAAAAAAGTAATTTTCGTCGAATTTTTGCTCTACATAATATAACGGTACTGAACCCTACGTGCGCGAGTCTGACTCTCACTTGGCCGATTATTTTTAATGTGTGGACTGCGAATTTTATTTCTTAAAACGGACCCCGAGCGAAACTAATTGGTGACCCCTGTTCTAGTATTTCATAAGTCGTCTACATTGAGACAAAAAACATATTTGCAAATAAACACACAACCTCCTTCTTTTCGAATGTTGATTAAATATTACACATTACAGAAAAATGCTACCACTCTGCTAATAAAGCTAGATTGACTATATCTTTTTAGGGTTCCGTACCCAAAGGGTAAAAACGGGACCCTATTACTGAGACTTCGATGTCTGTCCGTCTGTCTGTCTGTCTGTCTGTCTGTCTGTCTGTCTGTCCGTCTGTCTCAAAGCTATAACTCAAGAACGGTAATAGCTAGAGAGTTGAAATTTTCACAGATTATGTATTTCTATTGCCGCTATAACAACAAATACTAAAAACAAAATAAATTAAATACTTAATACCCAAACAACAAACGTCATTTTTAACCCGCGCTATGAGCATTTTGCTCACAGTAAATTTAAAACACGTGCCATTTTGTCAAAATTATGTTTATGGCCATCGTTTCTTCAGTAGCTGAGTTTTGTTTCGTCCCCCACCCCTGGATACAGATAGCTTCTCGCTAGGGTGCACTATTCGCTCGTACAAGGAGATTTGTTACGCCATATACCATCATGCGGCATTTTGCTCATCGCGCGGGTATCGGCGTAAGTACTTTTTTTCATTCATCACCATCATATCGACAGTTTTACTGCTACTTTTATGTAATATAATGGTTTTAAATTACTGTTACAGAAAACTATTACGTATTTCTATTATAGATGGATCGGGATCGAAAACATGAATGTATTATGGTGTGGTCATATTCAAAGTAGAGCACCTAGCAAACCTTGTATATCCTCTACAGAAACATCGCATTTTAACGTGATTAAATGTTTATTACTAGAATCTGAGTTACTAGGACAAGAAGAACCAAATAAAATCTGAGTGGTTTTCCCAAGACACAAAAACCGGAAGACCAAAAAAGGCCTGCATTTACTACCAAATTTTTTTATGTACCGTGCAAAGTCATACATCTTGTGATATGTGTGAAGCTCGGAAATATAATGAAGAATAATACTTCCCACATATCTAAGTTTTCTTTTTGAAAACATTTTTATTTGTGATTTTTTTTCCTACGTACCGCCTTGGGCGACTGAAAAATTTCTTGTCTAGAATGTTATTGAAAATCAAAAAGGTAAACGTTGATAAAGTTTTAAGTATATACTTTTTATAATAAACAACGTGTACTTTATTTAATAGAATGATAAAAAGTAAGAATATTACTTTGTAAAACCCATATTTAAGTACATTTATAAACGTGAGCAAAATGCTCTACGCGCGAGTGCTCGTGTAATTTTTGGGGGCGCGAGTGCTGGCGGGTTAAAACATTTTTTGCTCGGTATCAATGATGACAACAGGTAGGCACTTGAAATTTTCACAAAAGCTTTAATTATATGTGTACTTCAAAAATTAATAATAATATTTAAATAAAATAACAATTTAAGGGGGGCTCCCATACAAAAAACACAATTTTTGGCCTATTTTTGCTCTATAACGGTACGGAACCCTTCATGCGCGAGTCCGACTCGCACTTGGCCGATTTTTAGATTGACATAATAAAAAGCTTCCAACCCCATCCACCGACAAAAAATGTCCTGATTTTTTGAAGACAGCTAGCACGAATAATGATTTTTTTAATGAATTAATAAGGGGGCAAACGAGCAAATGGGTCACCTGATGGAAAGCAACTTCCGTCGCCCATGGACACTCGCAGCATCAGAAGGGCTGCAGGTGCATTGCCGGCCTTAGAGGGAATAGGGTAATAGGGGATGACAAGGATGGGAAGGGAAGGGAATAGGGGAGGGTAAGGAAGGGAATAAAGTAGGGGATTGGGCCTCCGGTAAACTCACTAACTCGGCGAAACACAGCGCAAGCGTTGTTTCACACCGGCTTTCTGTGAGAACGTGGTATTTCTCCGGTCGAGCCGGCCCATTCTTGCCGAAGCATGGCTCTCCCACGTATGATATACGAATATAAACTAAGTGTAATAAAGATGCTTGACTATATTGAACACAGCTACTGGTATCTAATGATATAGTAATATCACTTGAAACCAATGACACTGCATCTAATAATATTATCATTACAGATGCAGAATACCCGAATGCGACGGCAACAGCACACTGTACAACACGACATGGGCGAGCTATGCTCTATCCAACGTCTCCGTTTGCGAGCGACCTTCCTCATTAGATGTTACCTCCGATATCTGCACTGCCAAAACGTTTAGCGCTGATACATTGCCCTGCGAAGATATCATCTATGAAGATTATAACAGCATCGTGGCTGAGGTAGGTAATAGAGCAGGAACAGGCACCTTGGTCGCCACGAATACTCATCCACAGAGGAAATTCGTGGCACCGACCCTAACCATATCGTTCAATTTATGAGCAGTATTGGGTTGCGGATGATTCTCTAGTGCGAAGGAGTCACAATAGATCCTCATGGGTCGCAGTGACGTCAGGGCTATAGCGACCCGCCTTCTTTAAAAAAAAAGAGGTAGGTAATGATTCTGTGCTGTGAACTACGCTGTGAAAAATAAAACTAGAAACAATAAAATATTAAACAGTAAAGTAAACGATAACAGAATTAACAATCAAAATACAATAGATAAAGAGTAATTTAGAAATAAGAAACAATACTGGAATGAAATAAAATACTTTGATAATAACACAACATCTTAAAAGAAATAAAACTCAAACTCAAAACTCAAATTTTTTTATTCAGAATAAATTTTTGCAAATATTTTCTGAAAGTCTACATGATGCCTACCACCGGTTCGGGAACTAACCCGGCGAGAAGAACCGGCGTAAGAAACTCGCAGGGGGCCCACTTTATTTACCAAAAAAAGTGAGAAAAAAATTAATCTTTTAAAATAAAGTTTACAATGCTGTAACTTAAAATTATACAATGTCAACATACATACATAATTGTAAGTCATAAAATAATGTAGAAGTAGCCTTGCAAGCAGCCATCCTACTCCCAAGATGTGCCGTCGTTTATGAAATCATTGACCTTATAATAGGCTTTGGCACACAAACGTTCTTTGACTACTTTTTTAAATTTATTAATGGAAAGATTCTGAACGTTTTCTGGGATTTTATTGTAAAGGCGTACACATTGACCTTTAAAAGATTTACTAACTTTACTAAGTCTGATCACCGGTATTTCTACTTATTTCTAGTGTTTCTTCCGTGACTGTCACTTTTGGTTGTAAATTTACTAAGATTCTTTTTAACATATAAAACATTATCCAAAATGTATTGAGAAGCAACAGTTAGAATACCAATTTCTTTAAACTTTTCTCTCAGAGATTCAAAAGCTGACATTTTATAAATTGAACGTATAGCTCGCTTCTGCAGCACAAAAATAAGAAGTCATAACCAGTAAAATTTTATATCCTAAAACAAAATGGTGTATTCAAAATAAAAAAATAACTAGGTGCATCAAAAACCTGAAACTGTGTCAACAAAATACATATACTGACGGTATAAAAAATATAAACAATAGAACTTCCTCAAATAATTATTAGCAGATAAGGTAAACTCTCTATGTTGACCTCTGTTATACATTGTATATCCTTATCACCACGAGTTCGCTGACCTTTACGACTGCAGCGATTAACATAATATAAGTCATATGACTATATGGGCCACCTGGAGATAGTAGATGTAAACATAGCTTTCGCCTGCGGATCCACTCATAAAATACAATCTAGATCACATTTTTTCAGGATAAAAAATTGCAAAATATTACCAGTACCAATATTATATGAAAGTTCATTTATCCTGGCAGAGTAACATTCATATAAATTTAAAGATAAAACTTAGAATTATTGTCGGAACACATGCCTCGCTGGCATCACGGCCAAAGAGCAAAATTATTTAATAAATAGAAATCAGCGGGTCCCTAAAGGATACTTTCTAGAGTCGCATCTTGCCTGAGATACTTTAATGATAGCGTTTGTGCACAAGTAGCTCTATGGGAAGCATTATGAAGTTCATCTCCGTCATAAAACGTAATCACGACACATTATAAACACTGATTATCACTGCGTTCATTGTCAAGGTTGCTTACATAGCGCTGTGGCGCTCGATAGCAAGATATCAAGCGCTTTATCATTGTTACACTGATTTCAGTGTAACAATGATAAAGCGCTTGAAACGATTTTTTGTGTGTTGTATAAAACGGAAGTACGTAATGGTAAAATTATGGTGTACAATCATGTAAACGCAAGTCCGTCACAGCCACTTACATTTAATAAACAAATACTTTATGGCAATTTATCGCACTTATAGTTAAAATATTATTTTAAGGTGACACCAGCGCTCATTGACCTTTTTAGTCTAGGAGCTATATCAAAATGTTCGCACTATATTCTGTTAACTTAAGAAAAAAATAGATTCTTATAAAGAAACTAGCTATTATAGATTTAACCTCTTGGTAACTCTCAGAATGATAATCTTCAACAGCTATTTATGACTTCGAACTTCGAAGTGATATACTTCATACTCAGTTCATATCGAGAATGCAAAATACGATACGCCCTTATACAGCGATTTCGGCATCTAGGCACGGCAGGCCGAATGGATACGGAAATAGCCGAACAAAACCTGTGATCCACGTCCCAGTAGTTCCATCAGTAAATTTACTAGTTTATGTAGTAACTAGCTGTTGCCCGCGACTTCGTCCGCGTGGACTTAAGTTTATAGCGCGCGGTGTCAACAAAATTGGTGTCAAATTTAAAAGCATTTTAAAACCGTGGTACCCCTTAAATCAAAATACCCAAAAACAGCTGTGCAGTGTGCACACTGCACATAATATTTCATTTTATAAATTAAGTAAACTTTATATTAATAATAATATTAATATATTAATAATTTAATACGTTAACAAATAATAATCGAAATAATCGAAAGAACTTTACACAATATGGTGCCACCTCTTATAGAAAGACTTATGAGCAAGCGATAGCAAGATGTAGGCGACTCTTAGCGCCATCTGTTATGAATTTTTGGAACTAACTTAATTTGAACAAATTTACGCATTTTTACCCCCTTACAACCCCTTTTTCCAGTTAAAAAGTAGCCTATGCCTTTCTCAGGCTTTAGACTATATATGTACAAAATTTCATTACAATCGGTTCAGCAGTTTTGGCGTGAAAGCGAGACAGACAGACAGACAGACAGACAGACAAAGATACTTTCCCATTTATAATATTAGTATAGATTTAAACTTCGGCAATATTCGTATCCATTCGGCTTCGGGCAGTTCTAGCAAAAACGCTATTAGACTAGAAAAATCTGTCACTAATTTATTGTCAATCGCGGTTTGTATAAACGATGAAATATGTACATTATATTATGACAGGTTTTTTGACAGGGAGTCAATGACCGCTACGGACAGAATTCAGCTATTTGAGAATATGACTTACCACTAATACGTGCACAGTCACGAAGCAACCTGAAATTTTGTAACAAAATTGGTATTAATGAAAAAAAATTGTATTTCTATGAAGAAAGATACAGTCGATGATAAACTAATTATACGGAATAAACATTATTATGTATTCCTACGCGTGCTCGTCTCTATGATCACGATTTTGTATTAACCGTTTTATTATTACATCATAATTGTCACTGCAAGAATGCAACAACTATTGTCAACAGTAAGCATCAACTTCTTACACTAAAGACACTTCAAGACTTCTCACAGACAGTTTGTACGACAGTAAATTGTATGGTTTTATTGTTTTTTACAATCAGTAGCACATGGTAGTACCTATATAATATTGTAAATGCGAAATTATATAAATACATAATTAGAATCCATACCAATATTATAAACGCGAAAGTGTGTCTATCTGTGTGTAACCTCTTCACGCCCAAACTGTTGAACCGTTTTACTGAAATTTGGCGTGGAGATACTTTGAGTTTCGGGAAAGGACAAAAGTATCCTACTTTTTATCCCGAAAAAATGTACGGTTCCCGCGTGATAAGTGAATTTTAATGTAACGGAGTTGCGGGTGTCATCCTCAGACCAATTAAAAAGACTTTTTATTTGATCTGAGGTGTCATCTAGTATGTAGAATCTGTCAAATAAGTTCATTTTTGTTTCAGTTTAATCTGGGCTGCCAGCCCTGGAAGCGCACTCTCATCGGTACCGTTCACAACCTCGGTCTAGTCTTCTCTTTTGTAGTATCTGGATTTATATCAGATAGGTGAGATGCTTTGTGCATGTTGATTTTCACTTTACATGATATCCCACACGGAGATAAAATCGTAATTTGTGACTCACAATGGTGAACCAGTCTTACTTTATAATTATGATTTTTCAATTTCAGCTTTTCCCAATTTCACCTTGAATTCATTAAGAGCATGTTTCACCTCTTCCTGATAGTGCCGGATATCCATCGCTTAACTTGACATATAGAGTATGGAGAATCTGTCAATAAAGTTGTGGGTAGCCTATCCGGCACTTTATCAGGAAGTGGTGAAATAGGCCCTTAGAGTTACAACTTTTTGGTTTCTAATGACCCTATACTTTGAGGCAATAATAGATTGTATGGATTTGTAATTTTCATTAAATACAATATTTTGTTATATCATCAGGTATGGAAGGAAAGTAATAATTGTTGGTACACCACTCATGGTGGCCATAGCAGGACTCTTGAAGTCCTTAGCTACCAACTATTGGACTCTTCTGGTTCTAGAGTTCTTAGAAACTGCTCTGGGGTATGGAAATGCGTCTATGGTTTTGTGTAAGTATCTATTTATTCGTATATTATTGTTGATACGTAAATTAATCTGATTATGATAACGATGGCATCTATGAAGATGAGCAATGTTTCTATCACACCGTAACTTGATGTGACACGCAACTGGGTATTATTTGCTACTTGAAGTTTTACCTTTCAACTAAATCTATATCTAATATTTTTGTATGTAGTGAATAAAATTCTTAATCTTATAAAATATGAATATTATGTTTCAGCGCTTGAAACTGTGAGTCAGAAGAGTCGTGTGGCTTTTTCGTGTATATCAGATATCCTCTCGACCCTGGGTGGTGCGTTCTTTGGTCTCATTGCATGGAAAATTCCTTACTGGAGGCACATGATGTGGGCTATTTATGCGCCACTGTTGATTGTGGTAAGAAGTTATTAAAACCTAAGTAATAGAAAGGGATACCTTACAAAGCCAAAGTTGAATCATGTTCAGGCCTTGTGACAAAAAATAATTAAATATGTTTTTCTATGATTGAATGTGCAAACGTAGAAATAACACTATATTTTCTATGTTTGAAATTTTGAATGTACTAACGTAGAAATGACAATATAGTCATATTGTCTTTAACATTTTTTTGTGTGTTTTTTTTCTGATAATTCAATTTTGCAACACTTTTATGAACGGGGTGATTCAAAAATGTATTCCCTAAATTTCAGGTATTTTACATATTTCTAGTCGACGAAGGAGTAAGATGGCTATTTGCTCACAATAGGAAGGAAGAAGCAGTTCGCATTTTAAATAAAGTAGCCAAAATTAATAACATTACACTGTCAAACACAGCCAAAGAAATGCTTGCAAAAATTACCGAAGAAAAAGCTAAGGCTAATGATGTAAGATGATAATACCTTCCCGAATTCATATTGTAGATATAAATTGCATATTTTCTGCAAGAAAATTAAATATGAACCAAAAATATAATTATCGTTGTTCTCAATTTCAGGCTGGACGAACGCAAGCAACAGAGACAAGCATCCTCTCAGCTCTTAGATCCAAGAAAATGATTTTGCGGATAGCTTTGATAGCAGCTTGCTCGTTCTGCTGCATGTTCGTCTACAACGGTGCTATCATTAACTCCACTAACATCTCCGGTAGTAAATACCTGAACTACTCCATCATGCAGCTTGTCGCTGTCCCCACAAGAGTCATCATTGCCTTCACTCTCACCAGGTTTGGGAGGAAAGCACCCATCTGTGTCGCGTACTGTTTCTGTGCGATGTTCTTTATTGCGTCCGCTTTTATTCCTAAATGTAAGTTGCACTGTGTATCGACGTTTTGCTATTTTGCTATTTTCATTTAATTACTACGATGGCTTAGCAATCTAAAATAAATATTGGCCTCTGACACGAGTTTGCGCCACTTGTCTTGTCTTGAGCAGTTTCTTACCAATGCCAATCTCATTTTCATTTTAGTGGATTTTAGTATTTTCATTGCATTACAATCTATAAAAGACATAAAAGTAAGGCTTTCCAGTTCAGTTAATTTAGTCCATCCATCCAGTTGAAGTGGATCATTACGATTGCTTATAAGATTTGGAGACTTATTTAACTAATCTTTAATTATTTTTTTCAGCTATCGGGTGGACTTCAGTATTATTTTATCTGGCGGGCAAGATGTGCAGTAGCTACGGGATATTCTCCTTCAGTGTAGTAGCGATGGAAGTGTTTCCAACTACCTCACGCAACTCGCTAACTAACGTATCTAACACTGTCGGCCGACTCGGCTCTGTGTTAGCACCGCAGACTCCTCTTCTCGTGAGTTTGTTTTTGCTTACTTAAATTTTTATTGTAGCAGTAATTATTTTATAATTGTAATTTTAGTAATGGTTTGGTTAAAATTGTAATTTTGGTATTTCGTGGTTCATTAAAATATTCGTAACAGTGAAATTCTAATTTGTTTTTGTAGTATTCAAGAAATGTGAATAACTAAACATTGAAAAAAATTGATGGGACCTATCACTATTTATTATTGTTAGTTGCACGCAAAATATTGCTATATCAGTTTTCAAGCAGACCTTCGAAAATAAGACAGCGTTAAATTCATGTGCGAGTAAAAGAAAACTACCTATCGTCTATCGTTAGGCCTTTTTTAATTTTTTCTTTTTCTGGTGATTTGCCTTATTTTTATATTAGTATTTGCGAGAAAACTAGAATTACTAATATTTTCCTGCTTAATAATAATTTATACAATTACTATAGTCACACACTTGTACTACTTAAAAGCAATGATTTTTTTACAAAGTAACTAATTTTATTTCCTAGGCAAAGTACATGTCGGGGCTGCCAAGTATAGTATTCGGTTTGGTAGCATTGGGTCCAGCTGGGCTGGCTCTATTACTACCTGACACCAGTCGCTGTCCACTACCGGATCGGGTAGAGGAAGCTGAGAAGATTAACGAAGTAACAAACGATGAAACTGAAACTCGAGTGACGAGTGTAGTGACGGCGTAGCGATAGCCTAGCATCATGGATGCTATAAAAACTTGAGTGAAAGTGTTAAGTGTACGTGAAGATTAGATTGAACTATGAAGTGTGTCTAGTATATTCATGTTTACATGCAATGAATATCCAGTAAGTAATGAAAAGAGACTGAAAAGCATTAATGATAGTAAATTAATTGATAATGATGCCATACCAGGCCATAAAATGCCGAAAGTGAAAAAATAGATCTTTCAGATTCGGTGATATTCATTATTTATATGAATGTTAGTAATAGTATACTATTTTTTATTATTGTATCCCAGAATCTTATGCTACAGCAAAAACTTGTGATATTATTATGATGTCGAATGAATGTTCAACTTAAATATTTTAATGTGACTTAATAACTGAGTTTTAAGCATTGAGGAGAATCTCAAATATAATATGTTTTTTATTTGTTGTCATATAAATAAATATTTTGTATGAGTATATGTCTTATTTCTTCATTCTAAAAGTACAAGTTTTGAATTTAACCTAAATAAGAATAAATCATGTTAAAGGTATGTGCTTTCGACTGCTTTTAATGTAGCCCTTCCCAGTGATTCTGCTTCGACGATCGTGTCTGGCATTTTTGTGCCAAGCGTCTCAGGCTGAGTAAGAACTAGCAGACCAGATATAACACCCATTATAGCGAACATCATAGATGGAGTTATGTGCCGATCATTTGCCTGAAAATCGTAACATAAAATAATATTACCATTATATCAAATATAACAAAACTCTTAAAGTACAAGTGGAATTAAAAAGACGTCCTTTTTATACAGGGTGCAATTAAACCTTCCTGCCAAATTTTGATATATTGATCCTTGATAAAAATAAAAATACACGTATTTTTTCTTTTATAATCACTCAGTACTAAAATGTTGAGAAATAGCCTCCGAAAGTTATCCTAAAAACACTACAATTAATGGACACTACGCGTCGCCCGCGAGTGACGCACTGACCTCCATTAAATAAGTACGCTGGACTGATGATACCCTTTGAAATGACAGCTATTTTTTGTGCCTATTTGAAGCGGAATCAGCTCCCCATTATCAGGGATAGGAACTAAATTTGACGTAAAAATGACGTTTGAAAGTCGCCATCATGTCGCCATATTTGCGCTGATAGCAGTTGGAGTATTTGGAACTAATACTAGTGATGTACAACTGTCTTTTCTATTATCGATGAAATGTTTCCAGATTCAGATAATGTCGACCATAGGACAAAAATTTTAAATTGAATAATACAAATGCTACTTAATATTTGTATTAAAGATTACAGACTTCCCCTCCGTAATTTAGATAGGCGTAATAAATTAACAATGATTTCATACGTAAATAACGTGAAGTAGCAGTACCTATCTATAATCCATTTATTTTTACCAGTTTGCACTACGCAAAACTGAAAACAAAACTGAAGATAAGCTTCTAACAAAACTTTGTTGTATTGTATTTTCTAATTTCATTTCTAATATTATCAAAGTAGTGCTAAAGTGTATCGCATTAAAGCTTAACAGAGCTGAATAAGTGTTCTGTGTGATTAGACCCTAACTAATCTTTACCATATAATATTATAAAGCGGAAGAGTTTGTTTGTTTGAATTTGCATTAGCGCGTTCAAACAAACAAACAAACAACAAAAAAAACAAAAGCAGTTCCTGAGATTACTCAGGAACTGCTGGTCCGATTTGAACAATTATTTCAGTGTTAGACAGCCCATTTTACATATTTTATCACGCTGAGACTAATAGGAGCTAAGAAATAGAGGAAAATGTGGAAAAAATGAGGGAATGTATAACGTGAAGAATTATAATATAGGCTATTTTTTGTGGACCAATTTGTCTGTGAAATTATATATTTACGTGGGAGAAGCCGCGCGGAGCGTTTAGTAATAATATAAAAGTTCCCTATTTATTTATGGATCTAGCAAACCAATTTTTATTTATTTACTTTATCTCATTTGATTTTTGCCATTTTGGCGTTGATTGCAGAAGTGCGAGGGAAATTAACTAATTGGATAATGCGATCCATAAATAAATATAGAACGTTTGAATACATTTTTTATTGGGGTGGAGTAGGAAAGGTATTTATAAATAATAAAAATATATGTGCGATACTTTAACATTATATTTTATTAGTTACCGTTACACAGTTACAGTCTGTCAAGAAATAGTAGACGCTGAAATAAATTTTCCAAACGTAATCACGATGAAATGGTAGTTTTTGCGCCTTGTATTTTCACAGAGAACGTTTGTACACTTCAAATAGTAACGGCAAGCGGTAGTAGCAATTTTCGGACGCCAACCAGGCGATTGATTTCAATTTTTTTCAACCATAATTCCAGTCTTCCTTCGTCAGACGGAAACCTGTCAATTATTATAAGAGCATAATATGTATTTGATAATAAAAATCTCTAATCGGAGATTTCAATACAATTATTATATATTACTAGCTGTCCCGGCGAACGTTGCTTTGCCATAATATAAAGTATTTCGCCCAATGATATTTTAATAAAGATGGCGTATGTTCATACAAATTGGTCCTCAGATTTTGTTCCTATAGGTCATATACGTACTTACCTCTGTCATATCTATAGGTTACCATAGTTACCACAATTAATGCGACAGATAATACGTAACGAATGGTATAGAAAAGGATAACTATATGTTTTGACAGGCGCATCGGCGCGTCAATAATTTTGGAAAATATCCAAACAAAAAATTAATTTCTAGATGTTTTCATGTACTTACGTGTGGTACGTAACTGTTTCATCCTTTTTTACTTTAGTATCATAATTTTTACATTTTCTGAAAACGCAGCTTGGCATTGTCAAAAACTTCACAACTCGTCACTCACTCGCTGCCAACATGCAACTAATTCAAATTACACTAATTAGGTTGAATTGGCTGCTAAAGGCTGGTTTACACGTATTAAGTAGATAAGTAGTAACTAAATTCTAATTGTCATCTAGCTTAGGACTTACTAAATTTTAACTTGCTACTTGCTACTAAATTTTGTGTTTACACGCAATTAAGAGCCCGTCCTCTCTTTTCTACTGCTCTCTTCACACTCACGCCCGTCTTTCATATGCCAGGTGAAAAAGGACGATCGCCAAGTTAGCGGGCAGATAGAGGTTTTCTGTTTTTAAAGGGTTTTTTTATATTGAAGTGGTAAAAAGTAATTCCAACACTTTATAGACGACTTTCTGAACAGTACATTGTATTTTTTTCATACCGTTAAGACGTCAATACAATCCATAAAAAGGTGATATTCTAAACCTTTTACAGCAAAAATCACAAAACTGTCGCGGGTTTGAGTTGGATTATTTGAAGATACTTAAAAAAAATTAAAAATCTAGCTCCAACACTATATTATAATTGAAATGATCTTACATGTTGTGCATTAAAACTTACAGAAATACTGTATTTTAACTGTTAAATCACGTCTGTTAAATGAGCGAAATCAGCAAAATTTCGTATACGGACTCTTAACAACTTAAAATTAAGTTAAAATTTAGTTAATTACTTATCTACTTAATACGTGTAAACCAGCCCTAAGACTGTACGCGCTAGTGCGATATCTACCTTTTATTTATAATATTATAAGTATCATAGATTTGGCCCATATTATTTAATTGAAGTGACTAAATACGTATGTCGCCATGGCAACGTCGATCGCTATCCTGTCACACAAACAATGTTCACCGTCAGTCTCAGGTTGTAATAATTTACTATTATTTATTCAACAAATGCACTTATCAATATATAAAGTACCCTGTAGCCGATTCTCAGACCTACTGAATATGCATATAAAATTTGGTAAAAATCATAATGGTATAGCCAGTTCGGAGGAGTTCGTGGACTAACATTGTGACACGAGAATTTTATATATAAGATATCGATAAGTTTTATCGACAGAAAACTCCAGTGCCCCTAGCATACGCCAACGAGATATCTCGTGGATATCTCACTCTCGTGTGTAGTTATATTGTCGATAACGTTATAATGTCAAAATCATTTTTTGACATTATGTCGATAGATTTTGACGACAGATCTACACGAGAAAACATATATGTCATGTTAGGGTTAATAGAGATGAAGAGATAAACCAGTTAACATCGAGAAAACGTGTAGACAAAATTTTCTCGTTGGCGTATGCTAGCACGGCAGCACTATTGAATTTTATTGTTTACCAAAAATCGGTAAAACAAAGGTAAATATGTGGTGAATACGGTATAATAAGATTAGTGCCACATTTTTAAGTGCTTATATTATCAATAAAAGTTTAATATCGTAGAAATTAACTGTTAAAATCACTTACTTGTGAAATGTAACCCCACATCCCTTTTTAACCGACTTCCAAAAAACGAGGAGGTTATATGTTCGGCTGTGGATATTTTTTTTTTTTTTTTTTTTTTTTATTTTTATTTTTTTTTTTTTTTTTTTTTTTTTTGTATGTTCAACGATTACTCCGCCGTTTGTGAACCGATTTTCGAAATTTTTGTTTTGTTGTATTAGGTTTCACTCCAATTTGGTACCATGTTCACAAAAGTGGTGACCTGATGATGGGATCCATGAGTAATCGAGGGAACTCCTCGAAATTTATATGGAAACATATGGTGATTTTGGTTTTATGTGAAGTGTACTAAGAATATGCTACCAAAAAGTCAAATATTGGGTCAAGGTATACCATGGTTTCGAAGATGCTGAGAGAACTCCTGACTCCTTATAGATACACGTTTGGGAGTTTCGGCGTTGTTTTAAGAACAGAAGGCATATGCTACTATGCAATTTATATTCATCATCATAATCATCATCATCATCATCGTCATCATCATCATTACCACGTCGTGTTAAGGTCACCAATGTCTCATGGCACAGACTAGATAATAGTACAAGGCATAGGTATGGATATACTAATAATAATAATTATGTACTGTATAACAACACCTGTTTATTTAATACATGACGGCGGTCGGCGCCGTAGAGGCGACGGCGTCGCCGCCGCGCGGCGCATGGCGGCAGACGACAGATCGAATCCTTTACTAACTACTTTATATACAGATCGAATACTTTATTAACTACTTTATAAAATTTAAATAGACAAATAGAATTGAAATAAAGTTATTGTAAAAAGAGCATTCAAACAAAACAAAGTCATTAAGAGTCTTTTTAATTAGTTATACTTATTAATCGATAGATGGCGCACTAAGTATCGATTTGAATTCTTTATTACAAGAACAGCTGTCAATAATTATGATAATATTAAATATTATGAGTAGCTACGCTACATCCTATGCAAGTTTATACAATTTTTTATCTGATAGATCCTTCGATCGTGGAAAAACGAGACACAATAGCCTTTCTATTGTTATCGCAATCGCCGGTGACCGCTTGGGGCTTGAAGCATTAAAATTGTTAAATTACTTAGCACAATATGTTCACTTCACTGATAATAGGTATATTATTTTGTGAGTGTGAGTTGTGACTCTTAACAAATTGTAATAAGATACTTAGGTAAAATATACGCGAAGGTTTATCTACTAGTGTAACTAAAAAGAGTGAAATTATTATTATTTTTAACAAAAAATTAAAACCGACTTCCAATGTAAAAACAATAATAACATTAATATGAACTAAAAAGTATTAAATAATTTCTACTATCTAATAGTGCCTTTTTCCGAATTCGGCTAAACCTCAACTATTTCTGTACTCAATCTTCATAATTTTGAAGTCGGTGCCAGTTCCAAAAGTTTCAAATATTCTGTCAGAGGACTGAAGTTTCAGCTATCTGGTACCGACTTCAAAATTATGAAGATTGAGTACAGAAATAGTTGAGGTTTAGCCGAATTCGGAAAAAGGCACTATTAGATAGTAGAAATTATTTAATACTTTTTAGTTCATATTAATGTTATTATTGTTTTTACCTTGGAAGTCGGTTTTAATTTTTTGTTAAAAATAATAATTGTACCGCGGTTTACACAACATACACTCTTTCATAGTTTAACTATGAACTACCACCACTTAATTATATATTACTTAATCGCGTAAAACCTTTTAAAACACTTTAAAAACACGAAAACAATTCAAACGATTAAGCCATAGAGAATTAAAATCAACGAATACTATACTCACAAGGAGAAGAAGCGGAACTTCATAGAAAAAAGTGTACCCCTCAAATCCTTTAGTACCTGCGAAGTAGGGGCAGAGGGCGTTGAAGTGGCGATGACGTCAACTGGCGGGAAATTTAAAATTCTACTATTCCTCTATGGCGGGAAATTTGATTTTTTTAGCTGGGTGGGGTGGCGTTACTCTTTATTAATTAATTCGAAAGAATGGAACTATCAGAATATATTATATATTCTGACAGATCCATTCTTTCAGTTATCGCATAAAAACAAATAGAAATAAAACAGATTTATACAATTTTTCAAAATTTTTATTTAATCCCAAGGAAACTTTCATTGACTTCCGGTAAGCCACGTGAATCATAATTGCGTGAAATTCAATAACACTTTATCACTAATGTGATGTCCTAATGGATTAGAATCAATTTCTCAATTTAATTGTTTAACACACAATAAAAATAGTTTCGAAGTCAATTTTTCAATATAAACAAAACACAACACACAACAACATAAACATGGCAGGAGTCTATTTTTCAATTTAAAAAGTGTCTCAGCTTATAACTGGCATCAAAACACACACACACCCTTATTAATAAACACAGACTAGAGCAAGAATAACTTTACTCCTAGGCTTAAGGTAAGAGTAATAAAATTCAGTATTAATAAACATGGAGTAAGGAAGGAGTAAACTAATCCTAATCTACTCTCGGAATAAAAGTTAATCCTTCACACTACCTAGTTTAAGGAGAGATTAAGTATAGAACAAAGGTGTATTTTAACATTTGAAAATTGAATTTTGACGGCATCATAAGACATAACCTACAAATAACAAAACTCACATTTTTGCTGCTTTGATTTTGTTAGCGTAAAGATGGATAGTGACTATTTTACTGAATATTTGAGGGTGATAGAGGACATTAATGAGGTTGAAAGTCTCATGCCATTGACATGGAGCGTGAAGCATTACAAAATACGTAAAAATCCACTAAAAGAACTGGAAGAAGGTGCATTTAAAAGAAAATACAGATTTCTTAAACATACTGCTGTAATGATTATTGACAATATTGTGGTAAAAGATGATCTAGCTGGAGATACAAGAGGTGGCTTTATATCACCTCACTTTAAAGCTTATTTTTATTGGTGTGTAATGTTTTATTTTCAATAATTTGAGAACACTATGCGAAATAGTTGCTGAAATAAAACAAAACAAAACATTGGAACAAAAAATAACACGACCCAACATTTTATAGGTACCAGATGTCTAACGCGACCTGGAACGAAAACGTCTAACGAAATATTATTATATTTATTATTATAAATCATCAAATGCAATGAGCGAACAAAAAAATGTTTATCCCAATTACTGGAACGAATACATTTTGTTTGTTCGCCCATTGTATTTGATAATTTATATATTTTTTTATTTGTTTTCAACACATATTCGAAGTACAAAACTTCAAAGAAGTAACGTTGCAAACTTGCACAAAATAACAGTAACAAAACCAGAGAACAAAACAGCAAACACCTCACGGCTTACATCATGCACAACAAAACACGCACATTTGAATTTTGAAATACTAACAGGCAATTGGCAAAGTATGTTGACTGTCAGTGTCATAAATGTAATTTCTGACGTTAGTTCATTCCCTCAGTGACACTTTTTACTTTTAAATTGGAAGGGTTGCCATAATGCAGCCTTTAATCCCGATGTAAGGAATGTATTGTTACTCCAAGCTTACTCCACGTTTATTAATAAGAATTTATTACCAGAGCTAAGTCGGCCTTACTCCTGGATTAACAACTCCGAGTAGGGACGGATTATGCTAGGTGTAGGCCATTTTTATTAATAAGACCGACAGGGTTTTACGGAGGACATAATTATAGTCAACTTAGCGTAAATTTTCTGCTAATGAACAAAAGAGAAAATATTCAAGAATATAACCTCAGAATTCCACTTGTCAAAAATAAACTAACCACAATCCACAGCTAACGAACTAACTATTTATGTTGCCAGTACAGATGTCTATGAAAATACAAATATTTTATATCTAATTTTGTTCAAATAATGAAATAGCATTTAGTTCGTGATAATTTAAACAACTTTGATATTTTGCCAATTAAATTTTCTAAAACAATTTGCAGAAATATCAATCAATTCAAATATTTTTTAAGAAAACATGATGAAATTGAGAAAATAAAACTACCATAATGGATTCTTTTTAATAGTGGCAAACATTCGAACCAGCGCAACTAGTGTAAAATTATCTATGTGTGGGTGAGCTTTCACCGACACAGAAGTTCACACCCCCTGATTAAAATACATCAAAATACATACATGGTTACCAATGGTTACGTCAAATTTAGTTCCTATCCCTGATAATGGGGGAGCTGATTCCGCTTCAAATAGGCACAAAAAAAAAGTGGGTATCATCGATCCAGCGTACTTGTATAATAGAGATCCAGTGGCGTGACGTGACCCCGCGCGCGCGCCTCGCCCCGCGTCACCCCCGATCATACCCACCGCCGCGAGTGAGCATTCTGCAACGATTTTAAATGGGATAAAATATGTCATTAATAAAAAAATAACACCCAATTTTTTTTGGTTAAATGGATTTTCCTAATGATACCTAAGCCCTGGAAAAAAATTGTCAGGAAGGTTTAATTGCACCCTGTATATAAAACGAGTCAAATCAAAGATCTACTAAACCAAAGAGTAACGCATTAAAATCTCAATATAAAAAAAACTAACTAAAACTGGTGTTAGCGGTGCTACGATAGATATTCTTCCAACCATCGACGAGAAACCAAGCAAGCTCTGTCTGAACTCTGTAGGGTACAGTTCCGACTTCCGGTGTGTACAGGTAAAGAGAAGTTCATCACTGTTGGTATCAACTTGCCAGGAAGAAAAACAATTAATCGGAGAGTAGTAAAATCTATCCTTTATTTGCTCACCGGTATCTAAGACTTTTGTGATAGTTTAATCCAAATCCTTCATATCACTGACTACTAGGCAAAGTATATAATAAAAACTACTAGATATCAAATACAAGTTCCCTCATTTTTATTATAAATTAAATAAAACTAAGTCTCATTATTAATTCTTCTTTATAGTAAATTTACAGGATTCCAATATAAATAAAATACTTTTTATTTCATAAAGGAAAATATTTTAATATATTAATAAATTATGTATACATGTTACCTATTTTATATCTACGAGTATTTTTTTACAATAATAATTATTTTAAGGCGTTTTATATTGCTAAAAATTAAATCTAAAAACGCGTACTGTAAGCACATAACGTGTCTAGTACGTTCTGTCTTATTGTATACATTTTATTTACATTCAAGCTTATTCTATAAATTTTAACACTTTGATGTCTACGTTAATTCTTCTGTCTTTTTTCCAAGTGCCTCTGCTTCCGCCATGGTGTCTGGCATTTTCGTTCCAAGGGTTTCTGGCTGCGTCAGAACGAGACCACCAGAAAGGACCGCCATAACACCAAATAGAACCGATGGAAACGGTGTCCAATAGTCTGCCTGAAATACAAAAATAAATACATATTAAAATATTTTTACTCCATAAGTTTTACTACTAAGCCACGTGTAAAAAGAAGTAAGTCATCTTATATCACTAATATTAGTGAAACTGCTAGTCTAATTTTATACGCTGAAATAAAACTGGATCTGCATATTTTGTTATAAGATAAATGTACTGTATTATTCTTTTATATTGTAATGTAAACTATTGTGTTATCTAATATATAAAATTCTCGTGTCACTGTGTTTGTGCGCGAACTCCTCCAAAACGGCTCAACCGATTTTAATGAAATTTTGTATATAATAATACATTCGTTAGGCCTGAGAATAGGTTTTATTTACTTTTTATATTGATACTAGAAATAATCTATATGGCAAAACAACGTTTGTTGGGTCAGCTAGATGTATTATATTTGAAACTTACTAAAACAGGAGGTGATAGAGCCTATCCTTCCAATCATAGAAGAGAAAGCAAGGAGAGTGTGTCTGAATTCAGTGGGATAAAGTTCTGACGTGTACAAATATAGAACCGTCATCACGATCGATATAAAGAATTTTCCCAATAAAAATACAATCAGTCGAAGTGCTTCCAAATCTAAAAATAAGAAAAACAGAAGACATGTAGATATACAAAATTAAAATACTTTATCATTATATAATAGATAATTGGATAAAAATTTTATCACATCATTACATGGTGGAAATGGATTACTAAAATAAAATATTTTTGTGAAAACAAGCGTCGCGATAGTTTGTTTCCTATTGTCCATTGATGAGCGAGCGGGTTTAACATTTTCAAGTTTTAAGTAAATACAAAACGGAAAATGTACTTACCACTTGGAATAAATATAAAAGCGATGTTGCAGACAGCAGTGCAAAAGAAACATACAGATAACGTCTGTCTTCTACCAACTCTGTCCAATATGAACACTGCAGTGAAATTGCCAGGTATTTCAATGGCACATGTCAATATAAAATTAAGGTACATAGAATTCGATAGGCCAGTGGAATTAATAGAAAGACCGTAGTAGACCAATGTTGATGTGATCCACCAGATTGGAGTCGTACATACTCTTCTAAGTAGAACAGGTGATTTTATAACTCTTTTTATGAGTCCCGACTTGGAATGCTGAAAAAAGGCAAAAACACTCTTATAAAATTTTGTGATATAAAAAATTGATAAAGCCGCTTTACATTTTAATAATTATTTTAGCTTTATTGTTTAGGCTAAGTAACATATATAATAATAACCTCTGTAACAGGTTCAGGTTCTGGATTCATCAACGCTTCAAGTGACTTATCCGAAATATGTGTTTTGTTAACTCTTGCAACATTCAGCAAAACTTTTTTCGCTTCGTCGAACTTTTGTTTCGATAACAACCATCTGACGCTCTCGGATAAGATAAAGTAATAGCTGATGACAAGGAAACATGGGATGAACAAGGCCATAATCATGTATCGCCATGTTTGGATCACCCATGCTACTACACCGACAATCACTAGACCCACAGCAAACATTGTGGAACTGATAGCGCTTACAAGTACTCTGTATTTTGGACCCACTAACTCAGCAGCTGAAAAATAATAGTTAAAGAATGTAATAATCATCATAAGACAAATTAAAAATTCGAAAAACAAGATTATCCCAATAAACATTTTTCATTATTTTCTGAAAAGAAAAATCATTATGATAGCCATAATATTTAGAAAAAATCGGCCAAGTGCGAGTCGGACTCGCGCGCGAAGGGTTCCGTACCATTATAGAGCAAAATCAGGCCAAAAATTGTGTTTTTTGTATGGGAACCGCCCTTAATTTTTTATTTTATTTTAATATTATTATTAAATATTAAAGAAGACATATAACTAAGGACTTCGAGAAAAAATCAAGTACCTACCTGTTGCCATTATTGATATAGAGCAAAGAAAAACCAAAAAAATCACTTTTCTTGTATGGGAGCCCCCCTTAAATATTAATTTTCTTTTGTTTTTAGTATTTGTTGTTATAGCGGCAACAGATATACATAATCTCTGAAAAATTCAATTCTCTAGCTATTACCGTTATTGAGTTACAGCCTGGAGACAGACGGACAGACAGACAGACAGACAGACGGATAGACGGACAGACAACGAAGTCTTAGTCATAGGGTCCCGTTTTTACCCTTTGGGTACGGAACCCTAAAAATAATAACAATCACTACTTTGTTACAGGCACTGATAAGGTACTCAGGATTTACCCAGATACGCATAACCTAATTAAAGCATTGTAAGTAAATATTATGTACCACCTAGATGAAAAACTTACCAAAAATATAGGCACAACTGTAAATTCCACCACCAAGAGCACTCTGTAGAACTTGAGTTGCGAGGTACATGATGTAATTAACAGAAAAAGCTCTGATTAGACCGAACAGAGCAACGTTGAAAATGCTGATGACCAAGGCGATTCTTCTGCCGAATTTATCGGATATAACGCCGATGATGGGCAAAGCGAATAATATACCAATACTGCTTATGGTACCAGCTAGTGCTCGTAGCCAGTCCTGGCATCCAAGGTTGAACTGAAAAGAACAATCATAGTTGCAATTACTGCTGGATGTTTAAGTAAGGCTATTATTTTATATGGTAGCACCCAAAAATGTCAACATCCGTCTACTATAACATTTCGTCTAAAATTTTAATTGCAAGTTAAAAATTATTGTAGACAATATTAAATCGATATTGTTGTGGGTTCGATTAAGCTCTCCAGTTTTTCGATGAATTGTAAAAGTTAAATAAACTTACATCGTAAACAACAGAATTATCTCTTGCATACACAAACTCATCACAATCTACAGATTGGCTCCTATCAAATATGTTCGCTGGACAGTATTCAAGTGTTCCGTTGACGCCTGCGATGGACATATATCTCGTGAAGCTTGAAAACCCAGAGACGGTCGCAGGAACCGCGTTCAAAATCCATTCTGGTTCGTAATTGTGCAAATTGTTGTACTCCCCGCACTCTTGTATCTGACACCTAAAAAACGTGAGAGATTGAAAAATATTTTGTTTATATCACGTTTTGCGCCTAGCCGAAAGAACCAGTTTACAAAACCAGATTTTAAAAATATCAAAGCAACTGTTGCTTGCAAAATTATAGCATTATGTAAATGCAAAATATTAGTCGAAATTTTGTCTAAAATGTTGTTGGCTAAATAAGAGAAGAAATTATCTAAAATGTTACCTATGAGGAATAGCTGCAGCAGAGAAGATGTACTCGCCCATGAATCCAGACATTATAGTCGGAATTGACACTAATATTAAATTTCTGAGGGCAAATCTCCCGAATTGACCCAATTCATTGACCAAAACATCATCTAAGTCTAGTCTTTCTACCTTGCTTTTGCTTTCTGGTTTCTTGGTCTCCGTGGTGGCCTCCATTTTTAGCTGGAGTTGTTTTCTCGCGTGAAAATAAAACTCTTCACCAAAACCAGTAATTGTTCGAACCAACTGTTTAAATATAAATTATCATCACATTTCTTTGAATCTTATGATTAACCCCGATAATATCTTTAAAAGAAAATTTTATCAATAGCTTCGGCTGTTTTAGTATAAAACATAAGTACTTACTTTGATTTTTTAATCTTTTACAATGGTTTCTGTTCTATTCTTCACATTTTGCACCTTTGAAAAATACACCGATTACATTATTCATATTTTTCTTCTTTCATTTTTATCAACTGCTTCGATTTCACACTTTTTAAAGTAAATTATACTATTTATCTTTTTAAAAATAATTGTTATAATATTTTAATAATTTCACAGTGACACGTCTGTTATCACCTTAACTGAGCAATTTAATGCTCCTACCACCAACTATCGCCTATACTGACCGGTTTTCAAATTAAAACTCAAACAAGCCTTATAATGAGTATTCAGATTCTATGTACTTACATGTTAGAATTACTTACAACTTTCTATTTCTCTGTGTGATATATAAGCAAAAAGATCACTGAAAGAAAAATATGAAATGAAAATGTAAAATTTTACTGAATCACAGGCCACAACTTATCCTGTGAAATGTGAATCATAAATATAAATAAATAAATAATAAATAAATAATTTATTTCCTTATTTCACAATTTTGTTACATATACAAAAGAGATGAGATCCACCTAGTAAGTGTCTTAAGACACTTGTGTCAGGTGAACTCTCCCTTCCATAACTATTTTAGTGTAAAATACATACTTACAATAAAATACAATCATCAATTATAGTTATCATTTTTTTTTCCACTACACAGTACATACATTAGCTAGAATGTGTCTTGCACATCATAAAAAGAAAATGAAAAATTATATATTTAAAAATTAATCAGAATAATATAATAATTAATGAATGAATTGAAAAGTAAGCATAAATTTATTGCAATTAAGTAGAAAATCATCAAGATAATATTTATCATCAAAGATCATTCATGCATCAAATTATAATAATATTATCATCCTCTAATAACATTCTTAATAATATCCAAAAAGATTTTATAGATCGATTAAAATAAATATTTTTGATAATTTAAAAATGAATATCCACTAGTATTGTACTTTTTCAAAATCACCATTAATTAAACAAGCAACTTTATTGTACAAAACGCTCACATACAATTTTTTTCACTACTGAAGGTTAAAGTTAAGTGATGAAAAATCATTCTGCGAAAATTAAAACAATAAAATAGTATATCTTAAAAAATAAATGTTTTTGATTAAAAAACGACTTATCAATAAGTAGACTAACTATTCAGAAATAATTTGACGTAAAAAAAATACTAGAAAAGGATTTTTTTTCTTGGCGATATGCTAAGAAATCTGTCTCAAGGTAGAGATTTATCGATTTTTTTTTAAATGTTGTATAAATTTAAATCCGTAACATTTTGCTGAACATAAATTGTGTTTTTTTTTTGGTAGGTAATGATCCCAGCTATCACCCCCTGCAGTATGTCGCACTATTTACTGGACACGCTGTATATATAGAAAAAACAACGTTTTTCAATCTCGATTTTCAGAAAACTGCTTCTACGGAAAATACGTAGTATTTTATAGCTTGAAAGTCATAAGTACTTCGCTATCGTAGTATATTCGTTTCCGAGTGCAGCAGTTACACCTTTTTAGGTCCACCTCAGCTAGCAAAAAGTGCTCTTATAATTATCTCGGATTTTGATGATTCTTTTAGTGTTAGATAGCCCATTTATATAGGAAGCCTTTAAGCTACATTTTATCACGCTAAGACTAATAGGAGCGAAGAAATAGAGGAAAACGTGGGAAAAAAGGAGAAAATTATTTGAAAGGGAGACTTGAACGCGCTAATCTCAGAAGTAGTTACTGGTCCGATTTGAAAATTTATTCCAGTGTTAGATAGCTTATTTATTGAGAAAGACTATAGGCTATATTTTATTACGCTAAGACTAATAGGAGAATGTTGAAAAAACAGGGGAAATTATATAAAAGGGCTTATCTCGCGAATTACTGGAGCTATTTTTATGTTATTTGGCACAGATCAGAAGTATACCATGTAAAAGATCATTTTAATAATTTGTTCAGTGGCTGTATATTTAATACCCGTGCGACGCCGGGGCGGGTCGCTAGTAAGTAATAAAATATAAGTATATAGGTAAATATAAGTATTGTTTATAGTTCTTTCACAATTGTCACTTATATTATAATTTTGTACAGAACCTCATCACTTCGAACGATTTGTGCTTGCTAGATCTACTTGTCAAATGAGAACTCCTGATTTGACAAGTGGATCTAGCAAGCACAATTGAAGATTAAATAACCTTATAAGAAAACCTTTTGGTGGAGACGATCAAAGATAAATTGTACTAATAATACTCTCGCATAATACTCTTACCAATACAGCTGATGGAACTTATAAAGACCAAAACATGTTGTCTTATAATAGCTTACAAGCACAAATAACTAGAGTAAGTACTCTTAAGTCTAGTAACTCTTTTTCGACATGTATAACTGTCATCTTATAAACTACTACAAGAGCTTATTATAGGAGTGACTGTACTTCAGTATGTTTACTAATAAGGGTTAGAATTTTCATACTCATAAAGGCTTATAAGTGTAATTGTAAGAATAAACTGACTTGAGCATAAAATGCATTTTTCAAAACTATTAATAGTGCAAACAGCATATGTCAAAACTACTCTAAGTAATCTACAAGTGCAGTACTCTTATAACGTACGTAGGTTGAGAGAAAGGGGTTTGGGTAATATTGGCGTCATTTTCAAATCTCGCGGCCACTTACCAAACCGGCATATTATGAAAGAACATATCGAGGGGAGTAAACTTTATTATGGGGGACATATAGCTAAACTATATCCAAATCGAACAAGCAGTTCCTGAGATTAACACTTTCAAACACACAAACACTTCAGCTTCATAATATTAGTATAAAAGGTATAACAAAACTAAGTGATAATACTTTAGTGTGTGTACTGTGTATGAGTCCCGTGTATAAAGTTTACTGTAAAAGTAGTAGCGCTGAAAGAGAGCATTTTTTTCGTTTTTGTATGGGGAAACTCTTTACGCCAGGGCGCTTGCCCATTCAAATCACAAAAAAGTTTCTTAGCAGACAGAAGCATAAAGGTCGTACTTGACGGCGAATGCTCGGAAACTCAGTCTGTTGATGCTGGTGTCCCTCAGGGCTGTGTGCTATCGCCTACCCTATTCATACTGCACATGACATGTTACAGACCAAATGCATTCATTGCTATGCGGTCTGCGGATGATAGTACAGGTGATGCTGTATATACCGGCTCCCCCAATATTTCTCGGCTAAATGTAATTGAGAGTCGAAACGAACATGTGTCTGAAATAGAGAATTCATTGGAGAAAGTCTCTGAATGGGGTAGACGTAACTTAGTCCAATTCAACCCCGCCAAGACGCAAGTCTGCGCGTTCACTGCTAAAAAGTCACCTATCCTCGTTTTGAGGGCACATCTTTAACCATCTCCCCTAGGATTGAAATACTTGGCGTTAGCGTATCGAGCGAAGATCAGTTCCGATATCATCTAGAGGGTAAGGCCAAGTTAGCCTCGAAGAAGCTTGGTGTTCTCGACAGAGCGAGACAGTACTTCAGTCTGGACCAACGCCTACAACTCTACAAGGCACAGTTTCGGCCTCATATGGAATATTGTTCTCAACTCTGGGCAGGAGCGCTAAAATACCAACTGCTCCCTCTGGATCGTATCCAACGAAGGGCTGCTCGAATTGTTGACTGCCATAGTGTTTCAAATAGCTTGGACCCCTTGGAATTACGCCGAGATGTAGCTTCACTCTGCATCCTCTATCGGTTGTATCACGGGGAGTGCTCTGAGGAATTGTTCGGAATCATACCACCTACAACATTTCGCCATCGTCCAACGCGAAAAATATTCCATCCTCATCACCTTGATGAGTGGCAGTCTTCCGCCGTGCGTTTCTCGCGTAACTTTCTGCCGCGCACTGTAAAACTTTGGAACGAACTGTTACCAGCAGTATTTCCGGACCTATACGACCTGCAGACCTTCAAGAAGAGAGCGAATTCCCTCTTAAAAGGCCGGCAACGCACCTGCAGCTCTTCTGATGTTGCGAGTGTCCATGGGCGACGGTAGTTGCTTTCCATCAGGTGACCCGTTTGCTCGTTTGCCCCCTTATTGTATAAAAAAAAAATGAATTATCACTTAGTTTTGTTACAACCTGTAGCATAATAATTATTCATTTCATCATTTATTTTTAATTTTAGTTATTCGTAGGTACATTTTAGAAGAATGACTTAACCATTCAACATACAGTTCGACAAGGCTGTATATGAACGTGGCGAGAAAAGGAACTAACGCTTCTATCATACAAAACGTCATTTTTGAAGCCTTGTCGAACTGTACAACAACGCGCCGTCATTTAATGATTTTTTAACATTGAGATGTATGGAGTTGACACCGCAATGCAATGTTTGGTCACATTCAACATAAGCTATATAGCCGCAGTGCACTTAGTCTCACGTGAGCTCTTCTGCACGCCAGACGTACAACATTATCAAACAAACACAAAAAAGTCACAAAAATGCCTAGTTATGGGTTAAGACATTGCAAAAATTATTTCAGTAACACTTCAAAATGCAACGGAATAACAATTCATCGGTATTAGCATTCTTGTTTAATTATTTTCAATTAAAATACGAACATTAAATTACTAGGCGAAGACGCGCGCCATTTGCATTGTCATAGAATAGTAGATTCAGAGTGGAATGTAGGCAGAATACTGGTCTATGATAAGACGACGATGAATGAAGTACTCACGTAGACGAGTTTGTATTTTAGTAATATTTAAAATATTATGTACATTATACATGCAAACATTATAATAATTTTATTGTTGTAATTGAAAATATTTAAGTACTTTAAATAAAGTAATTGGCTATAGTGGACTGTAGATCCAAACTTAATTATATAAATTTTATATTAAACAGTATTTTTTATTTTTATTTCATCCATTTACTCAAATAGATTCTGCATTCATTCGAGTGTAGGCACAAAACTGTGTCACTTCTGCGGTACTGATCTATAGCCATCACCGCCCCGCCTCTCACCCCGCGCATTCTTTAAGTGCGACAAGTTTTTTGTTGGCAATAGCAACTCCATACATCTCAATGTTTTTTAACTATTTATTTTTCTTTTGCAAAGAATGCAAATCCATTTTTTTTCGAATTTCTTAAAGAGGGCCGTTTTGGTTATATATATATATATATATATATATTTTGTGTGAGTAAATAGTTAATGTTGTATAAAACATTCCTGAGGCTCTACTTCTATAATGAGCCGGGAAGTAGATTAAAAGCTGGATTGAAAATTCTACCGAAGGCTGACGTCCAGCGTCATACTGCATTATGGCACAGAATATATATTATAGTACCAAACTATGGCCAAAATTCGCTAAATAGTGGAAATAATCGACATTTTATTATGGGAACAACACCCTAGAGCAGCGGTCGGCAACGCGCGGCCCGCGAACGTCTTACTTGCGGCCCGTGAATGTTTTGTGAATAATTAGTTATGTGTATCAAAAACAATCTTTTCTAATACTGCCGGTAGTTATCGCCACTGAAGTACGTAGCTGTTTGTGCCATTTTTAATAAAAACTTATTTCCTTTCAATATTATATGTTACATATATATATTTTAATAAAAACAAACTTATTTCCTTTCAATAGGTATATTGAGATTTAAGCTTCTAGGGTTAATACGAGTAGGTATGAGATCTTTTGGATAATGTTTTATAACATTTTGGATAATGTTTTATATGCTAAAAAGAATCTTAGTAAATTTACAACCAAAAGTGACAGTCACGGAAGAAACACTAGAAATAAGTATAAACTAGAAATACCGGTGATCAGACTTAGTAAAGTTAGTAAATCTTTTAAAGGTCAATGTGTACGCCTTTACAATAAAATCCCAGAAAACGTTCAAAATCTTTCCATTAATAAATTTAAAAAAGTAGTCAAAGAACGTTTGTGTGCCAAAGCCTATTATAAGGTCAGTGATTTCATAAACGACGGCACATCTTGGGAGTAGGATGGCTGCTTGCAAGGCTACTTCTACATTATTTTATGACTTACATTTATGTATGTATGTTGACATTGTATAATTTTAAGTTACAGCATTGTAAACTTTATTTTAAAAGATTAATTTTTTTCTCACTTTTTTTGGTAAATAAAGTGGGCCCCCTGCGAGTTTCTTACGCCGGTTCTTCTCGCCGGGTTAGTTCCCGAACCGGTGGTAGGCATCATGTAGACTTTCAGAAAATATTTGCAAAAATTTATTCTGAATAAAAAAAATTGAGTTTGAGTTTGAGTTTTTTTGATCTGCGGCCCGCCCTTAGGTTGTTTTGCCACCTTGTGGCCTTTGCCTGCCAAAAGGTTGCCGACCGCTGCCCTAGAGTCATTTTACCCACAACACATTAATACACAATAACAATAATGACAATTGCCTAATATTGTATCCGGCCCTTTGAAACCACTGTCAATGAAAGGTAGTCTCAAGTCTGGCTATATTTTAGTCGGACGAGAGTTAAACCCAGTTGAGTGTGAAAATATGTATGAAAAATTATTCATTTGTTTGACGCGGACGAAGTCGTGGGCAATAGCTAGTGAGAAATATATATCCAAAAGATTAATGTACCCTTTCTACATCTGTTTGTTAAGAATAGCTCCATAAAGTAACGTTAATTACTATTGATTTTGTGAACATATTGGTGCAAAAATATATACATTAAAATAATCGTAGCTCAGCTCCGATATTACTTAGAACAATTTTTATTACTAATATATGTTTCTCTAATATAGCGCTACAAAATAGTAACGGTTTTATCCCTGGCCGCTGGAAAGAAAATGACGCCACAGGTCCATACAAAGTTACCCAATGCCCCTTGCTAGTTGGGACTAGTTTCGGTCTGACCGTCCGACTGTCTGTCTGTCTGTTTGTCTGTCCGAGACTATAGGGCCTATAAAGCTGTAATTTGGCATGAATGCACATAATATTAGTGGTGCCGACAAAATGGTAAGTATATAAAATCAATAAAATCGGTCGTTTCTAGAAATATGGAAAAATTCACGAGAGTAGGAAATATATGCTGAATTTAAAAGGAAAACTATCACGGCTAAGAAAACTTCATAAGTTTTCAAGTTATAGTCGATACTAAAAAAATGTATTCGACGAAGTATAAAGGAACTTTTCGTTCAAATTCCTTTGAATGTAACTGAGATGATGTTGTTAGTAGTGTAACACGTTATAAATATCTTGTCATTGACCAATCAAAAATCAGCGGTACCACGGAACCCTATATTGGCACGCACTTGGGCGGTTTTCTAAATCAATGAATAATGAGTATCATCAGTATCAATCAACCATCGATCCAACGTCGATTGTCGAACGTCGATACAGAATTAAATCGGCCCAAGCGGCAGCCGGCTGCCGCATATCAACTGAAAATCTATTGTATATATTATGTGTTTCTAAAGTAGTAGATTCATGTAATTTTAAAAGTAAAATAAAACAACTACAAACGAAATAACTTATATTATATAATATATAAATACATATTTAAACATAACACACGAGATCTTAATCAAGTTCAGCTACTTTGTTTCGCTTTGGACTCCGGTCGTCCGAGGGCCTCTGCATCCTCCAGGGTATCAGGCATCTTGAGGCCCAGGGTCTCCGGCTGAGTTAGCACCAGAAGACCAGAGATCACGCCCATAACTCCGAACATCAAGGACGGAGTACCGTGCCAGTAGTCAGCCTGGAAAAAACAACATACTTATGCTTTAACATTTATAATTATTATAATTCTTTGATTCTACGAATTTGAATTTCATTTAGAATGCTTACAAATACTGCGACTCTCAATTAATATCGAGTAGTAATAATAATTATAATGGAAATTTCTTGAAGCAACTATGATTGCTTGACGGACGTCGTCCGTAGAGTCCATCCTAAGGATGCTCCGGTGTTGGGGCGAAACGCGCGTCGAGGTTTTCAAGTTGCGTGGTGGTAATCGGCCTTGTATGAATTAGCTAACATTATTGCTTGTTGTAATACGGTAGTGGTGTTTGGTTACGCATAGGCAGGGTGGGTAAGGAGGGAGGTGCTGTAACGCATACCTATGCGTACAATCACTTGCTTGAATGTATTTATAGTAAACTAGATGACGCCCGCAACTCCGTTGCACCAAAAATCGTTTATCACGCGGGAACCGTACATTTTTCCGGGATATAAACTATCCTATGTCCTTTTTCGGGACTCAAAGTATCTCCATGCCAAATTTCAGCAAAATCGGTTCAGCGGTTCGAGCGTGAAGAGGTAACAGACAGACAGACAGACACACTTTCGCATTTATAATATTAGTAAAGTATGGATGGTAATAAAAGTAACGAATACCACTACAATATCAAATATTACCAGAACGGGTGTAAGAGGAGCAGTGATAGATCCGATTCTTCCGATCATAGAGGAGAAGGCGAGCAGAGTGTGTCTGTAGACCGTGGGGTACAGCTCCGATGTGAACAGATAGAGAGACGTGAACACGATGGAGATACCGAACTTGCCCAACAGGAACACGATCAGACGGCCGGTGGTGAGGTCTGAAAATAAACGTGAAAATTTAACGGTCTTACTACAAAATAATAATATTAATTAAAATTTCAATATTTCCACGCCCCAAAGACTGATATTGTGATACATGTCTAAAAATTATAGCACCTTATAACCAATTTCCTGAAATAAACTATTCTGATTCTGATTCTGAAAAGATTTAAACACCCGTTGAACAGTTGATTAGAGAAAAATTCAGTACAAAATGGTCTCAAAACAACTGTTCAATGCATGTTTAATCTTTTGTGGTAAGACCGTTAATGTTTTTTTTTATAAAATTAGGAGGCAAACGAGCAAACGGGTCACCTGATGGAAAGCAACTACCGTCGCCCATGGACACTCGCAACATTATACCTAAGAGCTGCAGGTGCGTTGCCGGCCTTTATGAAAATGTGTGTATTGTGAAAATGTGGATACTGTATTGACTAATTTCTTAAGTGATAATGAAAATATGGCACTCGAGGACTGCCGCGATAAAGCTATTGCATAGCATTTACGTCTAGTCGCACGCGCACAAACACCGTGCCGAACTGAGAAAATGTTAGACGATGCACGTCTTTCGACACCTCACTGCTATATCGGTCCGAGTGGGGGATGTTAGGTGTTCGTTAGGAAATATCTTGATTCGACTAAAACTAAGCAATAGCTTAAGGCGAAGACAACTGCCAATTCGACATCTTTGTGCAGTTTTCTAGTATTTCATTGATTGGCACAAAAAAAATGTGATTATTGATTGTATTTGGAAAAGCTTTTTTATTTTAAATAATAAAATAATGTACTCCTACTTGTTAAAAAAAAATACCAAAGAATGCATGGCTGCAGGACTGCGATACCATTCACAATCCTGCATAAGCCGGCGGACTGCACAGCGGACTGCAATGCAGGATAGTGAATGAACCTTTTTAGGACGGATTAGCGACGTTCCTTCCAAGGGGGACATGTCCTAATCTACGATGATCCTCCTCTTCTAATTACTTAAGGGCGTTCCTTACGGATACCGTAATTTACCGTATTTCAAACCTTATAAACTCATAATTTGAAAGCTACAAAGTTATAATAAAAATACAGCATTAATCTTCAGTATATCAACATTCCTTTCCCCGTTTTAAATTTTCTATTTTTGTTTATTATACTCATGATATTAGCTTCCAAAGTAAAACCAATTTATTAAAATTCAAGCATACATTCAGCATCTCCTTAGTATTTACAAATTACTTTTATTTGAAACACACGCCAATAGATCGACAATATCATAAACTACATATTCCCCGTTTTAAATTTTTTTTAGGAGAATTTTGAACTAAGATAAGTAAAAAAATAGGGTTTTGGTGCGATCTCGGCAACGCGGCAAATGTATGGCCAAGGTCGTTTGCTCGGGGGATGGCCTTAAGGTTGAAAAATTAATTTACATCGAACGAACGATTACGAATTGTATTTTTCTGTTCCGCTACTTTTGAACAAGAGGGTATTAGTAGAATGGCTTTTTATTGTGAAAGTGACACTGGGTACTTCAAAGTGGTAGGTAATTATTATTGGGTTGGCAACTAAGTAAAATGCGGATTACACTCATATATGGCTTCAGCTGAATTTTTAGCTTTGCAGACGTGGTACAAAATATATGTAAATGTGTAAAACACATTAATTTGTTAATAATTAAAAGATGGTAGTTCAGCTGTCAACCAATAATTTTTTTTTTTTGATCGGTTGCGTAGTTTTCGTATGGCCTTCGTTGAAAAATGGAAAATCAAAAGGAACATTTTTGTCATATTTTGCTTTTTTATTCCCGCAAAGGGAAAATGAATCGCAAGCTCATAAAAACTTATATTGTGCTGTCTATGGTGACGAAGCCTTAAAAGAACGGCAGTGTCAAAATTGGTTTGCCAAATTTCGTTCTGGTGGTGGAGTTGTCTACTTTGAACCACGTAGTGATTATATTCTCTTTGCTTTGAACTCCGTACCACCCAACCGAACGATGAATTCTGGTGTCTAACTGAACAACTTACAAAATTTAACAACTCAGTTAAAAAGCGGCCCGAATCGGCAAATCGAAAAAGTTTTAAATATTCCATTATGACAATGCAAAGCCACACACATCTTTGGTCACTCGGCAAAACTTATTGGAGCTTGGTTGGGTTGTTTTTTTTTTTATTAAATAAGGGGGCAAACGAACAAACGGGTCACTTGATGGTAAGCAACTACCGTCGCCCATGGACACTCGCAACATCAGAGGAGCTGCAAGTGCGTTGCCGGCCTTTTAAGAGGGAATACGCTCTCTTCTTGAAGGTTTGCAGGTCGTATAGGTCCGGAAATACTGCTGGTGACAGTTCGTTCCAGAGTTTTACAGTGGGCGGCAGAAAATTACGCGAAAAACGCATTGTGGAAGATGATGATGATGAGAGATGTTTTGCCACGTCCACCATATTATAGTCCTGACCTTGCACCATCTGATTACGTCTTTTTGTTTCAACTTTTACAAAACTCCTTAAATGGTAAAAAATTCAATAATGATGATGATATCAAATCGTACCTGATTCAGTTTTTTGCTAATAAAACCAGAAGTTTTATGAACGGAGGATTATGATACTGCCTGAAAGATGGCAAAAGGTAATGACCTTTTGATCAATGGATCAAATTGGTCAATACATTACAGAATAAAGTTATTTAGTTCCGTGAAAAAATCGTCTTTGAATTTCTTTAAAAATCCGCAATTACTTAGTTGCCAACATGTTATAATTACTTCGTAACATTGATTCTAAAAAGTCGTAAGATTTATAGAAATATTGGTTTTCAATCAGCGGCCTTGTAAATCTTTGTAGCTAATTAAAAAAGTTAACGCGCACAATAATTATGGTAGTAAATTAATATTTTTATCGGATTTAAACTGATTAAGTCCAGTTTACGCACGATTTCCTCATAATGTCCGTGATAACTTATCATGCACAATAATATGCAAATTTTTCGATAAAATCAGGAATTTACTTAGGTAAATAACGTTAAGGATATATTATTTTATTACTATAGGAAAAAAAACTAAAGTCAAAAATAATGTTTTTGTAACATCTTCCCACTACAGCGCTCTGCACTCTAGAAAAAGTAAAAATTACCTTAACAAAAAATACTTGTATTAACCAATATAATAAATTCTCTTACCACTAGGTATGAAGATGAATGCAATATTGCAAGCAGCACTGAATAAGTATCCGCAAGACAGAGTAGCTTTTCTGCCTATCCTGTCCAAAACTAAGGTAGCGGTGAAGAATCCAGGGATTTCGACGGCGCAGGTCAGAATAAAGTTGAGGTACATGGTGTCAGAAAGACTGGTGGAGTTGATGGATAGGCCATAATAGACGAAAGTGGTAGTAATCCACCAAATAGGAGTAGTGCATACTCGTCTCAGAAGGATTGGTGAGCGGAAGATTGATTTGACCAATCCAGGATCATTGTCCTGAAATGAAGCATAAACAAATTAGCTTAATATGCTTTATTATCTGTCAAAGCTGAAAATATGAATCATAATACAAACATTTTATTTACTTGGGTATTTTGGTTTGGTAATTTTGATACAAGTTAGTGTATAAATTGCAATGTCAAGGATAATCCGAGGGCTGAATTTTTGAGAAAATGAAAATAAATTTTAATACAGTATAATATATTATAAGTCTATGATTTTAATAATATTATATTCATCACTATGAAAAATAATATATTATAATATGCAAGGATGTGGCGGAAACACTCTAAAGACAAAACAGATTCTTTGATATTGGATATTGACTTTGACAGTTGTTGTTTTGACTCATAAAACGTCCTATAAACGTAAATATTTAACGGACCTCCACAGCTGTAATTAAATTTAATACCGTGTTAGGTGATTTGACATGACATTAGCGCGTGGTGGAACGCTCGATAGGTAGCTCTAAAGGTGTTCCCAGCACTGACATAGTATGTACTAGTACGTACGTACTATTACGTACTACTACGTAGTACTTACTACCTCAGTGGCTCCCAGATATAAGTTATATAACGTTATAAAACATTGTGTAACACGATAACATTTTATAACATCGTGTAACATACAAATAAAATAAACATGTCTTTTGTTTTAATTTGTTAAAAAATGTTATACAAAAATGTTATCTGACGTTATATGATTTCTTTTGGGAGCACCTTAACAGGCCGTTAACTGATTTACCAAGCCATTATTTATTTAACATTGCTTGATGAAACTGGGTCCAAGTCATTAGTTTGAGAATTTTAAAAACGTGAAAATTTTAATCAAACACTAAAATACGATATTATCAAATCATGTATAATTATGCACGATTTTTTTTTTAATGAAAGAAGGGGGCAAACGAGCAAACGGGTCACCTGATAGAAAGCAACTTCCGTCGCCCATTGACACTCGCAGCATCAGAAGAGCTGCAGGTGCGTTACCAAAAGAACAACTAAACTAAAATTTCGAAAATTGCTTAGAACTAAAATTTCGAAAATTGCTAAAAACTACTGACCTCAAGAGATTCAACAGAAACTGCTAGTGGCGGTGTGGTCAGTGCTGCAAGAGACTTATCGCTGATCGTGGTTCCATTCACTTTTGCTACTTTCTGTAGTATGGTGGTAGCTTCATCGTACCTCTGCTTCGATAGCAACCACCTGACACTCTCAGGGAGGATCCAGTAATAGCTGATGAGGAGGAAGCATGGGATGTGGAGAGCCATGATCATGTAACGCCAGGGCTGGACCAACCAAGCCACACCTCCAAGTATCATGAGACCGACGGCGAACATCGACGATGAGAGGGCACTAGCGACCACACGATATTTGGGCCCGACCAGCTCAGCGGCTGAAAATAAAGAAAGGAGCCTTCACAGGAGCTATGAATGGTTAGTTTATTTACTGTAAGTAAGTGGCTACGAAATTCATTCATAATATTATTAGGTATGTTTTTCATTTGTTTTCTCAAAGTTTAAACTAACCCAAAGTACGTTGTACTATTTACTGTATGGTTAAAATTAAAATAAATGTTAGTTTTCCGAAACACTTTAGCGATAGGATCGCTAAAGTGTTTCGGAATTTAATAGCAACTTGGGCGTGTTATTCTTGTAAAAAAAATATAATAATACTCATATTATAGGATTTTCAACTTACCTATAATATAGGAAGAACTGAATGCACCACCACCGAGAGTGGTTTGTAAGACTTGAAGCACCAAGTACATGGGGTAGTTGACGGAGAAAGCTCGGATCAGACCTATGAGAGCCAAGTTGAAGATGCTGATCAAGACAGCTACTCTTCGTCCGTAACGATCCGATATGATACCAGTGATTGGAAGAACCAAGAGAGTTCCTACGCTGTTGAGCATACCGGCCAAAGCTCTCAACCACTCTTGACAGCCGAGGTCAAACTGGAAAAAAGTTTATTTGTAAAGTACCCCGCAAACGATCAAATTTGTTTGGCAAACATGTTTGATGTAATTTACGTTTTCATCAAACAGCAGCGCAGACGATCAAACGTGCATCAAACATGTTTGTCAAAGAATTAGCTAGAATCGGTTTGATATTATGAGATTTTGTTTGACAAACACAGCGGAACACGTTCAAACACGTTTGTCAAACGCTGCGTAATCCAAATTTTCTTCAAACACGTCAAACACGTAGTTTGTTTGACAAACGCTTCAAACAAAGCTGTACACGATCAAACTGTTTGAAAAACACGTAAAATTTGACAAACAATTTGATCGTTTGCGGGCTACTTTACGAGGTTTTTCTAGAATTTGATACAACCTACTTCATTTGTTTTATTTTACTCGGTAGCGTTTGACAGGTTCCTACAGTTAATTTTTACATAAAAGTTGTTTTTCGATGTTTCTATAAAACACAAGAAATTTCAAAAACTTTAGGCACGACGCGACAATCATGATTGATCGCTATAACAATAATATTATGATTTAAATTGTTTGTTGCAATATTGTATGATACTTACATCATAAACTACTGAATTATCCCTGGCGTAAACAAACTCTTCACAACCCATTCTGCCAGAGGAGAAGAGGTCTGCGGGACAGAACATGGGGGTGCCATTGACACCCGTGTTGCTGGTCGTATACCTCTCACAACTCTCCATATTACCATTGTTGTCAACTGGTATGGCTCCGAGAATCCAGTCAGGTTCAAACTCCATTAGCTTACTATTCTCACCGCACTCTTGTATCCGGCATCTAAGAAATTGTAAAAAAATTAATACAAGCTCATTGTTGGGAATGAAATACAAGTTTTAAACCCCAAAGCGAAAGTGCACGTAAAATTGTGTTTTATTTGTTTTTAAACTGTATTTCCACCAAGAGTTCAAAGTACAATCAATTACATATTATTATATACCCCAAAGAGTTGTTTAATGTGGTACCCTAGGACTTAAACTAATGTAATGTCCATTTTTAGGGTTCCGTAGTCAACAAGGAAGTTTCGGTCTCTCCGTCCGTCTGTCTGTCTTTCCGCAGTTTTGCTCAGAGAGTAAGTATAGGACCTACAAAGCTGTAATTTGGCATGAATACACATATTAATGATGCCGACAAAATGGTACATAAAATATTAAAAAATATATTTTTATGGTACCTGTTATGTACCATACACATCAAGCGGGGTTGATTTTTTTTTTCACGCCCACCCCATCGTGTGGCGTGTTGTTGGATAGGTTTTTTAAAAATATTATGAGCATTCATAGATAATTTTCCGATTTAGGGATCTATTTGTGAAATATTAAGTTTTAAAGTGGAAAATATCGTTAGAGTCCAGTGTCCCCCCTTTCTACCAATTAAACGGTTGCTTCTAGAAATGTGGAAAAATTCACGGGAGTAGGAAATATGCTGAATTTAAAAGGAAAACTATCACGGCTAAGAATACTTTATAAGTTATTGAGTAATAGTCGATCAACTAAAAAAAAATGTATTCGGTGAAGTATAAAGGAACTTTTAATTCAAACTTTGAAAGTAACTGAGATGATGTTGTTACTAGTGTAAAACATGTTACATTCATTGACCATATAAAATTTTCAAAAACTAGCGGTAAGTACTACGGAACCCTATATTGCGCGTGGCCCGACACGCACTTGGCCTGTTTTTTGCTATGGGAAAGCATTGAAAAAAAAAGCATTTACCTGTGAGGGATCGCAGCAGCGGAGAAGATATATTCGCTCATGAAACCTGATACGATCATCGGTATGGAAATCAAAAGCATGTTCCTGATCTGGAAAATTCCGAATTGTCCCAACTCGTTAACTAGAACATCGTCCAAATCCAGGGGCTTCGCGAATGCGCTGGATTTTCTTGGCCTGGCCCGGCTGCCCTTTCGTTCTTCCGATGACTCATCCATAGCACTTCCTCGCCTACTGTTTGACATCCTGACCAAATTTTTGGTCAGAAGACCACCTTCTTAACCGATCACCGTGTTAATGATTCCAATTATCAAATATTCTAAAACCTTGATGATTTAGATGGTATCAAAATATTCTGACAAAATAAAAAACAAAGTTATCAATGACCGTCGTCTTTTTATCGAATAATTAATTAGAATTAATCCTTAAAGAAATTTTGTATGTCATGATATACCTACTTATACGTAAGTAATACGCAATACAAAACTTTTAACGAGTTCAATAGTTTCAATGCTTTGTAACATAAATCAAAGCGCACGGCCGTGCGCCGCCAAGTTCCAGCAGGCCGCGCGCATGCCGTGCACTATTTACACGAACCGTTTCGACGCATTTTTGACCCCCCTGTAGCTCAGTGTCTATTGCAAGTGCAAATATAAAATTATACCTACGTAATTACACTTAGCGGCACGGAATCTTGGCCAAACTCATAATATGCAATAACACTTTTTTAAGCGGTTCTAACGTGGATCTTATCGTGTAGGTGGGTAGAAAAAATGGTCACGTTAATCTCAAGAGGGTAATTCACTAATTTGAAGTGCATATTGGTCTGTGTTTTAAAGTTTAGTTAAATCGTGTCATTTATCCGGCGAAGTCGCAGTTTTGAATTGTGCTCTGAACATTTTGAATTTTAATTTGACAAAGATTTTTGTTGTTATTGTGGTTAATAAACACCTAAGAACCCCTTAGGATTCATAAAAATGCCTTTATCACCAAGTCAGGTAGCGCAGGCAGTAGCTTTAGTGGAACAGGGGATGACTCATCGTGAAGAGGCTACTATCCTAAACGTGCCGCGTTCCTCGATGCAATATGCACTAAAACGATATCAAGAGACTGGCCGCTACACCCGAAGACCAGGTAGTGGTGGTGTACGATGCACATCAGCTCGTGATGACCGCTTTATTGTGTTAGAGATTTCAAGAAATCGCTTCCTGACCGCAGTCGAGATCCGTCAGCGCCTTCAAATCTCCAGAGGTGTGAATGTTAGCGAGCGTACGGTGAGAAGACGTATGGAGGAAGTTAATTTGAGGGCAAGAAGACCAGCCCGTGGTCCACAGCTTCACCCTCAGCACAGAGTAGCTCGACTTCACTTTGCCCGCGAACACGCTAACTGGACTTATGAGCAATGGGCAAAGGTTTTGTTTACTGACGAGTGCAGGATCGCTTTAAATGCACCTGATGGTCGACAACGTGTCTGGAGAAGGAAAGGCGAACGTTATTTGGCGATAACAACCACTCCGACGGTCAGTTTTGGCGGAGGCTCTATAATGGTATGGGGTGGCGTGAGTTCTGATGCTCGTACGGAATTGGTCATCGTTAATAACGCCTTAAATGCGACTCGGTACGTCGCGGAAATTCTCGAAGAACATGTTGTGCCCTTTGGAGGGTTCATTGGTTATGAACAATTCATTTTAATGCATGATAATGCCCGTCCACATGTCGCACGCATAGTAAATGAGTACCTTCAAGAGGCTGGTATTCAAAAATTGCAGTGGCCAGCTCGCAGCCCGGACTTAAATCCGATAGAACACATATGGGATAAGCTGAAACGAGCAATAAAATCATCATCGAACCCACCACAAACCATTAACCAGCTTCGAGATGCTGCACTGAGAGCGTGGCGCGACTTATCACAAGTCGATATCAAGAACGTCATCCAAAGCATGCCAGACCGAATGCAGGCGGTTATAAGGGCTAGAGGAGGTAACACGCGCTATTAAAAAGGACAGAAAGCGACAAAAAATCGAACAATTTTAAATTCGTAGTGTTTTAAACTTAAGTGTTAAATTTTGTGTAAACGTGTTTTTTTGCATAAACTTCATTATCAATTTAAAAAACCTTTAACTGTGAGAAAAAGTGATCAGGAACGTTAACTGGATAGACTCAGATCTTAATTAATCAAAATTTGTAGAGCTAAGTGCAAAAAAAAGACAGTTATCACATCTTTTGTACTTGGCCAAGTTTCCGTGCCGGTGAGTTTATATACTAGTACTTAAGCAGTATACCAAATTTCATAGATATAGCTTCGGTAGATCCTAAAATGTATCCCTGTAAAAATAGCAAATTTTGGCACTCACTCACTCATTCACTCACTCACTCACTGATAGGTAATCAAAACCTCTAGGCCACTTCCAATTATCCTAGCGTTATGAAATTTGGCACACAGGTCGTGTGTTTTATGTAGATTAATAAAAAATTCAGAAATGTTAGAAATCGGTCAAGCGTGAGTCGGCACATCTACGAACTATAAAAGGCTACTTCCAAATGTCCTAGCGTTATTAAATTTAATAATAATAATAATATCTATGGACGCTTCACACCACGTCAGTCTGGCCCCGTGCTAAGTACCTGAAGGACTTGTGTTACAGGTACCAGACGACGGAAATATATTTAATACTTTTATACTATACATATATTTAAGATTTTTATTATATGATACACATATTTAATACACATCCATGACCTAGGAACTTCATAAACTTTTTGTTCCGTCGGCGGGACTCGAACCCGCGACCTCCAGCTTGAGCTACCAACGCGCTCACCACTGCGCCACGGAGGTCGTCAAATTTGGCACACAGGTCGTGTGTTATAATATAATTATGTAGATTAACAAAAAAATTAAAAAAAAAATTAAATCGGTCAAGCGTGAGTCGGCTCATCTACGAACTATAAAAGGCTACTTCCAAATTCTCTCGTTTTGTCTCTCGTTTGCGTTTAAATGAAATTTGGCACACAGGTCATGTGTTATATTATGTAGATTAACAAAAAAATAAGAAATTTTAGAAATCGGTCAAGCATGAGTCGGCTTATCTCCGAACTATAAAAGGCTACTTCTAAATGTACTAGTGTTATGAAATTTGGCACACAGGTCGTGTGTTATATACGTGTTACGCTCAAAGACCGAAATCGCTCAATGAACAAAAAAAAAGGATCACAACGCGTTGTGGTCACAGTGAAACAGCCACGACGCGAAATTCGCGTTTTTTTTTTTTATATAAGGTAATCTGATCTTAATAAATAATAGGTATTTAGTTTTATTTTTCTTTATATATAATTTAAATATAATACTACTAGTTGATGCCCGCAACTATGTTGCGCCAGACAGACAGTAATAATGATAGTACGGATAGTATGGAAGTATAGATATTTTATAAATAATAATGATAAACACGTTATGCAGTGATTTAGTAAAAGAAAAAATATTTTGTACCTAGTATACGTAGTAATTCAAATGTAATCTTCTATACCTATGGACAATTAATCAAGCAAGAACAGATCAAGAAAAACTAATAGCATATCAGCCACGACACGAATTTCGCGTTATGGACTTTTTGCGATTGCCAGAACGCGTCGTGGCCGTTTTCATTAGTGGCTGTTTCACTATGACCACAACGCGTTGTGAGCCTTTTTTTCGCTCATTGAGCGATTTCGGTCTTTGAACGTAACATACGTATATTAACATAAAATTAAGACATTTAAGAAATCGATCAAGCGTGAGTCGGCTCATCTACGAACTATAAAAGGCTACTTCAAAATGTACTAGCGCTATGAAATTTGGCTCACAGGTCGTGTGTTATATGTATATTAACACAAAATTAAGACATTTAAGAAATCTGTCAAGCGTGAATCGACTCATCTACGAACTTGAGATAAAAATTCTTACGTACTAGTGACACAATGAGAATACGATGAGGAGGGTGGGAGGAGGAGAGGGAGGTATAAAATATTGTCATGTATAATGCACACTGTATAGCTTAATAAACAAATACTGTTTACTTATAAAATTGGCTTCTATCGATAGTTTAACAAATACCACTAGTGGCATCTATCGAAACTATTGTTTATATCGGGCGTGGCACAAAAAGAAAACAATAAACATAGGTATGATTTCTTGAAAAAAAATATTAAAATCCCACCAAAAACATACCTGTTAAAATAGGGCCTAGTTCCTATAGGCTGATTTTTTGCCTATAAAAAGAGTCGAAATCTAATCCAATGCCAAGTTCAGGTGCACTTCACCGATACCTAAATTACTTGTTTTATGAGCCAACAAGAATCTGTGACACAACGGCAACTTGTATTGATAATATTTTTACAAATTTTTCTCCATGTAAAAAAGAAATAATAAATAAGCTTAGCTCTGATCACTGTGGGCAACTAGCCTCATTTAATATACATTGCGATAGTTACCTAGAGGAAAAGCGTGTGTTTGTTCCTGTGAATACAAAACGTATTGAGAAGTTTAGAAATAACTTAAGTTCAAGTATTCAACTATTATTGGATGAGACAAATAGCTCAGATGAAGCATTTAACAAATTGTTTAAGATGATAAGAACCCAATTTAATACTGTATTTACTCCTAGAACGATTAAAAAAAGCCATAAAAATAATAATAATAATTTTACAGTATGGGCAACTACAGGAATTAAATTAAGCAGACAAAGATTATATGAATTGTAAGATGAAAAATGCATGAATACTAGTGATAAATTCAAAACATATGTAAAAAACTATTCAAAGATTTTTAAGAAAGTTTGTAAAGCCGCTAAGGCTATTCACATTAGGAATAAAATTAAAAATTTGAAAAATAAAATCAAAACTACTTGGAAAGTAATAGCTGGTGAGACTGGAAAAGTCATCTGTCGTAGCTCTGATTTTGAAATTTATATTGAAAATAAAAAGATTACCAATGATCATAAGGTTGCGACGGTCTTCGAAAAATTTTTTGCTAACATTCCGGTCTCAACTACGAAAAATTTAAACTCCTCACCTGCAGCTGCTGAAAAACTACTCAGAGACAATGTAAAGGAATGTAATGTCAATTTTAGGTTTAGAGAGATTGTCCCCAAAGATATCATTGATACTTTTAAATTAATAAATGTTAAAGATACTACTGATTTCTGGGGCATGTCTACTAAAATTATCAAATCGATAATTGACATCATAGCTCCTCATCTATCAATGATTTTTAATGACTGCATAAAGAGTGGTGTTTTTCCTGACTTGATGAAGCACAGTAAAGTTGTACTTTTATTTAAAGTGGGACTCAAATCTGATCCTACAAATTATAGGCCTATATCGATTCTACCGACTCTAAGTAAAATATTTGAAAAAATAATTTTAAATCAGTTACTATTACATTTTAACTTAAAAAATTTATTGCACAAAAATCAATATGGTTTTACTAAGGGTCGATCCACAACGGATGCTGGTATAGGTCTTCTTTGTAGTATATTTGAAGCATGGGAGGACTCGCAGGATGCCCTAGGGGTTTTTTGCGACCTCTCTAAGGCTTTTAACCATGTTGAGCATGCTACATTAATCAGGAAATTGCACCACTATGGCATTAGGGACTCAGCACTCAACATTTTGACATCTTACCCCAAAAATACAACTCAAAGGGTTGACATTAATAGTAAAAGGTCCAATGGGACCAAAATAGAATTAGGCGTCCCACAGGGATCCATTTTAGGTCCATTCCTTTTTCTCATCTACATAAACGACTTACCTTATCTTGTTAAGGATAATGATAATGAGATAGTACTTTTTGCTGATGACACTTCACTTATTTTTAAAGTGAAGTGACAACAGTCAAACTACGACGAGGTAAATAGTGCTCTCTCAACGCTGCTGGTAACCTAACCTAAACCTTTTGTTTTTTTGAGGAGGGGAAATGCATTACGCATCCCCCGCCCCCTCGGGGGAAGGGGCAGGGGTATTTCGGACTCCCTCCGCAGAGGTTTACCAACTAAAACCCCCCCATGCCCTCGTCAACGCTACATGCGAAGGAGCGTGATCGCTACGCATTCTATCGCGTCCTCCGCAGCGCTTGCCGCTTCCGGCACCACCATCAATGCAGCAGCCTATGCCACCGCCTGCCTTCACCGAGAGGCTCCCCGGGCGGTATTGTGGGCGGTGATCCCCCGATCAGCCGCCCACAGGCCTAGGCTTCCACCTCCATAGCGGGGGCGATTTCACTCGCCCCGGTCTTATCGGCTTCAGGTCGCTTTCGCGGCCGAGCCTTGGACGGAGCCTTACGCTTCTGCCTCGTGCCGGGAGGCTTGCTGGCGTTGTGATACAGCCGTTAGTCCCCAGCACGTGGCCGCTCTCTCTGTCGAGCTCTGCGTAGAGGAAACAGCTAGGCTCCTCCACGCAGTCGGCGGCCTTGTGCCACGGCTTCCCGCAACGGAAGCAATTCCTGCTACGGTCTACCGGGGACTGGCAGCTCGATGCCAGGTGGCCGGTGTCCAGACATAGGTAGCACCGCTTTGGCCTCGTGGCCAGCAGCACTACCTTTGTCAGTGCCCATCCCACCTGTAGCCGCCCAGAAGCAACTAACTTTTTGGCGGCAGCATTGGGGACGTGGAGCCACACGCTCCGTGCGCCCCTGGGGCCCACCGTAATTTTTCCCGACCGGATGTCGGTGGCCGGGCAGCCACCTTCCTTTGCCGCCGCCTTAGTGACATCGGCGGCGGTTGCTGCGTCGTCCAAACCGGAGACGAGCAGATCAGCTCTTCTCAGTCCCTGTCGAGGACCTCCCTCATTCTGTTCGCGAGGGCGTCCGCCTTCTGCTGGGCGTCCTCCCCGGTCACTTCTAGTATCCGGGCGCCCGTCCTCGCTAGCCGGAATCGAACCTTGTTTGTCTGGTAGATTCCTACCTCTTCAAGGTCGATCCGGCTCGTCGCCTCCTGTAATATAGAAGCGTACGTCACGCTCTGATTCACCCCCTTCTCCAGCGTGAGAGTGATGGCGGCGGACTTGAGCGGACGCAGCTTTCTCTTCTTTTTCTTCGGAGCTGACTTTTTGGCAGCTCACTTCTTCTTCTTTCTCCCTTGCGGTTCTACTCTGGACCACGAGTGGTCTGTCGCAGACGGGGCGGCTGTTCGTGCCCTCATCTGTTCGGCCTCACGAGCGGCCATCGACGTTTTCTTCCTCTTCCTTCTTTTCTCTGCTTCTTTCGGCGACACGCTAGTGCGATGGCCCTGCCGCTTCCGTTGTCACCTTCTTCCTCTTTTCGGCCGGCGGCTTGCTTTTAGCCTTCGGCTGTCCGCTCCCGATCGGCACATCCGCACCTCCAGCCGCTGTATCGGCAGCCAGCGCTGGCCTCCGCCTCGGCTCTGGTAGGAGACGATCCTCCAGGCCGGCGAGACGTACATTCAGCATGTTGCCGAAGGTCTCGATATTGGTACGAGAAACCTCCGCCAACAGCTGTTGCAGGTCTTGTGTAGCGGGCTTGATCGCCATTTTGCGCATCTCCTCCAGCTCGTGGCGTAAGACGTCCACTTGCTGTTGGAGTGGACTGGTTCTGGTTCTGGACTCCCAGTCTCTTGATCTCCTCTGTTGTGGAGCGATCTTTCACTTCTTCGAAGACCATTTTAATGGTCGCCACCGATTCTTTAAGGTACCTTACGTAGGTACCTTTCAGGTTGGTAGACTTCGTGGCGACCATTTCAATGGTCTTCAACGAAGTCTCCATCGTCTTTAACAGGTCAGCGCTTGTCTGCTCCGTAGCCTCTTCTCGCAAAGGAGAAGAAACGGGGAGTCCAGATTGGGAGCGGGTGGAGCTGATGGTAGCTCGCGTATTCCTCGCCTCCCGCGCTGCCTCTGCGATCTCTTCCTCAGCCTGTAAACTAAAGGCCTCTTCCTTCTCCCGATTAAAGTCGGCCTGCGCCTTCGCCAGACCGACATATCGGCCGGTTGTTGGTGGGCGGCCACGTCCTCTCTTAGATTTAGGCGCCGCCCCCTTACTGAGAGGCGGCGCCATGTCATCATCCGAGCGCCTATTTCGGTGCGACCTGTCCGAGAATGCGGGCAGGCCCCCGGAGTCCAGCGACATGCCAGACATTTCACTGGAGCCCGAGAGCAAGTCCTCGCTGTCAAGTCAAGGAGTGTCTCGTCCGGTGGTTCGAGTCGGGGGCGGCATGAGCACATCGCGTGTCAGCAGGACACGCGGAAAGTCTTTGTCGCCCCTCAACTTCTTGTCATTCAAAGCCGCTGCCGGCGCGTTAATGAGCGCCGTCTTCGGGCTGTCGCGCTTCTTAGGGGCATCGCTTCCAAGCGCCGCCAAAATGGCCCTAACCTAACCTAACCTAAACCTAACCTTTTTTTTTATGCGCAAGGGAAACCCATTATGGGTGCCCCAGGTTGGGTATGTGCCTCAGTTAAGCTGAAGCACCCCGGGAGTATGTGAGACTCCTATTCACTAAAACCACCTGCGGTTGCCTTCAGCCCTATACAGAGGGATGTCCTGGATCTGTCTACCACAGGATTCCCTCCACGACCGGTCGGTCTACCTCACAGAACCTAAACCTAGCCTAACCTAACCTAACCGAGATACCAGACTACAGACGTGTGCGCAGCAGCACAAACTGGTTTTATTGTTTTGATTGATTTGGAAGCTTAGAAGTATGCATTGGTATTAGGTAAACACAAATAATAAATAATTATTAAGCAATATTGTTCAATGCGATCACGTTATTTCGCATTCAGTTATTTTCTAAACTAAATGGAATACAATGATACGTTCAAAGCAAATGTTGTTTCTAAATATCAGTACTTTCATTTGACACTTATTTCATCAGTGGCCGCCGATAGCCCAAATGTGCCCATACTCCTTTCATCAAAATCGATTAAATAGGTAACGCGCAAATCGTAAAAGTTTATCGTGAGGAAACCGTACATTTTTCCGAGACAAGTATTCTATGTCCTTTTTCAAGGTTCAAAGTATCTCCTTACCAAATTTCATCAAAATCGATTGAATAGTATACGCGTAAATCACAAAAGTTTAGTGTGTGGAAACCGTACATTTTTCCGGAACAAAAAGTATCCTATGTCCTTTCTCGGTACTTAAAGTATCTCCATACCAAATTTCATCAAAATCGATTGAATAGTTTACAAACAAATCATAAAAGTTTATTGTGTGGAAACCGTACATTTTTCCCGGACAAAAAGTATCCTATGTCCTTTCTCGGTACTTAAAGTATCTCCATACCAAATTTTATCAAAATCGATTGAATAGTTTACGCACAAATTATAAAAGTTTATTGTGCGGAAACCGTACATTTTTCCGGGACAAAAAGTATCCTATGTCCTTTCTCGGGACTCAAAGTATCTCCATACCAAATTTCAGCAAAATCGGTTCAGCGGTTTAGACGTGAAGAGGTAACAGACAGACAGACACACTTTCGCATTTATAATATTAGTATGGAAGTATGGATTTGTCGTTATAGCGGCAACAGAACACAATCTGTGCAAATTTCAGAAGTATTGCTATAGCGGTTCTTGATATACAGCCTGGCGACAGACAAACAGACAGACAGACGGACGGACAGACGGACAGACATCGAAGTCTCAGTAACGGGGTATCGTTTTTACCGTTTGGGTATAAAATCCTTTGAAAAAGCCCAAAAATAAATTGTGTCCCCAATCCCTATACAAAAAACTAGTAATACACCCTAAGCAACCGAGCAACGGCCAAGAACAATCAACATAATAATACACAGAACAGTAGTACATATTAAACGCTCCAGAGCAACACAATAACACACAATAATTTCATACTTTAATTTACTCTACAATTTCATACTAATTTTATAAATGTAAAAGTGTGTCTGTCTGTCTGCTAGCTCTTCATGCCCAAACTACTTGTACCGGTTGTTTTGAAATTTGTTATGGAGATATAGTTTGAGTCCCGGGAAAGGACATATAATTCTTTTAATCCCAGAAAAATGTACGGTTACCGTGCGATGGACAAATTTGGGGCAATGGAGTTGCGATTGGCATCTGTATGTCTGTCTGACAGTCTGAGTATTACTGTATTTTAATAGCTACTTAACTTTCGCACAAAATAAGAGTTAGAAATACATATACATACATAATATACACAACTAGATGTTCCGCGCGGCTTCGCCCGCGTTATTTAGGAATTTGACGGAAACCGTACATCTTCTGAAAAATAATAGCCTATATCCCTTCACGTGGTCTATTCTTCATGTGTGCCAAATAACAAAAATTTCTCCGGTAGTTCTTAAGATAATAAGCAATTTTCAAATAATTTCCCCCATTTTTTCCACATTTTCCTCTATTTCTTAGCTCCTTTTGGTCTTAGTGTTATAAAATATAGCTTATAGCCACAGATCTCTATCTATAGCCTTCCTCGATAATAATGGGCTATCTATTACTGATTTTTTTTTTCAAATCGGACCATAGTGTTCCTGAGCTTAGCGCGTTCAAACAAGCAAACAAACTCTTAAGCTGTATAATAATAATATATGTGGCAGTTATCCGGTTCAATCTGTGATTCGATTGAATGACTAGCGCATTCATTGAATGACACCATTCAATTATTGAATGACTCGGCCGAACGTCGATTGAACGATCGTCACTCAACGTCCAACTAGTTAGCATATCCCTTTGAAGATAGCGGACATGAAGTCAGTCAGGTAATTGAACGTATTTCATTTTCATCCCACTGCGGCGCTAGTGGTCACTTAAACAAATATGGCGTCAAACAGCTCGCACAGCTGATAGCACTGCGTTGATATTTACATAAAAGTTTAAAGTTCTTTATCTATACTTATTATAAAACGAAGTCGTTTTTTTTCCCTCATGTCCCTTTGTTCCCTTTAATCTTTAAAACTACGCAACGGATTTTGATGAATCTTTCAGTGTTAGATAGCCCATTTATCGAGGAAGGTTATAGGCTATATTTTATCACGCTAAGATTAATAGAAGTGAAGAAATATAGGAAAATGTGGAAAAAACGGGGAAAATTATTTGAAAGGGCTAACTTGAACCCGCTAATCTCAGGAACTACTGGTCCGATTTGAAAAATTCTTTCAGTGTTAGATAGCCTATTTATTGAGGAAGGCTTTAGGCTTTATTTTATCAATTATCACGCTAAGACTAATAGGAGAATGTGGAAAAACGGGGGAAATTATTTGAAAGGGTTTATCTCGCGAACTACTGGAGCAATTTTTATGTTATTTGGCTGATATAAGAAGTAGACCACATGAAGTATAGTGATAGGCTATCGATTTTAATATTTTTTTCAGTGGCTATATATTTTATACCCGTGCGACGCCGGGGCGGGTCGCTAGTTTGTAATAAAATAATATGACAACGTAGATCTACCCATAACTTCCCGTCAACGGCTACTTCAAAAAATTTTAGCATCCCATTTAACGACTTCACTTTATTATGACTTTCAGTCAGGACGTTAAACGTCACAATTAACATCTTGACGAGTTGTCCTTTAGTCATTCGATTGAATGGTGTCATTCAATGAATGCGCTAGTCATTCAATCGAATCGCAGATTAAACCAGATGACTGCGACACATATATTAGTATAGATATAGAAATACAATAGTTGGAAATACACTTGTGTTACATCGTATTATTCCAATGCCTCATGATGGCAGCTGCATATTCCATTCACTTGGATTTTCTTTGTTTAATTCGAGTGATACTCAACAAGCCTTAGGGGCTGCTTCTCAACTTCCTGATAAGTTTCGGATAGGCTATCCACAACTTATTTGTCAGATAAGTTGTGGATGGCATATCCGACACTTATCAGGAAAAGAACGTGAAATACCCCTTTAGGTTGCGAGCGACTATTGTCGAATATATAAGTTTAAGGCGGGCATAAACCCCAATTTGTTATTCCGTGAGTCCCGGTTTACCTAGTTCCAATATAATAATGAAATTTAAAAAATATGAGATATAAAGCACAATATTTAAAAGACTTGAAACCATAAACATTTTTATAAAACTTGATACTTTGGCTGTAATTAATTTACAAACTCACCTCCGACAAAAATCTAATTCATCGAAATATAAGTATTAACTAGGATAATTATACATTTTATTTAAATAAATTGTAAGTAAATCTATATTAAAATATCCTTAACCGAACAATTTTGTTTCTTAATATTTATTTCCAAAGATATTTTAAAAAAACATGAAAAATAGAGAAGATTCGCCCCTAGTAACTACAGTTTTATGCTAAGCTAAAATGAATCTTATTGCGATGCGTATACGCTTGGTCTTTGGTTGTGCAAGGTTATCGTTTTGGATTGAGATTGATCCCTGCCTTAAACATGGAAGATTTAGGTATCTACACTTGCTCGGAAAGTTTTCTTTACAAAAAATAATGATATCCCACCAAAAACATAAATGTAAAAAACCGGCCAAGTGCGAGTTAGACTCGCCACTGAAGGGCAGTAGCAGCAATAAGGTTTATTTCTATAAAATTAAAAGTTGTTTGATTTGTTTTTATATTTTAGTTGATATAATGAAAGTTAAATTAAGGTTTACCATTTATGACGTATAAAAAAACTACTTGATAGATCTCGTTCAAACCAATTTTCGTTGGTAGTTTTTATAGTAATGTACATCATATATTTTTTTGGAATTATATTACTACTTTAAAAGTTAGAGGGGGGGGACACACATTTCACCACTTTGGAAGAGTCTCTCTCGCAAACTATTCAGATTAGAAAAAAATGATATTAGAAACCTCAATATGATTTTTGAAGACCTAGACAATTTTTTTTTTGTTTCAGTTGTAAGACAGACAGACAGGCGGGCAGGCGCGCAGGCGGGCAGGCGGGCAGGCGGGCAGGCGGGTAGGCGGGCAGGCGGGCAGGCGGGCAGGCGGGCAGGCGGGCAGGCGGGCAGGCGGGCAGGCGGGCAGGCGGGCAGGCGGGCAGGCGGGCAGGCGGGCAGGCGGGCAGGCGGGCAGGCGGGCAGGCGGGCAGGCGGGCAGGCGGACAGGCGGACAGGCGGACAGGCGGACAGGCGGACAGGCGGACAGGCGGACAGGCGGACAGGCGGACAGGCGGACAGACAGACAGATAGACAGACAGACAGACAGACAGACAGACAGACAGACAGACAGACAGACAGACAGACATGACGAATCTATAAGGGTTCCGTTTTTTGCCATTTTGGCTACAGAACCCTAAAAGGAGAGCCAAGTTCAATACAAACATTATGCTTGTCTATAGACTTCGCTGTAAAAAGGATGGAGATCTAAATTAGTGCCAAGTTCTATGGAAAATCGAAATATTATGCATTTATAGGAACCAAATAACATTATGAACAAATAATAAAGTCTATTTCGTTACTTTATTGAATATCTATTACAGTAAATTTATTGTAAATAATGTGAGATCTTACAGTAAATTAGATTTAACTTGGCCAGTTTTTATTACATCAGTCATTTCATAAAGTTATTGAAGATTTTAATTCTGATAACAATTGGCCAAGTCAAATCTAATCTACTTTAAGATCTACTGTAATCTGTATACGTAGGAATTAAGGAAAGAGGTTTGACTTAATATAAAACAATTTATTTTTAATTTTTATATTACTTTAAGATTAAGTATAAAATAATTATAAAAGTAGATATTTATAGAGTTTATATTCCGATCTGGTTTCACAGATTGAATTACAATATTACCAAAATAAATACTTAAGTTTTGCTAGAGTTGAATCAAATAATCATTTTAGAATCTGGTGTGCCTTCAGCTTGTTAGGATTCCATACCCAAATGGTAAAAACGGGAGCCTATTACTGAGATTTCGATGTCTGTCCATCTGTCCGTCTGTCTCCAGGCTGTAACTCAAGAACCGCTATAGTTAGACTTCTGAAATGTTCACAGATTGTGTATTTCTGTTGCCGCTATAACAACAAATACTAAAAACTAAATAAAATAAATATTTAAGGGGGGCTCCGATACAACAAACGTGGTTTTATGGCCTTTTTTTCTCGTAATCAGTAATGGTAGCAGATAGGCACTTGAAATACTCACAATATTTTTAATTATATTCGTACTTTAATAATTTATTGTAAAATTAAATATTTAATTACTCGGCTCCCATACAAAAAACACAATTTTTGCCAACTTTCGCCTTATAACGATACGGAACCCTTCGTGCCCGAGTCCGACTCGCACTTGGCTGATTTTTCTATATTTTCTGGCATCCTAGCACCAAGTGTCTCTGGGTGTGTCAGAACTTGAACTCCAGATAATATGAGAGCTAAACCTCCGAATTATGCCATGCCATGACAATAATATTATAAGTCTGTGTTTGGTAAGCAACATCTTAAGAGACCCAGGGAGGACCCAGTAGTAGACCATCATCAGCAACTACACCAATGGCAAACAGCGAAAACACGATTCTTCGGACCTATCATTTCTGTTGCTAAAATAAAAAATAGTAGGCACAGAATTTGTTAGTGATCTGATATATAGCCCGTTATTAGTAGCACCAGCTGCAATCCTTCGATGCTGTTCAGAATGCCTGCAAGTGCCCGCGTCCATTCTTAACATCCATGGTCAAACTGAAATTGGCTGAAATATTAAATTAATTATATTAGTGTCTGAGCCTCAATTTCCTTTCATTACAGAAAATGACGAAAATGGTGCCTCCGTGTACTTGTGATATAGAGCGCGGCTCTTGACTCGGAGGTCGTGGGCTCGATTCCCGGGTTGGAAACATGTTATTTCCAAGTTTGGTTAGGACAATGCAGGCAGATCATCGCTGATTGTCTGACAAGTAAGATGATCCATGCGTCGGATGGGCATGTAAAAAGTCGGTCCTGCGCCTGATCTCTCGCCAGTCGTGTCGGTCGTCCGTCCCACTGGGTTATGAGAGTAAAGGAATAGAGAGTGCTCTTGTGTACTGCGCACACACTTGGGCACTATAAAATTACTCCTGCGTAGCTGGCCTGGTTTCAATGAAACCGGCCACCATCACCGAAACCGGTGTGGGAGCTAGAATTATATTATTATAATATAACAGAAAATGTAGATGTTTTGTTTTTTTTTGCATTGATTCTAGAGCAGGGATGGGGAAACTTTTTCCTTCGCGTGCCAATATAATCCTAACAAAATATATGGCGGGCCAAGTTGTTGCATTTTTGACTATGTTAATTACTGAAATAAAAATATTCATATTATGTATTTTCTGAAATACTAATTTATTGTGCAAATATTACAAAATAAATGTTGGAATAAAAAAGAAATTAGAAATTGTAATTAATCCTTCGATCGGGGATTCTCGGAAATGCTATTGTATTCTATCGTTGTCGCAATCACCGGTGCTTGATGGTTTAAATTAAACTTTTATTTACTAACAACTAACAATACAAAATATTCTCTTGATTTTTGTTTGATGGTCGCGGGCCGGATTTCAAGCCTTCGCGGGCCGGAGATGGCCCGCGGGCCGTAGTTTCCCCATCCCTGTTCTAGAGTATACAAATCCATCGGATGCAACTGTTTCTGTTACATTGAACAAACTGTCTGGACATGAGCTAGACGAGTTAGCTTGTGACAGAATGAAGTGAATGGTGTATTTTTTAACCGACTTCCAAAAAACGAGGAGGTTATGTGTTCGGCTGTGGATATTTTTTTTTTATTTTTTTTTTATTTTTATTTTTTTTTTGTATGTTCAACGATTACTCCGCCGTTTGTGAACCGATTTTCGAAATTTTTGTTGTGTTGTATTAGGTTTCACTCCAATTTGGTACCATGTTCACAAAAGTGGTGACCTGATGATGGGATCCATGAGTAATCGAGGGAACTCCTCGAAATTTATATGGAAACATATGGTGATTTTGGTTTTATGAGAAGTATCCTAAGCATATGCTACCAAAACGCAAGATTTTGCACCGAGGTATACTATGGTTCCGAAGCTACTAAGAGAACTCTGGATTCCTTATAGATACAAGTTTGGGAGTTTAGGCGCTGTTTTAAGAACTGAAAGCATATGCTACTATGCAAATTACATTCATCATCATCATCATCATCATTACCATGTCAGGGTCACCAATGTCACCAAATTCAACCTTATCTCCAGAGCATAAGGCACACATTTGACATTACTTCTAAGAAGTTAAAGCTGCTTCGATAATGTAACATTCTGTCTCACTTCGCCGAGATATTCTGGAAAACAACCTAATTTCAACCTTTTGCATTGCGTTTAGCGTTCATAATACAATAACACTCTCTGCAGTCTCACTTCAATCTGCCAGGGCCGCAGGGCCGTCAAGCGGGCGCGGGCGGCGCGGCGGCGCGGGCCGGGTAGGAACTATGTGCGCTGCGTCCGCGTCACGTGCGACAAGTCGAGCGAGTGCCAGTAGCAGTACTATTGAAAGTTGAAACTAGTCCGGTGACCGGCTACTTAGCACGTCACGTCACGTGTTCACTTCGATTTTTTTTAAATGTATTGTTTAAAATTATCTGCAGGCTGCAGCTGATATTATATTTTGTAAGTGTGACTGTAATGAGATACGCAGAATAATATTATACAGGTGTATTATTCTACTTATAGTACGCGATGATTTACTCTGGTAACTAAAAAGAGTGAAATTATTATTTTTAACAAAAAATTAAAACCAACTTCCAAGGTAAAACAATAATAACATCCTTATAATATGAACTAAAAAGTATTAAATAATTATTCCTATCTAATAGTGCCTTTTTCCGAATTCGGCTAAAACTCAACTATTTCTGTACTCAATCTTCATAATTTTGAAGTCGGTGCCAGTTCCAAAAGTTTCAAATATTCTGTCAGAGAACAGAAGATTCATCTGGTACCGACTTCAAAATGATGAAGATTGAGTACAGAAATAGTTGAGTTTTAGCCGAATTCGGAAAAAGGCACTATTAGATAGGAATAATTATTTAATACTTTTTAGTTCATATTATAAGGATGTTATTATTGTTTTACCTTGGAAGTTGGTTTTAATTTTTTGTTAAAAATAATAATTATGTTTCAAGAATCAATGGTATTTTGTAAAAAATAATGTTTTACACACCCTCTTAAAAAATTTATATTTTTTTACCCACCAAAACTTTAAATTTACCCACCAAAACTTTAATTTGTGAAAAAAATAATCTTAAAAAAAACTACGTGCCTAAAGTTATGACACATTAACTTAACTATAAACAAACCAAAAAAACTCTACCGATATTCAAAATAACAACATGATATTAAATTGCCGCAAGTAGGATAAGTTAAGTACACCAAAATTGCATTTTTTTTGTGAAATAAGGGGGCAAACGAGCAAACGGGTCACCTGATGGAGAGCAGCTTCCGTCGCCCATGGACACTCGCAGATCAGAAGAGCTACAGATGCGTTGCCGGCCTTTTAAGAGGGAATAGGGTAATAGGGGAGGGTAGAAAAGGGAATAGGGGAGAGTAGGGAAGGAAAAAGGGTAAGGGATTGGGCCTCCGGTAAACTCATTCATTCGGCGAAACACAGCGCAAGCGCTGTTTCACACCTGTTTTCTGTGAGCGCGTAGTATTTCTCCGGTTGAGCCGGCCCATTCGTGCCGAAGCATGGCTCTCCCATGTCCTATAAAATCGGGGGTTTTGTGATAAAACGGTTTTCTTTCATTTCTAGCTGAAAACTGGTACGACCCAGCCGGCAGCCCACAGCCACCTCCTAAACGGGTTAGCGTGGGCTGAATGAAGTAAATGGCGTATTTTTGAAGGGATCAATGGTATTTTGTAGTTCAACAACTTGAAAGTCTCCCGAACTAGTTCTTTTCTGAAATTCACCCATAGTATTTCATACAACATTAGAACTGAATATTATGTTCCTTAGCCTTACAGCAATTTTGAATACAGCATTTATAAATTGTGTGTAGTTAATGGTAATAAATTGAAACATGTGAAATATTGACAGGTGTAACTCTGTTAAATTTTGTTAGAGGTATAAATAAAAGTTACCTACTACAAATTATATCAAAATAATAATGAGTTTACTGTTGAACAGTATTTTAAAGATAGGTCCAAGGAAACTGTAAAGCTCCAACCGCTGTTGTTGCTATATTTCAGCCAAAACATTTCAGCGGTTCGAGCGTGTAGAGGTAACAGACAGACAGACAGACGGACAGACAGACATACAGACACACTTTCGCATTTATAATATTAAGTATGGATAATATTTTGCTTCTGGTGTAAAGCGTGTAATATACATTACATCCCGGGATGTATAGCTTTACATATTAATGTATCACACCCACAACAGGCAATGTAATGTATCTTTCCCTACATTTCAATGGTACACGCCCCGCTTGACGCACGTCTTATTTTTAATGTCGTAATACTATGGAGTATGGACCCTTCGAGTAACTTGCTATTACATTTACTAGATAGTTCATCAGAAGATGATTCGGATTGTGATTTTGATGCGCACGATTGTTACAATATGTGCTCATAACAGTAACGATGTGGATTGAAGATATTTGATTGAAAATGTAGGCTCTGGGGAACAGACTGCCTGCAGTGCCTGCTGTGAAGTGCTGTGCTGAGGTAGTAACACTGTGTGCCTCTGTCTGTCGTACATAATATATATCACAGAAATTTTGGAACATCATATGAAGAGAAAAGATGTATATTTTACACGGAGATGTATTTAGATGTATCAAAATATAAATGTATATTTTCATATAGCTCTGTATCTTAAGATACGAAGATGTAAAAATATACATTATAGCTGTTGTGTGTGGTCTCCTGGCGATTTCTATAGAAAGATGTATCGAGATGTATCGTGCTTTAATATACATCTTTACATTACCTGATCTGTCTGTGACAGCCTTAACTGAAAATAGCATGGTAGCCTTATCACCTGGTAATTAATATTAATGAGCCTAACATTATATCCGAAGTGAAATTATTAAAAGATAGGAAGACCATATTTTATTAAAAACATTTTTGACTTAAAGAGAAAAAAAACATCAGATTTCAAATAGTTTTTCTAAAGAAGTAATTTTATCTGTCTTTTGTTTTTGTAATATAACATTTCATTTCATTTTAATTTAAAAATAATTCAAAATAAATGAAACAATCAAAACTACTTCCATTATCATTACAGTTTCAGTTTAACCCGGCGTCAATGACGTAAAAATAATTACATGGACTTTGACGTCGGGTCATTTTGCCCCGAGTTTTTAACCGACTTCAAAAAAAGGAGGTTATCAATTCGACGCGTATGTATGTAATATTTCCAGAACTGCCCAGTTTTTGTATATGTTAATCTATAACATCTTCTGAACAAATGTGCCAAATTTTAAAAGTGTATGTATGTATGTAAGTATGTATGTATGTATATTTTTATGTTTGTGCACGCATATCTCCGGAACGACAAGTCCGATCTAAATGATTCTTTTTTTATTGTACTAGGTATTGTCCAACTTAGGGAATACTGCAAGTTTCATCAAAATCGGCTAAGTAGTTTTTGAGATAGGGAATTTTAATTCTCAATTAAGTACGTACAATTTTGAAGTCGGTCAAAGTTTGCAGTATTCCCTAAGTTGAACAATACCTAGTATAATAAAAAAGAATCATTTAGATCGGACTTGTAGTTCCGGAGATATGCGTGCACAAACATAAAAACATACATACATACATACACTTTTGCAATTTGGCACATTTGTGCTGTTATAGATTAAAACTGGGCAGTTCTGGAAATATTACATACATACGCGTCGAATTGATGACCTCCTTTTTTGAAGTCGGTTAAAATACAGTTATGTAGATATATTTTTAATTATACTAAGTAAGAGACCACAATTTTGTTTATTATTTATTAAAAAATGGGTATTTAATTATGCATTAAATTAAATAAACCGGTGTTATTAAATAAATATTTTAATTAAGTATTGGCTTTTATTAACGGCAGATGCCAAATCAATCTTAAAAATTTAACGTGTACGTAAATTAGATGTTTTCGCAAAATGTTCTTATCTATGAAGGAAAAAATGCACTTATGAATTAAAAGAGAGGTTGTATAACTTACTAACATAAAAATAAAAAGAAATCAGTCTTCTGCTTCCTCATTCGTAGTTATAGAACTACTACAGTTACCACAATATGCAATCATTCAGTAGCATATAAAAATTGGACATGCTGTGCATGTGTGAGGTGTTTTCTTATCTTTTTTAGATGAAAATGACTTCATATCTTTTGTAAGTTCCAGGATTTTTTTCACTTTTATCTGGATACGTGGTCCTCAATTTCAATGTCCAAAGTAGCCTGAAACTCATCATCGTCAAAGTTTAACTCTTGTAATAACTCTAAAATCCTTTTTGGGCTAATTGTCAATGCTATTCTTCTTTAAAACGTAAAAATTAGGCAGAACAATATTTTTATACTACTAAAAGTTAGTCACAAAAATACTACACCGATGATGACACCGGGTCAGAATGACCTGTTTTAACTTGACACGCGTGTATCTTACTGTACACGAGGTGTTGCTCTATCCGTAACAGCTAGGCAGATGGAAGGGGGTTGTATCTCCAGCTACTCGAAGATAGGAAAACACTCGATTGGTGCAAAGACAAAACATGGCTCGGGTCAATATGACCTATTCATACCAACGCTGTTGCGAACTCGAACCGATTATAGTTAAAACAACTGTTAACTTAGTTACTGGCATATTGTGATGCTAATTTGAGTTGTAGATAATGTACGTGTACCATGTAGTAAGATCACTTACATGGCATTCCGTGCCCAACCACTGGAGGATCGTTACTGTTATTTTTTAATCTGTTTTTTTTTTTTGTTAAAATGCCTACAAACCTCAATGAGGAGAAAGTGAAGAAGGTTGTGATAGGTGACAACATTTCTGACCTGGTCAGCGGCTGCCAGAAGTACCAGCTGTTCCAGTGCTTGCTCATTTTCATCCCAGTCCTGTTCGTTAGCATGAGCAACACCAATTTTGTATTCTCTGCCGCCGCTACCCAATATAGGTAATATTTTCAATTTTCATTTTTTTTATCTCTCAACAAATTATATACATATTACTGCCAGATATCTATCTATAGGTATATCTATTATTTAGTGTATTATTTCTAAAATGGCTGTCACAATATTATGTTCAAGTGGAAAGCAGCTGCACCCAAATAAATAAACAATGAGATTTCAAATAATTCAGCTGCTGTATAATATTCTGTAGTTATATATTTTTTAATGTTATCGCTAATTAGGCCGCTGCTTATTACTGTTAATTATTTCTTATAAATAACATATTTTATTAATAATTATTTATAATGTTGTACCACAGACTAATAAACTATTTTTGGGACATAGAAATAAAATTTAGAATATGTTTTAAAGTTCATTCTAAAATTACTGTAGTAGTATGAAGCTGTGTAAAAAAATCATAAAACATAGTTGCTATCAGGGTACTAAAATACCAAGTAAATTATGGCTAGGAAATATAATGGAATGAGGCACAATAGGCTCTCATATAATGGAAGCTAATAATTTCGCATGCGATTAGGTAAATAATACGGAATGCATTGATAGAAGTAATTGCAAAATTGTCTGACAATTGTGGTGGTTTTCAATACAATATCTTGAATTACATAAAGCAACATAATATGGCATTGTTATGAGAATTATAATAATCTGCTGTAGTGGGGCATATGAAATATTTCATCAATAGAAAATTTTAACAAATCTTCATTCAAATTGGCAAAGGTTTAGGAAAAACTCGTAGGAAAGGCCCATTTCCAATCGCGTAAAATAGCTCTTGCGTTTTTCTACGCTTCGACTAGAACAACTAGTCAGATTTTATTCAAGTGCATTTGTGACGAAACATTTCAGATGTTTAGTACCACAATGTGAGACGATAAATTCTTCGATCCCTCCAAAATGGTGGCCATCGTCAGTGGAAGACTACAAATGCTCTAGACCTATATTCAAAGACAACAAAACATGTGATCCTGATGCTGTACTAGCCACAGACACTTGCAACGACTGGGTTTATAAGGACAGTAATTCTGTAGTTACTGAGGTAAACATTTCAGGTTTCGAAAGTAATTAAAATCTAAATATATATAACTCAAAGGTGACTGACCGACTGACTGACATAGTGATCTATCAACGCACAGCCCAAACCACTGGACGGATCGGGCTGAAATTTGGCATTCAATTATGACGTAGGCATCCGCTAAGAAATTAATATTAATATAAAAGGGATAAAATAGGGAGTGAAAGATTGTATATGTCACCGTAAGATTGTAAACACCGCGAGATTGTAATATGACGAAGTGATGGATTGTAAACAGTTTTCCAGTGATTTCAAATTAATTATTTCGTATTTAAAATAACTTCAATGCCAAATGGTATGAGATGTATAACATAAAATAAAATTTAGATATATTTAAAGTGCTGTTCGAATGTTCGGTTATTAAAATTAACCTAATTTATAATTCAAACTGCACTTTAAATATTGTAACACCTATCCATTACAGTACCGGGTTAATAAAATTACAATTAGATAACAATGTAGTATATTTAACAAAATTAAAAAAAAACTAAAGGTGCCCGGTGGCGGTAGGTGAGACAACAAAATTTATATGTCGTGGTAAGGCCTACTTGATCGTCACTTATGGAGCGTAGGGCTACTCTCCTGGTCTGATGTGAATCTGGGACGCTGGAGGTACTGTGCTTCCTGTCAGCCGCAGCGTTGAATTGAAGATCGTCACAGGAAGGAGCGAGCGACGCAATCAAATCAATTCGGAGCAGTGATATTCGGAGCAGTGATATTCGGAGCAGTGATATTCGGAGCAGTGATATTCGGAGCAGTGCTATTCGGAGCAGTGATATTCGGAGCAGTGATATTCGTAGCAGTGATATTCGGAGCAGTGATGTTCGGAGCAGTGATATTCGGAGCAGTGATATTCGGAGCAGTGATCCCTGGAAACGATACTCCGTCTCAGTACACTTCCCTAACTTCGCAAACGTCTGGCGGCCTATCCACGAAGCCCAAGAAGAGCGCCCTCTACCTACAGCGGTAGCGGTATTATCGTGGTAGGCCGTCAGGAAATAATAATTTACAATTTACATAAAAAACTTAATAAGATAAATTCCTAGTAATCTAACTAATTTAATCTATTAGAAAATGTTATGTTTTTTAATACAAAACAAGTTATTAAATAGTTAAGAAATTATGTCTTATGATAGAAATAAAGTTAAATACAATTTGAAAATGTCTTTATAATACAAGATTTTTTTTATATTATTAGTACTAACTACATGTGTGCTAACAAAACTCACCCTAAGCCGGGGATTTCTCCAATTAAATTATCTCAATGAACCAATAGACAGTTAATGTAGCTAAAAATGCGTACATTAAATAAAATAATTTATTTAAGCAGAATAAGCATTGGCAACGGTCTCAAATCGTTTTTCTTTTCATCACAGAAAAATCCAGAGCCAATATTTCCCAATAAAAATCAAATACAATTCTTATTTTCAAATTTTGTTTTTTTTTTTTAAACAGAACAGAAATTGACAAAGACAAACCGAACGTTAGTTCTTCCTTACAACTAAACATGTACCTTTTTCGAATAAAGCATTATCAATTATTAAGAATGTAAATATTAGTATTGTTACGTGCTAGGGTTCGAGGATTCGGAGAGAAAGACCTGGTGACTCTCTTGAAGACTTTATTCACAAACACTAGCTCACACAAATCACTAAGTCCAAACACTAAGCACTATATCCAAATCACTGAGCACTATCACTGTCCTAGGTCGTAGCCGAGTCGTTAGTTCACTATCACAATCACTCACTATTGATCACTTGTTCTCACTTTTGAAGTCGCCTTGATGATCGCTCGGATCGAACTGAGTTGACTGCCGGCTTGTTTACCTTTTATATGGCTCGCGTCGAATTCTGGAGCGTTCTATTTTGGATTGTTTACGTAAACACGCGATTCACATAAACAAGGGTCGGGCTTTTCTAGAAGGTACGCGCAACTGTCGCGCGCAGGTAAACAACTGCCCGGATCCGTAACACGTAAACAACTGCTCGTATCCGTAACACTACTCCCCTCTTAGAGATGCTCGTCCCGAGCATCGTTGTTACTGCCATGATAACGCGCCAAACGGTCTATGTGTACCACTTTGAATGTGCCTCTTGGTGGCTTTTGAATCCTGTAAGTCACATCATTCAATCGGGTAACCACTTTATATGGGCCGTCCCACTTGGTCTGCAACTTTGGAGATTTCCCTTTTCGGCGAGTTGGGTTATGCAGCCATACCAGTGACCCTTCTTCGAAGCCGCTCGTGTTCGATTTCCGGTCGTATCTGGTCTTCATGTTCTCACTTGACTGTAACCCATTTTCCCGAACCATGGCGTGTATATAGCGCATTTTTTCCCTTAAACCGCAGACATAGTCTTGTACGGTTTTCGGTTCCTCCGGTGACCCTCCTGTTAAGAGGTCTACTGGTACTCGCAGTTCTCTACCGTAATTGACATACGCCGGGGTAGCTTTTATGCTCTCATGCTCGGCGGTACGGTACGACAGAAGGAAGAGCGGTATATACTTGTCCCAATCCTTTTGTTTGTCATCTACCAATTTCGCCAAATGCCTCTCAAGGGTCTGGTTAAATCTCTCAACCATTCCATCAGACTGTGGATGGTACGCGGTGGTCCTCGTTTTAAGCATTCCCAAAATTCTGCACACTTCCTGGAAGACCTGCGATTCGAAATTCCTGCCCTGATCGGAATGGATTTCTAGAGGCACACCAAAGCGAGATATCACTTCCTCGACCAGCTTAGAAGCAACTGTTGTAGCTTCCTGGTTTGGTATGGCGAACACTTCGGGCCATTTGGTGAAGTAATCCATGACAACCATAAAATACTTGTTCCCCGATTCCGTTACAGGAAATGGCCCAGCTACGTCAACTGCAATTCGTTCCCACGGTGCGCCAACGTTATACAAACGCAGGTTCCCACGGCTCCTTGTCTGTGGTCCCTTGACTGCAGCGCAAGTTGTACATTTGCGGCACCACTCCTGCACATCATCTCGGCAATGCAACCAGTAGAACCTTTCTCTCACTTTTGTTAACGTCCTCTTGACACCTAGATGACCTCCTGATACGCCATCATGCATTTCACGGAGAACATCCGGTACTCTCGTTCTTGGGACAACTATCTGAAGATGGAACTCTCTGCCGTTAGTCTTCTCCCATTTTCGGTAAAGTATTCCATTTTGAAGTATCAGACTGTCCCATTGCGCCCAGTACGCCTTAGTGGCAGCGCCAGTGGGTGCAACCTCACTCCAGATTGGTTTTTCGTCACCTCGTTTCTTCCATGTGATGATGTGCCGTAGGTCGTCATCTGTTTCTTGAGCCTTCCTCATAGCATCATTCTCCCATGGACCCAAAGGACTTGTTTTCGTTAACTTTAATGTCACTTCATTAGATTCCTGCTTAACACAGTGTTTGCAGTCTTCTGAACACGGCCTTCGTGAAAGTGCGTCGGCATTCCCATGCGCCTTTCCGCTGCGGTGTTCCGTCTTGAAGTCGTACTCCTGGAGTTGTTCAATCCATCGAGCTACTTGGCCTTCTGGGTTCTTGAATTGCAGTAGCCACTTCAAGGCTGCGTGATCAGTTCGCAATAAAAACTGTCTGCCGATGAGATATTTGCTGAAATGTTGTAGCGTCTTTACAACAGCCAAGAGTTCTCTTCTTGTCACACAGTAGTTTCTTTCTGGCTTAGATAAAGATTTGCTGAAATATGCAATTACAACTTCTCTTTCACCCTGCTTTTGAGATAACACCCCTCCAATGGCCGTGTTGCTTGCGTCCGTGTCGACTATAAACTGGCCTTCAGGTTGTGGATACCCCAGGATTGGTGTTTCACACAGACGTTTCTTCAGTTTCTGAAAAGAATCTTCAGAAGTCTCGTCCCACATAAACTGTCGTTTATCTTCTGTCAGCCGATGTAAAGGCTTGGCTATCTCTGAGAATCCCTTAACAAAACGCCTGTAGTAGGAGCACAGGCCGAGAAATGCCCGCACTTCAGTTTTGTTTTTAGGGGTTGGCCAGTTTTGAACTGCTTCCAGTTTCTCCGGGTCCGTCTGGATTCCATCACTGGAGATAACATGGCCGAGATAGTTGACCTTACTCCTGAATAAACGACACTTTTTCGGATTCAACTTTAACTTGGCCCCCTCTATTTTGGCGAAAACTCGTTCTAAGTTTCGCAAATGGTCCTCGAAGTCGCGGCCAACAATGATGACGTCGTCCAAGTAGACTAAGCAAGCCTCTCCAACTAAGCCTGCCAGTACACACTCCATGAGTCGCTCAAATGTGGCAGGTGCGTTGCACAATCCAAAGGGCATGACGTTAAACTGCCATAAACCTTTACCTGTGGAGAAAGCTGTCTTCTCCTTGTCTTTTGGATGAATTTCCACCTGCCAGTATCCAGATTTCAGGTCCAGGGTCGAGAACCATTTCATGCCACTCAAGGTATCCAGAGTGTCGTCGATTCGAGGTAATGGATAGCTGTCCTTCTTAGTGACATCATTGAGACGCCTGTAGTCCACACAGAATCTTGTGCTGCCATCTTTCTTCTTCACCAACACAACAGGTGAGCACCACGGACTTGCAGACGGTTCAATAATCTTATGCCTTCTCATGTCCTCCAAAAGGCCTTCAACTTCTTTTTCCTTTGCAATGGGTATCCGTCTTGCTCGTTGACGAATTGGGTTCTCGTTTCCGGTAGCTATCCTGTGCTGAACCATCGACGTTCTTCCAAGGTCACCTTCCTGACTGGAGAAGATATTCGCGTGGCGTTGTAAAAACTTCTTAGCTTTCATGCTCTGCGAATAAGTCAGATTACTCTTGCAGTCATCGAGTAGCTCAGTCACTATTCCATAGTTGCTGCCGTTGGCTGAGTCTGAGCCTGTGATCGAACTACACTTTCTCATCCAGACAACTTCCTCGCACTTTCCAATGACGTCACCTTTGTTCAAGCAGATCTCGTGATCACCCAGATTCAAAACCCTGACCACAGCGTTACTGCTTCCACTAACAAGGGTTCTCGCCGTCATCAGTCTTTGCGCTGATGTCTTGGTAGGTGTGTCTTCGATCAACACGCATCTGTTTGACTTCTTCTTTCCAGCTGGCGGTAGTTTCACCAGCACTCTAGCTTCTGCTCGTCCAGGTATAATGACTTCCTTTACACAGGCGACTTTCCCGCAGGCGCCTCCAAGGATGAAAATTTCTTCTTCGCCACACTTGAAAACTCCGTCAGCGACATTAATTCTGCAGTTGTGCTTCTTCATGAAATCCAAACCCAAGATGCAATCATCCACAATCTCAGCCACGATAACGTCATGAGGGTACAAGGACCCCCCTACATTCATCGTAACTGACATTTCTCCCAGGACGGGTATTGGCTGACCGGAGGCAGTAAGAAGCCGACAGTCAATTCTCCTCTTGTGCCTCCTTGCGGCTTTTACCAAATTTGGGTTCACTATTGTTCTAGAGGCTCCCGTGTCTAGAGTCATTTTGCAATCCGACCCGTTAATAGCCCCCTGAACCACAAGACTATTCCCGCTGCTTGCTTGGGAGACAACAGTTATTGGGGCTTCCTCCGCGTCGGCCAGTACTCGCCTCTTAGTCCTGGCTGAAGCCCCCTGTTTCTTCAGCTCCTCTATTTGTTCAATGCGTTCCTCGAGTCTTTTCATTCTTGCCATCTGAGTCTCCTTCTGCGGGCAGTTGAGCTGAAGATGGCCCCTCTTCCCGCACTTATAGCACATGGCTTCAAATCTTTTCCTTGCAGGAGCCTTTACTTCAGAGACCTTGTGGATATTATGGGTCTGCTGTATCTCATGGCGAACAGCCTCGACCTCCAAAGCATGCGCCAACGCTTCCTTTAGCGAGGTGTGGTGACGTAGCCTTACTGCAGCTCTGACTTCCAGGTCCCTGATTCCGTCGACAAAGGCTTGAATAGTGTTCGAGTCGACCATCTTGGAGTCTGCTCCTGGATGTGCCTTCTTGACCAGTTTTTCAATTTCCAACGCCCATTGTTGTAGTCCCTCTCCTGAGCGTTGGACTCTGTCACGAAGTTGAGCACGGAACACGTGCTCCAGGTGCCGCTCCCCGTATCTGGATTCAAGGGCCTCCATCAGATCTTTGAACCCATTTCCCGTATGTGCTTCCAGGACCGACAAGGCTTGCCCTCTGAGCGCGACAGTGAGAGCGGTCAGGCATTGTTCGTCAGTCCATCCGTTGGCAGAAGCAACAGTCTGGAATTGCTGACGATAAGCGTTCCATGAAGTAGTACCGTCGTATGGTGGCACTTTAACTCTTGGTCCTTGTACCACTTGCACCACTCCGGTAGTTCCACTAGACACCGCCACTCCTGTGGTTTCCAGGCGCACTACTTTCTTCTGAAGTTCAGTGAGGCCGGTTCTCACATTTTCTACATCCAATCCTAACCCCGTAACTCGTTCGTCCATTATGTCGACATCTTTTCGGAGCTTAACCACCGTGTCACTTACATCCTTTATAGCTCCAAGTGCTTTTTCTTGGAGGACTTTTTGTTGCTCTTGTGATTCTTGCAAGGCGCCGAGCTTGCGGTCTTGTGCCTCCATCATTGCCCTTTGAGAATCTTGCAAAGCCTGAATTAACCCAATGATGCTTTCCAATTGAGGAGCCATTTGAGGGGCTGTAGAAGCTACGGGCGATGCCTGGTGGCTGGAGCCAGTAGACGGAGCCCGGTGGGCGGGGCCAGTGGGCGTGGCCTGAGTAGTCTGGTGGGCGTGGCCAGTAGGCGTGGCCACGCCCAAAGTGGGCGGAGTCTGGGGGGCGTGGCCAGTGGGCGGGTCCCGGTGGGCGGAGCCAGTGGGCGTGGCCACGCCCAAAGTGGGCGGAGCCTGGGGGGCGTGGCCAGTGGGCGGGTCCCGGTGGGCGGAGCCAGTGGGCGGGGCCTGTCCCTCAGTGGGCGGAGCTTGGTCCCCAGTGGATGTGGCCTCCGCAGCCCATTGCGCCCTTGTTCTGACACTTCCCTCGAAGTCCTCTCTCGGAGTCAATGGCATCTTCCAAATCCCACTTCTGACACCAGTTGTTACGTGCTAGGGTTCGAGGATTCGGAGAGAAAGACCTGGTGACTCTCTTGAAGACTTTATTCACAAACACTAGCTCACACAAATCACTAAGTCCAAACACTAAGCACTATATCCAAATCACTGAGCACTATCACTGTCCTAGGTCGTAGCCGAGTCGTTAGTTCACTATCACAATCACTCACTATTGATCACTTGTTCTCACTTTTGAAGTCGCCTTGATGATCGCTCGGATCGAACTGAGTTGACTGCCGGCTTGTTTACCTTTTATATGGCTCGCGTCGAATTCTGGAGCGTTCTATTTTGGATTGTTTACGTAAACACGCGATTCACATAAACAAGGGTCGGGCTTTTCTAGAAGGTACGCGCAACTGTCGCGCGCAGGTAAACAACTGCCCGGATCCGTAACACGTAAACAACTGCTCGTATCCGTAACAGTATAATAAGGCAAAAATAAGTATAAAATATATTAATAAGAAATGTAGTAACGTTCCGTTACAATATATCTAAATTTTATTCAATGTTATACATGAAATATTCAGGCAATTGAAGTTATTTTAAATACGAAATAATAAATTTAAAATCACCGGAAAACTGGTTGTTTACAATCAATCACTTCGTCATATTACAATCTCGCGGTGTTTACAATCTTACGGTGACATATATAAATTATAGTAATTCTTAACGCGAGCAAAGCCGCGGGCAAGTTAAGATAATAAAATCTAATGAGGATATTATAAAAGGAAAAGAACGACAGAGAATCTAAGCGTTAATTGTAGGTACTCGTACTAACAGAATATATTCTTTGATTTTTTTCTTTTATTCCAGTTTGGTCTTGCATGCCAGGAACTGAAGCGAACTATGATTGGTACAATTCACAATCTGGGAGTGCTGGTGGGAATGCCGATCATAGGCCTCATTAATGACAGGTAACTCAAACAGAACATCCATCTCCAAGATGGATAGTTGTTTGTATTACGTGAAATGACGACAAGCTGACGACACAGTGATTTTTTAATGAAAATTTGTGTAAAAATGTTGGCTATTCTTGTGATGGAAACCTTGAACTTGCGAAACCGTTACCAAGTCATTTACCAGCTGGTAGCGCGTTTCAAGGTTTATTATATACTTACTCTTATTTTGTTAATATGCCATTTGTCTAGTTTTTCCCTACAAATTATAAGAAGAACATATTGGGAAAAACATCTGAATTATATCTTACAAGGTTATGAATAAATGGTCTATTTTCCAGATGGGGACGTAAAACCGGTGTCATATTGAACAGTGTTTGCCTGTGTATTGGAGCATTGAAGACTTTGACCAGCGATTACAATCAATATGTCGTGATCGAGTTTTTCGAAGCCGCTTTGGTTACTGGCGCCTACACCAGCTGCTATATTCTCCGTTGAGTACCTAACCCCTGCAAAGGGAAACTTCATTGGACAATGTTATTGCTATACGTTTACTGAAGTTTCCTTCTCGTTACCAAAAAATAGTCCCAGTACTGACCAATTACTTATCGTGTGTGAATTTTGCTAGGTTTTTGTCTATATATGATAGTAATATAATCTTTTTTATTTACAGTTGTAGAGCTAATTGGAACTGACAAAAGAATCTTAGCATCGGCTTTGTTGGGAATTGCCATTTGCTCGGGAGAAATGGTTTTGGCTTTCATCGTATATAACTTTCCCTACTGGAGACACTTCCAACTTGTCATCGCATTCCCTGGTCTTATATTCCTGACTTACATAATTTTCCTGGAAGAGAGTATGCGATGGCTTCTAACCAATGGAAAAATGAAAAAAGCTGTAAAATTACTGAAGAAAATTGGGAATTGGAATCAGTTTTCCATCCCAGAAAAGGCTATGGATGAAAAGAGCTTAGCAACAGAAAAAGATGGAGGTTCGAAAGAAGAGTTTCACGTGAAGCTTTTATTTAGATATCCTGCAATATTGAAAAGGTCAGGATCATGAACGCATGCTTCTGTAATTATTTATTCTATAATTTTAATTGTTTGTTAATTTGTTAATTACTTCGCCGATTAAATAAATATCAATTGAAACAGGTAGGCAATTAGATAAGCAATATCATTCATGTAACCTTGTTTCGAAAGAATTTCATTATTTTCATTATTATCAGCAACCGATAAATGTATGACATTTCTTTTTTCAGATTGATCGTCTGTGCGTGGTGGTGGTTTTCTGTATCCCTTGTATACTATGGTCTGATATTCAGTTCGGTTTATCTACCGGGAAATAAGTATACAAACTTTGCTCTCTCCGGGTTCATATCTATAATTGGCGAATTTATACCACTACCTTTACTAAACCGGATTGGAAGAAAGAAAACGTTTATTGGATCGTGTTTTATAGCGGGAGTGTGTAATGTAGCACTAGCGTATATTCCTCCAGGTATGATAATATTTTTACTA